>JAWZYU010000015.1:4800000-6040000 GCA_038380435.1 Ryuthela nishihirai | reverse complement strand
ACTCAGATAATTTTGCCTCTTCTGCTCCTTTTTTCCTAAAAGAGTACTGTTAGTGTCCAAAAAAGCCTGTTTAAAATGATCCCATTCTTCCTCAACTTCAGTAGTAAGGAAACCATGACTGTCATAATGACTAAGTAACCTATCATGGTAAGCTTTGGCTATAACTGGATCTTTCAGAGCTTCAGTATTAAAAGTAAATTTTTTAACCCTAGCACAACACTTTTTAAGTTTAAGTTGCAACACACTTTTAACAAGGTAATGGTCCGATCCAATTTCAGCTCCCCTATATGCCCTGGTATTCCTAACAGAACTAGCACATTTGCTGTTAATTAATATGTAATCAATCATATTCTTATGCAGCCCATCAGGTGAAACCCATGTGTACTTATGTATGTCACGGTGTTTGTAATAAGTGTTAGTTATTCTGAATCCATTGAGTTTACTTACCTGTAGGAGACGTTGCCCATTGCCATTGCAGCTACCAATACCTAAAGGGCCTATTACTCCTCCCCAAAGGTCAGAGTCAGTACCAACTTTGGCATTGAAGTCACCTAGAACAAGGGTAATATCTCCTTTCTTGACAGAATTCAAAATATCCTGAAGTTGTTCATAAAATATCCTTCTCATCCTCATCGGCATCCTCAGTGGGGGCATAACAGCAGATAACATTCAAGTCTTGTCAAAGCTTGTCTGAAATATTGCTGTAAGAAACCTTTCATTAATGCACTCATATCCTAGAAGAGCATCACTAGCGTGTTTGTTGAGAAGCAGACCCACGCCTTGGTGATGTTTATTGTCTTAACTGCCTGAAAAGAGAAATTTAAGATTATTTTTAAGAATCTGACCTTTATCTGTCCATCTGGTCTCTTGCAAGCCAAGAATATCTAAATTATAATGGTGGAATTCTTGTGTGAGGACATCAAGAGAAAAAGCTCTGTGCAGAGTCCTCACATTCCAACTACCTATGGAGAGAAAATGGTTAGTGGGATGTTTAAAGAAACTATGATTATTGAGAGAGGGAATGCCGACAATATCAAACAGCCCCCTAATCGCAGACATGGGGCAAAGACCCGTTCCCCCACTACTAAAGGCTGAAGCCATCTACACTGGAAGACTTCCTCCAATGTAGAATTTGGCGATGCCAATAGAAGCAAAGAGTTCAGGTGCTTGCGATGACTTCTGCTCAGGATTATCCACCAGCTGATAAACATATCCTGTGAATCTATTCACTTGGGGCTGTCAACCCACAAACAAACAGAAAACACAGTGGAAGATTTTCCCTCCACAGAAGCCCACCAGTGCAGCAAAATCAGGATCCATAATCAAGCTCAGAGCCATGTATCTGTCCAGTCCAGTAGAGTTTATATGGTCAGCACCAGGACCCTGTGTGGTTGACCACTCCTCAGCAGGAGAGAAAAAAAAGAAAAGTAGCCATAGTTGTCCAGATCAGTAGGCCACACTAATCTGGCAGCCCTCCCCTTCCGTTCACTTCGACAAGAGAGTATCTCTTTTGAAAGTTATTAACGGTCTGCACCACGAGAAGGCGGGGTCGGACATTAGGTGCTAGGCCTGGCCGGTTCTATGCATCATCACAGGGGATTGGTGCATAGCTCTCCTTCCAGTGACTACCTAGCTACCATTTACAGACCAGTGACTTCCTAGCTACCATTACTACCATTACAGGATGTAGCCATCAGATATCTGTGTTTCTGCACTTTCCTCGTCAGGACATGTTTTGGAAAGTTGTTTAAATTCTTATCTCTGCCATGTCTCAATCCAATATTTTCCGTAACTATATCCGTTACGCGACATGGATTAAAACTTTTTATTCCTAATACTTATTACTGCTGTATCCTCAGCACATGATGCAAACTCTTTCCTAGGAAGTAACGCTACACAGCAAAATAACAATTTCTTCCTCCGAAGAAAAATCAGCTAATGGGAGCAAACAGTGTTTAAAAATCGTCTCTTCCACAGTTTGCGAGCGAACTAAGATGATGAAATTTTATTTCGTGTTGCGACGTTAGTACATGCTTGTTTGCTTTACAAGGTCAGCTGTCTTTCATTGGGTAAAAAATTTTGTACGAGGCAGAATGGTATAGAAAGTAAGAATGCTAAAAGTACGTTGCAGTTACCCTTGCGTTGACACTTACATTTCCGCTTGCGTAAAAAACTTTAGATCCAACATGAATGCATGTCAATGGAGTAGGGGACATTAGTCAAATACACTAACCTACCTGAGCTAATCCATTGAAATTCAACTGGACTGATAGTCAAAATTTAGCAAATACTTCAACGAACCCGCCTAACTATGCTCGGACATATATGTTCAGATCGGACCTCAGTAAAAGAATTCTACACTTATGCTGATGCTCTCACATAGAACGTAAAAGAAGCGACAACAAAATGTCTTTACAAATTAAGAGCGTGAAAAATCCCTTCTCTCCCATCTCGACTCTGTTACAAAACCTTCTACTATCATTGTCACGTGATCTGCTGAAACGACAGACACATCACGGCAACAAGCTGGCCAACTGGTGATGTACAAATGTCACGGAACACTCGCCCATGCACTCACACTGACCTATGGAAAGCAGATAAGTCGATGCGAAAGATATGCTACTGTTTATCTAAATCCTATACTTTTGAGAACTGCTCCGTGCTTTTATCTTCCTCAAAGATATTTTGAACACTAATGAGAAAGTTAAATAATTACTCGTTTCCTGCCGAAATGCTGCACTTTTTCAGAACAGGTCAACGGAAACTCCCTGTATGCTGCCTTTGGATCTTTTAGGGGGTTAAGTACACAGCAGTTTATCGTGTTCTCCAAGCGGTCAGCTGATTTTAGAAGGTCATCTTATACTGTTCATCACAATTAACGGAAGTATGCAATGGTTACAGGGAGAATATGGTTTGACCTCATATATTAGAAATGGAACATAGAGAAAAATGTTAATATCATAAGAAATGTGTGACGTATAATTCAGTGTAAAAAATGGAAAAACTTAATACGAGTTTCACAAAATGTGTAAAAATCCCAGTGTGATATGAAGTAATACGAAATCTTTAGCATTATTCCTTGCGTCCTTTGTTAGGTGATAGTGTTAACATCCACGAATTTTCAAACGACATTCGGGGGATTATCACTTAAGTTTCAACTTCTTTTATTTTTTCCAACCACGATAATGAACAGTTTCTGCGGAACTGTGCGCTGGTGACTTCGATGCAAAAAATGGCGCAGGGGGCGATCTTTCTCACAAGTAGCGATATGACCATGCACTTTGCTAAAAAACAAACCTGGTTCATGCATTTCCCATAGACAATAAGGATTTGAACTAAAAAGTCATTAAAACAGTGAATGGACTGATCTGATTGATAAAAATATGTGAAACGTAATGTACTGAACTTGAGGGTTAATATAGACAGGGATTGACTTCCACGCCTGTTTTCTCTATACTATCATAAATTGAGAAACCTCGATGCTTGAGAAACGATTCATTTAACTATCAAAGATGAATAGACCTCTGTAAAGTTTAATTCTCCACACAATCTTCTGAGTTAATTCTGCTGTAGATGTCTAATTCTGTCAGGATCACAAGGGATGTTTTACGCATTCAATCAAGGACTTTCTCTTTTTCTGACATCTTATTCGTTAATCAAATCAAAGTGTCAATCTACAAAAGATTACTACACATCAGACGTTAATGACTCATCATTACACCGACAAACTACCTATCTGGTTCATATGTTGTGTAAGCATTTAGAATGAAAAACTGATTGCAAGTTTGCTTTACTCTCGTACAATCTTAGAGATAAACTCATTATATACCTTAATCTTCAGATGCATGTTTCTCCACAGATTCGTAAGCTCTCATTATGTATTCTTTGCTTTCTCTCATGCAATACCACTATCACACATCTCACAAGATAATTAAAGTTCAAACACTGATACATCTTCCACCTATGTATATTTGATTTTGAATAAACCAAACGACCAAAGTAGATAAATAGCAAGCATCATCTGAGTCAGATTACTATTTTTTCCATATATCTTTACAATGAATTCGTCACACTAACCTGAAATGGACAGTACTTTACCCACGATACAGATATAAGTTATGATAGCCAACATCTATCCCTTAGACAGAAGGTTAGTTACTTCTGATCTAAGAAACCTAGAATTCCATTGTTTTTCTACTGAGTACCTATGTCGTATGAAAGGTAACCGTTAAGACAAATAATTGCTAAAAGCCATATTTAAAGATACACTGATTTCGAACTCACTAAGATTCTGCAATCAATAGATGCACGACCTATACCTTCCATCTCCTAACGTATGAAAAGGAAAATTTGTCTGTTTTAATAGCACGAACAGTCATTCTTTCATAATAAGTCAATGTTGACTGCATTAAATATGATTCGAGCAAGCGGAAGACAAGGCGCTATCTCATGCTCTTTTCAGAGATCCTGGTATTCCTACAGTCCTCCGGTACATTTGAATAAACGCATAAGTGTGCGTATAAGGGTGAAGGTGGCTATTTTTCACTGCAAACACAAGTTTTGCAACAAAGATATGGCGTTTCACTTGTTTGGAAATCTGAAATAACACTACCTATAGAAAGTAGCATTACTCCAGTAAATTCCATAAGCATAATGCTTCTCGATTCTGAGGGCTCCCATAACCGATAGACAATACTTTGCGTTTCAACCGTTTACAGGACCTAACACATAAAGTCTTTCACACTTCAAACCAAGAAAATCTCCATATTACAGAAGATTGAAAAAGAGGAGCGAAAGAAAAGCACACTACCCAGCATTCTCACATTAAAGGAAAACGTAACGTAACGTAAGCTTTCGAAACAGACAGATCTGTCCGACAGAGGGCACCCTGTCACAGCAAGAATACAAGTAACAATAATTTAACCATTCATTTTTTTTAAGTGTTAGGGTGTTAATGTTACAATTTCTTACAACAACATTCCTTTCTGGTGAAGATGCAAGTCGGCAACATTCACTTTTTGTGTAAGCATGTGAATAGTACATGAAACGTTTCAGTTGTATATGAATCAAACAACAGCCAATTGAGAAGAATATTGACAAAAACATCAACGTAAATTCTTTCAAACATATATCGTGTCTCCTTCTTAATATCTATATACTATTCTTTCTAGCACAAATGTTAAAAGATAGAAATTTCTAAGGAAGATGAACCGTGCAACAGTTAAAAAACGGTATATAAGCGATTTTCTGCGTTTTGGGCATTTCACCAGCGCCATCCAGTGGGAAATATGTGACTGCATTAAGTCTGATTCGAATAAATGGGAGACAACAGCTGTTGTTACTTTCAAGCAGTCTGTTTTTGAATGATTATGTATGTACGAGAATGTTTCTCTGATCTTATGCAAAGTATATTAATATTTATGTGGTGTATGGCATTATATATATTCAACGGATATCTTTCTAAGTGTATGCATACATCAATACGATGGACTAAGTTTTTTTTTTATTTTGTCACGTACTTGTTTCGTCTGCGTGCGTGTACGTGTGTATATGTTTGCGTGCGTGTATGTGTGCGTATGTTTATGTTTTCATGTTTGTTTCGGTGAATGTGTTTGTGTGTGTAGGTGTGTGTGTATGTGTGTGTTTTCATGTGCATGTGGGTATGTTGTGTGTATATGTATTCATTACTGTTTCTGTGAATGTGTTTGTTTCTGTGAATCGGATATGTGTGGGCGTGTGCGTATGTTTTCATGTTTCTTCGAATCGTGTGTTCTAAACATGTTATCTATCTGTCAGTTGCTACAGAAGAAGCTAACAATTTTAAACGAGACTAGAGTATTTCTTTCATGCTATCATTCATATGAAATCTACAACATTATTACTCCAATATTGTATACAGTTTTCAGATAGTCATTCTTTTACATTTCTCGATTCAGTTAAGTAGAATAACGAAACATCATAATTATCACAGTGTGCATATCTTTATTATTTCTTGACAGGTATGGTCGTGTAGGTTGTTAACTGTAGACCATACTCCAAGACTGTCTAATGTTGAATTGTATAGTCATAGAGCAAAGCTAAGTAAAAACGTTAAATACACTCATCAGAAAAGAAATTCCTCTGATTCTACGTACGAACTGTATTGGGTGTGAAGTCGATCATCAGCTTCGCCATTCGTGTCTTGCCATATCCGATGAATCAGTTGATTCCCATTTGACAGAAGCCGTGAGAAACATTCATTTAAGCGATAGCGCTAAACCTTTTGTGGAAGAGGCAGGAGTTGAAGAAATTATTCCTACATGTTACACCTTCCTATTTTAATAAACGAAGTGTACAACAACTGCTACGCGCCTCTGAATATGTACTAAATAAATGTTAATAGTGTTACTAATTTCTGTTCTATATCTGACTGGTCGTTATTGTAATTTCTTAGTGTATGAATAAAAGCTTTTTCCTGCAATGCTGTTTCATCGTTCCACTTAACTGAATCGAGAAATGTAAAAGAATGACTATCTGAAAACTGTACACAATATTGGAGTAATAATGTTGTAGATTTCATATGAGTGATGGGTATGAAAGAAACAAACACATTCGCAGAAACAGTAATGAATACATATACACACAAACATACTCACACGCACATGCAAACACACACACATGTACATCCACACGTACACACACAACCACATTCACCGAAACAAACATGAAAACATAAACATACGCACACGTACACACACGCAAACATATACACACGTACACGCACGCAGACGAAACAAGTACGTAAAAAAAAAAAAAACTTAGTCCATCGTATTGATGTATGCATACACTTAGAAAGATATTCGTTGAATATGTATAATGCCATACACCACATAAATATTAATATACTTTGCATAAGATCAGAGAAACATTCTCGTACATACATAATCATTCATAAACAGACTGCTTGAAAGTAATAACAGCTGTTGTCTCCCATTTATTCGAATCAGACTTAATGCAGTCACATATTTCCCACTGGATGGCGCTGGTGAAATGCCCAAAACGCAGAAAATCGCTTATATACCGTTTTTTAACTGTTGCACGGTTCATCTTCCTTAGAAATTTCTATCTTTTAACATTTGTGCTAGAAAGAATAGTATATAGATATTAAGAAGGAGACACGATATATGTTTGAAAGAATTTACGTTGATGTTTTTGTCAATATTCTTCTCAAGTGACTGTTGTTTGATTCATATACAACTGAAACGTTTCATGTACTATTCACATGCTTACACAAAAAGTGAATGTTGCCGACTTGCATCTTCACCAGAAAGGAATGTTGTTGTAAGAAATTGTAACATTAACACCCTAACACTTAAAAAAAATGAATGGTTAAATTATTGTTACTTGTATTCTTGCTGTGACAGGGTGCCCTCTGTCGGACAGATCTGTCTGTTTCGAAAGCTTACGTTACGTTACGTTTTCCTTTAATGTGAGAATGCTGGGTAGTGTGCTTTTCTTTCGCTCCTCTTTTTCAATCTTCTGTAATATGGAGATTTTCTTGGTTTGAAGTGTGAAAGACTTTATGTGTTAGGTCCTGTAAACGGTTGAAACGCAAAGTATTGTCTATCGGTTATGGGAGCCCTCAGAATCGAGAAGCATTATGCTTATGGAATTTACTGGAGTAATGCTACTTTCTATAGGTAGTGTTATTTCAGATTTCCAAACAAGTGAAACGCCATATCTTTGTTGCAAAACTTGTGTTTGCAGTGAAAAATAGCCACCTTCACCCTTATACGCACACTTATGCGTTTATTCAAATGTACCGGAGGACTGTAGGAATACCAGGATCTCTGAAAAGAGCATGAGATAGCGCCTTGTCTTCCGCTTGCTCGAATCATATTTAATGCAGTCAACATTGACTTATTATGAAAGAATGACTGTTCGTGCTATTAAAACAGACAAATTTTCCTTTTCATACGTTAAGAGATGGAAGGTATAGGTCGTGCATCTATTGATTGCAGAATCTTAGTGAGTTCGAAATCAGTGTATCTTTAAATATGGCTTTTAGCAATTATTTGTCTTAACGGTTACCTTTCATACGACATAGGTACTCAGTAGAAAAACAATGGAATTCTAGGTTTCTTAGATCAGAAGTAACTAACCTTCTCTCTAAGGGATAGATGTTGGCTATCATAACTTATATCTGTATCGTGGGTAAAGTACTGTCCATTTCAGGTTGGTGTGACGAATTCATTGTAAAGATATATGGAAAAAATAGTAATCTGACTCAGATGATGCTTGCTATATATCTACTTTGGTCGTTTGGTTTATTCAAAATCAAATATACATAGGTGGAAGATGTATCAGTGTTTGAACTTTAATTATCTTGTGAGATGTGTGATAGTGGTATTGCATGAGAGAAAGCAAAGAATACATAATGAGAGCTTACGAATCTGTGGAGAAAATCTGAAGATTAAGGTATATAATGAGTTTATCTCTAAGATTGTACGAGAGTAAAGCAAACTTGCAATCAGTTTTTCATTCTAAATGCTTACACAACATATGAACCAGATAGGTAGTTTGTCGGTGTAATGATGAGTCATTAACGTCTGATGTGTAGTAATCTTTTGTAGATTGACACTTTGATTTGATTAACGAATAAGATGTCAGAAAAAGAGAAAGTCCTTGATTGAATGCGTAAAACATCCCTTGTGATCCTGACAGAATTAAACATCTACAGCAGAATTAACTCAGAAGATTGTGTGGAGAATTAAACTTTACAGAGGTCTATTCATCTTTGATAGTTAAATGAATCGTTTCTCAAGCATCGAGGTTTCTCAATTTATGATAGTATAGAGAAAACAGGCGTGGAAGTCAATCCCTGTCTATATTAACCCTCAAGTTCAGTACATTACGTTTCACATATTTTTATCAATCAGATCAGTCCATTCACTGTTTTAATGACTTTTTAGTTCACATCCTTATTGTCATATTGCTACTGTGCATCGTGGGTAAAGTACATGGTGCATGGTCATATTGCTACTGTGCATGGTCATATTGCTACTGTGAGAAAGATCGCCCCCTGCGCCATTTTTTGCAATGAAGTCACCAGCGAACTGTTCCGAAGAAACTGTGCATTATCATGGTTGGAAAAAATAAAAGAATTTGAAACTTAAGTGATAATCCCCCGAATGTCGTTTGAAAATTTCGTGGATGTTAACACTATCACCTAACAAAGGATGCAGGGAATAATGCTAAAGATTTCGTATTACTTCATATCACACTGGGATTTTTACACATTTTGCGAAACTCGTATTAAGTTTTTCCATTTTTTACACTGAATTATACGTCACATATATCTTATGATATTAACATTTTTCTCTATGTTCCATTTCTAGTATACGAGGTCAAACCATATTCTCCCTGTAACCGTTGCATACTTCCTTTAATTGTGACGAACAGTATAAGATGACCTTGTAAAATCAACTGACCGCTTGGAGAACACGATAAACTGCTGTGTACTTAACCCCCTAAAAGATCCGAAGGCAGCATACAGGGAGTTTCCGTTGACCTGTTCTGAAAAAGTGCAGCATTTCGGCAGGAAACGAGTAATTATTTAACTTTCTCATTAGTGTTCAAAATATCTTTGAGAAAGATAAAAGCACAAGCAGTTCTCAAAAGAAAAGGATTTAGATAAACAGTAGCATATCTTTCGCATCGACTTATCTGCTTTCCATAGGTCAGTGTGAGTGCATGGGCGAGTGGTCCGTGACATTTGTACATCACCAGTTGGCCAGCTTGTTGCCGTGATGTGTCTGTCGTTTCAGCAGATCACGTGACAATGATAGTAGAAGGTTTTGTAACAGAGTCGAGATGGGAGAGAAGGGATTTTTCACGCTCTTAGTTTGTAAAGACATTTTGTTGTCGCTTCTTTTACGTTCTATGTGAGAACATCAGCATAAGTATAGAATTCTTTTACTGACGTCCGATCAGAACATATATATCCGAGCATAGTTAGGCGGGTTCGTTGAAGTATTTGCTAAATTTTGACTATCAGTCCAGTTGAATTTCAATGGATTAGCTCAGGTAGGTTAGTGTATTTGACTAATGTCCCCTACTCCATTGACATGCATTCATGTTGGATCTAAAGTTTTTTACGCAAGCGGAAATGTAAGTGTCAACGCAAGGGTAACTGCAACGTACTTTTAGCATTCTTACTTTCTATACCATTCTGCCTCGTACAAAATTTTTTACCCAATGAAAGACAGCTGACCTTGTAAAGCAAACAAGCATGTACTAACGTCGCAACACGAAATAAAATTTCATCAGCTTAGTTCGCTCGCAAACGGTGGAAGAGGTGATTTTTGAACACTGTTTACTCCCATTAGGTGATTTTTCTTCGGAGGAAGAAATTGTTATCTTGCTGTGTAGCGTTACTTCCTAGGAAAGAATTTGCATCATGTGCTGAGGATACAGCAGTAATAAGTATTAGGAATAAAAAGTTTTAATCCATGTCGCGTAACAGATATAGTTACGGAGAATATTGAATTGAGACATGGCAGAGATAAGAATTTAAACAACTTTCCAAAACATGTCCTGACGAGGAAAGTGCAGAAACACAGATATCTGATGGCTACATCCTTCAACCCGCAGGATACTAAATAAGAAAAGCTCAACTCTTGGAGGTTTAGGGGGACGAAGGGAAATTCTTATAAAGGGGTATATTGAAACGCTGACCTATCATAAAGGGTAGAATTGGGAGGGACAATTCGGAGAACCGTCTCTGGACTTGGAAAAATTTCGAGTCTGAAAACTACGATAAAGAGTGGTAGTGGCTTTTCATGTTGTAAGACATCGTGTCTGATATGGTAGCAAGGGAAGCAGCACAGGTGATGATCCAAGATTCATCCGTCAATAAAATGTGGTCTGGTACAGAATGCTTGTTCTAAAGCGCGTCTTTTGTGTCACCCCTACAGGTCAATATTACCTCTCAATATATTTGATACTTACGAATAAAATCAGATATTTTTCGCCGTTTTCCTTTTGATAATTTTTTTCCCAATAGCATTTTTTCATTTTCCGCAGGGCAGTCTTTTAAAACAGTTACTGCGGGATAGTCCTTATTCTAGTGAAGGTCGATTTCGCAAATTACGGGGACCTTGTAATTATTTTTGAGGATTGCATCACCCATTGTGAACGTTGCCACCCAAAATTTAGTTGGCCTTCGAAAATTTCATATGAGCGTAGATACCAGGGGAGATTGTGATCGGGGGAATTTTAATAAAGGGAACTTTTGATAAGGGAGGGTTTTAATGAGGGGGAAGGCAATTTTGATAAGTGTTTAATTAATAAGGAATAAAAATTCGCAATAAATACAGGGAATATACAACTTTGGGAATTGATTTTCTGTGAAGGGCTGCCACCCAAAGTTTAGTTGGACTTGGAAAATTTCAGATTGACGTGGATACCAAGGGAGTTTGTAATCGGGGGAGTTTAATAAAGGGAACTTTTGATAAGGGAGGTTTTTAATAAAGGGGAGGGAATTTTAATAAAGGGGTGGTTTGATAGGGGGGGCAGAACTTTTGATAGGAGTGTTTTTTAATGGGGGAGTCAAAAATTGGAAAAATCACGACTAAATTCGTTTTTTTCCCTAAAAATAGTACCCAGCATACACACTAGATGGCGCCACGTGCTTTCGTAAAAGGGGAGGAATTTTGATAAGTGTTTTTTTAAAGAGGGGAGTCAAAAATTCGAAAAATTACGACTAAAAGAGAGGGTTTTTTCCTAAGTACTCAGCATATACACTAGATGGCGCCACGGGCTTTTCATAAGGGGGCGGAACTTTTGATAAGGGTTTTTTTAATGAGGGGAGGATTTTTTAATAAAAAGGGGTTTAAAAGGTGATTATTATTAATTAATTATTAACTATGAATATTAATAAGGGGCCTGGCTTGTGACGTCATATCACGTGGCCGGAAGTGGTCGTGGCCAGTGACGTCATAGAGGGAAAACCACTAGTTCCCCGGGTGGGAACAAACTACTGACATCGTTAGGTAGGAAGAAGTTACGTAAAGTAAATAAACAACCTATCTAATTTTAATTTCAAAACCATAATTCGTTCTAAGACTAGAAGTATGTGAGTTTCTCATGAGCAAGCGATTAAAGCCTTATAATTAAAGACGTAAAAATAATTTTAAGAAGAATTAAAGTTCAATAAATCTCTCTACCTCAAAGAAATAATTCTATTGAAAATTTCTCCTAACAAGCCAATTCTCGCAAAATGGTATTTTCATTAACAATAATTTTATGTTCATTTAGTTATTTCACTTTAACAACGGATTTATAGTTTCAGCCTTTTGTTACTGATATGCAAAATGTTGCTCCTTATATACAGAGTTAGAAGCTTTTAAAAAGCTTGTAGTTATATTTCTGAGAAGGAATAGCATTTTGAACTTTTAAACCGATTGTTTCAGTTCTTTTCACAGTCTTTGTCTATCGCATTGTGCTTCACAATAAAACAGCAATCTATCCCTTACTTGTTATACAGTATGGATACTGATCACTGCCAGACTTCCTCTGTTGTAATTACAGGGCTCTGAAGATGCGTTTTACTGAAACCCGTCGTGGGAGACCTGTTCCTCAGTAATTACAACAGAGGAGGGCTGGCAGTGATCAGCACCAAAACTGGACAACAGGTAGATTACTGTTTTAGAGTGAAGCTTAATAAGAGAGTCATTAGCTGATATCTATATTCTTCTGAAATAATTTTTTTTGTTTGTTTTACAGGTTGAGAATGGAAATCTGACATCTGGGTGATATTATTATCTCGTGGAGTGGATCGTTAGAAAACTGTTCGAATCGATGGCTGACAAACGATTAGTTATCGCGATGGCCGCCATTTTGTTCTTGTCTGTCCATTTGCTCTTCTGTGGACGAGCACAGTCGATGAAACTAAGTAAGAATTTTATTCAAGAGCTTTTGACCTTATTGAATTTCCAATAATCTCTGTATTTATCGGGAGATGTTTTCGAATTTCAGTGGGATAATAATTGAATTCAATTTTGTACTTTGTTCCCTACACCATTCAAAAGTATAGACAAAATAAACAAATGCTGGGAGGACACAGTTTAGGGGAAAGGAAGTCACTTAGGTTGTCAAGTATTATTTTCATTTTAATTCGATTGGCTGTTGGCATTTGGGTTATGGTGATGGAATGGGAGGAGAAAGATACAGTTAAATAAAATGGGAAGAAAAAGAAAGAAATTCAGTATCACGGCACTTATGTTCCATTCGTTGGTTAAGTATAAGGTTAAGTATAAGGTATTAAGTGATCGTAATATGTTCTTCCCAATTGGCGATTTTAACGACAATTGATCGATTTATTTCCGAAGATTATGTTTTTTCTGGTTCCCTCCTCTCACTATTGTCAAGTGCTGAATCTTTTGCAAAGAAGTAGAGCAAGGATGGTCGAAACACATCCAGCTAAGCCTTCTTTGCAAGAACGAAAACTATAGAAGTAAACATAAAATTATGAGCATCTTCTTCGTTTTCACAAATACTTATTTTTGCTTTTGCATAGATTCCGATGAGAAAAGTATATTTGTATAATACATATAATAAACTGTAGTTTAAATTATCTCTCCGGTTTTCGTCAAGAGACTCCGGAGTTTGTTTTCTATCCCCAGATTCCAATTTTGAAAAGCATGTCCGGTTTTTTATAATTGAGTTTTGAACTGAATGAATCGATGCCGCCCTACGCAAGTCTGAAAGATTTGAAGAACCGTAGATTGTATGTAGAGTTCCAAGTTCAACGAAGTTCAAAGCTGCTAAAATGGAAACCTACTCAAAAAGCCTTAACTTCCCTTAGAAAACAATGTTAAAAATATTTTTGAAAACCGCCAGAACGCTGAGACCTATTTCTGTGCCTTGGATGCTAAATTTCCCGCTAACTTTCCCTCCAAATCACTGTGAATTGGCGGGAAATCAGGTAATGTCGATTGTAAGCAGGTAGATGGAGATTAGAGGAAATCACTCCCCTTATCTCTGATTTTCAAAAAGAAGGAGCCATTATAAGAGGTAGAATGGAGAGTAAAGTATCACATGAGGTGCCCCTGAGACATGGGATTCATGAAATAGTTTGCTGAAAAATATTTAGTTTCGCGGTGAGTGGGATTCGAACCCATCGTTTGCTTTTTATTAACAAAATATAAAATTTACGTTATATATAAGTAGTATAATCACACCCCACCGAATCCCCACTAGTGCTTTCCCCCCTATGACGTCACAGGCCACGCCCCCTTATTGATAATTAATAATTTCCCCCTCCCCCCCCTCCCCCAGTGGCGCCATCTGTTGACAGTGAGAAGTACTATTTTCCCCAAAAAAACCTATTTTTATTCTAATTCTTCGATTTTTGATTTCCCCCTTTATAAAAAAATTCCTCCCCCCCTTATGAAAAAACTACTGGCGTCATCTGGTGCCTGTGAGGAACACTAATTCCCCAAAAACCCTTATTTTAATTCTTTGATTTCCCTTCCTATTAAAAATTACTCCCCCTATTAAAAATTTCTTCCCCCTTATTAAAAAACCCCTGGTAACATCTGTTGACAATGAAGAGTACTATTTTCGGAAAAACCTTATTTTAACTCTAATTTCCGATTTTTCTTTATTTTGCCCCAATGGTTGACCTATATTTTAAGCCCTCCTGCAGACCCCCCGGTTGACCTTTTAAGCCCTACCTATAGTTTAAGCCCTCGGATCGGCTGATGCAAGACTCAGAATAATTGCATAAAAAGGGATGATACAATTGTAACGTCTCACAGAAAATCAGGTTCCTAGTAATTAAACACTTACCAAAATTCTCTTCCCTTAAAAATTTAACAGGCTGCGTCCAATGCGTATTTTTAGTACATCTCCTGTATTCATCTGAAATTTTACAAATCCGTTCAACTCTTTATGAATGTCTAATGCAGATCTCAAATTGTAAATCAACTCGCAGAGTTGTATTTATTCCTTAGTAATTAAAACCCTTTGCTATTCATTTAGCCAGGACGACTAAACGATTCCTTTATAATTAAAATTCCCTGCTATTAAACTCCCTAGTAATTAAACACTCATCAAAATTCCCTTACCTTTATTAAAAAAACCACCGTACGGTTGAAATAAAACAGTTTTCTGTAGATGCGTTTTATCGAAGAAAAAAAAAACTTCTCCCTGGTCAACGAGAGTCGAACGTGCTACCTCAGTCCCCAGCTTCATTCTGTAAACTCCTAACAAGAACCAACCTGCAATGGAAAAATTTCAAACTCGGAGGAGGTTTCATCATGAACATACGTGTCACTCACTTACCGGTCAGGTAGCAAGCTTCGAAACATCTCGTGACACAATGATGCAATCGCCCCGGGAGGTTGAGTGTCCAGCGCTCAGTGTGATTACTCATACGTTGTTGTTCTCTAAGGGTAGGTGACGTCACAGCAAGGGGAAAGTAACGTGGAGTGACCAGTGAGTGACACGTATCAGAAGGCTGAGCCCTGTTTATATATACAGGGGACTTGTTAAGACATGAACATTCTGCTCAGTGTTCTGTTGGTCTCTCGAGCTGTCATAGTTTTGAAGTCTCTGGTAGAATGTCGAGAACGCGTCAATCGTTTTATGTGACTGCACGATGCATATTGGCGTCTGTAGGTATTCCTTCATATCAGAAGGATATAATTATTAATTACGATATTAATTACGAAATCATTACGTAACAGGCCACTCCCCTTATTAAAACACCCCCCTTTCCCCCTCAGTGGCGCCTCCATGGAACACACCAGTGAAATATCACCAAGTTTTTGTTTTTAACGTACGGTTGAATCGTTCTACGATGCTAGCTTTGGTTTCATTATGAGTGTGTTTTTAAGATACTTTTGAAATACTTTGTTAATGAATTCAACCCCCCCTTATCTGTTTGTAATTTCAGAGATGTTCTGAAAGGTTTTTGTGATCAAAAGCTCCCACGATTTCCGTTTTAAAGGAGCACCACATGCATATTTCGAAAGCACGTCTATACAGGCTCGTAAATATTTGTAGACGTCATTATGTTTACTAAGAGATGGCAAATCTACCAGATCTCGACCAATGGGATGGAGTTACAGGGACACGTCACAGGTTTAAGGTATAAGTATTACCCTTCGACGGGCTGTAAGGCATTATTTTTTCCAGTATCGACTTGCTATGGCTTGTGCTAAACGTTCCCTGACCGATGGCGATCTTCCTGCGAAGCGACTTGCTGTTAGAGATGATGATAGCCATATGTTTCAACTCGGATCGGATTTGTTTGCGAGCGTTTGTGAATATCGGTCATATCCTAAAGTGCACATACGTGTGTTCCAGAGTGATGACTCGTTAAAACTATATCCTACAAAGGACGGTGTGATGCTGTCTGAAGAGCAGTGGCATGGACTGGTTTCGTATGCGTCTACAATCGTCGAAGCGTTCGAAGATGTCGAATACGGCGAGTATGAACTGGACGCTATAGTTTGCCTCGTCGTGCTCAAAGGTGGACACGGCGTGGTCATTAAAAAAAGCATCCCCCGTGACGGAGGACTTGATCTCTATGTTGCGATCTTGTGCAACCGCGGCAATTCCCGGTTCCGCCTGACAGCACTACCTGGTTAAAGAAAAGCCATGACTATCTAGAGCCGGGGGCAAGGAATACGCCCTATAGGCGCACCTCAACCCCGGCCACACATGGCAGCAGTCCTATAGAAGGAAAGCTAACCACCGGAAGAAACCTAAATTTAATCTATTCCCCGGTTTGCAAATGTGCAAGGATATAAAGATCCAAGCTCGATCGGCACCCGGGGTGGAGACTCTTAGTAGGACCCAGACTTTTTGGACGGCTCGTGCCTACTAGGCAGGAGGGACCTTTCGACCGAGCCGTCGAACTGACCACCCAAGGTCCCTGAGGTGAGGTCTCAGACGCCGTCACCACCCGACCGGCAATCAAGCCGGCCAGCAGCGTCTTTGACCTCGGTTGGCCTTGGCCATGTCCAACCGGTACCCTAATCCGGCTGGCACAGCCTTCAGCCGGGTTGCTGGGCCCTAGGCCCCCCCACCACGACAAGGTGGTCCCCTATTGGGGGGGGGGTGACGGAGGACTTGTATTTTCGTCATCGGTTCGGCTCAGCGTCGAACAGTGGCATCGGTTGACAGATTTATGCGATCCAATCACGTACAGTTTGATGGCTCTGAAGTTTGAAAACGGTAAATTTTGGAATGCAGTGCGGAAGGCAGAATTAGCGGCAAATCTTCCTCGAAGCCCACCATCTAACGACCGACCCCTTGAACAAGACAGCAGTGATTTCGTAAAGCTTATGGACTGTTTAAAGTGGACTTTGAAAACAGTTCTCCGAAAAGAACTGTTTACGCTGCTACGTAAGAACTGTTTCGGATGTGAAGTGGATCATCCGAGTCAACTTCGCCATTCGTGCCTCACCATAAACGCTGAATCAGCTTACGATTATTTCCCCGAAGTGGTAAGAAACGTTAATCTAACTGATATTGCCGTAAGTTTTGTGGAAGAATCATGTATCGAACTAAATCGTCCTGCTAATGTCGCGTTTATGTCTAAATTGAACTTTGCAACAGTACTAAAAGAGGTGCACGGTGAACTGGTATGTACGAACTAAATATTAATGTGACCTTAATGTAAATAAATATGAATGTCTCTGATATTTTTGTCAATGTGATTTCTTTTGTATAGTTAACGGGGATTTTAAGGTCAGCCTTAGAAGTGTTAATATTGTTCTCTGTATCAAGACCTCGCACAGCTAGCAAGCTATGTTGGGTCGAATGATTTATATCTGGTGGGTGTAAAAGAAAGGGATGGGAAACCAAAGCTAGCATCGTAGAACGATTCAACCGTACGTTAAAAACAAAAATGTGGGGATATTTCACAGATGTGTTCCTGGGATAGTGATCGTTGTCTCTATAGATTTAAAGTATAGAGTGTGTATCTCTTTGTATGTAATCGCTTATAACGAGACAATATTTCCTTTAAAAGTTGGAATATTATTATGAACTAAAAAAGTGATGATATATACACTATCTGATCGTTAAAATCAAACTTTAGCAGGTTAATATATCGTTCTCTAGCTAGTCGGTAATTAGTGTGTCTTTGCTTTTAAAACTAAACACGACTTCACGTAGCTAATTGTCGTAACAATTACCTCTCATACGATCCGTAGAAGGGGTCGCTGATGGCAGGTAAACAACGTTCATGTCTTACTATGGATCAAATATCCGAACACTATGGTTGATTACATATTTCTGAAAAATATCTGCCAACGATTACAACCTTCGTCCCTCAGAATCGTGAAGTAATTAGTACTAGCTTGCAGGGGGGTAATGTTCCACAGACAGTGTTCTTTCAGATTGCCAAACAAGATAATATCAAAAACGTGTGCTAACCCGAACCACTTGTTCTAAGACTTCCACACTAGTGTAGAAATAGGAGGAAAAAATAACTTAACAGACATCTCCGTGTTAGATTGTAGTGAAACATCCTATCTTTGTCGAAAAGCTTGTGTCTGCAGCTAGCCACCTTCACATGCACTTATTCAAACGTGCTGAAAAGAGATAGTACGCTGGAATAACTGGCGACAGAGCTAGATCTCGATTCTGGGGGGTGACTTTAAACGGAAATACTATAAACAGTGAGTTTTCAGTTTTTAAATTTCCAAACTTCGGTGGTTCTTTACTATATGCAAAGTATTTTTGTGATATTCATCCGTGTGTACGCAATGGACCGTGATTTACTAGCGTGGGGGAGGGGGGTTAATATTTTATGATTTTTCCTGTATTACTCCTTCCGCTACTGTGTGACTTTTATCGGTCGCTCCTTGTATGACACTTGTTAATAGTCGTTTTTTCTATCTTACAGTATTTGCGCTGTAATCTGTTGTTTTTAAAGCCATCCCACTGCATTTTTATACTTTCTCTCTCGTCACAGTTATTCTGCCTTCAAAAGAATTGTGAAAATATTCACCTATCCCGTTGTGCGAATTTACAGATATCCCTTTACATTTTCGTTTATGCACGTAATTTAGTTAAACGACTTAGTCACATACTGTATGGGGGGATGGGGGTTAAAGTACTGAATAGGCTATTGTGAGATTTTCGTCGTAAGCAGATATACGGAATCAGATCCGATGATGCTTGCAATTTATCTACTTTGATCGTATGGTTTATTAGAAAGGGAAGATGTATTAGTGTTTGAACTTTATGCATGCTTTCTCTCACAAAATAATTAATGAGCGTTTTACGAATCTGTGTCGTGAAGCAGACTCAATTTTTCATTCTTAATGCTTACTCAGCCTATGGACAGGTAGTTTGTCGATGTAATGACAAGTCTGATGTGTACATACACACTTTGGTTAGCGAATGTCAGAAAAAGTCGTTGAATGTGTAAAACACCCCTTGTGATCCTGACAGCATCGAGCGGGGAATGAACTCAGAAGATTGTGGGGTCGGAACTTTACAGAGGTCTATTCATATTTGATAATTTCTCGAGGGTTATGATAGTATAGTGAGCGAGGATCCCAGTCTATATTACTGTTGTCAAGCTCTGTACATTACGTTTCACACAAGTCCGTTCACGGTTTTCTAATGCACGGTCGTATCGTTTAGTGCGGGTCGTCCTTGGCGTCGAAGTCGCTCGCGTTCCACAGAAAACTGCGCATTATCGCGGTTGGAAAAAATAAAAAGGTTGAAACTCAACCCCAGAATGTCATATGAAAATTTGAAGTGAGCTTGTATAAGGATACTAATACTACCACCTAACAAAGGACACCGGGGACGGATTTGTTCCCTTTTCTAATGCACGAGGTCAAATCCTATTCTTCCTGAATCGAACCATACTCCTTTAAGCAGGAACTAAAGTTTTTTTTTTTTACGGAAACGTATGAATTCTACTTTTAACATTCTGGCGCACAGTCTTTACTCGGTAAAAGCATGTAACTGGGGCTGCATCGAGTAGCGTTAGTTCCTTCGTACAAAAAAAAAATATTTTTTCACCCGGTTTCACCAGCGTGATGAGACATACGCAAACGTCGGAGGAAACGATTTTTTTAAAAACTGTTTTACCTGATTTTTCTTCGAACAGTGTTACTCTCCCGTACAGCGGATTACAACAGTAATAAGTATTTTTAAAACGTGACGTAATAAAACAGTTAGTCATACTTTTGCAATCACAATGTTTTTTGAAGTGACTTAGTAAAGGAAATTGGGAACACGGATCAAGGCTGTGAGTGGGTTTTCACGATGTACGGAAGCAGTACAGGTCCAAGATTCATTCGTCAATAAAAACCTTGTGATTCCCCGTTTGGAATAATTTCGTAGGGTTTAACCGTCCGTCAGCGAGAGGTTGTCCGTGGTGAGGATCCGAACACGAAGTCTTTTAAGTCGAACCTATTACCCCATCAATATTTTTCATCACGACGAATAAAATCAGATTTTATTAATTTTTTGCCCGATAGCATTTTTTATTTTCTGCAGGGGCTGTTACTGCAGGGGTAGGGTTTCTTCTAGTAAAAAATGCAACAACCAATAATCGCTAGGGATAAAAGAAATAAGTGTTGGTTTTAAAATGGTTATAAAAATGCGTATATGAAAAGACTGTCGGTGTAAGATCTAAATTTTAAAAGTGGAGAGGGAGCCTACCCGCAATAACTATGCTATAAGAGTTGTTAATCCTAACACACTGTGTAAAATTATACTGAAGGTTAAACATCCCTATAAAATTTACTCTGTTAACGGGGGTGATAGAGAAGAAAAATGTATAGATAGAGAAAAGTTGTGAACAGAAATTGTACGATCGATAATCCTTTCTACACAAATGACGTGGTTCTGAAAAGAACCTTTTGTTGTTGTTGTTGTTTTTAATTATCCTACAACCTCCACAATGCCAGCAATCTCTATCGAGGTCATGGCATCCTCGACCACCGATAGGTAGTCCATCCTTTTGACGTGGTTTAACGCTTCGACTTCCGCAAAACACACACGGCATAGAAACTCATGGACAATGTCGTACGTTTCTATGACCGCCTCACCTTGCATCGTACTGAGCATATGCAGGATTTTGTCGGTTATAACATTCATTAATGTCTGCAACCATTCCTCGTAGGTTATATCCTTCTGATATGAAGGAATACCTAGAGACGCCAATATGCATCGTGCAGTCACATAAAACGATTGACGCGTTCTCGACATTCTACCAGAGACTTCAAAACTATGACAGCTCGAGAGACCAACAGAACACTGAGCAGAATGTTCATGTCTTAACAAGTCCCCTGTATATATAAACAGTGCTCAGCCTTCTGATACGTGTCACTCACTGGTCACTCCATGTTACTTTCCCCTTGCTGTGACGTCACCTACCCTTAGAGAACAACAACGTATGAGTAATCACACTGAGCGCTGGACACTCAACCTCCCAGGGCGATTGCATCATTGTGTCACGAGATGTTTCGAAGCTTGCTACCTGACCGGTAAGTGAGAGACACGTATGTGCATGATGAAACCTCCTCCGAGTTTGAAATTTTTCCATTTCAGGTTGGTTCTTGTTAGGAGTTTACAGAATGAAGCTGGGGACTGAGGTAGCGCGTTCGACTCTCGTTGACCAGGGAGAAGTTTTTTTTTTCTTCGATAAAACGCATCTACAGAAAACTGTTTTATTTCAACCGTACGGTGGTTTTTTTAATAAAGGTAAGGGAATTTTGATGAGTGTTTAATTACTAGGGAGTTTAATAGCAGGGAATTTTAATTATAAAGGAATCGTTTAGTCGTCCTGGCTAAATGAATAGCAAAGGGTTTTAATTACTAAGGAATAAATACAACTCTGCGAGTTGATTTACAATTTGAGATCTGCATTAGACATTCAAAAAGAGTTGAACGGATTTGTAAAATTTCAGATGAATACAGGAGATGTACTAAAAATACGCATTGGACGCAGCCTGTTAAATTTTTAAGGGAAGAGAATTTTGGTAAGTGTTTAATTACTAGGAACCTGATTTTCTGTGAGACGTTACAATTGTATCATCCCTTTCTATGCAATTATTCTGAGTCTTGCATCAGCCGATCCGAGGGCTTAAACTATAGGTAGGGCTTAAAAGGTCAACCGGGGGGTCTGCAGGAGGGCTTAAAATATAGGTCAACCATTGGGGCAAAATAAAGAAAAATCGGAAATTAGAGTTAAAATAAGGTTTTTCCGAAAATAGTACTCTTCATTGTCAACAGATGTTACCAGGGGTTTTTTAATAAGGGGGAAGAAATTTTTAATAGGAAGGGAAATCAAAGAATTAAAATAAGGTTTTTTGGGGAATTAGTGTTCCTCACAGGCACCAGATGACGCCAGTGGTTTTTTCATAAGGAGGGAGGAATTTTTTTATAAAGGGGGAAATCAAAAATCGAAGAATTAGAATAAAAATAGGTTTTTTTTGGGAAAAGAGTACTTCTCACTGTCAACAGATGGCGCCACTGGGGGAGGGGGGGGGGAGGGTAAATTATTAATTATTAATAAGGGGGCGTGGCCAGTCACGTAATGATTACATAATGATTACGTCATGTTGCGTCGTAGGGGAGAGGTGGAAGTGGGCGTGGTCGGTGACGTCATAAGGGGCGTGGTCGGTGATGTCATAGTGGCGTGTCCGGTGACGTCATAGGGGGGAAAGCACTAGTGGGGATTCGGTGGGGTGTGACTATACTACTTATATACAAACAAATGAATACATAGTTTTGTGACTGAATTTTCAAAATGGCAGTTCAAACAGGATTTTTGACTGAAATTTAAAATTTGGCTTTACAAACAGGTTATGTGATTGACTGACACATTTTCAAATACAAACGAGTTTTGTGATTGAGTTTTAACATTTAAAATTCTAACCAATAGCATTTGACATTTTCTGCAATATCTGATAGTTACTTTGGCAAATTTAATAATAGATTGACAGAAAGAGTATCAGGAACTTAGATTAGATGAAAATTACATGAGTTGCTTTTGTTTTTTCATTAATCACCCACCCCAGAAGGTTACATCCATGCACTCAGTACGATTATAAATATTATGCACTTGTAGAACCTGGACGAAAACTGAGCGCTCCGTAGTTATTGAAACGATGATGGAAGTGTGTTCCGCAGCCACAGTTTGAGGTAGGAGCACACAATTAAATAACGGCCGCACGCATCGGATGC
This sequence comes from Ryuthela nishihirai, assembly GCA_038380435.1. Taxonomy (NCBI): domain Eukaryota; kingdom Metazoa; phylum Arthropoda; class Arachnida; order Araneae; family Heptathelidae; genus Ryuthela; species Ryuthela nishihirai. The sequence goes on along the minus strand of JAWZYU010000015.1, from coordinate 6,016,789 downwards.
ATTTCCACCACTGCAAATATTCTTCACCGTATTCTCAATGAGTGAACCCACGCCTGTTCGCAACGGATGCAAGTGGCAATTCTGTGCAGCATTCTCGGGCGAGAATCCTAGACGGATTCCTGATGCTGGTGCCAAGCCATTATCCTTTCACAGGTAACAGCAAGATCCACGTGTGCAGTGAAATAAAATATCTAGGTGTTCATGTTGAGAAAAATATAAAATGGATTAATATAGAGAAAGTTTAGCCTAATCGTAGGAAGCCAAATAGGGTTATTTTTCACACCAGGGGTGGCGCTGTATAAATGGATGTATTGTATAATATTTGGTAACGGGGATATTTATAGGAGGGAAAATACAAATTTCAAACAATTCGCGGGATTGCAGCAGAAAATGATCAGGCCAAAAAATAGAGAATAAATGCATTTGGATATTAATCAATCTCCGAAAAATCAGGTTTTTTAATACTTATATTCTGTCAAATTTAGTATGAACTTTATAGACAAGGACAAGGAAATATTAATGTTTACATTTTCGAAACACCTACGTGTTGTCAATATACTTGGTCAATTTTTTCTGTAAGCCCACAAATTAAAAATGTCTGCATAACTTGGAATAGTTTTAACGTTTAATTCTAAAAGGGAAAGGAACAAAAATGAAATGAAATACAAAATAATAACCAAAAAACTTAATGTTTAATGTATGTTACAATCCAAGCATATCCAACTTGCATGAATAAGTCAGTGAAAATCAAGAATAATAACTGAATAAAACTTTGATGATTGTTAATCTCTAACATCCTTTGATTTACGATACAACTCATATTTTTCTCATGATGTTGATTGCTTGCAACAGTGAAGCATTGCCCTTGATTTTATTGTAAAATAAATTACAGCGCGACCCATTCAAGCGTAAATGTAGCAGAGAATAGTCAGAAAAAACTGCGGTGCATAAGGAAAAGATTTTAAAAATAAAGTTTGGAAAATATATATAACATATGTGTGTGTGTGTGTACATATACTGTATATAATCTATAACAAATGTTTTTAGTAAATATACGGGATAATTAAACTTTTTTTTAATATGGAGATTTTCAAATTTACTGACAGGACAATGGACATCCTTGTCGAATATGCATAGTGTCCGTAGAAAATAACCGATTCAAAATAAATTTTGAATCGGTTGTATGAACATATGGTAACTGTATACATTTTAGATCATGAACCTCAAAAACTAAAATTAGCTACTTATTGAGTTCTTCATTTAAGAGATTTTTTGAATATAGGAATTTTAAAAATAATTTATTATGATTGTGTACAGTCTTATGTACAACCTACACTTCCCGTGTGTGCTGGAACTCGCAAAATAATATTGGGCAGATTAAAAGTATTGCAAAAATTTATTTTGAGAATAATGCAAAAAAAAATAAATTAGCGCATACTGAGCCAATTTTTTGGGAACTTCAGGTTTTTTTTTTTTAAAAAGTACCTTTTTAGAATTTTAATTTATTTTCTCCAACATTTTACTGATTACATGGCAATAATTACATCATCTTATTTCATGAGAGATAATCATAAGCAACATTGTACCCAGCGTATCTAAAACAAAATTTATACAGAATGTTAAGCACATTGGCACTAGATTGTATAATCAATTGAATTGTGAAATAAGAACATTGAAGAATTTAATACCTTTCAAAAATTATTTTTGAGTCGGGTGTATAATAGGAATGACCTTCACACATTTTTAACTGAGCTTTGCCCTAACAAAATTTCGGATAATTTTGTTTGCGTACACCCGTCGCTTGGCTGCTGATATAAGGGACCTGGGTTCGAGTCCCGGGTAAGGTATGGATGTTCGTGCTGAGATCCTGCCATCCTCTTAGATCTTCTACTGTGGCATATAAACTGACAGGCTCCTGTCAGACCTCTGTGGCAAGCAGCTGCTTGAGGAGGTATTTTTTTTTACATCCGCAAACAAGGTTCTTTAGCTGATTTAAGTTGGTTATGTTCTATTCATAAATTGGTTTTAATAACTTTATTATTATTATTGATTAAAAAAGGAAGAACTTTGTGAGTTTAATAATGATTGTCGCTTATGCAAAATAACATGTAGGCATATTTTTTCATTAAATAATTATCCTGTCTATCTGGAGTATTACGACCATCCAGGATCAGTATACAGTCCTTGTGGTTCGACACTTTTTTACCCATTGTGGTGGATCAACTTTTCTACTGAGTTTCAAACTCTATGAGATATCCTGTGGCTTTGTCCAAAGGAAGTTTCTCCCTAAAAGGTTCAATGAAGTAAACTTAAATGTGAACACCGAGAAGTTGATTTTATTGGTAGAGAAGGACGATGCAATTCATAACATTAAAACTGCTAATTATTGGAATCCACTGCACAGAAATAATATCTGCGAAGAAATAGAAGTTATAGGACAGCCAGTTATAGGATGAGTTCAGTAACCGATTTATGCATCTGAAAGCCCCAGGCGCAAAAGAATTGAGAGGACCCATCTGTCTGGGAGGGGCAAGGTGGTTTTGCAACTTATGAATGGAAAAAAGATATACGTAGCACGTTAAATAAAATGAAATACAGAAATATGCATTATATAAACTAAACAATAAATATCTGTTCTTTGTAGTAATATTGCAAGAGTCATATATTGAATATTAAACACGAAATTTAGTCAAAAAACGCGAGATGTATCCGTAAGTAGTAGACTATACTGATTGTGAAACATTTTCCTAAAATGTTGAAAAACCAAATGATTATTTTGAATCCTCCCCCATGAATATTGAAGAACCAGACGATAATTTTGGGTAATCTATGTGGAAATATTATGTGATAATGTTATGGTATCTTTTGTGGTAATCCTCCACTGGTTGAGTTGTTTTACCGCTGAGCTGCATGTTTCTGCACCCAATGGACTAAATGGCTAAGTCACAAGAACCCCGAGGACTCAGAGAAGGTTTGGGAAGCTGATCCACTGGGCACGCTGTTATGAGAAAGACGGAAGTTTCCTCGCCAAGGCCATCGAGGTATGCTTTAACGTTCAAGTGGTATGGCTCTCCTGAACACGGCTCCATGGCTTATAACGCCCCATGTGATGGGTGCAGCCTTTCCAACCCATCGATTTCCTCCTTTTCACTAAGAACAAAATGTGGGAACTGCTGATTTGGAGTGTGGTGCGCTACCGATTGAGCACCGGCCCGAGCTTATTGTATGAGAGATAATTATAACCAAAATTTTAGTAACTAGAGTATTTAAAGCAGAGTCCACTATATTACCCCGCCCCCCAGTCGATATATATTCACAGAATATATTCTTTTATTGAAATCATATTACTTTAACAATTAATAATATGGAACAAAAGTAAGGTATGTGTTTATGATCGTTTGACATTACTGATTTTTATCCCGTTTAGGAAAAAAAAACAAACGAGGAAATATTTTCTCTTTGTCTGTCTGCCCTTCTTTAGAGATATTGAATTTTTTTTTAAAGAAATATTAAAATTTCTATTGAGGATGTATAGGTATTGATAATATATTTCGATTCGCACTTTTCGAATCTCACAGAAGTTTAAACTACGCTCTATGGTGGTGGAAATGTTGGAAAAATTATGAATGAATATGCAAACGATGTATTTATGCTATAAATTCAAAATTTAAATGATGAAATGTGCAGGTCATGGAATTTGCAGTTAGAATGAGTTAGGCTCTTACCCCAGGGTCAGGATGGAAAACGCTATATATTTTTTTTTTTATAAGAGATGATTTGAAATTTCTTCTATAGGTCGATTGGTAGTAATGAATTATTATAATTCGCATTTTTCAAATCCTTTGAGAATTTAAATTCACATCATTAGAGATCACTGTATTGCATCGTTAGTAGATACCCATACCTGGTCTAATCTGTCTGACTACTAAGCCTACTCTGACTACTAAGACCAGCGGGGCATGTACTTGTGTTAGTATTCGTATGTTGTATGAGATACCAGGATATTTCTAAATGGTATAACTGAAACACAAAATGTGCAATCATTCGGTATATAATTGTTGATGTATATTTAAAATTGGTGGGAATATACTAGATGTTTGTTAAATAAATATCATACGAATTTCAATCATTTATGCAACCTACTTGGAAAAATTTAGTGTTTCTAAACCGTATAATTGAAAGAAAAAAAAAATTGAAATTTTAAATAAAAAATGCTGGTGAGTTAGACAGTTTCATATTTTAAAGTAGTGAGAATGTGATGCGTTTTTATTAATATTATTTTAAGTTAGCACAAAAGAAGTTCAAATTTTAAAACTGAGAGAGACGTTTTGTTAGTGTCAAGTGTTTAAATGATGTGCGATGATTCGGGAGAATGCAGCTGTTGAGGCAACTCAAAGAAACAGGTTTAAAAAGTTAATATAACTCTTGGTATTTGCAATCTTTATTATTACTAAATAAAGATTTAATAAGTGTAAGGAGTTATGCTCCAATTTAATTTAACTGTTAGGGAATGTGATAAGACGTACCTTAATTTCGCTTCTAAGACTCCTGAAATGTTTAACGAATATTGGGAAAAATCTATATTGCTGGATCTAGGAGGGTGGGGAGGAAAGGGACCACGACTCCTCCTTCATGAGAATGGCAACGTGGATAATGGAGGCCAAAAATATGCGAACTTCTGTATATTTCAGGCATTTTTTAAAGACATTTCATCTTTCATCATTTTTCATCATCTTTCATCATTTTAATTAGAACCATTTATAATTATTCGGAAAGGGAGTGAAAAAAATGTGGAAAAAAGACATAACTGCATGTTAAGTCAGATTTGAAAAAAAAAAAGTTCTCTTTGCTAAAACACAAAGCATAGTATACTCGATTTTAGTGAAATTAAAAAAAAAGTGCTTTTTTGGTATGACTGGTGCGGTAAACGTCAGAAGAGTTGGACAGTAAGCACCATTCCTGTAATTGGAGGTTGAAAAGAAGTTAATAAATATATCAATGCCAGTGCCATTCCTTGGGTACCAAAATGATATCTTTATGTGATATATTTTGAAATGTGAACAGAATAATATTCTCTTCCTGCATAATTTATTCGTTTCGATTCTTGAGAATTCCCTCTCCTATCTTTTCAGTTTTGATGTACGGTCCTTGTGACAGGCACTTCGCTGAGCTTCTGCATCTAATCCAGATGGCGATTCCGAAGCATTGGTTCGGAATTTCAACGGAGTTCACCTCGAGCAGGAAGAGCGTGAAGCAAGTTCAGCATTGCCCAGAAGACGGTGAGAAGTCTTTCGCTGCGGCGAGAAAATACTTCCTCTGCATACGCTAGACAAAAGTTGCGCACTTAACAGATAATATTTTCAATTTTCTTTTTTTGATATCAATGGCACTACTTTTACTAGATAACTGAATTGAAGAACGCAAAACCTATTCAACCAAACTTTTGCTCTCTTTCATATTTTAAGAAAATGCTTCCATTCAATAATTGCGAAGAATTAGTGGAAGGGCCAACCAACCACGTGGTTCGCATGGCTCCATTCATTGATACAGGGTGATCAAAAAGTCGCTGTGCACCTGATAAGGAATGAGAGATTCGTACCTGTACAATTACAATAAATGTTGAAAGTGTGTCCCGCACATCCCCGGGCATTTTAGTGACACGCCGAACTGTGTTCTTGACAACGTCTGCTTGACCACATTCCGAATGTATTCTGCGATGGCCGTCTTCAAGTCATCAATTGTGCGGGGATTGTCCGAATACAAAGAGTTTTTCATCGCACCCAGAGATAAAAATCAGGCGTGGATCTTGAAGGCCAAATGTTCTCCGAAATGAATCTGGCCCAAACACATCGTGCAAGAATGCCATAGATATATGCGATGCGTGGGCCGTGACGTCATCCTGCTGACAGTTGGCCTTGTTAATTTCACCTTCTGACAATTGAGCAAAGAAAGGATAAAGAATATTTTTACAGTATCGTTGGGAGTTGACAGTCTCGGAGAAAAAAATGGTTCCGACTATGCGCATACACAAAAATTCCAACCCAGAACATCAATCTTCTGATCATGCAGTGGCGACTCGTGGAACTCATGGGGATTGTGTGAGGCCAAGAGGCATAAGTTTTGACTGTTTACGTACCCCAACAAATGGAAGTGCACCTCATCTGTGATGAATGTGATGTGTAAAATGTTCTCTCCTTCACGGTGAAGAAAGTCTACAAACCACCTGCAGTACGCACTCCGCTTACCACGGTTGGCAGGCCTAGGCGTTTTCATTCATGCACAGATGTGATTTTTTTAAGTGTGAAGGCCTAGGCGTTTTTTACACTCATATGAAACGCCAACCTGCTGTTACAATCTCCTGATGGACTTTTTCGGGCTTCGGAGCATGCGGTCTGTGATTTCCAACACTTTCTCCTCTGTCAGATCTGGGCGTGTCACACACGGAACCGGTTTCCCGGAATTTCTGAATCAACTGCGGCACTGCATTACGATGGGTCACCTTGATTTCCGGAACCTGTGCCTGGAATCGTTGTTGAACGTCTTGTGTGTATTCTCCGCCACACCAAAAACATGTTCCACAAGGAACGTAACTCCTTAACAGATAACACCATTGCCACAACGCACGTCTACAGTGACCGACTGCTTGGCTCAATATGCTTACTGACTGCTTGGCAGGCAGGCGACTGCAACCCTGTCTCTCCCACTAACGTCACACTAAAGACATCATTAACTAACGCCATCACGTGTCCCTAAAATGTCTCGAAACGCACTAGACACACTTTTAACGTTTATTGTAATGGTACAGGTATTCCTCATCAGGTGCACAGAGACCTTATGATCACACTGTACTTCGACAAAGGGTATGGAACATTACATCGTTAATCCTCGGAAGTATTTTATAAGAACTTTCAAAGAGCTTCCGTAGTTTTGAAGGAAACGTTTTTCTTCTTCTGAGGGTTGTGCGACCAAAATATACCTTCTGCAATCTTCTTCATCTGAATTTGAGAGCGATGTTGGATTAAGAGTGAATACTCTCTTGACAGTTGATGTTTCTACTTAACAATAAGACTATCAGGTAAATCGTCTGACAATCGCTATTGGGAACCTTGCGCCGCCATTTGAGGACTTTGGGCAGATCCGTAGGTCATCCACATAGAAGATAACAAAGGAGTCCCTTTCTCTTCTATCCAGCATCACGGATGGCATCTGTCCAGTTGTTTCGTGCACGTCTCTTCGATGGGCAAGATGGGCTAGCTTCGATGGGCAAGATGGGCTAGCTTCGATGGGCTAGAATAGGACTAGATGTTGTTTAAAGTATCACGTGAAAATGCCCTGCAGATGAGAAACACTTGAAATAATTTGGTTTCATCCTCAGTGGTATTCGCACCCACGCCTCCCAGAAGCATGCCAGGCGTCATAACCGCTAGACCTTCAGAGACTGACCGTTTTCTTCAACAATGTGACGTACACTGAAGAGCCAAAACATTATGATCACCTGCCTAATATGATGTTGGTCCTCCACAGGCCGTAAAAACAGCTTCACCCGGCGAGGCATGGATGCTACAAGATTTCGAAAGGTGTCTTGTATCTGATTCCAACATGTTACAAGCAGATCCTTTAATTCTTGTCAGTTGCATGGCTGACCAGCCGCAGATCCGATATACTGTTCCAACACAAACCACAGATGCTTGATTGTGCCATGAGTGGGAGTACGTATATAGTAGTGCCACCATGTGGTAGCCATTCGTACTAGTGGCCGTATATATATTTCCTACTGCCAAACTGAGGCAGGCTCTCAGACTAATTTTACTTGGTCAGACACATATCAATAATCATAAAGCATCGAGATAAATCACATATAACAAATAACAACATTTATTCAACAGATCATTTCTAAGTGAGTTAGACATTTAAACATTAAACCTTCTGACAATTGCAGGCAAGCGCCTCTAGCGCGGCCTCTTTCCATTTGAAGGAATATAGAGCGGCGGCGATAAGCCAATTTAAAGTTAATCGGTCGAGAAAATGTTCAAAGCGAGAATAGACACTAAATAGTCTGTTAATCTCATCCGAACAGGGGCGACTGCGACAGGAGCGTAATCTTACACAAACACAATTGGGAAAAGCATTACCAAACCAGAATGAACTTTGACCCTACCTCGTTCTATGCAGACAGCTCACAGGTGAAGGCATCACCGCTAGGCAGTCGCTGCTCGGAGCTCGCACGCTGACAGGTAGTTAGAGGATCTTGCTATCCGAGGATCTTGCTATCCAGCTCGGCTCCTGACATCTCTTCCTCCTTCCAGCTTAGAGACGAGAATTGTTGACAAAAGAAGGGTTTTGAAATTGTGTCCTCTCAGTTTTATTCTCCGTTGGCTCCCTGATGGAGGTCACCCAAAACCTCGGCGGTCATGTATTTCACCGGCCACCTGGGAAGCACCGGACCACTTTGTAAGGGTCCGTGCCGCCGGTGATATTCTTTTCCGGTCTAGTTGGGTGTCAAAATGGAGATACGGTAGGTTGGCACTAGTGATGAAAATAATGGTGTCTGAGGCCTTCTGCGCCAACAGTCGTGTCCACGTTTCAAAACGAACGTGACACCTATCCCACTCAGGGAAAAATAGGGTGGGCAATGGCGCAGAAAGGTTTTTAGCCTGGTGAGAGGTGGGCAAAGTGTTCACGCCGTCTGGTGTTGTATGCAGAAAGTCACTTGGCCTGGCGAGAGGTGGGCAAAGTGTTCACGCCATCTGGTGTTGTATGCAGAAAGTCACTTGGCCTGGCAAGAGGTGGGCAAAGTGTTCACGCCGTCTGGTGTTGTATGCAGAAAGTCACTTGGCCTGGCGAGAGGTGGGCAAAGTGTTCACGCCGTCTGGTGTTGTATGCAGAAAGTCACTTGGCCTGGCGAGAGGTGGGCAAAGTGTTCACGCCGTCTGGTGTTGTATGCAGAAAGTCACTTGGACTGGCGAGAGGTGGGCAAAGTGTTCACGCCATCTGGTGTTGTATGCAGAAAGTCACTTGGCCTGGCGAGAGGTGGGCAAAGTGTTCACGCCGTCTGGTGTTGTATGCAGAAAGTCACTTGGACTGGCGAGAGGTGGGCAAAGTGTTCACGCCATCTGGTGTTGTATGCAGAAAGTCACTTGGCCTGGCGAGAGGTGGGCAAAGTGTTCACGCCGTCTGGTGTTGTATGCAGAAAGTCGCTTGGCCTGGCGAGAGGTGGGTAAAGTGTTCACGCCGTCTGGTGTTGTATGCAGAAAGTCGCTTGGCCTGGCGAGAGGTGGGCAAAGTGTTCACGCCGTCTGGTGTTGTATGCAGAAAGTCACTTGGCCTGGCGAGAGGTGGGCAAAGTGTTCACGCCGTCTGGTGTTGTATGCAGAAAGTCACTTGGCCTGGCGAGAGGTGGGCAAAGTGTTCACGCCGTCTGGTGTTGTATGCAGAAAGTCGCTTGGCCTGGCGAGAGGTGGGCAAAATGTGCACGCCGTCTGGTGTTGTATGCAGAAAGTCACTTGGCCTATTGTGTTTGGTTGGAGACAAGAGTTCCTCAGTGAAGGTAGGTTCCAGGTCTGCCCTGTGGGCGACCCTGTGTAGCACACACGCGCACTGTGACTAACACACGTGCACTGCACACTGTTCCAAGTAGAGGACGTCGTTCCTTGCTGATCACGTCAGTTGTCCATGCTCTTGAAAGTCCAAGGATCGGGTGGCGCCCTACACGATGCGCCGCCGGTAGAGCTGGAGCTGCCTTGGTGCAGGCCTCCTTCCGGCATGCCTTTTGGTGTTGACTCCATCTCGAAGAGTTTTTCAGCATCACATGAAATAAAAAGAAACGAGGAGGGTCAATTCTGGTTTTCCCTTTTGTTCATTATTTACAAAATCACAGTTCAATATCTTATCAGTCGACATGTGTCCCGGGAGATTTCTGTCTCTCCATAACCTCGATCTGTCCTTTTTATTCCGCTCACTATTTAAATTTGTTCTTTTTTTACATAACATAATACCAGCTATTCGTCTACAAAATCTTTCGTTTGTATCAGTTGATTCTCTTAATCTGACAACGTTACAACAATAGTTATTTGCCTACTTCAATTTACTCTATACAATTAGTAATCCTAAACTTTTTCCTTCATTACATCAATGGTTACCGACCTATTTGACCTACTATGGTCTGCAATGCGCTTTGCCTACTTCAATTTATTCTACACAATTAGTAATCATAAACTTTTTCCTTTATTACATCAATGGCTACCGACTTACATGACAACTGCAATTTTACTTCCCAATTTCAGAGTTCCCATGTGTAATGTATTGTACCTGGATAATGCCTAGTTAAGGAGGGGGTGGGGAGGAAGATTGAGCGAGTGTCAATTCAGGCGGCGCTCCGTGGCGCTCCCACAGAGCTTTGAAAACGCGGAGTTGACGTCACAGGTGCAGAATCGTCCATCGTCTACGTTTGAGCGCGTCCTTCCTCGTTGCCGTGGCAACACGCGAGGGGGAGAACTCGTTTGCTGCCTTGATCGCCTCCTTCTGATGGCAGTTGGTCTGCTGTCGCTGGTTGCTATTTCGAGAAGCATGGGTACTGACGGGATCGCTCCGAGTGCAAAAACTTTCACTTCTCTGACGTCTACTCCAATTTCTTAATCCCCGCATTTCCTGCGTGTAGCTCAGAATTCTCACTTGCTAACTTCGTCCGGGTCTAACTCTTTAATGACTTCACTCGTCTCCTCCAGTTTGTGTTCCTCCAGTGGTGGCTGTTTTCTTGTCATCGCCCTAACCCCTCTTAATCGGGTTTTATAAACAGTTTCGAATGAGGAATCACTTCCGGGTCGTGGCGCCTACTACCCGAATTTGATTCGCCATAAATTTAGATAATTAGCGATGGGAAAGTAATCCTGGTTTGACCAAATTTCATCCTTAATTTTGAAGTTTCGGCACATTAACAGTCGAATTTCTAAGACCTATGAACGTAAAATTTGGAACTCCACAAGACTAAAACATTAATTCTGAACTCTATAAGTTGTTCCGTTGATTTTTGCATAAACACTCTTAATCTTAGTGCCATCGCATTTGGACTTTTCGATTGAGCCTTCAATTTCCTGAACATCAATAGTGGGAAATTGTATTGCCGTCAGTGATTCCACGTGGAAACATAGTTTTGTAACTGTGTGTGCCTTCCACATTTATGTTCGCCGAAAGGAGAGAAAGTGATGTTAATTTGGGGGGAGGGCAAATCTCGAAACATCGGCATCGTCATTTCGTCCGAGAGATTGACTAATGGTCGCAGAGCAATAGGTGGACTCGCCCTTAGTAGTTTTAAATTACTGTGAACTCGATCACGTCCGAAGGAGGAGTCGTGTCTTCTTAAGTTGCCTGGGGTCCCTTGGAATCCTTGGTGATTCCTGCCGAAATTTTCTTCCCTCCTACTTGATTGTGGAAAACTTTGCGAGCCAGCGTGATGGGTGAGCGACACAGGGAGGTTAGTTCGGCCGTACTGCGTCGAGTCACCCCTTCGACTTCTGCACTGTCGAGCTGTGTCCAGTCTTGCCGCAGGAGAAACATTTAACAGCCGTGGCAGCAGTCGAACGGGGCCTGCCGGATGGGGTCGTAAATCCCGCTGCCTAGAGAGCGGCGCTAGCCGATAGCTCCGTTCTTCTAACCTTGTCAGTCAATCGGTTCATTTGCATAGTCATATTTCTCATTGTTGCTTCGTGATCGCGGGACTGTTTCCTGACCAAATTCAGTATCTCTTCTAGGGGTTCGTACTGGCTAATCTCTAAAGTCGATTTCGGTACCGTGGTGTCGTTTTGCATTGCACATTTGTGGAGTGATCTGTCTCGTAAGAGCTCGTTGCTTTCCTCAAGATTGGCTCGGTCCACCGCCTCATCGAAAGATTTTGGGATTTTGGAATTATTAAAATTAACCTCTTTAGCTTGGGTAATAGCCCAGAGACAAACTGCGAGAGCCTCGCTGTCTCCTGAGTTTCCTTTCAGGTACTTGTAGGCCATGACTTTAACCCTGGCGGCGTATTCCCTGACGCTTTCTCCTCCTTCTGCCTGCAACTGAAGAATTTTTGCAGCCTAACGGGAAAGGGCTCTTCAACATCAAATCTGCTTATGACTATTCTTTTGAATGCGTTGAAGTGCATTTCGCACTTTAAATCGGGGGATTCGAACAGCAATTTCGCCGCTGCGTCTTTGAATCCCGACTTGGCTATCAGGATCATCTCAGGTCCCTGCCATCCGGCCATTCGACCAATCTCCTCCAAATGGGAAAAGAAATCTGCAGCGCCATTAGGCTTGTCATCAGAATAAATATTCACGTGGTTTAAAAAACCTGTTAAAATGGGGGTTGCCCTGTTCGGAAGGGGGATAGTTTCCTCAACTGGAGTGGCCATGTCTAGTTTCAAAAATTAATTGCTAACAAATAAGCGACCTAGTATTATGCAATGTACTTATACAAAATCTTAACAAAACTACGTACGTCTCGTACTCTTCACAAACATCTAAAAACTCTCATCAATACAATATCCGATAACCTCAAAATTAAGAATTTTCAAAGACAATCTCCTTAATATCCCGCTTCAATACTTACCTCACTAATAGAATTGCTTAATCTACATTACCATTAACAGTTCCTCTTATCCTTATTGAAACATCTCATAAAAATGCAATACATATATGAAATTGAACAATTCTCAAATCACCTTATCGCAACAATTATCAAGAATCTTACATGGTATATTCTAATAAAAGCTTTCGATGTTTCCATTTATTTGCCCCGCCATTCCCTGTGTGCTGTATGCTGTTGTGGTGTTTGAGTTTATTGCATCCTCCAAAAGTGCAGGGAGGTCTGACACAGAAATATATCAGACACGAAAGTAAAATCACTCCTATCTAAAAGTTTATTGAATGCAGTGGTTCCCTAGTCGATTCGATAAGTCTAGTATAATCTACTCTTTGGCCTATCTATTTTTGAAGTTATTGAAATATTCAGTGCACAAGTATTCATTCTATAAATTTATATTTATAGAAATTTTATATTTGAATGGATGTAGGAATATATACGTTAGATGGGAATTCATTGGATGTACGAATGGATAAATTCGACCTTCATTGAATGGATGCAGTAATGGATATGTTTTATGTGAATTCATTGGATGTACGAATGGATAAATTTGACCTTCATTGAATGAATGCAGTAATGGATATGTTTTATGTGAATTCATTGGATGTACGAATGGATAAATTTGACCTTCACTGAATGAATGCAGTAATGGATATGTTTTATGCGAATTCATTGGATGTACGAATGGATAAATTTGACCTTCATTGAATGGAGGCAGGAATGGATATGTTTTATGCGAATTCATTGGATGTACGAATGGATAAATTTGACCTTCATTGAATGGATGCAGTAATGGATATATTTTATGAGAATTCATTGGATGTACGAAAGGATAAATTTGACGTTCATTGAATGGATGCAGTAATGGATATGTTTTATGCGAATTCATTGGATGTACGAATGGATAAATTTGACCTTCATTGAATGGAGGCAGGAATGGATATGTTTTATGTGAATTCATTGGATGTAGGAATGGATAAATTCGACCTTCATTGAATGGATGCAGTAATGGATATGTTTTATGTCAATTCATTGGATGTACGAATCGATAAATTTGACCTTCATCGAATGGATGAAGTAATGGATTTGTTTTATGTGAATTCATTGGATGTACGAATGGATAAATTTGACCTTCATCGAATGGATGCAGTAATGGCTATATTTTATGCGAATTCATTGGATGTACGAATGGATAAATTTGAATTCATTGAATGGATGCAGTAATGGATTTGTTTTATGTGAATTCATTGGATGTACGAATGGATAAATTTGACCTTCATTGAATGGATGCAGTAATGGATATGATTTATGCGAATTCATTGGATGTACGAATGTATAAATTTGACCTTCATTGAATGGAGGCAGGAATGGATATGATTTATGCGAATTCATTGGATGTACGAATGGATAAATTTGACCTTCATAGAATGGAGGCAGGAATGGATATGTTTTATGTGAATTCATTGGATGTAGGAATGGATAAATTCGACCTTCATTGATGGATGCAGCAATGGATATATTTTATGTGAATTCATTGGATGTACGAATGGATAAATTTGACCTTCATTGAAAGGATGCAGTAATGGATATGTTTTATGCGAATTCATTGGATGTACGAATGGATAAATTTGACCATCATTGAATGGATGCAGTAATGGATATATTTTATGCGAATTCATTGGATGTACGAATGGATAAATTTGACCTTCATAGAATGGAGGCAGGAATGGATATGTTTTATGTGAATTCATTGGATGTAGGAATGGATAAATTCGACCTTCATCGAATTGATGCAGCAATGGATATGTTTTATGTGAATTCATTGGATGTACGAATGGATAAATTTGAACTTCATTGAATGGAGGCAGTAATGGATATGTTTTATGTGAATTCATTGGATGTACGAATGGATAAATTTGACCTTCATTGAATGGAGGCAGCAATGGATATGTTTTATGTGAATTAATTGGATGTACGAACGGAAAAATTTGACCTTCATTGAATGGATGCAGTAATGGCTATATGTTTTATGCGAATTCATTGGATGTACGAATGGATAAATTCGACGATCATTGAATGGATGCAGTAATGCATATGTTTTATGTGAATTCATTGGATGTACGAATGGATAAATTTGACCTTCATTGAATGGAGGCAGGAATGGATATGTTTTATGTGAATTCATTAGATGTACGAATGGATAAATTCGACCTTCATGGAATGGATGCAGTAATGGATATGTTTTATGCAAATTCATTGGATGTAAGAATGGATAAATTTGACCTTCATTGAATGGATGCAGTAATGGATATGTTTTATGTGAATTCATTGGATGTACGAATGGATAAATTTGACCTTCATTGAATGGATGCAGTAATGGATATGTTTTATGTGAATTCATTGGATGTACGAATGGATAAATTAGACCTTCATTGAATGGAGGCAGGAATGGATATATTTTATGTGAATTCATTGGATGTACGAATCGATAAATTTGACTTTCATTGAATGGATGCAGTAATGGATTTGTTTTATGTGAATTCATTGGATGTACGAATGGATAAATTTGATCTTCATTGAATGGAGGCAGTAATGGATATGTTTTATGTGAATTCATTGGATGTAGGAATGGATAAATTCGACCTTCATTGAATGGATGCAGCAATGGATATGTTTTATGTGAATTCATTGGACGTACGAATGGATAAATTTGACCTTCATTGAATGGATGCAGCAATGGATATGTTTTATGTGAATTCATTGGATGTACGAATGGATAAATTTGACCTTCATTGAATAGGGGCAGGAATGGATATGTTTTATGTGAATTCATTGAATGTACGAATGGATAAATTTGACCTTCACTGAATGGATGCAATAATGGATATGATTTATGTGAATTCATTGGATGTAGGAATGAATAAATTTGACCTTCATTGAATGGAGGCAGTAATGGATATGTTTTATGTGAATTCATTGGATGTACGAATGGATAAATTTGACCTTCATTGAATGGAGGCAGTAATGGATATGTTTTATGTGAATTCATTGGATGTACGAATGGATAAATTTGACCTTCGTTGAATGGATGCAGTAATGGATATGTTTTATGCGAATTCATTGGATGTACGAATGGATAAATTCCACCTTCATTGAATGGATGCAGTAATGGACACGTTTTATGTGAATTCATTGGATGTACGAATGGATGAATTTGATCTTCATTGAATGGATGCAGTAATGGATATGTTTTATGCGAATTCATTGGATGTACGAATGGATAAATTCCACCTTCATTGAATGGATGCAGTAATGGACACGTTTTATGTGAATTCATTGGATGTACGAATGGATGAATTTGATCTTCATTGAATGGATGCAGTAATGGATATGTTTTATGCGAATTCATTGGATGTACGAATGGATAAATTCCACCTTCATTGAATGGATGCAGTAATGGATATGTTTTATGTGAATTCATTAGATGTACGAATGGATAACTTCGACCTTCATTGAATGGATGCAGCAATGGATATGTTTTATGTGAATTCATGGGATGTACGAAAGGATAAATTTGACCTTCATTGAATGGATGCAGGAATGGATATGTTTTATGTGAATTCATTGGATGTACGAATCGATAAATTTGACTTTCATTGAATGGATGCAGTAATGGATTTGTTTTATGTGAATTCATTGGATGTACGAATGGATAAATTTGAACTTCATTGAATGGAGGCAGTAATGGATATGTTTTATGCGAATTCATTGGATGTACGAATGGATAAATTCGAGCTTCATTGAATGGATGCACTAATGGATATGTTTTATGTGAATTCATTGGATGTAAGAATGGATAAATTTGACCTTCTTTGAATGGAGGCAGGAATGGATATGTTTTATGTGAATTCATTGGATGTACGAATGGATAAATTTGACCTTCATTGAATGGATGCAGTAATGGATATATTTTATGTGAATTCATTGGATGTACGAATGGATAAATTTGACCTTCATTGAATGGATGCAGTAATGGATATGTTTTATGTGAATTCATTGGATGTACGAATGGATAAATTTGACCTTCATTGAATGGAAGCAGGAATGGATATATTTTATGTGAAATCATTGGATGTACGAATGGATAAATTTGACCTTCATTGAATGGATGCAGTAATGGATTTGTTTTATGTGAATTCATTGTATGTACGAATGGATAAATTTGACCTTCATTGAATGGAGGCAGTAAAGGATATGTTTTATGTGAATTCTTTGGATGCAGGAATGGAAATATTCGACCTTCATTGAATGGATGCAGCAATGGATATGTTTTATGTGAATTCATTGGATGTACGAACGGATAAATTTGACCTTCATTGAATAGATGCAGCAATGGATATGTTTTATGTGAATTCATTGGATGTACGAATGGATAAATTTGACCTTCATTGAATGGAATCAGGAATGGATATGTTCTATGTGAATTCATTGGATGTACGAATGGATAAATTTGATCTTTATTGAAGGAAAGCAGTAATGGATATATGTTTTATGCGAATTCATTGGATTAAGAATGGATAAATTCGAACATCATTGAATGGATGCAATAATGGATATGTTTTATGTGAATTCATTGGATGTAGGAATGGATAAATTTGATTTTCATTGAATGGAGGCAGGAATGGATATGTTTTTTGTGAATTCATTGGATGTACAAATTGATAAATTCGAACTTCATAGAATGGATGCAGTAATGGATATGTTTTTATGCAAATTCATTGGATGTAAGAATGCATAAATTTGACCTTCATTGAATGGATGCAGTAATGGATATGTTTTATGTGAATTCATTGGATCTACGAATGGATAAATTTGACCTTCATTGAATGGATGCAGTACTGGATATATTTTATGTGAATTCATTGGATGTACGAATGGATAAATTTGACCTTCATTGAATGGATGCAGTAATGGCAATGTATTATGCGAATTCATTGGATGTACGAATGGATAAATTTGACCTTCATTGAATGGATGCAGTAATGGATTTGTTTTATGTGAATTCATTGGATGTACGAATGGATAAATTTGACCTTCATTGAATGGATGCAGTAATGGATTTGTTTTATGTGAATTCATTGGATGTACGAATGCATAAATTTGACCTTCATTGAATGGAGGCAGTAATGGATATGATTTAAGTGAATTCATTGGATGTAGGAATGGATAACTTCGACCTTCAATGAATGGATGCAGCAATGGATATGTTTTATATGAATTCATTGGATGTACGAATGGATAAATTTGACCTTCATTGAATGGAGGCAGGAATGGATATATGTTTTATGCGAATTCATTGGATGTACGAATGGATAAATTCGACGATCATTGAATGGATGCAGTAATGGATATGTTTTATGTGAATTCATTGGATGTAGGAATGGATAAATTTGACTTTCATTGAATGGAGGCAGGAATGGATATGTGTTTTGTGAATTCATTGGATGTACAAATTGATAAATTCGACCTTCATAGAATGGATGCAGTAATGGATATGTTTTATGCAAATTCATTGGATGTAAGAATGGATCAATTTGACCTTCATTGAATGGATGCAGTAATGGATATGTTTTATGTGAATTCATTGGATGTACGAATGGATAAATTTGACCTTCATTGAATGGATGCATTAATGGATATATTTTATGTGAATTCACTGGATGTACGAATGGATAAATTTGATCTTCATTGAATAGATGCAGTACTGGATATATGTTTTATGCGAATTCATTGGATGTACGAATGGATAAATTCGACGATCATTGAATGGATGCAGTAATGGATATGTTTTATGTGAATTCATTGGATGTAGGAATGGATAAATTTGACTTTCATTGAATGGAGGCAGGAATGGATATGTGTTTTTTGAATTCATTGGATGTACAAATGGATAAATTCGACCTTCATAGAATGGATGCAGTAATGTATATGTATTTATGCAAATTCATTGGATGTAAGAATGGAAAAATTTGACCTTCATTGAATGGATGCAGTAATGGATATGTTTTATGTGAATTCATTGGATGTACGAATGGATAAATTTGACCTTCATTGAATGGATGCAGCAATGGATATATTTTATGTGAATTCACTGGATCTACGAATGGATAAATTTGATCTTCATTGAATAGATGCAGTACTGGATATATTTTATGTGAATTCATTGGATGTACGAATGGATAAATTTGATGTTCATTGAATGGATGCAGTAATGGCTATGTTTTATGCGAATTCATTGGATGTACGAATGGATAAATTTGACCATCATTGAATGGATGCAGTAATGGATTTGTTTTATGTGAATTCATTGGATGTACGAATGGATAAATTTGACCTTCATTGAATGGAGGCAGGAATGGATATGTTTTATGTGAATTCATTGGATGTAGGAATGGATAAATTCGACCTTCATTGAATGGATGCAGCAATGGATATATTTTATGTGAATTCATTGGATGTACGAATGGATAAATTTGACCTTCATTGAATGGATGCAGTAATGGATATGTTTTATGCGAATTCATTGGATGTACGAATGGATAAATTTGACCATCATTGAATGGATGCAGTAATGGATATGTTTTATGCGAATTCGTTGGATGTACGAATGGATAAATTTGACCTTCATAGAATGGAGGCAGGAATGGATATGTTTTATGTGAATTCATTGGATGTAGGAATGGATAAATTCGACCTTTATCGAATTGATGCAGCAATGGATATGTTTTAGGTGAATTTATTGGATGTACGAATGGATAAATTTGAACATCATGGAATGGAGGCAGTAATGGATATGTTTTATGTGAATTCATTGGATGTACGAATGGATAAATTTGACCTTCATTGAATGGAGGCAGCAATGGATATGTTTTATGTGAATTAATTGGATGTACGAATGGATAAATTTGACCTTCATTGAATGGCTGCAGTAATGGATATGTTATATGCGAATTCATTGGATGTACGAATGGATAAATTCGACCTTCATTGAATGGATGCAGTAATGGATATGTTTTATGTGAATTCATTGGATGTACGAAAGGATAAATTTGACCTTCATTGAATGGATGCAGTAATGGGTATGTTTTATGTGAATTCATTGGATGTACAAATGGATAAATTTGACCTTCACTGAATCGAGGCAGGAATGGATATGTTTTATGTGAATTCATTGGATGTACGAATGTATGAATTTAACCTTCATTGAATGGATGCAGTAATGGATATGTTTCATGTGAATTCATTGGATGTACGAATGGATAAATTTGACCTTCATTGAATGGATGCAGTAATGTATATATTTTATGCGAATTCATTGGATGTACGAATGGATAAATTTGACCATCATTGACTGGATGCAGCAATGGATATGTTTTATGTGAATTCATTGGATGTACGAATGGATAAATTTGACCTTCATTGAATGGATGCAGTAATGGATATGTATTATGTGAATTCATTGATGTACGAATGGATAAATTTGACCTTCATTGAATGGAGGCAAGAATGGATATGTTTTATGTGAATTCATTGGATGTACGAATGGATAAATTTGACCTTCATTGAATGGAAGCAGGAATGGATATATTTTATGTGAATTCATTGGATGTACGAATGGATAAATTTGACCTTCATTGAATGGATGCAGTAATGGATTTGTTTTATGTGAATTCATTGTATGTACGAATGGATAAATTTGACCTTCATTGAATGGAGGCAGTAAAGGATATGTTTTATGTGAATTCTTTGGATGTAGGAATGGAAATATTCGACCTTCATTGAATGGATGCAGCAATGGATATGTTTTATGTGAATTCATTGGATGTACGAATGGATAAATTTGACCTTCATTGAATGGAGGCAGGAATGGATATGTTCTATGTGAATTCATTGGATGTACGAATGGATAAATTTTATCTTTATTGAAGGAAAGCAGTAATGGATATATTTTATGCCAATTCATTGGATTACGAATGGATAATTTCGACCATCATTGAATGGATGCAGTAATGGATATGTTTTATGTGAATTCATTGGATGTAGGAATGGATAAATTTGACTTTCATTGAATGGAGGCAGGAATGGATATGTTTTTATGCAAATTCATTGGATGTAAGAATGGATAAATTTGACCTTCATTGAATGGATGCAGTAATGGATATGTTTTATGTGAATTCATTGGATCTACGAATGGATAAATTTGACCTTCATTGAATGGATGCAGTACTGGATATATTTTATGCGAATCCATTGGATGTACGAATGGATAAATTTGACCTTCATTGAATGGATGCAGTAATGGCAATGTATTATGCGAATTCATTGGATGTACGAATGGATAAATTTGACCTTCATTGAATGGATGCAGTAATGGATTTGTTTTATGTGAATTCATTGGATGTACGAATGGATAAATTTGACCTTCATTGAATGGATGCAGTAATGGATTTGTTTTATGTGAATTCATTGGATGTACGAATGCATAAATTTGACCTTCATTGAATGGAGGCAGTAATGGATATGATTTAAGTGAATTCATTGGATGTAGGAATGGATAACTTCGACCTTCAATGAATGGATGCAGCAATGGATATGTTTTATATGAATTCATTGGATGTACGAATGGATAAATTTGACCTTCATTGAATGGAGGCAGGAATGGATATGTTTTATGTGAATTCATTGGATGTACGAATTGATAAATTTGACCTTCATCGAATGGATGCAGTAATGGATATGTTTTATGTGAATTCATTGGATGTACGAATGGATAAATTTGACCTTCATTGAATGGATGCAGTAATGGATATATGTTTTATGCGAATTCATTGGATGTACGAATGGATAAATTCGACGATCATTGAATGGATGCAGTAATGGATATGTTTTATGTGAATTCATTGGATGTAGGAATGGATAAATTTGACTTTCATTGAATGGAGGCAGGAATGGATATGTGTTTTGTGAATTCATTGGATGTACAAATTGATAAATTCGACCTTCATAGAATGGATGCAGTAATGGATATGTTTTATGCAAATTCATTGGATGTAAGAATGGATCAATTTGACCTTCATTGAATGGATGCAGTAATGGATATGTTTTATGTGAATTCATTGGATGTACGAATGGATAA
The DNA here is from genome assembly GCA_038380435.1 of Ryuthela nishihirai. Lineage (NCBI taxonomy): Eukaryota > Metazoa > Arthropoda > Arachnida > Araneae > Heptathelidae > Ryuthela > Ryuthela nishihirai. Next base: position 5,994,975 of record JAWZYU010000015.1, on the reverse strand, counting down.
ATTTGACCTTCATTGAATGGATGCAGTAATGGATATATTTTATGTGAATTCACTGGATGTACGAATGGATAAATTTGATCTTCATTGAATAGATGCAGTACTGGATATATGTTTTATGCGAATTCATTGGATGTACGAATGGATAAATTCGACGATCATTGAATGGATGCAGTAATGGATATGTTTTATGTGAATTCATTGGATGTAGGAATGGATAAATTTGACTTTCATTGAATGGAGGCAGGAATGGATATGTGTTTTGTGAATTCATTGGATGTACAAATGGATAAATTCGACCTTCATAGAATGGATGCAGTAATGTATATGTATTTATGCAAATTCATTGGATGTAAGAATGGAAAAATTTGACCTTCATTGAATGGATGCAGTAATGGATATGTTTTATGTGAATTCATTGGATGTACGAATGGATAAATTTGACCTTCATTGAATGGATGCAGTAATGGATATATTTTATGTGAATTCACTGGATCTACGAATGGATAAATTTGATCTTCATTGAATAGATGCAGTACTGGATATATTTTATGTGAATTCATTGGATGTACGAATGGATAAATTTGATGTTCATTGAATGGATGCAGTAATGGCTATGTTTTATGCGAATTCATTGGATGTACGAATGGATAAATTTGACCATCATTGAATGGATGCAGTAATGGATTTGTTTTATGTGAATTCATTGGATGTACGAATGGATAAATTTGACCTTCATTGAATGGAGGCAGGAATGGATATGTTTTATGTGAATTCATTGGATGTAGGAATGGATAAATTCGACCTTCATTGAATGGATGCAGCAATGGATATATTTTATGTGAATTCATTGGATGTACGAATGGATAAATTTGACCTTCATTGAATGGATGCAGTAATGGATATGTTTTATGCGAATTCATTGGATGTACGAATGGATAAATTTGACCATCATTGAATGGATGCAGTAATGGATATGTTTTATGCGAATTCGTTGGATGTACGAATGGATAAATTTGACCTTCATAGAATGGAGGCAGGAATGGATATGTTTTATGTGAATTCATTGGATGTAGGAATGGATAAATTCGACCTTTATCGAATTGATGCAGGAATGGATATGTTTTATGTGAATTCATTGGATGTACGAATGGATAAATTTGAACATCATTGAATGGAGGCAGTAATGGATATGTTTTATGTGAATTCATTGAATGTACGAATGGATAAATTTGACCTTCATTGAATGGAGGCAGCAATGGATATGTTTTATGTGAATTAATTGGATGTACGAATGGATAAATTTGACCTTCATTGAATGGCTGCAGTAATGGATATGTTATATGCGAATTCATTGGATGTACGAATGGATAAATTCGACCTTCATTGAATGGATGCAGTAATGGATATGTTTTATGTGAATTCATTGGATGTACGAAAGGATAAATTTGACCTTCATTGAATGGATGCAGTAATGGGTATGTTTTATGTGAATTCATTGGATGTACAAATGGATAAATTTGACCTTCACTGAATCGAGGCAGGAATGGATATGTTTTATGCGAATTCATTGGATGTACGAATGGATGAATTTGACCTTCATTGAATGGATGCAGTAATGGATATGTTTCATGTGAATTCATTGGATGTACGAATGGATAAATTTGACCTTCATTGAATGGATGCAGTAATGTATATATTTTATGCGAATTCATTGGATGTACGAATGGATAAATTTGACCATCATTGACTGGATGCAGCAATGGATATGTTTTATGTGAATTCATTGGATGTACGAATGGATAAATTTGATCTTCATTGAATGGATACAGTAATGGATATGTATTATGTGAATTCATTGATGTACGAATGGATAAATTTGACCTTCATTGAATGGAGGCAAGAATGGATATGTTTTATGTGAATTCATTTGATGTACGAATGGATAAATTTAACCTTCATTTAATGGAGGCAGTAATATATATGTTTTATGTGAATTCATTGGATGTACGAATGGATAAATTTGACCTTCATTGAATGGAGGCAGGAATGGATATGTTTTATGTGAATTCATTGGATGTACGAATGGATAAATTTGACCTTCATTGAATGGATGCAGCAATGGATATGTTTTTTGTGAATTCATTGGATGTACGAATGGATAAATTTGACCTTCATTGAATAGGGGCAGGAATGGATATGTTTTATGTGAATTCATTGTATGTACGAATGGATAAATTTGACCTTCACTGAATGGATGCAGTAATGGATATGTTTTATGTGAATTCATTGGATGTAGAAATGGATAAATTCAACTTCATTGAATGGATGCAGCAATGGATATATTTTATGTGAATTCATTGGTTGTACGAATGGATAAATTTGACCTTCATTGAATGGAGGCAGCAATGGATATGTTTTATGTGAATTCATTGGATGTACGAATGGATAAATTTGACTTTCATTGAATGGAGGCAGGAATGGATATGTTTTATGTGAATTCATTTGATGTAGGAATGGATAAATTCGACCATAATTGAATGGATGCAGCAATGGATATATTTTATGTGAATTCATTGGATGTACGAATGGATAAATTTGACCTTCATTGAATGGATGCAGTAATGGATATATTTTATGCGAATTCATTGGATGTACGAATGGATAAATTCGACCTTCATTGAATGGATGCAGTAATGGATATGTTTTATGTGAATTCATTGGATGTAAGAATGGATGAATTTGACCTTCTTTGAATGGAGGCAGGAATGGATATTTTTTATGTGAATTCATTGGATGTACGAATGGATAAATTTGACCTTCATTGAATGGATGCAGTAATGGATATGTTTTATGTGAATTCATTGGATGTACGAATGGATAAATTTGACCTTCATTGAATGGAGGCAGGAATGGATATATTTTTTGTGAATTCACTGGATGTACGAATGGATAAATTTAACCTTCATTGAATGGATGCAGTAATGGATTTGTTTTATGTGAATTCATTGTATGTACGAATGGATAAATTTGACCTTCATTGAATGGAGGCAGTAATGGATACGTGTTATGTGAATTATTTGGATGTAGGAAAGGAAATATTCGACCTTCATTGAATGGATGCAGTAATGGATATGTTTTATGCGAATTCATTGGATGTACGAATGGATAAATTCGACCTTCATTGAATGGATGCAGTAATGGATATGTTTTATGTGAATTCATTGGATGTAAGAATGGATGAATTTGACCTTCTTTGAATGGAGGCAGGAATGGATATGTTTTATGTGAATTCATTGGATGTACGAATGGATAAATTTGACCTTCATTAAATAGATGCAGCAATGGATATGTTTTATGTGAATTCATTGGATGTACGAATGGATAAATTTGACCTTCATTGAATTGAGGCAGGAATGGATATCTTTTATGTGAATTCATTGGATGTACGAATGGATAAATTTGATCTTCATTGAAGGAATGCAGCAATTGATATATGTTTTATGCGAATTCATTGGATTACGAATGGATAAATTCGACCATCATTGAATGGATGCAGTAATGGATATGTTTTATGTGAATTCATTGGATGTACAAATTGATAAATTCGACCTTCATAGAATGGATGCAGTAATGGATATGTTTTTATGCAAATTCATTGGATGTAAGAATGGATAAATTTGACCTTCATTGAATGGTTGCAGTAATGGATATGTTTTATGTGGATTCATTGGATCTACGAATGGATAAATTTGACCTTCATTGAATGGATGCAGTAATGGATATATTTTATGTGAATTCATTGGATGTACGAATGGACAAATTTGACCTTCATTGAATTGAGGCAGGAATGGATATCTTTTATGTGAATTCATTGGATGTACGAATGGATAAATTTGATCTTCATTGAAGGAATGCAGCAATTGATATATGTTTTATGCGAATTCATTGGATTACGAATGGATAAATTCGACCATCATTGAATGGATGCAGTAATGGATATGTTTTATGTGAATTCATTGGATGTAGGAATGGATAAATTTGACTTTCATTGAATGGAGGCAGGAATGGATATGTTTTTTGTGAATCCATTGGATGTACAAATTGATAAATTCGACCTTCATAGAATGGATGCAGTAATGGATATGTTTTTATGCAAATTCATTGGATGTAAGAATGGATAAATTTGACCTTCATTGAATGGTTGCAGTAATGGATATGTTTTATGTGGATTCATTGGATCTACGAATGGATAAATTTGACCTTCATTGAATGGATGCAGTAATGGATATATTTTATGTGAATTCATTGGATGTACGAATGGATAAATTTGACCTTCATTGAATGGATGCAGTAATGGCTATGTTTTATGCGAATTCATTGGTTGTACGAATGGATAAATTTGACCTTCATTGAATGGACGCAGTAATGGATTTGTTTTATGTGAATTCATTGGATGTACGAATGGATAAATTTGACCTTCATTGAATGGATGCAGTAATGGATTTTTTTTATGTGAATTCATTGGATGTACGAATGGATAAATTTGACCTTCATTGAATGGAGGCAGTAATGGATATGTTTTAAATGAATTCATTGGATGTAGGAATGGATAACTTCGACCTTCATTGAAAGGATGCAGCAATAGATATGTTTTATATGAATTGATTGGATGTACGAATGGATAAATTTGACCTTCATTGAATGGAGGCAGGAATGGATATGTTTCATGGGATTTCATTGGATGTACGAATGGATAAATTTGACCTTCTTTGAATAGGGGCAGGAATGGATATATTTTATGCGAATTCATTGTATGTACGAATGGATAAATTTGACCTTCATTGAATAAATGCAGTAATGGATACGTTTTATGCGAATTCATTGGATGTACGAATGGATAAATTCGACCTTAATTGAATGGATGCAGTAATGGATATGTTTTATGTGAATTCATTGGATGTAGGAATGTATAAATTTGACCTTCATTGAATGGATGGAGCAATGGATGTTTTATGTGAATTCATTGGATGTACGAATGGATAAATTTGACTTTCATTGAATGGATGCAGCAATGGATATGTTTTATGTGAATTCATTGGATGTACGAATGGATAAATTTGACCCTCATTGAATGGAGGCAGGAATGGATATGTTTTATGTGAATTCATTGGATGTACGAATGGATAAATTTGACCTTCATTGAATGGATGCAGTAATGGATATATGTTTTATGCGAATTTATTGGATGTAAGAATGGATAAATTCGACGATCATTGAATGGATGCAGTAATGGATATGTTTTATGTGAATTCATTGGATGTAGGAATGGATAAATTTGACTTTCATTGAATGGAGGCAGGAATCGATATGTTTTTTGTGAATTCATTGGATGTACAAATTGATAAATTCGACCTTCATAGAATGGATGCAGTAATGTATATGTTTTTATGCAAACTCATTGGATGTAAGAATGGAAAAATTTGAAATTCATTGAATGGATGCAGTAATGGATATGTTTTATGTGAATTCATTGGATGTACGAATGGATAAATTTGACCTTCATTGAATGGATGCAGTAATGATATATTTTATGTGAATTCATTGGATCTACGAATGGATAAATTTGATCTTCATTGAATAGATCCAGTACTGGATATATTTTATGTGAATTCATTGGATGTACGAATGGATAAATTTGACGTTCATTGAATGGATGCAGTAATGGCTATGTTTTATGCGAATTCATTGGATGTACGAATGGATAAATTTGACCTTCATTGAATGGATGCAGTAATGGATATGTTTTATGCGAATTCATTGGATGTACGAATGAATAAATTCGACCTTCATTGAATGGATGCAGTAATGGATATGTTTTATGTGAATTCATTGGATGTAAGAATGGATGAATTTGACCTTCTTTGAATGGAGGCAGGAATGGATATTTTTTATGTGAATTCATTGGATGTACGAATGGATAAATTTGACCTTCATTGAATGGATGCAGTAATGGATATGTTTTATGTGAATTCATTGGATGTACGAATGGATAAATTTGACCTTCATTGAATGGAGGCAGGAATGGATATATTTTATGTGAATTCACTGGATGTACGAATGGATAAATTTGACCTTCATTGAATGGATGCAGTAATGGATTTGTTTTATGTGAATTCATTGTATGTACGAATGGATAAATTTGACCTTCATTGAATGGAGGCAGTAATGGATACGTGTTATGTGAATTATTTGGATGTAGGAAAGGAAATATTCGACCTTCATTGAATGGATGCAGTAATGGATATGTTTTATGCGAATTCATTGGATGTACGAATGGATAAATTCGACCTTCATTGAATGGATGCAGTAATGGATATGTTTTATGTGAATTCATTGGATGTAAGAATGGATGAATTTGACCTTCTTTGAATGGAGGCAGGAATGGATATGTTTTATGTGAATTCATTGGATGTACGAATGGATAAATTTGACCTTCATTGAATAGATGCAGCAATGGATATGTTTTATGTGAATTCATTGGATGTACGAATGGATAAATTTGACCTTCATTGAATTGAGGCAGGAATGGATATCTTTTATGTGAATTCATTGGATGTACGAATGGATAAATTTGATCTTCATTGAAGGAATGCAGCAATTGATATATGTTTTATGCGAATTCATTGGATTACGAATGGATAAATTCGACCATCATTGAATGGATGCAGTAATGGATATGTTTTATGTGAATTCATTCGATGTAGGAATGGATAAATTTGACTTTCATTGAATGGAGGCAGGAATGGATATGTTTTTTGTGAATTCATTGGATGTACAAATTGATAAATTCGACCTTCATAGAATGGATGCAGTAATGGATATGTTTTTATGCAAATTCATTGGATGTAAGAATGGATAAATTTGACCTTCATTGAATGGTTGCAGTAATGGATATGTTTTATGTGGATTCATTGGATCTACGAATGGATAAATTTGACCTTCATTGAATGGATGCAGTAATGGATATATTTTATGTGAATTCATTGGATGTACGAATGGATAAATTTGACCTTCATTGAATGGATGCAGTAATGGCTATGTTTTATGCGAATTCATTGGATGTACGAATGGATAAATTTGACCTTCATTGAATGGACGCAGTAATGGATTTGTTTTATGTGAATTCATTGGATGTACGAATGGATAAATTTGACCTTCATTGAATGGATGCAGTAATGGATTTTTTTTATGTGAATTCATTGGATGTACGAATGGATAAATTTGACCTTCATTGAATGGATGCACTAATGGATATATGTTTTATGCGAATTCATTGGATGTACGAATGGATAAATTCGACCTTCATTGAATGGATGCAGTAATGGATATGTTTTATGTGAATTAATGGGATGTACGAATGGATAAATTTGACCTTCATTTAATGGAGGCAGGAAGGGATATGTTATATGTGAATTCATTGGATGTACGAATGGATAAATTCGACCTTCATAGAATGGATGCAGTAATGGAAATGTTTTATGCAAATTCATTGGACGTAAGAATGGATAAATTTGACCTTCATTGAATGGATGCAGCAATGGATATGTTTATGTGAATTCATTGGATGTACGAATGGATAAATTTGACCTTCATTGAATGGATGCAGTAATGGATATGTTTTATGCGAATTCATTGGATGTACGAATGGATAAATTTGACCTTCATTGAATGGATGCAGTAATGGATACGTTTTATGCGAATTAATTGGATGTACGAAAGGATAAATTTGACCTTCTTTGAATGGATGCAGTAATGGGTATATTTTATGTGAATTCATTGGATGTACAAATTGATAAATTTGACCTTCACTGAATCCAAGCAGGAATGGATATGTTTTATGCGAATTCATTGGATGTACGAATGGATGAATTTGACCTTCATTGAATGGATGCAGTAATGGATATATTTCATGTGAATTCATTGGATGTACGAATGGATAAATTTGACCTTCATTGAATGGATGCAGTAATGTATATATTTTATGCGAATTCATTGGATGTACGAATGGATAAATTTGACCATCATTGACTGGATGCAGTAATGGATATGTTTTATGTGAATTCATTGGATTTACGAATGGATAAATTTGACCTTCATTGAATGGATGCAGTAATGGATATGTATTATGTGAATTCATTGATGTACGAATGGATAAATTTGACCTTCATTGAATGGAGGCAAGAATGGATATGTTTTATGTGAATTCATTTGATGTACGAATGGATAAATTTGTCCTTCATTTAATGGAGGCAGTAATATATATGTTTCATGTGAATTCATTGGATGTACGAATGGATAAATTTGACCTTCATTGAATTGAGGCAGGAATGGATATGTTTTATGTGAATTCATTGGATGTACGAATGGATAAATTTGACCTTCATTGAATGGATGCAATAATGGATTTGTTTTATGTGAATTCAGTGGATGTACGAATGGATAAATTTGACCTACATTCAATGGAGGCAGGAATGGGTATGTTTTATGGGAATTCATTGGATGTACGAATGGATAAATTTCACCTTCATTGAATGGATGCAGTAATGGATATGTTTTATGTGAATTCATTGGATGTACGAATGGATAAATTTGACCTTCATTGAATGGATGGAGTAATGGATATGTTTTATTTGAATTCATTGGATGTACCAATGGATAAATTTGACCTTCATTGAATGGATGCAGTAATGAATATGTTTTATGTGAATTCATTGGATGTACGAATGGATAAATTTGACCTTCACTGAATGGATGCAATAATGGATATGTTTTATGTGAATTCATTGGATGTACGAATGGATAAATTTCACCTTCATTGAATGGATGCAGTAATGGATATGCTTTATGTGTATTCATTCGATGTACGAATGGATAAATTTGACCTTCATTGAATGGATGCAGTAATGGATATGTTTTATTTGAATTCATTGGATGTACCAATGGATAAATTTGACCTTCATTGAATGGATGCAGTAATGGATATGTTTTATGTGAATTCATTGCATGTACGAATGGATAAATTTGACCTTCATTGAATGGATTCAGTGATAAGTATGTTTTATGTGAATTCATTCATTGTACGAATGGATAAATTTGACCTTCATTGAATCGAGGCAGGAATGGATATGTTTTATGCGAATTCATTGGATGTACGAATGGATAAATTGACCTTCATTGAATGGATGCCGTAATGGATATGTTTTATGTCAATTCATTGGATGCACGAATGGATAAATTTGACCTTCATTGAATGGATGCAGTAATAAATATCTTTTATGTGAATTCATTCGATGTACGAATGGATAAATTTGAACTTCATTGAATCGAGGCAGGAATGGATATGTTTTATACGAATTCATTGGATGTACGAATGGGTAAATTGACCTTCATTGAATGTAGGCACTAATGGATATGTTTTATGCGAATTCATTGGATGTACGAATGGATAAATTGACCTTGATTGAATGGAGGCAGCAATGGATATGTTTTATGTGAATTCATTGAATGTACGAATGGATAAATTTGACCTTCATTGAATGGAGGCAGGAATGGATATGTTTTATGTGAATTCATTGGATGTACGAATGGATAAATTTGACCTTCAGTGAATGGATGCAGTAATGGATATATGTTTTATGCGAATTCACTGGATGTACGAATGGATAAATTCGACCATCATTGAATGCATGCAGTAATGGATATATTTTATGTGAATTCATTGGATGTAGGAATGGATAAATTTTAATTTCATTGAATGGAGGCAGGAATGGATATGTTTTTTGTGAATTCATTGGATGTACAAATTGATAAATTCGACCTTCAGAGAATGGATGCAGTAATGGATATATTTTATGTGAATTCATTGGATGTACGAATGGGTAAATTTGACGTTCATTAAATGGATGCAGTAATGGCTATGTTTTATGCGAATTCATTGGATGTACGAATGGATAAATTTGACCTTCATTGAATGGATGCAGTAATGGATTTGTTTTATGTGAATTCATTGAATGTACGAATGGATAAATTTGACCTTCATTGAATGGATGCAGTAATGGATTTGTTTTATGTGAATTCATTGGATGTACGAATGGATAAATTTGACCTTCATTGAATGGAGGTAGTAATGGATATGTTTTATGTGAATTCATTGGATGTAGGAATGGAAAAATTCGACCTTCATTGAATGGATGCAGCAATGGATATGTTTTATGTGAATTCATTGGATGTACGAATGGATAAATTTGACCTTCATTGAATGGAGGCAGTAATGGATATGTTTTATGTGAATTCATTGGATGTACAAATGGATAAATTTGACCTTCTTTGAATGAATGCAGTAACGGATCTGTTTTATGTGAATTCATGGGATGTACGAATGGATAAATTTGACCTTCATTGAATGGAGGCAGTAATGGATATGTTTTATGCGAATTCATTGGATGTACGAATGGATAAATTCGACCTTCATTGAATGTATGCAGTAAAGGATCTGTTTTATGTGAATTCATGGGATGTACGAATGGACAAATTTGACCTTCATTTAATGGAGGCAGGAATGGATATGTTTTTTGTGAATTCATTGGATGTACGAATGGATAAATTCGACTTTCATAGAATGGATGCAGTAATGGATATATTTTATGCAAATTCATTGGACGTAAGAATGGATAAATTTGACCTTCATTGAATGGATGCAGCAATGGATATATTTATGTCAATTCATTGGATGTACGAATGGATAAATTTGACTTTCATTGAATGGATGCAGTAAAGGATATGTTTTATGCGAATTCATTGGATGTACGAATGGAGAAATTTGACCTTCATTGAATGGATGCAGTAATGGATACGTTTTATGCGAATTCATTGGATGTACGAATGGATAAATTTGACCTTCATTGAATGGATGCAGTAATGGATATGTTTTATGTGAATTCATTGGATGTAGGAATGGATAAATTCGAACTTCATTGAATGGATGGAGCAATGGATATGTTTTATATGAATTCATTGGATGTACGAATGGATAAATTTGACCTTCATTGAATAGAGGCGGGAATGGATAATTTTATGTGAATTCATTGGATGTAAGAATGGATAAATTTGACCTTCATTGAATGGATGCAGTAATGGATATGCTTTATGTGAATTCATTGGATGTACGAATGGATAAATTTGACCTTCATTGAATGGAGGCAGGAATGGTTATGTTTTATTTGAATTCATTGGATGTACGAATGGATAAATTTCACGTTCATTGAATGGATGCAGTAATGGATATGTTTTATGTGAATTCATTGGATGTACGAATGGATAAATTTGACCTTCATTGAGTGAATGCAGTAAAGGATATATTTTATGCGAAGTCATTGTATGTACGAATGGATAAATTCGATTTCATTGAATGGAGGCAGTAATGGATATGCTTTATGTGCATTCATTTGATGTAGGAATGGATAAATTTGACCTTCATTGAATGGATGCAGAAATGAATATGTTTTATGTTAATTCATTGGATGTACGAATGGATAAATTTCACCTTCACTGAATGGAGGCAGGAATGGGTATGTTTTATGGAAATTCATTGGATGTACGAATGGATAAATTTGACCTTCATTGAATGGATGCAGTAATGGATATGTTTTATGTGAATTCATTGGATGTACGAATGGATAAATTTGACCTTCATTGAATGGATGCAATAATGGATTTGTTTTATGTGAATTCAGTGGATGTGCGAATGGATAAATTTGACCTTCATTGAATGGATGCAGTAATGGAGATGTTTTATTTGTATTCATTGGAGGTAGGAATGGATAAATTTGACCTTCATTGAATGGAGGCAGGAATGGATATGTTTTATGTGAATTCATTGGATGTACGAATGGATAAATTCGATTTCATTGAATGGAGGCAGTAATGGATATGTTTTATGTGCATTCATTTCATGTAGGAATGGATAAATTTGACCTTCATTGAATGGATGCAGAAATGGATATGTTTTATGTGAATTCATTGGATGTACGAATGGCTAAATTTGACCTTCATTGAATGGAGGCAGGAATGGGTATGTTTTATGGAAATTCATTGGATGTACGAATGGATAAATTCGATTTCATTGAATGGAGGCAGTAATGGATATGTTTTATGTGCATTCACTTCATGTAGGAATGGATAAATTTGACCTTCATTGAATGGAGGCAGGAATGAATATGTTTTATGTGAATTCATTGGATGTACGAATGGATAAATTCGACCTTCATAGAATGGATACAGTAATGGATATGTATTATGTGAATTCATTGGATGTACGAAGGAGAAATTTGACCTTCATTGAATGGAGGCAGGAATGGATATGTTTTATGTTAATTCATTTGATGTACGAATGGATAAATTTGACCATCATTGAATGAATGCAGTAATAAATATGTTTTATGTGAATTCATTCGATGTACGAATGGATAAATTTGACCTTCATTGATTGGATGCAGTAATGGATATGTTTTAGGTGAATTCATTGGATGTACGAATGGATAAATTTGAAATTCATTGAATGGATGCAGGAATGGTTATGTTTTATGTGAATTCATTGGATGTACGAATGGATAAATTTGACCTTCATTGAATGGATGCAATAATGGATATGTTTTATGTGATTTAATTGGATGTACGAATGGATACATTTGACCTTCATTGAATGGATGCAGTAATGGATATGTTTTATTTGAATTCATTGGATGTACGAATGGATAAATTTGACCTTCATTGAATGGATGCAGTAAAGGATATGTTTTATGCGAATTCATTGGATGTACGAATGGATAAATTCGATTTCATTGAATGGAGGCAGTAATGGATATGTTTTATGTGCATTCATTTGATGTAGGAATGGATAAATTTGACCTTCATTGAATGGATGGAGAAATGAATATGTTTTATGTTAATTCATTGGGTGTACGAATGGATAAATTTGACCTTCATTGAATGGAGGCAGGAATGGGTATGTTTTATGGAAATTCATTGGATGTACGAATGGATAAATTTGACCTTCATTGAATGGATGCAGTAATGGATATGTTTTATGTGAATTCATTGGATGTACGAATGGATAAATTTGACCTTCATTGAATGGATGCAGTAATGGATATGTTTTATGTGAATTCAACTGATGTACGAATGGATAAATTTGACCTTCATTGATTGGATGCAGTAATGGATATGTTTTATGTGAATTCATTGGATGTACGAATGGATAAATTTGAAATTCATTGAATGGATGCAGCAATGGTTATGTTTTATGTGAATTCATTGGATGTACGAATGGATAAATTTGACCTTCATTGAATGGATGCAATAATGGATATGTTTTATGTGATTTAATTGGATGTACGAATGGATAAATTTGACCTTCATTGAATGGATGCAGTAATGGATATGTTTTATTTGAATTCATTGGATGTACGAATGGATAAATTTGACCTTCATTGAATGGATGCAGTAATGGATATGTTTTATGTGAATTCATTGGATGTTCGAATGGATAACTTTGACCTTCATTGAATGGATGCAGTAATGGATATGTTTTATGTGAATTCATTGGATGTACGAATGGATAAATTTGACCTTCATTGAATGGATGCAGTAATGGATATGTTTTATGTGAATTCATTGGATGTAGAATGGGTAAATTTGACCTTCATTGAATGGATGCAGTAATGGATATGTTTTATGTGAATTCATTGGATGTACGAATGGATAAATTTGACCTTCATTGAATGGATGCAGTAATAAATATGTTTTATGTGAATTCATTGGATGTACGAATGGATAAATTTCACCTTCATTGAGTCGAGGCAGGAATGGATATGTTTTATGCGAATTCATTGGATGTACGAATGGATAAATTCGACCTTCATAGAATGGATGAAGTAATGGATATGTATTATATGAATTCATTTGATGTACGAATGGATAAATTTGACCTTCATTGAATGGAGGCAGGAATGGATATGTTTTATGTGAATTCATTTGATGTAGGAATGGATAAATTTGACCTTCCTTGAATGGATGCAGTAATGGATATATTTTATGCGAATTGATTGGATGTACGAATGGATAAATTTGACCTTCATTGAATGGATGCAGTAATGGATATGTTTGATGTGAAATCATTGGATGTACGAATGGATAAATTTGACCTTCATTGAATGCATGCAGTAATGGATATATTATATGTGAATTCATTGGAGTTAGGAATGGATAAATTTGACCTTCATTGAATGGAGGCAGGAATGGATATGTTTTATGTGAATTCATTGGATGTACGAATGGATAAATTCGACCTTCATAGAATGGATGCAGTAATGGATATGTATTATGTGAATTCATTGGATGTACGAAGGAGAAATTTGACCTTCATTGAATGGAGGCAGGAATGGATATGTTTTATGTGAATTCATTTGATGTACGAATGGATAAATTTGACCATCATTGAATGGATGCAGTAATAAATATGTTTTATGTGAATTCATTCGATGTACGAATGGATAAATTTGACCTTCATTGAATGGATGCAGTAATGGATATGTTTTATGTGAATTCATTTGATGTACGAATGGATAAATTTGACCTTCATTGAATGGATGCAGTAATGGATATGTTTTATGTGAATTCATTGGATGTACGATTGGATAAATTTGAAATTCATTGAATGGATGCAGGAATGGTTATGTTTTATGTGAATTCATTGGATGTACGAATGGATAAATTTGACCTTCATTGAATGGATGCAATAATGGATATGTTTTATGTGAATTCATTGGATGTACGAATGGATAAATTTGACCTTCATTGAATGGATGCAGTAATGGATATGTTTTATTTGAATTCATTGGATGTACGAATGGATAAATTTGACCTTCATTGAATGGATGCAGTAATGGATATGTTTTATGTGAATTCATTGGATGTACGAATGGATAAATTTGACCTTCATTGAATGGATGCAGTAATGGATATGTTTTATGCGAATTCATTGGATGTACGAATGGGTAAATTTGACCTTCATTGAATAGATGCAGTAATGGATATGTTTTATGCGAATTCATTGGATGTACGAATGGATAAATTCGACCTTCATAGAATGGATGCAGTAATGGATATGTATTATGTGAATTCATTTGATGTACGAATGGATAAATGTGACCTTCATTGAATGGAGGCAGGAATGGATATGTTTTATGTGAATTCATTTGATGTAAGAATGGATAAATTTGACCTTCCTTGAATGGATGCAGTAATGGATATATTTTATGCGAATTGATTGGATGTACGAATGGATAAATTTGACCTTCATTGAATGGATGCAGTAATGGATATGTTTTATGTGAAATCATTGGATGTACGAATGGATAAATTTGACCTTCATTGAATGCATGCAGTAATGGATATATTATATGTGAATTCATTGGAGGTAGGAATGGATAAATTTGACCTTCATTGAATGGAGGCAGGAATGGATATGTTTTATGTGAATTCATTGGATGTACGAATGGATAAATTCGACCTTCATAGAATGGTTGCAGTAATGGATATGTATTATGTGAATTCATTGGATGTACGAAGGAGAAATTTGACCTTCATTGAATGGAGGCAGGAATGGATATGTTTTATGTGAATTCATTTGATGTACGAATGGATAAATTTGACCATCATTGAATGGATGCAGTAATAAATATGTTTTATGTGAATTCATTTGATGTACGAATGGATAAATTTGACTTCATTGAATGGATGCAGTAATGGATATGTTTTATGTGAATTCATTTGATGTACGAATGGATAAATTTGACCTTCATTGAATGGATGCAGTAATGGATATGTTTTATGTGAATTCATTGGATGTACGAATGGATAAATTTGAAATTCATTGAATGGATGCAGGAATGGTTATGTTTTATGTGAATTCATTGGATGTACGAATGGATAATTTTCACCTTCATTGAATGGATGCAGTAATGGATATATGTTTTATCCGAATTCATTGGATGTACGAATGGATAATTTCGACCTTCATTGAATGGATGCAGTAATGGATATATTTTATATGAATTCATTGGACGTACGAATGGATAAATTTGACCTTCATTGAATGGAGGCAGGAATGGATATGCTTTATGCAAATTCATTGGATGTAAGAATGGATAAATTTGACTTTCATTGAATGGATGCAGTAATGGATATGTTTTATGTGAATTCATTGGATGTACGAATGGATAAATTTGACCTTCATTGAAAGGATGCAGGAATGGTTATGTTTTATGTGAATATATTGGATGTACGAATGGATAAATTTGACCTTCATTGAATGGATGCAGTAATGGATATATTTTATGTGAATTCATTGGATGTAGGAATGGATAAATTTGACCTTCATTGAATGGAGGCAGGAATGGATATGTTTTATGTGAATTCATTGGATGTAGAAATGGATAAATTTGACCTTCATTGAATGGATGCAGTAATGGTATATTTTATGTGAATTCATTGGATGTAGGAATGGATAAATTTGACCTTCATTGAATGGATGCAGTAATGGATATGTTTTATGTGAATTCATTGGATGTACGATGGATAAATTGGACCTTCATTGAATGGATGCAGTAATGGATATGTTTTATGTGAATTCATTGGATGTACGAATGCATAAATTGGACCTTCATTGAATGGATGCAGTAATGGATATGTTTTATGTGAATTCATTGGATGTAGGAATGGATAAATTGGACCTTCATTGAATGGATGCAGGAATGGATATATTTTATGTGAATTCATTGGATGTACGAACGGATAAATTTGACCTTCATTGAATGGAGGCAGGAATGGATATGTTTTATGTGAATTCATTGGATGTAGAAATGGATAAATTTGACCTTCATTGAATGGATGCAGTAATGGTATATTTTATGTGAATTCATTGGATGTAGGAATGCATAAATTTGACCTTCATTGAATGGATGCAATAATGGATACGTTTTATGTGAATTCATTGGATATAGGAATGGATAAATTTGACCTTCATTGAATGGATGCAGTAATGGATACGTTTTATGTGAATTCATTGGATGTAAGAATGGATAAATTTGACGTTCATTGAATGGATGCGGTAATGGCCATGTTTTATGCGAATTCATTGGATGTACGAATGGATAAATTTGACCTTCATCGAATGGATGCAGTAATGGATTTGTTTTATGTGAATTCATTGGATGTACGAACGGATAAATTTGACCTTCATTGAATGGATGCAGTAATGGATTTGTTTTATGTGAATTCATTGGATGTACGAATGGATAAATTGGACCTTCATTGAATGGATGCAGTAATGGATATGTTTTATGTGAATTCATTGGATGTAGGAATGGATAAATTTGACCTTCATTGAATGGATGCAGTAATGGATTTGTTTTATGTGAGTTCATTGGATGTACGAATGGATAAATTTGACCTTCATTGAATGGATGCAGTAATGGATACGTTTTATGTGAATTCATTTGATGTACGAATGGATAAATTTGACCTTCATTGAATGGATGCAGTAATGGATATGTTTTATGTGAATTCATTGGATGTACGAATGGATAAATTTGAAATTCATTGAATGGATGCAGGAATGGTTATGTTTTATGTGAATTCATTGGATGTACGAATGGATAAATTTCACCTTCATTGAATGGATGCAATAATGGATATATGTTTTATCCGAATTCATTGGATGTACGAATGGAGAATTTCGACCTTCATTGAATGGATGCAGTAATGGATATATTTTATATGAATTCATTGGACGTACGAATGGATAAATTTGACCTTCATTGAATGGAGGCAGGAATGGATATGCTTTATGCAAATTCATTGGATGTAAGAATGGATAAATTTGACTTTCATTGAATGGATGCAGTAATGGATATGTTTTATGTGAATTCATTGGATGTACGAATGGATAAATTTGACCTTCATTGAATGGATGCAGGAATGGTTATGTTTTATGTGAATACATTGGATGTACGAATGGATAAATTTGACCTTCATTGAATGGATGCAGTAATGGATATATTTTATGTGAATTCATTGGATGTAGGAATGGATAAATTTGACCTTCATTGAATGGAGGCAGGAATGGATATGTTTTATGTGAATTCATTGGATGTAGAAATGGATAAATTTGACCTTCATCGAATGGATGCAGTAATGGATATGTTTTATGTGAATTCATGGGATGTACGAATGGATAAATTTGATCTTCATGTAATGGAGGCAGGAATGGATATGTTTTATGTGAATTCATTGGATGCACGAATGGATAAATTTGACCTTCATAGAATGGATGCAGTAATGGATATGTTTTATGCAAATTCATTGGACGTAAGAATGGATAAATTTGACCTTCATTGAATGGATGCAGCAATTAATAGGTTATGTGAATTCATTAGATGTACGAATGGATAAATTTGACCTTCATTGAATGGATTCAGTAATGGATATATTTTATGCGAATTCATTGGATGTACGAATGGATAAATTTGACCTTCATTGAATGCATGCAGTAATGGATATGTTTTATGTGAATTCATTAGATGCAGGAATGGAGAAATTCGACCTTCATTGAATGGATGGAGCAATGGATATATTTTATGTGAGTTCATTGGATGTACGAATTTATAAATTTGACCTTCATTGAATGGAGGTAGGAATGGATAAGTTTTATGTGAATTCATTGGATGTAGGAATAGATAAATTTGACCTTCATTGAATGGATGCAGTAATGGATATGCTTTATGTGAATTCATTGGATGTACGAATGGATAAATTTGACCTTCATTAAATGAAGGCAGGAATGGTTATGTTTTATTTCAATTCATTGGATGTACGAATGGATAAATTTCACATTCATTGAATGGATGCAGTAATGGATATGTTTTATGCAAATTCATTGGCTGTACGAATGGATAAATTCGACTTCATTGAATGGAGACAGTAATGGATATGTTTTATGTAAATTCATTGGATGTACGAATGGATAAATTTGACCTTCATTGAATGGATGCAGTAATGCTATGTTTTATGTGAATCCATTGGATGTACGAATGGATAAATTTGACCTTCATTGAATGGATGCAGTAATATATATGTTTTATGTGAATTCATTTTATGTACGAATGGATAAATTTGACCTTCATTGAATGGAGGCAGGAGTGGATATGTTTTATGTGAATTCATTGGATGTACGAATGGATAGATTTGACCTTCATTGAATGGTTGCAATAATGGATTTCTTTTATGTGAATTCATTGGATGTACGAATGGATAAATTTGACCTTCATTGAATGGAAGCAGTAATGGATATGTTTTATTTGAATTCATTGGATGTACGAATGGATAAATTTGATCTTCATTGAATGGATGCAGTAATGGAAATGTTTTATGTGAATTCATTGGATGTACGAATGGATAAATTTGACCTTCATTGAATGGATGCACTAATGGATATATTTTATGTGAATTCATTGGATGTACGAATGGATAAATTTGACCTTCATTGAATGGATGCAGTAATGGATATATTTTATGCGAATTCATTGGATGTACGAATGGAAAAATTTGA
Source organism: Ryuthela nishihirai (assembly GCA_038380435.1). NCBI lineage: Eukaryota > Metazoa > Arthropoda > Arachnida > Araneae > Heptathelidae > Ryuthela > Ryuthela nishihirai. The sequence goes on along the minus strand of JAWZYU010000015.1, from coordinate 5,975,249 downwards.
CCTTCATTGAATGGATGCAGTAATGGATATGTTTTATGTGAATTCATTTGATGTACGAATGGATAAATTTGACCTTCATTGAATGGATGCGGTAATAAATATGTTTTATGTGAATTCATTGGATGTACGAATGGATAAATTTGACCTTCATTGAATCGAGGCAGGAATGGATATGTTTTATGCGAATTCATTGGATGTACGAATGGATGAATTTGACCTTCATTCAATAGATACAGTAATGGATATGTTTCATGTGAATTCATTGGATGTACGAATGGATAAATTTGACCTTCATTGAATGGATGCAGTAATGGATAGGTTTTATGTGAATTCAGTGGATGTACGAATGGATAAATTTGACCTTCATTGAATGGAGGCAGGAATGGATATATTTTATGTGAATTCATTGGATGTACGAATGGATAAATTCGACCTTCATTGAATGGATGTAGTAATGGATAAGTTTTATGTGAATTCATTGGATGTACGAATGGATAAATTCGACCTTCATAGAATGGATGCAGTAATGGATATGCTTTATGTGAATTCATTGGATGTACGAATGGATAAATTTGACCTTCATTGAATGGAGGCAGGAATGGTTATGTTTTATTTGAATTCATTGGATGTACGAATGGATAAATTTCATCTACATTGAATGCATGCAGTAATGGATATGTTTTATGTGAATTCATTGGATGTACGAATGGATAAATTTGATCTTCATGTAATGGAGGCAGGAATGGATATGTTTTATGTGAATTCATTGGATGTACGAATGAATAAATTTGACCTTCAAAGAATGGATGCAGAAATGGATATGTTTTATGCAAATTCATTGGACGTAAGAATGGATAAATTTGACCTTCATTGAATGGATGCAGCAATGGATATGTTTATTTGAATTCATTGGATGTACGAATGGATAAATTTGACCTTCATTGAATGGATGCAGTAATGGATATGTTTTATGCGAATTCAGTGGATGTACGAATGGATAAATTTGACCTTCATTGAATGGAGGCAGGAATGGGTAGGTTTTATGGGAATTCATTCGATGTACGAATGGATAAATTTGACCTTTATTGAATCGAGGCAGGAATGGATATGTTTTATGCGAATTCATTGGATGTACGAATGGATAAATTCGACCATCATTGAATGGATGCAGTAATGGATATATTTTATGAGAATTCATTGGATGTAGGAATGGATAAATTTGACTTTCATTGAGTCGAGGCAGGAATGAATATGTTTTTTGTGAATTCATTGGATGTACAAATTGATAAATTCGACCTTCATAGAATGGATGCAGTAATGGATATGTTTTTATGCAAATTCATTTGATGTAGGAATGGATAAATTTGACCTTCATTGAATGGATGCAATAATGGATATGTTTTATGTGAATTCATTGGATGTACGAATGGATAAATTTGACCTTCATCGAGTGGATGCAGTAATGGATATGTTTTATGTGAATTCATTGGATGTACGAATGGATAAATTTGACCTTCATTGAATTGATGCAGTAATGGATATATTTTATGTGAATTCATTGGATCTACGAATGGATAAATTTGACCTTCATTGAATGGATGCAGTACTAGATATATTTTATTTGAATTCATTGGATGTACGAATGGATAAATTTGACGTTCATTGAATGGATGCAATAATGGCTGTGTTTTATGCGAATTCATTGGATGTACGAATGGATAAATTTGACCTTCATTGAATGTATGCAGTAATGGATTTGTTTTATGTGAATTCATTGGATGTACGAATGGATAAATTTGACCTTCATTGAATGGATGCAGTAATGGATTTGTTTTATGTGATTTCATTGGATGTACGAATGGATAAATTTCACCTTCATTGAATGGAGGCAGTAATGGATATGTTTTATGTGAATTCGTTGGATGTAGGAATGGATAAATTCGACCTTCATTGAATGGATGCAGCAATGGATATGTTTTATGTGAATTCATTGGATGTACGAATGGATAAATTTGACCTTCATTGAATGGAGGCAGGAATGGATATGTTTTATGTGAATTCATTGGATGTACGAATGGATAAATTTGACCTTCATTGAATGGCTGCACTAATGGATATATGTATTATGCGAATTCATTGGATGTACGAAAGGATAAATTCGACCTTCATTGAATGGATGCAGCAATGGATATATTTTATTTCAATTCATGGGATGTACGAATGGATAAATTCGACCTTCATAGAATGGATGCAGTAATGGATATGTTTTATGCAAATTCATTGGACGTAAGAATGGATAAATTTGACCTTCATTGAATGGATGCAGCAATGGATATGTTTATGTGAATTCATTGGATGTACGAATGGATAAATTTGACCTTCATTGAATGGATGCAGTAATGGATATGTTCAATGCGAATTCATTGGATGTACGAATGGATAAATTTGACCTTCATTGAATGGATGCAGTAATGGATATGTTTTATGTGAATTCATTGGATCTGCGAATGGATAAATTTGACCTTCATTGAATGGATGCAGTACTGGATATATTTTATGTGAATTCATTGGATGTACGAATGGATAAATTTGACGTTCATTGAATGGATGCAATAATGGCTATATTTTATGCGAATTCATTGGATGTACGAATGAATAAATTTGACCTTCATTGAATGGATGCAGTAATGGATTTTTTTTATGTGAATTCATTGGATGTACGAATGGATAAATTTCACCTTCATTGAATGGATGCAGTAATGGATTTGTTTTATGTGAATTCATTGGATGTACGAATGGTTATATTACACGTTCATTGAATGGAGGCAGTAATGGATATGTTTTATGTGAATTCGTTGGATGTAGGAATGGATAATTTCGACCTTCATTGAAAAAATGCAGCAATGGATATGTTTTATGTGAATTCATTGGATGTACGAATGGATAAATTTGACCTTCATTGAATGGAGGCAGGAATGGATATGTTTTATTTGAATTCATTGGATGTACGAATGGATAAATTTGACCTTCATTGAATGGCTGCACTAATGGATATATGTTTTATGCGAATTCATTGGATGTACGAAAGGATAAATTCGACCTTCATTGAATGGATGCAACAATTGATATATTTTATTTCAATTCATGGGATGTACGAATGGATAAATTCGACCTTCATAGACTGGATGCAGTAATGGATATGTTTTATGCAAATTCATTGGACGTAAGAATGCATAAATTTGTCCTTCATTGAATGGATGCAGCAATGGATATGTTTATGTGAATTCATTGGATGTACGAATGGATAAATTTGACCTTCATTGAATGGATGCAGTAATGGATATGTTTTATGTGAATTCATTTGATGTACGAATGGATAAATTTGACCTTCATTGAATGGATGCAGTAATGGATTTGTTTTATGTGAATTCATTGGATGTACGAATGGATAAATTTGACCTTCATTGAATGGAGGCAGGAATGGATATGTTTTATGTGAATTCATTGGATGTAGGAATGGATAAATTCGACCTTCATTGAATGGATGCAGCAATGGATATATTTTATGTGAATTCATTGGATGTACGAATGGATAAATTTGACCTTCATTGAATGGATGCAGTAATGGATATGTCTTATGCGAATTCATTGGATGTACGAATGGATAAATTTGACCATCATTGAATGGATGCAGTAATGGATATGTTTTATGCGAATTCGTTGGATGTACGAATGGATAAATTTGACCTTCATAGAATGGAGGCATGAATGGATATGTTTTATGTGAATTCATTGGATGTAGAAATGGATAAATTCGACCTTTATCGAATTGATGCAGCAATGGATATGTTTTATGTGAATTCATTGGATGTACGAATGGATAAATTTGACCATCATTGACTGGATGCAGCAATGGATATGTTTTATGTGAATTCATTGGATGTACGAATGGATAAATTTGACCTTCATTGAATGGATGCAGTAATGGATATGTATTATGTGAATTCATTGATGTACGAATGGATAAATTTGACCTTCATTGAATGCAGGCAAGAATGGATATGTTTTATGTGAATTCATTTGATGTACGAATGGATAAATTTGACCTTCATTTAATGGAGGCAGTAATATATATGTTTTATGTGAATTCATTGGATGTACGAATGGATAAATTTGACCTTCATTGAATGGAGGCAAGAATGGATATGTTTTATGTGAATTCATTGGATGTACGAATGGATAAATTTGACCTTCATTGAATGGAGGCAGGAATGGATATGTTTTATGTGAATTCATTGGATGTACGAATGGATAAATTTGACCTTCATTGAATGGATGCAGCAATGGATATGTTTTTTGTGAATTCATTGGATGTACGAATGGATAAATTTGACCTTCATTGAATAGGGGCAGGAATGGATATGTTTTATGTGAATTCATTGTATGTACGAATGGATAAATTTGACCTTCACTGAATGGATGCAGTAATGGATATATTTTATGTGAATTCATTGGATGTAGAAATGGATAAATTCAACTTCATTGAATGGATGCAGCAATGGATATATTTTATGTGAATTCATTGGTTGTACGAATGGATAAATTTGACCTTCATTGAATGCAGGCAGTAATGGATATGTTTTATGTGAATTCATTGGATGTACGAATGGATAAATTTGACTTTAATTGAATGGAGGCAGGAATGGATATGTTTTATGTGAATTCATCTGATGTAGGAATGGATAAATTCGACCATAATTGAATGGATGCAGCAATGGATATATTTTATGTGAATTCATTGGATGTACGAATGGATAAATTTGACCTTCATTGAATGGATGCAGTAATGGATATGTTTTATGCGAATTCATTGGATGTACGAATGGATAAATTCGACCTTCATTGAATGGATGCAGTAATGGATATGTTTTATGTGAATTCATTGGATGTAAGAATGGATGAATTTGACCTTCTTTGAATGGAGGCAGGAATGGACATATTTTATGTGAATTCATTGGATGTACGAATGGATAAATTTGACCTTCATTGAATGGATGCAGTAATGGATATATTTTATGTGAATTCATTGGATGTACGAATGGATAAATTTGACCTTCATTGAATGGAGGCAGGAATGGATATATTTCATGTGAATTCATTGGATGTACGAATGGATAAATTTGACCTTCATTGAATGGATGCAGTAATGGATTTGTTTTATGTGAATTCATTGTATGTACGAATGGATAAATTTGACCTTCATTGAATGGAGGCAGTAATGGATATGTTTTATGTGAATTCTTTGGATGTAGGAAAGGAAATATTCGACCTTCATTGAATGGATGCAGCAATGGATATGTTTTATGTGAATTCATTGGATGTACGAATGGATAAATTTGACCTTCATTGAATAGATGCAGCAATGGATATGTTTTATGTGAATTCATTGGATGTACGAATGGATAAATTTGACCTTCATTGAATTGAGGCAGGAATGGATATCTTTTATGTGAATTCATTGGATGTACGAATGGATAAATTTGATCTTGATTGAAGGAATGCAGCAATTGATATATGTTTTATGCGAATTCATTGGATTACGAATGGATAAATTCGACCATCATTGAATGGATGCAGTAATGGATATGTTTTATGTGAATTCATTGGATGTAGGAATGGATAAATTTGACTTTCATTGAATGGAGGCAGGAATGGATATGTTTTTTGTGAATTCATTGGATGTACAAATTGATAAATTCGACCTTCATAGAATGGATGCAGTAATGGATATGTTTTTATGCAAATTCATTGGATGTAAGAATGGATAAATTTGACCTTCATTGAATAGATGCAGTAATGGATATGTTTTATGTGAATTCATTGGATCTACGAATGGATAAATTTGACCTTCATTGAATGGATGCAGTAATGGATATATTTTATGTGAATTCATTGGATGTAGGAATGGATAAATTTGACCTTCATTGAATGGATGCAGTAATGGCTATGTTTTATGCGAATTCATTGGATGTACGAATGGATAAATTTGACCTTCATTGAATGGACGCAGTAATGGATTTGTTTTATGTGAATTCATTGGATGTACGAATGGATAAATTTGACCTTCATTGAATGGATGCAGTAATGGATTTTTTTTATGTGAATTCATTGGATGTACGAATGGATAAATTTGACCTTCACTGAATGGAGGCAGTAATGGATATGTTTTAAGTGAATTCATTGGATGTAGGAATGGATAACTTCGACCTTCATTGAATGGATGCAGCAATAGATATGTTTTATATAAATTGATTGGATGTACGAATGGATAAATTTGACCTTCATTGAATGGAGGCAGGAATGGATATGTTTCATGGGATTTCATTGGATGTACGAATGGATAAATTTGACCTTCATTGAATAGGGGCAGGAATGGATATATTTTATGCGAATTCATTGTATGTACGAATGGATAAATTTGACCTTCATTGAATGGATGCAGTAATGGATACGTTTTATGCGAATTCATTGGATGTACGAATGGATAAATTCGACCTTAATTGAATGGATGCAGTAATGGATATGTTTTATGTGAATTCATTGGATGTAGGAATGTATAAATTTGATCTTCATTGAATGGATGGAGCAATGGATATGTTTTATGTGAATTCATTGGATGTACGAATGGATAAATTTGACTTTCATTGAATGGATGCAGCAATGGATATGTTTTATGTGAATTCATTGGATGTACGAATGGATAAATTTGACCTTCATTGAATGGAGGCAGGAATGGATATGTTTTATGTGAATTCATTGGATGTACGAATGGATAAATTTGACCTTCATTGAATGGATGCAGTAATGGATATATGTTTTATGCGAATTTATTGGATGTAAGAATGGATAAATTCGACGATCATTGAATGGATGCAGTAATGGATATGTTTTATGTGAATTCATTGGATGTAGGAATGGATAAATTTGACTTTCATTGAATGGAGGCAGGAATCAATATGTTTTTTGTGAATTCATTGGATGTACAAATTGATAAATTCGACCTCATAGAATGGATGCAGTAATGTATATGTTTTTATGCAAACTCATTGGATGTAAGAATGGAAAAATTTGACCTTCATTGAATGGATGCAGTAATGGATATGTTTTATGTGAATTCATTGGATGTACGAATGGATAAATTTGACCTTCATTGAATGGATGCAGTAATGATATATTTTATGTGAATTCATTGGATCTACGAATGGATAAATTTGATCTTCATTGAATAGATCCAGTACTGGATATATTTTATGTGAATTCATTGGATGTACGAATGGATAAATTTGACGTTCATTGAATGGATGCAGTAATGGCTATGTTTTATGTGAATTCATTGGATGTACGAATGGATAAATTTGACCTTCATTGAATGGATAAAGTAATGGATTTGTTTTATGTGAATTCATTGGATGTCCGAATGGATAAATTTGACCTTCATTGAATGGATGCAGCAATGGATATGTTTTATGTGAATTCATTGGATCTACGAATGGATAAATTTGACCTTCATTGAATGGATGCAGTACTGGATATATTTTATGTGAATTCATTGGATGTACGAATGGATAACTTTGACCTTCATTGAATGGATGCAGTAATGGCTATATTTTATGCGAATTCATTGGATGTACGAATGGATAAATTTGAATTCATTGAATGGATGCAGTAATGGATTTGTTTTATGTGAATTCATTGGATGTACGAATGGATATATTTGACCTTCATTGAATGGAGGCAGTAATGGATATGTTTTAAGTGAATTCATTGAATGTAGGAATGGATAAATTTCACCTTCATTGAATGGATGCAGTAATGGATACGTTTTATGCGAATTCATTGGATGTACGAAAAGATAAATTTGACCTTCATTGAATGGATGCAGTAATGAATATGTTTTATGAGAATTCATTGGATGTACGAATGGATAAATTTGACTTTCATTGAATGGATGCAGTAATGGATATGTTTTTATGCAAATTCATTGGATGTAAGAATGGAAAAATTTGACCTTCATTGAATGGATGCAGTAATGGATATGTTTTATGTGAATTCATTGGATGTACGAATGGATAAATTTGACCTTCATTGAATGGATGCAGTAATGGATATATTTTATGTGAATTCATTGGATCTACGAATGGATAAATTTGACCTTCATTGAAAAGATGCAGTACTGGATATATTTTTTGTGAATTCATTGGATGTACGAATGGATAAATTTGACGTTCATTGAATGGATGCAGTAATGGCTATGTTTTATGCGAATTCATTGGATGTACGAACGGATAAATTTCACCTTCATTGAATGGATGCAGTAATGGATTTGTTTTATGTGAATTCATTGGATGTCCGAATGGAAAAATTTGACCTTCATGGAATGGAGGCAGCAATGGATATGTTTTATGTGAATTCATTGGATGTAGGAATGGATAAATTTGACCTTCATTGAATGGATGCAGTAATGGATACGTTTTATGCGAATTCATTGGATGTACGAATGGATAAATTTGACTTTCATTGAATGGAGGCAGGAATGGATATGTTTTTTGTGAATTCATTGGATGTACAAATTGATAAATTCGACCTTAATAGAATGGATGCAGTAATGGATATGTTTTTATGCAAATTCATTGGATGTAAGAATGGAAAAATTTGACCTTCATTGAATGGATGCAGTAATGGATATGTTTTATGTGAATTCAATGGATGTACGAATGGATAATTTTGAAGTTCATTGAATGGATACAGTAATGGATATATTTTATGTGAATTCATTGGATCTACGAATGGATAAATTTGACCTTCATTGAAAAGATGCAGTACTGGATATATTTTTTGTGAATTCATTGGATGTACGAATGGATAAATTTGACGTTCATTGAATGGATGCAGTAATGGATTTGTTTTATGTGAATTCATTCGATGTCCGAATGGAAAAATTTGACCTTCATGGAATGGAGGCAGCGATGGATATGTTTTATGTAAATTCATTGGATGTACGAATGGATAAATTTGACCTTCATTGAATGGATGCACTAATGGATATATGTTTTATGCGAATTCATTGGATGTACGAATGGATAAATTCGACCTTCATTGAATGGATGCAATTAATGGATATGTTTTATGTGAATTCATGGGATGTACGAATGGATAAATTTGACCTTCATTTAATGGAGGCAGCAAGGGATATGTTTTATGTGAATTCATTGGATGTACGAATGGATAAATTCGAACTTCATAGAATGGATGCAGTAATTGAAATGTTTTATGCAAATTCATTGGACGTAAGAATGGATAAATTTGACCTTCATTGAATGGATGCAGCAATGGGTATGTTTATGTGAATTCATTGGATGTACGAATGGATAAATTTGACCTTCATTGAATGGATGCAGTAATGGATATATTTTATGCGAATTCATTGGATGTACGAATGCATAAATTTGACCTTCATTGAATGGATGCAGTAATGGATACGTTTTATGTGAATTCATTGGATGTACGAATGGATAAATTTGACCTTCATTGAATGGAGGCAGTAATGTATATGTTTTATGTGGATTCATTGGATGTACGAATGGATAAATTTGACCTTCATTGAATGGAGGCAGGAATGGATATGTTTTATGTGAATTCATTGGATGTACGAATGGATAAATTTGACCTTCATTGAATGGATGCAGTAATGGATATATGTTTTATGTGAATTCATTGGATGTAGAAATGGATAAATTTGACTTTCATTGAATGAAGGCAGGAATGGATATGTTTTTTGTGAATTCATTGGATGTACAAATTGATAAATTCGACCTTCATAGAATGGATGCAGTAATGGATATGTTTTTATGCAAATTCATTGGATGTAAGAATGGAAAAATTTGACCTTCATTGAATGGATGCAGTAATGGATATGTTTTATGTGAATTCATTGGATGTACGAATGGATAAATTTGACCTTCATTGAATGGATGCAGTAATGGATATATTTTATGTGAATTCATTGGATCTACGAATGGATAAATTTGACCTTCATTGAATAGATGCAGTACTGGATATATTTTATGTGAATTCATTGGATGTACGAATGGATAAATTTGACGTTCATTGAATGGATGCAGTAATGGCTATGTTTTATGTGAATTCATTGGATGTACGAATGGATAAATTTGACCTTCATTGAATGGATGCAGTAATGGATATTTTTTATGTGAATTCATTGGATGTACGAATGGATAAATTTGACCTTCATTGAATGGATGCACTAATGGATATATGTTTTATGCGAATTCATTGGATGTACGAATGGATAAATTCGACCTTCATTGAATGGATGCAGTAATGGATATGTTTTATGTGAATTCATGGGATGTACGAATGGATAAATTTGACCTTCATTTAATGGAGGCAGGAAGGGATATGTTTTATGTGAATTCATTGGATGTACGAATGGATAAATTCGACCTTCATAGAATGGATGCAGTAATGGAAATATTTTATGCAAATTCATTTGACCCAAGAATGGATAAATTTGACCTTCATTGAATGGATGCAGCAATGGATATGTTTATGTGAATTCATTGGATGTAGGAATGGATAAATTTGACCTTCATTGAATGGATGCAGTAATGGATATGTTTTATGCGAATTCATTGGATGTACGAATGGATAAATTTGACCTTCATTGAATGGATGCAGTAATGGATACGTTTTATGCGAATTAATTGGATGTACGAAAGGATAAATTTGACCTTCATTGAATGGATGCAGTAATGGGTATATTTTATGTGAATTCATTTGATGTACAAATGGATAAATTTGACCTTCACTGAATCGAGGCAGGAATGGATATGTTTTATGCGAATTCATTGGATGTACGAATGGATGAATTTGACCTTCATTGAATGGATGCAGTAATGTATATATTTTATGCGAATTCATTGGATGTACGAATGGATAAATTTGACCATCATTGACTGGATGCAGTAATGGATATCTTTTATGTGAATTCATTGGATTTACGAATGGATAAATTTGACCTTCATTGAATGGATGCAGTAATGGATATGTATTATGTGAATTCATTGATGTACGAATGGATAAATTTGACCTTCATTGAATGGAGGCAAGAATGGATATGTTTTATGTGAATTCATTTGATGTACGAATGGATAAATTTGTCCTTCATTTAATGGAGGCAGTAATATATATGTTTTATGTGAATTCATTGGATGTACGAATGGATAAATTTGACCTTCATTGAATGGAGGCAGGAATGGATATGTTTTATGTGAATTCATTGGATGTACGAATGGATAAATTTGACCTTCATTCAATGGAGGCAGGAATGGGTATGTTTTATGGGAATTCATTGGATGTACGAATGGATAAATTTCACCTTCATTGAATGGATGCAGTAATGGATATGTTTTATGTGAATTCATTGGATGTACGAATGGATAAATTTGACCTTCATTGAATGGATGGAGTAATGGATATGTTTTATTTGAATTCATTGGATGTACCAATGGATAAATTTGACCTTCATTGAATGGATGCAGTAATGGATATGTTTTATGTGAATTCATTGGATGTACGAATGGATAAATTTGACCTTCACTGAATGGATGCAATAATGGATATGTTTTATGTGAATTCATTGGATGTACGAATGGATAAATTTCACCTTCATTGAATGGATGCAGTAATGGATATGCTTTATGTGTATTCATTGGATGTACGAATGGATAAATTTGACCTTCATTGAATGGATGCAGTAATGGATATATTTTATTTGAATTCATTGGATGTACCAATGGATAAATTTGACCTTCATTGAATGGATGCAGTAATGGATATGTTTTATGTGAATTCATTGCATGTACGAATGGATAAATTTGACCTTCATTGAATGGATTCAGTGATAAGTATGTTTTATATGAATTCATTCATTGTACGAATGGATAAATTTGACCTTCATTGAATCGAGGCAGGAATGGATATGTTTTATGATAATTCATTGGATGTACGAATGGATAAATTGACCTTCATTGAATGGATGCAGTAATGGATATGTTTTATGTCAATTCATTGGATGCACGAATGGATAAATTTGACCTTCATTGAATGGATGCAGTAATAAATATCTTTTATGTGAATTCATTCGATGTACGAATGGATAAATTTGAACTTCATTGAATCGAGGCAGGAATGGATATGTTTTATACGAATTCATTGGATGTACGAATGGGTAAATTGACCTTCATTGAATGTAGGCACTAATGGATATGTTTTATGCGAATTCATTGGATGTACGAATGGATAAGTTGACCTTCATTGAATGGAGGCAGCAATGGATATGTTTTATGTGAATTCATTGAATGTACGAATGGATAAATTTGACCTTCATTGAATGGAGGCAGGAATGGATATGTTTTATGTGAATTCATTGGATGTACGAATGGATAAATTTGACCTTCAGTGAATGGATGCAGTAATGGATATATGTTTTATGCGAATTCACTGGATGTACGAATGGATAAATTCGACCATCATTGAATGCATGCAGTAATGGATATATTTTATGTGAATTCATTGGATGTAGGAATGGATAAATTTAAATTTCATTGAATGGAGGCAGGAATGGATATGTTTTTTGTGAATTCATTGGATGTACAAATTGATAAATTCGACCTTCAGAGAATGGATGCAGTAATGGATATATTTTATGTGAATTCATTGGATGTACGAATGGGTAAATTTGACGTTCATTGAATGGATGCAGTAATGGCTATGTTTTATGCGAATTCATTGGATGTACGAATGGATAAATTTGACCTTCATTGAATGGAGGCAGTAATGGATATGTTTTATGTGAATTCATTGGATGTACAAATGGATAAATTTGACCTTCATTGAATGAATGCAGTAATGGATCTGTTTTATGTGAATTCATGGGATGTACGAATGGATAAATTTGACCTTCATTGAATGGAGGCAGTAATGGATATATTTTATGCGAATTCATTGGATGTACGAATGGATAAATTCGACCTTCATTGAATGGATGCAGTAAAGGATCTGTTTTATGTGAATTCATGGGATGTACGAATGGACAAATTTGACCTTCATTTAATGGAGGCAGGAATGGATATGTTTTTTGTGAATTCATTGGATGTACGAATGGATAAATTCGACTTTCATAGAATGGATGCAGTAATGGATATATTTTATGCAAATTCATTGGACGTAAGAATGGATAAATTTGACCTTCATTGAATGGATGCAGCAATGGATATATTTATGTCAATTCATTGGATGTACGAATGAATAAATTTGACTTTCATTGAATGGATGCAGTAAAGGATATGTTTTATGCGAATTCATTGGATGTACGAATGGAGAAATTTGACCTTCATTGAATGGATGCAGTAATGGATACGTTTTATGCGAATTCATTGGATGTACGAATGGATAAATTTGACCTTCATTGAATGGATGCAGTAATGGATATGTTTTATGTGAATACATTGGATGTAGGAATGGATAAATTCGAACTTCATTGAATGGATGGAGCAATGGATATGTTTTATGTGAATTCATTGGATGTACGAATGGATAAATTTGACCTTCAATGAATAGAGGCAGGAATGGATAATTTTATGTGAATTCATTGGATGTAAGAATGGATAAATTTGACCTTCATTGAATGGATGCAGTAATGGATATGGTTTATGTGAATTCATTGGATGTACGAATGGATAAATTTGACCTTCATTGAATGGAGGCAGGAATGGTTATGTTTTATTTGAATTCATTGGATGTACGAATGGATAAATTTCACGTTCATTGAATGGATGCAGTAATGGATATGTTTTATGTGAATTCATTGGATGTACGAATGGATAAATTTGACCTTCATTGAATGAATGCAGTAATGGATATGTTTTATGTGAATTCATTGGATGTACGAATGGATAAATTTGACCTTCATTGAATGGAGGCAGCAATGGATATGTTTTATGTGAATTAATTGGATGTACCAATGGATAAATTTGACCTTCATTGAATGGATGCAGTAATGGATATGTTTTATGTGAATTCATTGCATGTACGAATGGATAAATTTGACCTTCATTGAATGGATTCAGTGATAAGTATGTTTTATGTGAATTCATTCATTGTACGAATGGATAAATTTGACCTTCATTGAATCGAGGCAGGAATGGATATGTTTTATTTATGTGAATTCATTCGATGTACGAATGGATAAATTTGAACTTCATTGAATCGAGGCAGGAATGGATATGTTTTATACGAATTCATTGGATGTACGAATGGGTAAATTGACCTTCATTGAATGTAGGCACTAATGGATATGTTTTATGCGAATTCATTGGATGTACGAATGGATAAATTGACCTTCATTGAATGGAGGCAGCAATGGATATGTTTTATGTGAATTCATTGAATGTACGAATGGATAAATTTGACCTTCATTGAATGGAGGCAGGAATGGATATGTTTTATATGAATTCATTGGATGTACGAATGGATAAATTTGACCTTCAGTGAATGGATGCAGTAATGGATATATGTTTTATGCGAATTCACTGGATGTACGAATGGATAAATTCGACCATCATTGAATGCATGCAGTAATGGATATATTTTATGTGAATTCATTGGATGTAGGAATGGATAAATTTAAATTTCATTGAATGGAGGCAGGAATGGATATGTTTTTTGTGAATTCATTGGATGTACAAATTGATAAATTCGACCTTCAGAGAATGGATGCAGTAATGGATATATTTTATGTGAATTCATTGGATATACGAATGGGTAAATTTGACGTTCATTGAATGAATGCAGTAATGGCTATGTTTTATGCGAATTCATTGGATGTACGAATGGATAAATTTGACCTTCATTGAATGGACGCAGGAATGGATATGTTTTATGTGAATTCATTGGATGTAGGAATGGAAAAATTCGACCTTCATTGAATGGATGCAGCAATGGATATGTTTTATGTGAATTCATTGGATGTATGAATGGATAAATTTGACCTTCATTGAATGGAGGCAGTAATGGATATGTTTTATGTGAATTCATTGGATGTACAAATGGATAAATTTGACCTTCATTGAATGAATGCAGTAATGGATCTGTTTTATGTGAATTCATGGGATGTACGAATGGATAAATTTGACCTTCATTGAATGGAGGCAGTAATGGATATATTTTATGCGAATTCATTGGATGTACGAATGGATAAATTCGACCTTCATTGAATGGATGCAGTAAAGGATCTGTTTTATGTGAATTCATGGGATGTACGAATGGACAAATTTGACCTTCATTTAATGGAGGCAGGAATGGATATGTTTTTTGTGAATTCATTGGATGTACGAATGGATAAATTCGACTTTCATAGAATGGATGCAGTAATGGATATATTTTATGCAAATTCATTGGACGTAAGAATGGATAAATTTGACCTTCATTGAATGGATGCAGCAATGGATATATTTATGTCAATTCATTGGATGTACGAATGGATAAATTTGACTTTCATTGAATGGATGCAGTAAAGGATATGTTTTATGCGAATTCATTGGATGTACGAATGGGGAAATTTGACCTTCATTGAATGGATGCAGTAATGGATACGTTTTATGCGAATTCATTGGATGTACGAATGGATAAATTTGACCTTCATTGAATGGATGCAGTAATGGATATGTTTTATGTGAATTCATTGGATGTAGGAATGGATAAATTCGAACTTCATTGAATGGATGGAGCAATGGATATGTTTTATGTGAATTCATTGGATGTACGAATGGATAAATTTGACCTTCATTGAATGGAGGCAGGAATGGATAATTTTATGTGAATTCATTGGATGTAAGAATGGATAAATTTGACCTTCATTGAATGGATGCAGTAATGGATATGCTTTATGTGAATTCATTGGATGTACGAATGGATAAATTTGACCTTCATTGAATGGAGGCAGGAATGGTTATGTTTTATTTGAATTCATTGGATGTACGAATGGATAAATTTCACGTTCATTGAATGGATGCAGTAATGGATATGTTTTATGTGAATTCATTGGATGTACGAATGGATAAATTTGACCTTCATTGAATGAATGCAGTAAAGGATATATTTTATGGGAATTCATTGGATGTACGAATGGATAAATTCGATTTCATTGAATGGAGGCAGTAATGGATATGTTTTATGTGCATTCATTTGATGTAGGAATGGATAAATTTGACCTTCATTGAATGGATGCAGAAATGAATATGTTTTATGTTAATTCATTGGATGTACGAATGGATAAATTTGACTTTCATAGAATGGATGCAGTAATGGATATATTTTATGCAAATTCATTGGACGTAAGAATGGATAAATTTGACCTTCATTGAATGCATGCAGTAATGGATATATTTTATGTGAATTCATTGGATGTAGGAATGGATAAATTTAAATTTCATTGAATGGAGGCAGGAATGGATATGTTTTTTGTGAATTCATTGGATGTACGAATGGGTAAATTTGACGTTCATTGAATGATGCAGTAATGGCTATGTTTTATGTGAATTCATTGGATGTACGAATGGATAAATTTGACCTTCATTGAATGGATGCAGTAATGGATTTGTTTTATGTGAATTCATTGGATGTACGAATGGATAAATTTGACCTTCATTGAATGGAGGCAGTAATGGATATGTTTTATGTGAATTCATTGGATGTAGGAATGGAAAAATTCGACCTTCATTGAATGGATGCAGCAATGGATATGTTTTATGTGAATTCATTGGATGTACGAATGGATAAATTTGACCTTCATTGAATGGAGGCAGTAATGGATATATTTTATGTGAATTCATTGGATGTACAAATGGATAAATTTGACCTTCATTGAATGAATGCAGTAATGGATCTGTTTTATGTGAATTCATGGGATGTACGAATGGATAAATTTGACCTTCATTGAATGGAGGCAGTAATGGATATGTTTTATGCGAATTCATTGGATGTACGAATGGGTAAATTTGACGTTCATTGAATGATGCAGTAATGGCTATGTTTTATGTGAATTCATTGGATGTACGAATGGATAAATTTGACCTTCATTGAATGGATGCAGTAATGGATTTGTTTTATGTGAATTCATTGGATGTACGAATGGATAAATTTGACCTTCATTGAATGGAGGCAGTAATGGATATGTTTTATGTGAATTCATTGGATGTAGGAATGGAAAAATTCGACCTTCATTGAATGGATGCAGCAATGGATATGTTTTATGTGAATTCATTGGATGTACGAATGGATAAATTTGACCTTCATTGAATGGAGGCAGTAATGGATATATTTTATGTGAATTCATTGGATGTACAAATGGATAAATTTGACCTTCATTGAATGAATGCAGTAATGGATCTGTTTTATGTGAATTCATGGGATGTACGAATGGATAAATTTGACCTTCATTGAATGGAGGCAGTAATGGATATGTTTTATGCGAATTCATTGGATGTACGAATGGATAAATTCGACCTTCATTGAATGGATGCAGTAAAGGATCTGTTATATGTGAATTCATGGGATGTACCAATGGACAAATTTGACCTTCATTTAATGGAGGCAGGAATGGATATGTTTTTTGTGAATTCATTGGATGTACGAATGGATAAATTCGACTTTCATAGAATGGATGCAGTAATGGATATATTTTATGCAAATTCATTGGACGTAAGAATGGATAAATTTGACCTTCATTGAATGGATGCAGCAATGGATATATTTATGTCAATTCATTGGATGTACGAATGGATAAATTTGACTTTCATTGAATGGATGCAGTAAAGGATATGTTTTATGCGAATTCATTGGATGTACGAATGGAGAAATTTGACCTTCATTGAATGGATGCAGTAATGGATACGTTTTATGCGAATTCATTGGATGTACGAATGGATAAATTTGACCTTCATTGAATGGATGCAGTAATGGATATGTTTTATGTGAATTCATTGGATGTAGGAATGGATAAATTCGAACTTCATTGAATGGATGGAGCAATGGATATGTTTTATGTGAATTCATTGGATGTACGAATGGATAAATTTGACCTTCATTGAATGGAGGCAGGAATGGATAATTTTATGTGAATTCATTGGATGTAAGAATGGATAAATTTGACCTTCATTGAATGGATGCAGTAATGGATATGCTTTATGTGAATTCATTGGATGTACGAATGGATAAATTTGACCTTCATTGAATGGAGGCAGGAATGGTTATGTTTTATTTGAATTCATTGGATGTACGAATGGATAAATTTCACGTTCATTGAATGGATGCAGTAATGGATATGTTTTATGTGAATTCATTGGATGTACGAATGGATAAATTTGACCTTCATTGAATGAATGCAGTAAAGGATATATTTTATGGGAATTCATTGGATGTACGAATGGATAAATTCGATTTCATTGAATGGAGGCAGTAATGGATATGTTTTATGTGCATTCATTTGATGTAGGAATGGATAAATTTGACCTTCATTGAATGGATGCAGAAATGAATATGTTTTATGTTAATTCATTGGATGTACGAATGGATAAATTTGACCTTCATTGAATGGATGCAGTAATGGATATGTTTTATGTGAATTCATTGGATGTACGAATGGATAAATTTGACCTTCATTGAATGGATGCAATAATGGATTTGTTTTATGTGAATTCAGTGGATGTACGAATGGATAAATTTGACCTTCATTGAATGGATGCAGGAATGGGTATATTTTATGGGAATTCATTGGATTTACGAATGGATAAGTTTTTACGTTCATTGAATGGATGCAGTAATGGATATGTTTTATGTGAATTCATTGGATGTAAGAATGGATAAATTTGACCTTCATTGAATGAATGCAGTAATGGATATGTTTTATGCGAATTCATTGGATGTACGAATGGATAAATTCGACCTTCATTGAATGGATGCAGTAAAGGATCTGTTTTATGTGAATTCATGGGATGTACGAATGGACAAATTTGACCTTCATTTAATGGAGGCAGGAATGGATATGTTTTTTGTGAATTCATTGGATGTACGAATGGATAAATTCGACTTTCATAGAATGGATGCAGTAATGGATATATTTTATGCGAATTCATTGGACGTAAGAATGGATAAATTTGACCTTCATTGAATGGATGCAGCAATGGATATATTTATGTCAATTCATTGGATGTACGAATGGATAAATTTGACTTTCATTGAATGGATGCAGTAAAGGATATGTTTTATGCGAATTCATTGGATGTACGAATGGAGAAATTTGACCTTCATTGAATGGATGCAGTAATGGATACGTTTTATGCGAATTCATTGGATGTACGAATGGATAAATTTGACCTTCATTGAATGGATGCAGTAATGGATATGTTTTATGTGAATTCATTGGATGTAGGAATGGATAAATTCGAACTTCATTGAATGGATGGAGCAATGGATATGTTTTATGTGAATTCATTGGATGTACGAATGGATAAATTTGACCTTCATTGAATGGAGGCAGGAATGGATAATTTTATGTGAATTCATTGGATGTAAGAATGGATAAATTTGACCTTCATTGAATGGATGCAGTAATGGATATGCTTTATGTGAATTCATTGGATGTACGAATGGATAAATTTGACCTTCATTGAATGGAGGCAGGAATGGTTATGTTTTATTTGAATTCATTGGATGTACGAATGGATAAATTTCACGTTCATTGAATGGATGCAGTAATGGATATGTTTTATGTGAATTCATTGGATGTACGAATGGATAAATTTGACCTTCATTGAATGAATGCAGTAAAGGATATATTTTATGGGAATTCATTGGATGTACGAATGGATAAATTCGATTTCATTGAATGGAGGCAGTAATGGATATGTTTTATGTGCATTCATTTGATGTAGGAATGGATAAATTTGACCTTCATTGAATGGATGCAGAAATGAATATGTTTTATGTTAATTCATTGGATGTACGAATGGATAAATTTGACCTTCATTGAATGGATGCAGTAATGGATATGTTTTATGTGAATTCATTGGATGTACGAATGGATAAATTTGACCTTCATTGAATGGATGCAATAATGGATTTGTTTTATGTGAATTCAGTGGATGTACGAATGGATAAATTTGACCTTCATTGAATGGATGCAGGAATGGGTATATTTTATGGGAATTCATTGGATTTACGAATGGATAAGTTTTTACGTTCATTGAATGGATGCAGTAATGGATATGTTTTATGTGAATTCATTGGATGTAAGAATGGATAAATTTGACCTTCATTGAATGAATGCAGTAATGGATATGTTTTATGCGAATTCATTGGATGTACGAATGGATAAATTCGACCTTCATTGAATGGATGCAGTAAAGGATCTGTTTTATGTGAATTCATGGGATGTACGAATGGACAAATTTGACCTTCATTTAATGGAGGCAGGAATGGATATGTTTTTTGTGAATTCATTGGATGTACGAATGGATAAATTCGACTTTCATAGAATGGATGCAGTAATGGATATATTTTATGCGAATTCATTGGACGTAAGAATGGATAAATTTGACCTTCATTGAATGGATGCAGCAATGGATATATTTATGTCAATTCATTGGATGTACGAATGGATAAATTTGACTTTCATTGAATGGATGCAGTAAAGGATATGTTTTATGCGAATTCATTGGATGTACGAATGGAGAAATTTGACCTTCATTGAATGGATGCAGTAATGGATACGTTTTATGCGAATTCATTGGATGTACGAATGGATAAATTTGACCTTCATTGAATGGATGCAGTAATGGATATGCTTTATGTGAATTCATTGGATGTACGAATGGATAAATTTGACCTTCATTGAATGGAGGCAGGAATGGTTATGTTTTATTTGAATTCATTGGATGTACGAATGGATAAATTTCACGTTCATTGAATGGATGCAGTAATGGATATGTTTTATATGAATTCATTGGATGTACGAATGGATAAATTTGACCTTCATTGAATGAATGCAGTAAAGGATATATTTTATGGGAATTCATTGGATGTACGAATGGATAAATTCGATTTCATTGAATGGAGGCAGTAATGGATATGTTTTATGTGCATTCATTTGATGTAGGAATGGATAAATTTGACCTTCATTGAATGGATGCAGAAATGAATATGTTTTATGTTAATTCATTGGATGTACGAATGGATAAATTTGACCTTCATTGAATGGAGGCAGGAATGGGTATGTTTTATGGAAATTCATTGGATGTACGAATGGATAAATTTGACCTTCATTGAATGGATGCAGTAATGGATATGTTTTATGTGAATTCATTGGATGTACGAATGGATAAATTTGACCTTCATTGAATGGATGCAATAATGGATTTGTTTTATGTGAATTCAGTGGATGTACGAATGGATAAATTTGACCTTCATTGAATGGATGCAGGAATGGGTATATTTTATGGGAATTCATTGGATTTACGAATGGATAAGTTTCACGTTCATTGAATGGATGCAGTAATGGATATGTTTTATGTGAATTCATTGGATGTAAGAATGGATAAATTTGACCTTCATTGAATGAATGCAGTAAAGGATATATTTTATGCGAATTCATTGGATATACGAATGGATAAATTCGATTTCATTGAATGGAGGCAGTAATGGATAAGTTTTATGTGCATTCATTTCATGTAGGAATGGATAAATTTGACCTTCATTGAATGGATGCAGAAATGGATATGTTTTATGTGAATTCATTGGATGTACGAATGGCTAAATTTGACCTTCATTGAATGGAGGCAGGAATGGGTATGTTTTATGGAAATTCATTGGATGTACGAATGGATAAATTTGACCTTCATTGAATGGATGCAGTAATGGATATGTTTTATGTGAATTCATTGGATGTACGAATGGATAAATTTGACCTTCATTGAATGGATGCAGGAATGGATATGTTTTATGTGAATTCATTTGATGTACGAATGGATAAATTTGACCTTCATTAAATGGATGCAATAATGGATTTGTTTTATTGAATTGAGGGATGTACGAATGGATAAATTTGACCTTCATTGAATGGATGCAGGAATGGGTATATTTTATGGGAATTCATTGGGTGTACGAATGGATAAATTTGACCTTCATTGAATGGATGCAGTAATGGATATGTTTTATGTGAATTCATTGGATGTACGAATGGATATATTTGACCTTCATTGAATGGATGCAGTAATGGAGATGTTTTATTTGAATTCATTGGAGGTAGGAATGGATAAATTTGACCTTCATTGAATGGGGGCAGGAATGGATATGTTTTATGTGAATTCATTGGATGTACGAATGGATAAATTCGACCTTCATAGAATGGATGCAGTAATGGATATGTATTATGTGAATTCATTGGATGTACGAAGGAGAAATTTGACCTTCATTGAATGGAGGCAGGAATGGATATGTTTTATGTGAATTCATTTGATGTACGAATGGATAAATTTGACCATCATTGAATGAATGCAGTAATAAATATGTTTTATGTGAATTCATTCGATGTACGAATGGATAAATTTGACCTTCATTGAATGGATGCAGTAATGGATATGTTTTATGTGAATTCATTTGATGTACGAATGGATAAATTTGACCTTCATTGATTGGATGCAGTAATGGATATGTTTTAGATTATGTTTTATGTGAATTCATTTGATGTACGAATGGATAAATTTGACCTTATTGATTGAATGCAGTAATGGATATGAATTCATTGGATGTACGAATGGATAAATTTCAAATTCATTGAATGGATGCAGGAATGGTTATGTTTTATGTGAATTCATTGGATGTACGAATGGATAAATTTGACCTTCATTGAATGGATGCAATAATGGATATGTTTTAAGTGATTTAATTGGATGTACGAATGGATAAATTTGACCTTCATTGAATGGATGCAGTAATGGATATGTTTTATTTGAATTCATTGGATGTACGAATGGATAAATTTGACCTTCATTGAATGGATGCAGTAAAGGATATGTTTTATGCGAATTCATTGGATGTACGAATGGAGAAATTTGACCTTCATTGAATTGATGCAGTAATGGATACGTTTTATGCGAATTCATTGGATGTACGAATGGATAAATTTGACCTTCATTGAATGGATGCAGTAATGGATATGCTTTATGTGAATTCATTGGATGTACGAATGGATAAATTTCACCTTCATTGAATAGAGGCAGGAATGGTTATGTTTTATTTGAATTCATTGGATGTAC
Organism: Ryuthela nishihirai; assembly: GCA_038380435.1. Taxonomy (NCBI): domain Eukaryota; kingdom Metazoa; phylum Arthropoda; class Arachnida; order Araneae; family Heptathelidae; genus Ryuthela; species Ryuthela nishihirai. The sequence goes on along the minus strand of JAWZYU010000015.1, from coordinate 5,951,796 downwards.
GAATGGATAAATTTCACGTTGCATGTTTCACCTTCATTGAATGGATGCAGTAATGGATATGTTTTATGTGAATTCATTGGATGTACGAATGGATAAATTTTCACGTTGCATGTTTCACCTTCATTGAATGGATGCAGTAATGGATATGTTTTATGTGAATTCATTGGATGTACGAATGGATAAATTTGACCTTCATTGAATGAATGCAGTAAAGGATATATTTTATGCGAATTCATTGGATGTACGAATGGATAAATTCGATTTCATTGAATGGAGGCAGTAATGGATAAGTTTTATGTGCATTCATTTGATGTAGGAATGGATAAATTTGACCTTCATTGAATGGATGCAGAAATGGATATGTTTTATGTGAATTCATTGGATGTACGAATGGATAAATTTGACCTTCATTGAATGGAGGCAGGAATGGATATGCTTTATGCAAATTCATTGGATGTAAGAATGGATAAATTTGACTTTCATTGAATGAATGCAGTAATGGATATGTTTTATGTGAATTCATTGGATGTACGAATGGATAAATTTGACCTTCATTGAAAGGATGCAGGAATGGTTATGTTTTATGTGAATATATTGGATGTACGAATGGATAAATTTGACCTTCATTGAATGGATGCAGTAATGGAGATATTTTATGTGAATTCATTGGATGTAGGAATGGATAAATTTGACCTTCATTGAATGGAGGCAGGAATGGATATGTTTTATGTGAATTCATTGGATGTAGAAATGGATAAATTTGACCTTCATTGAATGGATGCAGTAATGGTATAGTTTATGTGAATTCATTGGAAGTAGGAATGGATAAATTTGACCTTCATTGAATGGATGCAGTAATGGATATGTTTTATCTGAATTCATTGGATGTACGATGGATAAATTGGACCTTCATTGAATGGATGCAGTAATGGATATGTTTTATGTGAATTCATTGGATGTACGAATGCATAAATTGGACCTTCATTGAATGGATGCAGTAATGGATATGTTTTATGTGAATTCATTGGATGTAGGAATGGATAAATTGGACCTTCATTGAATGGATGCAGGAATGGATATGTTTTATGTGAATTCATTGGATGTACGAAAGGATAAATTTGACCTTCATTGAATGGAGGCAGGAATGAATATGTTTTATGTGAATTCATTGGATGTAGAAATGGATAAATTTGACCTTCATTGAATGGAGGCAGGAATGGATATGTTTTATGTGAATTCATTGGATGTAGAAATGGATAAATTTGACCTTCATTGAATGGATGCAGTAATGGTATATTTTATATGAATTCATTGGATGTAGGAATGCATAAATTTGACCTTCATTGAATGGATACAATAATGGATACGTTTTATGTGAATTCATTGGATATAGGAATGGATAAATTTGACCTTCATTGAATGGATGCAGTAATGGATACGTTTTATGTGAATTCATTGGATGTAAGAATGGATAAATTTGACGTTCATTGAATGGATGCGGTAATGGCCATGTTTTATGCGAATTCATTGGATGTACGAATGGATAAATTTGACCTTCATCGAATGGATGCAGTAATGGATTTGTTTTATGTGAATTCATTGGATGTACGAACGGATAAATTTGACCTTCATTGAATGGATGCAGTAATGGATTTGTTTTATGTGAATTCATTGGATGTAGGAATGGATAAATTTGACCTTCATTGAATGGATGCAGTAATGGATTTGTTTTATGTGAATTCATTGGATGTACGAATGGATAAATTTGACCTTCATTGAATGAATGCAGTAATGGATATGTTTTATGTGAATTCATTTGATGTACGAATGGACAAATTTGACCTTCATTGAATGGATGCAGTAATGGATATGTTTTATGTGAATTCATTGGATGTACGAATGGATAAATTTGAAATTCATTGAATGGATGCAGGAATGGTTATGTTTTATGTGAATTCATTGGATGTACGAATGGATAAATTTCACCTTCATTGAATGGATGCAATAATGGATATATGTTTTATCCGAATTCATTGGATGTACGAATGGATAATTTCGACCTTCATTGAATGGATGCAGTAATGGATATATTTTATATGAATTCATTGGACGTACGAATGGATAAATTTGACCTTCATTGAATGGAGGCAGGAATGGATATGCTTTATGCAAATTCATTGGATGTAAGAATGGATAAATTTGACTTTCATTGAATGGATGCAATAATGGATATGTTTTATGTGAATTCATTGGATGTACGAATGGATAAATTTGACCTTCATTGAATGGATGCAGGAATGGTTATGTTTTATGTGAATACATTGGATGTACGAATGGATAAATTTGACCTTCATTGAATGGATGCAGTAATGGATATATTTTATGTGAATTCATTGGATGTAGGAATGGATAAATTTGACCTTCATTGAATGGAGGCAGGAATGGATATGTTTTATGTGAATTCATTGGATGTAGAAATGGATAAATTTGACCTTCATCGAATGGATGCAGTAATGTATATGTTTTATGTGAATTCATGGGATGTACGAATGGATAAATTTGATCTTCATGTAATGGAGGCAGGAATGGATATGTTTTATGTGAATTCATTGGATGTACGAATGGATAAATTTGACCTTCATAGAATGGATGCAGTAATGGATATGTTTTATGCAAATTCATTGGACGTAAGAATGGATAAATTTGACCTTCATTGAATGGATGCAGCAATTAATAGATTATGTGAATTCATTAGATGTACGAATGGATAAATTTGACCTTCATTGAATGGATTCAGTAATGGATATGTTTTATGCGAATTCATTGGATGTACGAATGGATAAATTTGACCTTCATTGAATGCATGCAGTAATGGATATGTTTTATGTGAATTCATTGGATGTAGGAATGGAGAAATTCGACCTTCATTGAATGGATGGAGCAATGGATATATTTTATGTGAGTTCATTGGATGTACGAATGGATAAATTTGACCTTCATTGAATGGATGCAGTAATGGATATGCTTTATGTGAATTCATTGGATGTACGAATGGATAAATTTGACCTTCATTAAATGGAGGCAGGAATGGTTATGTTTTATTTCAATTCATTGAATGTGCGAATGGATAAATTTCACATTCATTGAATGGATGCAGTAATGGATATGTTTTATGCGAATTCATTGGCTGTACGAATGGATAAATTCGACTTCATTGAATGGAGACAGTAATGGATATGTTTTATGTAAATTCATTGGATGTACGAATGGATAAATTTGAAATTCATTGAATGGATGCAGTAATGCTATGTTTTATGTGAATCCATTGGATGTACGAATGGATAAATTTGACCTTCATTGAATGGATGCAGTAATATATATGTTTTATGTGAATTCATTTTATGTACGAATGGATAAATTTGACCTTCATTGAATGGAGGCAGGAGTGGATATGTTTTATGTGAATTCATTGGATGTACGAATGGATAGATTTGACCTTCATTGAATGGTTGCAATAATGGATTTGTTTTATGTGAATTCATTGGATGTACGAATGGATAAATTTGACCTTTATTGAATGGAAGCAGTAATGGATATGTTTTATTTGAATTCATTGGATGTACGAATGGATAAATTTGATCTTCATTGAATGGATGCAGTAATGGAAATGTTTTATGTGAATTCATTGGATGTACGAATGGATAAATTTGACCTTCATTGAATGGATGCACTAATGGATATGTTTTATGTGAATTCATTGGATGTACGAATGGATAAATTTGACCTTCATTGAATGGATGCAGTAATGGATATATTTTATGCGAATTCATTGGATGTACGAATGGAAAAATTTGACCTTCAGTGAATGGATACAGTAATGGATATGTTTTATGTGAATTCATTTGATGTACGAATGGATAAATTTGACCTTCATTGAATGGATGCGGTAATAAATATGTTTTATGTGAATTCATTGGATGTACGAATGGATAAATTTGACCTTCATTGAATCGAGGCAGGAATGGATATGTTTTATGCGAATTCATTGGATGTACGAATGGATGAATTTGACCTTCATTCAATAGATGCAGTAATGAATATGTTTCATGTGAATTCATTGGATGTACGAGTGGATAAATTTGACCTTCATTGAATGGATGTAGTAATGGATATATTTTATGCGAATTGATTGGATGTACGAATGGATAAATTTGACCTTCATTGAATGGATGCAGTAATGGATAGGTTTTATGTGAATTCAGTGGATGTACGAATGGATAAATTTGACCTTCATTGAATGGAGGCAGGAATGGATATGTTTTATGTGAATTCATTGGATGTACGAATGGATAAATTCGACCTTCATTGAATGGATGTAGTAATGGATAAGTTTTATGTGAATTCATTGGATGTACGAATGGATAAATTCGACCTTCATAGAATGGTGCAGTAATGGATATGCTTTATGTGAATTCATTGGATGTACGAATGGATAAATTTGACCTTCATTGAATGGAGGCAGGAATGGTTATGTTTTATTTGAATTCATTGGATGTACGAATGGATAAATTTCATCTTCATTGAATGCATGCAGTAATGGATATGTTTTATGTGAATTCATTGGATGTACGAATGGATAAATTTGATCTTCATGTAATGGAGGCAGGAATGGATATGTTTTATGTGAATTCATTGGATGTACGAATGAATAAATTTGACCTTCAAAGAATGGATGCAGAAATGGATATGTTTTATGCAAATTCATTGGACGTAAGAATGGATAAATTTGACCTTCATTGAATGGATGCAGCAATGGATATGTTTATTTGAATTCATTGGATGTACGAATGGATAAATTTGACCTTCATTGAATGGATGCAGTAATGGATATGTTTTATGCGAATTCAGTGGATGTACGAATGGATAAATTTGACCTTCATTGAATGGAGGCAGGAATGGGTAGGTTTTATGGGAATTCATTCGATGTACGAATGGATAAATTTGACCTTTATTGAATCGAGGCAGGAATGGATATGTTTTATGCGAATTCATTGGATGTACGAATGGATAAATTCGACCATCATTGAATGGATGCAGTAATGGATATATTTTATGAGAATTCATTGGATGTAGGAATGGATAAATTTGAATTTCATTGAGTGGAGGCAGGAATGAATATGTTTTTTGTGAATTCATTGGATGTACAAATTGATAAATTCGACCTTCATAGAATGGATGCAGTAATGGATATGTTTTTATGCAAATTCATTTGATGTAAGAATGGATAAATTTGACCTTCATTGAATGGATGCAATAATGGATATGTTTTATGTGAATTCATTGGATGTACGAATGGATAAATTTGACCTTCATTGAGTGGATGCAGTAATGGATATGTTTTATGTGAATTCATTGGATGTACGAATGGATAAATTTGACCTTCATTGAATTGATGCAGTAATGGATATATTTTATGTGAATTCATTGGATCTACGAATGGATAAATTTGACTTTCATTGAATGGATGCAGTACTAGATATATTTTATGTGAATTCATTGGATGTACGAATGGATAAATTTGACGTTCATTGAATGGATGCAATAATGGCTGTGTTTTATGCGAATTCATTGGATGTACGAATGGATAAATTTGACCTTCATTGAATGGATGCAGTAATGGATTTGTTTTATGTGAATTCATTGGATGTACGAATGGATAAATTTGACCTTCATTGAATGGATGCAGTAATGGATTTGTTTTATGTGATTTCATTGGATGTACGAATGGATAAATTTCACCTTCATTGAATGGAGGCAGTAATGGATATGTTTTATGTGAATTCGTTGGATGTAGGAATGGATAAATTCGACCTTCATTGAATGGATGCAGCAATGGATATGTTTTATGTGAATTCATTGGATGTACGAATGGATAAATTTGACCTTCATTGAATGGAGGCAGGAATGGATATGTTTTATGTGAATTCATTGGATGTACGAATGGATAAATTTGACCTTCATTGAATGGCTGCACTAATGGATATATGTTTTATGCGAATTCATTGGATGTACGAAAGGATAAATTCGACCTTCATTGAATGGATGCAGCAATGGATATATTTTATTTCAATTCATGGGATGTACGAATGGATAAATTCGACCTTCATAGAATGGATGCAGTAATGGATATGTTTTTATGCAAATTCATTTGATGTAAGAATGGATAAATTTGACCTTCATTGAATGGATGCAGCAATGGATATGTTTATGTGAATTCATTGGATGTACGAATGGATAAATTTGACCTTCATTGAATGGATGCAGTAATGGATATGTTCAATGCGAATTCATTGGATGTACGAATGGATAAATTTGACCTTCATTGAATGGATGCAGTAATGGATATGTTTTATGTGAATTCATTGGATCTACGAATGGATAAATTTGACCTTCATTGAATGGATGCAGTACTGGATATATTTTATGTGAATTCATTGGATGTACGAATGGATAAATTTGACGTTCATTGAATGGATGCAATAATGGCTATGTTTTATGCGAATTCATTGGATGTACGAATGAATAAATTTGACCTTCATTGAATGGATGCAGTAATGGATTTGTTTTATGTGAATTCATTGGATGTACGAATGGATAAATTTCACCTTCATTGAATGGATGCAGTAATGGATTTGTTTTATGTGAATTCATTGGATGTACGAATGGATATATTACACCTTCATTGAATGGAGGCAGTAATGGATATGTTTTATGTGAATTCGTTGGATGTAGGAATGGATAAATTCGACCTTCATTGAATGGATGCAGCAATGGATATATTTTATGTGAATTCATTGGATGTACGAATGGATAAATTTGACCTTCATTGAATGGAGGCAGGAATGGATATGTTTTATGTGAATTCATTGGATGTACGAATGGATAAATTTGACCTTCATTGAATGGCTGCACTAATGGATATATGTTTTATGCGAATTCATTGGATGTACAAAAGGATAAATTCGACCTTCATTGAATGGATGCAACAATGGATATATTTTATTTCAATTCATGGGATGTACGAATGGATAAATTCGACCTTCATAGAATGGATGCAGTAATGGATATGTTTTATGCAAATTCATTGGACGTAAGAATGCATAAATTTGACCTTCATTGAATGGATGCAGCAATGGATATGTTTATGTGAATTCATTGGATGTACGAATGGATAAATTTGACCTTCATTGAATGGATGCAGTAATGGATATGTTTAATGCGAATTCATTGGATGTAGGAATGGCTAAATTTGACCTTCATTGAATGGATGCAGTAATGGATACGTTTTATGCGAATTCATTGGATGTACGAATGGATAAATTTGACCTTCATTGAATGGATGCAGTAATGGATATGTTTTATGGGATTTCATTCGATGTACGAATGGATAAATTTGACCTTCATTGAATCGAGGCAGGAATGGATATGTTTTATGCGAATTCATTGGATGTACCAATGGATAAATTGACCTTCATTGAATGGATGGAGTAAAGGTTATGTTTTATGTGAATTCATTGGATGTACGAATGGATAAATTTGACCTTCATTGAATGGTCGCAGTAATAAATATGTTTTATGTGAATTCATTCGATGTACGAATGGATAAATTTGACCTTCATCGAATGGAGGCAGGAATGGATATGTTTTATGTGAATTCATTGGATGTACGAATGGATAAATTTGGCCTTCATTGAATGGATGCAGTAATGGATATGTTTCATGTGAATTCATTGGATGTACGAATGGATAAATTTGACCTTCATTGAATGGATGCAGTAACGGATATATTTTATGCGAATTCATTGGATGTACGAATGGATAAATTTGACCTTCATTGCATGGATGCAGTAATGGATATGTTTTATGTGAATTCAGTGGATCTACGAATGGATAAATTTGACCTTCATTGAATGGAGGCAGGAATGGATATATTTTATTTTAATTCATTGGATGTACGAATGGATAAATTTGACCTTCATTGAATGGATGCAGTAATGGATATGTTTTATGTGAATTCATTGGATGTGCGAATGGATAAATTTGACCTTCATTGAATGGATGCAGTAATAAATATGTTTTATGTGAATTTAGTGGATGTACTAATGGATAAATTTGACCTTCATTGAATGGAGGCAGGAATGGATATGTTGTATGGGAATTCATTGGATGTACGAATGGATAAATTTGACCTTCATTGAATGGATGCAGTAATGGATATGTTTTATGCGAATTCATTGGATGTACGAATGGATAAATTCGAACATCATTGAATGGATGCAGTAATGGATATGTTTTATGAGAATTCATTTGATGTAGGAATGGATAAATTTGACTTTCATTGAATGGAGGCAGGAATGAATATGTTTTTTGTGAATTCATTGGATGTACGAATGGATAAATTTGACCTTCATTGAATGGATACAGTAATAAATATGGTTTATGGGAATTCATTCGATGTACGAATGGATAAATTTCACCTTCATTGAATTTAGGCAGTAATGGATATGTTTTATGTGAATTCGTTGGATATAGGAATGGATAAATTCGACCTTCATTGAATGGATGCAGCAATGGATATGTTTTATGTGAATTCATTGGATGTACGAATGGATATATTTGACCTTCATTGAATGGAGGCAGGAATGGATATGTTTTTTGTGAATTCATTGGATGTACGAATGGATAAATTTGACCTTCATTGAATGGCTGCACTAATGGATATATGTTTTATGCGAATTCATTGGATGTACGAAAGGATAAATTCGACCTTCATTGAATGGATGCAGCAATGGATATATTTTATTTCAATTCATGCGATGTACGAATGGATAAATTCGACCTTCATAGAATGGATGCAGTAATGGATATGTTTTATGCAAATTCATTGGACGTAAGAATGGATAAATTTGACCTTCATTGAATGGATGCAGCAATGGATATGTTTATGTGAATTCATTGGATGTACGAATGGATAAATTTGACCTTCATTGAATGGATGCAGTAATGGATATGTTTAATGCGAATTCATTGGATGTACGAATGGATAAATTTGACCTTCATTGACTGGATGCAGTAATGGATATGTTTTATGCGAATTCATTGGATGTACGAATGGATAAATTTGACCTTCATTGAATGGATGCAGTAATGGATATGTTTTATGGGATTTCATTCGATGTACGAATGGATAAATTTGACCTTCATTGAATCGAGGCAGGAATGGATATGTTTTATGCGAATTCATTGGATGTACCAATGGATAAATTGACCTTCATTGAATGGATGCAGTAAAGGTTATGTTTTATGTGAATTCATTGGATGTACGAATGGATAAATTTGACCTTCATTGAATGGACGCAGTAATAAATATGTTTTATGTGAATTCATTCGATGTACGAATGGATAAATTTGACCTTCATCGAATGGAGGCAGGAATGGATATGTTTTATGTGAATTCATTGGATGTACGAATGGATAAATTTGGCCTTCATTGAATGGATGCAGTAATGGATATGTTTCATGTGAATTCATTGGATGTACGAATGGATAAATTTGACCTTCATTGAATGGATGCAGTAACGGATATATTTTATGCGAATTCATTGGATGTACGAATGGATAAATTTGACCTTCATTGCATGGATGCAGTAATGGATATATTTTATGTGAATTCAGTGGATGTACGAATGGATAAATTTGACCTTCATTGAATGGAGGCAGGAATGGATATGTTTTATGGGAATTCATTGGATGTACGAATGGATAAATTTGACCTTTATTGAATGGATGCAGTAATGGATATGTTTTATCTGAATTCATTGGATGTACAAATGGATAAATTTGACTTTCACTGAATGGATGCAGTAATGGATATATTTTATTTTAATTCATTGGATGTACGAATGGATAAATTTGACCTTCATTGAATGGATGCAGTAATGGATATGTTTTATGTGAATTCATTGGATGTGCGAATGGATAAATTTGACCTTCATTGAATGGATGCAGTAATAAATATGTTTTATGTGAATTCAGTGGATGTACTAATGGATAAATTTGACCTTCATTGAATGGAGGCAGGAATGGATATGTTGTATGGGAATTCATTGGATGTACGATTGGATAAATTTGACCTTCATTGAATGGATGCAGTAATGGATATGTTTTATGCGAATTCATTGGATGTACGAATGGATAAATTCGACCATCATTGAATGGATGCAGTAATGGATATGTTTTATGAGAATTCATTGGATGTAGGAATGGATAAATTTGACTTTCATTGAATGGAGGCAGGAATGGATATGTTTTTTGTGAATTCATTGGATGTACGAATGGATAAATTTGACCTTCATTGAATGGATACAGTAATAAATATGGTTTATGGGAATTCATTCGATGTACCAATGGATAAATTTCACCTTCATTGAATGGAGGCAGTAATGATATGTTTTATGTGAATTCGTTGGATGTAGGAATGGATAAATTCGACCTTCATTGAATGGATGCAGCAATGGATATGTTTTATGTGAATTCATTGGATGTACGAATGGATATATTTGACCTTCATTGAATGGAGGCAGGAATGGATATGTTTTATGTGAATTCATTGGATGTAGGAATGGATAAATTTGACCTTCATTGAATGGATGCAGTAATTGATATATGTTTTATGCGAATTCATTGGATGTAGGAATGGATAAATTCGACCATCTTTGAATGGATGCAGTAATGGATATGTTTTATGAGAATTCATTGGATGTAGGAATGGATAAATTTGACTTTCATTGAATGGAGGCAGGAATGGATACGTTTTTTGTGAATTCATTGGATGTACAAATTGATAAATTCGACCTTCATAGAATGGATGCAGTAATGGATATGTTTTTATGCAAATTCATTTGATGTAAGAATGGAGAAATTTGACCTTCATTGAATGAATGCAATAATGGATATGTTTTATGTGAATTCCTTGGATGTACGAACCGGTAAATTTGACCTTCATTGAGTGGATGCAGTAATGGATATGTTTTATGTGAATGCATTGGATGTACGAATGGATAAATTTGACCTTCATTGAATGGATGCAGTAATGGATATATTTTATGTGAATTCATTGGATGTACGAATGGATAAATTTGACGTTCATTGAATGGATGCGGTAATGGCTATGTTTTATGCGAATTCATTGGATGTACGAATGGATAAATCTGACCTTCATTGAATGGATGCAGTAATGGGTTTGTTTTATGTGAATTCATTGGATGTACGAAGGGATAATTTTGACCTTCATTGAATGGATGCAGTAATGGATTTGTTTTATGTGAATTCATTGGATGTACGAATGGATAAATTTCACCTTCATTGAATGGAGGCAGTAATGGATATGTTTTATGTGAATTCGTTGGATGTAGGAATGGATAAATTCGACCTTCATAGAATGGATGCAGCAATGGATATGTTTTATGTGAATTCATTGGATGTACGAATGGATAAATTTGACCTTCATTGAATGGATGCAGTAATGGATATATTATATATGAATTCATTGGATGTACGAATGGATAAATTTGACCTTCATTGAATGGATGCAGTAATCGATATATTTTATACGAATTCATTGGATGTACGAATGGATAAATTTCACCTTCATTGAATGGATGCAGTAATGGATATGTTTTATGTGAATTCATTGGATATACGAATGGATAAATTTCACCTTCATTGAATGGATGCAGTAATGGATATGTTTTATGTGAATTCATTGGATGTACGAATGGATATATTTGACCTTCATTGAATGGATGCAGTAATGGATATATTTTATGTGAATTCATTGGATGTACGAATGGATAAATTTGACGTTCATTGAATGGATGCAGTAATGGCTATGTTTTATGCGAATTCATTGGATGTACGAATGGATAAATCTGACCTTCATTGAATGGATGCAGTAATGTGTTTGTTTTATGTGAATTCATTGGATGTACGAAGGGATAATTTTGACCTTCATTGAATGGATGCAGTAATGGATTTGTTTTATGTGAATTCATTGGATGTACGAATGGATAAATTTCACCTTCATTGAATGGATGCAGTAATGGATATGTTTTATGTGAATTCATTTGATGTACGAATGGATAAATTTTACCTTCATTGAATGGATGCAGTAATGGATATGTTTTATGTGAATTCATTGGATGTACGAATGGATAAATTTGACCTTCATTGAATGGATGCAGTAATGGATATGTTTTATGTGAATTCATTGGATGTACGAATGGATACATTTGACCTTCATTGAATGGATGCAGTAATGGATATGTTTTATGCCAATTCATTGGATGTACGAATGGGTAAATTTGACCTTCATTGAATGGATGCAGTAATGGATATGTTTTATGTGAATTCATTGGATGTACGAATGGATAAATTTGACCTTCATTGAATGGATGCAGTAATGGATATGTTTTATGTGAATTCATTGGATGTACGAATGGATACATTTGACCTTCATTGAATGCATGCAGTAATGGATATGTTTTATGCCAATTCATTGGATGTACGAATGGATAAATTTGACCTTCATTGAATGGATGCAGTAATGGATATGTTTTATGTGAATTCATTGGATGTACGAATGGATAAATTTGACCTTCATTGAATGGATGCAGTAATAAATATGTTTTATGTGAATTCATTGGATGTACGAATGGATAAATTTGACTTTCATTGAATCGAGGCAGGAATGGATATGTTTCATGTGAATTCATTGGATGTACGAATGGATAAATTTGACCTTCATTGAATGGATACAGTAATAAATATGGTTTATGGGAATTCATTCGATGTACGAATGGATAAATTTGACCTTCATTGAATGGATGCAGTAATGGATATGTTTTATGTGAATTCATTGGATGTACGAGTGGATAAATTTGACCTTCATTGAATGGTTGCAGTAATGGATATATTATATGTGAATTCATTGGATGTACGAATGGATAAATTTGACCTTCATTGAATGGAGGCAGGAATGGATATGTTTTATGTGAATTCATTGAATGTACGAATGGAGAAATTCGACCTTCATTGAATGGATGCAGTAATGGATAAGTTTTATGTGAATTCATTGGATGTACGAATGGATAAATTCGACCTTCGTAGAATGGATGCAGTAATCGATATATATTATGTCAATTCATTGGATGAACGAATGGATAAATTTGACCTTCATTGAATGGAGGCAGGAATGGATATGTTTTATGTGAATTCATTTGATGTACGAATGGATAAATTTGACCTTCATTGAATGGATGCAGTAATAAATATGTTTTATGTGAATTCATTCGATGTACGAATGGATAAATTTGACATTCATTGAATGGATGCAGTAATGGATATTTTTTATGTGAATTCATTTGATGTACGAATGGATAAATTTTACCTTCATTGAATGGATGCAGTAATGGATATGTTTTATGTGAATTCATTGGATGTACGAATGGATAAATTTGACCTTCATTGAATGGATGCGGTAATGGATATATTTTATGTGAATTCATTGGTTGTACGAATGGATAAATTTGACTTTCATTGAATGGATGCAGTAATGGATATATTTTATGTGAATTCATTGGATGCAAGAATGCATAAATTTGACCTTCATTGAATGGATGCTGTAATGGATATGTTTTATGTGAATTCATTGGATGTAGGAATGGATAAATTTGACCTTCATTGAATGGATGCAGTAATGGATATGTTTTATGTGAATTCATTGGATGTACGAATGGATAAATTTGATCTTCATTGAATGGATGCAGTAATGGATATGTTTTATGTGAATTCATTGGATGTAGGAATGGATAAATTTGACCTTCATTGAATTGATGCAGTAATGGATATGTTTTATGTGAATTCATTGGATGTACGAATATGTAAATTTGACCTTCGTTGAATGGATGCAGTAATGGATATATTTTATGTGAATTCATTGGATGTAGGAATGGATAAATTTGACCTTCTTTGAATGGATGCAGTAATGGATATGTTTTGTGTGAATTCATTGGATGTACGAATGGATAAAGTTGACCTTCATTGAATGGATGCCGTAATGGATATGTTTTATGTGAATTCATTGGATGTACGAATGGATAAATTTGACCGTCATTGAATGGATGCAGTAATGGATATGTTTTATGTGAATTCATTGGACGTACAAATGAATAAATTTGACCTTCATTGAATGGATGCAGTAATGGATATGTTTTATGTGAATTCATTGGATGTACGAATGGATAAATTTGATCTTCATTGAATGGATGCAGTAATGGATATGTTTTATTCGAATTCATTGGATGTACGAATGGATAAATTTGACCTTCATTGAATGGATGCAGTAATGGATATATTTTATGTGAATTCATTGGATGTAGGAATGGATAAATTTGACCTTCATTGAATGGATGCAGTAATGGATATGTTTTATGTGAATTCATTGTATGTACGAATGGATAAATTTGACCTTCATTGAATCGAGGCAGGAATGGATATGTTTTATGCGAATTCATTGGATGTACGAATGGATGAATTTGACCTTCATTGAATGGATGCAGTAATGGATATGTTTCATGTGAATTCACTGAATGTACGAATGGATAAATTCGACCTTCATAGAATGAATGCAGTAAGGGATATGTATTATGTGAATTCATTGGATGTACGAATGGATAAATTTGACCTTCATTGAATGGAGGCAGGAATGGATATGTTTTATGTGAATTCATTTGATGTACGAATGGATAAATTTGACCTTCATTTAATGGAGGCAGTAATATATATGTTTTATGTGAATTCATTGGATGTACAAATGGATAAATTTGACCTTCATTGAATGGAGGCAGGAATGAATATGTTTTATGGGAATTCATTGGATGTACGAATGGAATAATTTAGACCTTCATTGAATGGATGCAATAATGGATTTGTTTTATGTGAATTTAGTGGATGTACGAATGGATAAATTTGACCTTCATTGAATGGAGGCAGGAATGGGTATGTTTTATGGGAATTCATTGGATGTACGAATGGATAAATTTGACCTTCATTGAATGGATGCAATAATGGATATGTTTTATGTGAATTCATTGGATGTACGAATGGATAAATTTGACCTTCATTGAATGGATGCAGTAATGGATATGTTTTATTTGAATTCATTGGATGTACGAATGGATAAATATGACCTTCATTGAATGGATGCAGTAATGGATATGTTTTATGTGAATTCATTGGATGTGAGAGTGGATAAATTTGACCTTCATTGAATGGATGAAGAAATGTGTATTTTGAATGTCAATTCATGGATAAATTCGACGATAAAAGTACGAATGGATAAATTCGACATTCATAGATTCGACTTTCATTGAATGGATGTGGGAATGGATATGTTAGATGTAAATTCATTGGATGTTCGAATGGATAAATTCGACCTTAATTGAATGGTTGTATAAATGGATAAATTTGACTTTCATTGAATGGATACAGGAATGGATACGTTGGACATGCATTCATTGGATGTGCGATTCGATAAATTAGACTTTCATTGAATAGATGTAGGAATGGATATGTTGGATCTGGTTGGTTTTATGTGAATTCATTGGATGTAGGAATGGATAAATTTGACTTTCATTGAATGGATGCAGTAATGGATATGTTTTATGTGAATTCATTGGATGTAGGAATGGATAAATTTGACCTTCATTGAATGGATGCAGTAATGGATATATTTTATGTGAATTCATTGGATGTAGGAATGGATAAATTTGACCTTCATTGAATGGATGCAGTAATGTATATATTTTATGTGAATTCATTGGATGTACTAATGGATAAATTCGACCTTCGTTGAATGGATGTAAGAATGGATACGTTGGATGTGAAATTCATTGGTAGTGCGAATGGATAAATTCGACCATCATTGAATGGATGTAGAATTGGGTAAATTTGACTTTCATTTAATGGATGCAGGAATGGATACGTTGGATGTGAATTCATTGGATGTACGAATGGATAACTTTGACCTTAATTGAATTGATGTACGAATGGATGAATTCGACCTTCATTGAATGGGTGCATAAATGGATACTTTGGATGAGAATTCATTGGATGTACGAATGGATAAATTTAACCTTCATTGAATGGATGTACGAATGGATGAATTTGATCTTCATTGAATGGATGCAGGAATGGATATAATTGATGTGGATTCATTGGATGTGCGAATGGATGACCTGTATCCATTCAATGGTGAATTTGATCTTCATTGAATGGATGCAGGAATGGATATAGTGGATGTGGATTCATTGGTTGTGCGAACTGATAAATTCGACCTACATTGAATGGATATAGCAATGGATATATTGGATGTGACTTCATTGGAAGTGTGAAAGCACGAATTTGACAATGATTGAATGGACGCAGGAATGGATATGTTGGATATGAATTCATTGTTTGTACGAATGGATAAATTTAACCTTAATTGAATGGATACGTTGGATGTGAATTCATTGGATTTACGAATGTATAAATTTGACCTTCATTGAGTGGATGTAAGGATGGATGAATTTGACCTTCATTGAATGGAGGCAGGAATGAATATGTTGGATGTTAATTTCATTGGATGTAGGAATGGATAAATTCGACCTTCATTGAATGGATCTAGGAATGGATATGTTGGATATGAATGCATTGGATGTACGAATGGATAAATTTGACCTTTATTGAATGAATGTACCAATGGATGAATTTGACCTTCATTGAACGGATGCAGGAATGGATATGTTGGAGGTGAATTCATTCGATGTTCGAATGGATAAATTAACCTTGATTGAATGGATGTACGAATGGAAGAATTTGACCTTGATTGAATGGATGTACGAATGGAAGAATTTGACCTTCATTGAATGGATGCAGGAGTGGTTATGTTGGATGAGAATTCATTGGATGTACGAATGAAATAATTCGACCTAAATTGAATGAATGTAGGAATGATACGTTGGATGTACTATTGGATAAATTTGACCATCATTGAATGGACGTACGAAAGGATGAATTTGTTCTACATTTAATAGATGTAGGAACGGATACGTTGGATGTCAATTCATTGGATGTCGAATGGATAAATTGACTTTAATTGAATGGATGTACGAAAGGATGAATTGGTCCTTCATTGAATGGATGCACGAATGGATAGTTTGGACGTGAATTCATTGGATGTACGTATGTATAAATTTGACTTTCATTGAATGGATGCAGCAAGGATATGTTGGATGTGAATTCATTGAATGTTCAAATGGATAAATTCGACGTTCATTGAATGGATGTAGGAATGAATATGTTGGATGTGTATTTATTGGATGTACGAATGGAATAATTCGACCTTTATTGAATGGATGTAGGAATGGATACGTTGGATGTGAATTCCTTGGAAGTACGAATGGATAAATTTGACTTTCATTGAATGGATGTACGAATGGATCAATTTGACCTTCATTGAAAGGATACAGAAATGGATAGGTTGGATGTGAATTCATTGAATGGACGAATGGGTAGATTTTACCTTCATTGAATGGATGCAGGAATCGATATATTGGATGTGAATTTATTGGATGTACGAATGGATAAATTTGACCATGATTGAATGAATGCAGAAATGGGTATGCTGGATGTGAATTCATTGGATGTACGAATGGATGAATTTGACTTTCATTGAATGGATGCAGGAATCGGTATGTTGGATATGAATTCATTGGATGTACGAATGGATAAATTCGACCTTCATTGAATGGATGTGGGAATGGATATGTCGGATGTGAATTCATTGGAAGTGTGAATGGATAAATTCAACCTTCATTGAATGGATGTAGGAATGGTTAATTTGGATGTGAATTCATTGGATTTACCAATGGATAAATTTAACCTTCATTGAATGGATGTACGAAAGGATGAATTTGATTTTCATTGAATGGAGGAAGGAATGGATATAGTGGTTGTGAATTCATTGGATGTGCGAATGGATAAATTCGACCTTCATTGACTGGATGTAGCAATAGATACGTTGGATGTGACTTCATTGGATATGCGAATGCATCAATTTAACCTTCATTGAATGAATGCAGGAATGGATATGTTGGATGTGAATTCATTGCATGTACGAATGGATAAATTTGACCTTCATTGAATGGATATACGAATGGATGAATTTGACTATCATTGAATGAATGCAAGAATGGATACGTTCTATGTGAATTCATTGGAGGTTCGCATGGATAAATTTGATCTTCATCGAATGGAGGCACGAATGGATATGTTGTATGTGAATTCATTCGATGTGCCAACGAATAAATTCGACCTTCATTGAATGGATCTAGGAATGGATATATTGAATGTGAATTCATTGGATATACGAGTGGAAAAATTCGACCATTATTGAATGGATGCAGGAATGGACCTGTTGGATGTGAAATCATTGGATGTACGAATGGATAAATTCGACCTTCATTGAATGGATGTGGGAATGGATATATCCGATGTGAATTCATTGGATCTGTGAATGGATAAATTCAACCTTCATTGAATGGATGTAGGAATGGTTAATTTGTATGTGAATTCATTGGATTTACCAATGGATAAATTTAACCTTCATTGAATGGATGTACGATAGGATGAATTTGATTTTCATTGAATGGAGGAAGGAATGGATATAGTGGTTGTGAATTCATTGGATGTGCGAATGGATAAATTCGACCTTCATTGAATGGATGTAAAAATAGATACGTTGGATGTGACTTCATTGGATATGGGAATGCATCAATTTAATCTTCATTGAATGAATGCAGGAATGGATATGTTGGATGTGAATTCATTGCATGTACGAATGGATAAATTTGACCTTCATTGAATGGATATACGAATGGATGAATTTGACTATCATTGAATGAATGCAAGAATGGATACGTTCTATGTGAATTCATTGGAGGTTCGCATGGATAAATTTGATCTTCATTGAATGAAGGCACGAATGGATATGTTGTATGTGAATTCATTCGATGTGCGAACGAATAAATTCGACCTTCATTGAATGGATCTAGGAATGGATATATTGGATGTGAATTCATTGGATGTACGAATGGAAAAATTCGACCATTATTGAATGGATGCAGGAATGGACCTGTTGGATGTGAATTCATTGGATGTACGAATGGATAAATTTGACTTTCTTTGAATGGATGTGACTCTCATTGAATTGATGTACGAATGGATGAATTTGATCTCATTGAATGGATGCAGGAATGTTTATGTTGGATGTGAATTCATTGGATGTGCGAATGGATAAATTCGGCGTTCATTGAATGGATGTACGAATGGATGAATTTCACCTTCATTCAATGAATGCAGGAATGGATATGTTGGATGGGAATTCATTGGATGTACGAATGTATAAATTGACCTTGATTGAATGAATGTACGAATTTGACCTTCATTGAATCGATGCAAGAATGTATATGTTGGATGAGATTTCATTGGAAGTACGAATGAATTTATTCGACCTATATTGAATGAATATAGGGATGGATACGTTGGATGTACGAATGGATAAATTTACATCGATACATCCATTCAATTCATTGAATGGATGTAGGAAAGGATTCGTTGGATGTGTATTTATTGGATATACGAATGGATAAATTCGATCTTCACTGAATGGATGCAGGAATGTATACGTTGGATGTGAATTCATTGGAAGTTCAAATGGATGAATTCGACCTTCATTGAAAGGATGCAGGAATGGATTTGTTGGATGAAAATTCATTGGAGGTACGAATGGAAAAATTCGACCATCATTGAATGGATGCAGGAATGGACCTGTTGGATGTGAATTCATTGGATGTACGAATGGATAAATTTGACTTTCTTTGAATGGATGTGCCTGTTGGATATGTATTTATTGGATGTACGAATGGATGAATTCGATATAAATTGGATGTGATATAATAATACATTGGATGTGACTTCATTAGATGTTCAAATGGATAAATTCGACCTTCATTGAAAGGATGTGAATTCATTGGATATGCGAATGGATAAATTGGGCGTTCATTGAATGGATGTAGGACTGGATGCATTTGACTTTCATTCAATGGATGCAACAATGGATATGTTGGATGTGAATTCATTGAATATACGAATCTATAAATTCTACCTTCACTGAATGGATGTAGGAAAGGATACCTTGGATGTGAAATCATTGGATATACGAATAGATAAATTTGACCTTCATTGAATGGATGTACGAATGGATGAATTTGATCTTATTTGAATGGATGCAGGAATGGATATATTTGATGTGAATTGATTGGATGTATGAATGGATAAATTGACCGTCATTGAATGGATGTACCAATGGATGAATTTGACATTCATTGAATGTATGAAGGAATGGATGTAGGAATGTATACGTTGGATGTGAATTCATTGGAAGTTCAAATGGATGAATTCGACCTTCATTGAAAGGATGCAGGAATGGATATGTTGGATGAAAATTCATTGGAGGTACGAATGGATGAATTTGATCTTTATTGAATGCATGCAGTAATGGATATTTTCGATGTGATTTCATTGGATGTACGAATGGATAAATTTGACTTTCATTGAATGGATGTAGGAAAGGATTCGTTGGATATCTATTTAGTGGATGTACGAATGGATAAATTCGATATTCACTGAATGGATGCAGTAATTTATACGTTGGCTGTGAATTCATTGGAAGTTCAAATGGATGAATTCGACCTTCATTGAATGGATGCAGGAATTTACCTGTTGGATGTGCATTCATTTTATGTACGAATGGATAAATTTGACTTTCTTTGAATGGATGCAGGAAAGAATTTTTTGGATGTGTATTTATTAAAAAATTCGACTATCATTGAATGGATGCAGGAATGGATCTGTTGGATGTGAATTCATTGGATGTATGAATGGATAAATTTGACTTTCATTGAATGGATATATGAAAGGATATGTTGGATGTACGAATGGATAAATTTGACCTTCATTAAATGGATGTAGAAATGGATGAATTTGTCCTTCATTGAATGGATGCAGGAATGGATACTTTGGATGTGAATTCATTGGATGTACGAATGGATAAATTGACTTTAATTGAATGGATGTAGGAAAGGATATGTTGGATGTGTATTTATTGGATGTACGAATGAATAAATTCGACCTTCATTGATTTGATGTAGGAATGGATACGTTGGATGTGAATTTCTTGGAAGTACGAATGGAGAAATTTGAGTTTCATTGAATGGATGTAGGAAAGGATATGTTGGATATGTATTTATTGGATGTACGAATGGATGATTCGATATAAATTGCATGTGATATAATAATAAATTGGATGTGAATTCATTGGATGTTCAAATGGATAAATTCGATCTTCATTGAAAGGATGCAGGAATGGATATGTTGGATGTGAATTCATTGAATGTACGAATGTATAAATTCTACTTTCATTGAATGGATGTAGGAAAGGACACGTTGGATGTGAAATCATTGGATGCCGTAATAGATAAATTTGACCTTCATTGAATGGATGTACGAATGGATGAATTTGATCTTAATTGAATGGATGCAGGAATGCATATGTTTGATGTGAATTCATTGGATGTACGAATGGATAAATTGACATTGATTGAATGGATGTACGAATGGATGAATTTGGCCTTCATTCAATGTATAGAGGAATGGACATGTTGGATGTGAATTCACTGGATGTTCAAATGGATAAATTCGTCCTTCGTTGAAAGGATGCAGGAATGGTTATGTTGGATGAGAATTTATTAGATGTACGAACGGATATATTTTACCTTCATTGAATGGATGTACGAATTGATGAATTTGACCTTAATTGAATGGATGCAAGAATAGATATTTTGGATGTGGATTCATTGGATGTACGAATGAATTAATTCGACCTAAATTGAATGAATGTAGGGATGGATAAGTTGGATGTACGAATGGATGAATCTGACCTTCATTCAATGGATGCAGGAATGGATATGTTGGATGGGAATTCATTGGATGTACGAATGGATAAATTGATCGAATGAATGCTCGAATTTGACCTTCATTGAATGGATGCAAGAATGGATGTGTTGGATGTGAATTTATTGAATGTACGAATGGAAAAATCCTACTTTCATTGAATGGATGTAGGAAAGGATAGTTTGGATGTGATATCATTGGATGTACAAATAGATAAATTTGACCTTCATTGAATGGATGTACGAATGGATACGTTTGATTAGAATTCATTGGATGTACGAATGGATAAATTTGACCTTCATTTTATGGATGTACGAACTGATGAATTTGACTTTCATTGAATGGATGCATGAATGGAACTGTTGGATATGAATTCATTGGATGTACGAATGCATAAATTTGACCTTCATTGAATGAATGTACGAATTTATGAATTTGACTTTCATTTAATGGATGCAGGAATGGATACGTTGGATGGGAATTCATTGAATGTTCGAATGGATAAATTTGACCTTCATTGAATGGATGTAGGAATGAATATGTTGGATGCGAATTCATTGGATGTACGAATGGATAAATTTGACCTTCATTGAATGGAGGCAGGAATGGATATGTTTTATGCGAATTCATTGGATGTACGAATGGATAAATTTGACCTTCATTGAATGGATGCAGTAATGGATATATTTTATGAGAATTCATTGGATGTACGAAAGGATAAATTTGACGTTCATTGAATGGATGCAGTAATGGATATGTTTTATGCGAATTCATTGGATGTACGAATGGATAAATTTGACCTTCATTGAATGGAGGCAGGAATGGATATGTTTTATGTGAATTCATTGGATGTAGGAATGGATAAATTCGACCTTCATTGAATGGATGCAGTAATGGATATGTTTTATGTCAATTCATTGGATGTACGAATCGATAAATTTGACCTTCATCGAATGGATGAAGTAATGGATTTGTTTTATGTGAATTCATTGGATGTACGAATGGATAAATTTGACCTTCATCGAATGGATGCAGTAATGGCTATATTTTATGCAAATTCATTGGATGTACGAATGGATAAATTTGAATTCATTGAATGGATGCAGTAATGGATTTGTTTTATGTGAATTCATTGGATGTACGAATGGATAAATTTGACCTTCATTGAATGGATGCAGTAATGGATATGATTTATGCGAATTCATTGGATGTACGAATGTATAAATTTGACCTTCATTGAATGGAGGCAGGAATGGATATGATTTATGCGAATTCATTGGATGTACGAATGGATAAATTTGACCTTCATAGAATGGAGGCAGGAATGGATATGTTGTATGTGAATTCATTGTATGTGCGAACGGATAAATTCGACCTTCATTGAATGGATCTAGGAATGTATATGTTGGATGTGAATTCATTGGATGTAGAATGGATAAATTTGACCTTCATTGAATGGATGTACCAATGGATGAATTTGACCTTCATTGAATGGGGGCAGGAATGGATATGTTGGATGTGAATTCATTGAATGTTCGAATGGATAAATTTGACCTTCATTGAATGGATGTAGAAATGAATATGTTGGATGTGAATTCATTGGATGTAGGAATGGATAAATTCGACCTTCATTGAATGGAGGCAGGAATGGATATGTTGGATATGAATTCATTGGATGTACGAATGGATAAATTGACATTGATTGAATCGATGTACGAAAGGATGAATTTGTCCTTCATTGAATGGATGCAGGAATGGATATTTTGGATGTGAATTCATTGGATGTACGAATGGATAAATCTGACTTTCATTGAATGGGTGTAGGAGAGGATTTATTGAATGTGTATTTATTGGATGTACGAATGGATAAATTCGATCTTCTTTGAATGGATGCAGGAATGTATACGTTGGATGTGAATTCATTGGAAGTACGAATGAATAAATTTGTCCTTCATACAATGAATGCAGCAATGGATATGTTGGATGTGAATTCATTGGATGTTCAAATGTATAAATTCGACCTTCATTGAACGGATGCAGGAATGGGTATTTTGGATGTGAATTCATTGGATGTACGAATGGATGAATTTGATCTTCATTGAATGCATGCAGGAATGGATATTTTCGATGTGATTTCATTGGATGTACGAATGGATAAATTTGACTTTCAGTGAATGGATGTAGGAAAGGATTCGTTGGATGTGTATTTATTGGATGTACGAATGGATAAATTCGATCTTCACTGAATGGATGCAGGAATGTATATGTTGGATGAGAATTCATTGGATGTACGAATGGATAAATTCTACCTTCATTGAATGGATGTGGGAATGGATATGTTGGATGTGAATACATTGGATGTACAAATGGATAAATATGACCTTTATTGAATGGATGTACGAATGGATGAATTTGACCTTCATTGAATGAATGCAAGAATGAATACGTTGGATATGAATTCATTGGAAGTACGAATGAAAAAATTTGACCTTCATTGAATGGATGCAGGAATGGATATGTTGGATGTGAATTCATTGGATGTACAAATGGATAAATTCGACCTTCATTCAATGGATGCAGGAATAGATATGTTGGATGTGAATTCATTGGCTGTACGAATGGATAAATTTGACCTACATTGAATGGGTGCAGGAATGGATATGTTGGATGTGAATTCATTGGATGCACGAATGGATAAATTCGACCTTCATTGAATGGATGTGGGAATGGATATGTTGGATGTGAATTCATTGGATGCACGAAATTGAATGAAATTCGACCTTCATTCAATGGACGCAGGAATTGACCTGTTGGATGTGAATTCATTGGATGTATGAATTAATAAATTCTACCTTCATTGAATTAATGCAGGAATGGTTATGTTGGATGTGAATTAATTGCATGTGCGAATGGATAAATTTGGCTTTCATTGAATGGATGTAGGACTGGACGAATTTGACCTTCATGTAAATGATGCAGGAATGGATATGTTGGATGTGAATTCATTGAATGTACGATGGTTAATTTCGAGCTTCATTGAATGGACGCAGGAACTGATATTTTGGATGTGAATTCATTCGATGTACGAATTGATAAATTGACCTTGATTGAATGGATGGAGGAATGGTTATGTTGGATGAGAATTCATTGAATGTACGAATGGATAAATTTGACCTTCATTGAATGGATGTACGAATTGATGAATTTGGCCTTCATTATATGGATGCAAGAATGGATACTTTGGATGTGAATTTATTGGATGTACGACTGGATAAATTTGACCTTCATTCAATGAATGTAGGAATGGATCTGTTGGATGTGAATTCATTGGATGTACGAATGGATAAATGCGACCTTCATTGAATGGAGGGATAAATGGATATGTTGGATGTGAATTCATTGAATGTACGAATGGTTAATTTCGAGCTTCGTTGAATGGATGTAGGAATGTATACTTGGGATGTGAATTCATTGGATGTACTAATGGATAAATTTTACCTTCATTGAATGGATGTACGAATGGG
Source organism: Ryuthela nishihirai (assembly GCA_038380435.1). Lineage (NCBI taxonomy): Eukaryota > Metazoa > Arthropoda > Arachnida > Araneae > Heptathelidae > Ryuthela > Ryuthela nishihirai. The sequence continues at coordinate 5,926,099 of JAWZYU010000015.1, read as the reverse complement.
TAAATTTGTCCTTCATTGAATGGAGTCATACGAATGGGTGATGTGGGCTCTCAGAGAAACCGAAGCTCCCAACTGTCTTAAAACAGTGATGTCTCATATAAGGTTCAGCAGTGGAAGAGAGATAGAACTTTAAAATAAAACTCCTTGTTCCGTTACGTCTTTCCGAGAGTCTAAACGGTTTTCTTATAATATCCCAATTTCTATATTATTAGTTATCAATACCACGATAACATTCTTCCACCCTTAATTTACAAGTCCAGGGTTTCTGGAACTTGCACTGATCGTTTCGCGTTTCCTTCAGATGTCAGTGAAATTCACATATTTTACAACAGAATATATTAATGATCTGCTATTGCAAATGAGCAGCAGCTCTAAGAATCATTACAAAATAGAAAGGCAATTGCAAGCATTCTCCCTAAAGATCAATCTTTTTCACAGGAACTCTCAAGTTCAATCAAATCAAATATCAAATTTATCAGCTATCAATTTCAATCCAGGATTTTCGTCAATGTCTCCTAGGTGATACTTCGTATGAGGTGTGATCATCTGGATTTATTCTTGTACTTGGGAATACTTCTTAGTTCATCTTGGTTTACAGCATTGATTCATGAAACAATAATCTTATCGTAAGTAGCGTTTACAAATAGACAGCTTAAGAGATATAATAAACAAACATAATCCAAGAGTAGTAATTAAATACATTGGATATTTAATAATGTTTCCGAAATATTGAATCCAATTGGTTTTCATAAAGGAATCTCAATAAATTTCTCCACTGGAGTATAATCATTTAGTGGCTAGAGTCGAATAGTTTGTCCTGTAAACAGATTTCTTCTCTGCCTGTCTGGGCTGGGTTGTTTCTCTGCCTGTTGCGAAAGCGTTTGCAGAAGGGTACCTGTCCCTATCTCGTGAGGATGAATAACTCAGGTGGGCCGAATACACAAATTCATGTATTTCACATATATACATTATTTATTTACACTTTAACTATATGCATACAGTGAATGCCCCCCCCCCCCCGGAACAGTCACTGGCTGAATGCAACACAGGCTATAATGAACCTCAGCAGTTCCACCGCTAGATGGGGAACAAAGCTTGCAGACAATCCATCTGACACAGGACAGTCTTGTGGTCTGCAGACAAGTCTCAGTTTGTCGCACAACCCCGCCGGATGAGGTCACATGTCCTTCAGAGACGTTACGGTGTCTCGGTCAATAGGGTACAGACACGGCTCTTGTCGCCTTTCTTCACCTTGCTGTCAAAACTGGATCCGCTGCTGGCACTCTGTCGCTAGGCGGGAAGATGCTGCCGCCAAAGTGGCGATTCCAGCCCTCACTCCTTCCGCCCTAGCTGCCGAGTCCCTACAAATCCATAGACAGATAAATTTGGTCCAATAAATAAAAATTAAGGGGCTGACATGCTGAAATGGAACGTCCATTAAAACGTATCTTTTCCTTATGACATCTAGTGGAAGTTTTAAACTCATCTCGTATAATTCCGGTGATGTAGTTAATTTTACAGATCTTGTAACTACTACTATGCTAAGAAAAGTAACTGAAGCAGTGCCTGATAAGCAAGTGCTAAAGACACGAATTCCTTAAATTGTACTTTAATATGCATATTAGATTAACAAATATTTTTGGTAAGTCAATGCAAACGGAATATCAGATTTTTCTTTACCATGAGTGAATTCCGCTTTCATAATTGATTTAGGCACTTCACAAAAACTTTTAGCATTTGTGTTGCAATGTAAGTCTTCACAGTACTCTTGTGTTCGATTGCATCTGTAGGAATCACAATCACATTGCAGTCCATCTTGAGAACAATCATAAGATTTTGAAGTACCCTCATTAGAGAATCTTTGAGTAAACACAAATGTAGTAGAGGTTATCAAAATTTCCCCGGTAATAAAACTTTACTTTCATAGACTTTTAGGCAAAATTCACATTTTTTTACAACACATGCGTCTTCTGGAAATTTGATCGCTTCGACTGCGTCTGGCAACATTATATGACATTTCTAAGGAAATACCTCTACATCATTATCATCACAAGTCAAAGATGAGAACATACCTAGCAATGGGATTCCAACGACCCACATACTGCTATTTTGGCTCATTTGCTTTTATTGTTAATTTTTAATTTTTTTCTCCAGTCTCGGAGAAACTAAAAAAAAAAGGATTAATATATTGTTAGTCTATGATAGTCAACATTCGTGGAAGAAAAGAACAAAATAAATTGAATACCATAAACAAACTTTATCATAATAAAAAAAGAACTATCAAGTACTTATACAACTACTTTCATTCACTTCTATCATAATACAACCTTAATTACACTGCAATTAAAACTACAATTTTCTTTCAATGTTCTCTAAGTAAATACGAAGATTTTCCCTTTCTCTTAAGGGAGCTCTCGTTTTCTACAAAGCAAGCAAAATGCAGTTTTTTGTTCTCTTTCCCACCTTTTCCCTCCCATGAGACTCAGAGAAATTTTTCCTCCAGTCAGCACATGTGGGTGCACTTCCGTTCTACACCCCTCAACGTCCATTTTTAGCATCACTCCCTGGTCTCCATGTCTGAGACCTAAAGCTCGCACCACACGTACACGTTTTCCCTCACAGGAGGCCAATACTAATCATCAACCCCCACCCTATTTGCCGGCTTAGGCGTGTGAACACTAATTGATTTGCGTCCACACGGAGTCTTTCCGCCGTTCCAACATCTACTCACTGCGCATGCGCTTATCACCAAAAGACACCACGTGGTACTTCTTCAACCCCCAAACACCCCTCAAGGCTGTGAAAGGGACGGGCGGAGAGGGTGGACTGCAGCGGGAATTCCAACGGGCACGGAACGCGAAATTTCCGCAAGTCGCGTTGCCGTTCCCAGTGAAAAGCTCATTAAAGGGGATTAGGAACGGTTGGTATGAGCCACTTAGGGAATGGCGCGTAGGAAAATGGGTCCGTGTGGAGCGGGCCTAACACTTTTCCTCTGCGGTGTTGTCAGTCCCACAGAAGCTTCCCACGATTAGCCCAATTATTTTCTCAACAGAGCGGTAAGGCCGATGGGAAACAGTGAGGAAAATTTGGATGATTTATTTCCCCTGCATCTTCGCCATAGTTCTCCTATCGTCCTCGAGGCGCCCAGGTACGAAATGTTGCTGCCTAGGGAGAGCGTCAGAGCATTAACACCTCCCAGAACTACAACTCCTCTTCATTATTTCCATCTTTGTCAACTCATCCAACACGAGGCTCTTCATCCTGATGGAGAGGAAAGAACCAACAGTCCAGGGGGAGATCATCCTCTCCTTCCCAAGCATCATCTTCCTGTTCATCTTCCTCCCATTTGGACAAATCTTCCTAAACCGATTTAACCTCCTGTACTTGCCCCCATTGTCCCATACATCACGTTCCCAAAGCAAGACTGGAGACTTAGAGCTGCAGCCGTCAGGTCCAACAACAGGATATGCAAATTCACAGGGTTCAAGATTTGCTGTGATAGTGGTGCGAGATACAAGTGTCCACTTTCACTAGGAACGATTGAAAGTCGGCGTAAATCACGTTGAAACTAGAAATTTGTGAATTTCAACCATTTCTCCTCTTCCGTTGGAAACTACTCTCCATGTTCTTAACAATAGGAAATATGATTATTCAAGAGTGATTCATTTGTGAAACGGTGAAGGCAGTAATCACAGTAGACAGTTTAATGAGAGGACTGAGGAGTATTCATATTCTTATAAGAACAATAATTCTGCTTTTCATCATCTGATAACAGTAGGAGATTTGCGTACTCTTAAAATCTGAATGGTGTGATGGAGAGCGGGAACACCTTTTTCTCGTATCCATAAACATTGACCGAGATGTTATTCATTTTTTCGAATTTCGATATTTGATTTATTGTTATAGGGAAAATTAGGCCAGATGTGTTTAATTTTTCTTCTAAATGCATGTAGTTGTCAGGACGCTGTGGCTTATCTATGGCAGGACACAAAGAGGCTAAAACAGACCATATAAAACATTTTTGGTCAGAAATATATACAATGACAATAGCGTGTTTTAATAGCAATTCTCTTGGAGTAGGGACATAACTAGACCCTGCAAGAGGGATATATTTCCAATGTTCATTTCAGCGTGGAGTACAGCGTCCATTGTCCATCCTCTTTGTGCTCCTTCAAATTCTTCAAATGAAGTCTTGCTCTTTTTACACGCTGAATCCAGTTCTCTGTTTACGGATGATGTAGAAAGACTTGTGACACAGTTACTTCGGAAAAACAGGGTGCAGTATTCGAAGGTAGAAGAATCCTTTCATCTTCAGAACGTTTTCGTTTGTTATTGTGTGGTTTTCTTTGATGCCGCAAGAGATTGTCTTTTCTTCCAAACACCATTGCACATTCTTCACATTTGTAGGTTTTCTTGGAGGTGTGGGATAATGCACGACGTCGGATGTCATCTCGACTTGAGAATGTAGATTCACATTGAGAGCACTTGAAGAGACTCCATCGTGATATCTCTTATGGCGAACGAGATTCGTCTGGAGCGTGAAAGTCTTCTGACCTATATCACATGGATACATTATAAATCCATTGTGACTTGTGAAATAGCTGATTTATACTACACGAGGACGTAGAGAATTATCACTATTGACTTCTAGCAGTTGAAAAATCACGCAGACGCAGCAGCAGAAAGCTATTACTGTCAACGTCTGACAACACAATGAGGATTCTGACTGATGGGCGGGGAATTTATATTAGAAGAAGGACTATCCCGCGGAAACTGATTTGAATGACTGTCCTGTAGAAAATAAAAAGAAAAAATGTTATTGTGTAAAAATAATTTAAAAGGTAAAACTTCTAATAGGTGACGTCATCTGATGTCTCTGGACTTAGAATTATTTTGGAGGGGTGACGGTGGCAGAATTCAAAATGGCAGGACTTAGAATTGTTTCGGGACTTTGTGGCGATGTCCTCAGAAACCGAGATGGTGGGCGAACACCAAAGTTTGTGGCACGAAGGTGACGATGTCGGAAACCAAGATGGTCGTCGGTGGAAATTACGAGTAGGTTGTTTACTTCATCCAATAAAAAATAAATAAATACCCCCTGACAGGAGCCTGTCAGTTTATGTGCCAGAGTAGAAGATCTGTGAGGATGGAAGGGCTTCAGCAGAAAAAAAGACGCGAAAATCAATGCCTTTATCCATGGCTGGAGCCCAGGTCCCTTAGATCAGCAGTCAAGCGCCCTAACCACTCGGTTACGGGGCGGCCATATATCAATTATTATCTCCAATTTAACTGAAGCATCGAAGAAACCCAGCATCGAAGAAAGTTTCCATAATTTTTATGGAATGATTTAGGCTTAATTAAATAAGTTAATGGAAATTAATAAGTAACGGAAAGTTTCATAATATTTGAAAAAATTATTGATTTCGATTGGTATCTTTATATTGAGAACATGTGAGAAGCAATGATAGTGCTTATAAATCTTATAATTTTTAAACGACTTAAATATTTTTATTTTCAAAACTACTTATTGATTGGTGTCTGCATTTAGAGTATATCTATCAAGCACTCGTCTTTGCTACATCGGGCTGGATCATGCTCCAGCAGCCTATTGTCAAAACTAAAAGTAATCCCATTAATTAAACTTACTCATTTTTTTATAAATATGTCGGATATGGCATGGATGTCTATGTTGATTTTCTGCTGAGTTCCATGCACACAGAACTTCTACTACGACATATAAACTGACAGCCTCCTATCAGACCTCTGTGGCAAGCAGCTACTTGATAAAAAAACCCTCAAGCAGCTGCTTGCCACAGAAGTCTGACAGGAGCCTGTCAGTTTATATGCCATAGTAGAAGGTCTGTGAGGATGGCAGGACCTCAGCAGGAAAATGACACATACATCCATGCCTTACCCAGGGCTCGAACCCAGATCCCTTAGATCAGTAGCCAAGCTCGCTAACCACTCGGCCACGGGACGACTGCAGCTACTTGAGGAGGTATTTAATCTTTATTTTCATTTCATCAGGTGAACAATAAATATTCTCTCATACAGCTGCTTGCCTCAGAGGTCTGACAGCAGACTGTCAGTTCAATTCGCACTTAGTAGAAGTTCTGTGAGGAGCCGGGACCTCAGCAGAAATACAAGCACAAGCAGCCATGACTTACCCGAGGCTCAAATCCAGGACCCTTTGGTTACCACTCGGCCACGCGATGGTTTATTTTAATTTCCACCCTTTAAAAATTCTTTGAATTAAACGTAGATTTTATTATCATTATTTATATTCCTTTGCGATTCTGCACTTTCCGACTCTACTATTTTTTTTTATCTTGAATAAAGGCAATTTATATAAACTTGTTTCGTGCAATGAAAGTTATGACATTTTTAAGATAAAGAGAGATTTATTTTGAGAAAGATTTATTCTTAAACTGATCAAAGGGACCTGAGTGATTTAAACATTTAACATTGCTTGAAAAAATCTGCACGTGGTTTTTTAAAAGCATTCCCAAAGTAATTTTAAAGGAGCGGTAAATTTTATGCACACCAATTATTAATTACTAAAATATAATTTCCAAATTATTAAAATATTCCACCAAACAGGAAACGCTAAAATGATATTCTATACGGAATGAGATTTTACAAGTGTTTTTTAATCTATTTTTAGTGTCTACATGAAATACGAGGTTAAAATAAAATTATACGAAGGCATCTGTTTTGTATTTCAAAGCATGTAGACAAATTTGAGATTTCGTATAAATGCCGGTTATTTGAAGGGGGGGGGGGAGGTCCGGATATCCTGCCCCATCTTCGAGTACCACCACTCTTAGGTACGCATCTTCAGTCAAGCGCTTTTCAAGGAATAACAAAGTTTCTTGTTATCTTTCTTAGAATTGACTTGGTTTTCATTTTTATACTTTGTCCATGCAGAGCTCCAAAGATACAAATCATGTAGAAACACATTTAGGGAAACAAATTATTGTGTCTACCAAAATTCTAGACAATAAGAAAAATTAGAAGATTAAGCTTTTAGAAATGAATTTTGCAGTGTGTTGTTATATTACTCTTAGCCTTCAGAAAGGGGGGCACGCCCCCTTCTGAATGCTTATAGTGTAAATTCTGAATACTTGTAGTGTTATAGAGGAAAAAAATGATAAAACTTATTTATATTGCATGCATTTTTTTCAAGAATTTTTTTAAAGACCTCTTAAACGTAGGGGAAAATGTTATCCTGTGTTGGAAATTCACTCTCTTGACCCCCCCCCCCCCCCACCTCTGCATTTTTTCGGTTCGATTGTGTTTATTGCCCCCTCTTCCCCTCGATTTTTTTTCTAGATCCGGGCCTGTATAGTTATAGTTTTTATCAAGGTTAAATAAAAACTTTACCCTTCCCCCGAAATGTATTTTCTGGCTATGTGGGTCATTTATAATTAATTTCTAATCGTTTTTATCAGTCTTTAAAAAGTCAAAAGAAGTGCCAATACAATTGCCACTTCAAAATTTAAATTACGTTCATTAAACAGAAATTTGAATTATTGGGCTTTAAAATAATTCTACCCTCAAATACGGTGCACTCATATATCGAAAATCGTGAAAAGCAAAGTTTTTTTTCCCACTTAGCTGGGGATGAAAGATTGCAGTTCGGGATAGCATTGTCGGCGTTTCTTTCCTTGCGTTGTCTTTCTGCTGATGTCCTCTTCCGGATCTTTTCTATGGCAAATAAACACTGACAAGTTTCTGTGAGATGGATAATTCATTTTATTGAATTGTTTCTCTAAGAAAACGAATTCATTTAGGAAATATAAATATGACTTTTATTCTCAGTTTAGTATTCGAATTTCGAAAAGCCATTTATTGAAGTGAATCGTATTTATAGAAACTCCTGAGATGTTTATTCCTTGGAATCAGCCGTGGCCACGGGAAGTATTCTTTGGCCACGGGAATCTGACCTTCAACCGCGGAGGAAATGTCGATGCTTCTCCGGCTGGCGTTCTATGTCTGCCCTGCCGAACCGATTGCAGCCTGCAGGGCACTGCTCGAGAGCACCTGTAGCGCATGCAATGAAAGAGTACAAAAAGACATATCTCCCGTGTTTTCCAAAGGGCATACTCTTTGCCTCTGGTTTGGCAAGGATCGCAGCAAATGAAAGAAATTGGAAATTAAATATAATAATTTAATCTGAAATTAATTCAAACAGCTCTGGAAAATATATTATTAGAAAGTAAAAACAGTTAGTGAAATTCAAATGCCAAATCTACACTATAATTAAACTTTAATGTTGAGTTTTCGGAAAGAACTATTTCTAGTGCACTCATACATCACGCATACATCCAGGAGGGATGTGACTTGAAATAATTCCATAAGTGAAGAGTCAGTAACATATTGAAATATTTTCCTAATTTATAACCCAATTTCGAACAAAGTACGATAATGAAATAAAAAGAAGCAGAATGGAAAAAAGCAGAGCTATCAGTGTGATTTTTTTGGAAAGTGAGAAAAGAAGTAGGCCCGTGGGTGCCCGAACTAGCCACCGAACTGCTTAATTGGCCTACATATGGATAAGTCGAAATATCGGTTTTTTGAGAGAAAATGTGAGTAATTAAGAAGGCTGGGAAAAGTGCAAACACAGCTTAATGATGAACAATATGCGAAATGGAAACTAAAACCTACCTGGCATACTTAGCATACCTGACTCTTATGACCAGCGGACACGTCTCTGTGTAAGTGTTTATGTTGTATGACAAACCTAATATAGCTTCTAGATTATCTCCGTCCTTTCTATGGGGAAGCATTTTTTCATCCTTTTTTAAAAAAATTATAAACATCATGTTAATAAGGCATAATGATGGAAATAAAATTATATGGAGGGCATTAATCATCATTAGAGTTAACATCTTCTGAGCAATGCAAAGAAGCTGCTACGACGAAGTGTAATAAAATACGCCTTATTTTCATCAAATGTCCTCCTCTTATAAAATGCTGTAAATGTTCTGAATAATTTTTACGTCCATGGTGAAAACTTTTGAAAAATATTTTTCTTATATTTTTTAAGGAAGAATGTACAATAACAGAATCCATTCCGACTAAGGAGGGAACAAAGAATCTGGAGAGTGCTCACCACTAACTAGAGGAGAGCTCGGTGTCGTTGGCCCTCACAGATCAGTAACGAGGCAGGGTCGTGGCAGAATAGTTTCGTAAAAAATCAGAAACATTTGTTCTTTTTTCAAGAAATGTTTAAAGGCTACTGACACAGATGGAAAGCTTTTATATTGGAATGGCAATCTAGTACCTTGACCCGCCCCCTGTCTTTATATACCTGGGATTGCTATATAAGGTATTTCTTACGCAGAAATATACTTAACAATAGAAGTAGAAGAAAAAGGGTGAACCAAAAAGTCAGTGCTGTCAAATGGGGATAAGGCTTAACAAAAATTGAGAATAGCTGCCATCTTAATTTTAATATTTAGGATAAACTGTATTAATTTAAAAAAAGTTAAAACATATATTGTCAGATTTCTCGAGAATTATTAGAATTATCCATTAGAATCAACATATCACCTGACGTTAAGGTACTACATGATAATGAAAGAGAACTAAACTGAAAAGAACAGTGTTTGATGTTAATCTACCTGGACACGAATGCCTACAGTCCTTTGCTGTAATGATAGGACATTGAGGATCGAAACTGTAGATCGAGATTTGAAGGGGATGACAAGGTACCATGTGACGTAAATACATACTCTGACTCTATCCTGAGGCAAACGGTGAAAAGGCAGCCAGTGGACGATACACTAGAGCTGGTAAACTGAATAGAAAACACCAAAAACACGTACCTAGTTCTTCTCTTTTGCTTCAATGTGTGGATCTGATGGACTCCTTGGAGTGACAGACCTTGTGGTATTTTCGGATTGAGGTGGTTTTCGGATTTTCTGAAGAGGCTCTGGACTGAACGAGCCCTGCTGCCACACTCCAGAACTATTTGGGGCAAGTAAACTTTCCTCACTGCCTTCCAGAAGTGCGAACTTCGGTTTTCACTCCCTATGGACACCCAGAATGAAACAGGGACTTATTATGGGACCTCACGGACTGTACCAAAGACTGTTTTAAAGTCAACTTTAATATTTTATGCAAAAGTGAGACCTGATATTCCCAGCATGAAATATGATGTGCTCCAAAGATACCATTACCACTTATCATGGGACCTCACGGACTGTACCAAAGACTGTTTTAAAGTCAACTTTAATATTTGATGCAAAAGTGAGACCTGATATTCCCAGCATGAAATATGATGTGCTCCAAAGATACCATTACCACTTATCATGGGACCTCACGGACTGTACCAAAGACTGTTTTAAAGTCAACTTTAATATTTGATGCAAAAGTGAGACCTGATATTCCCAGCATGAAATATGATGTGCTCCAAAGATACCATTACCACTTATCATGGGACCTCACGGACTGTACCAAAGACTGTTTTAAAGTCAACTTTAATATTTGATGTAAAAGTGAGACCTGATATTCCCAGCATGAAATATGATGTGCTCCAAAGATACCATTACCACTTATCATGGGACCTCACGGACTATACCAAAGACTGTTTTAAAGTCAACTTTAATATTTGATGCAAAAGTGAGACCTGATATTCCCAGCATGAAATATGATGTGCTCCAAAGATACCATTACCACTTATCATGGGACCTCACGGACTGTACCAAAGACTGTTTTAAAGTCAACTTTAATATTTGATGCAAAAGTGAGACCTGATATTTCCAGCATGAAATATGATGTGCTCCAAAGATACTATTACCACTTATCATGGGACCTCACGGACTGTACCAAAGACTGTTTTAAAGTCAACTTTAATATTTGATGCAAAAGTGAGACCTGATATTCCCAGCATGAAATATGCTGTGCTCCAAAGATACCATTACCACTTATCATGGGACCTCACGGACTGTACCAAAGACTGTTTTAAAGTCAACTTTAATATTTGATGCAAAAGTGAGACCTGATATTCCCAGCATGAAATATGCTGTGCTCCAAAGATACCATTACCACTTATCATGGGACCTCACGGACTGTACCAAACACTGTTTTAAAGTCAACTTTAATATTTGATGCAAAAGTAAGACCTGATATTCCCAGCATGAAATATGATGTGCTCCAAAGATACCATTACCACTTATCATGGGACCTCACGGACTGTACCAAAGACTGTTTTAAAGTCAACTTTAATATTTGATGCAAAAGTGAGACCTGATATTCCCAGCATGAAATATGATGTGCTCCAAAGATACCATTACCACTTATCATGGGACATCACGGACTGTACCAAAGACTGTTTTAAAGTCAACTTTAATATTTGATGCAAAAGTGAGACCTGATATTCCCAGCATGAAATATGATGTGCTCCAAAGATACCATTACCACTTATCATATGACCTCACGGACTGTACCAAAGACTGTTTTAAAGTCAACTTTAATATTTGATGCAAAAGTGAGACCTGATATTCCCAGCATGAAATATGATGTGCTCCAAAGATACCATTACCACTTATCATGGGACCTCACGGACTGTACCAAAGACTGTTTTAAAGTCAACTTTAATATTTGATGCAAAAGTGAGACCTGATATTTCCAGCATGAAATATGATGTGCTCCAAAGATACTATTACCACTTATCATGGGACCTCACGGACTGTACCAAAGACTGTTTTAAAGTCAACTTTAATATTTGATGCAAAAGTGAGACCTGATATTCCCAGCATGAAATATGCTGTGCTCCAAAGATACCATTACCACTTATCATGGGACCTCACGGACTGTACCAAAGACTGTTTTAAAGTCAACTTTAATATTTGATGCAAAAGTGAGACCTGATATTCCCAGCATGAAATATGCTGTGCTCCAAAGATACCATTACCACTTATCATGGGACCTCACGGACTGTACCAAACACTGTTTTAAAGTCAACTTTAATATTTGATGCAAAAGTGAGACCTGATATTCCCAGCATGAAATATGATGTGCTCCAAAGATACCATTACCACTTATCATGGGACCTCACGGACTGTACCAAAGACTGTTTTAAAGTCAACTTTAATATTTGATGCAAAAGTGAGACCTGATATTCCCAGCATGAAATATGATGTGCTCCAAAGATACCATTACCACTTATCATGGGACATCACGGACTGTACCAAAGACTGTTTTAAAGTCAACTTTAATATTTGATGCAAAAGTGAGACCTGATATTCCCAGCATGAAATATGATGTGCTCCAAAGATACCATTACCACTTATCATATGACCTCACGGACTGTACCAAAGACTGTTTTAAAGTCAACTTTAATATTTGATGCAAAAGTGAGACCTGATATTCCCAGCATGAAATACGATGTGCTCCAAAGATACCATTACCACTTATCATGGGACCTCACGGACTGTACCAAAGACTGTTTTAAAGTCAACTTTAATATGTGATGCAAAAGTGAGACCTGTTATTCCCAGCATGAAATATGCTGTGCTCCAAAGATACCATTACCACTTATCATGGGACCTCACGGACTGTACCAAAGACTGTTTTAAAGTCAACTTTAATATTTGATGCAAAAATGAGACCTGATATTCCCAGCAAGAAATATGCTGTGCTCCAAAGATACCATTACCACTTATCATGGGACCTCACGGACTGTACCAAAGACTGTTTTAAAGTCAACTTTAATATTTGATGCAAAAGTGAGACCTGATATTCCCAGCTTGAAATATGCTGTGCTCCAAAGATACCATTACCACTTATCATGGGACCTCACGGACTGTACCAAAGACTGTTTTAAAGTCAACTTTAATATTTGATGCAAAAATGAGACCTGATATTCCCAGCATGAAATATGATGTGCTCCAAATATACCATTACCACTTATCATGGGACCTCACGGACTGTACCAAAGACTGTTTTAAAGTCAACTTTAATATTTGATGCAAAAGTGAGACCTGATATTCCCAGCATGAAATATGCTGTGCTCCAAAGATACCATTACCACTTATCATGGGACCTCACGGACTGTACCAAAGACTGTTTTAAAGTCAACTTTAATATTTGATGCAAAATTGAGACCTGATATTCCCAGCATGAAATATGCTGTGCTCCAAAGATACCATTACCACTTATCATGGGACCTCACGGACTGTACCAAAGACTGTTTTAAAGTCAACTTTAATATTTGATGCAAAAGTGAGACCTGATATTCCCAGCATGAAATATGATGTGCTCCAAAGATACCATTACCACTTATTATGGGACCTCATGGACTGTACCAAAGACTGTTTTAAAGTCAACTTTATTATTTGATGCAAAAGTGAGACCTGATATTTCCAGCATGAAATATGATGTGCTCCAAAGATACTATTACCACTTATCATGGGACCTCACGGACTGTACCAAAGACTGTTTTAAAGTCAACTTTAATATTTGATGCAAAAGTGAGACCTGATATTCCCAGCATGAAATATGCTGTGCTCCAAAGATACCATTACCACTTATCATGGGACCTCACGGACTGTACCAAAGACTGTTTTAAAGTCAACTTTAATATTTGATGCAAAAGTGAGACCTGATATTCCCAGCATGAAATATGCTGTGCTCCAAAGATACCATTACCACTTATCATGGGACCTCACGGACTGTACCAAAGACTGTTTTAAAGTCAACTTTAATATTTGATGCAAAAGTGAGACCTGATATTCCCAGCTTGAAATATGCTGTGCTCCAAAGATACCATTACCACTTATCATGGGACCTCACGGACTGTACCAAAGACTGTTTTAAAGTCAACTTTAATATTTGATGCAAAAATGAGACCTGATATTCCCAGCATGAAATATGCTGTGCTCCAAAGATACCATTACCATTTATCATGGGACCTCACGGACTGTATCAAAGACTGTTTTAAAGTCAACTTTAATATTTGATGCAAAAGTGAGACCTGATAATTCCAGCATGAAATATGCTGTGCTCCAAAGATACCATTACCACTTATCATGGGACCTCACGGACTGTACCAAAGACTGTTTTAAAGTCAACTTTAATGTTTGATGCAAAAGTGAGACCTGATATTCCCAGCATGAAATATGCTGTGCTCCAAAGATACCATTTTCCATTTGGAAATGTGATACTTAGAATTTTAATCAGTGAAGGGCCTCTTTATGAGATTAGTTACGTTCAACCCTAAAAGCCTTTGTTCCAAGGGCATTATGTATCAGAATACCAAACCACAAACAGGAAAGCATCCTTCCACACTCTCCAAGACCTTTTCCCTCTGTCTGTTTTCTCTCCCTCTCTGATCTTCGTTCGATTCCTCTGCCTCCCCCCCCTCCTTCATCTTGAAATGTGATTTTTCTTCCCTCTACCATTCTTACCTTACTTTTCTATTTCCCTCACTTTAAAAAAATATAATTACAAAGTTATTCCAAAAAGGAACCTTTTAAAGGATAATTTTTTTCACGAACTGTATGTAAATGTCTGATTCCCTATTTAAGCGTCAGTATATTAGTGAAGATTATTTTTTCAGCTTGTGAATGGGTCTTGCAGAATGCAGTTGCAGTCGTCATAGTCCCCAGCACTAATACGACCTGGCAGGCGGCGATCAAGCAAGCCAACCATTTCGATGTGCCTCGTCTCATGCTGTCCAATCCATGCCAATGTCCAATGTATCGTGACCGCACTCTCGTTTCCGATGAACTTCAACTCGCCATTTTCCAGTTTCTGAGCCACGAAAATGTTCGGGATGTTATAATCTTATATGAGAATAACACGATAGGTAAGAGATCTTTTTGTTTTGAAAGATTCGTTGCCATGGTGTTATACTGTGGAGGTCAAGGCACGCACACGTTAGAATTGGAGTTTTTATGATTACTGTCAAAGGTAATTGAAAATCCACATATTACAATTAATATACAGTATGTGTAAAAAGCTACACAATGGTAACATTTTATACAGTCACAAAATATCGGGAAGCATATATGCAAAATATTCTAGCAAACTAAACACCGAATTGTAACAAAAGGGGCAAATGTATTGTTCAGGCCTTACAAGGCATAATGTTAAAAGTGGCCACCACCTTTGCTCTTGGGAGACTCTAAGACGTCTGGCCAGATTTCACTGACTGCAACGAAAATTTCTTTAGAGATATTTGGCCACTTCAGCAGTAATGGCATCCTCTAGATCAGTGATTCCCAACCTTTTCTGGATCATCGCCCCCTTTAGAAGAGAACAAAAATTTCAACGCCCCCCTAGTCCATAATAGTTAATTTTATATGAAATATTAAAATATTGTTGCATATTATCTGTACCCAATTTATCTGTTTATTTATCTATTAAAAATCATAAAGCAGAAATTAATAAAACGACAACCAAATGTACAATAAAATTGTTTACTAAAATTTTAAAAATAAGCAGAGAATCAATAAGAAATAAAAAATAATGAGATAAACACAAAATTAATAATAAATAAAAAAATTAATGAGATGGTTGAGGCTGGTGGAGTGTTAACAATTTGTTAATGTCGGGTTCCAATTTCGTTAACATCAATCGCAGATCGCCACGTTCAGTGATGTGTCACACGATATCTGTTCCTCTTCTTTGACAGTAAATTAGCTACTGCACTGAATCCACGCTCAGCCATATAGGACGAAGAAAATGCGATTAAAAACTTCTGTACTATTGCCCACAATCCAGTGTAGAGTATGAAGCCAGAACTCTTGGTATCCATGTTTGAATTTTACTTTGAGTACTTCGTTAGTCATGAGTTCTAAGAGTTCCTCTTCCAAATTTGATGATTCTTCAGTATCTGTGTTTGCGAAAGGATCTAAAACCCAACTCGGTATATTCATGTTTAAAATATCTTGGAAACGCTCCGTAAAATCAACATGAAGAACTTCCAAGTGTTGGCAGTAAGTAAGTAAATCTTCCGGTTTTGCAGAGACTGCTGATAATGTGGGAAAGTGGTTGTATTCACCTCTACCTAGATTTCGTTTGAATAGAAGAAGTTTTCCCGTAAAAGCAGCTATGACGATTTTTGTTTTAATTAAATTGAACTCATCACCTTGCAATTGTAAATTAACTTGATTAAATATTTTAAACAGTTCTGTCAAATAAGCGATGTCATTTTTTGACGTAATCAGGTTTTCGCGCAATATTTCGTCTCTGTCTTCAAGAAAGTCCAGTACTGAGTCAAATAGATTGAAAAAACGATTCAGACAAACACCTTTAGAGAGCCAACGTACTTCTGTGTTATATGTATAATGAAAATGATGAAGATTACAATCACTTGCTGTTGCAAGTGATTGTAATCTTCATCATTTTCATTACAAAGCTTACTAAATAATCGGTCATTCAATGAATTGCTTCTAATCTTATTGATTGCTTTAATAACGTAATGAGACGACGTATGCAGACGTTATTAAAATTTTTTGCAACCAAATGCTGACGATGAATAATGCAATGTACAGCGAGTACAATTGGTACTGCTTGTTTCAAATGTGATATGAAACCCTTATGACGCCCTGTCATTGCTGGAGCACCATCAGTAGCAGCAGACAAAATATTGCAAATAGGAATTTCTTTCTCTTGAAAAAACTTTTGCATGGCATTAAATATAGATTCTCCCTTTGTATCAGATTCCAAATTTTTAGCAAATAATAACTCTTCATGAATTTTTTCTTCTTTTATAAATCGTACGTATGATAAGAGTTTCGTTATTTGGTAGAGTTGATTCATCGAGTTGAATGGAAAATTTGCAAGTCTTTATGTAATCACATAATGATATTTCAACGTCTTTTGCTATTTCATCTATTCTTCTTTGCACTGAATTGTTACTGAGAGGAATTTTTTGACGATATCTGACGGTGTCTTATGATGAAGAACAGTTTTTAATATCTCTTTGACTGCCGGCAAAGTTAATTCCTCGCCAATTGTGTGTGGTTTTCCTGCTTTTGCGATTAACAATGAAATGTTATATGAGGCTCGTAGTCCATCATCATTTTGTTTAGAAGACGACGCAAAAAGGTTTGACATAGTTGCTGTTTTAAATATTGCTGTTCCAGTTCTTGAAAATAGGATAAATCTTTGTTCTTCTTATCAGCATGCATTTTATTTAAATGCTCTTGTAGCTTAGAAGGTTTCATAGCTTCATTTGAAAAAACTTTTCGGCAAATTAAACATATAGGTAATGATTGGTTTGTAGGAGAGTACGCAAATCCATATTTCAAATACTCAATACTGTACTGCCGGCATTTCTTTTTAGATGTAGATTCAGACATTTTCAAATACAAATTAACTTCTCAACAGATATATAGATAGTTATAAAAATAATGTTTATAATGACTTCTAACACTTATCACTCACGACTATTTATCACGGCGAAGCACATAAAAATAATAAGACATTCCTAGAGCTATCGTTTTTATAGATTTGATTTTGTGCACGCATTAACTTGTATGTTTGCGATGCCGGCGCACTTGCTCCGTAAATAAGTCATTTCAAGCTCCCATATTCTTGTCGAAACATGTTAAATTGCATGAACCGCGTGTTTGCCTACCAACTTGCAAGGACTTGTCACCGTCAATCTATTCTAAACTAAAACAAATTAGGTATATATATACCTAATGCTAATTTAAAAATGCTTATTAACGCGATAACAATAAGATAATTTACATAGCTAGATAAAATATTTATTCATGAAAACAGGTATTTTCAAAGTATTTTATTATATTAAAAAAATTATAAAAAACTATTAAATATAATAAATTTATTATTATTATATTATTATTGCATCAAGGTTGATTTGCCTATCAGGACGGACACGCATGTCCAACATAATAAGCCTGATAGAGTAGTGCATGTTAAGGTATTGAATGAGATTACAATTATTGAAGTAGGAATAACATCTCAGGATAACCTGCAGACAGTAGAGGTTGAAAAGAAGAGAAAGTATGATCTGCTGGCTAATGAGTTGAGCCTAATTCACAAGTGTAATGTTAATATTATACCTTATGTTCTGACGTGGGATGGCATTGTAACTACGTACCATAAAACATACTCAAAGCGATTTGGAGTGGGAAAACATATTGAAGCTTATATCCAATCTGTGATCTTGAAGAGAACTTTTGAGAGCATCTCAGTCGACTTCAGACGTACCAGTACGCTAGTAGGCGGTAGCAGGGAACTTATTGTCCAAGCTGCAGTTCCTTGGCTGATCCTTGGCTTGATCCAGGCTGTACATGACGGATGAGGTAGTTGATGACCAGAATCACCAGAAAGACACCACAGAATAGAAGAGATAAAAAGGTTGTCATAGAAAATTCCATTAAATTTATTTATTTATTTGACGGCCCCTCTTGACTGCCTCAACGCCCCCCATTTGCATCTGGATCCGCTACCGCCTCCCATGGAAGGCTCCAGCGCCCACTGGGGGGCGGTATCGCCCCCGTTGGGAATCTATGGTTTAGATAGTGCACTGAGTGAAAGGAATTCTGATAAATCCTATATTTTAGACGTTTCGATAGGAATCAGTTATCATAATTATTTGTTATTATTATTTCGATAGAAACAAAGACAGCACAATAGCAGAGAGCTGTATCAGATAGTTAATATTTTGTGTGGTAGAAACCTGACAGGTATTCAGGGATTGAAGGATAAACAAGGTAAGGTTTATAGAAGGTGAGGATTCTGTCAAGGCTAGGTGGACTGAGCATTTCAATGATGTTCTAAACAATGCGGTTAGTTCTATTCCCATTGTTTGCAATGATGATAGATGCATTGGTGGCTTTAATGTTGGCCCTATAACACAATCTGAAGTTATTTTGGCTGTTTCTGAACTTAAATTCATACATCCCCAGGGGTAGATGAAATTACTACAGAAATGCTTAGAGCTGGGAATGTTTCGGTTACCACTTGGATGACTGAAATTTTGAATAGCTTTTATGATAAATTTATTGAAAATAGGTTCATAGCTTCATAAGATAATTTACATAGCTAGATAAAATATTTATTCATGAAAACAGGTATTTTCAAAGTATTTTATGGAAATGATAAATCCTATATTATTGATATAGGATTTATCAGTACTTTATGGAAATGATAAATCCTATATATGATAAAGGCATGGTTCCTAAGGATTTTACCAGAGCTATTGTTATCCCTATTTTCAAAAAAGGTGATCGCAGTTCTTGTGATAACTATAGGGGTATCAGCCTATTCTCTGTTCCAGGTAAAGTTCTTTCCATGATTGTGCTTAATAGAATTAAGAATCTGGTTGACAGTCAATTGCGTGATGAGCAATGTGGATTCAGAAGTGGTAGGGGATGTGTGGATCAGATATTTTCACTTAGGCAGATTCTTGAGAAATGTTTAGAGTTTCAGAAACCTTTGGTTGCTAGCTTTGTTGATTTCAAAAAGGCTTTCGACTCTGTTGATCGTCATAATTTGTGATTGATTGCGAGATCATATGGTATACCAGACAAGTTAGTTAACATAATGAAAACTCTATAATAACACTGAGTCGTGTGTGAGAGTTGGTAAGTCTTGTAGCAATTGGTTTAGCATTACTTCTGATGTTCGACAAGGGTGCATTTTGTCTCCTTTTCTCTCAAGTTTGGTTATTGATTATGTTATGCGAAATTCACTTCAAGGGAAAGATTTTGGCCTTAAATGGGCTGGAGATACAAAACCTGATTTAGATTATGTTGATGATTTAGCTCTTTTGGCAAATGATGTTCATGAGATGAACTCTTTCATTCAAGCTGTTGATGAGACTGGTACTAGAGTAGGTTTGGTTATAAACAGAGAGAAAACTAAAGTGATGAAAATTGGTCAGGCAGGAAGTGAAACTTGGGCGCTTTGTAAACAAGATAACAGAAAACTAGATGCTTTTGATTCTAGATGCTTATGCGGTATCTTGGGCATTAGGTGGTTTAACTTTGTAACTAATGATGAGGTTAGGCATAGGAGTTGATAACCTCCTTTAAGCAGCATATTGTGCAGAGAGAGACTCCGTTGGTTTGGCCATGTTGCCCGTATGGATAATTATAGATTGGCGAATAGGGTTATGAACAGTGTGCCTAAAGGCCTCAGAAAGAAGGGGAGACCTAGGATGCGGTGGGCAGACAATGTCAAACAGGATCTTGTTAGAATTGGTATGCAGTGGCCAAATGCAGCTTGAAGAACTAATTTGCACGTCTGGTTGGAACTCCGGAGCCTACGGCTTCTTGATGATGATGATGATGATGATGATGATGATGGCTCATTTGTTTTACTCCAATTTTTTTAAAGAAGAGAGGCAAGAATGATTGCTTTAATAAGAATTCGCAGACTGTCTATTTGTTTAGTAATTGCAGCAAACTGACTAAAGATACTTAGTTTCTACTGTTGTCAATTACAGTTAGTTTTCAGTCTAGAAGCATCCCATGCGTTCAAGATTTAGGTACTAGATAATTCTTACGAGGGTAAATCAATAAATAAGATGAATTTAGGAACAGCATCAAAACAATTGGTTTCAGAAATATGTACATACACTACTTTTCAAAGTAGTCACCTGCTGTCTCGATTCATTTAGGTCAACAGCTGACAACATTTTTTATTCAATGAGTAAATATGATTTGCAAAGAAGAGTGTGGCCAATTACGGCTCTAACATCGCTGAACTTGCGCCTTTCCTTAGTTTGCTCTTCGTGTTCTTCCAAAGAGATGCGTCGATTTCTGCTGAAAAAGTTCATTAACATATTTCATTCGCTGCTTCGACTGCTCTACCACGTCGATGTTCATCCATTACACTGTTTCTGAAAGGTTCGCAACACTTCTGCACACCTTTTTATTATAAAAAAACTGTTTCGATATAGGTGCACACATTCTGTGACAAATTTCGCTTTTTTCTCTCCTTCTGAGAGTAAAAAAAAATGACACTTCACTGTTAAACTGCGATGCAATCCAACAAAGGGGCCGCCATTTTCAGCAACTGATTACCTGTTTTCGTTTTGACAACTTTATACAGAACCTGCGAGTAGCTAAATGTTCAGACATGCATTGATGAAGGCATGTAGTTAAGAATGCATAATATGTCTGTGAGAAATGAAAATTCACCACATCTATTGACCTACCTCCTTCGTAAAAGAAGACTTTCATAGAGCTTGCTCATTTCTTATACAGAGTGCAAGTGCTTACTTTCTATCGATGTACGAGGCTCAGCTCCGTCGATGCGCCTTTTCTTACTAGTTAGAGCAGAAATATTAGTAGCAAAATAGCAATGTGGAGTAGGATCGTGGAAATGTAAATCTAGGATATGAGGACTGCTGTTAGAGAACGTTTTCTGATTTAAAAAGAATGTGAAAAACACATAAAGTTAATGTAACAAGCTTCTAAAAGGCTAATAATTTGAGCCATCCGTGGCCGAGTGGTAAGCGCTCCTGGCTACTGATCGAAAAGACTTGGGATCGATTCCTGCGTAAGGCATCGATGTTTTTGTCATCTGTCTGTTCAGTTCTCGCCTTCCTCACAGATCTTCTACTAAAAACCGAAAGGCTCCAGTCAGACCTGTGTGGCAGACTACTGCTTCAGAGAAATAATTATTTATTTTAATATTTTTAACAAATTGTATATTTATAGAAATTTCATTTTATAATCAAAAGAATTAATTAATAACATAATTATTCCGGAAATTAACACATTAGTCAAAGAAACGAATTTTCCTAAACAAAATTCAGTTTATATTTAAGTATTTAAATTTGTTATGAGAGAAATGATTAGAATCTGATCCGAGTTGTAAATAATGCTCAGCCTTATTTCTTGTTTCAGATGTGAGCGTCCTCTCTAGTCTCCTCAGCGAGAACAGCATACGGGTTTCTCATCTTCACGTGACGAGCGATATCTGGCTGCTGGAACAAGTGAAGCAATACTTCGAAGCCTGGAATGTCGCAGATCTCAGCGATGAAGGACGTCGCCTTGTTGCTCTTCAGAGCGGTCTTGCAATCGACACTGTTCTCAAAGAGGTAACGATTATTATTCAGACTAAGAATTATGCTCCTATTTATACTTTTTCCATTTCCGGTGTAACCACCGAAAAACCGCTTTCGCTGCACAGTCCGAGCGAGGAACTTCTTTTTTGTTTTGCCTACTCTGTTCTACCATGGATGCATTGCCACTGAAAGAACGAGACTTGGGATCTGCTAACGGGTGAGCAAGGTATCCATCTTCACTTTCCTCTGTTTCACCTTTCTCACAAATATTCTCTGTATCAGTATTAGAGTGAGAAATCTGTTCTGCCATGGATGCTTTGCCACTGAACGAAAGTGACTTGGGTTTTAGTAACTGATGAGCAAGGCATGCATCTTCCCTTTCCTCTATTTCATCTCTCTCACAAATATTCTCTGCATCGGTATTACAGAGGGAACTCTGTTCTGCCACAGATGCTTTGCTACTGAAAAAACGAGACTTGGGTTCTAGTAACGGGTGAGCAAGGGATGCATCTTTCCTTTCGTCTGTTTCACCTTTCTCACAAATATTCTCTGTACAAGTATTAGAGAGAGAAATCTGTTCTGCCATGGATTCTTTGCCACTGAAAGAACGAAATTCGGGTTCTAGTAATGGGTGAGCAAGGCATGCATCTTTCCTTTCGTCTGTTTCACCATTGTCACAAATATTCTGTGTATCAGTATTAGAGTGAGAACTCTGTTCTGCCATGGATGCTTTGCCACTGAAAGAAAGAGACTTGGGTTCTAGTAACGGGTGAGCAAGGCATGCATCTTCCCTTTTTTCTGTTTCACATTTCTCACAAATATTCTCTGCATCAGTATTAGAGAGACAACTCTGTTCTGCCATGGATGCTTTGCCACTGAAAGAGACTTGGGTTCTAGTAACGGGTGAGCAAGGCATGCATCTTCCCTTTTTTCTGTTTCACCTTTAGCACAAATATTCTCTGTATCAGTATTAGAGTGAGAACTCTGTTCTGCCATGGATGATTTGCCACCGAAAGAAAGACACTTGGGTTCTAGTAACAGGTGAGCAAGGCATGCATCTTCCCTTTTTTCTGTTTCACCATTCTCACAAATATTTTTTGTATCAGTATTAGAGTGAGAAATCTGTTCTGCCATGGATGCTTGGCCACTGAAAGAAAGAGACTTGTGTTCTAGTAACGGGTGAGCAAGGCATGCATCTTCCCTTTTTTCTGTTTCACCATTCTCAGCAATATTCTCTGTATCAGTATTAGAGTGAGAAATCTCTTTTTCCATGGATGTTTTGCCACTGAAAGAAAGAGACTTGGGTTCTAGTAACGGGTGAGCAACGCATGCATCTTCCCTTTTTACTGTTTCACCTTGCTCACCAATATTCTCTGTATCAGTATCAGAGTGAGAACTCTGTTCTGCCATGGATGCTTTGCCACTGAAAGAAAGAGACTTTGGTTCTAGTAACGGGTGAGCAAGGCATGCATCTTCCCTTTTTTCTGTTTCACCATTCTCACAAATATTCTCTGTATCAGTATTAGAGAGACAATTCTGTTCTGCCATGGATGCTTTGCCACTGAAACAAAGAGACTTGGGTTCTAGTAACGGGTGAGCAAGTCATGTATCTTCCATTTTTTCTGATTCACCATTCTCAAAAATATTCTCTGTATCAGTATTAGAGTGAGAACTCTGTTCTGCCATGGATGTTTTGCCACTGAAAGAAAGAGACTTGGGTTCTAGTAACGGGTGAGCAAGGCATGCATCTTCCATTTTTTCTGTTTCACCTTTCTCACCAATATTCTCCGTATCAGTATTAGAGAGACAACTCTGTTCTGCCATGGATGCTTTGCCACTGAAAGAAAGAGACTTGGGTTCTAGTAACGCGTGAGTGTGGCATGCATCTTCCCTTTCGTCTGTTTCACCTTTCTCACAAATATTCTCTGTATCAGTATTAGAGTGAGAACTCTGTTCTGCCATGGATGTTTTGCCACTGAAAGAAAGAGACTTGGGTTCT
Organism: Ryuthela nishihirai; assembly: GCA_038380435.1. NCBI lineage: Eukaryota > Metazoa > Arthropoda > Arachnida > Araneae > Heptathelidae > Ryuthela > Ryuthela nishihirai. The sequence continues at coordinate 5,902,097 of JAWZYU010000015.1, read as the reverse complement.
AGTAACGGGTGAGCAAGGCATGCATCTTCCATTTTTTCTGTTTCACCTTTCTCACCAATATTCTCCGTATCAGTATTAGAGAGACAACTCTGTTCTGCCATGGATGCTTTGCCACTGAAAGAAAGAGACTTGGGTTCTAGTAACGCGTGAGTGTGGCATGCATCTTCCCTTTCGTCTGTTTCACCTTTCTCAAAAATATTCTCTGTATCAGTGTTAGAGTGAGAACTGTGTTCTGCCATGGATGCTTTGCCACAGAAAGAAAGAGTTTTGGGTTCTAGTAACGGGTGAGCAAGGCATGCATCTTCCCTTTTTTCTGTTTCACCTTTCTCACCAATATTCTCTGTATCAGTATTAGAGAGACAACTCTGTTCTTCCATGGATGCTTTGCCACTGAAAGTAAGATAATTTGGTTCTAGTAACGGGTGAGCAAGGCATGCATCTTCCCTTTCGTCTGTTTCACCTTTCTCACAAATATTTTCTGTTTCAGTGTTAGAGAGAGAGCTTTGTTCTGACACGGATGCTTTGCCACTGAAAAAACGAGTCTTGGGTTCTAGTAACGGATGAGCAAGGCATGCATCGTCCCTTTTATCTGTTTCACCGTTCTCACAAATATTCTCTGTATCAGTATTAGAGTGAGAAATCTGTTTTTCCATGGATGCTTTGCCACTGAAAGAAAGAGACTTGGGTTCTAGAAACGGGTGAGCAACGCATGCATCTTCCCTTTTTACTGTTTCACCTTGCTCACCAATATTCTCTTTATCAGTATTAGAGTGAGAACTCTGTTCTGCCATGGATGCTTTGCCACTGAAAGAAAGAGACTTGGGTTCTAGTAACGGGTGAGCAAGGCATGCATCTTCCCTTTTTTCTGTTTCACCATTCTCACAAATATTCTCTGTATCAGTATTAGAGTGAGAACTCTGTTCTGCCATGGATGCTTGGCCACTGAAAGAAAGAGACTTGGGTTCTAGTAACGGGTGAGCAAGGCATGCATCTTCCCTTTTTTCTGTTTCACCTTTAGCACAAATATTCTCTGTATCAGTATTAGAGTGAGAACTCTGTTCTGCCATGGATGATTTGCCACCGAAAGAAAGAGACTTGGGTTCTAGTAACAGGTGAGCAAGGCATGCATCTTCCCTTTTTTCTGTTTCACCATTCTCACAAATATTTTTTGTATCAGTATTAGAGTGAGAAATCTGTTCTGCCATGGATGCTTGGCCACTGAAAGAAAGAGACTTGTGTTCTAGTAACGGGTGAGCAAGGCATGCATCTTCCCTTTTTTCTGTTTCACCATTCTCAGCAATATTCTCTGTATCAGTATTAGAGTGAGAAATCTCTTTTTCCATGGATGCTTTGCCACTGAAAGAAAGAGACTTGGGTTCTAGTAACGGGTGAGCAACGCATGCATCTTCCCTTTTTACTGTTTCACCTTGCTCACCAATATTCTCTGTATCAGTATCAGAGTGAGAACTCTGTTCTGCCATGGATGCTTTGCCACTGAAAGAAAGAGACTTTGGTTCTAGTAACGGGTGAGCAAGGCATGCTTCTTCCCTTTTTTCTGTTTCACCATTCTCACAAATATTCTCTGTATCAGTGTTAGAGTGAGAACTCTGTTCTGCGATGGATGCTTGGCCACTAAAAGAGACTTGGGTTCTAGTAACGGGTGAGCAAGGCATGCAACTTCCCTTTTTTCTGTTTCACATTTCTCAGCAATATTCTTTGTATCAGTATTAGATTGAGAACTCTGTTCTGCCAGGGATGCTTTGCCACTGAAAGAAAGAGACTTGGGTTTTAGTAACGGATGAGCAAGGGATGCATTTTCCCTTTTTTCTGTTTCACCATTCTCACAAATATTCTCTGTATCAGTATTAGAGAGACAACTCTGTTCTGCCTTGAATGCTTTGCCACTGAAAGAAAGAGACTTGGGTTCAAGTAACGGGTGAGCAAGGCATGTATCTTCCCTTTTTTCTGTTTCACCTTTCTCACAAATATTCTCTGTATCAGCATTAGTATAAGAACTCTGTTCTGCCATGGATGTTTCGCCACTGAAAGAAAGAGACTTGGGTTCTAGTAACGGGTGAGCAAGGCATGCATCTTCCCTTTTTTCTGTTTCAGCTTTTTCGCAAATATTCGCTGTATCAGTATTAGAGAGACAATTCTGTTCTGCCATGGATGCTTTGCCACTGAAACAAAGAGACTTGGGTTCTAGTAACGGGTGAGCAAGTCATGTATCTTCCATTTCTTCTGTTTCACCTTTCTCACAAATATTCTCTGTATCAGTATTAGAGTGAGAACTCTGTTCTGCCATGGATGTTTTGCCACTGAAAGAAAGAGACTTGGGTTCTAGTAACGGGTGAGCAAGGCATGCATCTTCCATTTTTTCTGTTTCACCTTTCTCACCAATATTCTCCGTATCTGTATTAGACACAACTCTGTTCTGCCATGGATGCTTTGCCACTGAAAGAAAGAGACTTGGGTTCTAGTAACGCGTGAGTGTGGCATGCATCTTCCCTTTCGTCTGTTTCACCTTTCTCAAAAATATTCTCTGTATCAGTGTTAGAGAGACAACTCTGTTCTTCCATGGATGCTTTGCCACTGAAAGTAAGATAATTTGGTTGTAGTAACGGGTGAGCAAGGCATGCATCTTCTCTTTCGTCTGTTTCACCTTTCTCACAAATATTTTCTGTTTCAGTGTTAGAGAGAGAAATTTGTTCTGCCATGGATGCTTTGCCACTGAAAAAACGAGTCTTGGGTTCTAGTAACGGATGAGCAAGGCATGCATCGTCCCTTTTATCTGTTTCACCGTTCTCACAAATATTCTCTGTATCAGTATTAGAGTGAGAAATCTGTTTTTCCATGGATGCTTTGCCACTGAAAGAAACAGATTTGGGTTCTAGAAACGGGTGAGCAACGCATGCATCTTCCCTTTTTACAGTTTCACCTTGCTCACCAATATTCTCTTTATCAGTATTAGAGTGAGAACTCTCTTCTACCATGGATGCTTTGCCACTGAAAGAAAGAGACTTGGGTTCTAGTAACGGGTGAGCAAGGCATGCATCTTCCCTTTTTTCTGTTTCACCATTCTCACAAATATTCTCTGTATCAGTATTAGAGTGAGAACTCTGTTCTGCCATGGATGCTTTGCCACTGAAAGAAAGAGACTTGGGTTATAGTAACGGGTGAGCAAGGCATGCATCTTCCATTTTTTCTGTTTCACCTTTCTCACCAATATTCTCCGTATCAGTATTAGAGAGACAACTCTGTTCTGCCATGGATGCTTTGCCACTGAAAGAAAGAGACTTGGGTTCTAGTAACGCGTGAGTGTGGCATGCATCTTCCCTTTCGTCTGTTTCACCTTTCTCAAAAATATTCTCTGTATCAGTGTTAGAGTGAGAACTGTGTTCTACCATGGATGCTTTGCCACAGAAAGAAAGAGTTTTGGGTTCTAGTAACGGGTGAGCAAGGCATGCATCTTCCCTTTTTTCTGTTTCACCTTTCTCACCAATATTCTCTGTATCAGTATTAGAGAGACAACTCTGTTCTTCCATGGATGCTTTGCCACTGAAAGTAAGATAATTTGGTTCTAGTAACGGGTGAGCAAGGCATGCATCTTCTCTTTCGTCTGTTTCACCTTTCTCACAAATATTTTCTGTTTCAGTGTTAGAGAGAGAACTTTGTTCTGCCATGGATGCTTTGCCACTGAAAAAACGAGTCTTGGGTTCTGGTAACGGATGAGCAAGGCATGCATAGTCCCTTTTATCTGTTTCACCGTTCTCACAAATATTCTCTGTATCACTATTAGAGTGAGAAATCTGTTTTTCCATGGATGCTTTGCCACTGAAAGAAAGAGATTTGGGTTCTAGAAACGGGTGAGCAACGCATGCATCTTCCCTTTTTACAGTTTCACCTTGCTCACCAATATTCTCTTTATCAGTATTAGAGTGAGAACTCTGTTCTACCATGGATGCTTTGCCACTGAAAGAAAGAGACTTGGGTTCTAGTAACGGGTGAGCAAGGCATGCATCTTCCCTTTTTTCTGTTTCACCATTCTCACAAATATTCTCTGTATCAGTATTAGAGTGAGAACTCTGTTCTGCCATGGATCCTTGGCCACTGAAAGAAAGAGACTTGGGTTCTAGTAACGGGTGAGCAAGGCATGCATCTTCCCTTTTTTCTGTTTCACCTTTAGCACAAATATTCTCTGTATCAGTATTAGAGTGAGAACTCTGTTCTGCCATGGATGATTTGCCACTGAAAGAAAGAGACTTCGGTTCTAGTAACGGGTGAGCAAGGCATGCATCTTCCCTTTTTTCTGTTTCACCATTCTCAGCAATATTCTCTGTATCAGCATTAGAGTGAGAAATCTGTTTTTCCATGAATGCTTTGCCACTGAAAGAAAGAGACTTGGGTTCAAGTAACGGGTGAGCAAGGCATGTATCTTCCCTTTTTTCTGTTTCACCTTTCTCAAAAATATTCTCTGTATCAGTATTAGAGTGAGAACTCTGCTCTGCCATGGATGTTTTGCCACTGAAAGAAAGAGACTTGGGTTCTAGTAACGGGTGAGCAAGGCATGCATCTTCCCTTTTTTCTGTTTCACTTTTCTCACAAATATTCTCTGTATCAGTATTAGAGTGAGAACTCTGTTCTGCCATGGATGCTTTGCCACTGAAAGAAAGAGACTTGGGTTCTAGTAACGGGTGAGCAAGGCATGCATCTTCCTTTTTTTCTGTTTCACCATTCTCACAAATATTTTTTGTATCAGTATTAGAGTGAGAAATCTGTTCTGCCATGGATGCTTGGCCACTGAAAGAAACTTGGGTTCTAGTAACGGGTGAGCAAGGCATGCATCTTCCCTTTTTTCTGTTTCACTTTTCTCACAAATATTCTCTGTATCAGTATTGGAGTGAGAACTCTGTTCTGCCATGGATGTCTGCCAAGAGACTTGGGTTCTAGTAACGGGTGAGCAAGGCATGCATCTTCCCTTTTTTCTGTTTCACTTTTCTCACAAATATTCTCTGTATCAGTATTAGAGTGAGAACTCTGTTCTGCCATGGATGCTTTGCCACTGAAAGAAAGAGACTTGGGTTCTAGTAACGGGTGAGCAAGGCATGCATCTTCCTTTTTTTCTGTTTCACCATTCTCACAAATATTTTTTGTATCAGTATTAGAGTGAGAAATCTGTTCTGCCATGGATGCTTGGCCACTGAAAGAAAGAGACTTGGGTTCTAGTAACGGGTGAGCAAGGCATGCATCGTCCCTTTTTTCTGTTTCACCTTTCTCACAAATATTCTCTGTATCAGTATTAGAGTGAGAACTCTGTTCTGCCATGGATGCTTTGCCACTGAAAGAAAGAGACTTGGGTTCAAGTAACGGGTGAGCAAGGCATGTATCTTCCCTTTTTTCTGTTTCACCTTTCTCAAAAATATTCTCTGTATCAGTATTAGAGTGAGAACTCTGCTCTGCCATGGATGTTTTGCCACTGAAAGAAAGAGACTTGGGTTCTAGTAACGGGTGAGCAAGGCATTCATCTTCCCTTTTTTCTGTTTCACTTTTCTCACAAATATTCTCTGTATCAGTATTAGAGTGAGAACTCTGTTCTGCCATGGATGCTTTGCCACTGAAAGAAAGAGACTTGGGTTCTAGTAACGGGTGAGCAAGGCATGCATCTTCCTTTTTTTCTGTTTCACCATTCTCACAAATATTTTTTGTATCAGTATTAGAGTGAGAAATCTGTTCTGCCATGGATGCTTGGCCACTGAAAGAAAGAGACTTGGGTTCTAGTAACGGGTGAGCAAGGCATGCATCGTCCCTTTTTTCTGTTTCACCTTTCTCACAAATATTCTCTGTATCAGTATTAGAGTGAGAACTCTGTTCTGCCATGGATGCTTTGCCACTGAAAGAAAGAGACTTGGGTTCAAGTAACGGGTGAGCAAGGCATGTATCTTCCCTTTTTTCTGTTTCACCTTTCTCAAAAATATTCTCTGTATCAGTATTAGAGTGAGAACTCTGCTCTGCCATGGATGTTTTGCCACTGAAAGAAAGAGACTTGGGTTCTAGTAACGGGTGAGCAAGGCATTCATCTTCCCTTTTTTCTGTTTCACTTTTCTCACAAATATTCTCTGTATCAGTATTAGAGTGAGAACTCTGTTCTGCCATGGATGCTTTGCCACTGAAAGAAAGAGACTTGGGTTCTAGTAACGGGTGAGCAAGGCATGCATCTTCCTTTTTTTCTGTTTCACCATTCTCACAAATAATTTTTGTATCAGTATTAGAGTGAGAAATCTGTTCTGCCATGGATGCTTGGCCACTGAAAGAAACTTGGGTTCTAGTAACGGGTGAGCAAGGCATGCATCTTCCCTTTTTTCTGTTTCACTTTTCTCACAAATATTCTCTGTATCAGTATTAGAGTGAGAACTCTGTTCTGCCATGGATGTCTGCCAAGAGACTTGGGTTCTAGTAACGGGTGAGCAAGGCATGCATCTTCCCTTTTTTCTGTTTCACTTTTCTCACAAATATTCTCTGTATCAGTATTAGAGTGAGAACTCTGTTCTGCCATGGATGCTTTGCCACTGAAAGAAAGAGACTTGGGTTCTAGTAACGGGTGAGCAAGGCATGCATCTTCCTTTTTTTCTGTTTCACCATTCTCACAAATATTTTTTGTATCAGTATTAGAGTGAGAAATCTGTTCTGCCATGGATGCTTGGCCACTGAAAGAAAGAGACTTGGGTTCTAGTAACGGGTGAGCAAGGCATGCATCGTCCCTTTTTTCTGTTTCACCTTTCTCACAAATATTCTCTGTATCAGTATTAGAGTGAGAACTCTGTTCTGCCATGGATGCTTTGCCACTGAAAGAAAGAGACTTGGGTTCTAGTAACGGGTGAGCAAGGCACGCATCTTCCCTTTTTTCTGTTTCACCTTTCTCACAAATATTCTCTGTATCAGTATTAGAGAGACAATTCTGTTCTGCCATGGATGCTTTGCCACTGAAAGAAAGAGACTTGGGTTCTAGTAACGGGTGAGCAAGGCATGTATCTTCCATTTATTCTGATTCACCATTCTCACAAATATTCTCTGTATCAGTATTAGAGAGACAACTCTGTTCTGCCATGGATGCTTAGCCACTGAAAGAAAGAGACTTGGGTTCTAGTAACGGGTGAGCAAGGCATGCATCTTCGCTTTTTTCTGTTTCACCTTTCTCACCAATATTCTCTGTATCAGTAGTAGAGAGACAACTCTGTTCTTCCATGGATGCTTTGCCACTGAAAGTAAGATAATTTGGTTCTAGTAACGGGTGAGCAAGGCATGCATCTTCCATATTTTCTGTTTCACCATTCTCACAAATATTTTTTGTATCAGTATTAGAGTGAGAAATCTGTTCTGCCATGGAAGCTTGGCCACTGAAAGAAAGAGACTTGTGTTCTAGTAACGGGTGAACAAGGCATGTGTCTTACCTTTTTTCTGTTTCACTATTCTCAGCAATATTCTCTGTATCAGTATTAGAGTGAGAATTCTGTTCTGCCAGGGATGCTTTGCCACAGAAAGAAAGAGACTTGTGTTCTAGTAACGGGTGAGCAAGGCATGCATCTTCCCTTTTTTCTGTTTCACTTTTCTCACAAATATACTCTGTATTAGTATTAGAGTGAGAACTCTGTTCTGCCATGGATGCTTGGCCACTGAAAGAAACAGACTTGGGTTCTAGTAACGGGTGAGCAAGGCATGTATCTTCCATTTTTTCTGATTCACCATTCTCACAAATATTCTCTGTATCAGTATTAGAGAGACAACTCTGTTCTGCCATGGATGCTTTGCCACTGAAAGAAAGAGACTTGGGTTCTAGTAACGGGTGAGCAAGGCATGCAACTTCCCTTTTTTCTGTTTCACTTTTCTCACAAATATCATCCGTATCAGTATTAGAGTGAAAATTCTGTTCTGCCATGGATGCTTTGTCACTGAAATAAAGAGACTTGGGTTCTAGTAACGGGTGAGCAAGGCATGCATCTTCACTTTTTTCTGTTTCAACTTTCTCACAAATAATCTCTGTATCTGTATTAGAGTGAGAACTCTGTTCTGCCATGGATGCTTTGCCACTGAAAGAAAGAGACTTGGGTTATATTAACGGGTTAGCAAGGCATGCATCTTCCCTTTTTTCTGCTTCACCTTTCTCACCAATATTCTCCGTATCAGAATTAGAAAGACAACTCTGTTCTGCCATAGAAGCTTTGCCACTGAAATAAAGAGACTTGGGTTCTAGTAACGGGTGAGCAAGGCATGCATCTTCCCTTTTTTCTGTTTCACCATTCTCACAAATATTCTTTGTATCAGTATTAGAGTGAGAACTCTGTTCTGCCATGGATGCTTGGCCACTGAAAGAAAGAGACTTGGGTTCTAGTAACGGGTGAGCAAGGCATGCATCTTCCCTTTTTTCTGTTTCACCATTCTCACAAATATTCTCTGTATCAGTATTAGAGTGAGAAATGTGTTCTGTCATGGATGCTTGGCCACTGAAAGAAAGAGACTTGGGTTCTAGTAACGGGTGAGCAAGGCATGCATCTTCCCTTTTTTCTGTTTCACCATTCTCACAAATAATCTCTGTATCAGTACTAGAGTGAGAATTCTGTTCTGCAATGGATGCTTGGCCACTGAAAGAAAAATACTTGGGTTCTAGTAACGGGTGAGCAAGGCATGCATCGTCTCTTTTTTCTGTTTCACCGTTCTCACAAATATTCTGTGTATCAGTATTAGAGTGAGAAATCTGTTTTTCCATGGATGCCATGGATGCTTTGCCACTGAAAGAAAGAGACTTGGGTTCTAGTAACGGGTGAGCAAGGCATGCATCTTCCCTTTTTTCTGTTTCACCATTCTCACAAATATTCTGTGTATCAGTATTAGAGTGAGAAATGTGTTCTGTCATGGATGCTTGGCCACTGAAAGAAAGAGACTTGGGTTCTAGTAACGGGTGAGCAAGGCATGCATCTTCCCTTTTTTCTGTTTCACCTTTCTCACAAATATTCTCTGTATCAGTATTAGAGAGACAATTCTGTTCTGCCATGGATGCTTTGCCACTGAAAGAAAGAGACTTGGGTTCTAGTAACGGGTGAGCAAGGCATTTATCTTCAATTTTTTCTGATTCACCATTCTCACAAATATTCTCTGTATCAGTATTAGAGAGACAACTCTGTTCTGACATGGATGCTTTGCCACTGAATGAAAGAGACTTGGGTTCTAGTAACGGGTGAGCAAGGCATGCATCTTCGCTTTTTTCTGTTTCACCTTTCTCACCAATATTCTCTGTATCAGTATTAGAGAGACAACTCTGTTCTGTCATGGATGCTTTGCCACTGAAAGAAAGAGACTTGGGTTATATTAACGGGTGAGCAAGGCATGCATCTTCCCTTTTTTCTGTTTCACCTTTCTCACCAATATTCTCCGTATCAGTATTAGAGAGCCAACTCTGTTCTGCCATGGATGCTTTGCCACTGAAAGAAAGAGACTTGGGTTCTAGTAACGGGTGAGCAAGGCATGCATCTTCCCTTTTTTCTGTTTCACCATTCTCACAAATATTCTTTGTATCAGTATTAGAGTGAGAACTCTGTTCTGCCATGGATGCTTGGCCACTGAAAGAAAGAGACTTGGGTTCTAGTAACGGGTGAGCAAGGCATGCATCTTCCCTTTTTTCTGTTTCACCATTCTCACAAATATTCTCTGTATCAGTATTAGAGTGAGAACTCTGTTCTGTCATGGATGCTTGGCCACTGAAAGAAAGAGACTTGGGTTCTAGTAACGGGTGAGCAAGGCATGCATCTTCCCTTTTTTCTGTTTCACCTTTCTCACAAATATTCTCTGTATCAGTATTAGAGAGACAATTCTGTTCTGCCATGGATGCTTTGCCACTGAAAGAAAGAGACTTATGTTCTAGTAACGGGTGAGCAAGGCATTTATCTTCCATTTTTTCTGATTCACCATTCTCAGAAATATTCTCTGTATCAGTATTAGAGAGACAACTCTGTTCTGCCATGGATGCTTTGCCACTGAAAGAAAGAGACTTGGGTCCTTGTAACGGGTGAGCAAGGCATGCATCTTCCCTTTTTTCTGTTTCACTTTTCTCACAAATATTCTCCGAATCAGTATTAGAGAGACAACTCTGTTCTGCCATGGATGCTTTCCCACTGAAAGAAAGAGACTTGGGTTCAAGTAACGGGTGAGCAAGGCATGTATCTTCCGTTTTTTCTGTTTCACCTTTCTCACAAATATTCTCTGTATCAGTATTAGAGTGAAAACTCTGTTCTGCAATGGATGCTTGGCCACTGAAAGAAAAATACTTGGGTTCTAGTAACGGGTGAGCAAGGCATGCATCTTCCCTATTTTCTGTTTCACCATTCTCACAAATAATCTCTGTATCAGTACTAGAGTGAGAACTCTGTTCTGCAATGGATGCTTGGCCACTGAAAGAAAAATACTTGGGTTCTAGTAACGGGTGAGCAAGGCATGCATCGTCTCTTTTTTCTGTTTCACCGTTCTCACAAATATTCTGTGTATCAGTATTAGAGTGAGAAATCTGTTTTTCCATGGATGCCATGGATGCTTTGCCACTGAAAGAAAGAGACTTGGGTTCTAGTAACGGGTGAGCAAGGCATGTATCTTCCATTTTTTCTGATTCACCATTCTCACAAATATTCTCTGTATCAGTATTAGAGAGACAACTCTGTTCTGCCATGGATGCTTTGCCACTGAAAGAAAGAGACTTGGGTTCTAGTAACGGGTGAGCAAGGCATGCAACTTCCCTTTTTTCTGTTTCACTTTTCTCACAAATATTCTCCGTATCAGTATTAGAGTGAAATCTCTGTTCTGCCATAGATTCTTTGTCACTGAAAGAAACAGAATGGGTTCTAGTAACGGGTGAGCAAGGCATGCATCTTCACTTTTTTCTGTTTCAACTTTCTCACAAATAATCTCTGTATCAGTATTAGAGTGAGAACTCTGTTCTGCCATGGATGCTTTGCCACTGAAAGAAAGAGACTTGGGTTATATTAACGGGTGAGCAAGGCATGCATCTTCCCTTTTTTCTGTTTCACCTTTCTCACCAATATTCTCCATATCAGTATTAGAGAGACAACTCTGTTCTGCCATGGATGCTTTGCCACTGAAAGAAAGAGACTTGGGTTCTAGTAACGGGTGAGCAAGGCATGCATCTTCCCTTTTTTCTGTTTCACCATTCTCACAAATATTCTTTGTATCAGTATTAGAGTGAGAACTCTGTTCTGCCATGGATGCTTGGCCACTGAAAGAAAGAGACTTGGGTTCTAGTAACGGGTGAGCAAGGCATGCACTTCCGTTTTTTCTGTTTCACCATTCTCACAAATATTCTCTGTATCAGTATTAGAGTGAGAACTCTGTTCTGTCATGGATGCTTGGCCACTGAAAGAAAGAGACTTGGGTTCTAGTAACGGGTGAGCAAGGCATGCATCTTCCCTTTTTTCTGTTTCACCTTTCTCACAAATATTCTCTGTATCAGTATTAGAGAGACAATTCTGTTCTGCCATGGATGCTTTGCCACTGAAAGAAAGAGATTTATGTTCTAGTAACGGGTGAGCAAGGCATTTATCTTCCATTTTTTCTGATTCACCATTCTCACAAATATTCTCTGTATCAGTATTAGAGAGACAACTCTGTTCTGCCATGGATGCTTTGCCACTGAAAGAAAGAGACTTGTTTCCTTGTAACGGGTGAGCAAGGCATGCATCTTCCCTTTTTTCTGTTTCACTTTTCTCACAAATATTCTCCGTATCAGTATTAGAGAGACAACTCTGTTCTGCCATGGATGCTTTGCCACTGAAAGAAAGAGACTTGGGTTCAAGTAACGGGTGAGCAAGGCATGTATCTTCCGTTTTTTCTGTTTCACCTTTCTCACAAATATTCTCTGTATCAGAATTAGAGTGAAAACTCTGTTCTGCCATGGATGCTTTGCCACTGAAAGAAAGAGACTTGGGTTCTAGTAACGGGTGAGCAAGGCATGCATCTTCACTTTTTTCTGTTTCAACTTTCTCACAAATATTCTCTGTATCAGTAATAGAGTGAGAACTCTGTTCTGCCATGGATGCTTTGCCACTGAAAGAAAGAGACTTGGGTTATAGTAACGGGTGAGCAAGGCATGCATCTTCCCTTTTTTCTGTTTCACCTTTCTCACCAATATTCTCCGTATCAGTATTAGAGAGACAATTCTGTTCTCCCATGGATGCTTTGCCACTGAAAGAAAGAGACTTGGGTTCTAGTAACGCGTGAGTGAGGCATGCATCTTCCCTTTCGTTTGTTTCACCTTTCTCACAAATATTTCCTGTTTCAGTGTTAGAGAGAGAACTTTGTTCTGCCACGGATGCTTTGCCACTGAAAAAACGAATCTTGGGTTCTAGTAACGGGTGAGCAAGGTCCTTTTTAGCATCCTTTATAGAGCATCGTCCCGTTTATCTGTTTCACCGTTCTCACAAATATTCTCTGTATCAGTATTAGAGTGAGAAATCTGTTTTTCCATGGATGCTTTGCCACTGAAAGAAAGAGACTTGGGTTCTAGTAACGGTTGAGCAACGCATGCATCTTCCCTTTTTTCTGTTTCACCATTCTCACAAATATTCTCTGTATCAGTATTAGAGTGAGAACTCTGTTCTGTCATGGATGCTTGGCCACTGAAAGAAAGAGACTTGGGTTCTAGTAACGGGTGAGGAAGGCATGCATCTTCCCTTTTTTCTGTTTCACCTTTCTCAGCAATATTCTCTGTATCAGTATTAGAGTGACAACTCTGTTCTGCCAGGGATGCTTTGCCACTGAAAGAAGGAGACTTGGGTTCTAGTAACGGGTGAGCAAGGCATGCATCTTCCCTTTTTTCTGTTTCACCTTTCTCACAAATATTCTCTGTATGAGTATTAGAGTGAGAATTCTGTTCTGCCATTGATGCTTTGCCACTGAAAGAAAGAGACTTGGGTTCTAGTAACGGGTGAGCAAGGCACGCATCTTCCCTTTTTTCTGTTTCACCATTCTCACAAATATTTTTTGTATCAGTATTAGAGTGAGAAATCTGTTCTGCCATGGATGCTTGGCCACTGAAAGAAAGAGACTTGGGTTCTAGTAACGGGTGAGCAAGGCATGCATCTTCCCTTTTTTCTGTTTCACATTTCTCACAAATATTCTCTGTATCAGTATTAGAGTGAGAACTCTGTTCTGCCATGGATGCTTTGCCACTGAAAGAAAGAGACTTGGGTTCTAGTAACGCGTGAGTGAATCATGCATCTTCCCTTTCGTCTGTTTCACCATTCTCAAAAATATTCTTTGTGTCAGTGTTAGAGTGAGAACTGTGTTCTGCCATGGATGCTTTCCCACTGAAGAACGGGTCTTGGGTTCTACTAACGGGTGAGTAAGGCATGCATCTTCCCTTTTTTCTGTTTCACCTTTCTCAGCAATATTCTCTGTATCAGTATTAGTGTGAGAACTCTGTTCCTCCAGGGATGGTTTGCCACTGAAAGTAAGATAATTTGGTTCTAGTAACGGGTGAGCAAGGCATGCAGCTTCCCTTTTGTCTGTTTCACCTTTCTCACAAATATTTTGTGTTTCAGTGTTAGAGAGAGAACTTTGTTCTGCCACGGATGCTTTGCCACTGAAAAAACGAGTCTTTGGTTCTAGTAACGGGTGAGCAAGGAATGCATCGTCCCTTTTATCTGTTTCACCGTTCTCACAAATATTCTCTGTATCAGTATTAGAGTGAGAAATCTGTTTTTCCATGGAATCTTTGCCACTGAAAGAAAGAGACTTGGGTTCTAGAAACGGGTGAGCAACGCATGCATCTTCCCTTTTTACTGTTTCACCTTGCTCACCAATATTCTCTGTATCAGTATTAGAGTGACAACTCTGTTCTGCCATGGATGCTTTGCCACTGAAAGAAAGAGACTTGGGTTCAAGTAACGGGTGAGCAAGGCATGTATCTTCCGTTTTTTCTGTTTCACCTTTCTCACACATATTCTCTGTATCACTATTAGAGTGAAAACTCTGTTCTGCCACGGATGCTTTGCCACTGAAAGGAAGAGACTTGGGTAATAGTAACGGGTGAGCAAGGCATGCATCTTCCCTTTTTTCTGTTTCACATTTCTCACAAATATTTTCTGTATCAGTATTAGAGAGACAATTCTGTTCTGCCATGGATGCTTTGCCACTGAAAGAAAGAGACTTGGGTTGTAGTAACGGGTGAGCAAGTCATGTGTCTTCCATTTATTCTGATTCACCATTCTCACAAATATTCTCTGTATCAGTATTAGAGAGACAACTCTGTTCTGCCATGGATGCTTTGCCACTAAAAGAAAGAGACTTGGCTTCTAGTAACGGGTGAGCAAGGCATGCATCTTCCCTTTTTTCTGTTTCACCATTCTCACAAATATTCTCCGCATCAGTATTAGAGAGACAACTCTGTTCTGCCATGGATGCTTTGCCACTGAAAGAAAGAGACTTGGGTTCTAGTAACGCGTGAGTGAGGTATGCATCTTCCCTTTCGTCTGTTTTACGATTCTCACAAATGTTCTTTGTGTCAGTGTTAGAGTGAGAACTGTGTTCTGCCATGGATGCTTTCCCACTGAAAGAACAAGTCTTGGGTTCTAGTAACGGGTGAGCAAGGCATGCATCTTCCCTTTATTCTGTTTCACCTTTCTCAGCAATATTCTCTGTATCAGTATTAGAGTGAGAACTCTGTTCCGCCAGGGATGCTTTTCCACTGAAAGAAAGAGACTTGGGTTATAGTAACGGGTGAGCAAGGCATGTATCTTCCCTTTTTTCTGTTTCACCATTCTCACAAATATTCTCTGTATCAGTATTAGAGAGACAACTCTGTTCTCCAATGGAAGCTTTGCCACTGAAAGTAAGATAATTTGGTTCTAGTAACGGGTGAGCAAGGCATGCATCTTCCCTTTTTTCTGTTTCACCATTCTCACAAATATTTTTTGTATCAGTGTTAGAGTGAGAAATCTGTTCTGCAATGGATGCTTGGCCAATGAAAGAAAGAGACTTGTGTTCTAGTAACGGGTGAGCAAGGCATGCATCTTCCCTTTTTTCTGTTTCACCATTCTCAGCAATATTCTCTGTATCAGTATTAGAATGAGAACTCTGTTCTGCCAGGGATGCTTTGCCACTGAAAGAAAGAGACTTGGGTTCTAGTAACGGGTGAGCAAGGCATGCATCTTCCCTTTTTTCTGTTTCACCTTTCTCACAAATATTCTCTGTATCAGTATTAGAGTGAGAACTCTGTTCTTCCATGGATGCTTGGTCACTGAAAGAAAGAGACTTGGGTTCTAGTAACGGGTGAGCAACGCATGCATCTTACCTTTTTTCTGTTTCACCAATCTCACAAATATTCTCTGTATCAGTATTAGAGTGAGAACTCTGTTCTGTCATGGATGCTTGGCCACTGAAAGAAAGAGACTTGGGTTCTAGTAACGGGTGAGCAAGGCATGCATCTTCCCTTTTTTCTGTTTCACCTTTCTCAGCAATATTCTCGGTATCAGTATTAGAGTGACAACTCTGTTCTGCCATGGATGCTTTGCCACTGAAAAAAAGAGACTTGGGTTCTAGTAACGGGTGAGCAAGGCATGCATCTTCACTTTTTTCTGTTTCACCTTTCTCACAAATATTCTCTGTATCAGTATTAGAGTGAGAACTCTGTTCTGCCATGGATTCTTGGTCACTGAAAGAAAGAGACTTTGTTTCTAGTAACGGGTGAGCAAGGCATGCATCTTCCCATTTTTCTGTTTCACCATTCTCACAAATAATCTCTGTATCAGTATTAGAGTGAGAACTCTGTTCTGCCATGGATGCTTGGCCACTGAAAGAAAAAGAATTGGGTTCTAGTAACGGGTGAGCAAGGCATGCATCGTCTTTTTTCCTGTTTCACCGTTCTCACAAATATTCTGTGTATCAGTATTAGAGTGAGAAATCTGTTTTTCCATGGATGCTTTGCCACTGAAAGAAAGAGACTTGGGTTCTAGTAACGGGTTAGCAACGCATGCATCTTCCCTTTTTACTGTTTCACCTTCCTCACCAATATTCTCTATATCAGTATCAGAGTGATAACTCTGTTCTGCCATGGATGCTTTGCCACTGAAAGAAAGAGACTTGGGTTCTAGTAACGGGTGAGCAAGGCATGCATCTTCCCTTTTTTCTGTTTCACCATTCTCACAAATATTCTCTGTATCAGTATTAGAGTGAGAACTCTGTTCTTCCATGGATGCTTAGCCACTAAAAGAAAGAGACTTGGGTTCTAGTAACGGGTGAGCAAGGCATGCATCTTCCCTTTTTTCTGTTTCACCTTTCTCAGCAATATTCTTTGTATCAGTATTAGAGTGAGAACTCTGTTCTGCCAGGGATGCTTTGCCACTGAAAGAAAGAGACTTGGGTTCTAGTAACGGATGAGCAAAGGGATGCATCTTCCCTTTTTTCTGTTTCACCATTCTCACAAATATTCTCTGTATCAGTATTAGAGTGAGAACTCTGTTCTGCCATGGATGCTTTGCCACTGAAAGAAAGAGACTTGGGTTGTAGTAACGGGTGAGGAAGGCATGCATCTTCACTTTTTTCTGTTTCACCTTTCTCACAAATATTCTCTGTATCAGTATTAGAGTGAGAACACTGTTCTGCCATGGATGCTTTGCCACTGAAAGAAAGAGACTTGGGTTATAGTAACGGGTGAGCAAGGCATGCATCTTCCCTTTTTTCTGTTTCACCTTTCTCACCAATATTCTCCGTATCAGTATTAGAGAGACAACTCTGTTCTGCATGGATGCTTTGCCACTGAAAGAAAGAGACTTGGGTTCTAGTAACGCGTGAGTGAGGCATGCATCTTCCCTTTCGTCTGTTTCACCTTTCTCACAAATATTCTCTGTATCAGTGTTAGAGTGAGAACTGTGTTCTGCCATGGATGCTTTGCCACAGAAAGAACGAGTTCTGGGTTCTAGTAACGGGTGAGCAAGGCATGCATCTTCCCATTTTTCTGTTTCACCTTTATCACCAATATTCTCTGTATCAGTATTAGTGAGACAACTCTGTTCTTCCATGGATGTTTTGCCACTGAAAGTAAGATAATTTGGTTCTAGTAACTGGTGAGCAAGGCATGCATCTTCCCTCTTTTCTGTTTCACCACTCTCACAAATAATCTCTGTATCAGTATTAGAGTGAGAACTCTGTTCTGCCATGGATGCTTTGCCACTGAAAGAAAGAGATTTGGGTTCTAGTAACGGGTGAGCAAGGCATGTACCTTCCATTTTTTCTGATTCACCATTCTCACAAATATTCTCTGTATCAGTATTAGAGTGAGAAATCAGTTTTTCCATGGATGCTTTGCCACTGAAAGAAAGAGACTTGGGTTCTAGTAAAGGGTGAGCAACGCATGCATCTTCCCTTTTTACTGTTTCACCTTCCTCACTAATATTCTCTGTATCAGTATCAGAGTGAGAACTCTGTTCTGCCATGGATGCTTTGCCACTGAAAGAAAGAGACTTGGGTTCTAGTAACGTTTGAGCAAGGCATGCATCTTCCCTATTTTCTCTTTCACCATTATCACAAATAATCTCTGTATCAGTATTAGTGTGAGAACTCTGTTTTTCCATGGATGCTTTGCCACTGAAAGAAAGAGACTTGGGTTCTAGTAACGGATGAGCAAAGGGATGCATCTTGCCTTTTTTCTGTTTCACCATTCTCACAAATATTCTCTGTATCAGTATTAGAGTGAGAACTCTGTTCTCCCATGGATGGTTTGCCACTGAAAGAAAGAGACTTGGGTTCTAGTAACGGGTGAGCAAGGCATGCATCTTCCCTTTTTTCTGTTTCACCATTCTCAAAAATATTCTTTGTATCAGTATTAGAGTGAGAACTCTGTTCTGCCATGGATGCTTGGCCACTGAAAGAAAGAGACTTGGGTTCTAGTAACGGGTGAGCAAGGCATGCGTCTTCCCTTTTTTCTGTTTCACCATTCTCACAAATATTCTCTGTATCAGTATTAGAGTGAGAACTCTGTGTTGTCATGGATGCTTTGCCACTGAAAGAAAGAGACTTGGGTTCTACTAACGGGTGAGCAAGGCATGCATCTTCCCTTTTTTCTGTTTCACCTTTCTCACATATATTCTCTGTACCAGTATTAGAGTGAGAACTCTGTTCTGCCATTTATGCTTTGCCACTGAAAGAAAGAGACTTGGGTTCTGGTAACGGGTGAGCAAGGCATGCATCTTCCCTTTTTTCTGTTTCACCTTTTTCACAAATATCCACTGTATCAGTATTAGAGAGACAATTCTGTTCTGCCATTGATGCTTTGCCACTGAAAGAAAGAGACTTGGGTTCTAGTAACGGGTGAGCAAGGCATGTACCTTCCATTTTTTCTGATTCACCATTCTCACAAATATTCTCTGTATCAGTATTAGAGAGTCAACTCTGTTCTGCCATGGATGCTTTGCCACTGAAAGAAAGAGACTTGGGTTCTAGTAACGGGTGAGCAAGGCATGCATCTTTCCTTTTTTTGTTTCACTTTTCTCACAAATATTCTCCATATCAGTATTAGAGAGACAACTCTGTTCTGCCATGGATGCTTTGCCACTGAAAGAAAGAGACTTGGGTTCAAGTAACGGGTGAGCAAGGCATGTATCTTCCGTTTTTTCTGTTTCACATTTCTCACAAATATTCTCTGTATCAGTATTAGAGTGAAAACTCTGTTCTGCCATGGATGCTTTGCCACTGAAAGGAAGAGACTTGGGTAATAGTAACGGGTGAGCAAGGCATGCATCTTCCCTTTTTTCTGTTTCACCTTTCTCACAAATATTCTCTGTATCAGTATTAGAGAGACAATTCTGTTCTGCCATGGATGCTTTGCCACTGAAAGCAAGAGACTTATGTTGTAGTAACGGGTGAGCAAGGCATGTATCTTCCGTTTTTTCTGTTTCACATTTCTCACAAATATTCTCTGTATCAGTATTAGAGTGAAAACTCTGTTCTGCCATGGATGCTTTGCCACTGAAAGGAAGAGACTTGGGTAATAGTAACGGGTGAGCAAGGCATGCATCTTCCCTTTTTTCTGTTTCACCTTTCTCACAAATATTCTCTGTATCAGTATTAGAGAGACAATTCTGTTCTGCCATGGATGCTTTGCCACTGAAAGCAAGAGACTTATGTTGTAGTAACGGGTGAGCAAGGCATGTATCTTCCATTTATTCTGATTCACCATTCTCACAAATATTCTCTGTATCAGTGTTAGAGAGACAACTTTGTTCTGCCATGGATGCTTTGCCACTGAAAGAAAGAGACTTGGGTTCAAGTAACGGGTGAGCAAGGCATGTATCTTCCGTTTTTTCTGTTTCACATTTCTCACAAATATTCTCTGTATCAGTATTAGAGTGAAAACTCTGTTCTGCCATGGATGCTTTGCCACTGAAAGGAAGAGACTTGGGTAATAGTAACGGGTGAGCAAGGCATGCATCTTCCCTTTTTTCTGTTTCACCTTTCTCACAAATATTCTCTGTATCAGTATTAGAGAGACAATTCTGTTCTGCCATGGATGCTTTGCCACTGAAAGCAAGAGACTTATGTTGTAGTAACGGGTGAGCAAGGCATGTATCTTCCATTTATTCTGATTCACCATTCTCACAAATATTCTCTGTATCAGTGTTAGAGAGACAATTCTGTTCTGCCATGGATGCTTTGCCACTGAAAGAAAGAGACTTGGGTTCTAGTAAAGGGTGAGCAACGCATGCATCTTCCCTTTTTACTGTTTCACCTTCCTCACTAATATTCTCTGTATCAGTATCAGAGTGAGAACTCTGTTCTGCCATGGATGTTTTGCCACTGAAAGAAAGAGACTTGGGTTCTAGTAACGGGTGAGCAAGGCATGCACCTTCCCTATTTTCTCTTTCACCATTCTCACAAATAATCTCTGTATCAGTATTAGAGTGAGAACTCTGTTCTGCCATGGATGCTTGGCCACTGAAAGAAAAAGACTTGGGTTCTAGTAACGGGTGAGCTAGGCATGCATCGTCTCTTTTTTCTGTTGCACCGTTCTCACAAATATTCTGTGTATCAGTATTAGAGTGAGAAATCTGTTTTTCCATGGATGCTTTGCCACTGAAAGAAAGAGACTTGGGTTCTAGTAACGGGTGAGCAACGCATGCATCTTCCCTTTTTACTGTTTTACCTTCCTCACCAATATTCTCTGTATCAGTATTAGAGTGAGAACTCTGTTCTTCCATGGATGCTTAGCCACTAAAAGAAAGCGACTTGGGTTTTAGTAACGGGTGAGCAAGACATGCATCTTCCCTTTTTTCTGGTTCACCTTTCTCAGCAATAATTTTTGTATCAGTATTAGAGTGAGAACTCTGTTCTGCCAGGGATACTTTGCCACTGAAAGAAAGAGACTTGGGTTCTAGTAACGGATGAGCAAAGGGATGCATCTTCCCTTTTTTCTGTTTCACCATTCTCACAAATATTCTCTGTATCAGTATTAGAGTGAGAACTCTGTTCTGCCATGGATGGTTTGCCACTGAAAGAAAGAGACTTGGGTGCTAGTAACGGGTGAGCAAGGCATGCATCTTCCCTTTTTTCTGTTTCACCATTCTCAAAAATATTCTTTGTATCAGTATTAGAGTGAGAACTCTGTTCTGCCATGGATGCTTTGCCACTGAAAGAAAGAGACTTGGGTTCTAGTAAAGGGTGAGCAAGGCATGCGTCTTCCCTTTTTTCTGTTTCACCATTCTCACAAATATTCTCTGTATCAGTATTAGAGTGAGAACTCTGTGTTGTCATGGATGCTTTGCCACTGAAAGAAAGAGACTTGGGTTCTAGTAACGGGTGAGCAAGGCATGCATCTTCCCTTTTTTCTGTTTCACCTTTCTCACATATATTCTCTGTACCAGTATTAGAGTGAGAACTCTGTTCTGCCATGGATGCTTTGCCACTGAAAGCAAGAGACTTGGGTTGTAGTAACGGGTGAGCAAGGCATGTATCTTCCATTTATTCTGATTCACCATTCTCACAAATATTCTCTGTATCAGTGTTAGAGAGACAACTCTGTTCTGCCATGGATGCTTTGCCACTGAAAAAAAGAGACTTGGGTTCTAGTAACGGGTGAGCAAGGCATGCATCTTCCCTTTTTTCTGTTTCACCTTCCTCACAAATATTCTCCGTATCAGTATTAGAGAGACAACTCTGTTCTGCCATGGATGCTTTGCCACTGAAAGAAAGAGACTTGGGTTCTAGTAACGCGTGAGTGAGGCATGCATCTTCCCTTTCGTCTGTTTCACCATTCTCACAAATATTCTTTGTGTCAGTGTTAGAGTGAGAACTGTGTTCTGCCATGGATGTTTTCCCACTGAAAGAACGAGACTTGGGTTCTAGTAACGGGTGAGCAAGGCATGCATCTTCCCTTTATTCTGTTTCACCTTTCTCAGCAATATTCTCTGTATCAATATTAGAGTGAGAACTCTGTTCCGCCAGGGATGCTTTGCCACTGAAAGAAAGAGATTTGGGTTCTAGTAACGTGTGAGCAAGACATGCATCTTCACTTTTTTCTGTTTCACCTTTCTCACAAATATTCTCTGTATCAGTATTAGAGTGAGAACTCTGTTCTGCCATGGATGCTTTGCCACTGAAAGAAAGAGACTTGGGTTATAGTAACGGGTGAGCAAGGCATGCATCTTCCCTTTTTTCTGTTTCACCTTTCTCACCAATAATCTCCGTATCAGTATTAGAGAGACAACTCTGTTCTGCCGTGGATGCTTTGCCACTGAAAGAAAGAGACTTGGGTTCTAGTAAGGCGTGAGTGAGGCTTGCATCTTCCCTTTCGTCTGTTTCACCTTTCTCACAAATATTCTCTGTATCAGTGTTAGAGTGAGAACTGTGTTCTGCCATGGATGCTTTGCCACAGAAAGAACGAGTTTTGATTTCTAGTAACGGGTGAGCAAGGCATGCATCTTCATATTTTTCTCTTTCACCTTTCTCACTAATATTCTCTGTATCAGTATTAGTGAGACAACTCTGTTCTGCCATGGATGCTTTGCCACTGAAAGTAAGATAATTTGGTTCTAGTAACGGGTGAGCAAGGCATGCATCTTCTCTTTTTTCTGTTTCACCACTCTCACAAATAATCTCTGTATCAGTATTAGAGTGAGAACTCTGTTCTGCCATGGATGCTTGGAAACTGAAAGAAAGAGTCTTGGGTTCTAGTAACGGGTGAGCAAGGCATGCATCGTCTCTTTTTTCTGTTTCACCGTTCTCACAAATATTCTGTGTATCAGTATTAGAGTGAGAAATCTGTTTTTCCATGGATGCTTTGCCACTGAAAGAAAGAGACTTGGGTTCTAGTAACGGGTGAGCAACGCATGCATGTTCCCTTTTTACTGTTTCACCTTCCTCACCAATATTCTCTGTATCAGTATCAGAGTGAGAACTCTGTTCTGCCATGGATGCTTTGCCACTGAAAGAAAGAGACTTGGGTTCTAGTAACGGGTGAGCAAGGCATGCACCTTCCCTATTTTCTGTTTCACCATTCTCACAAATAATCTCTGTATCAGTATTAGAATGAGAACTCTGTTCTGCCATGGATGCTTGGCCACTGAAAGAAAAAGACTTGGGTTCTAGTAACGGGGGAGCAAGGCATGCGTCATCTCTTTTTTCTGTTTCACCGTTCTCTCAAATATTCTTTGTGTCAGTGTTAGAGTGAGAACTGTGTTCTGCCATGGATGTTTTCCCACTGAAAGAACGAGACTTGGGTTCTAGTAACGGGTGAGCAAGGCATGCATCTTCCCTTTATTCTGTTTCACCTTTCTCAGCAATATTCTCTGTATCAATATTAGAGTGAGAACTCTGTTCCGCCAGGGATGCTTTGCCACTGAAAGAAAGAGATTTGGGTTCTAGTAACGGGTGAGCAAGGCATGCATCTTCACTTTTTTCTGTTTCACCTTTCTCACAAATATTCTCTGTATCAGTATTAGAGTGAGAACTCTGTTCTTCCATGGATGCTTAGGCACTAAAAGAAAGAGACTTGGGTTCTAATAACGGGTGAGCAAGGCATGCATCTTCCCTTTTTTCTGGTTCACTTTTCTCAGCAATATTCTTTGTATCAGTATTAGAGTGAGAACTCTGTTCTGCCATGGGTGCTTGGCCACTGAAAGAAAGAGACTTGGGTTCTAGTAACGGGTGAGCAAGGCATGCGTCTTCCCTTTATTCTGTTTCACCTTTCTCAGCAATATTCTCTGTATCAATATTAGAGTGAGAACTCTGTTCCGCCAGGGATGCTTTGCCACTGAAAGAAAGAGATTTGGGTTCTAGTAACGGGTGAGCAAGGCATGCATCTTCCCTTTATTCTGTTTCACCTTTCTCAGCAATATTCTCTGTATCAATATTAGAGTGAGAACTCTGTTCCGCCAGGGATGCTTTGCCACTGAAAGAAAGAGATTTGGGTTATAGTAACGGGTGAGCAAGGCATGCATCTTCCCTTTTTTCTGTTTCACCTTTCTCACAAATATTCTCTGTATCAGTATTAGAGAGACAATTCTGTTCTGCCATGGATGCTTTGCCACTGAAAGCAAGAGACTTGGGTTGTAGTAACGGGTGAGCAAGGCATGTATCTTCCATTTATTCTGATTCACCATTCTCACAAATATTCTCTGTATCAGTGTTAGAGAGACAACTCTGATCTGCCATGGATGCTTTGCCACTGAAAAAAAGAGACTTGGGTTCTAGTAACGGGTGAGGAAGGCATGCGTCTTCCCTTTTTTCTGTTTCACCATTCTTACAAATATTCTCTGTATCATTATTAGAGTGAAAACTCTGTTCTGCCATGGATGCTTTGCCACTGAAAGGAAGAGACTTGGGTAATAGTAACGGGTGAGCAAGGCATGCATCTTCCCTTTTTTCTGTTTCACCTTTCTCACAAATATTCTCTGTATCAGTATTAGAGAGACAATTCTGTTCTGCCATGGATGCTTTGCCACTGAAAGCAAGAGACTTGGGTTGTAGTAACGTGTGAGCAAGGCATGTATCTTCCATTTATTCTGATTCACCATTCTCACAAATATTCTCTGTATCAGTGTTAGAGAGACAACTCTGATCTGCCATGGATGCTTTGCCACTGAAAAAAAGAGACTTGGGTTCTAGTAACGGGTGAGCAAGGCATGCATCTTCCCTTTTTTCTGTTTCACCTTTCTCACCAATAATCTCCGTATCAGTATTAGAGAGACAACTCTGTTCTGCCATGGATGCTTTGCCACTGAAAGAAAGAGACTTGGGTTCTAGTAAGGCGTGAGTGAGGCATGCATCTTCCCTTTCGTCTGTTTCACATTTCTCACAAATATTCTCTGTATCAGTGTTAGAGTGAGAACTGTGTTCTGCCATGGATGCTTTGCCACAGTAAGAACGAGTTTTGGGTTCTAGTAACGGGTGAGCAAGGCATGCATCATCCCATTTTTCTGTTTCACCTTTCTCACCAATATTCTCTGTATCAGTATTAGTGAGACAACTCTGTTCTTCCATGGATGCTTTGCCACTGAAAGTAAGATAATTTGGTTCTACTAACGGGTGAGCAAGGCATGCATCTTCCCTTTTTTCTGTTTCACCACTCTCACAAATAATCTCTGTATCAGTATTAGAGTGAGAACTCTGTTCTGCCATGGATGCTTGGCCACTGAAAGAAAGAGACTTGGGTTCTAGTAACGGGTGAGCAAGGCATGCATCGTCTCTTTTTTCTGTTTCACCGTTCTCACAAATATTCTGTGTATCAGTATTAGAGTGAGAAATCTGTTTTTCCATGGATGCTTTGCCACTGAAAGAAAGAGGCTTGGGTTCTAGTAACGGGTGAGCAACGCATGCATCTTCCCTTTTTACTGTTTCACCTTCCTCACCAATATTCTCTGTATCAGTATCAGAGTGAGAACTCTGTTCTGCCATGGATGCTTTGCCACTGAAAGAAAGAGACTTGGGTTCTAGTAACGGGTGAGCAAAGCATGTATCTTCCCTATTTTCTGTTTCACCATTCTCACAAATAATCTCTGTATCAGTATTAGAGTGAGAACTCTGTTCTGCCATGGATGCTTGGCCACTGAAAGAAAAAGACTTGGGTTATAGTAACGGGTGAGCAAGGCATGCATCGTCTCTTTTTTCTGTTTCACCGTTCTCACAAATATTCTGTGTCACAAATATTCAGTATTAGAGTGAGAAATCTGTTTTTCCATGGATGCTTTGCCACTGAAAGAAAGAGACTTGGGTTCTAGTAACGGGTGAGCAACGCATGCATCTTCCCTTTTTACTGTTTCACCTTCCTCACCAATATTCTCTGTATCAGTTTCAGAGTGAGAACTCTGTTCTGCCATGGATGCTTTACCACTGAAAGAAAGAGACTTGGGTTCTAGTAACGGGTGAGCAAGGCATGCATCTTCCCTTTTTTCTGTTTCACCATTCTCACAAATATTCTCTGTATCAGTATTAGAGTGAGAACTCTGTTCTTCCATGGATGCTTAGCCACTAAAGAAAGAGACTTGGGTTCTAGTAACGGGTGAGCAAGGCATGCATCTTCCCTTTTTTCTGGTTCACCTTTCTCAGCAATATTCTTTGTATCAGTATTAGAGTGAGAACTCTGTTCTGCCAGGGATACTTTGCCACTGAAAGAAAGAGACTTGGGTCCTAGTAACGGATGAGCAAAGGGATGCATCTTCCCTTTTTTCTGTTTCACCATTCTCACAAATATTCTCTGTATCAGTATTAGAGTGAGAACTCTGTTCTGCCATGGATGGTTTGCCACTGAAAGAAAGAGACTTGGGTTCTAGTAACGGGTGAGCAAGGCATGCATGTTCCCTTTTTTCTGTTTCACCATTCTCAAAAATATTCTTTGTATCGGTATTAGATTGAGAACTCTGTTCTTCCATGGATGCTTTGCCACTGAAAGGAAGAGACTTGGGTAATAGTAACGGGTGAGCAAGGCATGCATCTTCCCTTTTTTCTGTTTCACGTTTCTCACAAATATTCTGTGTATCAGTATTAGAGAGACAATTCTGTTCTGCCATGGATGCTTTGCCACTGAAAGCAAGAGACTTGGGTTGTAGTAACGGGTGAGCAAGGCATGTATCTTCCATTTATTCTGATTCACCATTCTCACAAATATTCTCTGTATCAGTGTTAGAGAGACAACTCTGTTCTGCCATGGATGCTTTGCCACTGAAAAAAAGAGACTTGGGTTCTAGTAACGGGTGAGCGAGGCATGCATCTTCCCTTTTTTCTGTTTCACCTTTCTCACAAATATTCTCCGTAACAGTATTAGAGAGACAACTCTGTTCTGCCATGGATGCTTTGCCACTGAAAGAAAGAGACTTGGGTTCTAGTAACGCGTGAGTGAGGCATGCATCTTCCCTTTCGTCTGTTTCACCTTTCTCACAAATATTCTTTGTGTCAGTGTTAGAGTGAGAACTGTGTTCTGCCATGGATGTTTTCCCACTGAAAGAACGAGTCTTGGGTTGTAGTAACGGGTGAGCAAGGCATGCATCTTCCCTTTATTCTGTTTCACCTTTCTCAGCAATATTCTCTGTATCAATATTACAGTGAGAACTCTGTTCCGCCAGGGATGCTTTGCCACTGAAAGAAAGAGATTTGGGTTCTAGTAACTGGTGAGCAAGGCATGCATCTTCACTTTTTTCTGTTTCACCTTTCTCACAAATATTCTCTGTATCAGTATTAGAGTGAGAACTGTGTTCTGCCATGGATGCTTTGCCACTGAAAGAAAGAGATTTGGGTTATAGTAACGGGTGAGCAAGGCATGCATCTTCCCTTTTTTCTGTTTCACCTTTCTCACCAATAATCTCCGTATCAGTATTAGAGAGACAACTCTGTTCTGCCATGGATGCTTTGCCACTGAAAGAAAGAGACTTGGGTTCTAGTAAGGCGTGAGTGAGGCATGCATCTTCCCTTTCGTCTGTTTCACCTTTCTCACAAATATTCTCTGTATCAGTGTTAAAGTGAGAACTGTGTTCTGCCATGGATGCTTTGCCACAGAAAGAACGAGTCTTGGGTTATAGTAACGGGTGAGCAAGGCATGCATCTTCCCATTTTTCTGTTTCACATTTCTCACCAATATTCTCTGTATCAGTATTAGTGAGACAACTCTGTTCTTCCATGGATGCTTTGCCACTGAAAGTAAGATAATTTGGTTTGAGTAACGGGTGAGCAAGGCATGCATCTTCCCTTTTTTCTGTTTCACCACTCTCACAAATAATCTCTGTATCAGTATTAGAGTGAGAACTCTGTTCTGCCATGGATGCTTGGCCACTGAAAGAAAGAGACTTGGGTTCTAGTAACGGGTGAGCAAGGCATGCATCGTCTCTTTTTTCTGTTTCACCGTTCTCACAAATATTCTGTGTATCAGTATTAGAGTGAGAAATCTGTTTTTCCATGGATGCTTTGCCACTGAAAGAAAGAGACTTGGGTTCTAGTAACGGGTGAGCAACGCATGCAACTTCCCTTTTTACTGTTTCACCTTCCTCACCAATATTCTCTGTATCAGTATCAGAGTGAGAACTCTGTTCTGCCATGGATGCTTTGACACTGAAAGAAACAGACTTGGGTTCTAGTAACGGGTGAACAAGGCATGCATCTTCCCTATTTTCTGTTTCACCATTCTCACAAATAATCTCTGTATCAGTATTAGAGTGAGAACTCTGTTCTGCCATGGATGCTTGGCCACTGAAAGAAAAAGACTTGGGTTCTAGTAACGGGTGAGCAAGGCATGCATCGTCTCTTTTTTCTGTTTCACCGTTCTCACAAATATTCTGTGTCACAAATATTCAGTATTAGAGTGAGAAATCTGTTTTTCCATGGATGCTTTGCCACTGAAAGAAAGAGACTTGGGTTCTAGTAACGGGTGAGCAACGCATGCATCTTCCCTTTTTACTGTTTCACCTTCCTCACCAATATTCTCTGTATCAGTATCAGAGTGAGAACTCTGTTCTGCCATGGATGCTTTACCACTGAAAGAAAGAGACTTGGGTTCTAGTAACGGGTGAGCAAGGCATGCATCTTCCCTTTTTTCTGTTTAACCATTCTCACAAATATTTTTTGTATCAGTATTAGAGTGAGAACTCTGTTCTGCCAGGGATACTTTGCCACTGAAAGAAAGAGACTTGGGTTCTAGTAACGGATGAGCAAAGGGATGCATCTTCCCTTTTTCTGTTTCACCATTCTCAGAAATATTTTCTGTATCAGTATCAGAGTGAGAACTCTGTTCTGCCATGGATGGTTTGCCACTGAAAGAAAGAGACTTGGGTTCTAGTAACGGGTGAGCAAGGCATGCATCTTCCCTTTTTTCTGTTTCACCATTCTCAAAAATATTCTTTGTATCAGTATTAGAGTGAGAACTCTGTTCTGCCATGGATGCTTGGCCACTGAAAGAAAGAGACTTGGGTTCTAGTAACGGGTGAGCAAGGCATGCGTCTTCCCTTTTTTCTGTTTCACCATTTTCACAAATATTCTCTGTATCAGTATTAGATTGAGAACTCTGTGTTGTCATGGATGCTTTGCCACTGAAAGAAAGAGACTTGGGTTCTAGTAACGGGTGAGCAAGGCATGCATCTTCCCTTTTTTCTGTTTCACCATTCTCACATATATTCTCTGTACCAGTATTAGAGTGAGAACTCTGTTCTGCCATGGATGCTTTGCCACTGAAAGAAAGAGACTTGGGTTCTAGTAACGGGTGAGCAAGGCATGTATCTTCCATTTTTTCTGATTCACCATTCTCACAAATATTCTCTGTATCAGTATTAGAGAGACAACTCTGTTCTGCCATGGATGCTTTGCCACTGAAAGAAAGAGACTTGGGTTCTAGTAACGGGTGAGCAAGGCATGCATCTTCCCTTTTTTCTGTTTTACTTTTCTCACAAATATTCTCCGTATCAGTATTAGAGAGACAACTCTGTTCTGCCATGGATGCTTTGCCACTGAAAGAGAGAGACTTGGGTTCAAGTAACGGGTGAGCAAGGCATGTATCTTCCGTTTCTTCTGTTTCACCTTTCTCACAAATAATCTCTGTATCAGTATTAGAGTGAGAACTCTGTTCTGCCATGGATGCTTGGCCAAAGAAAGAGAAAGACTTGGGTTCTAGTAACGGGTGAGCAAGGCATGCATCGTCTCTTTTTTCTGTTTCACCGTTCTCACAAATATTCTGTGTATCAGTATTAGAGTGAGAAATCTGTTTTTCCATGGATGCTTTGTCAGTGAAAGAAAGAGACTTGGGTTCTAGTAACTGGTGAACAAGGCATGTATCTTCCATTTATTCTGATTCACCATTCTCACAAATATTCTCTGTATCAGTGTTAGAGAGACAACTCTGTTCTGCCATGGATGCTTTGCCACTGAAAAAAAGAGACTTGGGTTCTAGTAACGGGTGAGCAAGGCATGCATCTTCCCTTTTTTCTGTTTCACCTTTCTCACAAATATTCTCCGTATCAGTATTAGAGAGACAACTCTGTTCTGCCATGGATGCTTTGCACTGAAAGAAAGAGACTTGGGTTCTAGTAACGCGTGAGTGAGGCATGCATCTTCCCTTTCGTCTGTTTCACCATTCTCACAAATATTCTTTGTGTCAGTGTTAGAGTGAGAATTTTGTTCTGCCATGGATGCTTTGCCACAGAAAGAACGAGTTTTGGGTTCTAGTAACGGGTGAGCAAGGCATGCATCTTCCCATTTTTCTGTTTCACCTTTCTCACAAATATTCTCCGTATCAGTATTAGTGAGACAACTCTGTTCTTCCATGGATGCTTTGCCACTGAAAGTAAGATAATTTGGTTCTAGTAACGGGTGAGCAAGGCATGCATCTTCCCATTTTTCTGTTTCACCACTCTCACAAATAATTTTTGTATCAGTATTAGAGTGAGAACTCTGTTCTGCCATGGATGCTTGGCCACTGAAAGAAAGAGACTTGGGTTCTAGTAACGGGTGAGCAAGGCATGCATCTTCCCTTTTTTCTGTTTCACCATTCTCACAAATATTCTCTGTATGAGTATTAGAGTGAGAACTCTGTTCTTCCATGGGTGCTTAGCCACTAAAAGAAAGAGACTTGGGTTCTAGTAACGGGTGAGCAAGGCATGCATCTTCCCTTTTTTCTGTTTCACCATTCTCACAAATATTCTCTGTATCAGTATTAGAGTGAAAACTCTGTTCTGCCATGGGTGCTTTGCCACTGAAAGGAAGAGACTTGGGTAATAGTAACGGGTGAGCAAGGCATGCATCTTCCCTTTTTTCTGTTTCACCTTTCTCACAAATATTCTCTGTATCAGTATTAGAGAGACAATTCTGTTCTACCATGGATGCTTTGCCACTGAAAGCAAGAGACTTGGGTTGTAGTAACGAGTGAGCAAGACATGTATCTTCCATTTATTCTGATTCACCATTCTCACAAATATTCTCTGTATCAGTGTTAGAGAGACAACTCTGATCTGCCATGGATGCTTTGCCACTGAAAAAAAG
Source organism: Ryuthela nishihirai (assembly GCA_038380435.1). Lineage (NCBI taxonomy): Eukaryota > Metazoa > Arthropoda > Arachnida > Araneae > Heptathelidae > Ryuthela > Ryuthela nishihirai. The sequence goes on along the minus strand of JAWZYU010000015.1, from coordinate 5,871,596 downwards.
AGACTTGAGTTCTAGTAACGGGTGAGCAAGGCATGCATCTTCCCTTTTTTCTGTTTCACCTTTCTCACAAATATTCTCCGTATCAGTATTAGAGAGACAAGTCTGTTCTGCCATGGATGCTTTGCCACTGAAAGAAAGAGACTTGGGTTCTAGTAACGCGTGAGTGAGGCATGCATCTTCCCTTTCGTCTGTTTCACCATTCTCACAAATATTCTTTGTGTCAGTGTTAGAGAGAGAACTATGTTCTGCCATGGATGTTTTCCCACTGAAAGAACGAGTCTTGGGTTCTAGTAACGGGTGAGCAAGGCATGCATATTCCCTTTATTCTGTTTCACCTTTCTCAGCAATATTCTCTGTATCAATATTAGAGTGAGAACTCTATTCCGCCATTGATGCTTTGCCACTGAAAGAAAGAGATTTGGGTTCTAGTAACGGGTGAGCAAGGCATGCAACTTCACTTTTTTCTGTTTCACCTTTCTCACAAATATTCTCTGTATCACTATTAGAGTGAGAATTCTGTTCTGCCATGGATGCTTTGCCACTGAAAGAAAGAGACTTGGGTTATAGTAACGGGTGAGCAAGGCATGCATCTTCCCTTTTTTCTGTTTCACCTTTCTCACCAATAATCTCCGTATCAGTATTAGAGAGACAACTCTGTTCTGCCATGGATGCTTTGCCACTGAAAGAAAGAGACTTGGGTTCTAGTAAGGCGTGAGTGAGGCATGCATCTTCCCTTTCGTCTGTTTCACCTTTCTCACAAATATTCTCTGTATCAGTGTTAGAGTGAGAACTGTGTTCTGCCATGGATGCTTTGCCACAGAAAGAAAGAGACTTGGGTTCTAGTAACTGATGAGCAAGGGATGAATCTTCCCTTTTTTCTGTTTCACCTTTCTCACAAATATTCTCTGTATCAGTATTAGAGAGACAATTCAGTTCTGCCATCGATGCTTTGCCACTTAAAGAAAGACACTTTGGTTCTAGTAACGGGTGAGCAAAGCATGTATCTTCCATTTATTCTGATTCACCATTCTCACAAATATTTTCTGTATCAGTATTAGAGAGACAACTCTGTTCTGCCATCAATGCTTTTCCACTTAAAGAAAGAGACTTGGGTTCTAGTAACGGGTGAGCAAGGCATGCATCTTCCCTTTTTTCTGTTTCACCTTTCTCACAAATATTCTCCGTATCAGTATTAGAGAGACAACTCTGTTCTGCCATGGAAAACACATGCTTTGCCACTGAAAGAAAGAGACTTGGGTTCTAGTAACGCGTGAGTGAGGCATGCATCTTCCCTTTCGTCTGTTTCACCATTCTCACAAATATTCTTTGTGTCAGTGTTAGAGTGAGAACTGTGTTCTGCCATGGATGCTTTCCCACTGAAAGAACGAGCCTTGGGTTCTAGTAACGGGTGAGCAAGGCATGCATCTTTCCTTTTTTCTGTTTCACCTTTCTCAGCAATATTCTCTGTATCAGTATTAGAGTGAGAACTCTGTTCTGCCAGGGATGCTTTGCCACTGAAAGAAAGAGACTTGGGTTCTAGTAACGGGTGAGCAAGGCATGCATCTTCCCTTTTTTCTGTTTCACTTTTCTCAGCAATATTCTTTGTATCAGTATTAGAGTGAGAACTCTGTTCTTCCAGGGATGCTTTGCTACTGAAAGAAAGAGACTTGGGTTCTAGTAACGGATGAGCAAGGGATGCATCTTCCCTTTTTTCTGTTTCACCATTCTCACAAATATTCTCCGTATCAGTATTAGAGAGACAACGCTGTTCTTCCATGGATGCTTTCCCACTGAAAGAAAGAGACTTGGGTTCTAGTAACGGGTGAGCAAGGCATGCATCTTCCCTTTTTTCTGTTTCACTTTTCTCAGCAATATTCTTTGTATCAGTATTAGAGTGAGAACTCTGTTCTGCCATTGATGCTTTGCCACTGAAAGAAAGAGACTTGGGTTCTAGTAACTGATGAGCAAGGGATGCATCTTCCCTTTTTTCTGTTTCACCTTTCTCACAAATATTCTCTGTATCAGTATTAGAGAGACAATTCTGTTCTGCCATGGATGCTTTCCCACTGAAAGAAAGATACTTGGGTTCTAGTAACGGGTGAGCAAGGCATGTATCTTCCATTTTTTCTGATTCACCATTCTCACAAATATTCTCTGTATCAGTATTAGAGAGACAACTCTGTTCTGCCATGGATGCTTTGCCATTGAAAGAAAGAGACTTGGGTTCTAGTAACGGGTGAGCAACGCATGCATCTTCCCTTTTTTCTGTTTCACTTTTCTCACAAATATTCTCCGTATCAGTATTAGAGAGACAACACTGTTCTGCCATGGATGCTTTGCCACTGAAAGAAAGAGACTTCGGTTCAAGTAACGGGTGAGCAAGGCATGTATTTTCCGTTTTTTCTGTTTCACCTTTCTCACAAATATTCTCTGTGTCAGTATTAGAGTGAAAACTCCGTTCTGCCATGGATGCTTTGCCACTGAAAGGAAGAGACTTGGGTTCTAGTAGCGGGTGAGCAAGGCATGCATCTTCCCTTTTTTCTGTTTCACCTTTCTCACAAATATTCTCTGTATCAGTATTAGAGAGACAATTCTGTTCTGCCATGGATGCTTTGCCACTGAAAGAAAGAAATTTGGGTTCTAGTAACGGGTGAGCAAGGCATGCATCTTTCCTTTTTTCTGTTTCACCTTTCTCACCAATATTCTCCGTATCAGTATTAGAGAGACAACGCTGTTCTTCCATGGACGCTTTGCCACTGAAAGTAAGATAATTTGTTTCTAGTAACTGGTGAGCAAGGCATGCAACTTCCCTTTATTCTGTTTCACCATTCTCACAAATATTTTTTGTATCAGTATTAGAGTGAGAAATCTGTTCTGCCATGGATGCTTGGCCACTGATAGAAAGAGACTTGTGTTCTAGTAACGGGTGAGCAAGGCATGCATCTTCCCTTTTTTCTGTTTCACCATTCTCAGCAATATTCTCTGTATCAGTATTAGAGTGAGAACTCTGTTCTGCCAGGGATGCTTTGGCACTGAAAGAAAGAGACTTGTGTTCTAGTAACGGGTGAGCAAGGCATGCATCTTCCCTTTTTTCTGTTTCACCATTCTCAGCAATATTCTCTGTATCAGTATTAGAGTGAGAACTCTGTTCTGCCATGGATGCTTGGCCACTGAAAGAAAGAGACTTGGGTTCTAGTAACGGGTGAGCAAGGCATGCATCTTCCCTTTTTTCTGTTTCACCATTCTCAGTAATATTCTCTGTATCAGTATTAGAGTGAGAACTCTGTTCTGCCATGGATGCTTGGCCAGTAAAAGAAAGAGACTTGGGTTCTAGTAACGGGTGAGCAAGGCATGCATCTTCCCTTTTTTGTGTTTCACCTTTCTGAGCAATATTCTTTGTATCAGTATTAGAGTGAGAACTCTGTTCTGCCATGGATGCTTGGCCACTATAAGAAAGAGACTTGGGTTCTAGTAACGGGTGAGCAAGGCATGCATCGTCTCTTTTTTCTGTTTCACCTTTCTCACAAATATTCTGTGTATCAGTATTAGACTGAGAAATCTGTTTTTTCATGGATGCTTTGCCACTGAAAGAAAGAGACTTGGGTTCTAGTAACGGGTGAGCAACGTATGCATCTTCCCTATTTACTGTTTCACCTTGCTCACCAATATTCTCTGTATCAGTATCAGAGTGAGAACTCTGTTCTGCCATGGATGCTTTGCCACTGAAAGAAAGAGACTTGGGATCTAGTACGGGTGAGCAAGGCATGCATCTTCCCTTTTTTCTGTTTCACCATTCTCACAAATATTCTCTGTATCAGTATTAGAGTGAGAACTCTGTTTTACCATGGATGCTTGGCCACCAAAAGAAAGAGACTTGGGTTCTAGTAACGGGTGAGCAAGGCATGCATCTTACCATTTCTGTATTTCACCTTTCTGAGCAATATTCTTTGTATCAGTATTAGAGTGAGAACTCTGTTCTGCCAGGGATGCTTTGCCACTTAAACAAAGAGACTTGGGTTCTAGTAACGGGTGAGCAAGGCATGCATCTTCCCTTTTTTCTGTTTCACCATTCTCACAAATATTCTCTGTATCAGTATTAGAGTAAGAACTCTGTTCTATTATGGATGCTTTGCCACTGAAAGAAAGAGACTTGGGTTCTAGTAACGGGTGAGCAAGGCATGCATCTTCCCTTTTTTCTGTTTCACCTTTCTCACAAATATTCTCTGTATCAGTATTAGAGAAACAACTCTGTTCTGCCATGGATGCTTTGCCACTGAAAGAAAGAGACTTGGGTTCAAGTATCGGGTGAGCAAGGCATGTATCTTCCCTTATTCCTGTTTCACCATTCTCACAAATATTCTCTGTACCAGTGTTAGAGAGACAACTCTGTTCTGCCATGGATGCTTTGCCACTGAAAGGAAGAGACTTGGGTTCTAGTAGCGGGTGAGCAAGGCATGTATCTTCCATTTATTCTGATTCACCATTCTCACAAATATTCTCTGTATCAGAAATAGAGAGTCAACTCTGTTCTGCCATGAATGCTTTGCCACTGAAAGAAAGAGACTTGGGTCTAGTAACGGGTGAGCAACGCATGCATCTTCCCTTTTTACTGTTTCACCTTGCTCACCAATATTCTCTGTATCAGTATCAGAGTGAGAACTCTGTTCTGCCATGGATGCTTTGCCACAGAAATAAAGAGACTTGGGTTCTAGTAACGGGTGAGCAAGGCATGCATCTTCCCTTTTTTCTGTTTCACCATTCTCACAAATATTCTCTGTATCAGTATTAGAGTGAGAACTCTGTTCTTCCATGGATGCTTGGCCACTAAAATAAAGAGACTTGGGTTCTAGTAACGGGTGAGCAAGGCATGCATCTTCCCTTTTTTCTGTTTCACAATTCTCACAATTATTCTCTGTATTAGTATTAGAGTGAGAATTCTGTTCTGCCATGGATGCTTGGCCACTGAAAGAAAGAGACTTGGGTTCTAATAACGGGTGAGCAAGGCATGCATCTTCCCTTTTTTCTGTTTCACCTTTCTCACAAATATTCTCTGTATCAGTATTAGAGAAACAACTCTGTTCTGCCATGGATGTTTTGCCACTGAAAGAAAGAGACTTGGGTTCTAGTAACGGGTGAGCAAGGCATGCATCTTCCCTTTTTTCTGTTTCACAATTCTCACAATTATTCTCTGTATTAGTATTAGAGTGAGAATTCTGTTCTGCCATGGATGCTTGGCCACTGAAAGAAAGAGACTTGGGTTCTAATAACGGGTGAGCAAGGCATGCATCTTCCCTTTTTTTTGTTTCACCTTTCTCACAAATATTCTCTGTATCAGTATTAGAGAGACAATTCTGTTCTGCCATGGATGCTTTGCCACTAAAAGAAAGAGACTTGGGTTCTAGTAACGGGTGAGCAAGGCATGTATCTTCCATTTATTCTGATTCACCATTCTCACAAATATTCTCTGTATCAGAAATAGAGAGTGAACTCTGTTTTGCCATGAATGCTTTGCCACTGAAAGAAAGAGACTTGGGTCTAGTAACGGGTGAGCAACGCATGCATCTTCCCTTTTTACTGTTTCACCTTGCTCACCAATATTCTCTGTATCAGTATCAGAGTGAGAACTCTGTTCTGCCATGGATGCTTTGCCACAGAAATAAAGAGACTTGGGTTCTAGTAACGGGTGAGCAAGGCATGCATCTTCCCTTTTTTCTGTTTCACCATTCTCACAAATATTCTCTGTATCAGTATTAGAGTGAGAACTCTGTTCTGCCATGGATGCTTGGCCACTAAAATAAAGAGACTTGGGTTCTAGTAACGGGTGAGCAAGGCATGCATCTTCCCTTTTTTCTGTTTCACAATTCTCACAATTATTCTCTGTATTAGTATTAGAGTGAGAATTCTGTTCTGCCATGGATGCTTGGCCACTGAAAGAAAGAGACTTGGGTTCTAATAACGGGTGAGCAAGGCATGCATCTTCCCTTTTTTCTGTTTCAATTTTCTCACCAATATTCTCTGTATCAGTATTAGAGTGAGAACTCTGTTCTGCCATGGATGCGTGGCCACTGAAAGAAAGAGACTTGGGTTTTAGTAACGGGTGAGCAAGGCATGCATCTTCCCTTTTTTCTGTTTCACCATTCTCACAAATATTATTGTATCAGTATTAGAGTGAGAACTCTGTTCTGCAAGGGATGCTTTGCCACTGAAAGAAAGAGACTTGGGTTCTAGTAACGGGTGAGCAAGGCATGCATCTTCCCTTTTTTCTGTTTCACTATTCTCAAAAATATTCTCTGTATCAGTATTAGAGTGAGAAATCTGTTCTGCCATGGATGCTTGGCCACTGAAAGAAAGAGACTTGGATTCTAGTAACGGGTGAGCAAGGCATGCATCTTCCCTTCTTTCTGTTTCACCTTTCTCACAAATATTCTCTGAAAGAGTATTAGAGAGACAACTCTGTTCTACCATGGATGATTTGTCACCGAAAGAAAGAGACTTGGGTTCTAGTAACGGGTGAGCAACGCACGTATCTTCCCTTTTTACTGTTTCACCTTGCTCACCAATATTCTCTGTATCAGTATCACAATGAGAACTCTGTCCTGCCATGGATGCTTTGCCACTGAAAAAAGAGACTTGGGTTCTAGTAACGGGTGAGCAAGCCATGCATCTTCTCTCTTTTCTGTTTCACCTTTCTCACAAATATTCTCTGTATCAGTATTAGAGTGAGAACTCTGTTCTGCCATGGATGCTTTGCCACTGAAAGAAAGAGACTTGGGTTCCAGTAACGGGTGAGCAAGGCATGCATCTTCCCTTTTTTCTGTTTCAGCTTTCTCACAAATATTCTCTGTATCAGTATTAGAGTGAGAACTCTGTTCTGCCATGAATGCTTTGCCACTGAAAGAAAGAGACTTGGGTTCTAGTAACGGGTGAGCAAGGCATGCATCTTCCCTTTTTTCTGTTTCACCTTTCTCACAAATATTCTCTGTATCAGTATTAGAGTGAGAACTCTGTTCTGTCATGGATGCTTTGCCACTGAAAGAAAGAGACTTGGGTTCTAGTAACGGGTGAGCAAGGCATGCATCTTCCCTTTTTTCTGTTTCACCATTCTCACAAATATTCTTTGTATCAGTATTAGAGTGAGAACTCTGTTCTGCCATGGATGCTTGGATACTGAAAGAAAGAGACTTGGGTTCTAGTAACGGGTGAGCAAGGCATGCATCTTCCCTTTTTTCTGTTTCACCATTCTCACAAATATTCTCTGTATCAGTATTAGAGTGAGAACTCTGTTCTTCCATGGATGCTTGGCCACTGAAAGAAAGAGACTTGGGTTCTAGTAACGGGTGAGCAAGGCATGAATCTTCCCTTTTTTCTGTTTCACTTTTCTCACCAATATTCTCTGTATCAGTATTAGAGAGACAACTCTGTTCTTCCCTGAAAGCTTTGCCACTGAAAGAAAGATAATTTGGTTCTAGTAACGGGTGAGCAAGGCATGCATCATCACTTTTTTCTGTTTCACCATTCTCACAAAAATTTTCTGTATCAGTGTTAGAGTGAGAACTCTGTTCTGCCATGGATGCTTTGCCATTGAAAGAAAGGTAATCTGGTTCTAATAACGGGTGAGCATTGCATGCATCTTCCCTTTTTTCTGTTTCACAATTCTCACAATTATTCTCTGTATTAGTATTAGAGTGAGAATTCTGTTCTGCCATGGATGCTTGGCCACTGAAAGAAAGAGACTTGGGTTCTAATAACGGGTGAGCAAGGCATGCATCTTCCCTTTTTTCTGTTTCAATTTTCTCACCAATATTCCCTGTATCAGTATTAGAGTGAGAACTCTGTTCTGCCATGGATGCGTGGCCACTGAAAGAAAGAGACTTGGGTTTTAATAACGGGTGAGCAAGGCATGCATCTTCCCTTTTTTCTGTTTCAACTTTCTCACCAATATTCTCTGTATCAGTATTATAGAGACAACTCTGTTCTTCCATGGATGCTTTGCCACTGAAAGAAAGAGACTTGGGTTCTAGTAACGGGTGAGCAAGGCATGCATCTTCCCTTTTTTCTGTTTCACCTTTGTCACCAATATTCTCTGTATCAGTATTAGAGAGACAACTCTGTTCTTCCATGGATGCTTTGCCACTGAAAGAAAGAGACTTGGGTTCTAGTAATGGGTGAGCAATGCATGCATCTTCCCTTTTTTCTGTTTCACTTTTCTCACCAATATTCTCTGTATCAGTATTAGAGAGACAACTCTGTTCTTCCATGAAAGCTTTGCCACTGACAGAAAGATAATTTGGTTCTAGTAACGGGTGAGCAAGGCATGCATCATCACTTTTTTCTGTTTCACGATTCTCACAAAAATTTTCTGTATCAGTGTTAGAGTGAGAACTCTGTTCTGCCATGGATGCTTTGCCACTGAAAGAAAGGTAATCTGGTTCTAATAACGGGTGAGCATTGCATGCATCTTCCTTTTTTCTGTTTCACAATTCTCACAGTTATTCTCTGTCTCATTATTAGAGAGACAACTCTGTTCTTCCATGGATGCTTTGCCACTGAAAGAAAGAGACTTTTGTTTTAGTAACGGGTGAGCAAGGCATGCATCTTCCCTTTTTTCTGTTTCACCTTTCTCACTAATATTCTCTGTATCAGTATTAGAGAGACAACTCTCTTCTTCCATGGATGCTTTGCCACTGAAAGAAAGAGACTTGGGTTCTAGTAACGGTTGAGCAAGGCATGTATCTTCCCTTTTTTCTGTTTCACCTTTCTCACAAATATTCTCTGTATCAGTATTATAGTGTGAACTCTGTTCTCCCATGGATGCTTGGTAAATGAAAGAAAGAGACTGGGGATCTAGTAACGGGTGAGCAAGGCATGCATCTTCCCTATTTTCTGTTTCACCATTCTCATAAATATTCTCTGTATCAGTGTTAGAGTGAGAACTCTGTTCTGCCATGGATGCTTTACCACTGAAAGGAAGACTCTTGGGTTCTAGTAACGGGTGAGCAAGGCATGCATCTTCCCTTTTTTCTGTTTCACTATTCTCAAAAATATTGTCTGTATCAGTATTAGAGTGAGAACTCTGTTCTGCCATGGATGCTTGGCCACTGAAAGAAAGAGACTTGGGTTCTAGTAACGGGTGAGCAAGGCATGCATCTTCCCTTCTTTCTGTTTCACCATTCTCACAAATATTCTCTGAAAGAGTATTAGAGAGACAACTCTGTTCTACCATGGATGATTTGCCACCGAAAGAAAGAGACTTGGGTTCTTGTAACGGGTGAGCAAGGCATGCATCTTCCCTTTTTTCTGTTTCAATTTTCTCACCAATATTCTCTGTATCAGTATTAGAGTGAGAACTCTGTTCTGCCATGGATGCGTGGCCACTGAAAGAAAGAGACTTGGGTTCTAGTAACGGGTGAGCAAGGCATGCATCTTCCCTTTTTTCTGTTTCACCATTCTCACAAATATTATTGTATCAGTATTAGAGTGAGAACTCTGTTCTGCAAGGGATGCTTTGCCACTGAAAGAAAGAGACTTGGGTTCTAGTAACGGGTGAGCAAGGCATGCATCTTCCCTTTTTTCTGTTTCACTATTCTCAAAAATATTCTCTGTATCAGTATTAGAGTGAGAACTCTGTTCTGCCATGGATGCTTGGCCACTGAAAGAAAGAGACTTGGATTCTAGTAACGGGTGAGCAAGGCATGCATCTTCCCTTCTTTCTGTTTCACCTTTCTCACAAATATTCTCTGAAAGAGTATTAGAGAGACAACTCTGTTCTACCATGGATGATTTGTCACCGAAAGAAAGAGACTTGGGTTCTAGTAACGGGTGAGCAACGCACGTATCTTCCCTTTTTACAGTTTCACCTTGCTCACCAATATTCTCTTTATCAGTATTAGAGTGAGAACTCTCTTCTACCATGGATGCTTTGCCACTGAAAGAAAGAGACTTGGGTTCTAGTAACGGGTGAGCAAGGCATGCATCTTCCCTTTTTTCTGTTTCACCATTCTCACAAATATTCTCTGTATCAGTATTAGAGTGAGAACTCTGTTCTGCCATGGATGCTTTGCCACTGAAAGAAAGAGACTTGGGTTATAGTAACGGGTGAGCAAGGCATGCATCTTCCCTTTTTTCTGTTTCAGCTTTCTCACAAATATTCTCTGTATCAGTATTAGAGTGAGAACTCTGTTCTGCCATGAATGCTTTGCCACTGAAAGAAAGAGACTTGGGTTCTAGTAACGGGTGAGCAAGGCATGCATCTTCCCTTTTTTCTGTTTCACCTTTCTCACAAATATTCTCTGTATCAGTATTAGAGTGAGAACTCTGTTCTGTCATGGATGCTTTGCCACTGAAAGAAAGAGACTTGGGTTCTAGTAACGGGTGAGCAAGGCATGCATCTTCCCTTTTTTCTGTTTCACCATTCTCACAAATATTCTTTGTATCAGTATTAGAGTGAGAACTCTGTTCTGCCATGGATGCTTGGATACTGAAAGAAAGAGACTTGGGTTCTAGTAACGGGTGAGCAAGGCATGCATCTTCCCTTTTTTCTGTTTCACCATTCTCACAAATATTCTCTGTATCAGTATTAGAGTGAGAACTCTGTTCTTCCATGGATGCTTGGCCACTGAAAGAAAGAGACTTGGGTTCTAGTAACGGGTGAGCAAGGCATGAATCTTCCCTTTTTTCTGTTTCACTTTTCTCACCAATATTCTCTGTATCAGTATTAGAGAGACAACTCTGTTCTTCCCTGAAAGCTTTGCCACTGAAAGAAAGATAATTTGGTTCTAGTAACGGGTGAGCAAGGCATGCATCATCACTTTTTTCTGTTTCACCATTCTCACAAAAATTTTCTGTATCAGTGTTAGAGTGAGAACTCTGTTCTGCCATGGATGCTTTGCCATTGAAAGAAAGGTAATCTGGTTCTAATAACGGGTGAGCATTGCATGCATCTTCCCTTTTTTCTGTTTCACAATTCTCACAATTATTCTCTGTATTAGTATTAGAGTGAGAATTCTGTTCTGCCATGGATGCTTGGCCACTGAAAGAAAGAGACTTGGGTTCTAATAACGGGTGAGCAAGGCATGCATCTTCCCTTTTTTCTGTTTCAATTTTCTCACCAATATTCCCTGTATCAGTATTAGAGTGAGAACTCTGTTCTGCCATGGATGCGTGGCCACTGAAAGAAAGAGACTTGGGTTTTAATAACGGGTGAGCAAGGCATGCATCTTCCCTTTTTTCTGTTTCAACTTTCTCACCAATATTCTCTGTATCAGTATTATAGAGACAACTCTGTTCTTCCATGGATGCTTTGCCACTGAAAGAAAGAGACTTGGGTTCTAGTAACGGGTGAGCAAGGCATGCATCTTCCCTTTTTTCTGTTTCACCTTTGTCACCAATATTCTCTGTATCAGTATTAGAGAGACAACTCTGTTCTTCCATGGATGCTTTGCCACTGAAAGAAAGAGACTTGGGTTCTAGTAATGGGTGAGCAATGCATGCATCTTCCCTTTTTTCTGTTTCACTTTTCTCACCAATATTCTCTGTATCAGTATTAGAGAGACAACTCTGTTCTTCCATGAAAGCTTTGCCACTGACAGAAAGATAATTTGGTTCTAGTAACGGGTGAGCAAGGCATGCATCATCACTTTTTTCTGTTTCACGATTCTCACAAAAATTTTCTGTATCAGTGTTAGAGTGAGAACTCTGTTCTGCCATGGATGCTTTGCCACTGAAAGAAAGGTAATCTGGTTCTAATAACGGGTGAGCATTGCATGCATCTTCCTTTTTTCTGTTTCACAATTCTCACAGTTATTCTCTGTCTCATTATTAGAGAGACAACTCTGTTCTTCCATGGATGCTTTGCCACTGAAAGAAAGAGACTTTTGTTTTAGTAACGGGTGAGCAAGGCATGCATCTTCCCTTTTTTCTGTTTCACCTTTCTCACTAATATTCTCTGTATCAGTATTAGAGAGACAACTCTCTTCTTCCATGGATGCTTTGCCACTGAAAGAAAGAGACTTGGGTTCTAGTAACGGCTGAGCAAGGCATGTATCTTCCCTTTTTTCTGTTTCACCTTTCTCACAAATATTCTCTGTATCAGTATTATAGTGTGAACTCTGTTCTCCCATGGATGCTTGGTAAATGAAAGAAAGAGACTGGGGATCTAGTAACGGGTGAGCAAGGCATGCATCTTCCCTATTTTCTGTTTCACCATTCTCATAAATATTCTCTGTATCAGTGTTAGAGTGAGAACTCTGTTCTGCCATGGATGCTTTACCACTGAAAGGAAGACTCTTGGGTTCTAGTAACGGGTGAGCAAGGCATGCATCTTCCCTTTTTTCTGTTTCACTATTCTCAAAAATATTGTCTGTATCAGTATTAGAGTGAGAACTCTGTTCTGCCATGGATGCTTGGCCACTGAAAGAAAGAGACTTGGGTTCTAGTAACGGGTGAGCAAGGCATGCATCTTCCCTTCTTTCTGTTTCACCATTCTCACAAATATTCTCTGAAAGATTATTAGAGAGACAACTCTGTTCTACCATGGATGATTTGCCACCGAAAGAAAGAGACTTGGGTTCTTGTAACGGGTGAGCAAGGCATGCATCTTCCCTTTTTTCTGTTTCACCATTCTCACAAATATTATTTGTATCAGTATTAGAGAGAGAACTCTGTTCTGCCATGGATGCTTTGCCACTGATAGAACGAGTCTTGGGTTCTAGTAACGGGTGAGCAAGGCATGCATCTTCACTTTTTTCTCTTTCACCGTTCTCACAAATATTCTTCGTATCAGTATTAGAGTGAGAATTCTGTTCTGCCATGGATGCTTGGCCACTGAAAGAAAGAGACTTGGGTTCTAGTAACGGGTGAGCAAGGGATGCATCTTCCCTTTTTTCTGTTTCACCTTTCTCACAAATATTCTCTGTATCAGTATTAGAGTGAGAACTCTGTTCTGTCATGGATGCTTTGCCACTGAAAGAAAGAGACTTGGGTTCTAGTAACGGGTGAGCAAGGCATGCATCTTCCCTTTTTTCTGTTTCACCATTCTCACAAATATTCTTTGTATCAGTATTAGAGTGAGAACTCTGTTCTGCCATGGATGCTTGGATACTGAAAGAAAGAGACTTGGGTTCTAGTAACGGGTGAGCAAGGCATGCATCTTCCCTTTTTCTGTTTCACCATTCTCACAAATATTCTCTGTATCAGTATTAGAGTGAGAACTCTGTTCTTCCATGGATGCTTGGCCACTGAAAGAAAGAGACTTGGGTTCTAGTAACGGGTGAGCAAGGCATGAATCTTCCCTTTTTTCTGTTTCACTTTTCTCACCAATATTCTCTGTATCAGTATTAGAGAGACAACTCTGTTCTTCCCTGAAAGCTTTGCCACTGAAAGAAAGAGACTTGGGTTCTAGTAACGGGTGAGAAAGGCATGCATCTTCCCTTTTTTCTCTTTCACCATTCTCACAAATATTCTTTGTATCAGTATTAGAGTGAGAACTCTGTTCTGCCATGGATGCTTGGCCACTGAAAGAAAGAGACTTTGATTCTAGTAACGGGTGAGCAAGGCATGCATCTTCCCTTTTTTCTCTTTCACCTTTCTCACAAATATTCTCTGTATCAGTATTAGAGTGAGAACTCTGTTCTGCCATGGATGCTTGGCCACTGAAAGAAAGAGACTTGGGTTCTAGTAACGGGTGAGCAAGGGATGCATCTTCCCTTTTTTCTGTTTCACCTTTCTCACAAATATTCTCAAAAACAGCATTAGAGAGACAACTCTGTTCTTCCATGGATGCTTTGCCACTGAAAGAAAGAGACTTGGGTTCTAGTAACGGGTGAGCAAGGCATGCATCTTCCCTTTTTTCTGTTTCACCATTCTCACAAATATTATTGTATCAGTATTAGAGTGAGAACTCTGTTCTGCAAGGGATGCTTTGCCACTGAAAGAAAGAGACTTGGGTTCTAGTAACGGGTGAGCAAGGCATGCATCTTCCCTTTTTTCTGTTTCACTATTCTCAAAAATATTCTCTGTATCAGTATTAGAGTGAGAACTCTGTTCTGCCATGGATGCTTGGCCACTGAAAGAAAGAGACTTGGGTTCTAGTAACGGGTGAGCAAGGCATGCATCTTCCCTTCTTTCTGTTTCACCTTTCTCACAAATATTCTCTGAAAGAGTATTAGAGAGACAACTCTGTTCTACCATGGATGATTTGTCACCGAAAGAAAGAGACTTGGGTTCTTGTAACGGGTGAGCAAGGCATGCATCTTCCCTTTTTTCTGTTTCACCATTCTCACAAATATTATTTGTATCAGTATTAGAGAGAGAACTCTGTTCTGCCATGGATGCTTTCGCACTGATAGAACGAGTCTTGGGTTCTAGTAACGGGTGAGCAAGGCATGCATCTTCCCTTTTTTCTCTTTCACCATTCTCACAAATATTCTCTGTATCAGTATTAGAGTGAGAACTCTGTTCTGCCATGGATGCTTGGCCACTGAAAGAAAGAGACTTGGGTTCTAGTAACGGGTGAGCAAGGGATGCATCTTCCCTTTTTTCTGTTTCACCTTTCTCACAAATATTCTCTGAAACAGTATTAGAGAGACAACTCTGTTCTTCCATGGATGCTTTGCCACTGAAAGAAAGAGACTTGGGTTCTAGTAACGGGTGAGCAAGACATGCATCTTCACTTTTTTCTCTTTCACCATTCTCAGCAATATTCTCTGTATCAGTATTAGATACAACTCTGTTCTTCCATGGATGCTTTGCCACTGAAAGAAAGAGACTTGGGTTCTACTAACGGGTGAGCAACGCATGCATCTTCCGTTTTTACTGTTTCACCTTGCTCACCAATATTCTCTGTATCAGTATTAGAGTGAGAACTCTGTTCTGAGATGGATGCTTTGTCACTGAAAGAAAGAGACTTGGATTCTAGTAACGGGTGAGAAAGGCATGCATCTTCCCTTTTTTCTCTTTCACCATTCTCACAAATATTCTTTGTATCAGTATTAGAGTGAGAACTCTGTTCTGCCATGGATGCTTGGCCACTGAAAGAAAGAGACTTTGATTCTAGTAACGGGTGAGCAAGGCATGCATCTTCCCTTTTTTCTCTTTCACCTTTCTCACAAATATTCTCTGCATCAGTATTAGAGTGAGAACTCTGTTCTGCCATGGATGCTTGGCCACTGAAAGAAAGAGACTTGGGTTCTAGTAACGGGTGAGCAAGGGATGCATCTTCCCTTTTTTCTGTTTCACCTTTCTCACATATATTCTCTGAAAGAGTATTAGAGAGAAAACTCTGTTCTTCCATGGATGCTTTGCCACTGAAAGAAAGAGACTTGGGTTCTAGTAACGGGTGAGCAAGACATGCATCTTCACTTTTTTCTCTTTCACCATTCTCAGCAATATTCTCTGTATCAGTATTAGAGTGAGAACTCTGTTCTGCCATGGATGCTTTGCCACTGAAAGAAAACGACTTGGGTTCTAGTAACGGGTGAGCAAGGCATGCATCTTCCCTTTTTTCTGTTTCACCTTTCTGAGCAATATTCTCTGTATCAGTATTAGATACAACTCTGTTCTTTCATGGATGCTTTGCCACTGAAAGAAAGAGACTTGGGTTCTACTAACGGGTGAGCAACGCATACATCTTCCGTTTTTACTGTTTCACCTTGCTCACCAATATTCTCTGTATCAGTATTAGAGTGAGAACTCTGTTCTGAGATGGATGCTTTGCCACTGAAAGAAAGAGACTTGGGTTCTAGTAACGGGTGAGAAAGGCATGCATCTTCCCTTTTTTCTCTTTCACCATTCTCACAAATATTCTTTGTATCAGTATTAGAGTGAGAACTCTGTTCTGCCATGGATGCTTGGCCACTGAAAGAAAGAGACTTGGGTTCTAGTAACGGGTGAGCAAGGGATGCATCTTCCCTTTTTTCTGTTTCACCTTTCTCACAAATATTCTCAAAAACAATATTAGAGAGACAACTCTGTTCTTCCATGGATGCTTTGCCACTGAAAGAAAGAGACTTGGGTTCTAGTAACGGGTGAGCAAGGCATGCATCTTCCCTTTTTTCTGTTTCACCATTCTCACAAATATTATTGTATCAGTATTAGAGTGAGAACTCTGTTCTGCAAGGGATGCTTTGCCACTGAAAGAAAGAGACTTGGGTTCTAGTAACGGGTGAGCAAGGCATGCATCTTCCCTTTTTTCTGTTTCACTATTCTCAAAAATATTCTCTGTATCAGTATTAGAGTGAGAACTCTGTTCTGCCATGGATGCTTGGCCACTGAAAGAAAGAGACTTGGGTTCTAGTAACGGGTGAGCAAGGCATGCATCTTCCCTTCTTTCTGTTTCACCTTTCTCACAAATATTCTCTGAAAGAGTATTAGAGAGACAACTCTGTTCTGCCATGGATGATTTGTCACCGAAAGAAAGAGACTTGGGTTCTAGTAACGGGTGAGCAACGCACGTATCTTCCCTTTTTACTGTTTCACCTTGCTCACCAATATTCTCTGTATCAGTATCAGAATGAGAACTCTGTTCTGCCATGGATGCTTTGCCACTGAAAAAAGAGACTTGGGTTCTAGTAACGGGTGAGCAAGGCATGCATCTTCCCTCTTTTCTGTTTCACCTTTCTCACAAATATTCTCTGTATCAGTATTAGAGTGAGAACTCTGTTCTGCCATGGATGCTTTGCCACTGAAAGAAAGAGACTTGGATTCCAGTAACGGGTGAGCAAGGCATGCATCTTCCCTTTTTTCTGTTTCAGCTTTCTCACAAATATTCTCTGTATCAGTATTAGAGTGAGAACTCTGTTCTGCCATGAATGCTTTGCCACTGAAAGAAAGAGACTTGGGTTCTAGTAACGGGTGAGCAAGGCATGCATCTTCCCTTTTTTCTGTTTCACCTTTCTCACAAATATTCTCTGTATCAGTATTAGAGTGAGAACTCTGTTCTGTCATGGATGCTTTGCCACTGAAAGAAAGAGACTTGGGTTCTAGTAACGGGTGAGCAAGGCATGCATCTTCCCTTTTTTCTGTTTCACCATTCTCACAAATATTCTCTGTATCAGTATTAGAGTGAGAACTCTGTTCTTCCATGGATGCTTGGCCACTGAAAGAAAGAGACTTGGGTTCTAGTAACGGGTGAGCAAGGCATGAATCTTCCCTTTTTTCTGTTTCACTTTTCTCACCAATATTCTCTGTATCAGTATTAGAGAGACAACTCTGTTCTTCCCTGAAAGCTTTGCCACTCAAAGAAAGATAATTTGGTTCTAGTAACGGGTGAGCAAGGCATGCATCATCACTTTTTTCTGTTTCACCATTCTCACAAAAATTTTCTGTATCAGTGTTAGAGTGAGAACTCTGTTCTGCCATGGATGCTTTGCCACTGAAAGAAAGATAATCTGGTTCTAATAACGGGTGAGCATTGCATGCATCTTCCCTTTTTTCTGTTTCACAATTCTCACAATTATTCTCTGTATTAGTATTAGAGTGGGAATTCTGTTCTGCCATGGATGCTTGGCCACTGAAAGAAAGAGACTTGGGTTCTAATAACGGGTGAGCAAGGCATGCATCTTCCCTTTTTTCTGTTTCAATTTTCTCACCAATATTCTCTGTATCAGTATTAGAGTGAGAACTCTGTTCTGCCATGGATGCGTGGCCACTGAAAGAAAGAGACTTGGGTTCTAGTAACGGGTGAGCAAGGCATGCATCTTCCCTTTTTTCTGTTTCACCATTCTCACAAATATTATTGTATCAGTATTAGAGTGAGAACTCTGTTCTGCAAGGGATGCTTTGCCACTGAAAAAAAGAGACTTGGGTTCTAGTAACGGGTGAGCAAGGCATGCATCTTCCCTTTTTTCTGTTTCACTATTCTCAAAAATATTCTCTGTATCAGTATTAGAGTGAGAACTCTGTTCTGCCATGGATGCTTGGCCACTGAAAGAAAGAGACTTGGGTTCTAGTAACGGGTGAGCAAGGCATGCATATTCCCTTCTTTCTGTTTCACCTTTCTCACAAATATTCTCTGAAAGAGTATTAGAGAGACAACTCTGTTCTACCATGGATGATTTGTCACCGAAAGAAAGAGACTTGGGTTCTAGTAACGGGTGAGCAACGCACGTATCTTCCCTTTTTACTGTTTCACCTTGCTCACCAATATTCTCTGTATCAGTATCAGAATGAGAACTCTGTTCTGCCATGGATGCTTTGCCACTGAAAAAAGAGACTTGGGTTCTAGTAACGGGTGAGCAAGGCATGCATCTTCCCTCTTTTCTGTTTCACCTTTCTCACAAATATTCTCTGTATCAGTATTAGAGTGAGAACTCTGTTCTGCCAATATGCTTTGCCACTGAAAGAAAGAGACTTGGGTTCCAGTAACGGGTGAGCAAGGCATGCATCTTCCCTTTTTTCTGTTTCAGCTTTCTCACAAATATTCTCTGTATCAGTATTAGAGTGAGAACTCTGTTCTGCCATGAATGCTTTGCCACTGAAAGAAAGAGACTTGGGTTCTAGTAACGGGTGAGCAAGGCATGCATCTTCCCTTTTTTCTGTTTCACCATTCTCACAAATATTCTCTGTATCACTATTAGAGTGAGAACTCTGTTCTGTCATGGATGCTTTGCCACTGAAAGAAAGAGACTTGGGTTCTAGTAACGGGTGAGCAAGGCATGCATCTTCCCTTTTTTCTGTTTCACCATTCTCACAAATATTCTTTGTATCAGTATTAGAGTGAGAACTCTGTTCTGCCATGGATGCTTGGATACTGAAAGAAAGAGACTTGGGTTCTAGTAACGGGTGAGCAAGGCATGCATCTTCCCTTTTTTCTCTTTCACCATTCTCACAAATATTCTCTGTATCAGTATTAGAGTGAGAACTCTGTTCTTCCATGGATGCTTGGCCACTGAAAGAAAGAGACTTGGGTTCTAGTAACGGGTGAGCAAGGCATGAATCTTCCCTTTTTTCTGTTTCACTTTTCTCACCAATATTCTCTGTATCAGTATTAGAGAGACAACTCTGTTCTTCCCTGAAAGCTTTGCCACTCAAAGAAAGATAATTTGGTTCTAGTAACGGGTGAGCAAGGCATGCATCATCACTTTTTTCTGTTTCACCATTCTCACAAAAATTTTCTGTATCAGTGTTAGAGTGAGAACTCTGTTCTGCCATGGATGCTTTGCCACTGAAAGAAAGGTAATCTGGTTCTAATAACGGGTGAGCATTGCATGCATCTTCCCTTTTTTCTGTTTCACAATTCTCACAATTATTCTCTGTATTAGTATTAGAGTGAGAATTCTGTTCTGCCATGGATGCTTGGCCACTGAAAGAAAGAGACTTGGGTTCTAATAACGGGTGAGCAAGGCATGCATCTTCCCTTTTTTCTGTTTCAATTTTCTCACCAATATTCTCTGTATCAGTATTAGAGTGAGAACTCTGTTCTGCCATGGATGCGTGGCCACTGAAAGAAAGAGACTTGGGTTCTAGTAACGGGTGAGCAAGGCATGCATCTTCCCTTTTTTCTGTTTCACCATTCTCACAAATATTATTGTATCAGTATTAGAGTGAGAACTCTGTTCTGCCATGGATGCGTGGCCACTGAAAGAAAGAGACTTGGGTTCTAGTAACGGGTGAGCAAGGCATGCATCTTCCCTTTTTTCTGTTTCAATTTTCTCACCAATATTCTCTGTATCAGTATTAGAGTGAGAACTCTGTTCTGCCATGTATGCGTGGCCACTGAAAGAAAGAGACTTGGGTTTTAATAACGGGTGAGCAAGGCATGCATCTTCCCTTTTTTCTGTTTCAACTTTCTCACCAATATTCTCTGTATCAGTATTATAGAGACAACTCTGTTCTTCCATGGATGCTTTGCCACTGAAAGAAAGAGACTTGGGTTCTAGTAACGGGTGAGCAAGTCATGCATCTTCCCTTTTTTCTGCTTCACCATTCTCACAAATATTCTTTGTATCAGTATTAGAGTGAGAACTCTGTTCTGCCATGGATGCTTGGCCACTGAAAGAAAGAGACTTGGGTTCTAGTAACGGGTGAGCAAGGGATGCATCTTCCCTTTTTTCTGTTTCACCTTTCTCACAAATATTCTCTGAAACAGTATTAGAGAGACAACTCTGTTCTTCCATGGACTTTGCCACTGAAAGAAAGAGACTTGGGTTCTAGTAACGGGTGAGCAAGACATGCATCTTCACTTTTTTCTCTTTCACCATTCTCAGCAATATTCTCTGTATCAGTATTAGAGTGAGAACTCTGTTCTGCCATGGATGCTTTGCCACTGAAAGAAAAAGACTTGGGTTCTAGTAACGGGTGAGCAAGGCATGCATTTTCCCTTTTTTTCTGTTTCACCCTTCTGAGCAATATTCTCTGTATCAGTATTAGATACAACTCTGTTCTTCCATGGATGCTTTGCCACTGAAAGAAAGAGACTTGGGTTCTACTAACGGGTGAGCAACGCATACATCTTCCGTTTTTACTGTTTCACCTTGCTCACCAATATTCTCTGTATCAGTATTAGAGTGAGAACTCTGTTCTGAGATGGATGCTTTGCCACTGAAAGAAAGAGACTTGGATTCTAGTAACGGGTGAGAAAGGCATGCATCTTCCCTTTTTTCTCTTTCACCATTCTCACAAATATTCTTTGTATCAGTATTAGAGTGAGAACTCTGTTCTGCCATGGATGCTTGGCCACTGAAAGAAAGGTAATCTGGTTCTAATAACGGGTGAGCATTGCATGCATCTTCCTTTTCTCTGTTTCACAATTTTCACAGTTATTCTCTGTCTCATTATTAGAGAGACAACTCTGTTCCTCCATGGATGGTTTGCCACTGAAAGAAAGAGACTTTTGTTTTAGTAACGGGTGAGCAAGGCATGCATCTTCCCTTTTTTCTGTTTCACCTTTCTCACTAATATTCTCTGTATCAGTATTAGAGAGACAACTCTCTTCTTCCATGAATGCTTTGCCACTGAAAGAAAGAGTCTTGGGTTCTAGTAACGGCTGAGCAAGGCATGTATCTTCCCTTTTTTCTGTTTCACCTTTCTCACAAATATTCTCAAAAACAGTATTAGAGAGACAACTCTGTTCTTCCATGGATGCTTTGCCACTGAAAGAAAGAGACTTGGGTTCTAGTAACGGGTGAGCAAGGCATGCATCTTCCCTTTTTGCTGTTTCACCATTCTCACAAATATTATTGTATCAGTATTAGAGTGAGAACTCTGTTCTGCAAGGGATGCTTTGCCACTGAAAGAAAGAGACTTGGGTTCTAGTAACGGGTGAGCAAGGCATGCATCTTCCCTTTTTTCTGTTTCACTATTCTCAAAAATATTCTCTGTATCAGTATTAGAGTGAGAACTCTGTTCTGCCATGGATGCTTGGCCACTGAAAGAAAGAGACTTGGGTTCTAGTAACGGGTGAGCAAGGCATGCATCTTCCCTTTTTTCTGTTTCACCTTTCTCACAAATATTCTCTGAAATAGTATTAGAGAGTCAACTCTGTTCTACCATGGATGATTTGTCACCGAAAGAAAGAGACTTGGGTTCTAGTAACGGGTGAGCAACGCACGTATCTTCCCTTTTTACTGTTTCACCTTGCTCACCAATATTCTCTGTATCAGTATCAGAATGAGAACTCTGTTCTGCCATGGATGCTTTGCCACTGAAAAAAGAGACTTGGGTTCTAGTAACGGGTGAGCAAGGCATGCATCTTCCCTCTTTTCTGTTTCACCTTTCTCACAAATATTCTCTGTATCAGTATTAGAGTGAGAACTCTGTTCTGCCATGGATGCTTTGCCACTGAAAGAAAGAGACTTGGGTTCCAGTAACGGGTGAGCAAGGCATGCATCTTCCCTTTTTTCTGTTTCAGCTTTCTCACAAATATTCCCTGTATCAGTATTAGAGTGAGAACTCTGTTCTGCCATGAATGCTTTGCCACTGAATGAAAGAGACTTGGGTTCTAGTAACGGGTGAGCAAGGCATGCATCTTCCCTTTTTTCTGTTTCACCTTTCTCACAAATATTCTCTGTATCAGTATTAGAGTGAGAACTCTGTTCTGTCATGGATGCTTTGCCACTGAAAGAAAGAGACTTGGGTTCTAGTAACGGGTGAGCAAGGTATGCATCTTCACTTTTTTCTGTTTCACCATTCTCACAAATATTCTTTGTATCAGTATTAGAGTGAGAACTCTGTTCTGCCATGGATGCGTGGCCACTGAAAGAAAGAGACTTGGGTTTTAATAACGGGTGAGCAAGGCATGCATCTTCCCTTTTTTCTGTTTCAACTTTCTCACCAATATTCTCTGTATCAGTATTATAGAGACAACTCTGTTCTTCCATGGATGCTTTGCCACTGAAAGAAAGAGACTTGGGTTCTAGTAACGGGTGAGCAAGGTATGCATCTTCCCTTTTTTCTGTTTCACCTTTCTCACCAATATTCTCTGTATCAGTATTAGAGAGACAACTCTGTTCTTCCATGAAAGCTTTGCCACTGAAAGAAAGATAATTTGGTTCTAGTAACGGGTGAGCAAGGCATGCATCATCACTTTTTTCTGTTTCACGATTCTCACAAAAATTTTCTGTATCAGTGTTAGAGTGAGAACTCTGTTCTGCCATGGATGCTTTGCCACTGAAAGAAAGGTAATCTGGTTCTAATAACGGGTGAGCATTGCATGCATCTTCCTTTTCTCTGTTTCACAATTTTCACAGTTATTCTCTGTCTCATTATTAGAGAGACAACTCTGTTCCTCCATGGATGGTTTGCCACTGAAAGAAAGAGACTTTTGTTTTAGTAACGGGTGAGCAAGGCATGCATCTTCCCTTTTTTCTGTTTCACCTTTCTCACTAATATTCTCTGTATCAGTATTAGAGAGACAACTCTCTTCTTCCATGAATGCTTTGCCACTGAAAGAAAGAGTCTTGGGTTCTAGTAACGGCTGAGCAAGGCATGTATCTTCCCTTTTTTCTGTTTCACCTTTCTCACAAATATTCTCTGTATCAGTATTATAGTGTGAACTCTGTTCTGCCATGGATGCTTGGTAAATGAAAGAAAGAGACTGGGGATCTAGTAACGGGTGAGCAAGGCATGCATCTTCCCTTTTTTCTGTTTCACCATTCTCATAAATATTCTCTGTATCAGTGTTAGAGTGAGAACTCTGTTCTGCCATGGATGCTTTGCCACTGAAAGAAAGGTAATCTGATTCTAATAACCGGTGAGCAAGGCATGCATCTTTCCTTTCGTCTGTTTCACCATTCAAACAAATATTATCTGTCTCAGTATTAGAGTGAGAACTCTGTTCTGCCATGGATGCTTTACCACTGAAAGGAAGACTCTTGGGTTCTAGTAACGGGTGAGCAAGTCATGCATCTTCCCTTTTTTCTGCTTCACCATTCTCACAAATATTCTTTGTATCAGTATTAGAGTGAGAACTCTGTTCTGCCATGGATGCTTGGATACTGAAAGAAAGAGACTTGGGTTCTAGTAACGGGTGAGCAAGGCATGCATCTTCCCTTTTTTCTCTTTCACCTTTCTCACAAATATTCTCTGCATCAGTATTAGAGTGAGAACTCTGTTCTGCCATGGATGCTTGGCCACTGAAAGAAAGAGACTTGGGTTCTAGTAACGGGTGAGCAAGGGATGCATCTTCCCTTTTTTCTGTTTCACCTTTCTCACAAATATTCTCTGAAACAGTATTAGAGAGACAACTCTGTTCTTCCATGGATGCTTTGCCACTGAAAGAAAGAGACTTGTGTTCTAGTAACGGATGAGCAAGACATGCATCTTCACTTTTTTCTCTTTCACCATTCTCAGCAATATTCTCTGTATCAGTATTAGAGTGAGAACTCTGTTCTGCCATGGATGCTTTGCCACTGAAAGAAAAAGACTTGGGTTCTAGTAACGGGTGACCAAGGCATGCATCTTCCCTTTTTTCTGTTTCACCTTTCTGAGCAATATTCTCTGTATCAGTATTAGATACAACTCTGTTCTTCCATGGATGCTTTGCCACTGAAAGAAAGAGACTTGGGTTCTACTAACGGGTGAGCAACGCATACATCTTCCGTTTTTACTGTTTCACCTTGCTCACCAATATTCTCTGTATCAGTATTAGAGTGAGAACTCTGTTCTGAGATGGATGCTTTGCCACTGAAAGAAAGAGACTTGGATTCTAGTAACGGGTGAGAAAGTCATGCATCTTCCCTTTTTTCTCTTTCACCATTCTCACAAATATTCTTTGTATCAGTATTAGAGTGAGAACTCTGTTCTGCCATGGATGCTTGGCCACTGAAAGAAAGAGACTTGGGTTCTAGTAACGGGTGAGCAAGGGATGCATCTTCCCTTTTTTCTGTTTCACCTTTCTCATAAATATTCTCAAAAACAGTATTAGAGAGACAACACTGTTCTTCCATCGATGCTTTGCCACTGAAAGAAAGAGACTTGGGTTCTAGTAACGGGTGAGCAAGGCATGCATCTTCCCTTTTTTCTGTTTCACCATTCTCACAAATATTATTGTATCAGTATTAGAGTGAGAACTCTGTTCTGCAAGGGATGCTTTGCCACTGAAAGAAAGAGACTTGGGTTCTAGTAACGGGTGAGCAAGGCATGCATCTTCCCTTTTTTCTGTTTCACTATTCTCAAAAATATTCTCTGTATCAGTATTAGAGTGAGAACTCTGTTCTGCCATGAATGCTTGGCCACTGAAAGAAAGAGACTTGGGTTCTAGTAACGGGTGAGCAAGGCATGCATCTTCCCTTCTTTCTGTTTCACCTTTCTCACAAATATTCTCTGAAAGAGTATTAGAGAGACAACTCTGTTCTACCATGGATGATTTGTCACCGAAAGAAAGAGACTTGGGTTCTAGTAACGGGTGAGCAACGCACGTATCTTCCCTTTTTACTGTTTCACCTTGCTCACCAATATTCTCTGTATCAGTATCAGAATGAGAACTCTGTTCTGCCATGGATGATTTGCCACTGAAAAAAGAGACTTGGGTTCTAGTAACGGGTGAGCAAGGCATGCATCTTCCCTCTTTTCTGTTTCACCTTTCTCACAAATATTCTCTGTATCAGTATTAGAGTGAGAACTCTGTTCTGCAATGGATGCTTTGCCACTGAAAGAAAGAGACTTGGGTTCCAGTAACGGGTGAGCAAGGCATGCATCTTCCCTTTTTTCTGTTTCAGCTTTCTCACAAATATTCTCTGTATCAGTATTAGAGTGAGAACTCTGTTCTGCCATGAATGCTTTGCCACTGAAAGAAAGAGACTTGGGTTCTAGTAACGGGTGAGCAAGGCATGCATCTTCCCTTTTTTCTGTTTCACCTTTCTCACAAATATTCTCTGTATCAGTATTAGAGTGAGAACTCTGTTCTGTCATGGATGCTTTGCCACTGAAAGAAAGAGACTTGGGTTCTAGTAACGGGTGAGCAAGGCATGCATCTTCCCTTTTTTCTGTTTCACCATTCTCACAAATATTCTTTGTATCAGTATTAGAGTGAGAACTCTGTTCTGCCATGGATGCTTGGATACTGAAAGAAAGAGACTTGGGTTCTAGTAACGGGTGAGCAAGGCATGCATCTTCCCTTTTTTCTGTTTCACCATTCTCACAAATATTCTCTGTATCAGTATTAGAGTGAGAACTCTGTTCTTCCATGGATGCTTGGCCACTGAAAGAAAGAGACTTGGGTTCTAGTAACGGGTGAGCAAGGCATGCATCTTCCCTTCTTTCTGTTTCACCTTTCTCACAAATATTCTCTGAAAGAGTATTAGAGAGACAACTCTGTTCTACCATGGATGATTTGTCACCGAAAGAAAGAGACTTGGGTTCTAGTAACGGGTGAGCAACGCACGTAACTTCCCTTTTTACTGTTTCACCTTGCTCACCAATATTCTCTGTATCAGTATCGGAATGAGAACTCTGTTCTGCCATGGATGCTTTGCCACTGAAAAAAGAGACTTGGGTTCTAGTAACGGGTGAGCAAGGCATGCATCTTCCGTCTTTTCTGTTTCACCTTTCTCACAAATATTCTCTGTATCAGTATTAGAGTGAGAACTCTGTTCTGCCATGGATGCTTTGCCACTGAAAGAAAGGTAATCTGGTTCTAATAACGGGTGAGCATTGCATGCATCTTCCCTTTTTTCTGTTTCACAATTCTCACAATTATTCTCTGTATTAGTATTAGAGTGAGAATTCTGTTCTGCCATGGATGCTTGGCCACTGAAAGAAAGAGACTTGGGTTCTAATAACGGGTGAGCAAGGCATGCATCTTCCCTTTTTTCTGTTTCAATTTTCTCACCAATATTCTCTGTATCAGTATTAGAGTGAGAAATCTGTTCTGCCATGGATGCGTGGCCACTGAAAGAAAGAGACTTGGGTTCTAGTAACGGGTGAGCAAGGCATGCATCTTCCCTTTTTTCTGTTTCACCATTCTCACAAATATTATTGTATCAGTATTAGAGTGAGAACTCTGTTCTGCAAGGGATGCTTTGCCACTGAAAGAAAGAGACCTGGGTTCTAGTAACGGGTGAGCAAGGCATGCATCTTCCCTTTTTTCTGTTTCACTATTCTCAAAAATATTCTCTGTATCAGTATTAGAGTGAGAACTCTGTTCTGCCATGGATGCTTGGCCACTGAAAGAAAGAGACTTGGGTTCTAGTAACGGGTGAGCAAGGCATGCATCTTCCCTTCTTTCTGTTTCACCTTTCTCACAAATATTCTCTGAAAGAGTATTAGAGAGACAACTCTGTTCTACCATGGATGATTTGTCACCGAAAGAAAGAGACTTGGGTTCTAGTAACGGGTGAGCAACGCACGTATCTTCCCTTTTTACTGTTTCACCTTGCTCACCAATATTCTCTGTATCAGTATCAGAATGAGAACTCTGTTCTGCCATGGATGCTTTGCCACTGAAAAAAGAGACTTGGGTTCTAGTAACGGGTGAGCAAGGCATGCATCTTCCGTCTTTTCTGTTTCACCTTTCTCACAAATATTCTCTGTATCAGTATTAGAGTGAGAACTCTGTTCTGCCATGGATGCTTTGCCACTGAAAGAAAGAGACTTGGGTT
The DNA here is from genome assembly GCA_038380435.1 of Ryuthela nishihirai. Taxonomy (NCBI): domain Eukaryota; kingdom Metazoa; phylum Arthropoda; class Arachnida; order Araneae; family Heptathelidae; genus Ryuthela; species Ryuthela nishihirai. The sequence goes on along the minus strand of JAWZYU010000015.1, from coordinate 5,844,564 downwards.
CCAGTAACGGGTGAGCAAGGCATGCATCTTCCCTTTTTTCTGTTTCAGTTTTCTCACAAATATTCTCTGTATCAGTATTAGAGTGAGAACTCTGTTCTGCCATGAATGCTTTGCCACTGAAAGAAAGAGACTTGGGTTCTAGTAACGGGTGAGCAAGGCATGCATCTTCCCTTTTTTCTGTTTCACCTTTCTCACAAATATTCTCTGTATCAGTATTAGAGTGAGAACTCTGTTCTGTCATGGATGCTTTGCCACTGAAAGAAAGAGACTTGGGTTCTAGTAACGGGTGAGCAAGGCATGCATCTTCCCTTTTTTCTGTTTCACCATTCTCACAAATATTCTTTGTATCAGTATTAGAGTGAGAACTCTGTTCTGCCATGGATGCTTGGATACTGAAAGAAAGAGAATTGGGTTCTAGTAACGGGTGAGCAAGGCATGCATCTTCCCTTTTTTCTGTTTCACCATTCTCACAAATATTCTCTGTATCAGTATTAGAGTGAGAACTCTGTTCTTCCATGGATGCTTGGCCACTGAAAGAAAGAGACTTGGGTTCTAGTAACGGGTGAGCAAGGCATGCATCTTCCCTTCTTTCTGTTTCACCTTTCTCACAAATATTCTCTGAAAGAGTATTAGAGAGACAACTCTGTTCTACCATGGATGATTTGTCACCGAAAGAAAGAGACTTGGGTTCTAGTAACGGGTGAGCAACGCACGTATCTTCCCTTTTTACTGTTTCACCTTGCTCACCAATATTCTCTGTATCAGTATCAGAATGAGAACTCTGTTCTGCCATGGATGCTTTGCCACTGAAAAAAGAGACTTGGGTTCTAGTAACGGGTGAGCAAGGCATGCATCTTCCGTCTTTTCTGTTTCACCTTTCTCACAAATATTCTCTGTATCAGTATTAGAGTCAGAACTCTGTTCTGCCATGGATGCTTTGCCACTGAAAGAAAGAGACTTGGGTTCCAGTAACGGGTGAGCAAGGCATACATCTTCCCTTTTTTCTGTTTCAGCTTTCTCACAAATATTCTCTGTATCAGTATTAGAGTGAGAACTCTGTTCTGCCATGAATGCTTTGCCACTGAAAGAAAGAGACTTGGGTTCTAGTAACGGGTGAGCAAGGCATGCATCTTCCCTTTTTTCTGTTTCACCTTTCTCACAAATATTCTCTGTATCAGTATTAGAGTGAGAACTCTGTTCTGTCATGGATGCTTTGCCACTGAAAGAAAGAGACTTGGGTTCTAGTAACGGGTGAGCAAGGCATGCATCTTCCCTTTTTTCTGTTTCACCATTCTCACAAATATTCTTTGTATCAGTATTAGAGTGAGAACTCTGTTCTTCCATGGATGCTTGGCCACTGAAAGAAAGAGACTTGGGTTCTAGTAACGGGTGAGCAAGGCATGAATCTTCCCTTTTTTCTGTTTCACTTTTCTCACCAATATTCTCTGTATCAGTATTAGAGAGACAACTCTGTTCTTCCCTGAAAGCTTTGCCACTGAAAGAAAGATAATTTGGTTCTAGTAACGGGTGAGCAAGGCATGCATCATCACTTTTTTCTCTTTCACCATTCTCACAAAAATTTTCTGTATCAGTGTTAGAGTGAGAACTCTGTTCTGCCATGGATGCTTTGCCACTGAAAGAAAGGTAATCTGGTTCTAATAACGGGTGAGCATTGCATGCATCTTCCCTTTTTTCTGTTTCACAATTCTCACAATTATTCTCTGTATTAGTATTAGAGTGAGAATTCTGTTCTGCCATGGATGCTTGGCCACTGAAAGAAAGAGACTTGGGTTCTAATAACGGGTGAGCAAGGCATGCATCTTCCCTTTTTTCTGTTTCAATTTTCTCACCAATATTCTCTGTATCAGTATTAGAGTGAGAACTCTGTTCTGCCATGGATGCGTGGCCACTGAAAGAAAGAGACTTGGGTTTTAATAACGGGTGAGCAAGGCATGCATCTTCCCTTTTTTCTGTTTCAACTTTCTCACCAATATTCTCTGTATCAGTATTATAGAGACAACTCTGTTCTTCCATGGATGCTTTGCCACTGAAAGAAAGAGACTTGGGTTCTAGTAACGGGTGAGCAAGGCATGCATCTTCCCTTTTTTCTGTTTCACCTTTCTCACCAATATTCTCTGTATCAGTATTAGAGAGACAACTCTGTTCTTCCATGGATGCTTTGCCACTGAAAGAAAGAGACTTGGGTTCTAGTAATGGGTGAGCAATGCATGCATCTTCCCTTTTTTCTGTTTCACTTTTCTCACCAATATTCTCTGTATCAGTATTAGAGAGACAACTCTGTTCTTCCATGAAAGCTTTGCCACTGAAAGAAAGATAATTTGGTTCTAGTAACGGGTGAGCAAGGCATGCATCATCACTTTTTTCGGTTTCACGATTCTCACAAAAATTTTCTGTATCAGTGTTAGAGTGAGAACTCTGTTCTGCAATGGATGCTTTGCCACTGAAAGAAAGGTAATCTGGTTCTAATAACGGGTGAGCATTGCATGCATCTTCCTTTTTTCTGTTTCACAATTCTCACAGTTATTCTCTGTCTCATTATTAGAGAGACAACTCTGTTCTTCCATGGATGCTTTGCCACTGAAAGAAAGAGACTTTTGTTTTAGTAACGGGTGAGCAAGGCATGCATCTTCCCTTTTTTCTGTTTCACCTTTCTCACTAATATTCTCTGTATCAGTATTAGAGAGACAACTCTCTTCTTCCATGGATGCTTTGCCACTGAAAGAAAGAGACTTTTGTTTTAGTAACGGGTGAGCAAGGCATGCATCTTCCTTTTTTCTGTTTCACAATTCTCACAGTTATTCTCTGTCTCATTATTAGAGAGACAACTCTGTTCTTCCATGGATGCTTTGCCACTGAAAGAAAGAGACTTTTGTTTTAGTAACGGGTGAGCAAGGCATGTATCTTCCCTTTTTTCTGTTTCACCTTTCTCACAAATATTCTCTGTATCAGTATTATAGTGTGAACTCTGTTCTGCCATGGATGCTTGGTAAATGAAAGAAAGAGACTGGGGATCTAGTAACGGGTGAGCAAGGCATGCATCTTCCCTTTTTTCTGTTTCACCATTCTCATAAATATTCTCTGTATCAGTGTTAGAGTGAGAACTCTGTTCTGCCATGGATGCTTTGCCACTGAAAGAAAGGTAATCTGATTCTAATAACCGGTGAGCAAGGCATGCATCTTTCCTTTCGTCTGTTTCACCATTCAAACAAATATTATCTGTCTCAGTATTAGAGTGAGAACTCTGTTCTGCCATGGATGCTTTACCACTGAAAGGAAGACTCTTGGGTTCTAGTAACGGGTGAGCAAGTCATGCATCTTCACTTTTTTCTGCTTCACCATTCTCACAAATATTCTTTGTATCAGTATTAGAGTGAGAACTCTGTTCTGCCATGGATGCTTGGCCACTGAAAGAAAGAGAGTTGGTTTCTAGTAACGGGTGAGCAAGGCATGCATCTTCCCTTTTTTCTGTTTCACTATTCTCAAAAATATTGTCTGTATCAGTATTAGAGTGAGAACTCTGTTCTGCCATGGATGCTTGGCCACTGAAAGAAAGAGACTTGGGTTCTAGTAACGGGTGAGCAAGGCATGCATCTTCCCTTCTTTCTGTTTCACCATTCTCACAAATATTCTCTGAAAGAGTATTAGAGAGACAACTCTGTTCTACCATGGATGATTTGCCACCGAAAGAAAGAGACTTGGGTTCTTGTAACGGGTGAGCAAGGCATGCATCTTCCCTTTTTTCTGTTTCACCATTCTCACAAATATTATTTGTATCAGTATTAGAGAGAGAACTCTGTTCTGCCATGGATGCTTTGCCACTGATAGAACGAGTCTTGGGTTCTAGTAACGGGTGAGCAAGGCATGCATCTTCACTTTTTTCTCTTTCACCGTTCTCACAAATATTCTTCGTATCAGTATTAGAGTGAGAATTCTGTTCTGCCATGGATGCTTGGCCACTGAAAAAAAGAGACTTGGATTCTAGTAACGGGTGAGCAAGGGATGCATCTTCCCTTTTTTCTGTTTCACCTTTCTCACAAATATTCTCTGAAACAGTATTAGAGAGACAACTCTGTTCTTCCATGGATGCTTTGCCACTGAAAGAAAGAGACTTGGGTTCTAGTAACGGGTGAGCAAGGCATGCATCTTCCCTTTTTTCTGTTTCACCATTCTCACAAATATTATTGTATCAGTATTAGAGTGAGAACTCTGTTCTGCAAGGGATGCTTTGCCACTGAAAGAAAGAGACTTGGGTTCTAGTAACGGGTGAGCAAGGCATGCATCTTCCCTTTTTTCTGTTTCACTATTCTCAAAAATATTCTCTGTATCGGTATTAGAGTGAGAACTCTGTTCTGCCATGGATGCTTGGCCACTGAAAGAAAGAGACTTGGGTTCTAGTAACGGGTGAGCAAGGCATGCATCTTCCCTTCTTTCTGTTTCACCTTTCTCACAAATATTCTCTGAAAGAGTATTAGAGAGACAACTCTGTTCTACCATGGATGATTTGTCACCGAAAGAAAGAGACTTGGGTTCTTGTAACGGGTGAGCAAGGCATGCATCTTCCCTTTTTTCTGTTTCACCATTCTCACAAATATTATTTGTATCAGTATTAGAGAGAGAACTCTGTTCTGCCATGGATGCTTTGCCACTGATAGAACGAGTCTTGGCTTCTAGTAACGGGTGAGCAAGGCATGCATCTTCCCTTTTTTCTCTTTCACCATTCTCACAAATATTCTTCGTATCAGTATTAGAGTGAGAACTCTGTTCTGCCATGGATGCTTGGCCACTGAAAGAAAGAGACTTGGGTTCTAGTAACGGGTGAGCAAGGGATGCATCTTCCCTTTTTTCTGTTTCACCTTTCTCACAAATATTCCCTGAAACAGTATTAGAGAGACAACTCTGTTCTTCCATGGATGCTTTGCCACTGAAAGAAAGAGACTTGGGTTCTAGTAACGGGTGAGCAAGACATGCATCTTCACTTTTTTCTCTTTCACCATTCTCAGCAATATTCTCTGTATCAGTATTAGAGTGAGAACTCTGTTCTGCCATGGATGCTTTGCCACTGAAAGAAAAATACTTGGGTTCTAGTAACGGGTGATCAAGGCATGCATCTTCCCTTTTTTCTGTTTCACCTTTCTGAGTAATATTCTCTGTATCAGTATTAGATACAACTCTGTTCTTCCATGGATGCTTTGCCACTGAAAGAAAGAGACTTGGGTTCTACTAACGGGTGAGCAACGCATGCATCTTCCGTTTTTACTGTTTCACCTTGCTCACCAATATTCTCTGTATCAGTATTAGAGTGAGAACTCTGTTCTGAGATGGATGCTTTGTCACTGAAAGAAAGAGACTTGGGTTCTAGTAACGGGTGAGAAAGGCATGCATCTTCCCTTTTTTCTCTTTCACCATTCTCACAAATATTCTTTGTATCAGTATTAGAGTGAGAACTCTGTTCTGCCATGGATGCTTGGCCACTGAAAGAAAGAGACTTTGGTTCTAGTAACGGGTGAGCAAGGCATGCATCTTCCCTTTTTTCTCTTTCACCTTTCTCACAAATATTCTCTGCATCAGTATTAGAGTGAGAACTCTGTTCTGCCATGGATGCTTGGCCACTGAAAGAAACAGACTTGGGTTCTAGTAACGGGTGAGCAAGGCATGCATCTTCCCTTCTTTCTGTTTCACCTTTCTCACAAATATTCTCTGAAACAGTATTAGAGAGACAACTCTGTTCTTCCATGGATGCTTTGCCACTGAAAGAAAGAGACTTGGGTTCTAGTAACGGTTGAGCAAGACATGCATCTTCACTTTTTTCTCTTTCACCATTCTCAGCAATATTCTCTGTATCAGTATTAGAGTGAGAACTCTGTTCTGCCATGGATGCTTTGCCACTGAAAGAAAAAGACTTGGGTTCTAGTAACGGGTGAGCAAGGCATGCATCTTCCCTTTTTTCTGTTTCACCTTTCTGAGCAATATTCTCTGTATCAGTATTAGATACAACTCTGTTCTTCCATGGATGCTTTGCCACTGAAAGAAAGAGACTTGGGTTCTACTAACGGGTGAGCAACGCATACATCTTCCGTTTTTACTGTTTCACCTTGCTCACCAATATTCTCTGTATCAGTATTAGAGTGAGAACTCTGTTCTGAGATGGATGCTTTGCCACTGAAAGTAAGAGACTTGGGTTCTAGTAACGGGTGAGAAAGGCATACATCTTCCCTTTTTTCTCTTTCACCATTCTCACAAATATTCTTTGTATCAGTATTAGAGTGAGAACTCTGTTCTGCCATGGATGCTTGACCACTGAAAGAAAGAGACTTGGGTTCTAGTAACGGGTGAGCAAGGGATGCATCTTCCCTTTTTTCTGTTTCACCTTTCTCACAAATATTCTCAAAAACAGTATTAGAGAGACAATTCTGTTCTTCCATGGATGCTTTGCCACTGAAAGAAAGAGACTTGGGTTCTAGTAACGGGTGAGCAAGGCATGCATCTTCCCTTTTTTCTGTTTCACCATTCTCACAAATATTATTGTATCAGTATTAGAGTGAGAACTCTGTTCTGCAAGGGATGCTTTGCCACTGAAAGAAAGAGACTTGGGTTCTAGTAACGGGTGAGCAAGGCATGCATCTTCCCTTTTTTCTGTTTCACTATTCTCAAAAATATTCTCTGTATCAGTATTAGAGTGAGAACTCTGTTCTGCCATGGATGCTTGGCCACTGAAAGAAAGAGACTTGGGTTCTAGTAACGGGTGAGCAAGTCATGCATCTTCCCTTTTTTCTGTTTCACCATTGTCACAAATATTCTCTGTATCAGTATTAGAGTGAGAACTCTGTTGTGCCATGGATGCTTGGCCACTGAAAGAAAGAGGCTTGGGTTCTAGTAACGGGTGAACAAGGCATGCATCTTCCCTTTTTTCTGTTTCATCATTCTCACAAATATTTTTTGTATCGGTATTAGAGTGAGAACTCTGTTCTGCCATGGATGCTTGGCCACTGAAAGAAAGAGACTTGGGATCTAGTAACGGGTGAGCAAGGTATTCATCTTCCCTTTTTTCTGTTTCACCATTCTTATAAATATTCTCTGTATCAGTATTAGAGTGAGAAATCTGTTCTGCAATGGATGTTTTGCCACTGAAAGAAAGAGACTTGGGCTCTAGTAACGGGTGAGCAAGGCATGCATCTTCCCTTTTTACTGTTTCACCTTGGTCACCAATATTCTCTGTATCAGTATTAGAGTGAGAACTCTGTTCTGCCATGGATGCTTGGCCACTGAAAGAAACAGACTTGGGTTCTAGTAACGGGTGAGCAAGGCATGCATCGTCCCTTTTATCTGTTTCACCATTCTCACAAATATTCTCTGTATCAGTATTAGAGTGAGAACTCTGTTCTGCCATGGATGCTTGGCCACTGAAAGAAAGAGACTTGGGTTCTAGTAACGGGTGAACAAGGCATGCATCTTCCCTTTTATCTGTTTCACCGTTCTCACAAATAATCTCTGTATCAGTATTAGAGTGAGAAATCTGTTTTTCCATGGATGCTTTGCCACTGAAAGAAAGAGACTTGGGTTCTAGTAATGGGTGAGCAACGCATCCATCTTCCCTTTTTCCTGTTTCACCATTCTCACAAAAATTCTCTGTATCAGTGTGAGAGTGAGAACTCTGTTCTGCCATGGATGCTTTGCCACTGAAAGAAAGGTAATCTGGTTCTAATAGCGGGTGAGCAAGGCATGCATCTTCCCTTTTTTCTGTTTCACCATTCTCACAAATATTCTCTGTATCAGTATTAGAGTGAGAACTCTGTTGTGCCATGGATGCTTGGCCACTGAAAGAAAGAGGCTTGGGTTCTAGTAACGGGTGAACAAGGCATGCATCTTCCCTTTTTTCTGTTTCATCATTCTCACAAATAATTTTTGTATCGGTATTAGAGTGAGAACTCTGTTCTGCGATGGATGCTTGGCCACTGAAAGAAAGAGACTTGGGATCTAGTAACGGGTGAGCAAGGAATGCATCGTCCCTTTTTTCTCTTTCACCATTCTCACAAATATTCTTTGTATCAGTATTAGAGTGAGAACTCTGTTCTGCCATGGATGCTTGGCCACTGAAAGAAAGAGACTTGGGTTCTAGTAACGGGTGAGCAAGGGATGCATCTTCCCTTTTTTCTGTTTCACCTTTCTCACAAATATTCTCAAAAACAGTATTAGAGAGACAACTCTGTTCTTCCATCGATGCTTTGCCACTGAAAGAAAGAGACTTGGGTTCTAGTAACGGGTGAGCAAGGCATGCATCTTCCCTTTTTTCTGTTTCACCATTCTCACAAATATTATTGTATCAGTATTAGAGTGAGAACTCTGTTCTGCAAGGGATGCTTTGCCACTGAAAGAAAAAGACTTGGGTTCTAGTAACGGGTGAGCAAGGCATGCATCTTCCCTTTTTTCTGTTTCACCTTTCTGAGCAATATTCTCTGTATCAGTATTAGATACAACTCTGTTCTTCCATGGATGCTTTGCCACTGAAAGAAAGAGACTTGGGTTCTACTAACGGGTGAGCAACGCATACATCTTCCGTTTTTACTGTTTCACCTTGCTCACCAATATTCTCTGTATCAGTATTAGAGTGAGAACTCTGTTCTGAGATGGATGCTTTGCCACTGAAAGAAAGAGACTTGGATTCTAGTAACGGGTGAGAAAGGAATGCATCTTCCCTTTTTTCTCTTTCACCATTCTCACAAATATTCTTTGTATCAGTATTAGAGTGAGAACTCTGTTCTGCCATGGATGCTTGGCCACTGAAAGAAAGAGACTTGGGTTCTAGTAACGGGTGAGCAAGGGATGCATCTTCCCTTTTTTCTGTTTCACTGTTCTCAAAAATATTCTCAAAAACAGTATTAGAGAGACAACTCTGTTCTTCCATGGATGCTTTGCCACTGAAAGAAAGAGACTTGGGTTCTAGTAACGGGTGAGCAAGGCATGCATCTTCCCTTTTTTCTGTTTCACCATTCTCACAAATATTATTGTATCAGTATTAGAGTGAGAACTCTGTTCTGCAAGGGATGCTTTGCCACTGAAAGAAAGAGACTTGGGTTCTAGTAACGGGTGAGCAAGGCATGCATCTTCCCTTTTTTCTGTTTCACTATTCTCAAAAATATTCTCTGTATCAGTATTAGAGTGAGAACTCTGTTCTGCCATGGATGCTTGGCCACTGAAAGAAAGAGACTTGGGTTCTAGTAACGGGTGAGCAAGGCATGCATCTTCCCTTCTTTCTGTTTCACCTTTCTCACAAATATTCTCTGAAAGAGTATTAGAGAGACAACTCTGTTCTACCATGGATGATTTGTCACCGAAAGAAAGAGACTTGGGTTCTAGTAACGGGTGAGCAACGCACGTATCTTCCCTTTTTACTGTTTCACCTTGCTCACCAATATTCTCTGTATCAGTATCAGAATGAGAACTCTGTTCTGCCATGGATGATTTGCCACTGAAAAAAGAGACTTGGGTTCTAGTAACGGGTGAGCAAGGCATGCATCTTCCCTCTTTTCTGTTTCACCTTTCTCACAAATATTCTCTGTATCAGTATTAGAGTGAGAACTCTGTTCTGCAATGGATGCTTTGCCACTGAAAGAAAGAGACTTGGGTTCCAGTAACGGGTGAGCAAGGCATGCATCTTCCCTTTTTTCTGTTTCAGCTTTCTCACAAATATTCTCTGTATCAGTATTAGAGTGAGAACTCTGTTCTGCCATGAATGCTTTGCCACTGAAAGAAAGAGACTTGGGTTCTAGTAACGGGTGAGCAAGGCATGCATCTTCCCTTTTTTCTGTTTCACCTTTCTCACAAATATTCTCTGTATCAGTATTAGAGTGAGAACTCTGTTCTGTCATGGATGCTTTGCCACTGAAAGAAAGAGACTTGGGTTCTAGTAACGGGTGAGCAAGGCATGCATCTTCCCTTTTTTCTGTTTCACCATTCTCACAAATATTCTTTGTATCAGTATTAGAGTGAGAACTCTGTTCTGCCATGGATGCTTGGATACTGAAAGAAAGAGACTTGGGTTCTAGTAACGGGTGAGCAAGGCATGCATCTTCCCTTTTTTCTGTTTCACCATTCTCACAAATATTCTCTGTATCAGTATTAGAGTGAGAACTCTGTTCTTCCATGGATGCTTGGCCACTGAAAGAAAGAGACTTGGGTTCTAGTAACGGGTGAGCAAGGCATGCATCTTCCCTTCTTTCTGTTTCACCTTTCTCACAAATATTCTCTGAAAGAGTATTAGAGAGACAACTCTGTTCTACCATGGATGATTTGTCACCGAAAGAAAGAGACTTGGGTTCTAGTAACGGGTGAGCAACGCACGTAACTTCCCTTTTTACTGTTTCACCTTGCTCACCAATATTCTCTGTATCAGTATCAGAATGAGAACTCTGTTCTGCCATGGATGCTTTGCCACTGAAAAAAGAGACTTGGGTTCTAGTAACGGGTGAGCAAGGCATGCATCTTCCGTCTTTTCTGTTTCACCTTTCTCACAAATATTCTCTGTATCAGTATTAGAGTGAGAACTCTGTTCTGCCATGGATGCTTTGCCACTGAAAGAAAGGTAATCTGGTTCTAATAACGGGTGAGCATTGCATGCATCTTCCCTTTTTTCTGTTTCACAATTCTCACAATTATTCTCTGTATTAGTATTAGAGTGAGAATTCTGTTCTGCCATGGATGCTTGGCCACTGAAAGAAAGAGACTTGGGTTCTAATAACGGGTGAGCAAGGCATGCATCTTCCCTTTTTTCTGTTTCAATTTTCTCACCAATATTCTCTGTATCAGTATTAGAGTGAGAAATCTGTTCTGCCATGGATGCGTGGCCACTGAAAGAAAGAGACTTGGGTTCTAGTAACGGGTGAGCAAGGCATGCATCTTCCCTTTTTTCTGTTTCACCATTCTCACAAATATTATTGTATCAGTATTAGAGTGAGAACTCTGTTCTGCAAGGGATGCTTTGCCACTGAAAGAAAGAGACCTGGGTTCTAGTAACGGGTGAGCAAGGCATGCATCTTCCCTTTTTTCTGTTTCACCATTCTCACAAATATTATTGTATCAGTATTAGAGTGAGAACTCTGTTCTGCCATGAATGCTTTGCCACTGAAAGAAAGAGACTTGGGTTCTAGTAACGGGTGAGCAAGGCATGCATCTTCCCTTTTTTCTGTTTCACCTTTCTCACAAATATTCTCTGTATCAGTATTAGAGTGAGAACTCTGTTCTGTCATGGATGCTTTGCCACTGAAAGAAAGAGACTTGGGTTCTAGTAACGGGTGAGCAAGGCATGCATCTTCCCTTTTTTCTGTTTCACCATTCTCACAAATATTCTTTGTATCAGTATTAGAGTGAGAACTCTGTTCTGCCATGGATGCTTGGATACTGAAAGAAAGAGAATTGGGTTCTAGTAACGGGTGAGCAAGGCATGCATCTTCCCTTTTTTCTGTTTCACCATTCTCACAAATATTCTCTGTATCAGTATTAGAGTGAGAACTCTGTTCTTCCATGGATGCTTGGCCACTGAAAGAAAGAGACTTGGGTTCTAGTAACGGGTGAGCAAGGCATGCATCTTCCCTTCTTTCTGTTTCACCTTTCTCACAAATATTCTCTGAAAGAGTATTAGAGAGACAACTCTGTTCTACCATGGATGATTTGTCACCGAAAGAAAGAGACTTGGGTTCTAGTAACGGGTGAGCAACGCACGTATCTTCCCTTTTTACTGTTTCACCTTGCTCACCAATATTCTCTGTATCAGTATCAGAATGAGAACTCTGTTCTGCCATGGATGCTTTGCCACTGAAAAAAGAGACTTGGGTTCTAGTAACGGGTGAGCAAGGCATGCATCTTCCGTCTTTTCTGTTTCACCTTTCTCACAAATATTCTCTGTATCAGTATTAGAGTCAGAACTCTGTTCTGCCATGGATGCTTTGCCACTGAAAGAAAGAGACTTGGGTTCCAGTAACGGGTGAGCAAGGCATACATCTTCCCTTTTTTCTGTTTCAGCTTTCTCACAAATATTCTCTGTATCAGTATTAGAGTGAGAACTCTGTTCTGCCATGAATGCTTTGCCACTGAAAGAAAGAGACTTGGGTTCTAGTAACGGGTGAGCAAGGCATGCATCTTCCCTTTTTTCTGTTTCACCTTTCTCACAAATATTCTCTGTATCAGTATTAGAGTGAGAACTCTGTTCTGTCATGGATGCTTTGCCACTGAAAGAAAGAGACTTGGGTTCTAGTAACGGGTGAGCAAGGCATGCATCTTCCCTTTTTTCTGTTTCACCATTCTCACAAATATTCTTTGTATCAGTATTAGAGTGAGAACTCTGTTCTTCCATGGATGCTTGGCCACTGAAAGAAAGAGACTTGGGTTCTAGTAACGGGTGAGCAAGGCATGAATCTTCCCTTTTTTCTGTTTCACTTTTCTCACCAATATTCTCTGTATCAGTATTAGAGAGACAACTCTGTTCTTCCCTGAAAGCTTTGCCACTGAAAGAAAGATAATTTGGTTCTAGTAACGGGTGAGCAAGGCATGCATCATCACTTTTTTCTCTTTCACCATTCTCACAAAAATTTTCTGTATCAGTGTTAGAGTGAGAACTCTGTTCTGCCATGGATGCTTTGCCACTGAAAGAAAGGTAATCTGGTTCTAATAACGGGTGAGCATTGCATGCATCTTCCCTTTTTTCTGTTTCACAATTCTCACAATTATTCTCTGTATTAGTATTAGAGTGAGAATTCTGTTCTGCCATGGATGCTTGGCCACTGAAAGAAAGAGACTTGGGTTCTAATAACGGGTGAGCAAGGCATGCATCTTCCCTTTTTTCTGTTTCAATTTTCTCACCAATATTCTCTGTATCAGTATTAGAGTGAGAACTCTGTTCTGCCATGGATGCGTGGCCACTGAAAGAAAGAGACTTGGGTTTTAATAACGGGTGAGCAAGGCATGCATCTTCCCTTTTTTCTGTTTCAACTTTCTCACCAATATTCTCTGTATCAGTATTATAGAGACAACTCTGTTCTTCCATGGATGCTTTGCCACTGAAAGAAAGAGACTTGGGTTCTAGTAACGGGTGAGCAAGGCATGCATCTTCCCTTTTTTCTGTTTCACCTTTCTCACCAATATTCTCTGTATCAGTATTAGAGAGACAACTCTGTTCTTCCATGGATGCTTTGCCACTGAAAGAAAGAGACTTGGGTTCTAGTAATGGGTGAGCAATGCATGCATCTTCCCTTTTTTCTGTTTCACTTTTCTCACCAATATTCTCTGTATCAGTATTAGAGAGACAACTCTGTTCTTCCATGAAAGCTTTGCCACTGAAAGAAAGATAATTTGGTTCTAGTAACGGGTGAGCAAGGCATGCATCATCACTTTTTTCGGTTTCACGATTCTCACAAAAATTTTCTGTATCAGTGTTAGAGTGAGAACTCTGTTCTGCAATGGATGCTTTGCCACTGAAAGAAAGGTAATCTGGTTCTAATAACGGGTGAGCATTGCATGCATCTTCCTTTTTTCTGTTTCACAATTCTCACAGTTATTCTCTGTCTCATTATTAGAGAGACAACTCTGTTCTTCCATGGATGCTTTGCCACTGAAAGAAAGAGACTTTTGTTTTAGTAACGGGTGAGCAAGGCATGCATCTTCCCTTTTTTCTGTTTCACCTTTCTCACTAATATTCTCTGTATCAGTATTAGAGAGACAACTCTCTTCTTCCATGGATGCTTTGCCACTGAAAGAAAGAGACTTTTGTTTTAGTAACGGGTGAGCAAGGCATGCATCTTCCTTTTTTCTGTTTCACAATTCTCACAGTTATTCTCTGTCTCATTATTAGAGAGACAACTCTGTTCTTCCATGGATGCTTTGCCACTGAAAGAAAGAGACTTTTGTTTTAGTAACGGGTGAGCAAGGCATGTATCTTCCCTTTTTTCTGTTTCACCTTTCTCACAAATATTCTCTGTATCAGTATTATAGTGTGAACTCTGTTCTGCCATGGATGCTTGGTAAATGAAAGAAAGAGACTGGGGATCTAGTAACGGGTGAGCAAGGCATGCATCTTCCCTTTTTTCTGTTTCACCATTCTCATAAATATTCTCTGTATCAGTGTTAGAGTGAGAACTCTGTTCTGCCATGGATGCTTTGCCACTGAAAGAAAGGTAATCTGATTCTAATAACCGGTGAGCAAGGCATGCATCTTTCCTTTCGTCTGTTTCACCATTCAAACAAATATTATCTGTCTCAGTATTAGAGTGAGAACTCTGTTCTGCCATGGATGCTTTACCACTGAAAGGAAGACTCTTGGGTTCTAGTAACGGGTGAGCAAGTCATGCATCTTCACTTTTTTCTGCTTCACCATTCTCACAAATATTCTTTGTATCAGTATTAGAGTGAGAACTCTGTTCTGCCATGGATGCTTGGCCACTGAAAGAAAGAGAGTTGGTTTCTAGTAACGGGTGAGCAAGGCATGCATCTTCCCTTTTTTCTGTTTCACTATTCTCAAAAATATTGTCTGTATCAGTATTAGAGTGAGAACTCTGTTCTGCCATGGATGCTTGGCCACTGAAAGAAAGAGACTTGGGTTCTAGTAACGGGTGAGCAAGGCATGCATCTTCCCTTCTTTCTGTTTCACCATTCTCACAAATATTCTCTGAAAGAGTATTAGAGAGACAACTCTGTTCTACCATGGATGATTTGCCACCGAAAGAAAGAGACTTGGGTTCTTGTAACGGGTGAGCAAGGCATGCATCTTCCCTTTTTTCTGTTTCACCATTCTCACAAATATTATTTGTATCAGTATTAGAGAGAGAACTCTGTTCTGCCATGGATGCTTTGCCACTGATAGAACGAGTCTTGGGTTCTAGTAACGGGTGAGCAAGGCATGCATCTTCACTTTTTTCTCTTTCACCGTTCTCACAAATATTCTTCGTATCAGTATTAGAGTGAGAATTCTGTTCTGCCATGGATGCTTGGCCACTGAAAAAAAGAGACTTGGATTCTAGTAACGGGTGAGCAAGGGATGCATCTTCCCTTTTTTCTGTTTCACCTTTCTCACAAATATTCTCTGAAACAGTATTAGAGAGACAACTCTGTTCTTCCATGGATGCTTTGCCACTGAAAGAAAGAGACTTGGGTTCTAGTAACGGGTGAGCAAGGCATGCATCTTCCCTTTTTTCTGTTTCACCATTCTCACAAATATTATTGTATCAGTATTAGAGTGAGAACTCTGTTCTGCAAGGGATGCTTTGCCACTGAAAGAAAGAGACTTGGGTTCTAGTAACGGGTGAGCAAGGCATGCATCTTCCCTTTTTTCTGTTTCACTATTCTCAAAAATATTCTCTGTATCGGTATTAGAGTGAGAACTCTGTTCTGCCATGGATGCTTGGCCACTGAAAGAAAGAGACTTGGGTTCTAGTAACGGGTGAGCAAGGCATGCATCTTCCCTTCTTTCTGTTTCACCTTTCTCACAAATATTCTCTGAAAGAGTATTAGAGAGACAACTCTGTTCTACCATGGATGATTTGTCACCGAAAGAAAGAGACTTGGGTTCTTGTAACGGGTGAGCAAGGCATGCATCTTCCCTTTTTTCTGTTTCACCATTCTCACAAATATTATTTGTATCAGTATTAGAGAGAGAACTCTGTTCTGCCATGGATGCTTTGCCACTGATAGAACGAGTCTTGGGTTCTAGTAACGGGTGAGCAAGGCATGCATCTTCCCTTTTTTCTCTTTCACCATTCTCACAAATATTCTTCGTATCAGTATTAGAGTGAGAACTCTGTTCTGCCATGGATGCTTGGCCACTGAAAGAAAGAGACTTGGGTTCTAGTAACGGGTGAGCAAGGGATGCATCTTCCCTTTTTTCTGTTTCACCTTTCTCACAAATATTCCCTGAAACAGTATTAGAGAGACAACTCTGTTCTTCCATGGATGCTTTGCCACTGAAAGAAAGAGACTTGGGTTCTAGTAACGGGTGAGCAAGACATGCATCTTCACTTTTTTCTCTTTCACCATTCTCAGCAATATTCTCTGTATCAGTATTAGAGTGAGAACTCTGTTCTGCCATGGATGCTTTGCCACTGAAAGAAAAATACTTGGGTTCAGTGTAACGGGTGATCAAGGCATGCATCTTCCCTTTTTTCTGTTTCACCTTTCTGAGTAATATTCTCTGTATCAGTATTAGATACAACTCTGTTCTTCCATGGATGCTTTGCCACTGAAAGAAAGAGACTTGGGTTCTACTAACGGGTGAGCAACGCATGCATCTTCCGTTTTTACTGTTTCACCTTGCTCACCAATATTCTCTGTATCAGTATTAGAGTGAGAACTCTGTTCTGAGATGGATGCTTTGTCACTGAAAGAAAGAGACTTGGGTTCTAGTAACGGGTGAGAAAGGCATGCATCTTCCCTTTTTTCTCTTTCACCATTCTCACAAATATTCTTTGTATCAGTATTAGAGTGAGAACTCTGTTCTGCCATGGATGCTTGGCCACTGAAAGAAAGAGACTTTGGTTCTAGTAACGGGTGAGCAAGGCATGCATCTTCCCTTTTTTCTCTTTCACCTTTCTCACAAATATTCTCTGCATCAGTATTAGAGTGAGAACTCTGTTCTGCCATGGATGCTTGGCCACTGAAAGAAACAGACTTGGGTTCTAGTAACGGGTGAGCAAGGGATGCATCTTCCCTTCTTTCTGTTTCACCTTTCTCACAAATATTCTCTGAAACAGTATTAGAGAGACAACTCTGTTCTTCCATGGATGCTTTGCCACTGAAAGAAAGAGACTTGGGTTCTAGTAACGGTTGAGCAAGACATGCATCTTCACTTTTTTCTCTTTCACCATTCTCAGCAATATTCTCTGTATCAGTATTAGAGTGAGAACTCTGTTCTGCCATGGATGCTTTGCCACTGAAAGAAAAAGACTTGGGTTCTAGTAACGGGTGAGCAAGGCATGCATCTTCCCTTTTTTCTGTTTCATCTTTCTGAGCAATATTCTCTGTATCAGTATTAGATACAACTCTGTTCTTTCATGGATGCTTTGCCACTGAAAGAAAGAGACTTGGGTTCTACTAACGGGTGAGCAACGCATACATCTTCCGTTTTTACTGTTTCACCTTGCTCACCAATATTCTCTGTATCAGTATTAGAGTGAGAACTCTGTTCTGAGATGGATGCTTTGCCACTGAAAGTAAGAGACTTGGGTTCTAGTAACGGGTGAGAAAGGCATACATCTTCCCTTTTTTCTCTTTCACCATTCTCACAAATATTCTTTGTATCAGTATTAGAGTGAGAACTCTGTTCTGCCATGGATGCTTGACCACTGAAAGAAAGAGACTTGGGTTCTAGTAACGGGTGAGCAAGGGATGCATCTTCCCTTTTTTCTGTTTCACCTTTCTCACAAATATTCTCAAAAACAGTATTAGAGAGACAATTCTGTTCTTCCATGGATGCTTTGCCACTGAAAGAAAGAGACTTGGGTTCTAGTAACGGGTGAGCAAGGCATGCATCTTCCCTTTTTTCTGTTTCACCATTCTCACAAATATTATTGTATCAGTATTAGAGTGAGAACTCTGTTCTGCAAGGGATGCTTTGCCACTGAAAGAAAGAGACTTGGGTTCTAGTAACGGGTGAGCAAGGCATGCATCTTCCCTTTTTTCTGTTTCACTATTCTCAAAAATATTCTCTGTATCAGTATTAGAGTGAGAACTCTGTTCTGCCATGGATGCTTGGCCACTGAAAGAAAGAGACTTGGGTTCTAGTAACGGGTGAGCAAGTCATGCATCTTCCCTTTTTTCTGTTTCACCATTCTCACAAATATTCTCTGTATCAGTATTAGAGTGAGAACTCTGTTGTGCCATGGATGCTTGGCCACTGAAAGAAAGAGGCTTGGGTTCTAGTAACGGGTGAACAAGGCATGCATCTTCCCTTTTTTCTGTTTCATCATTCTCACAAATATTTTTTGTATCGGTATTAGAGTGAGAACTCTGTTCTGCCATGGATGCTTGGCCACTGAAAGAAAGAGACTTGGGATCTAGTAACGGGTGAGCAAGGTATTCATCTTCCCTTTTTTCTGTTTCACCATTCTTATAAATATTCTCTGTATCAGTATTAGAGTGAGAAATCTGTTCTGCAATGGATGTTTTGCCACTGAAAGAAAGAGACTTGGGCTCTAGTAACGGGTGAGCAAGGCATGCATCTTCCCTTTTTACTGTTTCACCTTGGTCACCAATATTCTCTGTATCAGTATTAGAGTGAGAACTCTGTTCTGCCATGGATGCTTGGCCACTGAAAGAAACAGACTTGGGTTCTAGTAACGGGTGAGCAAGGCATGCATCGTCCCTTTTATCTGTTTCACCATTCTCACAAATATTCTCTGTATCAGTATTAGAGTGAGAACTCTGTTCTGCCATGGATGCTTGGCCACTGAAAGAAAGAGACTTGGGTTCTAGTAACGGGTGAACAAGGCATGCATCTTCCCTTTTATCTGTTTCACCGTTCTCACAAATAATCTCTGTATCAGTATTAGAGTGAGAAATCTGTTTTTCCATGGATGCTTTGCCACTGAAAGAAAGAGACTTGGGTTCTAGTAATGGGTGAGCAACGCATCCATCTTCCCTTTTTCCTGTTTCACCATTCTCACAAAAATTCTCTGTATCAGTGTGAGAGTGAGAACTCTGTTCTGCCATGGATGCTTTGCCACTGAAAGAAAGGTAATCTGGTTCTAATAGCGGGTGAGCAAGGCATGCATCTTCCCTTTTTTCTGCTTCACCATTCTCACAAATATTCTCTGTATCAGTATTAGAGTGAGAACTCTGTTGTGCCATGGATGCTTGGCCACTGAAAGAAAGAGGCTTGGGTTCTAGTAACGGGTGAACAAGGCATGCATCTTCCCTTTTTTCTGTTTCATCATTCTCACAAATAATTTTTGTATCGGTATTAGAGTGAGAACTCTGTTCTGCGATGGATGCTTGGCCACTGAAAGAAAGAGACTTGGGATCTAGTAACGGGTGAGCAAGGAATGCATCGTCCCTTTTATCTGTTTCACCATTCTCACAAATATTCTCTGTATCAGTATTAGAGTGAAAACTCTGTTCTGCCATGGATGCTTGGCCACTGAAAGAAAGAGACTTGGGTTCTAGTAACGGGTGAACAAGGCATGCATCTTCCCTTTTATCTGTTTCACCGTTCTCACAAATAATCTCTGTATCAGTATTAGAGTGAGAAATCGGTTTTTCCATGGATGCTTTGCCACTGAAAGAAAGAGACTTGGGTTCTAGTAACGGGTGAGCAACGCATCAATCTTCCCTTTTTCCTGTTTCACCATTCTCACAAAAATTCTCTGTATCAGTGTGAGAGTGAGAACTCTGTTCTGCCATGGATGCTTTGCCACTGAAAGAAAGGTAATCTGGTTCTAATAACGGGTGAGCATGGCATGCATCTTCCCTTTTTTCTGTTTCACAATTCTCACAAATATTCTTTGTATCGGTATTAGTGTGAGAACTCCGTTCTGCCATGGATGCTAGGCCACTGAAAGAAAGAGACTTGGGATCTAGTAACGGGTGAGCAAGGCATGCATCTTCCCTTTTTTCTGTTTCACCATTCTCACAAATATTCTCTGTATCAGTATTAGAGAGAGAAATCTGTTTTTCCATGGATCCTTTGCCACTGAAAGAAAGAGACTTGGGTTCTAGTAACGGGTGAGCAAGGCATGCATCGTCCCTTTTATCTGTTTCACCATTCTCACAAATATTCTCTGTATCAGTATTAGAGTGAGAACTCTGTTCTGCCATGGATGCTTGGCCACTGAAAGAAAGAGGCTTGGGTTCTAGTAACGGGTGAACAAGGCATGCATCTTCCCTTTTTTCTGTTTCACCATTCTCACAAATATTCTTTGTATCGGTATTAGAGTGAGAACTCTGTTCTGCCATGGATGCTTGGCCACTGAAAGAAAGAGACTTGGGATCTAGTAACGGGTGAGCAAGGCATGCATTTTCCCTTTTTTCTGTTTCACCATTCTCACAAATATTCTCTGTATCAGTATTAGAGTGAGAAATCTGTTTTTCCATGGATGCTTTGCCACTGAAAGAAAGAGACTTGGGTTCTAGTAACGGGTGAGCAAGGCATGCATCGTCCCTTTTATCTGTTTCACCATTCTCACAAATATTCTCTGTTTCAGTATTAGAGTGAGAACTCTGTTCTGCCATGGATGCTTGGCCACTGAAAGAAAGAGACTTGGGTTCTAGTAACGGGTGAGCAAGGCATGCATCTTCCCTTTTTTCTGTTTCACCATTCTCACAAATATTCTTTGTATCGGTATTAGAGTGAGAACTCTGTTCTGCCATGGATGCTTGGCCACTGAAAGAAAGAGACTTGGGATCTAGTAACGGGTGAGCAAGGCATGCATCTTCCCTTTTTTCTGTTTCATCATTCTCACAAATATTCTCTGTATCAGTATTAGAGTGAGAACTCTGTTCTGCCATGGATGCTTGGCCACTGAAAGAAAGAGGCTTGGGTTCTAGTAACGGGTGAACAAGGCATGCATCTTCCCTTTTTTCTGTTTCACCATTCTCACAAATATTCTCTGTATCAGTATTAGAGTGAGAACTCTGTTCTGCCATGGATGCTTGGCCACTGAATGAAAGAGGCTTGGGTTCTAGTAACGGGTGAACAAGGCATGCATCTTCCCTTTTTTCTGTTTCACCATTCTCACAAATATTCTTTGTATCGGTATTAGAGTGAGAACTCTGTTCTGTCATGGATGCTTGGCCACTGAAAGAAAGAGACTTGGGATCTAGTAACGGGTGAGCAAGGCATGCATCTTCCCTTTTTTCTGTTTCACCATTCTCACAAATATTCTCTGTATCAGTATTAGAGTGAGAACTCTGTTCTGCCATGGATGCTTGGCCACTGAAAGAAAGAGGCTTGGGTTCTAGTAACGGGTGAACAAGGCATGCATCTTCCCTTTTTTCTGTTTCACCATTCTCACAAATATTCTTTGTATCGGTATTAGAGTGACAACTCTGTTCTGCCATGGATGCTTGGCCACTGAAAGAAAGAGACTTGGGATCTAGTAACGGGTGAGCAAGGCATGCATCTTCTCTTTTTTCTGTTTCACCATTCTCACAAATATTCTCTGTATCAGTATTAGAGTGAGAAATCTGTTCTGCAATGGATGTTTTGCCACTGAAAGAAAGAGACTTGGGCTCTAGTAACGGGTGAGCAAGGCATGCATCTTCCCTTTTTACTGTTTCACCTTGGTCACCAATATTCTCTGTATCAGTAATAGAGTGAGAACTCTGTTCTGCCATGGATGCTTTACCACTGAAAGAAAGAGACTTGGGTTCTAGTAACGGGTGAACAAGACATGCATCTTCGATTTTTTCTGTTTCACCATTCTCACAAATATTTTTTGTATCGGTATTAGAGTGAGAACTCTGTTCTGCCATGGATGCTTGGCCACTGAAAGAAAGAGACTTGGGATCTAATAACGGGTGAGCAAGGCATGCATCTTCCCTTTTTTCTGTTTCACCATTCTCACAAATATTCTCTGTATCAGTATTAGAGTGAGAAATCTGTTTTTCCATGGATGCTTTGCCACTGAAAGAAAGAGACTTGGGGTCTAGTAACGGGTGAGCCAGGCATGCATCGTCCCTTTTATCTATTTCACCATTCTCACAAATATTCTCTGTATCAGTATTAGAGTGAGAACTCTGTTCTGCCATGGATGCTTGGCCACTGAAATAAAGAGACTTGGGTTCTAGTAACGGGTGAGCAAGGCATGCATCTTCCCTTTTTTCTGTTTCACCATTCTCACAAATATTCTCTGTATCAGTATTAGAGTGAGAACTCTGTTCTGCCATGGATGCTTGGCCACTGAAAGAAAGAGGCTTGGGTTCTAGTAACGAGTGAACAAGGCATGCATCTTCCCTTTTTTCTGTTTCACCATTCTCACAAATATTCTTTGTATCGGTATTAGAGTGAGAACTCTGTTCTGCCATGGATGCTTGGCCACTGAAAGAAAGAGACTTGGGATCTAGTAATCGGTGAGCAAGGCATGCATCTTCCCTTTTTTCTGTTTCACCATTCTTACAAATATTCTCTGTATCAGTATTAGAGTGAGAAATCTGTTCTGCAATGGATGTTTTGCCACTGAAAGAAAGAGACTTGGGCTCTAGTAACGGGTGAGCAAGGCATGCATCTTCCCTTTTTACTGTTTCACCTTGGTCACCAATATTCTCTGTATCAGTATTAGAGTGAGAACTCTGTTCTGCCATGGATGCTTGGCCACTGAAAGAAAAAGACTTGGGTTCTAGTAACGGGTGAGCAAGGCATGCATCGTCCCTTTTCCTGTTTCACCATTCTCACAAATATTCTCTGTATCAGTATTAGAGTGAGAACTCTGTTCTGCCATGGATGCTTGGCCACTGAAAGAAAGAGACTTGGGATCTAGTAACGGGTGAGCAAGTCATGCATCTTCCCTTTTTTCTGTTTCACCATTCTCACAAATATTCTCTGTATCAGTATTAGAGTGAGAACTCTGTTCTGCCATGGATGCTTGGCCACATAAAGAAAGAGACTTGGGTTCTAATAACGGGTGAGCAAGGCATGCATCGTCCCTTTTATCTGTTTCACCATTCTCACAAATATTCTCTCTATCAGTATTAGAGTGAGAACTCTGTTCTGCCATGGATGCTTGGCCACTGAAAGAAAGAGACTTGGGTTCTAGTAACGGGTGAACAAGGCATGCATCTTCCCTTTTATCTGTTTCACCGTTCTCACAAATAATCTCTGTATCAGTATTAGAGTAAGAAATCTGTTTTTCCATGGATGCTTTGCCACTGAAAGAAAGAGACTTGGGTTCTAGTAACGGGTGAGCAACGCATCCATCTTCCCTTTTTCCTGTTTCACCATTCTCACAAAAATTCTCTGTATCAGTGTGAGAGTGAGAACTCTGTTCTGCCATGGATGCTTTGCCACTGAAAGAAAGGGAATCTGGTTCTAATAACGGATGAGCATGGCATGCATCTTCCCTTTTTTCTGTTTCACAATTCTCACAAATATTCTTTGTATCGGTATTAGAGTGAGCAATCTGTTTTTCCATGGATGCTTTGCCACCGAAAGAAAGAGACTTGGGTTCTAGTAACGGGTGAGCAAGGCATGCATCGTCCCTTTTATCTGTTTCACCATTCTCACAAATATTCTCTGTATCAGTATTAGAGTGAGAACTCCGTTCTGCCATGGATGCTTGGCCACTGAAAGAAAGAGACTTGGGATCTAGTAACGGGTGAGCAAGGCATGCATCTTCCCTTTTTTCTGTTTCACCATTCTCACAAATATTCTCTGTATCAGTATTAGAGTGAGAACTCTGTTCTGCCATGGATGCTTGGCCACTTAAAGAAAGAGACTTGGGTTCTAGTAACGGGTGAGCAAGGCATGCATCTTCCCTTTTTTCTGTTTCACCATTCTCACAAATATTTTTTGTATCGGTATTATAGTGAGAACTCTGTTCTGCCATGGATGCTTGGCCACTGAAAGAAAGAGACTTGGGATCTAGTAACGGGTGAGCAAGGCATGCATCTTCGCTTTTTTCTGTTTCACCATTCCCACAAATATTTTCTGTATCAGTATTAGAGTGAGAAATCTGTTTTTCCATGGATGCTTTGCCACTGAAAGAAAGAGACTTGGGTTCTAGTAATGGGTGAGCAAATCATGCATCGTCCCTTTTATCTGTTTCACCATTCTCACAAATATTCTCTGTATCAGTATTAGAGTGAGAAGTCTGTTCTGCCATGAATGCTTGGCCACTGAAAGAAAGAGACTTGGGTTCTAGTAACAGGTGAGCAAGGCATGCATCTTCCCTTTTTTCTGTTTCACCATTCTCACAAATATTCTCTGTATCAGTATTAGAGTGAGAACTCTGTTCTGCCATGGATGCTTGGCCACTGAAAGAAAGAGGCTTGGGTTCTAGTAACGGGTGAACAAGGCATGCATCTTCCCATTTTTCTGTTTCACCATTCTCACAAATATCCTTTGTATCGGTATTAGAGTGAGAACTCTGTTCTGCCATGGATGCTTGGCCACTGAAAGAAAGAGACTTGGGATCTAGTAACGGGTGAGCAAGGCATGCATCTTCCCTTTTTTCTGTTTCACCATTCTCACAAATATTCTCTGTATCAGTATTAGAGTGAGAAATCTGTTCTGCAATGGATGTTTTGCCACTGAAAGAAAGAGACTTGGGCTCTAGTAACGGGTGAGCAAGGCATGCATGTTCCCTTTTTACTGTTTCACCTTGGTCACCAATATTCTCTGTATCAGTATTAGAGTGAGAACTCTGTTCTGCCATGGATGCTTGGCCACTGAAAGAAAAAGACTTGGGTTCTAGTAACGGGTGAGCAAGGCATGCATCGTCCCTTTTATCTGTTTCACCATTCTCACAAATATTCTCTGTATCAGTATTAGAGTGAGAACTCTGTTCTGCCATGGATGCTTGGCCACTGAAAGAAAGAGACTTGGGATCTAGTAACGGGTGAGCAAGGCATGCATCTTCCCTTTTTTCTGTTTCACCATTCTCACAAATATTCTCTGTATCAGTATCAGAGTGAGAACTCTGTTCTGCCATGGATGCTTGGCCACTGAAAGAAAGAGACTTGGGTTCTAGTAACGGGTGAACAAGGCATGCATCTTCCCTTTTATCTGTTTCACCGTTCTCACAAATAATCTCTGTATCAGTATTAGAGTGAGAAATCTGTTTTTCCATGGATGCTTTGCCACTGAAAGAAAGAGACTTGGGTTCTAGTAACGGGTGAGCAACGCATCCATCTTCCCTTTTTCCTGTTTCACCATTCTCACAAAAATTCTCTGTATCAGTGTGAGAGTGAGAACTCTGTTCTGCCATGGATGCTTTGCCACTGAAAGAAAGGTAATCTGGTTCTAATAACTTGTGAGCATGGCATGCATCTTCCCTTTTTTCTGTTTCACAATTCTCACAAATATTCTTTGTATCGGTATTAGTGTGAGAACTCCGTTCTGCCATGGATGCTTGGCCACTGAAAGAAAGAGACTTGGGATCTAGTAACAGGTGAGCAAGGCATGCATCTTCCCTTTTTTCTGTTTCACCATTCTCACAAATATTCTCTGTATCAGTATTAGAGTGAGAACTCTGTTCTGCCATGGATGCTTGGCCACTTAAAGAAAGAGACTTGGGTTCTAGTAACCGGTGAGCAAGGCATGCATCTTCCCTTTTTTCTGTTTCACCTTTCTCACCAATATTCTCTGTATCAGTATTAGAGTGAGAACTCTGTTCTGCCATGGATGCTTTGCCACTGAAAGAAAGAGACTTCGGTTCTAGTAACGGGTGAGCAAGGCATGCATCTTCCCTTTTTACTGTTCACCTTGCTCACCAATATTCTTTGTATCATTATTAGAGTGAGAACTCTGTTCTGCCATGGATGCTTGGCCACTGAAAGAAAAAGACTTGGGTTCTAGTAACGGGTGAGCAAGGCATGCATCGTCCCTTTTATCTGTTTCACCATTCTCACAAATATTCTCTGTATCAGTATTAGAGTGAGAACTCTGTTCTTCCATGGATGCTTGGCCACTGAAAGAAAGAGACTTGGGTTCTAGTAAAGGGTGAGCAAGGCATGCATCTTCCCTTTTTTCTGTTTCACCTTTCTCACCAATATTCTCTGTATCAGTATTAAAGTGAGAACTCTGTTCTGCCATGGATGCTTTGCCACTGAAAGAAAGAGACTTGGGTTCTAATAACGGGAGACCAAGGCATGAATCTTCCCTTTTTTCTGTTTCACCTTTCTCACAAATATTCTCTGTATCAGTATTAGAGTGAGAACTCTGTTCTGCCATGGATGCTTTGCCACTGAAAGAAAGAGACTTGGGTTCTAATAACGGGAGAGCAAGGCATGAATCTTCCCTTTTTTCTGTTTCACCATTCTCACAAATATTCTTTGTATCAGTATTAGAGTGAGAACTCTGTTCTGCCATGGATGCTTGGCCACTGAAAGAAAAAGACTTGGGTTCTAGTAAAGGGTGAGCAAGGCATGCATCTTCAATTTTTTCTGTTTAAACATTCTCAAAAATATTCTCTCTATCAGTATTAGAGTGAGAACTCTGTTCTGCCATGGATGATTTGCCACTGATAGAAAGAGACTTGGGTTCTAGTAACGGGTGAGAAAGGCATGCATCGTCCCTTTTTTCTGTTTCACCATTCTCACAAATATTCTTTGTATCGGTATTAGAGTGAGAACTCTGTTCTTCCATGGATGCTTGGCCACTGAAAGAAAGAGACTTGGGTTCTAGTAACGGGTGAGCAAGGCATGCATCTTCCCTTTTTTCTGTTTCACCTTTCTCACCAATATTCTCTGTATCAGTATTAGAGTGAGAACTCTGTTCTGCCATGGATGCTTTGCCACTGAAAGAAAGAGACTTGGTTTCTAATAACGGGAGAGCAAGGCATGAATCTTCCCTTTTTTCTGTTTCACCTTTCTCACAAATATTCTCTGTATCAGTATTAGAGTGAGAACTCTGTTCTGCCATGGATGCTTTGCCACTGAAAGAAAGAGACTTGGGTTCTAATAACGGGAGAGCAAGGCATGAATCTTCCCTTTTTTCTGTTTCACCATTCTCACAAATATTCTCTGTATCAGTATTAGAGTGAGAACTCTGTTGTGCCATGGATGCTTGGCCACTGAAAGAAAAAGACTTGGGTTCTAGTAAAGGGTGAGCAAGGCATGCATCTTCCCTTTTTTCTGTTTCACCTTTCTCACCAATATTCTCTGTATCAGTATTAGAGTGAGAACTCTGTTCTGCCATGGATGCTTTGCCACTGAAAGAAAGAGACTTCGGTTCTAGTAACGGGTGAGCAAGGCATGCATCTTCCCTTTTTACTGTTTCACCTTGCTCACCAATATTCTTTGTATCATTATTAGAGTGAGAACTCTGTTCTGCCATGGATGCTTGGCCACTGAAAGAAAAAGACTTGGGTTCTAGTAACGGGTGAGCAAGGCATGCATCGTCCCTTTTATCTGTTTCACCATTCTCACAAATATTCTCTGTATCAGTATTAGAGTGAGAACTCTGTGCTTCCATGGATGCTTGGCCACTGAAAGAAAGAGACTTGGGTTCTAGTAACGGGTGAGCAAGGCATGCATCTTCCCTTTTTTCTGTTTCACCTTTCTCACCAATATTCTCTGTATCAGTATTAGAGTGAGAACTCTGTTCTGCCATGGATGCTTTGCCACTGAAAGAAAGAGACTTGGGTTCTAATAACGGTAGAGCAAGGCATGAATCTTCCCTTTTTTCTGTTTCACCATTCTCACAAATATTCTCTGTATCAGTATTAGAGTGAGAACTCTGTTCTGCCATGGATGCTTGGCCACTGAAAGAAAAAGACTTGGGTTCTAGTAAAGGGTGAGCAAGGCATGCATCTTCCATTTTTTCTGTTTAACCATTCTCAAAAATATTCTCTCTATCAGTATTAGAGTGAGAACTCTGTTCTGCCATGGATGCTTTGCCACTGAAAGAAAGAGACTTCGGTTCTAGTAACGGGTGAGCAAGGCATGCATCTTCCCTTTTTACTGTTTCACCATGCTCACCAATATTCTTTGTATCATTATTAGAGTGAGAACTCTGTTCTGCCATGGATGCTTTGCCACTGAAAGAAAGAGACTTGGGTTCTAATAACGGGAGAGCAAGGCATGAATCTTCCCTTTTTTCTGTTTCACCTTTCTCACAAATATTCTCTGTATCAGTATTAGAGTGAGAACTCTGTTCTGCCATGGATGCTTTGCCACTGAAAGAAAGAGACTTGGGTTCTAATAACGGGAGAGCAAGGCATGAATCTTCCCTTTTTTCTGTTTCACCATTCTCACAAATATTCTCTGTATCAGTATTAGAGTGAGAACTCTGTTGTGCCATGGATGCTTGGCCACTGAAAGAAAAAGACTTGGGTTCTAGTAAAGGGTGAGCAAGGCATGCATCTTCCCTTTTTTCTGTTTCACCTTTCTCACCAATATTCTCTGTATCAGTATTAGAGTGAGAACTCTGTTCTGCCATCGATGCTTTGCCACTGAAAGAAAGAGACTTCGGTTCTAGTAACGGGTGAGCAAGGCATGCATCTTCCCTTTTTACTGTTTCACCTTGCTCACCAATATTCTTTGTATCATTATTAGAGTGAGAACTCTGTTCTGCCATGGATGCTTGGCCACTGAAAGAAAAAGACTTGGGTTCTAGTAACGGGTGAGCAAGGCATGCATCGTCCCTTTTATCTGTTTCACCATTCTCACAAATATTCTCTGTATCAGTATTAGAGTGAGAACTCTGTGCTTCCATGGATGCTTGGCCACTGAAAGAAAGAGACTTGGGTTCTAGTAACGGGTGAGCAAGGCATGCATCTTCCCTTTTTTCTGTTTCACTTTTCTCACCAATATTCTCTGTATCAGTATTAGAGTGAGAACTCTGTTCTGCCATGGATGCTTTGCCACTGAAAGAAAGAGACTTGGGTTCTAATAACGGGAGAGCAAGGCATGAATCTTCCCTTTTTTCTATTTCACCTTTCTCACAAATATTCTCTGTATCAGTATTAGAGTGAGAACTCTGTTCTGCCATGGATGCTTTGCCACTGAAAGAAAGAGACTTGGGTTCTAATAACGGGAGAGCAAGGCATGAATCTTCCCTTTTTTCTCTTTCACCATTCTCACAAATATTCTCTGTATCAGTATTAGAGTGAGAACTCTGTTCTGCCATGGATGATTTGCCACTGATAGAAAGAGACTTGGGTTCTAGTAACGGGTGAGAAAGGCATGCATCTTCCCTTTTTTCTGTTTCACCATTCTCACAAATATTCTTTGTATCGGTATTAGAGTGAGAACTCTGTTCTGCCATGGATGCTTGGCCACTGAAAGAAAGAGACTTGGGATCTAGTAACGGGTGAGCAAGGCATGCATCTTCCCTTTTTTCTGTTTCACCATTCTCACAAATATTCTCTGTATCAGTATTAGAGTAAGAAATCTGTTTTTCCATGGATGCTTTGCCACTGAAAGAAAGAGACTTGGGTTCCAGTAACGGGTGAGCAAGGCATGCATCGTCCCTTTTATCTGTTTCACCATTCTCACAAATATTCTCTGTATCAGTATTAGAATGAGAACTCTGTTCTGCCATGGATGCTTCGCCACTGAAAGAAAGAGACTTGGGTTCTAGTAACGGGTGAGCAAGGCATGCATCGTCCCTTTTATCTGTTTCACCGTTCTCACAAATAATCTCTGTATCAGTATTAGAGTGAGAAATCTGTTTTTCCATGGATGCTTTGCCACTGAAAGAAAGAGACTTGGGTTCTAGTAACGGGTGAGCAACGCATCCATCTTCCCTTTTTCCTGTTTCACCATTCTCACAAAAATTCTCTGTATCAGTGTTAGAGTGAGAACTCTGTTCTGCCATGGATGCTTTGCCACTGAAAGAAAGGTAATCTGGTTCTAATAACGGGTGAGCATGGCATGCATCTTCCCTTTTTTCTGTTTCACAATTCTCACAAATATTCTTTGTATCGGTATTAGAGTGAGAACTCCGTTCTGCCATGGATGCGTGGCCACTGAAAGAAAGAGACTTGGGATCTAGTAACGGGTGAGCAAGGCATACATCTTCCCTTTTTTCTGTTTCACCATTCTCACAAATATTCTCTGTATCAGTATTAGAGTGAGAACTCTGTTCTGCCATGGATGATTGGCCACTTAAAGAAAGAGACTTGGGTTCTAGTAACGGGTGAGCAAGGCATGCATCTTCCCTTTTTTCTGTTTCACCTTTCTCACCAATAATCTCTGTATCAGTATTAGAGTGAGAACTCTGTTCTGCCATGGATGCTTTGCCACTGAAAGAAAGAGACTTCGGTTCTAGTAACGGGTGAGCAAGGCATGCATCTTCCCTTTTTACTTTTTCACCTTGCTCACCAATATTCTTTGTATCATCATTAGAGTGAGAACTCTGTTCTGCCATGGATGCTTGCCCACTGAAAGAAAAAGACTTGTGTTCTAGTAACGGGTGAGCAAGGCATGCATCGTCCCTTTTATCTGTTTCATCATTCTCACAAATATTCTCTGCACCAGTATTAGAGTGAGAACTCTGTTCTGCCATGGATGCTTTGCCACTGAAAGAAAGAGACTTGGGTTCTAGTAACGGGTGAGCAAGGCATGCATCTTCCCTTTTTTCTGTTTCACCATTCTCACAAACATTCTCTGTATCAGTATTAGAGTGAGAATTCTGTTCTACCATGGATGCTTGGCCACTGAAAGAAAGAGACTTGGGTTCTAGTAACGAGTGAGCAAGGCATGCATCTTCCCTTTTTTCTGTTTCACCTTTCTCACCAATATTCTCTGTATCAGTATTAGAGTGAGAACTCTGTTCTGCCATGGATGCTTGGCCACTGAAAGAAAGAGACTTGGGTTCTAGTAACGGGTGAGCAAGGCATGCATCTTCCCTTTTTTCTGTTTCACCTTTCTCAGCAATATTCTCTGTATCAGTATTAGAGTGAGAACTCTGTTCTGCCAGGGATGCTTTGCCACTGAAAGAAAGAGACTTGTGTTCTAGTAACGGGTGAGCAAGGCATGCATCTTCCCTTTTTTCTGTTTCACCATTCTCACAAATATTCTCTGTATCAGTATTAGAGTGAGAACTCTGTTCTGCCATGGATGCTTGGCCACTGAAAGAAAAAGACTTGGGTTCTAGTAACGGGTGAGCAAGGCATGCATCGTCCCTTTTATCTGTTTCACCATTCTCACAAATATTCTCTGTATCAGTATTAGAGTGAGAACTCTGTTCTGCCATGGATGCTTGGCCACTGAAAGAAAGAGACTTGGGTTCTAGTAACGGGTGAGCAAGGCATGCATCGTCCATTTTATCTGTTTCACCGTTCTCACAAATAATCTCTGTATCAGTATTAGAGTGAGAAATCTGTTTTTCCATGGATGCTTTGCCACTGAAAGAAAGAGACTTGGGTTCTAGTAACGGGTGAGCAACGCATCCATCTTCCCTTTTTCCTGTTTCACAATTCTCACAAAAATTCTCTGTATCAGTGTTAGAGTGAGAACACTGTTCTGCCATGGATGTTTTGCCACTGAAAGAAAGGTAATCTGGTTCTAATAACGGGTGAGCATGGCATGCATCTTCCCTTTTTTCTGTTTCACAATTCTCACAAATATTCTCTGTATCAGTATTAGAGTGAGAACTCTGTTCTGCCATGGATGCTTTGCCACTGAAAGAAAGAGACTTGGGTTCTAGTAACGGGTGAGCAAGGCACGCATTTTCCCATTCGTCTGTTTCACCTTTCTCACAAATATTTTCTGCATCAGTGTTAGAGAGAGAACTCAGTTCTGCCATGGATGCTTTGCCACCGAAAGAACGAGTCTTGGGTTCTAGTAACGGGTGAGCAAGGCATGCATAATCCCTTTTTTCTGTTTCACCATTCTCACCAATATTCTCTGTATCAGTATTAGAGTGAGTTCTCTGTTCTCCCATGGATGCTTTGCCTCTGAAAGAAAGAGACTTGGGTTCTAGTAACGGGTGAGCAAGGCATGCATCTTCCCTTTTTTCTGTTTCACCATTCTCACAAATATTCTCTGTATCAGTATTAGAGAGACAACTCTGTTCTTCCATGGATGCTTTGCCACTGAAAGAAAGAGACTTGGGTTCTAGTAACGGGTGAGCAAGGCATGCATCGTCCCTTTTATCTGTTTCACCTTTTTCACCAATATTCTCTATATCAGCATTAGAGAGACAACTCTGTTCTGCCATGGATGCTTTGCCACTGAAAGAAAGAGACTTGGGTTCTAGTAACGCGTGAGTGAGGCATGCATCTTCCCTTTCGTCTGTTTCACCTTTCTCACAAATATTTTCTGTGTCAGTGTTAGAGAGAGAACTATTTTCTTCCATCGATGTTTTGCCACACTGAAAGAAAGCGACTTGGGTTCTAGTAACTGGTGAGCAAGGCATGCATTTTCCCATTCGTCTGTTTCACCTTTCTCACAAATATTTTCTGCATCAGTGTTAGAGAGAGAACTCTGTTCTACCATGGATGCTTTGACACCGAAAGAACGAGTTTTGGGTTCTAGTATCTGGTGAGCAAGGCATGCATTTTCCTTTTATTCTGTTTCACCTTTCTCA
Organism: Ryuthela nishihirai; assembly: GCA_038380435.1. Taxonomy (NCBI): domain Eukaryota; kingdom Metazoa; phylum Arthropoda; class Arachnida; order Araneae; family Heptathelidae; genus Ryuthela; species Ryuthela nishihirai. The sequence continues at coordinate 5,812,379 of JAWZYU010000015.1, read as the reverse complement.
CCAATATTCTCTGTATCAGTATTAGAGAGACAACTCTGTTCTTCCATGGATGCTTTGCCACTGAAAGAAAGAGACTTGGGTTCTAGTAACGGGTGAGCAAGGCATGCATCTTCCCTTATTTCTGTTTCATCATTCTCACAAATAATCTCTGTATCAGTATTGGAGTGAGAACTCTGTTCTTCCATGGATGCTTGGCCAGTGAAAGAAAGAGACTTGGTTCTAATAACGGGTGAGCAAGGCATGCATCTTCCCTTATTTCTGTTTCACCTTTCTCACCAATATTCTCTGTATCAGTATTAGAGAGACAACCCTGTTCTTCCATGGATGCTTTGCCACTGAAAGAAAGAGACTTGGGTTCTAGTAATGGGTGAGCAAGGCATGCATCTTCCCTTTTTTCTGTTTCACCTTTCTCACCAATATTCTCTGTATCAGTATTAGAGAGACAACTCTGTTCTTCCATGGATGATTTGCCACTGAAAGAAAGAGACTTGGGTTCTAGTAACGGGTGAGCAAGGCATGCATCTTCCCTTTTATCTGTTTCACATATCTCACCAATATTCTCTGTATCAGTATTAGAGTGACAACTCTGTTCTTCCATGGATGCTTTGCCACTGAAAGTAAGATAATATGATTCTAGTTACGGGTGAGCAAGGCATGCATCTTCTCTTTTTTCTGTTTCACCATTCTCACAAATATTCTCTGTATCAGTATTAGAGTGAGAAATCTGTTTTTTCATGGATTCTTTGACACTGAAAGAAAGAGACTTGGGTTCTAGTAACGGGTGAGCAAGGCATGCATCTTCCCTTTTTTCTGTTTCACCATTCTCACCAATATTCTCTGTATCAGTATTAGAGTGAGTTCTCTGTTCTCCCATGGATGCTTTGCCTCTGAAAGAAAGAGACTTGAGTTCTAGTAACGGGTGAACAAGGCATGCATCTTCCCTTTTTTCTGTTTCACCATTCTCACCAATATTCTCTGTATCAGTATTAGAGTGAGTTGTCTGTTCTCCCATGTATGCTTTGCCTCTGAAAGAAAGAGAGTTGGGTTCTAGTAACGTGTGAGCAACGCATGCATCTTCCCTTTTTTCTCTTTCACCATTCTCACAAATATTCTCTGTGTCAGTATTAGAGTGAGAACTCTGTTCTGGCGTGGATGCTTGGCCACTGAAAGAAAGAGTCTTGGGTTCTAGTAACGGGTGAGCAAGGCATGCATCTTCCCTTTTTTCTGTTTCACCTTTCTCAGCAATATTCTCTGTATCAGTATTAGAGTGAGAACTCTGTTCTGCCAGGGATGCTTTGCCACTGATAGAAAGAGACTTGTGTTCTAGTAACGGGTGAGCAAGGCATGCATCTTCCCTTTTTTCTGTTTCACCATTCTCACAAATATTCTCTGTATCAGTATTAGAGTGAGAACTCTGTTCTGCCATGGATGCTTGGCCACTGAAAGAAAAAGACTTGGGTTCTAGTAGCGGGTGAGCAAGGCATGCATCGTCCCTTTTATCTGTTTCACCATTCTCACAAATATTCTCTGTATCAGTATTAGAGTGAGAACTCTGTTCTGCCATGGATGCTTGGCCACTGAAAGAAAGAGACTTGGGTTCTAGTAACGGGTGAGCAAGGCATGCATCGTCCATTTTATCTGTTTCACCGTTCTCACAAATAATCTCTGTATCAGTATTAGAGTGAGAAATCTGTTTTTCCATGGATGCTTTGCCACTGAAAGAAAGAGACTTGGGTTCTAGTAACGGGTGAGCAACGCATCCATCTTCCCTTTTTCCTGTTTCACAATTCTCACAAAAATTCTCTGTATCAGTGTTAGAGTGAGAACACTGTTCTGCCATGGATGTTTTGCCACTGAAAGAAAGGTAATCTGGTTCTAATAACGGGTGAGCATGGCATGCATCTTCCCTTTTTTCTGTTTCACAATTCTCACAAATATTCTCTGTATCAGTATTAGAGTGAGAACTCTGTTCTGCCATGGATGCTTCGCCACTGAAAGAAAGAGACTTGGGTTCTAGTAACGGGTGAGCAAGTCATGCATCTTCCCTTTTTTCTGTTTCACCTTTCTCACCATTATTCTCTGTATCAATATCAGAGAGACAACTCTGTTCTTAAATGGATGCTTTGCCACTGAAAGAGAGAGACTTGGGTTCTGGTAACGGGTGAGCAAGGCATGCATCTTCCCTTTTTTCTGTTTCACCTTTCTCACCAATATTCTCTGTATCAGTATTAAAGACACAACTCCGTTCTTCCATGGATGCTTTGTACTGAAAGAAAGAGACTTTTGTTCTAGTAACGGGTGAGCAAGGCATGCATTGTCCCTTTTTTCTGTTTCACTTTCCTCACCAATATTCTGTGTATCAGCATTAGAGAGACAACTCTGTTCTGCCATGGATGCTTTGCCACTGAAAGAAAGAGTCTTGGGTTCTAGTAACGCGTGACTGAGGCATGCATCTTCCCTTTCGTCTGTTTCACCTTTCTCACAAATATTCTCTGTATCAGTGTTAGAGTGAGAACTGTGTTCTGCCATGGATGCTTTGCCAGTGAAAAAAAGATAATTTGGTTCTAGTAACTGTAGAGTAAGACATGCATATTCCCTTTTGTCTGTTTCACCTCTCTGACAAATATTCTCTGTATCAGTGCTAGACAGAGAACTCTGTTCTGCCATGGATGCTTTGCCTCTGAAAGAAAGAGAGTTGTGTTGTAGTAACAGGTGAGCAAGGCATGCATCTTCCCTTTTTTCTGTTTCACCTTTCTCACCATTATTCTCTGTATCAATATCAGAGAGACAACTCTGTTCTTAAATGGATGCTTTGCCACTGAAAGAGAGAGACTTGGGTTCTGGTAACGGGTGAGCAAGGCATGCATCTTCCCTTTTTTCTGTTTCACGTTTCTCACCAATATTCTCTGTATCAGTATTAGAGAGACAACTCTGTTCTTCCATGGATGCTTTGCCACTCAAAGTAAGATAATTTGGTTCTAGTAACGGGTGAGCAAGGCATGCATCTTCCTTTTTTCTGTTTCACCATTCTCACAAATATTCTCTGTATCAGTATTAGAGTGAGAAATCTGTTTTTCCATGGATGCTTTGACACTGAAAGAAAGAGACTTGGGTTCTAGTAACGGGTGAGCAAGGCATGCATCTTCCCTTTTTCTGTTTCACCATTCTCACCAATATTCTCTGTATCAGTATTAGAGAGACAACTCTCTTCTTCCATGGATGCTTTGCCACTGAAAGAAAGAGACTTGTGTTCTAGTAACTGGTGAGCAAGGCATGCATCTTCCCTTTTTTCTGTTTCACCTTTCTCACCAATATTCTCTGTATCAGTATTAGAGAGACAACTCCGTTCTTCCATGGATGCTTTGTACTGAAAGAAAGAGACTTGGGTTCTAGTAACGGGTGAGCAAGGCATGCATTGTCCCTTTTTTCTGTTTCACTTTCCTCACCAATATTCTGTGTATCAGCATTAGAGAGACAACTCTGTTCTGCCATGGATGCTTTGCCACTGAAAGAAAGAGACTTGGGTTCTAGTAACGCGTGAGTGAAGCATGCATCTTCCCTTTCGTCTGTTTCACCTTTCTTACAAATATTCTCTGTATCAGTGTTAGAGTGAGAACTGTGTTCTGCCATGGATGCTTTACCACACTGAAAGAAAGCGACTTGGGTTCTAGTAACTGGTGAGCAATGCATGCATTTTCCCTTTCGTCTGTTTCACCTTCCTCACAAATATTTTCTGTGTCAGTGTTAGAGAGAGAACTATTTTCTTCCATCGATGCTTTACCACACTGAAAGAAAGCGACTTGGGTTCTAGTAACTGGTGAGCAAGGCATGCATTTTCAATTTCGTCTGTTTCACCTTTCTGAGAAATATTTTCTGCATCAGTGTTAGAGAGAGAACTCTGTTCTGCCATGGATGCTTTGCCACCGAAAGAACGAGTCTTGGGTTCTAGTAACGGGTGAGCAAGGCATGCATTTTCCCTTTATTCTGTTTCACCTTTCTCACCAATATTCTCTGTATCAGTATTAGAGAGACAACGTTGTTCTTCCATGGATGCTTTGCCACTGAAAGAAAGATAATTTCGTTCTAGTAACGGGTGAGCAAGGCATGCATCTTCCCTTTTTTCTGTTTCACCATTCTCACAAATATTCTCTGTATCAGTATTAGACTGAGAAATCTGTTTTTCCATGCATGCTTTGGCACTGAAAGAAAGAGACTTGGGTTCGAGTAACGGGTGAGCAAGGCATGCATCTTCCCTTTTTTCTGTTTCACCATTCTCACAAATATTCTCTGTATCAGTGTCAGAGTGAGAACTCTTTTCTGCCATTTATGCTTTGCCACTGAAAGAAAGGTAATCTGGTTCTAATAACTGGTGAGCATGGCATGCATCTTCCTTTTTTTCTGTTTCACAATTCTCACAAATATTCTCTGTATCAGTATTAGAGGGAGAACTCTGTTCTGCCATGGATGCTTTGCCACTGAAAGAAAGAGAATTGGGTTCTAGTAACGGTTCAGCAAGGCATGCATCTTCCCTTTTTTCTGTTTCACCATTCTAACAAATATTCTCTGTATCAGTATTAGAGTGAGAACTCTGTTCTGCCATGGATGCTTGGTCACTGAAAGAAAGAGACTTGGGTTCTAGTAACGGGTGAGCAAGGCATGCATCTTCACTTTTTTCTGTTTCACCTTTCTCACCAATATTCTCTGTATCAGTATTAGAGAGACAACTCTGTTCTTCCATGGATGCTTTGCCACTGAAAGTAAGATAATTTCGTTCTAGTAACGGGTGAGCAAGGCATGCATCTTCACTTTTTTCTGTTTCACCTTTCTCACCAATATTCTCTGTATCAGTATTAGAGTGAGAACTCGGTTCTGTCATGGATGCTTGGCCACTGAAAGAAAGAGACTTGGGTTCGAGTAACGGTTGAGCAAGGCATGCATCTTCCCTTTTTTCTGTTTACCATTCTCACAAATATTCTCTGTATCAGTATTAGAGTGAGAACTCTGTTCTTCCATGGATGCTTTGCCACTGAAAGAAAGAGACTTGGGTTCTAGTAACGGGTGAACAAGGCATGCATCTTCCCTTTTTTCTGTTTCACCATTCTCACAAATATTCTCTGTATCAGTATTAGAGTGAGAACTCTGTTCTTCCATGGATGCTTTGCCACTGAAAGAAAGAGACTTGGGATCTAGTAACAGGTGAGCAAGGCATGCATCTTCCCTTTTTTCTGTTTCACCATTCTCACAAATATTCTCTGTATCAGTATTATAATGAGAACTCGGTTCTGTCATGGATGCTTGGCCACTGAAAGAAAGAGACTTGGGTTCGAGTAACGGGTGAGCAAGGCATGCATCTTCCCTTTTTTCTGTTTCACCTTTCTCACCAATATTCTCTGTATCAGTATTAGAGAGACAACTCTGTTCTTCCATGGATGCTTTGCCACTGAAAGTAAGATAATTTGGTTCTAGTAACGGGTGAGGAAGGCATGCATCTTCCCTTTTTTCTGTTTCACCATTCTCATAAATATTCTCTGTATCAGTGTTAGAGTGAGAACTCTGTTTTGCCATGGATGCTTTGCCACTGAAAGATAGGTAATCTGGTTCTAATATCGGGTGAGCAAGGCATGCATCTTTCCTTTCGTCTATTTCACCATTCTCACAAATATTCTCTGTCTCAGTATTAGAGTGAGATCTCTGTTCTGCCATTGATGCTTTGCCACTGAAAAAAGAGACTAGGGTTCTAGTAACGGGTGACCAAGGCATGCATCTTCCGTTTTTTCTGTTTCACCATTCTCACAAATATTCTCTGTAACAGTGTTAGAGTGAGAACTCTGTTCTGCCATGGATGCTTTGACACTGAAAGAACGAGTCTGGGGTTCTAGTAACGGGTGAGCAAGGCATGCATCTTCCCTTTTTTCTGCTTCAGCTTTCTCACAAATATTCTCTGTATCAGTATTAGAGAGACAACTCTGTTCTTCCATGGATGCTTTGCCACTGAAAGAAAGAGACTTGGGTTCTAGCAACGGGTGAGCAAGGCATGCATCTTTCCTTTTGTCTGTTTCACCATTCTCACAAATATTCTCTGTCTCATTTTTAGATTGAGAACTCTGTTCTGCCATAGATGCTTTGCCACTGAAAGAAAGAGACTTGGGTTCTAGTAACGGGTGAGCAAGGCATGCATCTTCCCTTTTTTCTGTTTCACCATTCTCACAAATATTCTCTCTATCAGTATTAGATTGAGAACTCCGTTCTGCCATGGATGCTTGGCCACTGAAAGAAAGAGACTTGGGTTCTAGTAACGGGTGAGCAAGGCATGCATCTTCCCTTTTTTCTGTTTCACCATTCTCACAAATATTCTCAGTATCAGTATTAGAGTGAGAACTCTGTTCTGCCATGTATGCTTGGCCACTGAAAGAAAGAGACTTGGGTTCTAGTAACGGGTGAGCAAGGCATGCATCTTCCCTTTTTTCTGTTTCACCATTCTCACAAATATTCTCTGTATCAGTATTAGAGTGAGAAATCTGTTTTTCCATGCATGCTTTGGCACTGAAAGAAAGAGACTTGGGTTCTAGTAACGGGTGAGCAAGGCATGCATCTTCCCTTTTTTCTGTTTCACCATTCTCACCAATGTTCTCTGTATCAGTATTAGAGTGAGTTGTCTGTTCTCCCATGGATGCTTTGCCTCTGAAAGAAAGAGAGTTGGGTTCTAGTAACGGGTGAGCAACGCATGCATCTTCCCTTTTTTCTCTTTCACCATTCTCACAAATATTCTTTGTATCAGTATTAGAGTGAGAACTCTGTTCTGCCATGGATGCTTGGCCACTGAAAGAAAGAGACTTGGGTTCTAGTAACGTGTGAGCAAGGCATGCATCTTCCCTTTTTTCTGTTTCACCTTTCTCACCAATAATCTCTGTATCAGTATTAGAGAGACAACTCTGTTCTTCCATGGGTGCTTTGCCACTGAAAGAAAGAGACTTGGGTTCTAGTAACGGGTGAGCAAAGCATGCATCGTCCCTTTTTTCTGTTTCACCTTTCTCACCAATATTCTCTGTATCAGCATTAGAGAGACAACTCTGTTCTCCATGGATGCTTTGCCACTGAAAGAAAGAGTCTTGGGTTCTAGTAACGCGTGAGTGAGGCATGCATCTTCCCTTTCGTCTGTTTCACCTTTCTCACAAATATTCTCTGTATCAGTGTTAGAGTGAGAACTGTGTTCTGCCATGGATGCTTTGCCACTGAAAAAAAGATAATTTGGTTCTAGTAACTGTAGAATAAGACATGCATATTCCCTTTTGTCTGTTTCACCTCTCTGACAAATATTCTCTGTATCAGTGCTAGAGAGAGAACTCTGTTCTGCCATGGATGCTTTGCCACGGAAAGAAAGATACTTGGGTTCTAGTAACTGGTGAGCAATTCATGCATTTTCCCTTTCGTCTGTTTCACCTTTCTTAGAAATATTTTCTGTGTCAGTGTTAGAGAGAGAACTATTTTCTTCCATCGATGCTTTGCCACACTGAAAGAAAGCGACTTGGGTTCTAGTAACGGGTGAGCAAGGCATGCATCTTCCCTTTTTCTGTTTCACCATTCTCACCAATATTCTCTGTATCAGTATTAGAGAGACAACTCTGTTCTTCCATGGATGCTTTGCCACTGAAAGAACGAGTCTTGGGTTCTAGTAACGGGTGAGCAAGGCATGCATCTTCCCTTATTTCTGTTTCACCTTTCTCCCAATATTCTCTGTATCAGTATTAGAGAGACAACTCTGTTCTTCCATGGATGCTTTGCCACTGAAAGAAAGAGACTTGGGTTCTAGTAACGGGTGAACAAGGCATGTATCTTCCCTTTTTTCTGTTTCACCATTCTCACAAATATTCTCTGTATCAGTATTATAGTGAGAACTCAGTTCTGTCATGGATGCTTGGCCACTGAAAGAAAGAGACTTGGGTTCTAGTAACGGGTGAGCAAGGCATGCATCTTCCCTTTTTTCTGTTTCACCTTTCTCACCAATATTCTCTGTATCAGTATTAGAAGACAACTCTGTTCTTCCGTGGATGCTTTGCCACTGAAAGTAAGATAATTTGGTTCTAGTAACGGGTGAGGAAGGCATGCATCTTCCCTTTTTTCTGTTTCACCATTCTCATAAATATTCTCTGTATCAGTGTTAGAGTGAGAACTCTGTTTTGCCATGGATGCTTTGCCACTGAAAGAAAGGTAATCTGGTTCTAATATCGGGTGAGCAAGGCATGCATCTTTCCTCTCGTCTATTTCACCATTCTCACAAATATTCTCTGTCTCAGTATTAGAGTGAGATCTGTGTTCTGCCATGGATGCTTTGCCACTGAAAGAAAGAGACTAGGGTTCTACTAACGGGTGAGGAAGGCATGCATCTTCCCTTTTTTCTGTTTCACCATTCTCACAAATATTCTCTGTATCAGTGTTAGAGTGAGAACTCTGTTCTGCCATGGATGCTTTGGCACTGAAAGAACGAGTCTGGAGTTCTAGTAACGGGTGAGCAAGGCATGCGTCTTCCCTTTTTTCTGCTTCAGCTTTCTGACAAATATTCTCTGTATCAGTATTAGAGAGACAACTCTGTTCTTCCATGGATGCTTTGCCACTGAAAGAAAGAGACTTGGGTTCTAGCAACGGGTGAGCAAGGCATGCATCTTTCCTTTTGTCTGTTTCACCATTCACACAAATATTCTCTGTCTCAGTGTTAGATTGAGAACTCTGTTCTGCCATGGATGCTTTGCCACTGAAAGAAAGAGACTTGGGTTCTAGTAACGGGTGAGCAAGGCATGCATCTTCCCTTTTTTCTGTTTAACCATTCTCACAAATATTCTCTGTATCAGTGTTAGAGTGAGAACTCTGTTTTGCCATGGATGCTTTGCCACTGAAAGAAAGGTAATCTGGTTCTAATATCGGGTGAGCAAGGCATGCATCTTTCCTTTCGTCTATTTCACCATTCTCACAAATATTCTCTGTCTCAGTATTAGAGTGAGATCTGTGTTCTGCCATGGATGCTTTGCCACTGAAAGAAAGAGACTAGGTTTCTAGTAACGGGTGAGGAAGGCATGCATCTTCTCTTTTTTCTGTTTCACCATTCTCACAAATATTCTCTGTATCAGTGTTAGAGTGAGAACTCTGTTCTGCCATGGATGCTTTGGCACTGAAAGAACGAGTCTGGGGTTCTAGTAACGGGTGAGCAAGGCATGCATCTTCCCTTTTTTCTGCTTCAGCTTTCTGACAAATATTCTCTGTATCAGTATTAGAGAGACAACTCTGTTCTTCCATGGATGCTTTGCCACTGAAAGAAAGAGACTTGGGTTCTAGCAACGGGTGAGCAAGGCATGCATCTTTCTTTTTGTCTGTTTCACCATTCACACAAATATTCTCTGTCTCAGTGTTAGATTGAGAACTCTGTTCTGCCGTGGATGCTTGGCCACTGAAAGAAAGAGACTTGGGTTCTAGCAACGGGTGAGCAAGGCATGCATCTTTCCTTTTGTCTGTTTCACCATTCACACAAATATTCTCTGTCTCAGTGTTAGATTGAGAACTCTGTTCTGCCATGGATGCTTTGCCACTGAAAGAAAGAGACTTGGGTTCCAGTAACGGGTGAGCAAGGCATGCATCTTCTCTTTTTTCTGTTTCACCATTCTCACAAATATTCTCTGTATCAGTATTAGAGTGAGAACTCTGTTCTGCCATGGATGCTTGGCCACTGAAAGAAAGAGACTTCGGTTCTAGTAACGGGTGAGCAAGGCATGCATCTTCCGTTTTTTCTGTTTCACCATTCTCACAAATATTCTCTGTATCAGTATTAGAGTGAGAACTCTGTTCTGCCATGGATGCTTGGCCACTGAAAGAAAGAGACTTGGGTTCTAGTAACGGGTGAGCAAGGCATGCATCTTCTCTTTTTTCTGTTTCACCATTCTCACAAATATTCTCTGTATCAGTATTAGAGTGAGAACTCTGTTCTGCCATGGATGCTTGGCCACTGAAAGAAAGAGACTTGAGTTCTAGTAACGGGTGAGCAAAGCATGCATCTTCCCTTTTTTCTGTTTCACCTTTCTCACAAATAATCTCTGTATCAGTATTAGAGTGAGAAATCTGTTTTTCCATGGATGCTTTGCCACTGACAGAAAGAGACTTGGGTTCTAGTAACGGCTGTGGAAGGCACGCATCTTCTCTTTCGTCTGTTTCACCGTTCTCACAAATATTCTCTGTATCGCTATTAGAGAGAGAACTCTGTTCTGCCACAGATGCTTTGCCACTGAAACAAAGAGACTTTGGTTCTATTAGCGGGTGAGCAAGTTACAGGTCTTTCATTTGTTCTTTCTCATCTTCCTCAGAAATTTCTCTGCGATCCCATGGAGGCTTTCTCCACTGTAAGAGGGAGATTTAGGTTCTAATAGCGGGTGAGGAAGGTATGGATCTCTCCTTTCTTCTCTCTCACCTTTCTCACAATTCTTCTCTGTATCAGTATAAGAGTGAAACTTCTGTACTGCGTCAGGTGTAATGGATTTTTATTCATTTTTTTGAAAATTACAAATCTTATACTATGAGCAAGAGATCGAGATTTTTTGAATTCGTCTTGCTGCACCCTTTATTTTACCACACTACCATATGCAACACTACCATATGCCACACTACCATATACTTCTCTGATCGGTACCGGTTAGGTCTAGCTGTGTTGTTAACTTAAAGGTCCGAAATTTGTGATGGCGCTGCCGTCGCCTAGCTTAAGAATGGTTAGTAAATGAATGGACTGATGTTTAGCGCCAAACCTTTGGCGAAGTTTAGCTATATGTATAACGTGAAATGTTATATTTTCCAGTTTTCGAAATGTAATTATGAAAGACATTATTTTTCTCCTGCAGCTCGTGTTGACCACCATGAAAAATACACGAGCAAAACTCTTAATTGCTGACAACCGCGATAAATGGGATCTGCGCCTTCGTCACGTGACGGCTTATGAATTGGATTTGGTCGTGATTAGCCAACAGATTCCGAAACCGAAAACTTGCCCTTTGACATTAGAGGTAAGTGAACATAATCAATGCTTTATTTTCTCAATTAACTCAATTCATTGCTTGACATTGTAAACTGGTTAAACATAATATTTCTTGTTCAGGGGAATAATTAATTTTTTTTTTTTTTCATTTTTAATGTCTCAAGTGGTGCCAAAGAAGGGTCGCAAAATGTACTTATTATAGTACAAAATGTGGGAATATTTTCAATATTTTTAAATAAAAGAAATAAGAAATACATAACCCCTCACGCAGCTGCTTGCCACAGAGGTCTGACAGGAGCCTGTCAGTTTATATGCCAGAGTAGAAGGTCTGAGAGAATGGCAGGACCTCAGCAGAAAAACGACACATACATCCATGCCTTACCCAGGGCTCGAACCCAGGTCCCATAGATCAGTAGCCAAGCGCGCTCAAGACTCGGCCATGGGAAGGCTATTGGTGTAAAAATAATTCTTCTGTTGAGTGCATTGAAATTCCTTCCTGAATGCTCAAAACAACACCAGTGTTTCATTTTATTTAGAAAATATTAATCCAAATTCAATATATAAATTATATATTACACTGTAGGGTTACAGTGTAAACCTTTCCCAGGATATTGAAATTTGATCAAAAGCTCTGGATGAAACCAAATATATTTTAGTTCTACTAAAATTGCATCAGTAATTTTAAAAAGGGATTTTTCAAATTGTTGAGCAGTGGTAAATAAGTTACAACTCTATGAATGAAGAGAAGGAGAAAAAAGTTTCCCACTGTGAGCCCTGAGAGTAATCTCAAAGAATTTATCGCAAATCGGAGAAATATTTCTTGTATTAAACTGTGCAGAAACTTCCATCTGTGTTCACGTGAACAAAGTGAAATAACTTATTGGAGACACTCTATAAGTGCGATGATCTCACAATTGAGTAAAGAGTCACGAGACTCCCTGCCCCCAAAATACAGTGCTTTCCCCTTATGATGTCGGAGGACAAACATCCTTATTAATATTCATAACCTCCCCTTCCGCATCTTGTTTTAATATTCACAACTCTTTATTAATTAAACCTTCTACCTATAAATCCCATTTTTTTTAAAAATACCTTCTTTAAATCCCCCTTATTAATTAATAAACCACTGATTAATTAAAAACCAACTTACTAAGGCGCATCACATCAATTCATGAACCCAAATTAAAACAAGTCCCTATTAATTCACCTCCCAATTAATTTTATTAAACCACTTTTCAAGCTTTCCATCCGCATTTGTCAACCCCATGTTTTAGGAAGCAAGAAACCAAGTCTTTTGGCGGCAGCTTCTTTCCTGAAGTAAACAACCCAACTCGAGATTTCTTTTAACGGTCATCTTGGAAGTAAACAACCTTTCTCATCAAATCCCCTGCCCCTTGGTTACAGACACACTATCAATATTGGTTCAGATATTCGTTTTTAGACGCCATATTTTCCCCTTCCGCTGTTTCTCATTGCCTTCTCCGTCACCCTACCATTCTGGACAACCTCGGTCATCATATTCTGATGCAGCCCATCTAGTGAAACCAACGTGTTCTTATTTATGTCACAGTGTTTGTAATCAGTGTTAATTATTCTGAAACCATTGAGATTACCCACCTGTAGGAGGCTTTGCCCAATGCCATTGCAACTATCAATACCAAAAGCTATCACCCCTCTCTAAAGGTCAGAGTCAGTACCAACTTTGGCATTAAAGTCGCCTAGAACATGAGTAAGATCTCTTGACAGAATTCAAAATATCCTCAGTGGGAACATAACAACAGATAACATTCGTGTCTTTAATCCTTGTCTGAAATTTTGCTGTAAGAAACCTTTCATTAATGCACTCATTATCCTAGAAGAGCATCACTAGCATGTCTGTTTAGAAGCAGACCCACACCTTGGTGATGTTTATTGTCGTCCCTCCCTGAAAATAGAAATTTAAGATTATTTTTAAGAATCTGACCTTTATCTGTCCATCTGGACTCTTGCAAGCCGAGAATATCTAAATTATAATGTTGGAATTCTTGTGTGAGGACATCAAGAGAAAAAGCTCTGTGCAGAGTCCTCACATTCCAACTACCTATGGAGTATAGTGGGATGTTAAAAGGAAACTATGTTTATTGAGAAAGGGAATGCCGACAATATCAAACAGCCCCCTAATCGCAGACATGGGGCAAAGACCCGTTCCCCCACTACTAAAGGCTGAAGCCATCTACACTGGAAGACTTCCTCCAATGTAGAATTTGACGATGCCAATAGAAGCAAAGAGTTCAGGTGCCTGCGATGAGAGGAGAAAAAAATATTCCATTTGTTGAATTCTAACTTCAAATAAAATAATTGTTTGAATTCTATTCAAATAATTCAAACATTGTTTGAATTCTAACTTCAATGTATTGCAACGTTAACATTAAGCGCTGTCTCCCCTTTCATGCATTTTATTAAACTTCTTTAATTTTATTCCAGCACTTTATTTTTATTTATTCCTTTTTATACAGGGAGATGAATTTAATATTGCCTTAAATTAACTTATTGACTTATTGGCGCAGTTAGCAAACATTATCAAGTATGTTTTCTGGATATCAAATCCAGAACAAATACAATTAATGGGCAAAGCTATGAACCATGGTTATCAGATAAATTAAAACTTAAAATTGAAAATAGCAATAATATGTATAAATATTCGGAACGAAAAATTCATCTACTACAAACAATTCAGGAATGAACTGAATCGTGAAATAGATAGAGAAAAATTTAACTACTTTAATGAGAAATTAACCGAACGAAAAGAGTCGGGTCGGGTTGTCTCACCTCTGAACGGACCTTTTTTTGCAGACCATGGGCTAAATGGCCAGGTCACAAGAACCCCGAAGGCTCAGAGAAAGTTGGGGAAGGGGACCCACTGGAACAGCTGTTGGGAGACAGATGGTAGCCTCCCGTCCCTGACACGGGGCCACGTCTTAACATTCCATCCGACGGACATCGGTTCTAGTTCCCCCTGTGTCTGCATCGAAATCTTCTCTGCCAACTGCGCTCTGCTTCCTCTCAGAAAGGATGAACCGATGACCTTGGATTGACCGCACCAAATGACGCGTTAGGCCTTGGCATCGTGTGTTCGACAGCGATACCTTGTGAACGTTAAAGAACACACTGGATGACCCAGGATTTAGTTGTCGGGGAGGGGGGTGGGGTCTGAGAATAAGACTTGAATGGAGCTTCCCAGTTACTAACATATTCCACCAAACAGGAAAGGCTAAACTGATATTCTATATGGAATGAGATTTTATAGTTGTTTCTTTTTTAATCTATTTTTTAGTATTACTGTATATGTAAAATATGGGGCTAAAATATAATTATACAAAGAGAATTGTTTCGTATTTCAAAGCAGGTAGACAAGTTTCAGATTTTGTATAAGACGATAGTATTTTCGGGGGAGGGGGTGACCCCCCTCTCTGTATGTCCTTGCGTTGACCGGAGGTTTCCATTTGTCTCCTAACAGCTGTCCATGGGTCACTTTTTCCCACTCCAACACTGATTTTCTTTTTTTTTTTTTGGTGCCCTTGTGATCTCGCCATTGCGTGCACAAAAATGACACTCCGGGATAAAACAACTCAATCCCTTCACCTAAGTCAATATGAAAATTAAAATGTACAGGAACATTAGTACTTTATCTAAATAACAGGACTGGATTTTATATCGCACGCCCCTCTGCGCACAAGAGGCGTAGAGGGCGCTTATGTAAGGTCGATTTCTTAATTCCTTGAAAAACTTATGAGTCTTGCGCGGATGCTGATATCCACGGTTTTACTAGCGGATATCAGAATTTAAAAGCTCTAGGTGGATAAAACATTAACCTTAACGCGGATAGAGGATAAAATAAATTGATGTTAACGCGGATAGAGGATAAAATAAATTGATGTTAACGCGGATAGAGGATAAAATAAATTGATGTTAACGCGGATAATATAAATTGATGTTAACGCGGATGGCGTATAAGTCTCGTATTCGATAAGATAAGCAGAGACTTGAGCAAACGTTATTGCATTATTAATAACTAATATGAGTGAAATATTATATGTGATTATGCTGAAAGAAATCCGATTTGAAAAGTCAGTGATGATATTCAATGGAAAGAAAGAGACGTCCTTTGGGATAACGCCACAAGTTAAAAAAAACGCATGCTATCTAAAAGAAGCAATCTTTGGCAAAGAACAAAGAAAATTCAAAAAATTACTGAGATTAAAAACTGTTAATTGACTGTTATTTAAAAACTTGGAATTACATATCAGCTGAATGAAAATTTTCTTTAATTTCTCGAAATAAAATAAAGCCAAAGTGCTAAATCTTTTTCTCAGACTATGCTGATATTTAATTTCCATGATTTAATTTCTTCTGAATAACAAACTCATCTATAACTTGGAAAAATACGTAAGACGTTATTTTCACATTATTTCAGCAAGAGAGTTAATTATGAAAAATGATACATACATATATATATACATACAAAATCCGCATACGGAGGTCCAACCAACCTGTGTAATCTTCCTCTCCAGACGTCACTGCTCTGAGCTACAGCTGCTTCATTTGGCACTCGAGGCCAATTCTAGCAAAATTCTGTTTGACGTTGTCTGCCCATTCTCTTCCTAGGTTACCCCATTTTTCTAAAACCCTTAGACACACTGTTCATAATCCTCTTCGCCAATCTGCAGCTATGCATACGAGCAACATGGCCAAACCAACGCAGTCTCTCTCTACACAATATGCTGCTCAAAGGAGGTTGACGACTCCTTCTTCTAAACTCATCATTACTTACAAAGTCGCCCACCTAATGCCCACGATACTGCGCAAGCATCTAGAATGAAAGGCATCAAGTTTTCTATTATCCTGCTTAAAAATAGTCCATATTTCGCTGCCATAATTATCCTTAGAATGAACCAAACAGCCCAATTTTAGTCTTTAGGTGTACACGCCTGTTTTTTCACACTCCATAGAGTCCTAAAAGTCCCAGCGTCAATCCCTATTCTATCCCTATCCCCAATCCCTATCCCTATCTCATGCCGCACATCACCAGTATCTGCTGCATAATAAAACTCAAACACTTGCTCACCTGTGCAGCCATTCAAAGCAACTGAAGCACTATCTGCCTGATTAATTTTCATCACTTTAATTATTTCTCTGTTTATCACCAAACCTACGCTATTACCAGTCTCATCAACATCCCTAAAAAAAGAGTTCATCTCATCAACATCATTGGCCAACTGGGCGAAATCATCTGCATAATTTAAATCAGAAATTTCAAAAATCTCTGGACCATTTAAGGCAAATTTTTTCCTCGCAAAAACTTTCGCGTAACATAATCAATAACTAAATTAAAGAGAAAAGGAGACAAAAGCACCCTTGTCTAACTCCACTAGCAATGCTAAACCAACAGGTTTCTGAAACTCTAAACATTCTCAAGAATCTGCCTAAGTGAACACATTTGATCAATACATCCCCTGCCACTTCTGAATCCACACTGTTCATCACGCAGTTGTCCATCAATCAAATTCTTAATTCTATTAAGTATAATCATACAAAGAACTTTTCTTGGAATAGAAAGTAAACTGATTTCCCTATAATTATCACAAGAACTGCGATCACTTTTCGTTTTAAATCGAGACAAAGATGGCTCTAGTAAAATCCTTAGGAACATCACCTTTATCATAAAAAATTTTCAAAATTTCAGTTCCCATGTGACAATACAAATGTTTCCTGTCGTAAGCATTTCAGTGGTGATTTCATCCAAACCTGGGGATTTATGCAGTTTTAATTTATAGATAGCCAAAGTGATTTCGGAAAATGATATAGAGCCATCATCAAAGCCAGTAAGAATCTATCCTCAATACAAAAATTGAGAGCAGAAATATTTACATTACTTAGAATATCTCTGAAATTCTCAAGCTATCTGGCCATCATAGAATCCTCACCTTTAGCCACCTCAACATGTTTATCACTCAATCCCTTTGTACCCTGTCGGTTTCTTCCCACATAAAACATTAACAGTCTGGTACAACCCCCTGCCGTTGTCTTATCAGCTGTTAACTGATCCTTTACACATTTATTAAGCTCGTTGTATTGCCTTCTGTTAGGACTACTAGCGTGTTGATTCATATAAATTTTGCACTTCCTTCTTTCAGAAATAAGTTCCATAGCTTTATCACTGAAATAATTTTGTTTCCTCTTTTCTGCTTTACCCAAAGGAGTATTGTTGGTTTCAAGAACAGCGTGTTTAAACTGATCCAATTCTTTCCCAACTTCAGATTGTCATAAACAAACGATTGTCATAAACACGATAATGGTATGTTTTAGCTATATCAGGATCTTTCACACCTTCAGTGTTAAAGATAATTTTCTTAACCTTAACATAACATTTCTTCAGCTTCAGCTGCAAGACACTTTGTGACCAGGTAATGGCCATAACAAATTTCGACTACCCTATACCATCTGGTATTCCCATCAAGTGAAAACCATGTACAGGGTGTACCAAAAATAAATGAATAGCGAGACCGTCCGGCCATTCCTTTCGGTTAATGTTCCGTTTCAGAAAAGAACACATCTCAACGCTGAAGAGTAGCAGGTGAGAGGTTATTTTGAAGGGTGAAAAAAGGGAGTGGTGTGTTGATGGTACGCATTTATAACCCGTTCACTGATGCAAATGCCACAGTCTGTCGGAAGAGACGTTAAGCCGTGTACTCCCGTGTGCGGGAGAGCCCACGTCAGAGAAGACGCTGGATTGCCTTGACTGGCGAACAATCTGTTTCAGTGGGTCCCTTCGACGTTCTCCGAGCCTTCGGGGGTCCAGGTGACCTGGCCATTTAGCCCATGGTGTGAAAAGTGCCGCTTGGAAGTAAAAAAAAAAGTAACGGAGCCCAGTGCATGGACTCTACCAATAGCTGTTCCGGTGGATCCTTTCGACGTTCTCTCAGTCTCTGGGGGTCCAGGTGACCTGGCCATTTAGCCCATGGTGTACAAAGTGCCGCTTGGAAGCAAAAAAAAAAGTAACGGAGCCCAGTGCCTGGACCCTACCAATAGCTGTTCCGGTGGGTCCTTTCAACGTTCTCTGAGTCTTTGGGGGTCCAGGTGACCTGGCCATTTAGCCCATGGTGTGCAAAGTGCCGCTTGGAAGTAAAAAAAAAAGTAACGGAGCCCAGTGCCTGGACCCTACCAATAGCTGTTCCGGTGGGTCCTTTCGACGTTCTCTCAGTCTCTGGGGGTCCAGGTGACCTGGCCATTTAGCCCATGGTGTGCAAAGTGCCGCTTGGAAGTAAAAAAAAAGTAACGGAGCCCAGTGCCTGGACCCTACCAATAGCTGTTCCGGTGGGTCCTTTCGACGTTCTCTCAGTCTCTGGGGGTCCAGGTGGCCTGGCCATTTAGCCCATGGTGGGCAAAGTGCCACTCGGAGGTAAAAAATAACAACAACGGAGCCCCGTGCCTGGCTCCCATTCCCAACCTCTGTTCCGGTGTGTCCCCCTCTACCTTCTCTGAGCCTTTGGGGTCCGGGTGATCTGGCCATTTAGCCCATGGTGTGCAAAGTGCCACTCGGAGCTAAAAAAAACAAAAACAACGGAGCCCCGTGCCTGGCTCCCATTCCCCAACCCCTGTTCCAGTGTGTCCCCCTCTATCTTCTCTAAGCCTTTGGGGTCCGGGTGACCTGGCCATTTAGCCCATGGTGTGCAAAGTGCCACTCGGAGCTAAAAAAAACAAAAACAACGGAGCCCCGTGCCTGGCTCCCATTCTCCAACGGTTGTTCCGATGGGTCCCCCTCTACCTTCTCTGAACCTTTGGGGTCCGGGTGACCTGGCCATTTAGCCCATGGTGTGCAAAGTGCCACTCGGAGGTAAAAAAAAAGACCAACGGAGCCCCGTGCTTGGCTCCCATTCCCCAACGGCAGTTCCGGTGGGTCCCCCTCTACCTTCTCTGAACCTTTGGGGTTCAGGTGACCTGGCCATTTAGCCCATGGTGTGCAAAGTGCCACTAGGAGGTAAAAAAAAAACAGAGCTCCGTGCCTGGCTCTCATTCCCGAAAGGCAGTTCCGGTGTGTCCCCCTCTACCTTCCCTGAGCCTTTGGGGTTCGGGTGACCTGGCCATTTAGCCAATGGTGTGCAAAGTGCCACTCGGAGGTAAAAAAACAAAACAACAGAGCCCCGTGCCTGGCTCCCATTCCCCAACGTCTGTTCGGTGGGTCCCCCTCTACCTTCTCTGAGCCTTTGGGGTCCGGGTGACCTGGCCATTTAGCCCATGGTGTGCAAAGTGCCACTCGGAGGCAAAAAAACAACAACAACGGAGCCCCGTGCCTGGCTCCCATTCCCCAACGGCTGTTCCGGTGGGTCCCCCTCTACCTTCTCTGAGCCTTTGGGGTCCGGGTGACCTGTCCATTTAGCCCATGGTGTGCAAAGTGCCACTCGGAGGCAAAAAAATCAACAACAACGGAGCCCCGTGCCTGACTCCCATTCCCCAACGGCTGTTCCAGTGGGTTCCCATCTACCTTCTCTGAGCCTTTGGGGTCCGGGTGACCTGGCCATTTAGCCCATGGTGTTCAAAGTGCCACTCGGAGGTAAAAAAACAACAACGGAGCCCCGTGCCGTAAGGCCGTTAGCGTCCCGCAGACCCTAATGGCCTTACGGGTCGGCACACTTTGGTCTCCTAGGTTCCTAAGAACCTTACGGGACTGCGCCACTTTGGTCTCTCGGGACCGCAACGCCCTTACAGGTCGGTGCTTTTCGTCACGTTGGGAACCTAATGGCCTTACGTGATGGTGCAATCTGGTCACACAGGTCCTTAACAGCCTTACGGGATGGCACTTGGTTTCCCGGGTTCCTAAGAGCCTTATGGGACAGCACCTTTCGCTCTGTCGAGACGATAACACCCTTAGAGCGCCGTCCAGTAAGGCAGTTAGGTTCTCGATATGACGAAAAGTACCGACCTGTAAGGGCGTTACAGTCCCGGGAGACCAAAGTGCCGCAGTCCCGTAAGGCTCTCAGGAACCCGGGAGACCAACGTGTGCCATCCTATAAGGCCGTTAGGGACCTGTGTGACCAGATTGCAAAATTCCGTAAGGACGTTACGCGTCATGGCTTGACGTCCCATTCGACAGACGGCGGTATTCCCAAGCCCGCCAGGGGAAATTATAAACGGGTTTTAATAGACCTTCCTGGCTCTATAATGGGGGAAGGTAAAACAAAAGGGTTGGGTTGTTTTACCTCCGAGTGGCACTTTTCACACTATGGGCCGCACTTACTCCGAAGGCTCAGAAAAGGTCCGGGAGAAACAGCTGTTTTGGTAACCCATCAAGGTCATCCAGCGTGTTCTTTAACGTGCACGGGTGCTTTGTGCGACTCTTTGTACACCGTGGGCTAAATGGCCGGGTCACCTGGACCCCGAAGGCTCGGTGGACGGGGCGGAGACGTGGGGAAGTAAGTGAAGAGATGATGGAGAGGGGGGAGGGGATCGAACACGCCGTATGAATGGTCTCGACGATGGCAAATTATGGTTTCAGCGCGCACGTACGCGCCCGACGTACGTTTAATAGAGCGTGACACAAGATCACGTGTACCTTTGATTTCCGGGCCTCGTCGCAAGGCCTCTGTGTGTATTGAAGGGAAAAGTGCTTGCCTGTCCGTTAGTGGTTGGGGCCTTAAATCCACCATGTGGCCATCCGATGGTTCGTGCAGTGAGGGAAGAAAACTGCCTGCTGCCTAGGCTAGCCACATTTTCTTCTATCGGGGGAAAAAATACCACTCGGTCACTAGCGGCACGGAGAAACACCGTGCAGTAAGTTTTTGCATCTGCGCATGCTCGGTTACTTTCGCCACGGAATGATTCACGAGATCCCATTCTTTTTACCATCCCCCCTCCCATTCCTCGGAACCCCAAAAAGTCAATCTCCTTTTGCACAATGGGTAAAAATTCAGACTCCCCCTCCCCCTCTAGAGAGTTTCGAGTCGCGGGGCACGCCCGAATCCCACTCTCCTGGGTTGCAACAACAATGGGTGGAGATAAACGGGTTGGGTCTCTGAGCGGCATTTTTTGCACAATGGCCAGGTCACACGGACCCCGAAGGCTGAGAGAGAAGGGACCAGCATGTTCTTTAACCTGCGCAGAGCTCTCCAGCAGAAGGGGGCCACGTCCCATCTGACGAACGTCGGCCAAGCGTCTTCGCAAATGTGGGCTACAATGGTCTCAGTTACTTTCGGATCCTCTTATCCCCCTCGGAAAAAAATTGTCTCTTTGCACAATAAATGGAGACGACACCTAACTCCCCCCCCCCTCAAAGACAGTTCCGAGAGACGGTCAAAATACAGGGTGCGACCAATTCTCACTCTCTTAAACGCTGGGAGGGTAGAGAGGGGGGGGGGAGAGAAAAGGGGTTGTTTTACCTCTGAGTGGCACTTTTTTTTGCACACTATGGGCTAAAGGGCCAGGTCACCCAGATCCCGAAGACTCGGGGAAAGTCAAGGGAATCCACCGAAACATTTGGCCGTCGAGAACATCTGCATAGGGCTATGTTACTTCTGAGCGGCACTTTCCACACCATGGGCTAAATGGCCAGGTCCCTGGACCCCCAGAGACTGAGAGAACGTCGAAAGGACCCACCGGAACAGCTATTGGTAGGGTCCAGGCACTGGGCTCCGTTCCTTTTTTTTTTCTTCCAAGCGGCATTTTACACACCATGGGCTAAATGGCCAGGTCACCTGGACCCCCAGAGACTCAGAGAACGTCGAAAGGACCCACCAGAACAGCTATTGGTAGGGTCCAGGCAATGGGCTCCGTTACATTTTTTTTTACTTCCAAGCGGCACTTTGCACACCATGGGCTAAATGGCCAGGTCACCTGGACCGCCAGAGACTCAGAGAACGTCGAAAGGACCCACCGGAACAGCTATTGGTAGGGTCCAAGCACTGGGCTCCGTTACTTTCTTTTTTACTTCCAAGCAGCACTTTGCACACCATGGGCTAAATGGCCAGGTCACCTGGACCCCCAGAGACTGAGAGAACGTCGAAAGGACCCATTGGAACAACTATTGGTAGGGTCCAGGCACTGGGCTCCGTTACTTTTTTTTTTACTTCCAAGCGGCACTTTGCACACCATGGGCTAAATGGCCAGGTCTCCTGGACCCCCAAAGACTCAGAGAACGTCGAAAGGACCCACCGGAACAGCTATTGGTAGGGTCCATGCACTGGGCTCCGTTACTTTTTTTTTTGCTTCCAAGCGGCACTTTGCACACCATGGGCTAAATGGCCAGGTCACCTGGACCCACAAAGACTCAGAGAACGTCGAAAGGACCCACCGGAACAGTTTTTTGCTTCCAAGCGGCACTTTGCACACCATGGGCTAAATGGCCAGGTCACCTGGACCCACAAAGACTCAGAGAACGTCGAAAGGACCCACCGGAACAGCTATTGGTAGGGTCCAGGCACTGGGCTCCGTTACTTTTTTTTTTACTTCCAAGCGGCACTTTGCACACCATGGGCTAAATGGCCAGGTCACCTGGACCGCCAGAGACTCAGAGAACGTCGAAAGGACCCACCGGAACAGCTATTGGTAGGGTCCAAGCACTGGGCTCCGTTACTTTCTTTTTTACTTCCAAGCAGCACTTTGTACACCATGGGCTAAATGGCCAGGTCACCTGGACCCTCAAAGACTCAGAGAACGTCGAAAGGACCCACCGGAACAGCTATTGGTAGGGTCCAGGCACTGGGCTCCGTTACTTATTTTTTTTACTTCCAAGCGGCACTTTGCATACCTTGGGCTAAATGGCCAGGTCACCTGGACCCCCAAAGACTGAGAGAACGTCGAAAGGACCCACCGGAACAGCTATTGGTAGGGTCCAGGCACTGGGCTCCGTTACATTTTTTTTACTTCCAAGCGGCACTTTGCACACCATGGGCTAAATGGCCAGGTCACCTGGACCCTCGAAGGCTCGGAGAACGTCGAGGGGACGCACTGAAACAGACTGTTCGCCAGTCAAGGCAATTCAGCGTCTTCTCTGACGTGGGCTCTCCCGCACACGGGAGTACACGGCTTAACGTCTCTTCCGACAGACTGTGGCATTTGCATCAGTGAACGGGTTATAAATGCGTACCATCAACACACCACTCCCTTTTTTCACCCTTCAAAATAATCTCTCACCTGCTACTCTTCAGCGTTGAGATGTGTTCTTTTCTGAAACGGAATATTAACTGAAAGGAATGGCCGGACGGTCTCGGTATTCATTTATTTTTGGTACACCCTGTGAGAGGAATTCTGGAGACCAAATGACCTATCGAAAAAGTAGAGAATTCCTCTAAAAATCGTATTTTTTTCTAGGATTCCCTCTTCGTTTTTAACGAGCTTTAAACTTTTCAAAAATATTTTCAGAGATGGATACTCTTAATATCGGTCACTGAAAATGTGTCTCGCAAAATGATTCACCTTTCAGCCTTAAAGCACAGCCTATTATCAGGAATCTCTGACTCTCTAGCCGTGTAGTGATGTGTCGTGGTTAGTTGAACAATGTTAGTTGAAATGAATGGCCAAACCGTTTCGTTCATTTATTTTTGGTACACCCTGTGAGAGAAATTTTGCGGGGCAAAAGGAGAATTCATCAAAAAAATGTTTTATTATAGGGATTTCCCCTTACTTTACAACGAGCTGTAAACTTTTTCAAAAATGTTTTCAATGGTCGATACTGGTAATGTCGAAGTCCCTAAAATGTGTCTCGCAAATTATTCACCTTTCCTGCCACAAAACACAGCCTATTAACCTAGTCTCTGACTCGCTACCCGTGTTGCGATGTGTCGTGTTAGTGGAAACGATGTTAGCTGAAATGAATGGCCAAACCGTCTCGTTCATTTATTTTTGGTACACCCTGTATATTTTTAATTGTCCCGGTGTTTGTAATATGTGTTAGTCATTCGCAACCAGTTAAGTTTACTTTCTTGTAAGAAACGTCTCCCATGGCAATTGGCACTACCAATGCCGAAGTGACCTACAAGCCCTGCCCAATGGTTAGTGCAGCACCAATTTTAGAATTGAAGTCACCTGGCCCAGGAGAAATATCTCCTTTCTTCACAGAATTTAAAAAATCCTGCAGTTTGCTGTAAATCCTTCTCGTTCTCATCAGAGTGTTCTGTGGTGGCGTCACAATAGATGACATTCAAATCTTTGATTTTTCTTTTAAATTTTGCTGTAAGAAAACTTTCATTAATGCAGTCATATCCTAGAAGAGCGTCACTGACGTGTCTGTTATAAGAAGCAAACCTACACTTTGGAGATGCTTTCCATCCTCCCTCCCCGAAAAGAGAAATTTAAAGTTGTTTTTAGGTATCTCGCTTTTACCTGTCCATTTCTTGTCTCACTTTTACCTGTCCACCTCTTGTAATCTTACAATATCTAGGTCATAACTTTGGAATTCCTGCGTGAGGGCATCAAGAGAATAATCTCCATGTAACGTCCTGACTTTCCACGTGCCTGCAGAGAGAAAATGATTAGTAGGATTTTTAAACAAACTAGGTTTATTGAGAGAGGCAAGGCTAATAATATCAAATAGTCCCCTGATCGCAGGCATGAGGCAAAGACCTGTTCCTCTTCCGCTAAAGGCTGAAGTCATCGATGCTGGTAGGAACTTCAGGCACCACCTTTTCAAGTGGACCTATTCATGAGCCATATGACTTCCCTGAGACACATTACTCCTGTTTAGGATTTACGATGCCCAACTAGCTAAGTGAGGTTCAGGTACCTGCGATGGCCTCTGATCAGGATTATTCACCAGCTGATGTAAAGTATCCCGTGCCTCTGTTCACTTAGGGCTGGTAACTTGTGTGGCAGATTCTCCCTCAACAGAGGCCCGCAAGTGCAGCAAGTTCAGTATCCATAATCAAGCTCAAATCCAAAAACAAGTCCAGTTTAGTAGGTATAAATGGTCAGCACCAGGACTCTATGAAGTTGACCACCCCTCAGTAGGGTTGAAAAAAAAAAGAAAAAAAGTGGCCATAGATGACCAGATCAGTAGGCCACACTGAACTGGTAGCCCTCCTCTTCCGTTCCCTTCCAAAAGAGAATACTGGGGATTGGTACATAGTTCTTCTTCCAGTTTATGCCTAGCTATAATTTAATTTATTTGTTAACGTCCCCTCACCCTACTTTAACCAGAATAAATATCGTATAGATCAGGACAGTGCAATCGAAATGCAGTGAAAAGCCATAGAAAAAACGAAGGAAAAAAATTTTCACTCTGGCAGATTCGTGAGAAATGCTTAAGAGTTTCAGAAACCTGTGGTTACTAGAGTTATAGATTTCAAAAAGTCTTTTGACTCTGTTGATCGACATTATTTGAAATTCATCGTTAGATCATATGGAATACCTGACAAGTTAGTTGGTATCATAGAAACATTCTATTATAACACTGATTCGCGTGTCAGGGTTGGTAAGGATTGTAGCAATTGGTTTGGCTTTACTTCTGGTGTTCGACAAGGATGCATTTTGTCTCCTTTTCTCTTTTTGTTTGCTTATTGATTATGTAATGCGAAATTCTCTGCTAGGGAAGATTTTGACCTTTAACGGTCTAGAGATTTCAAAACTTCTGATTTAAATTATGCAGATGATATGGCATTGTTGGCTAATGATGTTGATGAGATGAATTGTTTCATTAGGATTTCATTAGGTCTACTCTATTATCGGATGAGACTGGTAATAGAGTTGGTTTGGTGATAAATAGTGAAAAAACTAAAGTGATGAAAATTGGTCACGCGAATGGTGCTTCAGTTGCTTTCAATGGCTGTACTCTTGAGTAAGGGTCTCAGTTTTATTTTCTTGGCAGCTATGCAACAGATACTGGTGATGTGCTGCATCAGATAAATAGAAGAATAGGGATTGCCGCTGGGACTTTTAACTAATTAATTAAACACTTATCAAAAGAGCCGCCCCTTTTATTTAAAAAACCCTACGTCCGACATTTTGAATTCTGGAGTCATCACCTTTGTGCCACAAATTTTACCCTTCGTCCACCATCTGGTTTCTGACGTCATCACACTCAGGAAACATTCCAAGTCCCGAGTCCGCCATTTTGAATTCTGACTCCCCCTCTAAAGAGGTTCTCTAAAAGGTTTCTGACGTCAACACACTCGCCACGAAGTTGCGAAATATTCCAAGTCCGGCTAACTGTAGCACCATCTAGGGTTTAACACACGTTCCATATTTAAAAAGGAAAAAAAAAATGTTCCACAGCTGGTCTCGATCCCTTGCATTTATCAGCGTTTTTCCCCACTCTTTCGAGAGTACTACGTCATCGCAACCCTTAAAGGTAAATGATCTCTGTGAAGAAGGAATAACCGATCGTTATAAATTAACCTTCGAATTTTTTTATTTCCTATAAATTAACTTACGAATAAATTATATATTTCTAATTCACATTTGACTTGGGAATAAATTATTTTAAAATGATTGTTTTTATTTCTTACAAATTAACTTGCGAATTATTTATTCCTTATTAATTAACTTACGAATAAACTATATATCTTGTAAATCATATTTAACTTGGGAATTAATTTTTATTTCTTGTAAATTTATTTAGAAAATACTATTTCTTGGGAATAAATATTTCCTTTCTATGAACCAGAAAATCCTGACATTTGATTCATTGCATCGTTTATACCGATGCTCTGGGAGATTTAAAAAATATCGTGGCCGAAATATATTTGTTAAAAAGTATGGGTTTTCATCGACGAAAAACATTAAGGCATCGCCATTTTCGGACCCATCTCGAAATTCCTCTAAGTCCAGAGACGTCGGACGACGCCACCCGTTGACAATAAACAACCCTTCTGAACAAAGCCCCCCCCCTTCCCCCCCCCCCCCTTTGTTTCAGGCCACCACCGGAGATAGGGTTTTGGAAATAACACTGTTTTGGAAATAATCTTCATCCTCTTATCGAAACTTATTAACCCATCTCTCCTTTATGATAGATCAGCTATTTTGTAAATATAGTAACCCCATCGGAAGAAAACAATCCATCTTGAAATTTCCCTTGGCGCCCCCCAAACCATCAAGTATTGTGCCTCTTTTATTAAAATCAGTCTCCATCTGGTTGAAGGATGATGTCATCAGATATTTGTGTTCGGACATATTCTGCACCACACTTTCCGCGTCCCCTACCACATCAGGACTTGTTTTGGAACGATTAAGTGATTTTACGGTCAATTCTTATTTCTGCCATGTCTGAATTTATTACTCTCCGTATTTTCATGTTAATTCTAAACCATTTCAAAAACCTCACCACACGAATCAGAGTTTAAAAAATCCTTCTTCCTCACAAATTTCAATCCCCTCCCAATTCATCAACTTATTTTCCTTTTTTAATACTAAACCATTTCAAAGACATCGTAACTGCAACAACACAAAAAAAATCACAGATAAAATAAAACTCACTTCCTATTTTTTATTTCAATAGTTTATTACTAAACAGGCTCAAAGAAATCGCGATTGCATCAGCAAAAGAATAAACAATAAAACTAACTTTTTTAATTCCCGTATATGGTTACACGACTTGGTCTCAAGTTTGAAACGTTTTATTCCTGATACTTATTGTCGCTGTTGAGCACATGATTCACTTATGCAAAATGTTAATCTTTCCTTGGAAGTAACGCTAATCAGTAACAATCGATAACAAAATATTATTTCTTCTTCCGAAGAAAAATCAGCAAATAATATTATTTGTAAGTAAGATATCATTTTTTACAAAAAAATATGTGATTGTAAACGCTCTTACCGTTTTAAAAATCATCTTTTCCATCGTTTACTGGTGAACGTTTGATCACAAGATCAATGAGTCATCACGCTGATGAACTTTCATTTCGTTTTCCGACCCGTCGTCAGTACGCGTACGTGCGTGTTTGTTAGGCTTGTTCGCAATGTCAGGTATTTAGTTGTCTTTCATTGATAAAATATAATTCTGTAAAGAGTTTTTGTGTACGGTGGAGTTTTAAAGAAAGTAAACAATGCTAAAAGTAGAAAGCAATTCATACGTTGCGGGTACTCTTGCGTTTTCGCTTGCGTTGTGTAAAACATCTAGCTTTTATTCTACGTCCAAGCATAACATGAACCTGAGTATATGTTAATGGAGGAGGGGACATTAGTTTTAACAAATATTATAAAATACACTCATATATTAAGCTATTAGGATTCATCTATAAAATATAACACACTTAATAAGTCTCACTAGATTGATATACTGATAACCCTCTCAACTTATCTGCACTAATCCGTTCGAAAGTTTATTTAAAACTGCACTGATAGTCAAAATTTAGCAAATACTTCGGCGATTATATCAGCATATCTATGGAACAAGCTCTATGAGAAAACCTCTTCGATACGATATCAGTAACAGAGAGAGAGAATAATAAACGAAGACAAACACAGATGCTCCGCTAAATGACTATAGCACTACATCTATCGGGATAATGCCTATTCTCCACTAATTACGTCGAGGGCAAGACAACACCATATAGATGCAGCTCGCCCCAAGAGTACCTATGGCGAACAATCCTATAGAAGGAAGGTTCATCCATCAGTCAAAACCTAAATTTAATCTCTTCCCCAGTTAGCCACAAAAATGGATACATAGATCCATTTTTGGATCTCGTATCCCGGCTCCGGGGGTGGACCCGGCTCCCGGGGTGGAGACTCTTCATTTGGCTTTTACATCGATAAGCCCGTCAACCGGGGTGAGTAGTCCCAGTCGCAAGCCCTTAACTTCGTCCTCTCCATAGTGCCACGCCCCCATCGCCCCCCAGAAGCAGTCTGTACCCCAACTTCACTGAGGCTGCACCGATGAGACCACACGACCTGGTTCCCCAAGCCCGATCAGCAGAACTCTCAGCCACTCCATTGGGGCTGTAACCTAAAGCTTTCCTGAGCAGGTGAATAAGCCCACTAGACCAGCCCCTCCCAAAACCAGTTCTAAAGGCCACATCACTTCGTGCAAATGAGGAAACAACGAGCCGTGACCCTACTTCACAGAGGCACCAGTAAGTCAAGGTGGTCCCCTATCGGAAATATCCGCCTCACTAATAATTTTTCAGGAATAATTTAAAATTACAAACCTGAGAAAAAGCTTTGGATACTTATTACTGTTCGGCCAAACCGGTTAAAACGAATTGTTCAGAAAAGCGACACTGATGCAGAAATCCTTGTGCAGAAAAAGCCACCCTTGTGCACCTCACCCTAGTGCCAGTAATAGTAAAGCCACCCTAGTGCTAGTAGTAGTAAAGCCACCCTAGTGCCAGTAATAGTAAAGCCACCCTAGTGCCAGTACTAGTAAAGCCACCCTAGTGCCAATAGTAGTAAAGCCACCCTAGTGCCAGCAGTAGTAAAGCCACCCTAGTGCCACCCTTGTGCAGAAAAGCGACACTGATGTACCTTTCATGCAAAAGGTATGTACTGATCGCAGACTGGTGAATTTTTCCTATTATCGCGAAC
This sequence comes from Ryuthela nishihirai, assembly GCA_038380435.1. Lineage (NCBI taxonomy): Eukaryota > Metazoa > Arthropoda > Arachnida > Araneae > Heptathelidae > Ryuthela > Ryuthela nishihirai. The sequence continues at coordinate 5,782,882 of JAWZYU010000015.1, read as the reverse complement.
GGTTGGATCAGCGAAGGATTGCAGTATCCACAGACATGGACGTGCATAGGGCCAACTAGGTCACAGACCGATAAATTTTGCGCTTAATTTTCATAGTCGCCCAATAATGCCTTTTCACAACCTCAGTGGCATCTCAATGGCTCGCACTGGTGAGGGACGGAGTCGTTTGCTCTGACGTATATGTTGTTATCGGACCTCAGTAAAAGAATTCTGCACTTTATATCACAAAAAATCGATGTTATCACATAAAAATATGTATTGGATAGTAGTAATGTCTTTGCAAACTATACTAAGAGTCACTTGGAATGAAACATTCGAAGTCCAGAAATGCCATTCTTAATAAATAGGAAAATTCCCTCCATATATTCTCCCACTTCTTAAAATTTAACACTCCCTCTATTAAAGAAATGCCGAAATCTCCTACTATTCTTCTTGATTAATCCGGAGGAATGGCAGGGAGACACACGCGAGAACAGGAAACGCCGTCGAGTGACGAAAGCACAACTCAAAGGTCACAGGCAACTTACGTACTGACCAATGGAATGGGTCCTTCGATGTGAAAACAGATCAACCGTAGCATATCTTAATCCCTTACTTATGGGAAGTGCTGTCTGTCTTCCACGCGGTACTAGTTCCGTGAATTCTATCTTCCTCAAGGATCTTTCCAACCCTAATCGCGAAATGAAATAATTATTCGCTTTCAGTCATGATGAAATGCAGCGCTCAAATGCTTTGCTGTGGACATGTCAACGGAATGTCCCGTATGCTGGCATCTTATCTTTGGTGGGGATCTTTTCGGCTTAATGACGCATCTCATCTTTGGTGGGGATCTTTTCGGCTTAATGACGCATCTCATCAGTTTACTGCCTGAAAAAGCTCCAAATGGTCAGCTGATTTTAAAATGTCCTCTTGTATCATGTTCATCACAATTATAAAGTATGTAGCACTTACTGGGAGAATGTGGTTTTATTCCATCAGAAAAAGGAAAAAAGTACATTAGAAATAGGAATATCACTGTTAGAAGAAACCCAGACAGAAAATTGTTAATATCATGAGAAATGTGTGTATGCTGCATGTTTTACAAAATGGTGCCAATGCAACAAAAAATTCAGTGTAAAAATGGAAAAACAATCAAAGAAAGTATCGTTTAATGCGAATTTCACAGAATAATAGAATGTGTGAAAGTTTCAATCCCAGTGTGATGTGAAGTAGAAGTAATACGAAAAGAAATCTGTAGCATTAATCCCCACGTCATTTCTTAGGTGGTGATAGCGTTGACATGCACCAACATCCATGGATTTTCAAATGACATTCAGGGTGTATCATTTCCATCACTTAAGTTTCATCTTCTTTTATTTTTTCCAACCAATAACATTCCAACCCCCAATAACACGGTCCCTTTCCGGTGGTGACTTCGATGCGAAAATGGCGCAGGGGACGATATTTCTCACAGCAGCGATATGACCATGCACTTTGCTAAACAGCAAACCTGGTCAATTAACGATGCGTTTCTCATAGACAGGGTGAAATTAAGATTTGAACTAAAAAGTCATCACTTGGATGAAATTAGGAGTGTGCGGAATATTTTCATGTATTAACATGTAAAGTATAAACGTGTGTTAAAATGGTAGATTTGAACAAAGGATATCTATATTTTCAGACACATTCTCATGCTCTTTTCAGGGTTCCGTGTGTATTTTTAAAGTTATTTTCCCTGCTAAGTTTGAACAAGCGCATAAGTAAACTGTGCGTGCATAAGGACGAAGTTGGCTATTTTTCTCTGCAAGCACACGTTTTTGTTAATGATATGTATTCATACAATGTGTTTCCCTACGCGAGTAAGCAGTAATGAGTAAATCAGTGTTTGACAGAGAAAGTGAATGAATGAGTGCGGTAGTCTTTCAATAAGTAAAACGTATCCCTGGTTCGGTGTGCATGATACGATTACGTAAACGTTTTTTACTCCAAAGAAAATTCTTATGGAGTTGAATAGGGAGATTTTTTTGAAATTCAAGAAGTGCGACTCGTAGTGTAAAATAATGTTTACCGACATAAATAATTTATTTCTCCAGGGCTGTAACCCAATAAAGTATGGTAAACACAGATGAAAGAGAGACAGTGAAGAAAAAACGATGTCCGCACATGTTTTCGAAACACTAGCGAGGTAAGGGAATTAATAATTAAAATCCATGGTGATGAATTAAGACCGTAATTATTCCAGCGTATTGAAGGAAAAAAGTTTTATAATATTAAGTGTCGTTTTGTTAAGATATTCAGAGAGGGAAAAAACTCCTAGGGTTGTATACCATCTTTAAGAATTAAAATCGAATATCACCCTTAGCGTCATTGCTAAACGTATTGACTCATCATCGTTACCTCCCGTTTTCGCAAACATATCAGGACCTTTGATCTGTATCTCCAATATCGTCCTTAGAAACTTCTGAATTGAAAATATAGATATGGAAGAATTGAAAAATAATTTCATGGTGCAAAATATTAAAACTCAAAAATAAAAATGTACAGTACATAATTTCTGAAAGGGGAAAAATAAGTGTAAAAAAATGTTATGTATTAAAATATGAAGTAAAAGTTTTCAAATTTACCTAAATTTTTAAAAAGTATAAAATTGAAAATATGTACTACAAAATTCTTTGAAAAACGTAAAATATTTTAAAACAGAGAAAATTATTATGTAGTACAAAATACTTAAAGTATTTTGTACTAAATAATAATTTTATAGTTAAATTACATAATAATTCCATAGTTACAAAATACTTTAAGTATTTTTAACTATGGAAATGGAAAAGAGAAGAAAACTTTAAAACGTAAAATTAAAAAAATTATGTTAGTACAAAATTTTTAAAAGCGGAAAAACAAAAATTAAAAAAATATTATTATGTAGTAAGAAACATTTTTAAAGTGGAAAGAAATAAAAAAATGTAAAAATTTTCAAACTAACAACTGAAAAAAAAATATTATGTTGTACAATATTTTTTAATTTGTAAAAAAATATAATTAAAATCTTTGAAACCCAAGAGACTGGATTTTAGTAAACAGTTAAAAATGCAAATATAATTTCTAGAACTTCAAAATGGCAACGTCACCCTTTGTGTCAATGCGCTCTCCGCAAAGGCAGAAGGATTTTTTTTTTTAAATGGCACCGGTCTGTTTCGCAGAACTTTTTCAGGTTGTAAATTCTTTTCCCGTCAGTAAAACGTGGTCCATAGAAGGGGGAGTTGATGTACTTATAAATTTATTTCTATGCACTATTTACAAGGAATAAAACAAATTCATTTATAAACAAAAAAAATATTCCAAATTTACAAGAAATAAAAATGTAATTTATAAGAAATAAAATAATGATCGATTGTTCACTGAGATCATCTACTTTCAGCATTACTTTCATATTTCCCTCGCCGTAATGGATAAAAGTGCTGATAAACGTGAGGGTTGAGGGTTCGAGACCAGCCGTGAAACACAAGGTTTTTTTTATAAAAATATAATACTTATTATAAACACTAGATGGCACGTGCAGTTGATTTGGCCCATGGAGGTGATTTAGCCGGACTTAGAATATTTCGAGGGTTGTTTACGAAGGTGATGACGTCAGAATCCATGATGGCGGACTTAGAATTGTTTGGGACCTTTAGAATTGTTAAGTTCACGAGGCGTTTGGGTGAGTCAACCAGGGGGTCTTAGAGGGGTGGCGTGTGACGTCAGAATTCGAAATGGCGGAAGAACGGCAAAATCGGGAGACTTTTCAGAAAGAGGGCGTGGTCGCGATACCTGTCTGTTGCATGGCCTTCAAGGTCAAAAGGTCGTTTGATACGCAAGTGGGGGACCTACTACTCATGTTTATCTCTCAATCCCTGCGTAGTCTGTTTCTTTCGACACAAAAAGTTGACCGTCTGGTACATCACTCTACTGTTGTGCTGTGTCTAACTGCTCCCTCTACTTTGTCAGCCAAGCTACACACGTTTATTAAGCTCATTGTAATGCCGTCTGTTAGGACTAGTAGGGTGGATGCACATTATTCCTGCACTTCCTTCTTTCAGAAATATGTTTCATAGCCTTACCACTCAAATAACTTTGTCTATTCTGTTCCCTTTTGCGCAAAAGAGTATTGTTGATTTCAAGAAAAGCCTGCTTCAACCGATCCCATTCTTTCTCAACTTCACAATTTTCATAATGACTAAGTAGCTTATCGTGGTATGCTTTGGCTATATCAGGATCTTTCCAAACCTTGAGTGTTAAAGATAATTTTCTTAATCTTAGCATAACATTTCTTAAGTTGCAGTTGCAAGACACTTCTGACCAGGTAATGGTCAGACCCTAATTTCGGCTACCCTGTAGATCTACTATTTCTAACTGAACTAGCCCATTTGCTTTTAATTAAAATATAATATATTATATTCCTGTGCTACCCATCAGGTGAAACCCATGTATATTTATAAATGTTCCGGTGTTTGAAGTATATGTTAGTTATTCGTAAATCATTGAGTTTACTTACCTGTAGGAGACGTTCCCCATTGCCATTGGAACTACTAATGTCAAAGGGACCTAATACTCCTGTCCAAAGGTCAGAGTCAGTACCAACGTTAGCATTGAACTTACGTAGAATAAGAGAAATATCACCTTTCTTCACAGAATTAAAAATATCCTGAAGTTGTCCATAAAACCTATCCTTCTCATCGGCATCCTCAGTGGGGGCATAACTGCAGATAACATTCAAGTCTTTAATGCTTGTCTGAAATTTTGCTGTAAGAAACCTTTCATTAATGCACTCATATCCTAGAAGAGCATCACTAGCATGTCTGCTGAGCAGCAGACCCACGCCTTGGTGATGCTTTCCATCCTCCCTCCCTGTAAAGAGAAATTTAAAGTTATTTTTCAGTATCTAACCTTTAGCTGTCCATCTTGTCGCTTCCAAGCCTAGAATATCTAGGTTATAACGCTGGAATTGCTGCATGAGGACATCAAGGGAATAATCTCTATGTAATGTCCTCGTATTAGAGGTACCTGCAGAGAGACAATGATTAGTCGAATTTTTAATGAAACTTGATTTTTTGAGATAAGTAGGAACCAACAATATCAAACAGCCCCTGATCGCAGGGATGGGCCAAAGACTTGTTTGGAATAATGTGTTTGAGACACATTACTCCAGTTAGCAGATTCCTGCGATGGCCTCTGATCAGGACTATCCACCAGTCGATATAAGGTATCCGTGCCCCTGTTCACTTAGGGTTGGCAACCCAAGAGCAAAATACGGTGGCAGATTCTCCCTTAAGAGTGGCCCGCTATAGCAGCAAGTCCAAGGTCTATATTCAAGTTCAGTCTTGTAAATCAGTCCAGTCTAGTGCACATAAATGGTCAGCACCAAGACCCAGTAAAACTGACCACTCTTCAGCAGGGCAAATGACACAAGAAATAAAAATATCCTCATCTTCAAATTTTTTTCCCATAGGTTAACATAGAGTTCACTGTACTCTAAGCATGGTGCCAGAACTGTCACTTATGCTACTATTGTCGTAACTTTTATAAGCATGCTTTAAGAATCTTTCGAATGATTTTCTTTTCAGTTGGAAAACTTCGGTATGAACAGTGGATTCATAAGCGGTAGCGGATGTCTAGACGAAATGTTAAGCTTAAACGTATCCTCGAGAAATGTTTAGAGTTTCAAAAGTCTCTGGTTACTTGCTTCGAAAACGGTTTTGGATGCTGTTGACAGCCGTGATATGTAGTTGACTGTGAGGCGTCATACGTACACACATATAACTTTGAGTTGTATGGATATATGTTAGTTAAATCTATAGTTTTATAGGAAAATTAAGGTCTGTTAAACGAAAGAATTTTTTTTAATAAAGTAAATAGGAGTAAAATAAGCTGTTGGGTTCTTTACCAACTGAGCGGCAGTTTTTTTTTTTTTTTTTTGGCACATATTGGACTAAATGGCCAGGTCACAAGTTCCTCAAGGGCTCAGAGAAGGGTTGGGAGGGGGGAGGGAATCCACTGGACAGCTGTCGGTAGACAGATGGTCGCCTCCCGTCAAGGCCATCCAGCTTGTTCTTTAACGTGCACAAGATATGGCTTGCCCGCACATCTGTCTTAACGTTTCATCCGACGGACGGCGGCTTCCCAAGTCCATCGATGTCCTCTACTGACCGAGGGTAGCGAGTTTTGCGCAGATAAATGTTAACGCTGGCCTCTGAGTGACAGTTTTTTTGCACACAATGGGCTAAATGGCCAGGTCAGAAGAACCCCGATGGCTCAGAGAAAGCTGGGGGAGGGGATCCACTGGAACGGCTGTTGGGAGACAGATGGTAGCCTCCCGTCAAGATTAGCTAGTGTGTTCTTTAACGTGCACAGGGTATGGCTCTCTTGCACACGGCTTGACGTCCCGCCCGATGGACGGCGACTGTAAAATAAGATTCAGGCAAGAAAATGAAAGGAAAAGATTTAGGAGAGGAGAAAAAGGAGTGAATTGGAGAAGGGTTCAGTTGTTTTACCTCTGAGCGGCACTTTTTTGCACACCATGGGCTAAATGGCCAGGTCACATGGACCCCGAAGGCTCAGAGAAGGTTGGGGGAGGGGACCCACTGGAACAGCTGTTGGGAGACAGATGGTAGCCTCCCGTCAAGGCCATCCAGCGTGTTCTTTAACGTGCACAGGGTATGGCTCTCCCGCACACGGGAGCACGGCTTAACGTCCCATTAGACGGACGGCGATATTTCCCAGTCCATCGGTGTCCCCTAGCTGGGACTCGAACCTGGGAACCACAGATTACGAGCCTGGCGCGCTACCGACTGAGCCACCCCCGTCCCGAATTGGAGAAGGGAAGTTTTCTCGAGTTTCCGATTGGCAGAAGGCGACGATGTAACTTCTGAAGTTTTTATCTGTTCTTCTGAGTTGATTTCTTCTTTCTTGAACTTCGAGGTTTGGAGTCATAAGAGACGAAGAAAAATCTTTCCTTGGCAGTTATCTTGTTTTATGATTTGTTCATATAAATCGGTTTAGTTGCCTTTGCAGAGGGGCGCGAAGAGGAAGTTCCACTTGCTCGTCTCTGCTTAGGTCATTCGTTTATTACACATTCATTTCTTCTACGAGCGGACGTCGGTGTTTGATGACACCATTTTAACGATCAAATATATTTAAATCTCATGACCAGTTTTTAACCTTGACCACAGATTATATTTGAAATTGCAGATTTTCCGTTCGAGCCCCTTACACTAGGACATATTTTATCAGATCATTCCTTTTTACCCCCAGTTTTTCAAGTTTTACAATTTACTAGTTATTTTAACAGATTATGATTTTATAGCTTTATGGATTATACATTGTGTGACTAGATGTTTTGTAATTTACGCACTTTATGAGTTTTCTTTTAAATTCGATTGTGGGTTCTTTGTCTTTTAACTTTATTTTTACCTTGTTTGGTGCATTATAACGACAACAATACCTGCATCCATAGAGGGTCGGATTTAGAGGGGAGAGGTGCAAAGAGACGTTTGCCTCCCCCCTACATAAATATAGAATACATATTTATAGAAAGCAAAAATTACCAAACGGAAAGAGCAGAATTCATAACAAAAATAGCTACACTAGGAATCACAAAATTTAGCGTAGTAAATATGTTTAATTATCCACTACAGAAGAAGAAATTTGGAATTTGGAAACAGTTATTTCATTTTCTCAAGTAAATTGATATGTACCACATTTTTTAATAATAACAATAATAAATTAATATATTAGCACTTTATGAATATATTATTATATTAATATATTCATAAAGTGCTCCAACCAAAGGACATTCTGCAATTTTGGAAAAACATCGTTTATAGCATGAAGGCCTACTGTCTATTCAATCTGCATCAGCTAATAATAGCAACAAAATAGGAAAAAGTTAATCTACCAAATTATATAAAGATATAAAAGTATATTCGGGGAAAAATTAATTACAGAGATTAAAATATTTTGGTAAAAATATTATATAGACAACTTCAACCCGAATCCTATATCCTACTTACGAAGAAAAATAAACAAATTTTTACTCTCAGAATCAGTTGAGAAACATATATATATATCTTTCTCAACTGATTCTGAGAGTAAAAATTTGTTTATATATATTCGATATATTTGGATATATATCGAAAAGAAATGGATTGGAAACGGGGAATTCTTGTGCCATTTTGCAGAGATGCATTTTGGTATTCTCTGCCAAATACATGAATTACAAATGAAGGCAGAGAATACCAAAATTATTTGTCAGCATTTGGCAGAGAATTTCTCAACCACCGTTCCCGAAGCCTGATCCAAGGAAGCAGTTTCCTCACCCCCATGCAGAAGCCACCTTCCGCAGCACGAAATTAAATCTCAGAGCTGCTGCTGATAAAGGGGATTACAGAAGATTGGATTTCTTACCTCTGAGAGACCCTTTTTTTTACACACAGTGGACTAAATTGCGAGACATGGACACCGAGGGCTCAGAGAAGGTTGGGAAAAGGGGACCCACTGGTCAGCTGTTAGGAGACAGATGGTAGCCTCGCATCAAGGCCATGCAGCTTGTTCTTTAGCATGCACTGGGTATGGTTCTCCCACACACGTGGCCACGGATTAACATTCCATCCGATGGACGGTGGCCTTTTTCCCTACTGATCAAAGACAAGGTGGGGATTTTTGCAGAGCTAAATCTCAACGCTGGCCCAGTTGGGACTCGAACCTCGGAACTGTAGATTACGAGCTTGGTGTCGGCTGAACCACTCCCACCCCAGTATTACACTAGAATACGATCCAAGCTGGACAGAGGTCAAACAAGACATGGAGCCCTTCCGGAAGCTGCTGACCTGGATCATCGTCACTTCTGACCCCTGCTGCCGTTAGCAAGCGAACAGAAAAGACATGCAGCCAAAAGAAAAATTACTCCTCCAAATACGAATCTAAAACTGTTTCCTTTCAAAAATTTTAATTGGAATTAAAAAAAATGTTATTAATTTCGGCACTAAAGAGACTATATGCGAGCAAAATAAATTATGAAATAGATAAAAATGCCCAGAAAAATTAAGCTGTAAATTATATTCACTGCAAAAAAGAATAAGATGAAGAAACCTCAGGAAAAAGCATAGTCTAGTCATACTCTAAAGCCTTTAAGATGTAAAATCTTGGTGGTTCTAACACAATATTAATGCAATATTGCCTTCAAAAGGAAATATTTTTAAATTAATGTGGGAACTTAAAACTTGATTCCTTAGAGAAGAACCTCCCAGCATTAGTTTCACTAAATATAAAGCAAACAATAAATTGCTCTGAACTTAAACTACAGCAATGCCTAACATATCCAATTACGGTTCCCTCTGCAAAGGCAACTAAACCGATTTATATGAACAAAACATAAAACAAGATAACTGCCAAGGAAAGATTTTTCTTCGTCTCTTATGACTCCAAACCTCGAAGTTCAAGAAAGAAGAAATCAACTCAGAAGAACAGATAAAAACTTCAGAAGTTACATCGTCGCCTTCTGCCAATCGGAAACTCAAGAAAACTTCCCTTCTCCAATTCGGGGCGGGGGTGGCTCAGTCGGTAGCGCGCCAGGCTCGTAATCTGTGGTTCCCAGGTTCGAGTCCCAGCTAGGGGACACCGATGGACTGGGAAATATCGCCGTCCGTCTAATGGGACGTTAAGCCGTTCTCCCGTGTGCGGGAGAGCCATACCCTGTGCACGTTAAAGAACACGCTGGATGGCCTTGACGGGAGGCTACCATCTGTCTCCCAACAGCTGTTCCAGTGGGTCCCCTTCTCTGAGCCTTCGGGGTCCATGTGACCTGGCCATTTAGCCCATGGTGTGCAAAAAAGTGCCGCTCAGAGGTAAAACAACCGAACCCTTCTCCAATTCACTCCTTTTTCTCCTCTCCTAAATCTTTTCCTTTCATTTTCTTGCCTGAATCTTATTTTACAGTCGCCGTCCATCGGGCGGGACGTCAAGCCGTGTGCAGGAGAGCCATACCCTGTGCACGTTAAAGAACACACTAGCTAATCTTGACGGGAGGCTACCATCTGTCTCCCAACAGCCGTTCCAGTGGATCCCCTCCCCAGCTTTCTCTGAGCCATCGGGGTTCTTCTGACCTGGCCATTTAGCCCATTGTGTGCAAAAAAACTGTCACTCAGAGGCCAGCGTTAACATTTATCTGCGCAAAACTCGCTACCCTCGGTCAGTAGAGGACATCGATGGACTTGGGAAGCCGCCGTCCGTCGGATGAAACGTTAAGACAAGATGTGCGGGCAAGCCATATCTTGTGCACGTTAAAGAACAAGCTGGATGGCCTTGACGGGAGGCGACCATCTGTCTACCGACAGCTGTCCAGTGGATTCCCTCCCCCCTCCCAACCCTTCTCTGAGCCCTTGAGGAACTTGTGACCTGGCCATTTAGTCCAATATGTGCCAAAAAAAAAAAAAACTGCCGCTCAGTTGGTAAAGAACCCAACAGCTTATTTTACTCCTATTTACTTTATTAAAAAAAATTCTTTCGTTTAACAGACCTTAATTTTCCTATAAAACTATAGATTTAACTAACATATATCCATACAACTCAAAGTTATATGTGTGTACGTATGACGCCTCACAGTCAACTACATATCACGGCTGTCAACAGCATCCAAAACCGTTTTCGAAGCAAGTAACCAGAGACTTTTGAAACTCTAAACATTTCTCGAGGATACGTTTAAGCTTAACATTTCGTCTAGACATCCGCTACCGCTTATGAATCCACTGTTCATACCGAAGTTTTCCAACTGAAAAGAAAATCATTCGAAAGATTCTTAAAGCATGCTTATAAAAGTTACGACAGTAGTAGCATAGGTGACAGTTCTGGCACCATGCTTAGAGTACAGTGAAATGAAGAATTTGTTTTTTTTAGAAAAACACAAGGAATAAAAAATCGGGGGTAATGTTCAGCGGAGAAGGGTTGGGTTGTTTTACCTCTGAGCGGCACTTTTTTGCACACCATGGGCTAAATGGCCAGGTCACATGGACCCCGAAGGCTCAGAGAAGGTTGGGGGAGGGGACCCACTGGAACAGCTGTTGGGAGACAGATGGTAGCCTCCCGTCAAGGTTATCCAGCGTGTTCTTTAACGTGCACAGGGTATGGCTCTCCCGCACACGGGAGCACGGCTTAACGTCCCATCCGACGGACGACGGCCTTTCCAAGCCCATCGGTGTCCCCTAGTTGGGACTCGAACCTGGGAACTACTGATTACGAGCCTGGCGCGCTACCTTCTGAGCCTAATTTAAGTTTATTTTTCGGATGGGATCCACTGGAACGGCTGTTGGGAGACAGATGGTAGCCTCCCATCAAGATTAGCTAGTGTGTTCTTTAACGTGCATAGGGTATGGTTCTCCTGCACACGGCTTGATGTCCCGCCCGATGGACGGCGACTGTAAAATAAGATTCACGCAAGAAAAAGAAAGGTAAAGATTTAGGAGAGGAGAAAAAGGAGTGAATTGGAGAAGGTTCGGTTGTTTTACCTCTGAGCGGCACTATTTTGCACACCATGGACTAAATGGCCAGGTCACATGGACCCCGAAGGCTCAGAGAAGGTTGGGGGAGGGGACCCACTGGAATGGAGAGGACCACCCTAATTTAAGTTTATTTTTCGGACATGAGGTTTAAACATTTTTTGAATTTTAGGTTTAGTGGAAATTTTGATAAAACCATTTTTTGTGTGTGATAGGGAGAAGAAATATGGGTAAAGAAGTCGGCTAAAAAGTTACTTAGCTTGTATATTTGTTTCATTATTTGGAAAATATTTCATGAAAAACTCTTGTATTTGAAGATGGTGAAATGTTTCTGTGAATTGGATGATGAAGTAAGTTGGGGTGACAGAGAAAATGTAAAGTGAATGAAGTGAAATAATTTTTTTTCTTTGAGTGAAGAAAATTGAGATTGTTGGTGATATTTTGGGGAAATGAAATTTTACTCTTTCTGTGAAAAGCAATATTTAGAAAAACGCTGGGTTTTCTTTAAATTGGTGTGGTATAGGAGATCACCTCCGCTTATCGAGAACATGACCACCGCTGTCAAATAACCCCTCAGCATTTGAGGAAGAAGGAACGGTAGTGTTGTACCTAAGACTAAGTTTCTTAATAGCACCTATCTTCTCTGCAGTTGAGGAAATCACATATTGATTTGCCGACTTTTCAATAATCGGGATCTCTTTCTTTTCAAATTAAAAAAATTCCTTTGACTTGTCAGGCTTTGGCTGTCTCTCTCGCTTATCGCGTTTCCGTGTATATAGATATATTTTTTCCCCATGTTTGAAAAAAACCAGGAGAATAAGGAATTCCGCTTGGCAGCTGCTTTCTTACTAAACTTTAAGTCGGCTACCAACAAGTGAGATAGACCAGTTAAAATCCGCTTTCAGCTCTGCAGTGGCTCCGTATGAAGCTCGAGAGGTCGAACAGCGAGGACCTGACAAAGATTTTTTTTAATTTGAAGAGGAGGAGATCCCGATTTCTTATAAGTCGGTGAATCAATATTTGATTTCCTTAACTGGAGAGATGATAGGTGCTATTAAGAAACTTTTTTCTCAGGTACAACACTACCATCTTTTCTTCCTCAAATGCTGAGAGGTTATTTGACAGTGGTGGTCAGGTTCTCTTTAAGTGGAGGGCCGAATCACAGATATCAGTTTTGTAGCAGTTGGTGTTTAAATTTAACAGAACTTGTAAATAGTGTTTTTTATATGATCTTATAAATAAAATTCTTTTTTTCATGTGATATTGAAAAAAAGATTTGTTTTTTGTTCCTCTATTATATCATAAATCGTAAACTTTTGGACCTAATTTTTTACTTAACTTTCGACAAGTTAATATTTTGGCCATTAACTTTAAACTAAACTTGATTAAAAACGTCAATTAACTTAACCTTACCTCAGTTTACTTTTTCATTAACTTTATCGAAGTATGACACATACAGATAATTGTCAAAATTAATATCATGGTAAGATTTCGTTTTCTAAGGATTTCCAGATTAGAGTATTAAAATAAAATACTTCTAACCTTACCACAATATTTTTTAAGCTTCAGTTTTAAGACACGTTTTGCAAGGTAATTGTCAGACCCAATTCGGCTCCCCTACATGATCTGTTATTCCTAACCGAACTAGTCCTTTTGGTGTCGAATATTATATAGTATAGCGGTTCACATTCCTATGCAATCCACCAAGGGGAACCTCGGGTGTATTTATGAACAACCCGATGTTTGTAATGTTAGTTATTCTTAATCCATTACTTTTACTTACCTGTAAGAGACGTTCCCAATTGCCATTGCAACTACTTACCAATGCGAAAAGAATTCATAACATCTGCCCAAAGGTCAGAGTCAGTACAAAATGTAGCATTAAAGTCCCCAAACAGAAAAGAAATTTCTCCTCTTTGACAGAATTCAAAATATCCTGCAGGTGTTCGTAAGATTTATCTTTGCCATTCTGTGCGGGAGCAGCAAAAAATGTCATTCAAGTCTTTTTAGTTTTAAATTCAACTTTGAAATCTTTCAACATCTTAAAACGCTTCATCGGTATTCTTGCTAAGAAGCAGAGTTAACTGTTTTTGGTGATTGCTATTATATAAGAATAATGCTTTAAATACTCGTAACTTCATTTTATATTAATTTTGTTTCTTTTAAGCACTTCTTTTAAGATTCTATTTTTTTTAGATTTCATCTTTTGGAAAACAGAGACAGAGGTCTTATTCCATTTCTCAACGGATGTCATCCATTGAAAAATCATTCGGAGAAGGAATCTTATCCCACATAAAGGTAAGACGGAAATCTAGATTCAAAATTTGGAGTTATTTATATAAATTAAAAATTCAGAGATAAAAAAAAAATCCTTTAACACATATCCATCATACATGCATTCATAAATGCATATACATACAGTACATACATTCACAAATATACATATAAACACATATATATATACATACTCGCCGATACATACAATCGTACATACATATATGCATTCAGAAATATCAGGTAGCCAAAAACTTCCGTACAGTTTTTGAGAGTAAATTTAAACCATTCCTAAAAACTGAATAAAGTTATCTTATTCACGAAAGTAAGCACTAACACAAACTATAACCTTTTCCCAACGAAATACAAGTTTGTTAATGTCACTCTGGTAGAACTCCTGATGTTCAGAAGCGAAGAGAGCGGAAACTCTGTTTCCATAGTTTCTCCGGTTTCGAAATTGTCAGTTGAACATATAATTGCCCAGCACCAAGAAAATATGGTAGTCGGATGGCGCGATGTCTAGGGAATACCGAAGGTGGTGTAGAATTTCACAACCAAGGCTATGGAGCTTGTCTCGGGTCTCTCGCGCTATATGAAGGCGAGCGTTGTCGTTAAAGACCACAGTGCTTTTGCGATGAACAATTGCAAGCAATTTTTGGAGCAGTGAATCTGAAACTCGTTGTAGTTTTGCTGAGTAGAGGTCCACAGTGATTGTTTGATCAGTAGCCAGAAGCTCATAATGGACCAGGCACACAGCAAAATTTTCTGTTAGTGTATCCTGGGCTTTGGTGTGTGCGATACAGGTTCACTGGATGACAACCAATCATACGAACGTTTGGTGTTCCTATAGAAAATCGATTTTTTATCGCACTCAAAAACCTGTCCAAAAATGGCTCCTTCTTCTGGCGTGAAAACAGTGACAAGCAGTTCGTAAGTCGCTGGAGTTTGTTGTCGGCATTAAGTTCATGTGGAACACATTTGCTCGGCTTCCAGACTTCTGCTGGGCAATATGGATATGCAAACGAATGGTTTCGTCACTTTCTGCAAGCTTTTTTTTTTATTCAGTGACTGTAAATATTGCCTCTGCATTAAACATTGATTTGAGACAGTTATAGAAAAAAAATCATTCATACGTAATTTGCTTAATTCTAAAGTCATCGCACCTACATGATAAGGTTTGTCTAATATAATATTTTCCTTTTCCATCTGAACAAATAGAAATTTTCCGATAATAAAACAAAAGAAATTATCTGGGATTAGCAATAAATTCCTTAAGCTCCTTTTCAGTAGTAACAATACAATAATTTATTCTTTACTCTTCTTTTCAACTGTTTTACCATATTCTTAAGACAGATGATCACGCTACAATGAACTTGTGATGCGATGTATATATGATATCAATTTCATACCAACCAGTTCGAACGAACTTAAATTAAAAAAATAAACAATAAGTTGTTGTATTAAGTGGAATTAGAGTGTGAAAGAAAACGCAGTTTGTCTTTGTGCACCAAAGTATAAAAAAAATTATTTTATTTGGTGTGTTCGCTGGAGGTTAAATAAGTTTATTACTGTCGATTCTGTTAGCGGAGTGGCAAGAAAAAAGGAGGATGTTTAAGACATTTAAGAACGAACTTCACATAAAAAAAGTTGTTGTATTAAGAGAAATTAGAGTGTGGAGAGAAACGTAGTTTATTTTTATCTGTGCATTTAAATTAAAAAAAAATGGATTTTATTTGGTGTGGACGCTGGAGGTTAAATGCGTTTATGAGTGTTGATTCTGTTAACGGACTGATAAGATAAAGAAGGATGTTTAGGACGCTGAAGAAAGAACTTCAGTTTAAAAAATTTGTTGTATTAAGAGTAATTAGACTGCGAAGGAAAACGTAGTTTATCTTTATCTGTACACTAAAATATAAAAAAAAGATTATTCTATTTGGGGTGTTCGCTGGAGGTCAAATAAGTTTATTATTGTTGATCCTGTTAGTGGAATGGCAAGAAAAAGAAGGATGTTTAGGACACTTAAGAACGAACTTCACTTAAAAAAAAAGTTGTTGTATAAACAGGAATTATAGTGTGGAGGGAAACGTAGTTTATCTTTATCTGTGCACTGGAATACACCAAAAACGAACACACCAAATAGAAATGATTCTATTTGGTGTGTTCGTTGGAGGTCAAATAAATTTGTTAGTGTTGATCCTGTAGTGGACTGGCGAGAAGAAGGAGAATGTTTGGGACACTTAAGAACGAACTTCACTTAAAAAAAGTTGTTGCATTAAGAGGAATTAGAGTGTGGAGGAAAACGTAGTTTGTCTCTATCTGGGCACTAAAGTATAAAAAAAATGATTTTATTTGGTCTGGACGCTAAATACGTTTATTAGTGTTGATTCTGTTAACGGACTGGCAAGATAAAGAAGGATACTTAGGACGCTTAAGAAAGAACTTCACTTAAGAAACAGTTGCTGTATTAAGAGGAATTAGAGTGTGGAGGAAATCGTAGTTTGTCTTTATCTGTGGACTTAAGTATAAAAAAGAAAAGATTCTATTTGGTGTGTTCGCTGGAGCGCAAATAAATTTATTAGTATTGCTATTGTTAGTGGAATGGCAAGAAATAGAAGAATGTTTAGGATATTCAAGAACGAACTTCACTTAAAAAAGAGCTGCTGTATTACGAGGAATTAGAGTGTGGAGAGAAAGGTAGTTTATTTTTATCTGTGCACTTAAGTATAAAAAAGAAATGATCCTATTTGGTGTGTTCGCTGGAGCGCAAATAAATTTATTAGTGTTGATCCTGTTAGTGGAATGCCAAGAAATAGAAGGATGTTTAGGATATTTAAGAACGAACTTCACTTAAAAAAGAGTTGCTGTATTAAGAGGAATTAGACTGTGGAGGGAAACGTAGTTTATCTTTTTCTGTGCAATTAAGTATAAAAAAGAAATGATTCTATTTAGTGTGTTCGGTGGAGGTCAAATAAATTTATTCGTGTTGATTCTGTTAGTGAATTGGCAATTAAAAGAAGGATGTTTAGAACATTAAGAACGAACTTCACTTAAAAAAAAAAGTTGTTTTATTAAGAGGAATTAGAGTGTGAAGGGAAACGTAGTTTATCCTTATATGCGCACTTAAGTATAAAAAAGAAATGAATCTAATTGGTGTGGTAGCTGGAGGTGAAATAAATTTATTAGTTGTTGATCCTGTTAGTGGAATGGAGAGAAAAAGAAGGATGTTTAGGATATTTAAGAACGAACTTCACTTAAAAAATTGTTGCTGTATTAAGAGATATTAGAATGTGTAGGAAAACGTAGTTTATCTTTATCTGTGAACTTAAGTGTAAAAAAGAATGATTCTATTTGGTGTGTACACTGGAGCGCAAATAAATTTATTAGTGTTGATCCTGTTAGTGGAATGGCAAGAAAAAGAAGGATATTTAGGACACTTAAGAACGAATTTCACTTAAAAAAAGTTGCTGTAATAAGAGGAATTAGAGTGTGGAGGGAAAAGTAGTTTATTTTTATCTGTGCTTTTAAGTATAAAAAAGAAAAGATTCTATTTGGTGTGTTCGCTGGACGGCAAATAAGTTTATTAGTGTTGATCCTGTTAGTGAAATGGCAAGAAATAGAAGGATGTTTAGGATATTTAAGAACGAACTTCACTTAAAAAAAGTTCTTGCATTAAGAGGAGTTAGAGTGTGTAGGAAAACGTAGTTTGTCTTTTTCTGTGCACTAAAGTATAAAAAAGATGATTTTATTTGGTATGGACGCTGGAGGTTACGTTTATTAGTGTTGATTCTGTTAACGGACTGGGAAGATAAAGAAGGATGTTTAGGACGCTTAAGAAAGAACTACAGTTTAAAATATTTGTTGTATTAAGAGTAATCAGACTGTGAAGGTAAACGTAGTTTATCTTTTTCTGTACACTAAAATGTAAAAAAAAAATATTCTCTTTGGGGTGGTCGCTGGAGGTCAAAAAAGTATATTAGTGTTGATCCTGTTAGTGGAATGGCGAGAAAAAAAGGATGTTTAGAACATTTAAGAACGAACTTCACTTAAAAATACGTTGTGTATGAAGAGGAATGACCGTGTGGAGGGAAACGTGGTTTATTTTTGCACTTAAGTATAAAGAAGAAATAAATCTATTTGGTGTGTTCGCTGGAGGTCAAATAAGTTTATTAGTGTTCATCCTCTTAGTGTAATGGCAAGAAATGGAAAGATGTTTAGAACATTTAAGAAAGAACTTCACTTAAAAAAATGCTGCTGTATTAAGAGGAATGACTGTTAAGAGGGAAACGTGGTTTATCTTTATGTGTGCACTTAAGTACAAAAAAAGAAATAATTTTATTTGGTGTGTCCGTTGGAGGTCAAATAAGTTTATTAGTGTTGATCCTGTAGTGGACTGGCAAGAAAAAGAGAATGTTTGGGATACTTAAGAACGAACTTCACTTCAAAAAAAGTTGTTGTATTAAGAGGAGGAAAACGTAGTTTATCTTTATCTGTGCACTTAACTATAAAAAAGAAATGATTCTATTTGGTGTGTTCGCTGGAGGGCAAATAGGTTTATTAGTGTTGATCCTGTTAGTGGAATGGCAAGAAAAAGAAATTATGTTTAGGACACTTAAGAACGAATTTCACTTAAAAAAAAGTTGCTGTATTAAGAGGAATTAGAGTGTGGAGGGAAACGTAGTTTGTCTTTATCTGTGGACTTAAGTATAAAAAAGAAATGATTCTATTTGGTGTGTTAGCTGGAGCGCAAATAAATTTATTAGTGTTGATCCTGTTAGTGAAATGGCAAGAAATAGAAGAATGTTTGGGATACTTAAGAACGAACTTCACTTAAAAAAAAGTTGCTCTATTAAGAGGAATTAGAGTGTGGAGGGAAACGTAGTTTATCTTTTTCTGTGCAATTAAGTATAAAAGAGAAATGATTCTATTTGGTGTGTTCGCTGGAGGGCAAATAAGTTTATTAATGTTGATCCTGTTAGTGAAATGGCAAGAAATAGAAGAATGTTCGGGATACATAAGTACGAACTTCCCTTAAAAAGAAGTTGCTGTATTAAGAGGAATTAGAGTGTGGAGGGAAACATAGTTTATTTTTATCTGTACAATTAAGTATAAAAGAGAAATTATTCTATTTGGTGTGTTCGCTGGACGGCAAATAAATTTATTAATGTTGATCCTGTTAGTGAAATGGGAAGAAATAGAAGAATGCTAGGGATACTTAAGAACGAACTTCGCTTAAAAAAGTTGTTGTATTAAGAGGAATTAGAGTGTGGAGCGAAACGTGGTTTTCTTTTTCTGTGCAATTAAATATAAAAGAGAAATGATTCTATTTGGTGTGTTCGCTGGAGGGCAAATAAGTTTATTAATGTTGATCCTGTTAGCGAAATGGCAAGAAATAGAAGAATGTTCGGGATACATAAGTACGAACTTCCCTTAAAAAAAAGTTGCTGTATTAAGAGGAATAAGAGTGTGGAAGGAAACGTAGTTTATCTTTATCTGTGCAATTAAGTATAAAAAAGAAATGATTCCATTTGGTGTGTTCGCTGGAGGGGAATTAAATTTATTAGTGTTGATCCTATTAGTGGAATGTCAAGAAAAAGAAAAATGTTTGGGACACTTAAAAACGAACTTCACTTAAAAAAATCTTGTTGTATTAATAGGATTTAGAGTGTGGGGGGAAACGTAGTTTATCTTTATTTGTGCATTCAAGTATAAAAAATATCATTCTATTTGGTGTGAAATGATTGTATTTGGTAAAGAAATGATTCGGTTTGGTGAATGATTCGATTTGGTGTGAAATTTGGTGTGATTTGGATTGAAATGATTCGATTTGGTGTGAAATGAATCTATTTGGTAAGGAGGGCAAATAAATTTTTTTAGTGTTGATCCTCTTAGTGGAATGGCAAGAAGTAGAAGGAAGTTTAGGATATTTAAGAACGAACTTCACTTAAAAAAAAGTTGCTGTATTAAGAGGAATTAGAGTGTGGAGGGAAATGTAGTTTATTTTTATCTGTGCACTTAAGTATATAAAAGAAATTATTCTATTTGGTGTGTTCGCTTGAGGGCAAATAAGTTTATTAGTGTTGATCCTGTTAGTAGAATGGGAAGAAGTAGAATGATGTTTAGGATATTTAAGAAGGAGCTTCACTTAAAAAAAGTTGCTGTATTAAGAGGAATTACAGTGTGGAGGGAAACGTAGTTTATATTTTTCTGTGCAATTAAGTATAAAAAAGAAATGATTCTATTTGGCGTGTTCGCTGGACGGCAAATAAATTTATTAATGTTGATCCTGTTCGTGAAATGGCAAGAAATAGAAGAATGTTTGGGATACTTAAGAGCGAACTTCACTTAAAAAAAGTTTTTGTATTAAAAGGAATTAGAGTATAGAGGAAAACGTAGTTGATTTTTATCTGTGCAATTAAGTATAAAAAAGAAAAGATTCTATTTGGTGTGTTCGCTGGAGGGCAAATAAGTTTATTAGTGTTGATCCTGTAGTGGACTGGCAAGAAAAAGGAGAATGTTTGGGATACTTAAGAACGAACTTCACTTAAATAAATTTGTTGTATTAAGAGGAATGATAGTGTGGAGGGAAACGTAGTTTATCTTTTTCTGTGCAATTAAGTATAAAAAAGAAATGATTCTATTTGGTGTGTTCGCTGGAGGGCAAATAAATTTATTAATGTTGATCCTATTAGTGAAATGGCAAGAAATAGAAGAATGTTTAGGATACTTAAGAACGATCTTCTCTTAAATAAAAGTTGCTGTATTAAGAGGAATTAGAGTGTGGAGGGAAACGTAGTTTATCTTTTTCTGGGCAAATAAGTATAAAAAAGGAATTATTTTATTTGGTGTGTTGGATGGAGCGCAAATGAATTTATTATTATTGATCTTGTTAGTCGAATGGCAAGAAATAGGAGGACGTTTAGGATATTTAAGAACGAACTTCACTTAAAAAAAAGTTGTTGTATTAAGAGCAATTAGAGTGTGGAGGAAAACGTAGTTTGTGTTTATCTGTCAACTAAAGTATAAAAAAGAAATGATTCTATTTGATGTGTTTGCTGGAAGTGAAATAAGTTTATTAGTGTCGATCCTGTTAGTGGAATGGCAAGAAAAAGAAGTGTGTTTAGGACACTTGAGAATGAATTTCACTTAAAAAAAAAGTTTTTGTATTAAAAGGAATTAGAGTGTGGCTAAAAATTTTGTTTGTCTTTATCTGTGTACTAAAGTATAAAATAAGAAATGATTTTACTTGGTGTGGTCGGTGGACGTTAAATACCTTTGTTATTGTTCATCCTGTTAACGGACTGGCAAGAAAAAGAAGGATGTTTAGCACGCTTAAGGAAAAACTTTAGTTTAAAAATTTGTTGTATTAAGAGTTTTTAGACTGTGAAAGAAAACGTAGTTTATCTTTATCTGTGCACTAAAATATAAAAAAAATTATTCTGTTTGGGGTGTTCGCTGGAGGTCAAATAAGTTTGTTAGTGTTGATCCTGTTAGTGGAATGGCAAGAAACAGAAAGAATGTTTAGGACACTTAAGAACGAACTTCACTTTAAAAAAAGTTGCTGTATTAAGAGGAATTTAGAGTGTGGAGAGAAACATAGTTTATCTTTATATATGCAATTAAGTATAAAATGAAATGATTCCACTTGGTGTCTTCGCTGGGGGTCAAATACGTTTATTAGTGTTAATCCTGTTAGTGGAATGGCAAGAAAAAAAACGATGTTTAAGGACGCTTAAGAAAAAATTTGATATTAATAAATTTGTTTTATAAAGAGTAATTAGTCTGTGAAGGAAAACGTAGTTTATCTTTATCTGTGCACTAAAATTTTAAAAAAAATATTCTATTTGGGGGTGTTCGCTGGTCAAATAAATTTCTTAGTCATGATCCTGTTAGTGGAATGGAGAGGAAAAGAAAGATGTTTAGGACACCTAAGAACGAATTTCACATAAAAAATTTCCTGTATTAAAAGGAATTAGAGTGTGGAGAGAAACGTAGTTTATCTTTATCTGCGCATTTAAGTATAAAAAAGAAATGATTCTTTTTGGTGTGTTCGCTGAAGGTCAAATAAATTTATTAGGGTTGATCCTGAAGTGGACCGACAAGAAAAAGAGGAATGTTTGGGACACTTAAGAACGAATTTACTTAAAAAAAAGTTGTTCTATTAAGAGGAATTAGAGTGTGGAGGAAAACGTAATTTGTCTTTATCTGTGCACTAAAGTATAAAAAAAAGATTTTATTTGGTGTGGACGCTGGAGGTTACGTTTATCAGTGTTGATCCTGTTAACGGACTGGCAAATAAAATAATGATGTTTAGGACACTTAAGAACGAATTTCACTTAAAATAAAGTTGTTGTATGAAGAGGACTTAGAGTGTGGACGGAAACGTAGTTTATCTTTATCTGTGCACTTAAGTATAAAAAAGAAATGATTCTATTTGGTGTGGTCGCTGGAGGTCAAAAAAGTTTATTAGTGTTGTCCTGTTAGTGGAATGGCAAGAAAAAAGAAAGAATGTTTAGGACACTTAAGAACGAACTTCACTTAAAAAGAAGTTGCTGTATTAAGAGGAATTGGAGGGAAACGTAGTCTATCTTCATCTGTGCACTTAAGTGTAAAAAAGAAATGATTCTATTTAGTGTGTTCGTTGGAGGTCAAATAAATTTATTACTATTGATCCTGTAGTGGACTGGCAAGAAAAAGAAGAATGTTTGGGACACTTAAGAACGAAATTCACTTAAAAAAAAGTTGTTGTATTAAGAGGAATTAGAGTGTGGAGGAAATCGTAGTTTGTCTTTATCTGTAGAGTAAAGTATATAAAAAAAAAATTATTTTTGGTGTGTTCGCCGGAGATTAAATAATTTTATTAGTGTTGATCCTGTTAGCGGAGTGGCAAGGAAAAAAAAGGATGTTTCGGACGCTTAAGAAAGAAATTCAGTTTAAAAAATTTCTTTTATTAAGAGTAATTAGACTGTGAAGGACAACGTAGTTTATCTTTATCTGTGAAACCAATATATAAAAAAAATATTCTATTTGGGGTGTTCGCTGGAGGTCAAATAAATTTATTAGTGTTGATCCTGTTAGTGGAATGGCAAGAAAAAGAAAGAATGTTTAGGACACTTAAGAACGAACTTCACTTAAAAATTTTTTTTTTGTATTAAGAGGAATTAGAGTGTGGAGTGAAACGTAGTTTATCTTTATTTGTGCACTTAAGTATAAAGAAGAAATGTTTCTATTTGGTGTGTTCGCTGGAGGTCAAAAAAGTTTATTAGTGTTGATCCTGTTAGTGGAATGGCAAGAAAAAAAGGACGTTTAGGACACAAGAACGAACTTTACTTAAAAAAATGTTTTTGTATTAAGAGGAATTAGAGTGTGGAGAGAAACGTAGTTTATCTTTTTCTGTGTACTTAAATATAAAAAAGAAATGATTCTATTCGGTGGAGGTCAAATACGTTTATTAGTGTTCATCCTGTTAGTGGAATGGCAAGAAAAATAATGATGTTTAGGACACTTAAAAACGAATTTCGCTTAAAATAAAGTTGTTGTATGAAGAGGAATTAGAGTGTGGAGGGAAACCTAATTTATCTTTATCTGTGCAATTAACTATAAAAACGAAATGATTCTATTTGGTGTGTTGGCTGGAGGTCAAATAAATTTATTAGTGCTGATCCTGTTAGTGGAATGGCAAGATAAAAAGGATGTTTAGGACACTTAAGAACGAACTTCACTTAAAAAAAAAGTTACTGCATTAAGAGATATTAGAATGTGGAGGGAAACGTAGTTTATCTTTATCTGTGCACTTTAGTATACAAAACAAATTATTCTATTTGGTGTGTTCGCTGGATGTCAAATAGGTTTATTACGGTTGATCCTGTTAGTGGAATGGAGAGAAAAAAAATATGTTTAGGACATTTAAGAAAGAACTTCAAGTAAAAAATGTTGTTGTATTAAGAGGAATTAGAGTGTGGAGGGAAACGTAGGTTATCTTTATCTGTGCACTTAAACATAAAAAAGAAATGATTCTATTTGGTGTGGTCGCTGGAGGTCAAATAAGTTTATTAGTGTTGATCTTGTTAGTGGAATGGCAAGAAAAATAAGGATGTTTAGGACTCTTAAGAACGAAGTTTACTTAAAAAAATCGGCTGTATTAAGAGATATTAGAATGTGGACGGAAACGTAGTTTATCTTTATCTGTGCATTTAAGTATAAAAAAGAAATGATTCTATTTGGTGTGTTCGCTGGTGGTCAAAAAACTTTATTAGTGTTTATCCTGTTAGTGGAATGGCCAAAAAAAGAAGGATGTTTAGGACGCTTAAGAAAGAACATCGGTTTAAAAAATTTGTTGTATAAAGAGTAATTAGACTATGAAGGAAAACGTAGTTTTTCTTTATCTGTGCACTAAAGTATAGAAAAAGAAATGATTTATTTGGTGTGGTCGATGGAGGTTAAATATATTTATTAGTATTGATCCTGTTAACGGACTGGCAAGAAAAACATGGATGTTTACATTGCTTAAGAAAGAACTTCAGTTTAAATTTTTTTTGTATTAAATGTAATTAGACTGTGAAGGAAAACGTAGTTTATCTTTATCTTTGCACTAAAATATAAAAAAAATTATTCTATTTGGTGTGTTCGCTGGAGGTCAAATAAATTTATTAGTGTTGATTCTGTTAGTGGAATGGCAAGAAAAACAGGATGTTTAGGACACCTAAGAACGAACTTCACTGAAAAAAACTTGCTGTATTAAGAGGAATTTGAGTGTTGAGGGAAACGTAGTTTATCTTTATCTGTGCACTTAAGTATAAAGAAGAAATAATTCTATTTGGTGTGTTCGCTGGAGGTCAAATAAGTTTATTTGTGTTGATCCTGTTAGTAGAATGGCAAGAAAAAGAAGGATGTTTAGGACACAAGAACGAAATTCACTTAAAAAAAGTTGCTGTATTAAGAGGAATTAGAGTGTGGAGGGAAACGTAGTTTATTTTTATCTGTACACTTAAGTATAAAATCGAAATGATTCTATTTGGTGTCGTCGCTGGAGGTCAAAAAAATTTATTAGTGTTGATCCTGTTAGTAGAATGACAAGAAAAAAAATATGTTTAGGACAATTAAGAACGAATTTTACTGAAAAAAACTTCCTGTATTAAGAGGAATTAAAGTGTTGGAGGAAACGTACTTTTTCTATATCTGTGCGCTTAAGTATAAAAAAGAATTGATTCTATTTGGTGTGTCGCTGGAGGTCAAATAAGTTTATTAATGTTGATCATGTTAGGGAATGGGAAGAAAAACATGGATGTTTACGTCGCTTAAGAAAGAACTTCAGTTTAAAAAATTTTTGTATTAAGAGTAATTAGACTGCGAAGGAAAACGTAGTTTATCTTTATCTGTACACTAAAATATAAAAAAAAGATTATTCTATTTGGGGTGTTCGCTGGAGGTCAAATAAGTTTATTATTGTTGATCCTGTTAGTGGAATGGCAAGAAAAAGAAGGATGTTTAGGACACTTAAGAACGAACTTCACTTAAAAAAAAAGTTGTTGTATAAACAGGAATTATAGTGTGGAGGGAAACGTAGTTTATCTTTATCTGTGCACTGGAATACACCAAAAACGAACACACCAAATAGAAATGATTCTATTTGGTGTGTTCGTTGGAGGTCAAATAAATTTGTTAGTGTTGATCCTGTAGTGGACTGGCGAGAAGAAGGAGAATGTTTGGGACACTTAAGAACGAACTTCACTTAAAAAAAGTTGTTGCATTAAGAGGAATTAGAGTGTGGAGGAAAACGTAGTTTGTCTCTATCTGGGCACTAAAGTATAAAAAAAATGATTTTATTTGGTCTGGACGCTAAATACGTTTATTAGTGTTGATTCTGTTAACGGACTGGCAAGATAAAGAAGGATACTTAGGACGCTTAAGAAAGAACTTCACTTAAGAAACAGTTGCTGTATTAAGAGGAATTAGAGTGTGGAGGAAATCGTAGTTTGTCTTTATCTGTGGACTTAAGTATAAAAAAGAAAAGATTCTATTTGGTGTGTTCGCTGGAGCGCAAATAAATTTATTAGTATTGCTATTGTTAGTGGAATGGCAAGAAATAGAAGAATGTTTAGGATATTCAAGAACGAACTTCACTTAAAAAAGAGCTGCTGTATTACGAGGAATTAGAGTGTGGAGAGAAAGGTAGTTTATTTTTATCTGTGCACTTAAGTATAAAAAAGAAATGATCCTATTTGGTGTGTTCGCTGGAGCGCAAATAAATTTATTAGTGTTGATCCTGTTAGTGGAATGCCAAGAAATAGAAGGATGTTTAGGATATTTAAGAACGAACTTCACTTAAAAAAGAGTTGCTGTATTAAGAGGAATTAGACTGTGGAGGGAAACGTAGTTTATCTTTTTCTGTGCAATTAAGTATAAAAAAGAAATGATTCTATTTAGTGTGTTCGGTGGAGGTCAAATAAATTTATTCGTGTTGATTCTGTTAGTGAATTGGCAATTAAAAGAAGGATGTTTAGAACATTAAGAACGAACTTCACTTAAAAAAAAAAGTTGTTTTATTAAGAGGAATTAGAGTGTGAAGGGAAACGTAGTTTATCCTTATATGCGCACTTAAGTATAAAAAAGAAATGAATCTAATTGGTGTGGTAGCTGGAGGTGAAATAAATTTATTAGTTGTTGATCCTGTTAGTGGAATGGAGAGAAAAAGAAGGATGTTTAGGATATTTAAGAACGAACTTCACTTAAAAAATTGTTGCTGTATTAAGAGATATTAGAATGTGTAGGAAAACGTAGTTTATCTTTATCTGTGAACTTAAGTGTAAAAAAGAATGATTCTATTTGGTGTGTACACTGGAGCGCAAATAAATTTATTAGTGTTGATCCTGTTAGTGGAATGGCAAGAAAAAGAAGGATGTTTAGCACGCTTAAGGAAAAACTTTAGTTTAAAAATTTGTTGTATTAAGAGTTTTTAGACTGTGAAAGAAAACGTAGTTTATCTTTATCTGTGCACTAAAATATAAAAAAAATTATTCTGTTTGGGGTGTTCGCTGGAGGTCAAATAAGTTTGTTAGTGTTGATCCTGTTAGTGGAATGGCAAGAAACAGAAAGAATGTTTAGGACACTTAAGAACGAACTTCACTTTAAAAAAAGTTGCTGTATTAAGAGGAATTTAGAGTGTGGAGAGAAACATAGTTTATCTTTATATATGCAATTAAGTATAAAATGAAATGATTCCACTTGGTGTATTCGCTGGGGGTCAAATACGTTTATTAGTGTTAATCCTGTTAGTGGAATGGCAAGAAAAAAAACGATGTTTAAGGACGCTTAAGAAAAAATTATATATTAATAAATTTGTTTTATAAAGAGTAATTAGTCTGTGAAGGAAAACGTAGTTTATCTTTATCTGTGCACTAAAATTTAAAAAAAAATATTCTATTTGGGGGTGTTCGCTGGTCAAATAAATTTCTTAGTCATGATCCTGTTAGTGGAATGGAGAGGAAAAGAAAGATGTTTAGGACACCTAAGAACGAATTTCACATAAAAAATTTCCTGTATTAAAAGGAATTAGAGTGTGGAGAGAAACGTAGTTTATCTTTATCTGCGCATTTAAGTATAAAAAAGAAATGATTCTTTTTGGTGTGTTCGCTGAAGGTCAAATAAATTTATTAGGGTTGATCCTGAAGTGGACCGACAAGAAAAAGAGGAATGTTTGGGACACTTAAGAACGAATTTACTTAAAAAAAAGTTGTTGTATTAAGAGGAATTAGAGTGTGGAGGAAAACGTAATTTGTCTTTATCTGTGCACTAAAGTATAAAAAAAATGATTTTATTTGGTGTGGACGCTGGAGGTTACGTTTATCAGTGTTGATCCTGTTAACGGACTGGCAAATAAAATAATGATGTTTAGGACACTTAAGAACGAATTTCACTTAAAATAAAGTTGTTGTATGAAGAGGACTTAGAGTGTGGACGGAAACGTAGTTTATCTTTATCTGTGCACTTAAGTATAAAAAAGAAATGATTCTATTTGGTGTGGTCGCTGGAGGTCAAAAAAGTTTATTAGTGTTGTCCTGTTAGTGGAATGGCAAGAAAAAAGAAAGAATGTTTAGGACACTTAAGAACGAACTTCACTTAAAAAGAAGTTGCTGTATTAAGAGGAATTGGAGGGAAACGTAGTCTATCTTCATCTGTGCACTTAAGTGTAAAAAAGAAATGATTCTATTTAGTGTGTTCGTTGGAGGTCAAATAAATTTATTACTATTGATCCTGTAGTGGACTGGCAAGAAAAAGAAGAATGTTTGGGACACTTAAGAACGAAATTCACTTAAAAAAAAGTTGTTGTATTAAGAGGAATTAGAGTGTGGAGGAAATCGTAGTTTGTCTTTATCTGTAGAGTAAAGTATATAAAAAAAAAATTATTTTTGGTGTGTTCGCCGGAGATTAAATAATTTTATTAGTGTTGATCCTGTTAGCGGAGTGGCAAGGAAAAAAAAGGATGTTTCGGACGCTTAAGAAAGAAATTCAGTTTAAAAAATTTCTTTTATTAAGAGTAATTAGACTGTGAAGGACAACGTAGTTTATCTTTATCTGTGAAACCAATATATAAAAAAAATATTCTATTTGGGGTGTTCGCTGGAGGTCAAATAAATTTATTAGTGTTGATCCTGTTAGTGGAATGGCAAGAAAAAGAAAGAATGTTTAGGACACTTAAGAACGAACTTCACTTAAAAATTTTTTTTTTGTATTAAGAGGAATTAGAGTGTGGAGTGAAACGTAGTTTATCTTTATTTGTGCACTTAAGTATAAAGAAGAAATGTTTCTATTTGGTGTGTTCGCTGGAGGTCAAAAAAGTTTATTAGTGTTGATCCTGTTAGTGGAATGGCAAGAAAAAAAGGACGTTTAGGACACAAGAACGAACTTTACTTAAAAAAATGTTTTTGTATTAAGAGGAATTAGAGTGTGGAGAGAAACGTAGTTTATCTTTTTCTGTGTACTTAAATATAAAAAAGAAATGATTCTATTCGGTGGAGGTCAAATACGTTTATTAGTGTTCATCCTGTTAGTGGAATGGCAAGAAAAATAATGATGTTTAGGACACTTAAAAACGAATTTCGCTTAAAATAAAGTTGTTGTATGAAGAGGAATTAGAGTGTGGAGGGAAACCTAATTTATCTTTATCTGTGCAATTAACTATAAAAACGAAATGATTCCATTTGGTGTGTTGGCTGGAGGTCAAATAAATTTATTAGTGCTGATCCTGTTAGTGGAATGGCAAGATAAAAAGGATGTTTAGGACACTTAAGAACGAACTTCACTTAAAAAAAAAGTTACTGCATTAAGAGATATTAGAATGTGGAGGGAAACGTAGTTTATCTTTATCTGTGCACTTTAGTATACAAAACAAATTATTCTATTTGGTGTGTTCGCTGGATGTCAAATAGGTTTATTACGGTTGATCCTGTTAGTGGAATGGAGAGAAAAAAAATATGTTTAGGACATTTAAGAAAGAACTTCAAGTAAAAAATGTTGTTGTATTAAGAGGAATTAGAGTGTGGAGGGAAACGTAGGTTATCTTTATCTGTGCACTTAAACATAAAAAAGAAATGATTCTATTTGGTGTGGTCGCTGGAGGTCAAATTAGTTTATTAGTGTTGATCTTGTTAGTGGAATGGCAAGAAAAATAAGGATGTTTAGGACTCTTAAGAACGAAGTTTACTTAAAAAAATCGGCTGTATTAAGAGATATTAGAATGTGGACGGAAACGTAGTTTATCTTTATCTGTGCATTTAAGTATAAAAAAGAAATGATTCTATTTGGTGTGTTCGCTGGTGGTCAAAAAACTTTATTAGTGTTTATCCTGTTAGTGGAATGGCCAAAAAAAGAAGGATGTTTAGGACGCTTAAGAAAGAACATCGGTTTAAAAAATTTGTTGTATAAAGAGTAATTAGACTATGAAGGAAAACGTAGTTTATCTTTATCTGTGCACTAAAGTATAGAAAAAGAAATGATTTATTTGGTGTGGTCGATGGAGGTTAAATATATTTATTAGTATTGATCCTGTTAACGGACTGGCAAGAAAAACATGGATGTTTACATTGCTTAAGAAAGAACTTCAGTTTAAATTTTTTTTGTATTAAATGTAATTAGACTGTGAAGGAAAACGTAGTTTATCTTTATCTTTGCACTAAAATATAAAAAAAATTATTCTATTTGGTGTGTTCGCTGGAGGTCAAATAAATTTATTAGTGTTGATTCTGTTAGTGGAATGGCAAGAAAAACAGGATGTTTAGGACACCTAAGAACGAACTTCACTGAAAAAAACTTGCTGTATTAAGAGGAATTTGAGTGTTGAGGGAAACGTAGTTTATCTTTATCTGTGCACTTAAGTATAAAGAAGAAATAATTCTATTTGGTGTGTTCGCTGGAGGTCAAATAAGTTTATTTGTGTTGATCCTGTTAGTAGAATGGCAAGAAAAAGAAGGATGTTTAGGACACAAGAACGAAATTCACTTAAAAAAAGTTGCTGTATTAAGAGGAATTAGAGTGTGGAGGGAAACGTAGTTTATTTTTATCTGTACACTTAAGTATAAAATCGAAATGATTCTATTTGGTGTCGTCGCTGGAGGTCAAAAAAATTTATTAGTGTTGATCCTGTTAGTAGAATGACAAGAAAAAAAATATGTTTAGGACAATTAAGAACGAATTTTACTGAAAAAAACTTCCTGTATTAAGAGGAATTAAAGTGTTGGAGGAAACGTACTTTTTCTATATCTGTGCGCTTAAGTATAAAAAAGAATTGATTCTATTTGGTGTGTCGCTGGAGGTCAAATAAGTTTATTAATGTTGATCATGTTAGTGGAATGGGAAGAAAAACATGGATGTTTACGTCGCTTAAGAAAGAACTTCAGTTTAAAAATTTTTTGTATTAAAATTAATTAGACTGTGAAGAAAAACGTAGTTTATATTTATCTTTGCAGTAAAATATTAAAAAAAATGATTCTATTTGGTGTGGTCGCTGGAGATTAAATACGTTTATCAGTGTTGATCCTGTTAACGGACTGGCAAATAAAATAATGATGTTTAGGACACTTAAGAACGAATTTCACTTAAAATAAAGTTGTTGTATGAAGAGGACTTAGAGTGTGGACGGAAACGTAGTTTATCTTTATCTGTGCACTTAAGTATAAAAAAGAAATGATTCTATTTGGTGTGGTCGCTGGAGGTCAAAAAAGTTTATTAGTGTTGTCCTGTTAGTGGAATGGCAAGAAAAAAGAAAGAATGTTTAGGACACTTAAGAACGAACTTCACTTAAAAAGAAGTTGCTGTATTAAGAGGAATTGGAGGGAAACGTAGTCTATCTTCATCTGTGCACTAAGTGTAAAAAAGAAATGATTCTATTTAGTGTGTTCGTTGGAGGTCAAATAAATTTATTACTATTGATCCTGTAGTGGACTGGCAAGAAAAAGAAGAATGTTTGGGACACTTAAGAACGAAATTCACTTAAAAAAAAGTTGTTGTATTAAGAGGAATTAGAGTGTGGAGGAAATCGTAGTTTGTCTTTATCTGTAGAGTAAAGTATATAAAAAAAAATTATTTTTGGTGTGTTCGCCGGAGATTAAATAATTTTATTAGTGTTGATCCTGTTAGCGGAGTGGCAAGGAAAAAAAAGGATGTTTCGGACGCTTAAGAAAGAAATTCAGTTTAAAAAATTTCTTTTATTAAGAGTAATTAGACTGTGAAGGACAACGTAGTTTATCTTTATCTGTGAAACCAATATATAAAAAAAATATTCTATTTGGGGTGTTCGCTGGAGGTCAAATAAATTTATTAGTGTTGATCCTGTTAGTGGCATGGCAAGAAAAAGAAAGAATGTTTAGGACACTTAAGAACGAACTTCACTTAAAAATTTTTTTTTTGTATTAAGAGGAATTAGAGTGTGGAGTGAAACGTAGTTTATCTTTATTTGTGCACTTAAGTATAAAGAAGAAATGTTTCTATTTGGTGTGTTCGCTGGAGGTCAAAAAAGTTTATTAGTGTTGATCCTGTTAGTGGAATGGCAAGAAAAAAAGGACGTTTAGGACACAAGAACGAACTTTACTTAAAAAAATGTTTTTGTATTAAGAGGAATTAGAGTGTGGAGGTAAACGTAGTTTATCTTTTTCTGTGTACTTAAATATAAAAAAGAAATGATTCTATTCGGTGTGTTCGGCGGAGGTCAAATACGTTTATTAGTGTTCATCCTGTTAGTGGAATGGCAAGAAAAATAATGATGTTTAGGACACTTAAAAACGAATTTCGCTTAAAATAAAGTTGTTGTATGAAGAGGAATTAGAGTGTGGAGGGAAACCTAATTTATCTTTATCTGTGCAATTAACTATAAAAACGAAATGATTCTATTTGGTGTGTTGGCTGGAGGTCAAATAAATTTCTTAGTGCTGATCCTGTTAGTGGAATGGCAAGATAAAAAGGATGTTTAGGACACTTAGGAACGAACTTCACTTAAAAAAAAGTTACTGCATTAAGAGATATTAGAATGTGGAGGGAAACGTAGTTTATCTTTATCTGTGCACTTTAGTATACAAAACAAATTATTCTATTTGGTGTGTTCGCTGGATGTCAAATAGGTTTATTACGGTTGATCCTGTTAGTGGAATGGAGAGAAAAAAAATATGTTTAGGACATTTAAGAAAGAACTTCACGTAAAAAATGTTGTTGTATTAAGAGGAATTAGAGTGTGGAGGGAAACGTAGGTTATCTTTATCTGTGCACTTAAACATAAAAAAGAAATGATTCTATTTGGTGTGGTCGCTGGAGGTCAAATAAGTTTATTAGTGTTGATCTTGTTAGTGGAATGGCAAGAAAAATAAGGATGTTTAGGACTCTTAAGAACGAAGTTTACTTAAAAAAATCGGCTGTATTAAGAGATATTAGAATGTGGACGGAAACGTAGTTTATCTTTATCTGTGCACTTAAGTATAAAAAAGAAATGATTCTATTTGGTGTGGTCGCTGGAGGTCAAAAAAGTTTATTAGTGTTGTCCTGTTAGTGGAATGGCAAGAAAAAAGAAAGAATGTTTAGGACACTTAAGAACGAACTTCACTTAAAAAGAAGTTGCTGTATTAAGAGGAATTGGAGGGAAACGTAGTCTATCTTCATCTGTGCACTAAGTGTAAAAAAGAAATGATTCTATTTAGTGTGTTCGTTGGAGGTCAAATAAATTTATTACTATTGATCCTGTAGTGGACTGGCAAGAAAAAGAAGAATGTTTGGGACACTTAAGAACGAAATTCACTTAAAAAAAAGTTGTTGTATTAAGAGGAATTAGAGTGTGGAGGAAATCGTAGTTTGTCTTTATCTGTAGAGTAAAGTATATAAAAAAAAAATTATTTTTGGTGTGTTCGCCGGAGATTAAATAATTTTATTAGTGTTGATCCTGTTAGCGGAGTGGCAAGGAAAAAAAAGGATGTTTCGGACGCTTAAGAAAGAAATTCAGTTTAAAAAATTTCTTTTATTAAGAGTAATTAGACTGTGAAGGACAACGTAGTTTATCTTTATCTGTGAAACCAATATATAAAAAAAATATTCTATTTGGGGTGTTCGCTGGAGGTCAAATAAATTTATTAGTGTTGATCCTGTTAGTGGAATGGCAAGAAAAAGAAAGAATGTTTAGGACACTTAAGAACGAACTTCACTTAAAAATTTTTTTTTTGTATTAAGAGGAATTAGAGTGTGGAGTGAAACGTAGTTTATCTTTATTTGTGCACTTAAGTATAAAGAAGAAATGTTTCTATTTGGTGTGTTCGCTGGAGGTCAAAAAAGTTTATTAGTGTTGATCCTGTTAGTGGAATGGCAAGAAAAAAAGGACGTTTAGGACACAAGAACGAACTTTACTTAAAAAAATGTTTTTGTATTAAGAGGAATTAGAGTGTGGAGAGAAACGTAGTTTATCTTTTTCTGTGTACTTAAATATAAAAAAGAAATGATTCTATTCGGTGGAGGTCAAATACGTTTATTAGTGTTCATCCTGTTAGTGGAATGGCAAGAAAAATAATGATGTTTAGGACACTTAAAAACGAATTTCGCTTAAAATAAAGTTGTTGTATGAAGAGGAATTAGAGTGTGGAGGGAAACCTAATTTATCTTTATCTGTGCAATTAACTATAAAAACGAAATGATTCTATTTGGTGTGTTGGCTGGAGGTCAAATAAATTTATTAGTGCTGATCCTGTTAGTGGAATGGCAAGATAAAAAGGATGTTTAGGACACTTAAGAACGAACTTCACTTAAAAAAAAAGTTACTGCATTAAGAGATATTAGAATGTGGAGGGAAACGTAGTTTATCTTTATCTGTGCACTTTAGTATACAAAACAAATTATTCTATTTGGTGTGTTCGCTGGATGTCAAATAGGTTTATTACGGTTGATCCTGTTAGTGGAATGGAGAGAAAAAAAATATGTTTAGGACATTTAAGAAAGAACTTCAAGTAAAAAATGTTGTTGTATTAAGAGGAATTAGAGTGTGGAGGGAAACGTAGGTTATCTTTATCTGTGCACTTAAACATAAAAAAGAAATGATTCTATTTGGTGTGGTCGCTGGAGGTCAAATAAGTTTATTAGTGTTGATCTTGTTAGTGGAATGGCAAGAAAAATAAGGATGTTTAGGACTCTTAAGAACGAAGTTTACTTAAAAAAATCGGCTGTATTAAGAGATATTAGAATGTGGACGGAAACGTAGTTTATCTTTATCTGTGCATTTAAGTATAAAAAAGAAATGATTCTATTTGGTGTGTTCGCTGGTGGTCAAAAAACTTTATTAGTGTTTATCCTGTTAGTGGAATGGCCAAAAAAAGAAGGATGTTTAGGACGCTTAAGAAAGAACATCGGTTTAAAAAATTTGTTGTATAAAGAGTAATTAGACTATGAAGGAAAACGTAGTTTTTCTTTATCTGTGCACTAAAGTATAGAAAAAGAAATGATTTATTTGGTGTGGTCGATGGAGGTTAAATATATTTATTAGTATTGATCCTGTTAACGGACTGGCAAGAAAAACATGGATGTTTACATTGCTTAAGAAAGAACTTCAGTTTAAATTTTTTTTGTATTAAATGTAATTAGACTGTGAAGGAAAACGTAGTTTATCTTTATCTTTGCACTAAAATATAAAAAAAATTATTCTATTTGGTGTGTTCGCTGGAGGTCAAATAAATTTATTAGTGTTGATTCTGTTAGTGGAATGGCAAGAAAAACAGGATGTTTAGGACACCTAAGAACGAACTTCACTGAAAAAAACTTGCTGTATTAAGAGGAATTTGAGTGTTGAGGGAAACGTAGTTTATCTTTATCTGTGCACTTAAGTATAAAGAAGAAATAATTCTATTTGGTGTGTTCGCTGGAGGTCAAATAAGTTTATTTGTGTTGATCCTGTTAGTAGAATGGCAAGAAAAAGAAGGATGTTTAGGACACAAGAACGAAATTCACTTAAAAAAAGTTGCTGTATTAAGAGGAATTAGAGTGTGGAGGGAAACGTAGTTTATTTTTATCTGTACACTTAAGTATAAAATCGAAATGATTCTATTTGGTGTCGTCGCTGGAGGTCAAAAAAATTTATTAGTGTTGATCCTGTTAGTAGAATGACAAGAAAAAAAATATGTTTAGGACAATTAAGAACGAACTTCACTTAAAAATTTTTTTTTTGTATTAAGAGGAATTAGAGTGTGGAGTGAAACGTAGTTTATCTTTATTTGTGCACTTAAGTATAAAGAAGAAATGTTTCTATTTGGTGTGTTCGCTGGGGGTCAAAAAAGTTTATTAGTGTTGATCCTGTTAGTGGAATGGCAAGAAAAAAAGGACGTTTAGGACACAAGAACGAACTTTACTTAAAAAAATGTTTTTGTATTAAGAGGAATTAGAGTGTGGAGGTAAACGTAGTTTATCTTTTTCTGTGTACTTAAATATAAAAAAGAAATGATTCTATTCGGTGTGTTCGGCGGAGGTCAAATACGTTTATTAGTGTTCATCCTGTTAGTGGAATGGCAAGAAAAATAATGATGTTTAGGGCACTTAAAAACGAATTTCGCTTAAAATAAAGTTGTTGTATGAAGAGGAATTAGAGTGTGGAGGGAAACCTAATTTATCTTTATCTGTGCAATTAACTATAAAAACGAAATGATTCTATTGGCTGGAGGTCAAATAAATTTATTAGTGCTGATCCTGTTAGTGGAATGGCAAGATAAAAAGGATGTTTAGGACACTTAAGAACGAACTTCACTTAAAAAAAAAGTTACTGCATTAAGAGATATTAGAATGTGGAGGGAAACGTAGTTTATCTTTATCTGTGCACTTTAGTATACAAAACAAATTATTCTATTTGGTGTGTTCGCTGGATGTCAAATAGGTTTATTACGGTTGATCCTGTTAGTGGAATGGAGAGAAAAAAAATATGTTTAGGACATTTAAGAAAGAACTTCACGTAAAAAATGTTGTTGCATTAAGAGGAATTAGAGTGTGGAGGGAAACGTGGGTTATCTTTATCTGTGCACTTAAACATAAAAAAGAAATGATTCTATTTGGTGTGGTCGCTGGAGGTCAAATAAGTTTATTAGTGTTGATCTTGTTAGTAGAATGGCAAGAAAAATAAGGATGTTTAGGACTCTTAAGAACGAAGTTTACTTAAAAAAATCGGCTGTATTAAGAGGTATTAGAATGTGGACGGAAACGTAGTTTATCTTTATCTGTGCATTTAAGTATAAAAAAGGAATGATTCTATTTGGTGTGTTCGCTGGTGGTCAAAAAAATTTATTATTGTTTATCCTGTTAGTGGAATGGCCAAAAAAAGAAGGATGTTTAGGACGCTTACGAAAGAACATCGGTTTAAAAAATTTGTTGTATAAAGAGTAATTAGACTATGAAGGAAAACGTAGTTTTTCTTTATCTGTGCACTAAAGTATAGAAAAAGAAATGATTTATTTGGTGTGGTCGATGGAGGTTAAATATATTTATTAGTATTGATCCTGTTAACGGACTGGCAAGAAAAACATGTATGTTTGCATTGCTTAAGAAAGAACTTCAGTTTAAATTTTTTTTTGTATTAAATGTAATTAGACTGTGAAGGAAAACGTAGTTTATCTTTATCTTTGCACTAAAATATAAAAAAAAATATTCTATTTGGTGTGTTCGCTGGAGGTCAAATAAATTTATTAGTGTTGATCCTGTTAGTGGAATGGCAAGAAAAACAGGATGTTTAGGACACCTAAGAACGAACTTCACAGAAAAAAACTTGCTGTATTAAGAGGAATTAGAGTGTTGAGGGAAACGTAGTTTATCTTTATCTGTGCACTTAATTATAAAGAAGAAATAATTCTATTTGGTGTGTTCGCTGGAGGTCAAATAAGTTTATTTGTGTTGATCCTGATAGTAGAATGGCAAGAAAAAGAAGGATGTTTAGGACACAAGAACGAAATTCACTTAAAAAAAGTTGCTGTATTAAGAGGAATTAGAGTGTGGAGGGAAACGTAGTTTATTTTTATCTGTACACTTAAGTATAAAATCGAAATGATTCTATTTGGTGTCGTCGCTGGAGGTCAAAAAATTTATTAGTGTTGATCCTGTTAGTAGAATGACAAGAAAAAAATATGTTTAGGACAATTAAGAACGAATTTTACTGAAAAAAACTTGCTGTATTAAGAGGAATTAAAGTGTTGGGGGAAACGTACTTTTTCTATATCTGTGCGCTTAAGTATAAAAAAGAAATGATTCTATTTGGTGTGTCGCTGGAGGTCAAATAAGTTTATTAATGTTGATCATGTTAGTGGAATGGGAAGAAAAACATGAATGTTTACGTCGCTTAAGAAGGAACTTCAGTTTAAAAAATTTTTGTATTAAAATTAATTAGACTGTGAAGGAAAACGTAGTTTATATTTATCTTTGCAGTAAAATATAAAAAAAATGATTCTATTTGGTGTGGTCGCTGGAGATTAAATACGTTTATCAGTGTTGATCCTGTTAACGGACTGGCAAATAAAATAATGATGTTTAGGACACTTAAGAACGAATTACACTTAAAATAAAGTTGTTGTATGAAGAGGACTTAGAGTGTGGACGGAAACGTAGTTTATCTTTATCTGTGCACTTAAGTATAAAAAAGAAATGATTCTATTTGGTGTGGTCGCTGGAGGTCAAAAAAGTTTATTAGTGTTGTCCTGTTAGTGGAATGGCAAGAAAAAGAAGGATGTTTAGGACACAAGAAAACTGGCAAATAAAATAATGATGTTTACGTCGCTTAAGAACGAACTTCACTTAAAAAAAAAGTTACTGCATTAAGAGATATTAGAATGTGGAGGGAAACGTAGTTTATCTTTATCTGTGCACTTTAGTATACAAAACAAATTATTCTATTTGGTGTGTTCGCTGGATGTCAAATAGGTTTATTACGGTTGATCCTGTTAGTGGAATGGAGAGAAAAAAAATATGTTTAGGACATTTAAGAAAGAACTTCACGTAAAAAATGTTGTTGTATTAAGAGGAATTAGAGTGTGGAGGGAAACGTAGGTTATCTTTATCTGTGCACTTAAACATAAAAAAGAAATGATTCTATTTGGTGTGGTCGCTGGAGGTCAAAAAAGTTTATTAGTGTTGTCCTGTTAGTGGAATGGCAAGAAAAAGAAGGATGTTTAGGACACAAGAACGAACTTTACTTGAAAAAAGTTGCTGTATTAGGAGGAATTAGAGTGTGGAAGGAAACGTAGTTTGTCTTTATCTGTGCCTTTAAGTATATAAAAGAAATGATTCTATTTGGTGTGTTCGCTTGAGGTCAAATAAGTTTATTAATGTTGATCCTGTTAGTGGAATGGCAAGGAAAAGAAGGATGTTTAGGGTGCTTAAGAAGGAACTTCAGATTCAAAAAATTTGTTGTATAAAAAGTAATTAGATGAAAGAAAACGTAGTTTTTCTTTATCTGTGCACTAAAGTATAGAAAAAGAAATGATTTTATTTGGTGTGGTCGATGGAGGTTAAATATATTTATTAGTATTGATCCGCTTAACGGACTGGGAAGAAAAACATGGATGTTTACGTCGCTTAAGAAAGAAATTCAGTTTAAAAAATTTTTTATTAAGTGTAATTAGACTGTGAAGGAAAACGTAGTTTGTCTTTATCTGTGCACTAAAGTATATAAAATAAAATGATTTTATTTGGTGTGGTCGCTGTAGGTTAAATACGTTTATTAGTGTTGAACGTGTTAAAGGACTGGCAAGAAAAATAATGATGTTTAGGACACTTAAAAACGAATTTCACTTAAAATAAAGTTATTGTATGAAGAGGACTTAGAGTGTGGAGGGAAACGTAGTTTATCTTTATCTGTGCACTTAAGTTATCACTATTTATCTTTGTTACTCATTTATCTTTATCTGTGCAATTAAGTATTAAATCGAAATGATTCTATTTCGTGTATTCGCTGGAGGTCAAATAAATTTTTTAGTGTTGATCTTGTTAGTGGAATGGCAAAAAAAGAAGGATGTTTCCGAAATTTAAGAACGAATTTCATTTTAACAAATTTGCTGTATTAAGAGAAATTAGAGAGTTGAGTTAAACGTAGTTTTCCTATATCTGTGCACTTAAGTATAAAAAACAAATGATTCTATTTCGTGTGTCGCTGGAGGTCAAAAAAGTTTATTAATGTTGATCCTGTTAGTGGAATGGCAAGAAGAAGAAGGATGTTTAGGACATTTAAGAATAAACTTCACTTAAAAAAATGTTGCTATATTAAGATGAATTAGAGTGTTGAGTGAAACGTAGTTTATCTTTATCTGTGCATCATCATCATCATCATCCTCAAGCAGCCATGGGCTACGGAGGTCCACCAGACCGTGCAATTTAGTTCTCCAAGCAAGTCTATCCTGAGCTACATCTACTGCATCTGGCCACTGCACACCAATTCTAACAAGGTCCTGTTTGACATTGTCTGCCCACCGTATCCTAGGTCTCCCCTTCTTTCTGAGGCCTTTAGGCACACTGTTCATAACCCTATTCGCCAATCTATAATTATTCATACGGACAACATGGCCAAACCAACGGAGTCGCTCTCTGCACAATATGCTGCTTAAAGGAGGTTGCAAACTCCTTTGCCTAACCTCATCATTAGTTACAAAGTTGAACCACCTAATGCCCAAGATACTGCGTAAGCATCTGGAATCAAAAGCATCTAGTTTCCTGTTATCTTGTTTACAAAGTGTCCAAGTTTCACTACCATAACTAACCCTAGAAAGAACCAAACTATTATACATTCTAATTTTAGTCTTTAGGTGTATAGGCATATTTCTCCACACTCTCCATAAATTCTTAATAGTCCCGGCAGCAATCCCTATTCGTCTGTTAATCTCATGCCGCACATCACCATTATCAGTTACATAGCTCCCAAGATAATTAAACTGTGACACCTGCTCAAGACTGCAACCATTCAGATTAACTGAATCACAGCCTGCCTGACCAATTTTTATCACTTTAGTTTTCTCTCTGTTTATAACCACACCTACTCTACTACCAGTCTCATCAACAGCTCGAATGAAAGAGTTCATCTCATCAACATCATTTGCCAAAAGGGCTAAATCATCAGCATAATCTAAATCAGAAATTTTCGTATCTCCAGCCCATTTAAGTCCAAAATCTTTCCCTTGAAGTGAATTTCGCATAACATAATCAACAACCAAACTAAAGAGAAAAGGAGACAAAATGCACCCTTGTCGAACACCAGAAGTAATGCTAAACCAATTGCTACAAGCCTTACCAACTCTCACACACGACTCAGTGTTATTATAGAGAGCTTTCATAATGTTAACTAACTTGTCTGGTATACCATATGATCTCACAATCAACCACAAATTATGACGATCAACAGAGTCGAAAGCCTTTTTGAAATGAACAAAGCTAGCAACCAAAGGTTTCTGAAACTCTAAACATTTCTCAAGAATCTGCCTAAGTGAAAATATCTGATCCACACATCCCCTACCACTTCTGAATCCACATTGCTCATCACGCAATTGACTGTCAACCAGATTCTTAATTCTATTAAGCACAATCATGGAAAGAACTTTACCTGGAACAGAGAGTAGGCTGATACCCTTATAGTTATCACAAGAACTGCGATCACCGTATTGAAAATAGGGGTAATAATAGCTCTGATAATATCCTTAGGAACCATGCCTTTATCATAAAAGATATTCAGAATTTCAGTCATCCAAGTGGTAACCGAAACATTCCCACCTCTAAGCATTTCCGTAGTAATTTCATCTACCCCTGGGGATTTATGAAGTTTAAGTTTAGAAACAGCCAAAATAACTTCAAATTGTGTTATAGGGCCAACATTAAAGCCACCAATGCATCTAACATCATTGCAAACAATGGGAGTAGAACTAACTACATTGTTTAGAACATCACTGAAATGCTCAGCCCACCTAGCCATGACAGAATCCTTCCCTTCTATAACCTTACCTTGTTTATCCTTCAATCCTTGTATGCCTATCCGTTTTCTACCAAACAAAACATTAACTATCTCGTACAGCTCTCTGCTGTTGTGCTGTCTAACTGCTTCCTCGGCTTTGTCGGCCAAACCATCAAGCCAAAGATTCTTATCAGCAGCTAACTGATCTTTTACACATTTATTAAGTTCTCTGTAATGCTTTCTATTAGTACTAGTAGGATATTTATTAAAGACATTCCTGCAGTTCTTTCTTTCCGAAATAAGCTCAAGTGCCTTATGACTCAGATAATTCTGCCTCTTCTGCTCCTTTTTTCCTAAAAGAGTACTGTTAGTGTCCAAAAAAGCCTGTTTAAAATGATCCCATTCTTCCTCAACTTCAGTAGTAAGCAAACCATGACTGTCATAATGACTAAGTAACCTATCATGGTAAGCTTTGGCTATAACTGGATCTTTCAGAGCTTCAGTATTAAAAGTAAATTTTTTAACCCTAGCACAACACTTTTTAAGTTTAAGTTGCAACACACTTTTAAGAAGGTAATGGTCAGATCCAATTTCAGCTCCCCTATATGCCCTGGTATTCCTAACAGAACTAGCCCATTTGCTGTTAATTAATATGTAATCAATCATATTCTTATGCAGCCCATCAGGTGAAACCCATGTGTACTTATGTATGTCGCGGTGTTTGTAATAAGTGTTAGTTATTCTGAATCCATTGAGTTTACTTACCTGTAGGAGACGTTGCCCATTGCCATTGCAGCTACCAATAACAAAAGGGCCTATTACTCCTCCCCAAAGGTCAGAGTCAGTACCAACTTTGGCATTGAAGTCACCAAGAACAAGGGTAATATCTCCTTTCTTGACAGAATTCAAAATATCCTGAAGTTGTTCATAAAACCTATCCTCCTCATCCTCATCGGCATCCTCAGTGGGGGCATAACAGCAGATAACATTCAAGTCTTTAATGCTTGTCTGAAATTTTGCTGTAAGAAACCTTTCATTAATGCACTCATATCCTAGAAGAGCATCGCTAGCGCGTCTGCTGAGAAGCAGACCCACGCCTTGGTGATGCTTATTGTCGTCCCTCCCTGAAAAGAGAAATTTAAGATTATTTTTAAGAATCTGACCTTTATCTGTCCATCTGGTCTCTTGCAAGCTGAGAATATCTAAATTATAATGGTGGAATTCTTGTGTGAGGACATCAAGAGAAAAAGCTCTGTGCAGAGTCCTCACATTCCAACTACCTATGGAGAGAAAATGGTTAGTGGGATGTTTAAAGAAACTATGTTTATTGAGAGAGGGAATGCCGACAATATCAAACAGCCCCCTAATCGCAGACATGGGGCAAAGACCCGTTCCCCCACTACTAAAGGCTGAAGCCATCTACACTGGAAGACTTCCTCCAATGTAGAATTCGACGATGCCAATAGAAGCAAAGAGTTCAGGTGCCTGCGATGACTTCTGCTCAGGATTATCCACCAGCTGATAAACATATCCTTTGAATCTATTCACTTGGGGCTGTCAACCCACAAACAAACAGAAAACACAGCGGAAGATTTTCCCTCCACAGAAGCCCACCAGTGCAGCAAAATCAGGATCCATAATCAAACTCAGAGCCATATATCTGTCCAGTCCAGTAGGTTTATATGGTCAGCACCAGGACCCTGTGTGGTTGACCACTCCTCAGCAGGGTAGAAAAAAAAAGAAAAGTAGCCATAGTTGTCCAGATCAGTAGGCCACACTAATCTGGCAGCCCTCCCCTTCCGTTCACTTGCACAAGAGAGTATCTCTTTTGAAAGTTACTAACGGTCCGCACAACGAGAAGGCGGGGTCGGACATTAGGTGCTAGGCCTGGCCGGTTCTATGCATCATCACAGGGGATTGGTGCATAGCTCTCCTTCCAGTGACTACCTAGCTAACATTTACAGACCATTTATCTGTGCACTTAAGTATAAAAAGAAATGATTCTATTTCGTGTTTTCGCTGGAGGTAAAATAAGTTTATTAGTGTTGATCCTGTTAGTGGAATGGCAAGGAAAAGAAGGATGTTTAGGGCGCTTAAGAAGGAACTTCAGATTAAAAAAATTTGTTGTATAAAGAGTAATTAGACTGTGAAGGAAAACGTAGTTTTTCTTTATCTGTGCACTAAAGTATAGATAAAGAAATGATTTTATTTGGTGTGGTCGATGGGGGTTAAATATATTTATTAGTGTCGATGCTGTTAACGGACTGAGAAGAAAAACATGGATGTTTACGTCGCTTAAGAAAGAACTTTAGTTTAAAAATTTTTTTTATTAAGTGTAATTAGACTGTGAAGGAAAATGTAGTTTGTCTTTATTTGTGCACTAAAGTATATAAAAAGAAATGATTTTATTTGGTGTGGTCGCTGGAGGTTAAACACGTTTATTGGTGTTGAACCTGTTAACGGACTGGCAAATAAAATAATGATGTTTAGGACACATAAGAACGAATTTTACTTAAAATAAAGTTGTTGAATGAAGAGGACTTAGA
The DNA here is from genome assembly GCA_038380435.1 of Ryuthela nishihirai. Classification (NCBI taxonomy): domain Eukaryota; kingdom Metazoa; phylum Arthropoda; class Arachnida; order Araneae; family Heptathelidae; genus Ryuthela; species Ryuthela nishihirai. Next base: position 5,739,140 of record JAWZYU010000015.1, on the reverse strand, counting down.
GTGTGGACGGAAACGTAGTTTATCTTTATCTGTGCACTTAAGTATAAAAAAGAAATGATTGTATTTGGTGTGGTCGCTGGAGGTCAAAAATGTTTATTAGTGTTGATCCTGTTAGTGGAATGGCAAAAAAGAGAAGGATGTTTAGGACACAAGAACGGATTTTACTTGAAAAAAGTTGCTGTATTAAGAGGAATTAGAGTGTGGAGGGAAACGTAGTTTGTCTTTATCTGTGCCCTTAAGTATATAAAAGAAATGATTCTATTTGGTGTGTTCGCTGGAGGTCAAATAAGTTTATTAGTGTTGATCTTGTTAGTGGAATGGCAAGGAAAAGAAGGATGTTTAGGGCGCTTAAGAAGGAACTTCAGATTTAAAAAATTTGTTGTATAAAGAGTAATTAGAGTGTGAAGGAAAACGTAGTTTTTCTTTATCTGTGCACTAAAGTATAGAAAAAGAAATGATTTTATTTGGTGTGGTCGATAGGGGTTAAATATATTTATTAGTGTTAATCCTCTTAACGGAATGGGAAGAAAAACATGGATGTTTACGTCGCTTAAGAAAGAACTTCAGTATAAAAATTTTTTTATTAAGTGTAATTAGGCTGTGAAGGAAAACGTAGTTTGTCTTTATCTGTGCACTAAACTATATAAAAAGAAATGATTTTATTTGGTGTGGTCGCTGTAGGATATATACGTTTATTAGTGTTGATCCTGTTAAGGGACTGGCAAGAAAAATAATGATGTTTAGGACATTTAAAAACGAATTTCACTTAAAATAAAGTTGTTGTATGAAGAGGACTTAGAGTGTGGAGGGAAACGTAGTTTATCTTTATCTGTGCACTTAAGTATATAAAAGAAATGATTCTACTTGGTGTGGTCGCTGGAGGTCAAAAGAGTTTATTAGTGTTGATCCTGTTAACGAACTGGCAGGAAAAAGCCCGATGTTTAGGACACTTAACAAAGAAATTCACTTAAAAAAATGTTTTTGTATTAAGAGGAATTATAGTGTGGAGGGAAACATAGTTTATTTTTATCTCTGCACTTAAGTATAAAAAAGAAATAATTCTATTTGTTGTGTCGCTGCAGGTCAAATACGTTTATTAATGTCGATCCTGTTAGTGGAATGGCAAGAAAAAGAAGGATGTTTAGAACACAAGAACGAATTTCACTTGAAAAAGTTGCTGGATTAAATAGGAATTAGAGTGTGGAGGGAAATGTAATTTATCTTTATATGTGCACTTAAGTAAAAAAAAGAAATGATTCTATTTGGTGTGTTCGCTGGAGGTCAAATACGTTTTTTAGTGTTGATGCTGTAAGTGGAATAGCAAGATTAAGAAGGATGTTTAGGACACTTAAAAAAAGTTGCTGTATTAAGAGGTATTAGAGTGTGGAGGGAAACGTAGTTTATCTTTATTTGTGCACTTAGTTATAAAAAAGAAATGATTCTATTTGATGTGTCGCTTGAGGTCGAATGAGTTTATTAATGTTGATCCTGTTAGTGGAATGGCAAGAAAAATAAGGATGTTTAGGACACAACAACGAACTTCACTTAAGAAAAAGTCACTTAAGAGGAATTAGAGTGTGGAGGAAAACCTAATTTATCTTTATCTGTGCAATTAAGTATAAAATCGAAATGATTCTATTTGGTGTATTCGCTGGAGGTCAAAAATATTTATTAGTGTTGATCCTGTTAGTGGAATGGCAAAAAAAGAAGGATGTTTAGGAAATTTAAGAACGAATTTCATTTTAAAAAATGTGCTGTATTAAGAGAAATTAGAGTGTTGAGTTAAACGTAGTTTTTCTATATCTGTGCACTTCAGTATAAAAAAGAAATGATTCTATTTGGTGTGTCGCTGGAGGTCAAATAAGTTTATTAATGTTGATCCTGTTAGTGGAATGGCAAGAAAAAGAAGGATGTTTAGGACATTTAAAAACGAACTTCACTTAAAAAAAAGTTGCTGTATTAAGATGAATTAGAGTGTGGAGTGAAACGTAGTTTATCTTTATCTGTGCACTTAAGTATAAAAAGAAATGATTCTATTTCGTGTTTTCGCTGGAGGTAAAATAAGTTTATTAGTGTTGATCCTGTTAGTGGAATGGCAAGGAAAAGAAGGATGTTTAGGGCGCTTAAGAAGGAACTTCAGATTCAAAAAATTTGTTGTATAAAGAGTAATTAGACTGAAAGAAAACGTAGTTTTTCTTTATCTGTGTACTAAAGTATAGAAAAAGAAATGATTTTATTTGGTGTGGTCGATGGAGATTAAATATATTTATTAGTATTGATCCGCTTAACGGACTTGGAAGAAAAACATGGATGTTTACGTCGCTTAAGAAAGAAATTTAGTTTAAAATTTTTTTTTTAAGTGTAATTAGACTGTGAAGGAAAACATAGTTTGTCTTTATCTGTACACTAAAGTATATAAAAAGAAATTATTTTATTTGGTGTGGTCGCTGTAGGTTAAATACGTTTATTAGTGTTGAACCTGTTAAAGGACTGGCAAGAAAAATAATGATGTTTAGGACATTTAAAAACGAATTTCACTTAAAATATAGTTATTGTGTGAAGAGGACTTAGAGTGTGGAGGGAAACGTAGTTTATCTTTATCTGTGCACTTAAGTTATCACTATTTATCTTTATTACTAATTTATCTTTATCTGTGCAATTAAGTATAAAATCGAAATGATTCTATTTTGTGTATTCGCTGGAGGTCAAATAAATTTTTTAGTGTTGATCTTGTTAGTGGAATGGCAAAAAAAGAAGGATGTTTCGGAAATTTAAGAACGAATTTCATTTTAAAAAATTTGCTGTATTAAGAGAAATTAGAGTGTTGAGTTAAACGTAGTTTTTCTATATCTGTGCACTTAAGTATAAAAAGCAAATGATTCTATTTGGTGTGTCGCTGGAGGTCAAATAAATTTTTTAGTGTTGATCTTGTTAGTGGAATGGCAAAAAAAGAAGGATGTTTCGGAAATTTAAGAAAGAATTTCATTTTAAAAAAATTGCTGTATTAAGAGAAATTAGAGTGTTGAGTTAAACGTAGTTTTTCTATATCTGTGCACTTAAGTATAAAAAATAAATGATTCTGTTAGGTGTGTCGCTGGAGGTCAAATAAGTTTATTAATGTTGATCCTGTTAGTGGAATGGCAAGAAGAAGAAGGATGTTTAGGACATTTAAGAACGAACTTCACTTAAAAAAATGTTGCTATATTAAGATGAATTAGAGTGTTGAGTGAAACGTAGTTTATCTTTATCTGTGCACTTCAGTATAAAAAGAAATGATTCTATTTCGTGTTTTCGCTGGAGGTAAAATAAATTTATTAGTGTTGATCCTGCTAGTGGAATGGCAAGGAAAAGAAGGATGTTTAGGGCGCTTAAGAAGGAACTTCAGATTAAAAAAATTTGTTGTATAAAGAGTAATTAGACTGTGAAAGAAAACGTAGTTTTTTTTTATCTGTGCACTAAAGTATAGAAAAAGAAATGATTTTATTTGGTGTGGTCGATGGAGGTTAAATATATTTATTACTATTGATCGTCTTAATGGACTGGGAAGAAAAACATGGATGTTTACGTCGCTTAAGAAAGAAATTCAGTTTAAAAATTTTTTTTATTAAGTGTAATTAGACTGTGAAGGAAAACGTAGTTTGTCTTTATCTGTGCACTAAAGTATATAAAATGAAATGGTTTTATTTGGTGTGGTCGCTGTAGGTTAAATATGTTTATTAGTGTTGATCCTGTTAAAGGACTGGCAATAAAATAATGATATTTAGGACATTTAAAAACGAATTTCACTTAAAATAAAGTTGTTGTATGAAGAGGACTAAGAGTGTGGAGGGAAACGTAGTTTATCTTTATCTGTGCACTTAAGTATAAAAAAGAAATGATTCTATTTGGTATGGTCGCTGGAGGTCAAAATAGTTTATTAGTGTTGATCCTGTTAACGAACTGGCAGGAAAAAGAACGATGTTTAGGACACTTAAGAACGAACTTCACTTAAAACAATGTTTTTGTATTAAGAAGAATTACAGTGTGGAGGAAAACACAGTTTATCTTTATCTGTGCCCTTAAGTATATAAAGGAAATGGTTTTCTTTGATGTGTTCGCTGTAGCGCAAATAAATTTATTAGTATTGATCTTGTTAGTGAAATGGCAAGAAAAAGAGGAATGTTTAGGACACTTAAGAACGAACTTCACTTAAAAAAAGTTGCTGTATTAAGAGGAATTAGAGTGTGGAGGGAAACATAATTTATATTTATCTGTGCACTGAAATATAAAAAAGAAATAATTCTATTTGGTGTGGTCGCTGGAGGTCAAATAAATTTATTAGTGTCGGTCCTGTTAGTGGAATGACAAGAAAAAAATAAGTTTACGATACTTAAAAACGAACTTCACTTAAAAAAAGTTGCCGTATTACGAGGAATTAGAGTGTGGAGGGAAACGTATTTTATTTTTATCTGTGCACTTAAATATATAAAAGAAATGATTCTATTTGGTGTGTCGCTGGAGGTCAAATAAGTTTATTAATGTTGATCCTGTTAGTGGAACGGCAAGAAAAAGAAGGATGTTTAGAACACAAGAACGAATTTCACTTAAAAAAAGTTGCTGGATTAAGAGGAATTAGAGTGTGGAGGGAAACGTAGTTTATCTTTATATGTGCACTTAAGTAAAAAAAAGAAATAATTCTATTTGGTGTGTTCGCTGGAGGTCAAATACGTTTTTTAGTGTTGATGCTGTAACTGGAATAGCAAGATTAAGAAGGATGTTTAGGACACTTAAAAAAAGTTGCTGTATTAAGAGGTATTAGAGTGTGGAGGGAAACGTAGTTTATCTTTATCTGTGCACTTAGTTATAAAAAAGAAATTATTCTATTTGATGTGTCGGTGGAGGTCGAATGAGTTTATTAATGTTGATCCTGTTAGCGGAATGGCAAGAAAAATAAGGATGTTTAGGGACACAACAACGAACTTCACTTTAAAAAAAAGTCACTTAAGAGGAATTAGAGTGCGGAGGGAAACCTAATTTATCTTTATCTGTGCAATTAAATATAAAATCGAAATGACTCTATTTGGTGTATTCGCTGGAGGTCAAATAAATTTATTAGTGTTGATCCTGTTAATGGAATGGCAAGAAAAAGAAGGATGTTTAGGACATTTAAAAACGAACTTCATTTAAAAAAATGTTGCTGTATTAAGATGAATTAGAGTGTGGAGTGAAACGTAGTTTATCTTTATCTGTGCACTTAAGTATAAAAAGAAATGATTCTATTTCGTGTTTTCGCTGGAGGTAAAATAAATTTATTAGTGTTGATCCTGCTAGTGGAATGGCAAGGAAAAGAAGGATGTTTAGGGCGCTTAAGAAGGAACTTCAGATTAAAAAAATTTGTTGTATAAAGAGTAATTAGACTGTGAAAGAAAACGTAGTTTTTTTTTATCTGTGCACTAAAGTATAGAAAAAGAAATGATTTTATTTGGTGTGGTCGATGGAGGTTAAATATATTTATTACTATTGATCGTCTTAATGGACTGGGAAGAAAAACATGGATGTTTACGTCGCTTAAGAAAGAAATTCAGTTTAAAAATTTTTTTTATTAAGTGTAATTAGACTGTGAAGGAAAACGTAGTTTGTCTTTATCTGTGCACTAAAGTATATAAAATGAAATGGTTTTATTTGGTGTGGTCGCTGTAGGTTAAATATGTTTATTAGTGTTGATCCTGTTAAAGGACTGGCAATAAAATAATGATATTTAGGACATTTAAAAACGAATTTCACTTAAAATAAAGTTGTTGTATGAAGAGGACTAAGAGTGTGGAGGGAAACGTAGTTTATCTTTATCTGTGCACTTAAGTATAAAAAAGAAATGATTCTATTTGGTATGGTCGCTGGAGGTCAAAATAGTTTATTAGTGTTGATCCTGTTAACGAACTGGCAGGAAAAAGAACGATGTTTAGGACACTTAAGAACGAACTTCACTTAAAACAATGTTTTTGTATTAAGAAGAATTACAGTGTGGAGGAAAACACAGTTTATCTTTATCTGTGCCCTTAAGTATATAAAGGAAATGGTTTTCTTTGATGTGTTCGCTGTAGCGCAAATAAATTTATTAGTATTGATCTTGTTAGTGAAATGGCAAGAAAAAGAGGAATGTTTAGGACACTTAAGAACGAACTTCACTTAAAAAAAGTTGCTGTATTAAGAGGAATTAGAGTGTGGAGGGAAACATAATTTATATTTATCTGTGCACTGAAATATAAAAAAGAAATAATTCTATTTGGTGTGGTCGCTGGAGGTCAAATAAATTTATTAGTGTCGGTCCTGTTAGTGGAATGACAAGAAAAAAATAAGTTTACGATACTTAAAAACGAACTTCACTTAAAAAAAGTTGCCGTATTACGAGGAATTAGAGTGTGGAGGGAAACGTATTTTATTTTTATCTGTGCACTTAAATATATAAAAGAAATGATTCTATTTGGTGTGTCGCTGGAGGTCAAATAAGTTTATTAATGTTGATCCTGTTAGTGGAACGGCAAGAAAAAGAAGGATGTTTAGAACACAAGAACGAATTTCACTTAAAAAAAGTTGCTGGATTAAGAGGAATTAGAGTGTGGAGGGAAACGTAGTTTATCTTTATATGTGCACTTAAGTAAAAAAAAGAAATAATTCTATTTGGTGTGTTCGCTGGAGGTCAAATACGTTTTTTAGTGTTGATGCTGTAACTGGAATAGCAAGATTAAGAAGGATGTTTAGGACACTTAAAAAAAGTTGCTGTATTAAGAGGTATTAGAGTGTGGAGGGAAACGTAGTTTATCTTTATCTGTGCACTTAGTTATAAAAAAGAAATTATTCTATTTGATGTGTCGGTGGAGGTCGAATGAGTTTATTAATGTTGATCCTGTTAGCGGAATGGCAAGAAAAATAAGGATGTTTAGGGACACAACAACGAACTTCACTTTAAAAAAAAGTCACTTAAGAGGAATTAGAGTGCGGAGGGAAACCTAATTTATCTTTATCTGTGCAATTAAATATAAAATCGAAATGACTCTATTTGGTGTATTCGCTGGAGTTCAAATAAATTTATTAGTGTTGATCCTGTTAATGGAATGGCAAGAAAAAGAAGGATGTTTAGGACATTTAAAAACGAACTTCATTTAAAAAAATGTTGCTGTATTAAGATGAATTAGAGTGTGGAGTGAAACGTAGTTTATCTTTATCTGTGCACTTAAGTATAAAAAGAAATGATTCTATTTCGTGTTTTCGCTGGAGGTAAAATAAGTTTATTAGTGCTGATCCTGTTAGTGGAATGGCAAGGAAAAGAAGGATGTTTAGGGCGCTTGAAAAGGAACTTCAGATTAAAAAAATTTTTTCTATAAAGAGTAATTAGACTGTGAAAGAAAACGTAGTTTTTCTTTATTTGTGCACTAAAGTATAGAAAAAGAAATGATTTTATTTGGTATGGTCGATGGAGGTTAAATATATTTATTAGTATTGATCCTCTTAACGGACTGGGAAGAAAAACATGGATGTTTACGTCGCTTAAGAAAGAAATTCAGTTTAAAAATTTTTTTTATTAAGTGTAATTAGACTGTGAAGGAAAACGTAGTTTGTCTTTTTCTGTGCACTAAAGTATATAAAATGAAATGGTTTTATTTGGTGTGGTCGCTGTAGGTTAAATACGTTTATTAGTGTTGATCCTGTTAAAGGACTGGCAAGAAAAATAATGATGTTTAGGACATTTAAAAACGAATTTCACTTAAAATAAAGTTGTTGTATGAAGAGGACTAAGAGTGTGGAGGGAAACGTAGTTTATCTTTATCTATGCACTTTAGTATAAAAAAGAAATGATTCTATTTGGTGTGGTCGCTGGAGGTCAAAATAATTTATTAGTATTGATCTTGTTAGTGAAATGGCAAGAAAAAGAGGGATGTTTAGGACACTTAAGAACGAACTTCACTAAAAAAAAGTTGCTGTATTAAGAGGAATTAGAGTGTGGAGGGAAACGTAGTTTATTTTTATCTGTGTGTTTATTTTTATCTATTTTTATCTGTGTGTAAATGTTTACGTCGCTTAAGAGAGAACTTCAGTTTAAAATTTTTTTTTTATTAAGTGTAATTAGACTGTGAAGGAAAACGTAGTTTGTCTTTATCTGTGCACTATAGTATATAAAAAGAAATGATTTTATTTGGTGTGTTCGCTGGAGGTTAAAAAAGTTTATTAGTGTTGATCCTGTTAGTGGAATGGCAAGAAAAAGAAGGATTTTTAGGACACAAGAACGAACTTTACTTGAAAAAAGTTGCTGTATTAAGAGGAATTAGAGTGTGGAGGGAAACGTAGTTTATCTTTATCTGTGCACTTAAATATAAAAAAGAAATGATTCTATTTGTTGTGTTCGTTGGAGGTCAAATAAGTTTATTAATGTTGATCCTGTTATTGGAATGGCAAGGAAATGAAGGATGTTTAGGACGCTGAAAAAAGAACTTCAGTGTAAAAAGTTTTTATATTAAGAGTAATTAGACTGTGAAGGAAAACGTAGTTTATGTTTTTCTGTGCACTAAAATATAAAAAATTAATTATTCTATTTCGGGTCTTTGCTGGTGGTCAAATAACTTTATTAGTGTTGATCCTGTTAGTGGAATGGCAAGAAAAAGAAGGATGTTTAGGACACTTAAGAACGAACTTCACTTAAAAAAAATTTGCTGTACGAAGAGAAATTAGAGTGTGGAGGAAAACGTAGCTTGTCTTTATCTGTGCACTAAAGTGTATAAAAAGAAACGATTTTATTTGGTGTGGTCGCTGGAGGTTAAATTCGTTTATTATTGTTGATCCTGTTAGTGGAATGGGAAGAAAAAGAAGGATGTTTAGGACACTTTAAAACGAATTTAACTTAAAAAAAAGCAGCTGTATTAAGAGGAATTAGAATGTGAAGGGAAACGTAGTTTATCTTTATCTGTTCAATAAAATATTAAAAAAAATTATTCTATTTGGTGTGGTCGCTGGAGTCAATAAATTTAATAGTGTTGATCCTGTTAGTGAAATGGTAAGAAAAAGAAGGATGTTTAGGATATTTAAGAACGAACTTCACTTAAAAAATGTTGCTGTAATAAGAGGAATTAGAGTGTGGATGGAAACGAAGTTTGTCTTTATCTGTGCAATAAAACATATAAAAAAATTATTCTATTTGTTGTTGTCGCTGGAGGTCAAATATATTTGTTAGTGTTCATCCTGTTAGTGGAATGGCAAGAAAAGGAAGGATGTTTAGGACATTTAAGAACAAACTTCACTTAAAAAAAGTTGCTGTATTAAGAGGAATTATAGTGTGGATGGAAACGTAGTTTATCTTTTTCTGTGCAATTAAGTATAAAAAAGAAATGATTCTATTTGTTGTGTTCGATGGAGGTCAAATAAGTTTATTAGTGTTGATTCTGTTAGTGGAATGGCAAGAAAAAGAAGGATGTTTAGGATATTTAAGAACGAATTACACTTAAAAAAAGTTGCTGTATTCAGAGGAATTAGAGTGTGGATGGAAAACTAGTTTATCTTTTTCTGTGCAATTAAGTATAAAAAAGAAATGATTCTATTTGTTGTGTTCGCTGGAGGTCAAATAAGTTTATTAGTGTTGATTCTGTTAGTGGAATGGCAAGAAAAAGAAGGATGTTTAGGATATTTAAGAACGAACTTCACTTAAAAAAAAGTTGCTGCATTAAGAGGAATTAGGGTGTGGAGGGAAACGTATTTTGTCTTTATCTGTGCAATAAAATATTAAAAAAATTATTCTATTTGTTGTGGTCGCTGGAGGTCAAATAAATTTGTTAGTGTTAATCCTCTTAGTGGAATGGCAAGAAAAGGAAGGATGTTTAGGACCCTTAAGAACGAACTTCACTTAAAAAATTGTTGTTGTATTAAGAAGAATTAGAGTGTGGAGGGAAACGTAGTTTATATTTATGTGTGCATTTAAGTATAAAAAAGAAATTGTTCTATTTGATGTGGCCACTGGACATCAAATAAAGTTATTGGTGTTGATCCTGTTAGTGGAATGGCAAGAAAATGAAGGATGTGTTGGGTTACCTCTGAGCGGCACTTGAAGGGTCAGAGAAGTTTGGGGGAGGGGACCCACTGGAACAGCTGTTGGAAGACAGATGGCAACCTCCCATCAAGGCCATCCAGCGTGTTCTTTAACGTGCACAGGGTATGGCTCTCCCGCACCCGGCGCCACGGCTTAACGTCCCATCCGATGGACGGCGGCCTATCCAAGCCCATCGATGTCCCCTACTGACCGTGGGCAGGGCGGGTAATTTTTGCTGAAATAAATCTCAACGCTGACCCAGCTTGGACTCGAATCTGGGAACTACAGATTACGAGCCTGGCGCGCTACCGACTGAGACATCCCCGTCCCAAAAGAAGGATGTTTAGGACACTTAAGAACGTACTTCACTTAAAAAAATGTTGCTGTATTAAGAGGAATTAGAGTGTGGAGGGAAACATAGTTTATATTTATGTGTGCACTTAAGTATAAAAAAGAAATTGTTCTATTTGTAGTTTTCGCTGGAGGTCAAATAGGTTTTTAATTATTGATCCTGTTCGTGGAATGGCAAGAAAAAAAGGATGTTTAGGACATTTAAGAACGAACTTCACTTAAAAAAAAAGTTGTTGTATTAAGCGGAATAACAGTGTGGAGGGAAACGTGGTTTATCTATTTCTGTGCACTTAAGTATAAAAAAGAAATGATTCTATTTAATGTGGTCGATGGAGGTCAAATAAATTTATTATTGTTGATCCTGTTAGTGGAAGGCCTGTAAATGGTAGCTAGGCATAAACTGGAAGGAGACCTGTGCGCCAGTCCCTAGTGATGATGCACAGAACCGGCCAGGTCTAGCACCTAATGTCCGACCCCGCCTTCTCGTGGTGCAGGCCGTTAGTACCTTTCAAAAGAGATATTCTCTTTTGGAAGGGAACGGAAACGGAGGGCTGCCAGTTCAGTATGGCCTACTGATCTGGTTATCTATGGCCACTTTTTTCTTTTTTTTTTCAACCCTGCTGAGGAGTGGTCAACTTCACAGGGTCCTGGTGCTGACCATTTATACTTACTAGACTGGACTTGTTTATGGATTTGAGCTTGATTATGGATCCTGGAATTGCTGCACTGGTGGGCCTCTGTTGAGGGAGAGTCTGCCGCTGTGTTTTCTGTTTGCTTCTGGGTTGCCAGCTCTAAGTGAACAGAGGCATGGGATACCTTATATCAGCTGGTGGATAATCCTAATCAGAGGCCATCGCAGGTATCTGAACCTCACTTAGCTAGTTGGGCATCGTCAATCCTAAACTGCAGTAATGTGTCTCAGGCAGGCCATGTGGCTCTTGAAAAAGTCCACTTGAAAAGATGGTGCCTGAAGTTCCTACCAGCATCGGTGACTTCAGCCTTTAGCAGAGGAGGAACAGGTCTTTGCCCCATGCCTGCGATCAGGGGGCTGTTTGATATTGTTGGCCCTACCAATCTCAATAAACCTAATTTCTTTAAAAATCCTACTAATCATTTTCTCTCTGCAGGGACGTGGAACGTGAGGACATTACACAGAGATTATTTTATTGATGTCCTCATGCAAGAATTCCAGCGCTATAACGTAGATATTCTAGGCTTGCAAGAGACCAGATGGACAGGTAAAGGTGAGATACTTAAAAATAACTTTAAATTTCTCTTTACAGGGAGGGAGGATGGAAAGCATCACCAAGGCGTGGGTCTGCTGCTCAGCAGACATGCTAGTGATGCTCTTCTAGGATATGAGTGCATTAATGAAAGGTTTCTTACAGCAAATTTTCAGACAAGCATTAAAGACTTGAATGTTATCTGCTGTTATGCCCCCACTGAGGATGCCGATGAGGATGAGAAGGATAGGTTTTATGGACAACTTCAGGATATTTTGAATTCTGTCGAGAAAGGAGATATTACCCCTTGTTCTAGGTGACTTCAATACCAAAGTTGGGACTGACTCTGACCTTTGGGGAGGAGTAATAGGCCCTTTTGGTATTGGTAGCTGCAATGGCAATGGGCAACGTCTCCTACAGGTAAGTAAACTCAATGATTTCAGAATAACTAACACATATTACAAACACCGCGACATACATAAATACACATGGGTTTCACCTGATGGGCTGCATAAGTATATGATTGATTATATATTAATTAACAGCAAATGGGCTAGTTCTGTTAGAAATACCAGGGCATATAAAAAAAAATAAATACCCCCTCAAGCAGCTGCTTGCCACAGAGGTCTGACAGGAGCCTGTCAGTTTATATGCCATAGTAGAAGGTCTGAGAGGATGGCAGGACCTCTGCAGAAAAACGACACATATATCCATGCCTTACCCGGGGCTCGAACCCAGGTCCCTTAGATCAGTAGCCAAGCGCGCTAACCACTCGGCCATGGGACGGCGTTACCAGGGCATATAGGGGAGCTGAAATTGGATCTGACCATTATCTTGTTAAAAGTGTCTTGCAACTTAAACTTAAAAAGTGTTGTGCTAAATTTAAAAGATTTACCTTTAATACCGAAGCTCTGAAAGACCCAGTTATAGCTAAAGCTTACCATGATAGGTTACTTAGGCATTATGACAATCATGGTTTGCTTAATACTGAAGTTGAGGAAGAATGGGGCCATTTTAAACAGGCTATTTTGGAAACTAACAGTACTCTTTTAGGAAAAAAGGAGCAGAGGACACAGAATTATTTGAGTGATAAGGCACTTGAGCTTATTTCTGAAAGAAGGAACTGCAGGAATGTCCTTAATCAGTACCCTACTAGTCCTAATAGAAAGGATTACAGAGAGCGTAATAAACGTGTAAAGGATCAGTTAGCTACTGATAAGAATCTTTGGCTTGATGGTTTGGCTGACAAAGCTGACGAAGCAGGTAGACAGCACAACAGCAGAGAGCTGTACCACATAGTTAATGTTTTGTGTGGTAGAAAACGGACAGGTATACAAGGATTGAAGGATAAAAAAGGTAAGGTTAGAGAAGGGGAGGATTCTGTCATGACTAGGTGGGCTGAGCATTTCAGTGATGTTCTAAACAATGTGGTTAGTTCTACTCCCATTGTTTGTAATGATGATAGATGCATTGACAGCTTTAATGTTGTTAACTTCACTTAAAAAAAGGTGTTGTATGAAGAGGAATTAGAGTGTGGAGGAAAATGTAGTTTGTCTTTATCTGAAGAATAAAGTATAAAAAAGAAATGACTTTATTTGGTGTGGTCGCTGGAGTTTAAATACTTTTATTACTGTTGATCCTGTTAACGAAGTGCTAAGAAAAAGAAGGATGTTTAGGGCACTTAAGAACGAACTTCACTTAAAAAAACGTTGTATTAAGAGTAATTAGAGTGTGGAGGAAAAAGTAGTTTGTCTTTATCTGTGCACTTAAGTATAAAAAAGAAATGATTCTATTTGATGTGTTCGCTGCAGGTCAAATACATTTATTAGTGTTGATCCTGTTACTGGAATGGCAAGAAAAAAAGGATGTTTAGGACACTTAAGAACGAACTTCACTGAAAAAAATTTGCTGTATTAAGAGGAATTAGAGTGTGGATGGATACGCAGTTTATCTTTGTCTGTGCACTTAAGTATAAAAAAGAAATGATTCTATTTTTTGTGTTCGCTGGAGGTCAAATAAGTTTATTAGTGTTGATCCTGTTAGTGGAATGGCAAGAAAAAGAAGGATATTTAGGACATTTAAGAACGAACTTCACTTAAAAAAAGTTGCTCTATGAAGAGTAATTATAGTGTGGAGGGAAACGTAGTTTATCTTTATCTGTGCACTTAAGTATAAAAAAGAAATGATTCTATTTGGTGTGTTCGCTGGAGGTCAAATAGGTTTATTAATATTGATCTTGTTAGTGGAATGGCAAGAAATAGAATGATGTTTAGGACACTTAAGAACGAATTTCACTTAAAAAAAAGTTGCTGTATTAAGCGGAATTAGAGTGTGGAGGGAAACGTAGTTTATCGTTTTCTCTGCACTTAAGTATAAAAAAGAAATGTTTCTATTGGTGATTAAGTATGAAAAAGAAATGATTGGTTTGGTCGCTGGAGATCAAATAAATTTGTTTTTGTTGATCCTGTTAGTGGAATGCAAGAAAAGGAAGGATGTTTAGGACATTCAAGAGCGAACTTCACTTAAAAAAAGGTGTTGTATGAAGAGGAATTAGAGTGTGGAGGAAAATGTAGTTTTTCTTTATCTGTGCAATAAAGTATAAAAAAAAGAAATGATTTTAGTTCGAGTGTTTGCTGGAGATTAAATAAATTTTTTGTCAAAATTTCATCTTCAACAAATCTTTTAATAATAAATTAATATTTTCTAAAATCGAAATTTTGATAAATCTGATTGAGATTTACAGTTTATCATCTGCAAACTTTTGTTTTTGGTGAAAGGCTTATTTTCAAATTTTAAGGAGCTTTGAATACGGTATGAAATGCAAATAAGTAATGAAATACGGTGAAATGGTGAAACAGCCAGGATAAAAATTGCAAATTTAATCATAACAGTCCAAATATCTGTCAATACCGTCTAAGGCGCAAATTGTGTGTTTTTGCTGTACTGAACATTTAGAGTGATGTGGGTTAGAAAAAATTGGGGGAAATTTCTGGAGATGAGATTTGTATTTATTTTGAAAATGATGAAGAGCATTCTGTTAAGTGAAATGAAGGTGAGAAATGTAGAGTGAAATATGGGTATGAATGATGGTATGTGTGTGAGATATAAATTATTTTAAAGATTGATTTGAAGTGAAAGTGATGTAGGTTAGAATAACTTTGAAAATGTATGAATTTTTTGAAAATGTATGGTGTGTAAATGGTCACTGGAAGTGACCTGGTCACTGGAAGGAGAGCTATGCACCAATCCCCTGTGATGAGCATATAACCGGCCCTGCCTAGCACCTAATGTCCGAACCCGCCTTCTCGTGGTGCAGACGGTTAGTACCTTTCAAAAGAGATACTCTCTTGTGGAAGTGAACGGAAGCGGAGGGCTGCCAGATTAGTGTGGCCTACTGATCTGGACAACTATGGCTTCTTTTTTTTCTAAGTAGTCATAGGGTTGGTTTATATGGTAGCCTGGTGCTGATCATATAAACCCACTAGACTGGAAAGATATATGACTCTCAGCTTGATTATGAATCCTGAATTTGATGCACTGGTGGGCTTCTGTGGAGGGAAAATCTTCCGCTGTGTTTTGTATTTGTTTGTGGGTTGACAGCCCCAAGTGAATACAGTACTGTGCGAATTAGTTGGGACAAGCGAAGGAATGCTAAGTCCCTTACCCTGCAGAGTCTAAATTGCTGGAAGTCTAAACTAATCTAACAGACGCTTCACCCCATTGAAGGAATGATGGACAGCAAAATGTGCATACATAGGCGTTCTGGAGGCGAAAATGGTCCCAACACTGCAGAAGCTGTTACCTAACGGCGATGGGGTATTTCAACAGGATCTGGCTCCATGCCACAATTCTAAGCTTGCTAAGAGCTTCTTTACCCAGCAACATTTGGAGGCATTGGAGTGGCCAGGAAATTCACTCGATCTAAACCCCATTGAAAATTTGTGGGCCATTTTTAAAGCGCGCATATCTAAGATGGATTGCACGACGAAACCCAAAATGATAGAAAGTGTCATGAAAGTGTGGTACCACGACTTTGAAGTGAAGGAGATGTGTGGAAAGCTAGTGGCATCAATGGTTGAGAGGGTGAAAGAAGTAATTAAAGCTAAGGGGGTCACATTCACTATTAACTACACTATTAAACAAATAAATATTTTAGTTGTGTCTTTGTTACTGCATTTTCCTATTGTCCCAACTAATTTGCACAGTACTGTAGATTCACAGAATATGTTTATCAGCTGGTGGATAATCCTGAGCAGAGGTCATCGCTGGCACCTGAACTCTTTGCTTCTATTGGCATCGTCAAATTCTACATTGGAGGAAGTCTTCCAGTGTAGATGGCTTCAGCCTTTAGTAGTGGGGGAACGGGTCTTTGCCCCATGTCTGCGATTAGGGGGCTGTTTGATATTGTCGGCATTCCCTTTCTCAATAAACATAGTTTCCTTTTAACATCCCACTATACTCCATAGGTAGTTGGAATGTGAGGACTCTGCACAGAGCTTTTTCTCTTGATGTCCTCACACAAGAATTCCAACATTATAATTTAGATATTCTCGGCTTGCAAGAGACCAGATGAAGAGATAAAGGTCAAATTCTTAAAAATAATCTTAAATTTCTCTTTTTTAGGGAGGGACGACAATAAGCATCACCAAGGCATGGGTCTGCTTCCCAGCAGACGTGCTAGTGATGCTCTTCTAGGATATGAGTGCTTTAATGAAAGGTTACTTAGAGCAAAATTTCAGACAAGCATTAAAGACTTGAATGTTATCTGCTGTTATGTTTCCAATGAGGATGCCGATGAGGATGAGAAGGACAGGTTTTACGGACAACTTCAGGATACTTTGAATTCTGTCAAGAAAGGAGATATTACCCTTGTTCTAGGTGACTTCAATGCCAAAGTTGGTACTGACTTTGACCTTTGGAGAGAGATGATAGACCCTTATAGTATTGGTAGCTGCAACAATAATGGGCAACGTCTCCTACAGGTAAGTAAACTCAATGGTTTCAGAATACTAACAGTTATTACAAACACCGCAACATACATAAGTACACATTGTTTTCACCTGATGGGCTGCATAAGAATATGATTGATTATATATTAATTAACAGCAAATGGGCTAGTTCTGTTAGGAATACCAGGGCATATAGGGGAGCTGAAATTGGATCTGACCATTACCTTGTTAAAAGTGTCTTGCAACTTAAACTTAAAAAGTGTTGTGCTAGGGTTAAAAAATTTACCTTTAATACTGAAGCTCTGAAAGACCCAGTTATAGCTAAAGCTCACCATGATAGGTTACTTAGTCATTATGACAGTCATGGTTTGCTTAACACTGAAGTTGAGGAAGAATGGGGCCATTTTAAACAGGCTTTTTTGGAAACTAACAGTACTCTTTTAGGAAAAAAGGAGCAGAGGAGGAGAATTATTTAAGTGATAAGGCACTTGAGATTATTTCTGAAAGACGGAACTGCAGGAATGTCCTTAATCAGTACCCTACTAGTCCTAATAGAAAGGATTACAGAGAACTTAATAAACGTGTAAAGGATCAGTTAGCTGCTGATAAGAATCTTTGGCTTGATGGCTTGGCTGACAAAGCTGAGGAAGCAGTTAGGCAGCCCAACAGCAGAGAGCTGTACCAAAGGGTTAATGTTTTATTATGGTAGGAAACGGACAGCTATACAGGGATTGAAGGATAAACAAGGTAAGTTTATAGAAGGTTACGATTCTGTCATGGCTAGGTGGGCTTAGCATTTCAGTGATGTTCTAAACAATGTGGTTAGTTCTTCTCCCATTGTTTGCAATGATTATAGCTGCATTGGTGGCTTTAATGTTGGCCCTATAACACAATCTGAAGTTATTTTGGCTATTTCTAAACTTAAACTTCATAAATCCCCAGGATTAGATGAAATTATTACAGAAATGCTTAGAGCTAGGAATGTTTCGGTTACCACTTGGATGACTGAAATTTTGAATATCTTTTATGATAAAGGCCTGGTTCCTAAGGATTTTACCAGAGCTATTGTTATCCCTATTTTCAAAAAAGGTGATCACAGTTCTTGTGATAACTACAGGGGTATCAGCCTACTTTCTATTCCAGGTAAAGTTCTTTCCATGATTGTGCTTAATAGAATTAAAAATCTGGTTGGCAGTCAATTGCGTGATGAGCAATGTGGATTCAGAAGTGGTAGGGGATGTGTGGATCAAATATTTTCACTTAGGCAGATTCTTGAGAAATGTTTAGAGTTTCAGAAACCTTTGGTTGCTAGCTTTGTTGATTTCAAAAAGGCTTTCGACTCTGTTTATCGACATAATTTGTGGTTGATTGTGAAATCATATGGTATACCAGACAAGTTAGTTAACCTAATGAAAGCTCTCTATAAATAACACTGAGTCGTGTGTGAGAGTTGGTAAGGCTTGTAGCATTGCTTTAGCATTACTTCTGGTGTTCGACAAGGTGCATTTTGTCTCCTTTTCTCTTTAGTTTGGTTATTGATTACGTTACGCGAAATTCATTGCAAGGGAAAGATTTTGGCCTGAAATGGGCTGGAGATATGAAAATTTCTGATTTAGATTATGCTGATGATTTAGCCCTTTTGGCAAATGTTGTTGATCAGATGAACTCTTTCATTCGAGCTGTTGATGAGACTGGTATTAGAGTAGGTTTGGTTATAAACAGAGAAAACTAAAGTGATGAAAATTGGTCAGGCAGGCTGTGATTCAGTTAATCTGAATGGTTGCAGTTTTGAGCAAGTCTCTCAGTTTAAATACCTTCGGAGCTATGTAAAAGATATTGGTGATGATTAGACAGTACTAAGTATATTAGAAAATATTTTATATCTCGCACACCATCATGTATACCCATATTTCACTTTCCATTTCTCACCTTCATTTCACTTAACCCAATGGTCTTCATAATTTTCAAAAAAAATATAAATCTCATCAACAGAAACTTTCCCGAATTTTTTCTAACCCACAACACTTCAAATGTTTTAATACAGCGAAAACACACAATTAGCGTATTAGACAATACTGAGAGACATTTGACCTGTTATGCTTAAATTTTCAGTTTCTATCCTGGCTATTTCACAATTTCACCGTAATATCATTACTAGCAATTTTTTTCGAAATTGGATTCATCTCATACTCTCTCATCCTTACTGGATCAAATAAAAACATACATTTATAGATAACACTTCAACGTCTATCTTTCCATCATATTTTTCTCTCCTAGCCCTCGAAAACATTATTTTATCTATTGATTTTGATTCATATTTTTCAAACAAATTCCCAAAAGTGTCTGACTTTGTCGACTTCTCCAATTTTCCTGGCTTTTACAAGTCAACAGCCCAATAATCCAATGAAGTGTATAATAACTACAACATTTTCTCAACAAAACCCATCATTTCATATCTTTTACACACACCACCTTCTCAAAATTAGTTTAACCCCTCAGCCCCGAAAACTTCTCCCACAGGTTAACATGGGTTTCCCTATACTTTAACATTGGCACAGAACTCTCAGTCATGCTATTACTAGTAGAGCTTGAATGACGAACATGGGATTTATGATCAGTTGCCAATACTACAACATTATACTTGTAGCGATTATATCTGTAAACAACTAGGATCCTTTTTATACTGTTTGTATATTATTATGTATACTAGCTGAACCTACCCCGCGCTGCCCGGGTGTCACTTTTAACCTTTATATTCTTCTTTTCACTGCTAAAAAGGTAAATTTTGTTCCCCCCCCCCCCCCCCGACATTTTAGCACAGATTTTCAACAGGAAGAAATTTGCCCGGTGTTGACTTGGATCGTTGTTGAAGTCAGCGAGCTCTCTCATAGCCGTGCCTTAGTTTCTGCCTAAGCTTTGAAGATTTTTATTTCTGTTACCACAGATTTTGCTGTCCTATGGCTCCCGTGATATTCGGCACGGTCGAAATTTCCTGCAAAGCGTCCCCCGTGTGTCTCGGTGATTGGTTTAAAAATCAGGTACTCACTTGGCCCGTGACTTCGTTTCTACACAAATTGTGAC
This sequence comes from Ryuthela nishihirai, assembly GCA_038380435.1. Taxonomy (NCBI): domain Eukaryota; kingdom Metazoa; phylum Arthropoda; class Arachnida; order Araneae; family Heptathelidae; genus Ryuthela; species Ryuthela nishihirai. Next base: position 5,719,485 of record JAWZYU010000015.1, on the reverse strand, counting down.
AGCTCGTGTCTCACTTTTAATCTGCATATTTCGTTGTTTCGTGCACTAATGATTAGTTTTCTGAGTATCCCCCCTGACATTTTATGACAATTTGAACACGAATAATTTCCCGGTGTTGCAAAGGTCATTGCTGACTCGGCGTGCGTTCTAAGGGCCCGTGGCAAACGACCGAGATATTTATTTCGTCACATTTTGGCATTCTGTAATTCCCGACGTACTTCACCGAAAGGTCCCAAATTTTGCAGGCTGGTTCCCCGTGCCCAATCCATGTTTGGTTAGAAAATCAAGTTCCTAGCTGCAATGGAACACCTAAATAATGCTTTTGGAAATGTGGGGAATCTGGCAACGGCATCAGATTTGCAGCAGAGGATTTAAATGCTATTTCAACACTTTACTTTCACAGTTAAGGAGCAATAAATGGCAACAGTAAATTTGACAGAGATTCTCGTTTCCCGTAGGAATAGCATGGTAAGTATGATGGACTTTCGATCTGAAATTTTACACTGCAATCTAGACCACAATCAGAACCTTCTTTTATCATATAAATTATAGAAATAATAAATACAGTTGAATAGAAGGAACTTACCACAAAAGGCGTTAAAAATGTTCCTGACACGTCTATAGATTTGCACTCGATCCTCTGACGTAAACGAGCTAAGATTATTTGAAGCTTGTCTAAACTTGTCATTACATGTTAATAATAAAGGCTGTATCATCATTTCTGTCACCGCTAACAGCGCCTAAAGATCGATCTGAAAAATCTGTGTGTTGTTATGGTGCCTACTAGAGATGGAGAAAGATTTTGTGTTTTCACAAGGATGCAGCTTGTGGCGAAACGAAAACAATCATGCCGATTGATCACAAATACATGGGGATCATGCCTCTTCACACGACACTATTTCTGGATGGATGCGAAATTTGAGAGAATAATTGCAGAGCTTGGAAGACCTCCCTCGTGCAGGAAGACCGAACGAAACCGTGAACGAGAAAGCCATCGCTTCTGTTCATGAACTCGTTAAGGAAAATCCACACATCACCGTTCAGAAATAAGTTTAAAGATCAGTGTAGAAACAATTATTCATCAACATTTAAAGTTGCGAAAGATTTGTGCCAAATGGGTACCACAAACTAAGCCATGTATACTGCATGACAGAACAGACATATAGGGCTAGAATTGATTCGTGCAAGTACATGCTGGCAATGTTTTGAACCTAATGGCACTAAAAGGTTAACAGACATTGTTATAGGTGATATATAACTCCCAGAACGATCGGCAATTATATTGGGGTTGCAGAAAATGTACCACTTTCCCAAATCCTCCTACAAGACTTTCGCTCAAGGAAGAGGATGTTCATAATTTTTTCAGTTTCCAAGGAGTGGTAACCATGGAACTTTACCTGAAAAAACAATGACTCTAAATGACCAATACTACACTGAAGTGTCATTGAATTAGGGATAGGAGACGCATTTGCGCGCATGCGTAGCTGAAACTCAGGTCTTATATAGCTGTCAGCGTTGGCTTCCCCAAGCATTCGTCTTGAGAAGCGTAATGAGAAAGGCGCTGGATTGAGATGCATTTGACAGAGGGCAGATCGTAGGTGCCCGACGGATGGGACACTTGATCTCCGAAATTGTCAACGAACTTGGATTTTTCGTACGACAATTTCAAGAGTGTTACGGGAACATGAAAATTCCAGCAAAAAAACAAGCACCTTTGACAACCAGTCTTGAATGATCGTGGGCTTCGCCATCTGACCTGCATCATGCAGACCGATAGTGGATAGACACACTCTGAAATCACCTCCCATCTGAACACAGATTCCAGTCGGTAAGTTAGTGCATGGACCATGCAAAGCTCACTTCATAGTCTCGGCTTCAGGAGCCGCCGACCTACGAGAGTCCCACTTCTAAAGGCACAATACCGGGCTCAACGCCTTGCCTGTGGGCTAAAGAACATCGAAACTGCACTTCGAAAATTGGCAAAGGATAACCTGGAGCGATGAATCTCGATTTAAACTTCATCACGCCGATGGGAGACTGAGGGTATGGCGCCAACCCCATGAAGCCATGTATACTGCATGTCAGGACGGAACAATACAAGCTGGTAGTGTCTCAATGATGCCCTGGGGTGTCTTCAGTTGGACGTCTGTGGGACCTTTGGTAAGTGTACCGACGACTCTCAATGCATCCCGGTACTTACAACTCATGGCCATTATGCATCCCAATGGAGATGGCGTCTATCAGCAAGACAATTGTTCATCTCACAGGTCCAGGTTGGCTACTGCATGGTTGCAGGAGCATTCTGCCTACTTTGAAATAATGAATTGGTCACCTAGAAGCCCAGATTTAAATCCCATCGAAAATCTTTGGGATACTGTCGAGCAGAGTGTTTGGGCCCATGTCCCATCAGCGACAACCTTGAGAGAATTGAGGACAGCTCTGGAGGATGCATGAGTCGCCATACCTGTGGGACATTTACGCAAGTTTATGGAGTCCTTGCATCGTCGTGTGGCGACCATTATCAGGGCCAGAAGGGGTCCAACAGGTTACTAGGTTGCTATCTCTAATTGAAGGGCACTTCTGTGTATACCAACATTGTTTGCACAAAATGGTTAAGGACGTGAAGGAACAGCATCCAACAACAGGCATGTCAATGGCTATCCTTCGTAATAATTACAGTGCTCAAAAAACCTGGCAAGCTATGGCCTATCTGGAGCAGGAAAACATCAAACAGCTATCACATCCTGCATATTCACTCGATCTTGCACCATCCAATTTTTAGTGTATCCAAAGATTAAACAGGAACTTTCTGGAAAGCCTTTCTTAAGAATGCAAGACCTTTCAAAATGCTTTCATTCACAGTTGTGGAGTATTCCCCACCAAGCGTACTGCCAAGCGTTCCAGAATTGGTGTAGTCGTCTGCAATTTTGCATAGAGCTGCAGGGGAGTACTTTGAAGAAGAGTATACGTTTTGTTGATGTAGGTGCAACGGTTTGTGTTTTGCAGATGCATGTCAAGAACCATTTGAATTCCCTCAAGGTTATTAAAATAATTTTAGTTTTATGTAAACGCTTAGTGTAAGTACTTATTTTAAATCCTACCAATCGTAAGCATTTCTTCTATTATTCTATCATTATGCACTGCAATTTCTACTTCGAATATTTTAATATAGTTATCAGAAATCGATATATATTGTGATAGAATATAATTAATTCATTTATTAAGATTGTATTTCATGTTCATTCTGCTCAGTTTTCAGTGATAAGAATTCTGATTTTACCAACAGAAAAACCTCAGCCAATGCTGCAGCCGAGAGATTATCAATGGATTCACCATCTGGCAGAGCTCATCAGGAGAGCATGGGGTCCAGTCTTTGCAACCCATAGCCACATGGTCGCCATCTGTTGGGATGCTGCGGACATCGCTGCTCCGTTTCTCTCGTGCCACCCTTCGAATTGCGCTGCTTCAGGTCAGAGAAGTTCTTTTTTTTGTTGGTGGGAAAAAGAATGAAAATAATTTTTGTGATACAGTTTAGAATTTCTAAAGAATAATTGGTTTTTGTAGAATGGTAATGCGTGTGCAGGTCTATAATGATATTAGCTCATTAACAAGATATTTCTTACTAACGGCGATTTTAAAACGTGTTACGTGGATGGAATGCAAGCACGCTATAAAACTTAGATAGGTTCCGAAATCCTACGAAACTTGACCCATGAGAGAATTTTTTACTTCTCGTATCTTAAAATTCCTCATTAATTGAATTTTATTCTTTATTTTATTCTTGTTCTTCAGATGGGAAAGGCAGCGGACTTAAATGAGTTTGACAAAAGCCAAACTGTAATGGCCAGACGACTGGGTCAGAGTATTTCCGAGACAGCAGGGCTTGTTGGGTGCTCAGTCAGCTGTGGTTATTACCTTCAAAAAGTGGTCTGAGGAGCGGAAACCACGAACCACTGGCAAGGTGTGGGCCGACCATGGCTCATCGATGCTAGAGGTGAGCGAAATCTATCTTGTATGGTATGAGCGAACAGAAGGGATACTGTGGTGCAACTCGCCCATAATTTGAATGCTGGTGATGGGAGTAATGGGTCACAACAGACAGTATATCGAACCCTGCCGAAGATGGGGCTGTGTAGCCGCAGACTGCTCTGAGTGCTTTTGCTAACCTCAGTTCACCATTGAAAGCACCTACAATGGACATGCGAGCATCAAAACTGGACCTTCAATGATTGGAAGAATTTCGTTTCCTTTTACACCATGTGGATAGCAGGGTATGCGAGCATCGTTTATCTGTTGAAGTGTTGAAGTGAACCAGGATGCACTGTGGGATGAAAACAAGCCGGTGTGGGAAGTGCAATGCTTTGGGCAATGTTCTGCTGGGAACACCTGTGTCCAGTCATTCATGTGCAGGGAACTATGACGTCTACCATCTACCTAAACATTATTGCAGAACAGGTACATCCTTTCATGACAACGGTATACCACTCTAGTAGTGCCTTCTTTCAGCAAGATAATGCACCATGCTACACTGCCTGGATTGTTCGAGAATGTTTTGCAGAACATGAGGAAGATTTCTAGGTATTATCCAGGCCTACAAATTCCCCAGATATCAATCCAATCGAGCATCTGTAGTTTGTGTTGGAGCAGCATATCCGATCTGTGGCGGCTCAACCACGTAACTTACAAGAGTTAAAGGATCTGCTGGTAATGTGTTGTTACCAGATAGCACAAGCCACCATTAGAAATCTCGTAGCGTCCATGTCTCGCTAGGTAAGAGCTGTTTTGGTGGTAAGTGAAGGACCAACATCATATTAGGCAGGTGGTCAAAATGTTTTGGCTCTTTGGTGCATATACCTGGCGTTCAAAATTAAAGGATAATGTATATATTCGTACAAAACTATAAGCATTTTTAAGGGAATGCAATGAACTTTGGTAAAGAGGTTTATTATTACATTACAAATGCAAATCAAATGAAAAAAAAAAGATCAGAAGAAATTCTTAATCGTATAACGTGCATGCATTAAGATCATAATCGTGCAATTGACATGAAGGATCATTCCATGGAACAATATTTAAAATCTGTTATGTACAACATGTGGTATGTTAATATGGAGTAAGATCACACCTGACCACCATGCAGCTCAAGTAACGACTCCTCATACTGTTTATCAGGGTATTGATGAGGTCTTGATGAGTTAATGACCACTCTTCGACAAGTGCTGTTCTGAATTCATGGAATGTTCTTGGAGGGGCTGCCGAGCTCCACTGAATATCCGTAGAGCATCCCATACATACTCAATGGCATTGAGGTCAGAATATCTGGGTTCCCCTCCAATCGTCGACCACATGAGCTCGACGACTGTATGCGTTTCTTCCATAAGAATAAAATCTGGACCGATGTCTCCTCAGAATGGCCTGACATATGGTTTCAGGAACTCGTCTCTGTACCGCAGGGCAATAACAGAGCCACTTGGAAAGATGTGTAGGTCTGTACACCTGTTCATCATGATTCCTGCCCCAACCATCACGTCACAGCCACCAGAGTAGTCCCTTTCTCTGATGTTCGATGGACTGTTGCGGATCCCTAGTTGCTCCAGATGCGAATACATCGTGAATCAGTACTTAAGCTGAATCGCGATTGATCTGTAAAATAACATGTGCCCACTGGTGTAGATTCCAAGGGTTGGCCCAACCATGTTAAATGAGCTCGACTGGTGGTGGGAATTATAGCGACTCAAATAACAGGTCTATGGCATAAAGGCATTGCTCACGAAGTCTCCTGTAAACAATATGCCTTTAAACTCTTGTTCCTGTAACTGCTGCCAGCTCCAAAGACAGTTGCCTAGTGGTCACCACTCGGTTTTGTCTGACAGTAAGACTTATATAGCGATGGTCTGCAGCATTTGTGGCTTTGGGACGACCTTGTCCTGGTTGACGACGAATATCTCGTTTCTGTTGAAACTATCTCCAGAGTCTTGACGATATTTTTTGGAACATTCAATGCTCTGGAAACTTCTATCTAGTACTGACCAGTTTCATCCTTCGAATCGCTCTCCACCACTGAAATTCATCCATACGATGTCTTCGGGACATAATCAGCTGGACGTGCCACTGAAGGAAAAGCAAGAGTTGCATAGAACAGCTACAAGCTGTGAGTAGACTCGCGCTTCTTTTTAACGCCTTCCTAATTTGCATATTCCGGCTTACATGCGGTAACTGTAAATGCCGGATAGTTTTCCATGTAGCGCATTTTCCCTGTTCGTCCATTTTCAGTGCGTTATTTTACATATATCGGCAGAAATATACGTTTTTATCGATTATCTTTTAATTTTGAGCACCAGTGTATACATAAGCAAATACGCTTCCAATACCTATATCCTTCCCTACCAATGAGTGGGCATTCTCATTACCATATAATGCCTCTTAAGCTATAGTGGTTCTATGTGAATTCATTGTGGTCAATTCATTGCACATCAATTCATCACGCTCAATTCATCACGACGTCAGTTCAAGTAGTATCATGCCAGAATAGTCCTCCCATTGCACAGTGCTTCCCCCAATGACGTCACTGACCACACCCTCTTTTTAACATTCATAACTGACCATGCCCCTTATGCATCCTCCACTACTTTCCCCTTATTAATATTTCATAAGTCATATTTAATTAACCCCTTATCAAAAGTGCCACCCCTTTATTAAAAATCCCGCCATTTTGATCGCAAACTCCCCAATAAGTCTCGCCATTCTGAATCCTGATGTCACCACAAATTCCCCCGATTTCGAATTCCGCCATCTTGGTTTCTGTCCTGAACCGAAAATTCTAAGTCCATCCATCATCTGGTTGGTTGGGTTGTAAGATTTTGGTGAAATTAGCCTCCAATTAAGGGGCCACCTACACCAGTCACAACAGGAGGGAGAGATAGCAGAAGCAGAAGAAATTGCCTCTCAGCTATCTCTCGAAGCTACTAAGAGTACAAATCAGGAGAAAAATGAAAGGTAACATTAGACCTTGTTGAGGAGGCCAATGTTCTGAAAGAAATCGGTGACCAGTCGGAAGCGCGTTCACTGCAGATTTACATTGTGGTGATTACCAAGAAGAGAGGTGATGGAGTTGTCAGAGGTTCCAATAGAATATAGCTTCCGGAACATAGCTTCTCATTCGGCATTTTAGCGGGAGCAGTTCATCAGAACATGGGATACAGTGTCAGGTGTGCTGTTAGTGGTACAGTGTGGACTGTAAGCTCTGTCGAGAGTGTGAAGTGTAGAGTTGCTGTAGATGACACCAGCTCGGAGACGATGAAGGAGGGTCTCCTCAGATCTGCGGAGATTACTGAGGTTAGGAGCAGTAAGGAAAGGGTCAACCAGGTACCCTGAATGAGGAACAACTGGAGTCCCTTTGCCACTGGGCAAGACGGTATGGCTCATCAGTTGTGAGACAGAATTCTTGCAGTCGTTTAGAGAGAGATTGTAATTAATTACACACCTCTGACTCTCCAGCGCCTCCTTCGCAGTGTGATCAACGAGCTCATTGCCATGTGACAGCCTACATGGAAAGGGATCCACTGGAAATGAACGTTGATTCCGGCAGAAGTGACCTTGAAGCAAGTCTCCATGATCTTCTGGATGAGGAAGGGGTTGCAGCTGTTGCTGTCTCGATTCTGAGGTGCTTCCAAGGCTGACTTCGAGTCACAGAGGACGACAAAGTTGCCAAACTCGAGGCTGAGGATGAAAAGTGTAGCCTCAAGTAGATCATGAAGCTCTGCACAGGTGGAGGAGGTCAGATGAGGCAGACGGAAACCTCTGGCGATGCCAATATCGAGGATGGCAAAGGCAGAGGCAGCACGTTGCCTCTCCTGGTTCACAGATCCTGAGGTCTACATTGATCACAGCACAGATATCAGTGTAGGCCTCAGTACATCTCTCATATCGTTCAGTGACATAGGAGGTGGAGAGAAGACTGATGACCACTGGATCAGAGTCGCTCTTCCGACCTAGAGAAGGGATAGTGACATTGATCATAAGATCACTGTTCCTCCAGGGTGGAAGGTCAGGGAAGAGCATGTTGTCAGCATCCAGCCCTGCGAGCTAGAGCATCTGGAGCTGGCAGGAATGACTCGGTCATAGAAGTCCTTGGCAGACAGGGTGATAGCAAAGTGAGGCCCATCATGCAACTTCCTGATAAGCTCGTGGTTAGAGTGGAAGGAATGGAGCCTTGGGAGATGACAGTATATCTCTCTTCCAGTGCAGGTGGAAAGGCATGTCATCAGCCTCTGCAATGACAAATACATTAGGTGTGCTAGGGCAGAGTGTGAGACAGAGGTGCAGAGATATAGTGTGGACAGTGGCCAACTTGCTCAACAGTGAAACAGAGGCATTGCTCAGAAGGTGACCGCTGTAGTTGACACAGGAGAGGATCAAGTGCCAGTACAAGACCAGAAGGGTATTGCAGGAACTTCCCCATTTGGTACCAGGCTCGGTGGTGATGGCAAGGAAAGAGAGTATATTTCTTTGCGCAGCGGCAACTGTCTTAAGACGCTGGATGTGAAGTACCCAGCTCAGCCTGCTGTCCAGAACCACAAGGAACTTATGCTGATGGACGACCTTGATGTGGTCTGGCCCAAGCACGAGGCCAGGAAAGTGGATGGAAGGCATTTCCTCGTGATAACCATGGCCACAGTCTTATCAGTGGAAAGAGGCAGGCTTAGGTTGTCGAAGAACTTGACGACCATGTCCACAGCTCGTTTCATCGTGAGCTGAGTATAGTAGGGGTCCTGGCAAGGGAACCAGATGCAGATATCGTCAGCGTAAATGGAAATACCCACACTATCCTCGAGTCAAGAGGGTAGGCCTGATAGCAAAATGATCAGTAACATCGGGCTGAGGACATCCCCTTGAGGCACTCCATGATTGATGGTGTGGGAGACACTGAGCGTGTTGCCCAGCTTCATGCAAATTGTCCTGTTTGAAAGGTATGCTGCGATTGACTGGATGATATTGCCTCTGAGACCGAGATCCTGGAGCCTGCAGAGAATATACGAGTGGGACAGGGAATCGAGTGCCTTCTGAATGTCGAACAAGACAGTGACAATAATATCTCCCATGGACAGTGCCTGATCAGCAGCAGAGGTGAAGTCGATGTGATTGTCCAACGCGCACCTTCCTTTGCAGAAATCCAAGAGGCTATCAGGGAGGTGGCCATTGGACTCTAGATACCATTACAGACGTCTAAGGACCAGTCTCTCTAGGATCTTGCAGAAGCAAGATGATAGAGTAATGGGCTTGTAAGAGGACTGCTCAGTTGCAGGTTTTCCCTACTTCAAAATAGGCACGATGTGTGTTGCCTTCCATGACTCAGGTACTGTGCAGGTGGTCCAGAAGTGATTGAAGGTTTTCAGAAGCAGACGCACAGTCCCAGGTGATGGTTAGCTAACTAAGTATAGCTGACGCCATCAGGGCCTGGGACTGACGAGCACTTCGAAGCCCCAATAGCAGAGGTGAGTTCTTGCAAGTTGAAAGGATCATTATAGCAAGGCTCAGTCCCAGAGCAGAGCTGCTGAGCCATATCCTGATCATTCACCGGTGGGGCAGGAAGGGAAGAGGTGAGGTGCCACAGAAAGGCATTAGCAGTGGTGGCTAAGTCTTCCCCACAGGACAGGCCAAGATTATGGAAAGGGAGGGCAGGCTGCGGTTTCCCCGTCAGGTTCCTGATGAACTTCCAGACTTTCCCAGTAGGGGTGAAGACATTGATCCTGGAGCAGAAGGATCGCCACCTGAATCTTTCACAGTGGTAAGGTACCTCCTGATCGCAGCATGTAGCCCTCTGGCATGAAGAATGTCTGGAAATCTACCAGAACGGCGGGGGCACCTTTCAGCTCGGTGGTGATTGGTGCGAAGCCGCTTGTAGTGGATATCTGGAGGGGGAAGATGCCCGGGTGTCGATATCGAAACAGTGCAGGAATTAGAGACAGCAGTGAGGGCTCCTGACACCTCTGACACTGCTCTGAGATCTGTAGCTTCAATAGCAGCGAGTATTTCAGACGAGGTCTGCTGAAAGAGCTGCCAGTTGGTAAGCTTCCACCCTTCACCCTTTCGAAGCTTTTCACCCTTTTGGAGCTGCACATCCCTTGGGAAGCCAGGAGTTGTGCAGCGGGAAATGGTCACTGCCCCAGGTGTCAGGGTCAACTCACCAGCTGAGGCTTTGACCAAAGCTGGTAGAACAGAGGGCCAGATGAATGAAACTGCAATTCCACTGAAGGATGGAAGAGATGTTAGGCACTCTGTTGGCCATGCTCATAGTCGGGTAGAAATAACGAACCTTGGAGAAAAGCTAGTCAACACAGAATGTCTAGCAGTCCACAAAGTGCCATATGAGGGAGGCCAACTGGTTGAGAATCATCAAAGTTCGAGGTCCAGGTTCCTCAGGAAGAGCGGAAGTTATGACCTTGATCATATCCACAAGTAGAGAGAGAACGGTGGGCAGGAGGAGTGTCCCTGTGGTCCTTCCTGAAATCCTGATGTGTCAAGGAGGAGGGCGTCTTCCGATCAGGCTGACGAGCAGCCTGATCTTCCTTCTCTTCTTTACTTTCTTGGCCAACTGCTCGGCCTGAATGTGACAGGAGTCTGCTGCAGAAGTTGCAGTGGCATCCTGCACCATGGAGGGACCTGCAACACAAGGGGCCTTAGAGACAGGGGAAGAGGGCATCACCAGAGGAAGGGTAACGACAGGGGCCAGGAAAGCAGTAGGAGCAGAAGGTGCCTGTGCTTGAAGCACAGGCATCTCTGCTGATGCTACCTCCATCATGGCAGCAGCAAGGGTCACGTGACCCCTCGTGGCAGCAGCAAAGCTGTCTGAGGGGTCAAAGAGACACCTGCTGTACAAGGACTTCTTAGGTGGAGAGGGTGGCATGGATGTCACCACGGAGCTCAGAAGAGGGACTTTCCCAATCTTGGTGCTGTCCAAAGCGTGGACAGGACCAAGGGCTTCCCTTTTCTTCTCACAGGGTAGGCTCTTCTTCTTCTTCCTGGCACGCCACCCAGAGAAGGTGGCAACATGAGGACCACCACAGTTAGCACAGATAGGGGTCCCAGTGTTCTTGCACTGCTTGTAGGAGAGAGGCCCACTGCAGCGTTTGCACCGCACCATACCTCTGCAATTCTAGCAATGTGCCTGAAGCATTAGCACTTCAGGCACTGAGGTGGGGCCTTGGTGCGAGGCATCACTGGGATCCGGTAAAAGCTCAGGACAACGTTCCCAGGTAAGGGCAATTCAATGAAAGTAAGGACTACCTTCTTAAGAGGAATCTTGTTGACACCAGAATCCGAGGGAAGATAGCGATGCATATGACAGACCGTTGTCACTCCCTGATCCGAGAGGGCATCAAGGATCGTCTCATCGGTAAGGGAGATGTCAATACCTTCTATGAGGCCCTGTGGCAGGCAGTACAAGACTGGGTAATCCACATTTACAGGGATACCCAGAATGGAGGTGGTGCACAGGAGCTTCTTGGCAAGGTCAACATCTCCGACATCCACACACAGAAGCTTGATAAGACTCGATTTGGGGAACACCAATCCATATCCTTCTGTTGGCTTGAAAAACCAGCGACCTACGCTATACGACACTTGTATTTTTACAGGAACGATGGCAGTGAGATAGTTCAGGAGTTTCTCCACGTTTGAATTTAAAAGGCTGAAGCTTGATTTTCATGTATTCTTCGGGATGAAGAAGATTGTAATAATGAAATACATCATTGGAACCATCGATATTGTGCCAGCCCACTGGTAGGTGAACTTCTGTGAGACCTACTTTCCATTTTCCTTGAAGTCTTAGGGGTTGTGCTAGAACTAGCCGTGGAGGGCAGCATCAAGGAGAAACTATCCATTTTTCAGGAATCCACGAAGGTTTGGGGTAACCGCGAAATGTGACCAGTGATTTCTAACCTTTTCTCTTGATTATTTTTAGTGATCCAGTAAAGTTCGGGTTCTTTCACTTTTTGAAGTTCTGATTTGTAGAACGTACCTTTCAACATTTCACCCTCCAAATCTCGCATGGTGTAAACAGGGGTCTGTCGATGCAACACGTGATCCACTTTAAATATTTCTTTGGTCCACAAATGCCTACCTACCTTCTTGAAGGGTACTTTAAGACTGGCTAGTCGAAAGAAATGTTGGATTTTCTTTTTTCCTTGGGTGGGTTACCATATAGACACAGCCATACGACATCTTCGTTGTGCAAGGTCACGTCCTTGGGAGCCTTATCATGTGAACTATGAACCGTTGGATTGTAACCTCGCACAACACGTTCAAGTAGCGGTAAGTGTTATGGCGCGTGTAATATCTTACCTCTCTCTCGCTCAACGTCCGATTCCATCTTTCCACCGAAGCTGCTTTTTTGTCTGTATAGGTGACAAAGAACCGAATACCTTTGTTTTTCAGGAATTTCTGAAACACTCTGTTAGTAAATTCGGTACCATGATCCGTGTTTAAATTCAGGGTATAACGTCCCTAGAAAAAGATTTTTTTGAATGCCAACACCATTTCTTTCCCTATTTTCGCCTTCATGGGCACGGCCCACCTATATCTTGAGAACACATCAATGACTGTGAATATGTAGCACTAACCGTCGTTCTAAAACGTCAGGTTTTTCACAATCATGAGATCGGCCTGCCACTGTTTGTCTAAACCTGTGACATAGATTGGGTTTCGGGGAAACTTTCGACGAACAGGCTTATGTAACATGTTGGCAGGTTATTTCTCCAACCATGTTCGAACACGTTTGAAGGGGAGCCCCATACTCTGTGCTAGATTTATGGCACTTGTATATTCTCTTTCAGGGTCATAGTAATGGGCCTCCAATGTTTCGTCTTCTCGTGCACCCATCCCGCATAACTTACGAGGTTTTGCCATTCCTTCAGAGAAAGTTCCTTCCTACAAGTGTGGGAGTGTCACCAATAAACTCCCTAACATCGAGCGTTAAATTACACACTCGTAATTTGCAATGTCTCTCTATTATTTTTCCCTTGTCACTGTCTGTGTATTCGGGACAGGTTTCCAATATAATTCTTACTATCGTTAACACGGTTATAATCAGACTTGTTACACTTGCTAACACCTTCTTTCTATTATCCATACTAGGAATAAAATGAATCGTAAAGAACGCAGTGACACATTATATGGGTTTAAACTTTTTTATCACACTAATTTATACATTTGATTTTTTGCATCATCAACAATAATATTATATTTCAGAGTACATAAAAATTCGGCGTCTACAAAGTACAGCAGACCGCGTTTCCATGCGGTATCGACAACCACTTGTGTCAATGTCCAAATCATCCATCCACCCTATATAAAACAAATCAATTGCATTTCCTCCTCCCCACTAAGGGTAAGAGTTAAAAACCATCAATTGAGTTAAAAAAATTTATTTAGAACAGTCCTGGGTAAATTACGGCCAGCCATTTCTTTTTGTCTGTCCCCAGAGCTACCGATGACAAATTAATTAATTTTGCAACAGAGAAAAAGAACGTATATAGGGAACGTATATAGAAGTCCAACTTCGACGAAGAAAATTCTCATTAAAATAACACTGGGCAACACACAAAAAGGCTTTGAAATGAAAACAATCTTAACGAAAATGGCAAAAAGAATTGTTGAGTGGCTCTTGTTTAGGAGAGACAGAGATGGTCATGTATAAATGACTCAATCTGCATTGAGTACATAGGTAACTATTTCGCAACGCCGTATTTTAAACTTCAGATTGCAACGTATTGTGTTGTATTGCATCAGTCCGCCATACACACAACCCCCGGAGGTATTGCATCATTGTCTGATGCAATGTACTTGAGTTATGACATCGTGGCTTTACGATCACAGACAAAAGATGATGCAATCGTTAGTTGTAAGCGACGTCTCGTATGGTGAGCAAGTCTTTTCAGCGACTCCCATTTACCTCTGAGTCAAAAGTACTAAAGTGATCCTTGCAGTTTTAATCCAGCAGTAGTGATCCTCGTAACTGTGTTAATAGCGCAGATACATTTGCGAAGAAGTGACGTTTGCAAGCCAGAAAAGGGCCATCACTTCAATAGTGAAAGCAGCATATGAGTTTTATTTTGGATGCAAGATCGGGGACCAGGACAAGGCCTGGGACTCACACATACAGTACTGTGCAAATTACTTGGGACAATAGGAAAATGCAGCAACAAAGACACAACTAAAATATTTATTTGTTTAATAGTGTACATAGTTAATAGTGAATGTGACCCCCCTTAGCTTTAATTACTTCTTTCACCCTCTCAACCATCGCCTCCAGAACGCCTATGTACTTTTTTGCTGTCCATCATTCCGTCAATGGGGTGAAGCGTCTGTGGCCCAGAAGCTGTGAAACATCCCCAAAACATGACCTTGGGTGGGTGTTTGGGGGATTGCTGGATGTGGCCAGAGCGAAGAGTTTCTCCAGGTGAGCAGCGAACGAAATTCGACTTGTAGCCATACCCCTCAAAGTGGGTTTCGTCGAAAAATATCACTTTTTCCCAATTCTCCACAGTCCAGTCTCGATATTTCTTTGCCCAGGATAACCTTTTTTGCTACATAGTGGGTGTCAAAAGCTGCTTTTTGGAGGGGCGTCGAGCCCGGTGGCCACACTCCAGAAGGCGACGACGTACGGTGGAAGCATCTATATTAACCCCATGAGACGCAATCTCCCTTTTGATGTCTCCACTGGTCTTTTTCGGATCTATGATGCTAATTCTTCGAATTAGACTATCATCTCTAGGGGTGGTTTTTCTTTTTCTTCCACAATGTCCTTTACCAGACATGTTCACGGACCCTGTCTCATTCAGCTTCATGATTCGTGAAACGCTGGATTTCCCGACGCCAACTGCTTTTGCTCTCTGCCTAGCAGTAAGTGAAGTGTTTTCATCTAAAGCGATTATTTTAGCTCGTTTACGAGGCGTGATGTCCATGATGTATTTAATAAAAAAAAATTTCCAATGAAAATTGTGAACTACTTACATAATCACGTCCTCAGCCTATGAAATACAAGTCCGACTAAAGTGGAAGTGTAAATAATAGCAGAGTAACACAACAGACAATTCTAGACTTACAGACATCGCTCTGCTGCAAGTCTAAACTTGTGCGTGTCCCTGCAATGGACACGCGCAAGTGGCTGAAGGCGAAAAAGTGGTGATGCTGTTTGCTGTTCCAATGGTGTGGAGAGAGCCTAGTAATCACGCAAATGACTGCTACTTCTGCATGGTTCTCATATAACTCGTACACTTACTCATACACTTACTTATTATTACTCTTCATCATAACTCATACACCTGTTTCTGGAAGCATCACAAGGAAAAAGAAGTGGACAATAGGGACATGAATATGCAGTCTGCTCTCCAACCAGTTCCGCACAGCAAAGGCATTCCCATTCCCGAACCTCCAAAAGAATTTCCCATCGATTCAGACGATGAGGAGGGATGCGAACTGGTGTCGGATTATCTGCAGACTTTGGTGTCTAACGATGATCCACATATCTGCCATGGTGAGTCATCTGTGCCACACATTCTCACCCAAGAAGAAATGAATGATTTTGTTTGCGATTTGGAGCTGTCCAAGGCCAAAGCAAAGTTACTTGGATCATGACTTAAACAATGGAATCTTCTCAAGGAAAATGTCCGAATGACTTCGTTTCAAACTCGTCATGAGCAGTTTGCACTTACTACTTCAGAAAGGAAGATGACCTTGTGTTCTCTCCGATGTGGATGTCCCCGTCCCTACACGTAAAAGTCGGTGTGCTGAAAAACTTCATAAAAGCCATGGACCAGACTGCACCAGCTTTCAAGTACTTGGCTGACAAATCCCCTCGACTCAGCGAAGCGAAAATTAAAGAGGGGATTTTTGTGGGTCCTCAGATCCGCGTGCTGTTCAAAGACCAGATGTTCGACAACCTGCTTCAGGCTGTTTCCACTTCAATGTTGGCTGACTACTGTTGGACGCTCGCCAGAGATGATCCTGAGCAGCTGTACAAGCGACGGTCAAAGCGATGTCGGAAATAGAAGCAGAGTTTTACCGATACATGTCATAGTATGTACATATTACTCTCTTATATAAGAAACTATTGCGGATTTCTCAGAAATCGTAGCCAATTTTGCATTTTTATTGTCATATTTGTGTTCAGCAACTTGAAATCTTTAAGAAATGGCTACTTTTATCTCAGAGGCATGACTTTTATGAAAATTTGTTGCACAGGGTAATTAATTTTAATAAAATTATGTGGTTTATGTTTCTCTTTTTAACAGTGATTATTACATACGTTATTGATTATATAATTTTTTGGTGATCTATAACTTCTAAAATATGCATTTAATGGGCAAATGTAACTGATGTAATCAAATCTATTTAAATCTCGATTTTCAACAATATTCGTTCAGCATTCGGAGACTGGAATATTTAGCAATAAATCATTTTTATAAACATCATTAATAATTGCGTAATGATTATTTCAATAATATTCGGCAAACTTTCAAAATGCATATTTTATTAAGTGATTTGAAAACAATCCTTGTTATGTCTGCTTTAATTAATTTCTGAGGTAAATTCTTCTGATGCACGTTTAACGTTTTATAAATTATTGTCTCTAGAGTTCATTTTAGCAATCTACGGATAAAGTCAATAAAACATGTCAAACTGCGATGAATTGACCCTGCGATGAATTAGAACGTAATTAAATTATTTTTCATTCTGTGAACATAGTCGCATTGCAACTGCAAATTGCGGCGGTGAAATTCTACGTCTACCATCTACCTAAACGTCATTGCAGACCAGGTACATCGTTTCATGGCAACGGTATTCCCCTCTAGCAGTGCTTTCGTTCAGCAGGATAATGCGCCATGTCACACTACCCGGATTGTTCGAGATTTTATCTCCCTTAAAGGTCAGATGACTGGGACATAGAAATTGAAATTTCAGTAGGATCATAATCGTTTCGAACAGTGAATATGATTTGATTAACGTGGTTTTTCGAGTTTGTTTTCGTTTTATCAGAAAGATAATAATAATCTGTTGCATGCAGATCTCTTGCCTCTGCTGTCTCCATCAAATATTAAATTTTAAAAAAATTCCTGGAAATAACTTCCTAACTGTTGCGATTTCTACATGCCGCTTTAATTTTAGTCTCATTAAACGCATTTCTTTTCTTTTCTGAAAATAGGAGAACCTTTTTACTCGACATCAATGCCTCGATTGTATGTTACGTTTTTGCTATGCACTCATTATGAAGGTTCTAGGCATAAGATGTTTTCAACTATTTATAGATTACCTATATCAATAAATTAAAAAAGCAAAGTCATCATTTGTTTTGTTATTGGTCTTTCATCCAAATTCATGTATTTGTATCAAACGTTTGTGGTAATCAAAATAATGTTAAACAACGGCCAAGTGTAATGCGGGAATACTGATTACCAGAAATAAAGAAAAACAACTATATCAATGTAAATGCTACTCACCTGCTGCGGCGGCTTCACGGCATTGGACAGAGGCAGCGCATTAGGGCGTCTCCTCCAATTCCTATTTATGTGGTCTCTAGTATTGTGACCTCGTTCACTGCGGCCTATGGCGGCACTGCGGCCTAGAGAGCGGCCAAACCGCTCTCTAGTACATTATTTACATACACCGAAGAGCAAAAACTTTATGACCAGTGCATCTTTATGCAAATCGAACCAACTGCAGGTAAACGACAGTGTGTGGGGAAGGCCATGAAACGGCATAAATAACACCTGATACTGAGCTCTGCTAATCAGTGTTATTCTTGTTCTTCAGATGGGAAAGGCAGCGGACTTAAGTGAGTTTGACAAAGGCCAAATTGCAATGGCCAGACGACTGGGTTAGAGCACTTCCGAGACAGAAAGGCTTGTGGGGTGCTCACGGTCTACTGTGGTTAGTATCTTCAAAAAGTGGTCGACCACAGTTCATCGATGCTAGATGTTTGTAACGGCTATCCCATATAGTACGAGCCAATGGAAGGGATACTGTGGTGCAACTAGCCCATAATTTGAATGCTGGTGATGGGAGTAATGTGTCAGAACACACAGTACATCGAACCTTGCTGAAAATGGGCTGCGTAGACGCAGGCCATTTCGAGTGCCCATGTTAACCTCTGTTCACCGTCAAAAGCATCTACAATGGGCACGCGAACATCAAAACTCGACCTTGAATTATTGGAAGAAAGTCATCTACTCCGATGAATCTCGTTTTCTGTTGCACCATGTGTATGGCCAGGCACTTCTGTGTTGTTGACCTGGGGAAGTGTTGGCACCATAATACACCCTGGGAGGAAAACAAGCCAGTGGAGGAAGTGTAATGCTTTGGGCAGTGTTCTGCTGGGAAACCTGGGTCCAGTCATTCATGTGCAGCAAACTATGACGTCTACCATCTACCTAAACGTCATTGCAGACCAGGTACATCGTTTCATGGCAACGGTATTACCCTCTAGCAGTGCTTTCTTTCAGCAGGATAATGCGCCATGTCACACTACCCGGATTGTTCGAGAATGGTTCGCAGAACACAAGGAAGACTTCTAGGTATTTCCCTGGCCTCCAAATTCCTCAGACATCAATCCAATCGAGTATCTGTGTTTGGGCTGGAACAGCCTATATATCCGATCTGCGGTGGCTCAACCACGTGACTTACAAGAGTTAAAAAATGTGCTGGTAACGTGTTGGTACCAGATACCACAAGACACCTTTAGAAATCTCGTAGCATGCATGCCTCGCCAGGTAAGAGCTTTTTTTGGCGGCACGTGGAGGAACAACATGATGTTAGGCAGGTGGTCATAATGTTTTTGCTCTTCGGTGTAGAACGCTATGCTATAAACAGAAATTAGCATCCTTATGTGTGAGTCTTTTTCTGTCCTACAAATCGAAATATGAACATTTTGCAATTGCCATTGAGGTATATCTCTCGACTTATGAGTAGAGTTCAGATTGGAGTGACTTGTGATTTCTAAATTAGATAATTATTTCACTCTTGTTCTAAGTCAGCTTACATTTAGAAGTTATTTCGTTTGAAATATGAAGGCCAACACTTGGAACAGTACAGATAATTTTTATTTTCTTCAAAGTTTTCTTTGGACATTTTTTACCAAAATAATTACAATTAAATTTATTAACAAAAGAGGCAGAAAATGTGAAAGGTAGTTTAGCCCTGCTGAACTGCTGCAGACGGGAGATTCTTTCCTCGGAAGAGATCATACCTCATGCTTGAAATTCCTGGCGAACTTTAGAAACGAAATCAAATATTGTAAATATTGAAAATTTCATTTTCTAGGCAATAAATACGTAAACATGAAATACAATTGTGAAATAAATCTATTGATCCTTTTCCCCTCATGCTGTGAATAGGCTTCACACCACATTGTGGGGGGGGGGGGAGTGATTAACCCAGTCAGTGATGCCCTGGGTGCGTATTGTCCAGTCCCACTTTCATCTCCGCTGAATCCTCTCGATCAGAAAGACTACACCAATGGGCTTGGAGCGGCTGACGTCCGTTCAATGGGACCTTGTCCATTGGACGGACGTCAGCCGTGTCTCCGTGTCTCCTCGTTTAGGAGAGCTGTGCACTTGAAGAACCCTTTGGATGACCTTGATAGGACCTTTACCATCTGTGTCCTAAGAGCCACGGTTGTCAGCCATCGATAAAAAATAGCCTAGATTAAATTTTTTTCTGTAAAGGATCATAAAACATTTTGGTTGAAGCTCGTTTTGTATGACGCAAAGCAGAACAACAATGTTCACATGAACAGGTTTCAGGTGATTCATGGGGCGTCGGTTCCACCGTTAGGTCGATTAACCTGTGAGTGGTACAATTTTGAAGATGATGGGTTAAATGGCTCATCACAAGGAGCACAAGGGCTGCGTTAGAGAAGAGACTGTTAAGAGACAATTTGGAAGCCTCCTTTTAAATCGCGCATGCTCCCTCCTGACACCGCTGTCAGATGATCCCATCCAACGGACGGCTTTTCTCTTTCGAGGCCAACGGTGGCTCCTTTCATGCGACGGAGTTATAGTTAGTGAAGAAACTCTTAATACAAGCACAGTGAAGACTCGACTCTGGGAGCACCTGATTATGAGACCTACCCTGCATGGTGGACAGAAACAAATTGGGTATGCAAATCGGATCTCAGCTCTTTGCAAATGAAATATAAACAAAGAATTAAATATCTAAGGAGATTTAATTATAATAGATGCCTTGTTCATTTTATAAACTGAGTTTCATAGCTTAGTATGCAATACATTTAGACAACTACAATACGAATTTTAGCTATATATATATACAGGTTTCAAAGGAAAGTCTTAAAACACCCAACTAACTTTTTAATGTAGAGTCCTAGAGGTACAAATTTTAGGTCTGCCATTAGGAAAGTAACCATACCCGTCCAATGAGAGCGACTCTAGCGCCCCTAGTGGAAATTTTAGGAAGTTGCCAAAACTAATTCAGCACTAAAAAGCGATAGAAAAAAATGTCAATTACAGAGTTGTAGACCATCTTCTAATTAGTAGGAACCAACATATGGTACGCAAGAAATTACTGGATGGTATAAATGTCGATCATTAGAAATTGGGCAGTCGATGTTTAGCCTCTGCAAATTATTGTGCCATGCCACAGAAAGATTCACAAATGCATGCACATGATGACAGTGATGTAGCACCTGCCCTCGCAAGAAAACAGTCAGATGTGGAGTATGCGATATGGCACTTGTAATCGTCAGTTGAAGACCCAGGTGATGGGCTACTCCAACGATCAGTACTGTGCTATGGTACTACTGCATGGGGAGTGAATGTCCGGAAAACTGCACGGCAGTAGGCCAAGCATTCTCCGGGTGATTAACAACTGACACCAGTGACCATTTGTCGTGTTCTTCGATAGCTGAGAAGGATGCGAAGGATAAGAACTCATCCAGGATCACCAGACTGAGAGGGTCAAGTGCATCCATCGGACGTCCAGGGATATCTCTTCGCCTTCTCACACATCAGTACCAGAGCAGCAGTCAGTTCCTGACATTGGGTCATCGATTCCTGTCACAGAGTGACACCTGCAATGCTGGAAAACAGGCCACTCTTCCTTTCTTGCATTCAGATGGGCATGCAGCAACAGTAGGCACATTGAACAGGTTCTCTAGTGGACTCACCCTCCTGTAAGTTCTTTAAGCGTTTCATGTATCTTGTAATAATATGGTCTTGTAATAATTAACCTGTGGAATGAATGGTTTCATCAATATTATCATTTTCCCTTTTATGTGTCATGTTTCCATGGCTTGTCGCAACATTTTGCAGTGTCTAAACTTTGAGCTTCCGATTTCGAATGATCAGCGTTTATAGCCTTCTATCTACACATTTCATGCTTACCATAAATCATTTCCTACTAATCAGAAGGGGCTCTACAACTTTACAATTTACATTTTCTCTCTCTCTCTCTCTGTTCCTGAGTTAGGTTTCTTAACATCCTAAATTTGCCCTAGTGGCGCTACACTCACTTTCATTCAATCAGACAAGGTGTTTTTCATGTAGGTAGATCTAACATTTTTACCTCTTCTTTTTTTTTACTTTTCTTTTAAAAGTTATATGAGTGTTTTCGAACTCTTCTTTGAACCCTGTATGTACCGGGTGGTTACAAAATACGTTTCGCTATTGCAGAGTCTGTAGCGGTGACGAATGGAGATGGTGCTGCGAAAATCGGTAGGTTGCTTAATGAGAACATGCGGAAGCAATTTAGTGAAGAAGAGAAAATTGGTCTCAATTTTTGCCACCAGGGAAGAAAACGGGCCCTTCATGCAAGCTAATCGCGTTCCTTTGCATAATAACACGTTTCCGATGCAAAATATGCCGTAAAAAAGTGGGAATGCAAACAGCGCAAGCAAACTGCCATATGGCTCTCATGAAGAAGGAACAAAGCTCTTAATCAAGTTGATATACCAGAATCAGAGCGACGCAAATGCCCTAATGCAAGACTATCTACATGTGAAGAGTCTGCGGAGAGGATCCCTGATCTCAGTGGTATTGAGAAAGATAGGGAAGAATTTTGAGGCAACCGATGCTTTCAGGCAGAGGACGAGGTGGGCGAGTTCACAGTTGCCATGAGGCCTTGTGCCGGAAGTGACATGCAGTCAATCAGCATTGTCAGAGTGGTGCCATGACAATTGAACCCTCCATGGGCCGTCATGTGCCATAACAGGTACCCATTACTGTGCTCTTCTCCAGCATCATCTCCAGGAACGGCGATGTCCGGATACCACAATGTTCGTGCATGATTGCAAACCCTCACATGCCAGTCGGCAGGTAAAGCAGTTGTTGTGTACAATATTCAGCAATGAGCGCTTACGTTCTCAAGACTTTCTCAGGTCTGGCCACCATGCTTACCGGATCTGAAGTGTTGTCATTTCTGGTCTGGAGCTATCTCAAGGACCGGGTTCATTGTGTCAGCATGTGATCGCTTGTTGATCTTGAAGGCCAGTGTTACACGGGAAATGACAAACATCCACTGCGACATGCAGTCTTTCACTTCCAGCACATCCTCCGGTGGAGAGAAAATCGAGCATTTTTTTTAAGTGACACACTTGTGTGTGAAACCAATAAACGTTGTTCTCCATTGTGCCTTGCTTTCTTTGAGTTTGCAGCGCCCGTTTCTTCCCTGGTGGCAACAGTTGGAACTATTTTGTTTCTTCGTGTAAGTATCACCTTTGGTCAAAACTCCAGAGACTCCAGAAGAGGGAAACTTATTTTATATATATGAGTAATGTATCCTGTATTTCATAAATAGTAATTAATTTAATCTTTCATGCTTATTGTGAATCTCTCGTTTCTTTTTATTTTGAATTAAGAATTTTACTCTTTCATTACTCTGATCATTCACAGTATTCCCCATATGTGATTATGAACGTCACATCGAACGGCAGCGTTATCCTCTACGACTGCGTGGCTAAAGATCTCCTTCAATACCTTGGAAGGAAACTAAACTTCAGGTGAAAACTTCTTCTTTTACAGAACTAACATCATTTTAAAAGAAAATAATCTATATCTTAGCAGATTCGGAAACGAAGCAGGGCAGGGACCAGACATTGTTCCACCCAAAGCGAGGTTTATGATCTGCCAGCCAGTAGTATAATAAATGAGAGTTCTACGCCAATGTTAAAGTATAGGGGATCTCATGTTAACCTATGGGACACTTTTGGGGAGATGAGCGTTAAACTAATTTTAGGAAGATGCACTGCATGAAAGACAGGACACGAGGGGGTTTCATTGGGAAAATATTGCAGTTATGAACACTTCACTGAATTATTGGGCTGTTGGGGTCGGAGTCTCCGATTTAAACCGATATCGGTTTAAATCGGAGAAATCGAGGAAAACAAGACAGTTTGGAAAATTAGTTTAAAAAACAGGAAAGTTCAAAATCAACTGGTAAAATGAGGTCTTCGGGGGTTTACATGAGAAAAAATATGATGGAAAGATAGATTTTTGGAGTGCTATCTATGAATGAATGGATTTTTTACGTTCCAGTGAAGATCAGTAGATAGGAGAAGAGTCCCCCGTTGTCGGTCAAGAGGGTCCGTCTCATTTTCTCCCCCCATCCACAGGGTCTATTGCAGCATCGATGTAGTAGTAGTAGTAGTAGTAGTAGGTTGTTGTTTCAGTCACAGTGTTCATTTGGTCTGTAAATGGTAGCTAGGTAGTCACTGGAAGGAGAGCTATGCACCAATCCCCTGTGGTGATACATAGAACCGGCCAGGCCTAGCACCTAATGTCCGACCTGCCTTCCCATGGTGCAGACCGTTAGTACCTTTCAAAAGAGATACTCTCTTGTGGAACTGAACGGAAGGGGAGGGCTTCCAGATTAGTGTGGCCTACTGATCTGGACAACTATGGTTACTTTTCTTTTTTTTTCTACCCTGCTTAGGAGTGGTCAAACATAGAGGGTCCTGGTGCTGACCATATAAACCAACTGGACTCTGAGCTTGATTATGGATCCTGATTCTGCTGCACTGGTGGGCTTCTCTGGAGGGAAAATCTTCCTCTGTGCTTTCTGTTTGTTTGTGGGTTGACAGCCCCAAGTGAATAGATTCACAGGATATGTTTATCAGCTGGTGGATAATCCTGAGCAGAGGTCATCGCAGGCACCTAAACTCTTTCCTTCTATTGGCATCGTCAAATTCTACATTGGAGGAAGTCTTCCAGTGTAGATGGCTTCAGCCTTCAGTAGTGGGGTAACGGGTCTTTGCCCAATGTCTGCGATTAGGGGGCTCTTTGATATTGTCGGCATTCCCTCTCTCAATAAACATAGTTTCTTTAAACATCCCACTAACCATTTTCTCTCCATAGGTAGTTGGAATGTGAGGACTCTGCACAGAGCTTTTTCTCTTGATGTCCTCACACAAGAATTCCACCATTATAATTTAGATATTCTTGGCTTGCAAGAGACCAGATGGACAGATAAAGGTCAGATTCTTAAAAATAATCTTAAATTTCCCTTTTCAGGCAGTTAAGACAATAAACATCACCAAGGCGTGGGTCTGCTTCTCAGCAAACACGCTAGTGATGCTCTTCTAGAATATGAGTGCATTAATGAAAGGTTTCTTACAGCAAAATTTCAGACAGGCGTTAAAGACTTGAATGTTATATGCTCAGCAAACACGCTAGTGATGCTCTTCTAGAATATGAGTGCATTAATGAAAGGTTTCTTACAGCAAAATTTCAGACAGGCGTTAAAGACTTGAATGTTATCTGCTGTTATGCCCCCACTGAGGGTGCCGATGAGGATGAGAAGGATAGGTTTTACGGACAACTTCAGGATATTTTGAATTCTGTCAAGAAAGGAGATATTACCCTTGTTCTAGGTGACTTCAGTGCCAAAGTTGGTACTGACTCTGACCTTTGGGCAGGAGTAATAGGCCCTTTTGGTATTGGTAGCTGCAATGGCAATTGGCAACGTCTCCTACAGGTAAGTAAACTCAATGGTTTCAGAATAACTAACACATATTACAAACACCGCGACATACATAAGTACACATGGGTTTCACCTGATGGGCTGCATAAGAATATGATTGATTATATATTAAGAACAAATGGGCTAGTTCTGTTAGGAATAGCAGGTAACATAGGGGAGCAGAAATTGGATCTGACCATTACCTTGTTAAAAATGTCTTGCAACTTAAACTTAAAAAGTGTTGTGCTAGGGTTAAAAAATTTACTTTTAATACTGAAGCTCTGAAAGATCCAGTTATAGCCAAAGCTTACCATGATAGGTTACCTAGTCATTATGACAGTCATGGTTTGCTTACTACTGAAGTTGAGGAAGAATGGGATCATTTTAAACAGGCTTTTTTGGACACTAACAGTACTCTTTTAGGAAGAAAGGAGCAGAAGAGACAGAATTATCTGAGTGATAAGGCACTTGAGCTTATTTCGGAAAGAAAGAACTGCAGGAATGTCCTTAATCAATACCCTACTAGTACTAATAGAAAGCATTACAGAGAACTTAATAAACGTGTAAAAGATCAGTTAGCTGCTGATAAGAAACTTTGGCTTGATGGCTTGGCTGACAAAGGTGAGGAAGCAGTTAGACAGCACAAGAGCAGAGAGCTGTACCAGATAGTTAATGTTTTGTGTGGTAGAAAACGGACAGGCATACAAGGATTGAAGGATAAACAAGGTAAGGTTATAGAAGGGGAGGATTCTGTCATGGCTAGGTGGGCTTAGCATTTCAGTGATGTTCTAAACAATGTGATTAGTTCTTCTCCCATTGTTTGCAATGATGATAAGATGCATTGGTGGCTTTAATGTTGGCCCTATAACACAATCTGAAGTTATTTTGGCTATTTCTAAACTTAAACGTCATAAATCCCCAGAGGTAGATGAAATTACTACGGAAATGCTTAGAGCTGGGAAAGTTTCGGTTACCACTTGGATGACTGAAATTCTGAATATCTTTTGTGATAAAGGCATGGTTCCTAAGGATTTTATCAGAGCTATTGTTATCCCTATTTTCAAAAAAGTTGATCGCAGTTCTTGTGATAACTACAGGGGTATCAGCCTACTCTCTGTTCCAGGTAAAGTTCTTTCCATGATTGTGTTTAATAGAATTAAGAATCTGGTTGACAGTCAATTGCGTGATGAGCAATGTGGATTCGGAAGTGGTAGGGGATGTGTGGATCAGATATTTTCACTTAGGCAGATTCTTGAGAAATGTTTAGAGTTTCAGCAACCTCTGGTTGCTAGCTTTGTTGATTTCAAAAAGACTTTCGACTCTGTTGATCGTCATAATTTGTGGTTGATTGTGAAATCATATGGTATACCAGACAAGTTAGTTAACATTATGAAAGCTCTCTATAATAACACTGAATCGTGTGTGAGAGTTGGTAAGGCTTGTAGCAATTGGTTTAGCATTACTTCTGGTGTTCGACAAGGGTGCATTTTGTCTCCTTTTATCTTTAGCTTGGTTATTGATTACGTTATGCGAAATTCACTTCAGGGGAAAGATTTTGGCCTTAAATGGACTGGAGATACGAAAATTTCTGATTTAGATTATGCTGATGATATAGCCCTTTTGGCAAATGATGTTGATGAGATGAACTCTTTCATTCGAGCTGTTTATGAAACTGGTAGTAGAGTAGGTTTGGTTATAAACAGAGAGAAATCTAAAGTGATGAAAATTGGTCAGGCAGGCTGTGATTCAGTAAATCTGAATGGTTGCAGTCTTGAGCAGGTGTCACAGTTTAATTATCTTGGGAGCTATGCAACAGATACTGGTGATGTTCCGCATGAGATTAACAGACGAATAGGGATTGCTGTCGGGACTTTTAAGAATCTATGGAGAGTGTGGAGAAATAGGCATATACACCTAAAGATTAAAATTAGACTGTATAATAGTTTGGTTCTTTCTAGGGTTAGTTATGGAAGTGAAACTTGGATACTTTTTAAATAAGATAACAGGAAACTAGATGTTTTTGATTCTAGATGCTTACGTAGTATCTTGGGCATTAGGTGGTTCAACTTTGTAACTAATGATGAGGTTAGGAAAAAAAAAAGGCTGCACAATATGCTGCTTAAAGGAAGTTGCAAAGGAGTTTGCAACCTCCTTTAAGCAGCATATTGTGCAGAGAGAGACTCCACTGGTTTGGCCATGTTGCCCGTATGAATAATTATAGATTGGCGAACAGGGTTATGAACAGTATGCCTAAGGGCCTCAGAAAGAAGGGGAGACCTAGGATTCGGTGGGCAGACAATATCAAACAGGACATTGTTAGAACTGGTGTGCAGTGGCCAGGTGGATAGATGTAGCCCTGGATAGACTTCCTTGGAGAACTAAATTGCAAGGTATGTATGGACCTCCATAGCCCATGGCTGCTTCATGATGATGATGATGATGATGATGATGATGATGATGATGATGATGATGATGATTGCAGAGGGGGTGACCGACTTCGGGCATGAGGTCTTCGGAAAAAAATTTTGATAACTCTGCTGATAATCTCTTAGGGGAAGGCGTGCGAGACGATATATCTACTGCTCCAAACCTGTTTGTGTTGCCGTGACACTGGTGCTGACTGAAGCTCTGTTAGATACCTCTTTATATTAATTAAGGCTTAAAAAAACACTCAGGCTTTGAGGGGAAAAAATCTGAATTCATATGGGGAAGTTTCTAAACTCTTCATTTTTTCTCTCCTCGTTCTGCCCCCCTCCCCCCATTGTACCTTAGTCTCTTTCCCAGATCCTTTATATACATTTATTTCGTGTGCAGAATTTCGTGACAGCAATGCTTGCTTACGATCCGATACGGCTGCTTACTGTTCAAATCTCGCAATATGACGTAATGAATGTATTCTGAGAGATGCTAATGGAAATGCAACTTCTTTGGCTCTGAGCAATGGCTGGCTCACTCGGTTCAAAAAGGAGCTAAAGATATGAAAGTAATATTGAGATGTATAGTCTCTACAAGATAATTCCGAACATTTACCTACTTTCGATTTTTTTCTTTTTATTGCTTCCCAAGGAATATTTGTGTACACAAACTACAATCTCTACGTAACGTCTATAAAATATCGAAGATGACCCATGCATACCTACTGCTCGTCTTAGATATCTTAGAGACGTTCTGTGGAGATTGTGTGAACTTTTTGTTAGAGAAACCGTCAGCGACATTTTGCTAAACACATCTACAGAGCTTTAAAAGAAAGTCTCTTTCTTTTAACCTGAGTTTGTGAAGGGACTTTCCGTATTCAGCAGTCTATTGCTTACATTCGATCGTGATTGCTGTAGCGAAGAAAGAGATCTTCCTTTAGAGCTCCGTAGATGTGTTTAGCAAAATATCGCTGACTGTTTCTTTAAAAAAAAGTTCACACAATCTCCACAGAACGTCTGTAAAGTATCTAAGATGAGCAGTATATATGCATGGGTCATTTTCGATATCTTATAGACGTTACGTAGAGCTTGTAGTTTGTGTTGGGTTTAAAGGAGATAGGTAGTAGTACATTAACATTCCTTAGGAAGCCCCTAAAAAGAGAAATTTCGAAGGTAAGTAAATGTTCGGAATTATCTTGTAGCGACTCTCTTCGCAACGCAACTCCATTCATGATTACTCAATTGTGGGTTATTGCCATCATAAGCGCGATGCTTGCTTAGTATTCGTCCGAATCAATTTCAGCAAAACTTGACATATTTTACCAGTGTCCGAAATAACACCATGACCTGACCTCTTCCGGTGTAGCAGTGTATACCCGCAAAAAGGATCTCGGTTGACTTAACATTCATGATTTTTTTTAAAAACGATTATTGTTAGGTAAAGTGTTGGGAAACTTTTGATTTTGGGAGAAAGTCTATTTTTGGTGGTAAGTTTCTTATTGATTTTGCCAATTCTATTATGGCAGAGTTATTATGTGGATAGAACTGGACTGCAAATATTCATGGTTTCTAAAAAGCAACAGTATTGTTGAATAATATTTTATGTTCCTTTTTGTCAATGATATCGTTTCTTAGGCAAAATGTCCAAAATTTCAACAATTTCGTTTACAACTTGTATACTGGTATTTCCAGCTCGTTTACTGGCAACCAAAACTGATAATGTTTCACAAATATCGTCGAAATTTCGGTATAAACCCGAACCCGATTGTTGACTTTCTATTTCTGTTAGTTTCATTTTAATCGTTTTTAAATATTTTCTAAGTGCGTCAATGTGATTTTCGATAATTTGTTATATCTCAGTATTTCTACCAGAACGTTTCGTTTCCGTAGCCTTAGTGCCCCCTAGTTTCTGAAGATAGCCGATTGTTTGATAAATCATTTCTTTCAGCTCAGGAGTGGGATTGTTCGCCTGTAAGATTTCATTCGGAAGTTTTAATTTCTATTGGTTTAATATTTCATCTTGCAAGTTGGAATCTGGATTATACATGAACGATTTTTGGGGCATTTTGGTTTGCTCTTCCGGTTCTAAAGCTTTTACGGCTTCTTGTGTATTTTCCATGGTTTTCTCACGGACTGTTTCCAAATTTTTTAACTTTTCTAACACCGGTTTGTGAAATTCTTCGAGCGTTTCCTTAACTTGCTGTTCTTCTAAAATATTGCCTTTAATTTTTGATTTTGTGATGGCTCTCGATTTCAATATTTCGTCTATAATATTATGTAATTGTTTAATATCTTTCATTTTATTCATATACAATAAGGACATATACCCAGTGATGAAAGTCTGAAACAAGACCTCCAGGTACCTTTCTTCTTTCTTTTGGATCTGGGTAGCGTCTAGCAAGTGAAACACTAATCTTGCTACCCCTGCCAAATTTCTTGTTTATTGGAATAACAGAATAAAATTGCTGAAGTTGTGGTCTTACTACTTCAATGAATTTTTGATTGTCCAAGTTGATACTATAATTTATTCTAAAAGAGGGATTTGTTGTGCAGCAGATTACCTTGCTGATATATACATTAGAAATGCATAGATGGTAATTATCTTTGAAAATAGGTGGCATTAGTAAGTCGAATTTTGTGTTTATCTGTATAATTGGATGAAACTGCAATATGTCTTTTTCCACTTCTTTATCACCATAGGTAAGGCAAATTACAGTATTTTTTATCAACATATAGTTTTATAGCAGCATCATTGTTTACAATTGGGGTGCCAACATTCGTAATTCGTTTTCCCTTTGCATCGCCATTAAAACTGCTCCCACTTGATGCAAAGAGTCCATTTTCATTTCTCAATAGAGCATTCGATGGGTTAGGATCTAACTTTGCCAAGCCAACAACGTAACCTTTTGTTGTCGCATTTCTGTTGTGCCTCGGTTCCCCAAGAGTTCCTATTCTCTTATTGTTCTCATTAAAGACATCCTCGCCTGTTAATTGCGACTTTTTCCAAATATCCCTTAGTTACAGCAGCAGAATCAGACTCCGGATCGGAAATAGCAAGGATTTGTTTTTTTCTGCATTGAAACTACGCCCGTCGAATGCAATGCTTCGCGGAACCTAAAGCCCATCTTTATTTCTAACCAAAGTATTCATTGGACTATTTTGAACAGTGGTCAAGTTGTCGACATAGTGTTTCGTAGTGGCATTGGATGAATCGGTACTTTCTGCAAGTTTTTTAATGCGTTTTTTGCTTGCATCCAGAGACGTAGCCATGGGGGGAAGTGGGGGAAACTCCCCCCCCCCCCCCCAAAGTAACTTGGAGTTGGCGAAATTCGAAGCGACTCTATAAAAATCTAGGTGAGTTGTGAAAATATGCAATTTTTTTTTTGGAAATTTAAGGGGAGTTGTCAAAATCGAGGCAACTTGGCAAATCTAAAGCAGTTTGGAAAATGGAGAGAAGGAAAAATTTAGAGCATTTGTGAAAATTCGAAGTCACTTAGTAAAATACAGATGAGTTGGCAAAATCAGGACAACTTGGCAAAATCTTGGGGAGTTGGCAAAATTCGGAATGACTTGGTAAAATCTTGGGGAGTTGGCAAAATTCAGAATGACTTGGTAAAATCTTGGGGAGTTGACAAAATTCGGAATGACTTGGTAAAATCTTGGGGAGTTGGCAAAATTCGGAATGACTTGGTAAAATCTTGGGGAGTTGGCAAAATTCGGAATGACTTGGTAAAATCTTGGGGAGTTGACAAAATTCGTAGTGACTTGGCAAAATAGTGGGGAATTGACAATATTCGGAGTGACTTGGCAAAATCGTGGGAAGTTGGTAAAATTCAGGTGAGATGTAAAAATTAGGATCTTTTTCTGTAAAATTATGGCGAGTTGGCAAAACTTAGGGAATTGGCAAAATGTAGGGACAGTTGGCAAAATTCGGAGTTACTTCGAAAAATCGTGGGAAGTTGGCAAAATTCAGGTGAGATGTGAAAAAAAAAAGGTGATCGTAGTTAAAAAAGGTGATCGCAGTTCTTGTGATAACTATAGGGGTATCAGCCTACTCTCTGTTCCAGGTAAAGTTCTTTCCATGATTGCGCTTAATAGAATTAAGAATCTGGTTGACAGGCAATTGCGTGATGAGCAATGTGGATTCAGAAGTGGTAGGGGATGTGTAGATCAGATATTTTCACTTAGGCAGATTCTTGAGAAATGTTTAGAGTTTCAGAAACCTTTGGTTGCTAGCTTTGTTGATTTCAAAAAAGGCTTTCGACTCTGTTGATCGTCATAATTTGTGGTTGATTGTGAGATCATATGGTATACCAGACAAGTTAGTTAACATAATGAAAGCTCTCTATAATAACACTGAGTCAAGTGTGAGAGTTGGTAAGGCTTGTAGCAATTGGTTTAGCATTACGTCTGGTGTTCGACAAGGGTGCATTTTGTCTCCTTTTCTCTTTAGTTTGGTTGTTGATTATGTTATGCGAAATTCACTTCAAGGGAAAGATTTTGGCCTTAAATGGTCTGTAGATACGAAAATTTCTGATTTAGATTATGCTGATGATTTAGCCCTTTTGGCAAATGATGTTGATGAGATGAACTCTTTCATTCGAGCTGTTGATGAGACTGGTAGTAGAGTAGGTTTGGTTATAAACAGAGAGAAAACAAAAGTGATGAAAATTGGTCAGGCAGGTTGTGATTCAGTTAATCTGAATGGTTGCAGTCTTGAGCAGGTGTCACAGTTTAATTACCTTGGGAGCTATGTAACTGATACTCGTGATGTGCGGCATGAGATTAACAGACGAATAGGTATTGCTGCCGGGACTTTTAAGAATCTATGGAGATTGTGGAGAAATAGGCGTATACACCTAAAGACTAAAATTAGACTGTATAATAGTTTGGTTCTTTCTAGGGTTAGTTATGGTAGTGAAACTTGGACGCTGTGTAAACAAGGTAACAGGAAACTAGATGCTTTTGATTCTAGATGCTTACGCAGTATCTTGGGTATTAGGTGGTTTAACTTTGTAACTAATGATGAGGTTAGACAAAGGAATCTGCAACCTCCTTTAAGCAGCATATTGTGCAGAGAGAGACTCCGTTGGTTTGGCCATGTTGCCTGTATGGATAATTATAGATTGGCGAATAGGGTTATGAACAGTGTGCCTAGAGGCCTCAGAAGGAGGGGGAGACCTAGGATGCGGTGGGCAGACAATGTCAAACAGGACCTTGTTAGAATTGGTGTGCAGTGGCCAGATGCAGCAGATGTAGCTCAGGACAGATATGCTTGGAGAATTAAACTGCGTGGTCTGGTTGGACCTCCGTAGCCCATGGCTGCTTGAGGATGATGATGTGAAAATTAGGATTTTTTTTCTGTCAAATTATGGCGAGTTGCAAAACCTAGGGAATTGGCAAAATCTAGGGACAGTTGGCAAAATTCGGAGTAACTTGGCAAAATTGTGGGGAGTTGGCAAAATTCAGGTGAGATGTCAAAATTTCGATTTTTTACTGTAAAATTATGGCGAGTTGGAAAAATCTAGGGTACTTGGAAAAACTAGGGGCAGTTGTCAAAATTCGGTGTGACTTGGGCAAAATCGTGGAGAGTTGACAAAATTCAAGCAATTGTTTTTCTGTAAAATTATGGCATGTTGGCAAAATCGAGGCAACTTTGCAATATCTAGGAGAGTTGGCAAATCTTGGGGGTGTTCGCAAAATTCAGAGTGACTTTGCAAAAATCAGGTGTGATGTAAAATTCGGATTTTTTTCTGTAAAATTATGGCGTGTTGGGAAAATTGAGGCAACTTCGCAATATCTAGGAGAGTTGGCAAATCTTGGGGGAGTTGGCAAAATTCAGAGTGACTTTGCAAAAATCAGGTGTGACGTAAAATTGTGATTTTTTTTCTGTAAAATTATGGCGTGTTGGCAAAATTGAGGCAACTTCGCAATATCTAGGAGAGACAAATCTTAACTGGCAAATCTTGGGGGAGATGGCAAAATTCAGAGTGACTTTGCACAAATCAGGTGTGATGTAAAATTGGGATTTTTTTCTGTAAAATTATGGCGTGTTGGCAAAATGAACGAAACTTGGGAAAATCTAGGGCAGTTGGCAAAATTCGAATCCACTTGGCAAAATATGGGCGATTTGTGAAAATTGAGATTGGTTTTGTGAAATTAAGGAGAGTTGGTAAAACCAAGAACTCTTGGCAAAATCTAGAGGAGTTGACAAAATTCGAAGCCACTTTGTAAAATATAGGGGAATTGGCAAAATTAGAAGCTACTTGGTAAAATATAGGGGAGTTGTGAAAATTGTGTCTTGTGCAATTAAGGAGAGTTGATAAAATTCGAAGTGAGTTGGCAAATTCAGGGAAGATGTAAAAATTGCGATTTTTGTTTCTGTAAAATAGCCACGAGTTCGCAAAATTCGAATCCGCTTGGTAAAATATAGGCGAGTTGTAAAAGTTAAGATTTGTTTTGTGAAATTAAGGAGTGTTGGACAAATTGAGGAAACATAACAAAATGTAGGGCAGTTGGTAAAATTCGAATCCACTTGGAAGATACGGGCGAGTTGTGATAATTGGGATTGGGTTCGAGAAATTCAGGATAGTTGACTGAAATCGAGAAAACTTGGAAAAATCTTGGGAAGTTTGAAGTGATTTGGCAAATTAGGAGAGATGTATAGATTGGTATTAGTTTCGTGAAATTAAGGAGAGTTGGCCAAATCAAGGGAAATTTCACACTGACATGCTAAAATTCAGATAAGATGTAAATATTGGAATATATTGGAATTATACCTGTGAAATCATGGGTAGTTGGCAAAATTGGAAGTTAAATGGAATGGTAAATTATGGTTAGTTGGCAAAATTGGAAGCCAAATGGCAAAATTTTGGACAGTTGTGAAAATTGTGTCAACCCCCCACGGAGCGAAATATCTAAGTAAGTTTGCTCAGTTGGCAAAATTTGAATTTCTAGTAGGAAAATATTCGATTTCAACCCCCCCCCCCAAACTATAGTCTTTCGCTACGCCCCTGCTTTCATCATTTTTCCATCTTCATTGCAAAGTGCTCTTTTTTCCAAATATCGTTTTGTTGTAAATGGTAGCTAGGCGTAAACTGGAAGGAGAGCTGTGTACCCCCCAGTGATGATGCACAGAACCGGTCAGGTCTAGCACCTAATGTCCGACCCCGCCTTCTCGTGGTGCAGGCCGTTAGTACCTTTCAAAAGAGATATTCTCTTTTGGAAGGGAACGGAAGGGGAGGGCTGCCAGTTCAGCATGGCCTACTGATCTGGTCATCTATGGCCACTTTTTTTCTTTTTTTTTTTCAACCCTGCTGAGGAGTGGTCAACTTCACAGGGTCCTGGTGCTGACCATTTATACCTACTAGACTGGACTTGTTTATGGATTTGAGCTTGATTATGGATGCTGGACTTGCTGCACCGGTGGGCCTCTGTTCAGGGAGAGTCTGCCGCTGTGTTTTCTGTTTGCTTCTGGGTTGCCAGCTCTAAGTGAACAGAGGCATGGGATACCTTATATCAGCTGGTGGATAATCCTAATCAGAGGCCATCGCAGGTACCTGAACCTTACTTAGCTAGTTGGGCATCGTCAAGCCTAAACTGGAGTAATGTGTCTCAGGCAGGCCATATGGTTCTTGAAAAAGTCCACTTGAAAAGGTGGTGCCTGAAGTTCCTACCAGCATCGGTGACTTCAGCCTTTAGCGGAGGAGGAACAGGTCTTTGCCCCATGCCTGCGATCAGGGGGCTGTTTGATATAGTTGGCCCTACCAATCTCAATAAACCTAATTTCTTTAAAAATCCTACTAATCATTTTCTCTCTGCAGGAACGTGGAACGTGAGGACATTACATAGAGATTATTCTCTTGATGTCCTCATGCAGGAATTCCAGCGCTATAACCTAGATATTCTAGGCTTGCTAGAGACCAGATGGACAAGTAAAGGTGAGATACTTAAAAATAACTTTAAATTTCTCTTTACAGGGAGGGAGGATGGAAAGCATCACCAAGGCGTGGGTCTGCTGCTCAGCAGACATGCTAGTGATGCTCTTCTAGGATATGAGTGCATTAATGAAAGGTTTCTTACAGCAAAATTTCAGACAAGCATTAAAGACTTGAATGTTATCTGCTGTTATGCCCCCACTGAGGATTCTGATGAGGATGAGAAGGATAGGTTTTACAGACAACTTCAGGATATTTTGAATTCTGTCAAGAAAGGAGATAATATCCTTGTTCTTGGTGACTTCAATGCCAAAGTTGGTACCGACTCTGACCTTTGGGGAGGAGTAATAGGCCCTTTTGGTATTGGTAGCTGCAATGGCAATGGGCAACGTCTCCTACAGGTAAGTAAACTAAATGGTTTCAGAATAACTAACACATATTACAAACACCGCGACGTACATAAATACACATGGGTTTCACCTGATGGGCTGCATAAGAATATGATCGATTATATATTAATTAACAGCAAATGGGCTAGTTCTGTTAGAAATACCAGGGCATATAGGGGAGCTGAAATTGGATCTGACCATTACCTTGTTAAAAGTGTCTTGCAACTTAAACTTAAAAAGTGTTGTGCTAGGGTTAAAAAATTTACCTTTAATACTGAAGCTCTGAAAGACCCAGTTATACCTAAAGCTTACCATGATAGGTTACTTAGTCATTATGACAGTCATGGTTTGCTTAATACTGAAGTTGAGGAAGAATGGGGCCATTTTAAACAGGCTTTTTTGGAAACTAACAATACTCTTTTAGGGAAAAAGGAGCAGAGGAGGCAGAATTATTTAAGTGATAAGGCACTTGAGCTTATTTCAGAAAGAAGGAACTGCAGGAATGTCCTTAATCAGTACCCTACTAGTCCTAATAGAAAGCATTACAAAGAACTTAATAAACGTGTAAAGAATCAGTTAGCTACTGATAAGAATCTTTGGCTTGATGGCCTTGCTGACAAAGCTGAGGAAGCAGTTAGACAGCACAACAGCAGAGAGCTGTACCAGATAGTTAATGTTTTGTGTGGTAGAAAACGAACAGGTATACAGGGATTGAAGGATAAACAAGGCAAGGTTATAGAAGGTGAGGATTCTGTCATGGCTAGGTGGGCTGAGCATTTCAGTGATGTTCTAAACAATGTGGTTAGTTCTACTCCCATTGTTTGCAATGATGATAGATGCATTGTTGGCTTTAATGATGGCCCTATAACACAATCTGAAGTTAGTTTGGCTATTTCTAAACTTAAACTTCATAAATCCCCAGGGGTGGATGAAATTACTACGGAAATGCTTACAGCTGGGAATGTTTCTGTTACCATTTGGATGACTGAAATTTTGAATAACTTTTATGATAAAGGCATGGTTCCTAAAGATTTTACCAGAGCTATTATTATCCCTATTTTCAAAAAAAGTGATCGCAGTTCTTGTGATAACTATAGGGCTATAAGCCTACTCTCCGTTCCAGGTAAAGTTCTTTCCATGATTGTGCTTAATAGAATTAAGAATCTGGTTGACAGGCAATTGCGTGATGAGCAATGTGGATTCAGAAATGGTAGGGGATGTGTAGATCAGATATTTTCACTTAGGCAGATTCTTGAGAAATGTTTAGAATTTCAGAAACCTTTGGTTGCTAGCTTTGTTGATTTCAAAAAGGCTTTCGACTCTGTTGATCGTCATAATTTGTGGTTGATTGTGAGATCATATGGTATACCAGACAAGTTAGTTAACATAATGAAAGCTCTCTATAATAACACTGAGTCATGTGTGAGAGTTGGTAAGGCTTGTAGCAATTGGTTTAGCATTACTTCTGGTGTTCGACAAGGGTGCATTTTGTCTCCTTTTCTCTTTAGTTTGGTTGTTGATTATGTTATGCGAAATTCACTTCAAGGGAAAGATTTTGGCCTTAAATGGGCTGGAGATATGAAAATTTATGATTTAGATTATGCTGATGATTTAGCCCTTTTGGCAAATGATGTTGATGAGATGAACTCTTTCATTCGAACTGTTGATGAGACTGGTAGTACAGTAGGTTTGGTTATAAACAGAGAGAAAACTAAAGTGATGAAAATTGGTCAGGCATGTTGTGATTCAGTTAATCTGAATGGTTGCAGTCTTGAGCAGGTGTCACAGTTTAATTACCTTGGGAGCTGCGTAACTGATACTGGTGATGTGCGGCATGAGATTAACAGACGAATAGGTATTGCTGCCGGGACTTTTAAGAATCTATGGAGATTGTGGAGAAATAGGCGTATACACCTAAAGACTAAAATTAGACTGTATAATAGTTTGGTTCTTTCTAGGGTTAGTTATGGTAGTGAAACTTGGACGCTGTGTAAGCAAGATAACAATAAACTAGATGCTTTTGATTCTAGATTCTTACGCAGTATCTTGGGTATTAGGTGGTTTAACTTTGTAACTAATGATGAGGTTAGGCAAAGGAGTCTGCAACCTCCTTTAAGCAGCATATTGTGCAGAGAGAGACTCCGCTGGTTTGGCCATGTTGCCCGTATGGATAATTATAGATTGGCGAATAGGGTTATGAACAGTGTGCCTGGAGGCCTCAGAAGGAGGGGGAGACCTAGGATGCGGTGGGCAGACAATGTCAAACAGGACCTTGTTAGAATTGGTGTACAGTGGCCGGATGCAGCAGATGTAGCTCAGGACAGATATGCTTGGAGAATTAAACTGCGCGGTCTGGTTGGACCTCCGTAGCCCATGGCTGCTTGAGGATGATGATGATGATGAATTACTCCAGAATCTGCATCCGGTTCAGTAACATTGATTATTTGTTTGTTTCGCGCATCGTAGCTATTGTTCCAAAAAATTAAAGAAGTATTATTAACGTATTGAATGGTAGCGGCATCTCCATTTCCTATAGGTCTGCCTATATTCGATATTCTTTTAGTATTTGCATTAAAATTTCCTATGCGATTCAGTGTTATAGATTCTTGATGCAGATATTGTTTTGTCACAGAGTCCGAACCTTCTTCGGGATTGGCTACATTTCTCAATTTTTTTGTTACTCTTTTCGTATTTCCCCATTGTGTGTCAGTTTAAAACCGACACCTAGAATTCCCGCTGGTCCTCTTTCGGAACCGGTCTCTGAGCTGTTGACGCCAAACTTTGTCAAGTATTTCATCTTTATTTTAGAAAGTTCTTCCTGTATTTGAGATGTATGTGCTTCGTTTTTTATCGATTAATAAGAAATCGTGTGGTTTTGAAACTCATCATCATCATCATCATCATCATCATCATCATCATCATCATCATCATCATCATCATCATCATCATCATCAAACAGCCATGGGCTACGGAGGTCCAACCAGACCGTGCAATTTAGTTCTCCAAGCAAGTCTATCCTGAGCTACATCTACTGCATCTGGCCACTGCACACCAATTCTAACAAGGTCCTGTTTGACATTGTCTGCCCACCGCATCCTAGGTCTCCCCTTCTTTCTGTGGCCTTTAGGCACACTGTTCATAACCCTATTCGCCAATCTATAATTATTCATACGGACAACATGGCCAAACCAACGGAGTCTCTCTCTGCACAATATGCTGCTTAAAGGAGGTTGCAAACTCCTTTGCCTAATCTCATCATTAGTTACAAAGTTGAACAACCTAATGCCCAAGATACTGCGTAAGCATCTGGAATCAAAAGCATCTAGTTTCCTGTTATCTTGTTTACAAACTGTCCAAGTTTCACTACCATAACTAATCCGAGAAAGAACCAAACTATTATACAGTCTAATTTTAGTCTTTAGGTGTATACGCCTATTTCTCCACACTCTCCATAGGTTCTTAAAAGTCCCGGCAGCAATCCCTATTCGTCTGTTAATCTCATGCCGCACATTACCATTATCTGTTACATAGCTCCCAAGATAATTAAACTGTGACACCTGCTCAAGACTGCAACCATTCAGATTAACTGAATCACAGCGTGCCTGACCAATTTTCATCACTTTAGTTTTCTCTCTGTTTATAACCAAACCTACTCTACTACCAGTCTCATCAACAGCTCGAATGAAAGAGTTCATCTCATCGACATCATTTGCCAAAAGGGCTAAATCATCATCATAATCTAAATCATAAATTTTCATATCTCCAGCCCATTTAAGGCCAAAATCTTTCCCTTGAAGTGAATTTCGCATAACATAATCAATAACCAAGCTAAAGAGAAAAGGAGACAAAATGCACCCTTGTCGAACACCAGAAGTAATGCTAAACCAATTGCTACTAGCCTTACCAACTCTCACACACGACTCAGTGTTATTATAGAGAGCTTTCATAATGTTAACTAACTTGTCTGGTATACCATATGATCTCACAATCAACCACAAATTATGACGATAAACAGAGTCGAAAGCCTTTTTGAAATCAACAAAGCTAGCAACCAAAGGTTTCTGAAACTCTAAACATTTCTCAAGAATCTGCCTAAGTGAAAATATCTGATCAACACATCCCCTACCACTTCTGAATCCACATTGCTCATCACGCAATTGACTGTCAACCAGATTCTTAATTCTATTAAGCACAATCATGAAAAGAACTTTACCTGGAACAGAGAGTAGGCTGATACCCCTATAGTTATCACATAAACTGCGATCAACTTTTTTGAAAATAGGGATAACAATAGCTCTGGTAAAATCCTTAGGAACCATGCCTTTATCATAAAAGATATTCAGAATTTCAGTCATCCAAGTGGTAACCGAAACATTCCCACCTCTAAGCATTTCCGTAGTAATTTCATCTACCCCTGGGGATTTATGAAGTTTAAGTTTAGAAACAGCCAAAATAACTTCAGATTGTGTTATAGGGCCAACATTAAAGCCACCAATGCATCTATCATCATTGCAAACAATGGGAGTAGAACTAACTACATTGTTTAGAACATCACTGAAATGCTCAGCCCACCTAGCCATGACAGAATCCTCCCCTTCTATAACCTTACCTTGTTTATCCTTCAATCCTTGTATGCCTGTCCGTTTTCTACCACAAAACATTAACTATCTGGTACAGCTCTCTGCTGTTGTGCTGTCTAACTGCTTCCTCGGCTTTGTCAGCCAAACCATCAAGCCAAAGATTCTTATCAGCAGCTAACTGATCCTTTACAAGTTTATTAAGGTCTCTGTAATGCTTTTTATTAGGACTAGTAGGGTATTGATTAAGGGCATTCCTGCAGTTCTTTCTTTCCGAAATAAGCTCATATGCCTTATCACTCAGATAATTTGCCTCTTCTGCTCCTTTCTTCTTAAAAGAGTACTGTTAGTGTCCAAAAAAGCCTGTTTAAAATGATCCCATTCTTCCTCAACTTCAGTAGTAAGCAAACCATGACTGTCATAACGACTAAGTAACCTATCATGGTAAGCTTTGGCTATAACAGGATCTTTCAGAGCTTCAGTATGAAAGGTAAATTTTTTAACCCTAGCACAACACTTTTTAAGTTTAAGTTGCAACACACTTTTAACAAGGTAATGGTCCGATCCAATTTCAGCTCCCCTATATGCCCTGGTATTCCTAACAGAACTAGCCCATTTGCTGTTAATTAATATGTAATCAATCATATTCTTATGCAGCCCATCAGGTGAAACCCATGTGTACTTATGTATGTCGCGGTGTTTGTAATATGTGTTAGTTATTCTGAAACCATTGAGTTTACTTACCTGTAGGAGACGTTGCCAATTGCCATTGCAGCTACCAATACCAAAAGGGCCTATTACTCCTGCCCAAAGGTCAGAGTCAGTACCAACTTTGGCACTGAAGTCACCTAGAACAAGGGTAATATCTCCTTTCTTGACAGAATTCAAAATATCCTGAAGTTGTCCGTAAAACCTATCCTTCTCATCCTCATCGGCACCCTCAGTGGGGGCATAACAGCAGATAACATTCAAGTCTTTAACGCCTGTCTGAAATTTTGC
The DNA here is from genome assembly GCA_038380435.1 of Ryuthela nishihirai. Classification (NCBI taxonomy): domain Eukaryota; kingdom Metazoa; phylum Arthropoda; class Arachnida; order Araneae; family Heptathelidae; genus Ryuthela; species Ryuthela nishihirai. Next base: position 5,678,203 of record JAWZYU010000015.1, on the reverse strand, counting down.
TGTAAGAAACCTTTCATTAATGCACTCATATTCTAGAAGAGCATCACTAGCGTGTTTGCTGAGAAGCAGACCCACGCCTTGGTGATGTTTATTGTCTTAACTGTCTGAAAAGAGAAATTTAAGATTATTTTTAAGAATCTGACCTTTATCTGTCCGTCTGGTCTCTTGCAAGCCGAGAATATCTAAATTATAACGGTGGAATTCTTGTGTGAGGACATCAAGAGAAAAAGCTCTGTGCAGAGTCCTCACATTCCAACTACCTATGGAGAGAAAATGGTTAGTGGGATGTTTAAAAAACTATGTTTATTGAGAGAGGGAATGCCGACAATATCAAACAGCCCCCTAATCGCAGACATGGGGCAAAGACCCGTTCCCCCACTACTAAAGGCTGAAGCCATCTACACTGGAAGACTTCCTCCAATGTTGAATTTGACGATGCCAATAGAAGCAAAGAGTTCAGGTGCCTGCGATGACTTCTGCTCAGGATTATCCACCAGCTGATAAACATATCCAGTGAATCTATTCACTTGGGGCTGTCAATCCACAAACAAAGAGAAAACACAGCGGAAGATTTTCCCTCCACAGAAGCCCACCAGTGCAGCAAAATCAGGATCCGATTTTTGAAACTGCATATGCATAAAACTGCATAAAAATATATTTCCTGATTTCTGTTGCATCATCCATTTGTATCTGCAATATTTCTTTCTTCTTCAGCATATTAAAGAATATAAAATAATTAAACTGTATTCGAATGTCTTTTGGAGTCGAAAAATAACTCTGTGTCAGGTAAATCAACGATATGTGTTTTTTTTTCTTCCTCTGACGAATAATTGTTCGATGAGTTCGTCCACATCAGAGACATAAACCCGTCTTGTTTTGAATTTCGTGTACATGGTTTTATGTAACGTGTACACATCTTGTTGTTGGATAAATCTTTTTTACTTCTTTTTTCCTTCAATCCAGTTTTGCGTATTAAATCTTTTATACCGGAAAATCCCTTTAATTGATCATAGTAAATGGAAGAAAGCATCTTATTTCTTGTGTCCTAAACCGAACCGTTTCTTTGTTTTAATGATTGGTTTGTTTATCGTTCTTGAAATTCTTTCTCCTAAAGTTGGGTTCTAAATTTCATCCAAATCATTTAATAATTCTTGGTCGACTTCGTGCCTCTTTTTAGTTTCTGTAGATTTGCTGTAAGAAATGTCGTGCTTTTGCAGGCTTTGTCCACACGGTTAATACCAGGATCTCCTCGCATTAACCTTTTCTCCAGTTTCGTAAAAGGTCCACAATACTGGTAACCTGAAATGTGCATTTCGGGTGAATTAAACTTTTCTTGAATCCAGCTTACTATATCTCCACCTTTTACAAATTTTCCTTTCTGTTTCACAAATCTATACTTCATTTTTCCACATTTTCGGTATCTACATCTCATCACTACTCTCTTATTCTTTGATGCGACATATTCAACGTTATCCGTTAAAGTTTTCGTTTCACACTTTACACAATACGTGCTTAATTTCGATATATAAAATAAAAGCAAATTTGATAGAGGTATAGGTAGTGCACAATTTTTCTTAAGGAATATTTGTGTACACCTATCTTCTTTAAACCCAACACAAACTACGATTTCTACGTAACGTCTATAAGATATCGAAGATGACCCATGCATATCTGCTGCTCATCTTATATATCTTACAGACGTTCTGTGAAGATTGTGTGAACATTTTTTTAAAGAAACCGTTAGCGACATTTTGCTAAACACATCTGTGATTCTCATGAAATGATGAGCTGAAAAAAATTTGGCTTTGCCATGAGTGGGATTCGAACCCACGTCTCCAGAAAACATGCCTGTTATGCTAGACCAATACACCATCAATGGCTAACCATTTCTCAGCTTATGTGACTTTATATAAAAATAAATAAAAAATAAATACCCCCTCAAGCAGCTGCTTGCCACAGAGGTCTGACAGGAGCCTATCAGTTTATATGCCATAGTAGAAGGTCTGAAAGGATGGCAGGACCTCAGCAGAAAAACAGCAAAAACATCCATGCCTTAACCCAGTCCGTTAGATCAATAGCCAAGCGTGCTAACCATTCGGCCACGGGACGGCTGACTTTATATACCTTCCGGATTTTATTTATTTGATTCGCACAAGTGGCGCCATCTATCCAGGAAGTGGACAACTCTGTTACCTCATTAGAGATGGAATTAATATTTGTTACTCACACTCAGGGCTTTAAATAAATAAATCAGTAGTAAATAATCACAGGATAATTCCTGTAGACATGGAACTCATGAAATGATGAGCTGAAAAAAAATTGGTTTTAAAATATATTAATTCCATCTCTAATGAGGCAACAGAGTTGTCCACTTCCTGGATAGATGGCGCCACTAGTGCGAATCAAATAAATAAAGTCCGGAAGGTTTATAAAGTCACATAAGCTAAGAAATGGTTAGCCATTGATGGTGTAGTGGTTAGCATAACATGCATGTTTCCTGGAGACGTGGGTTCGAATCCCACTCATGGCAAAACAAATTTTTTTTCAGCTCGTCATTTCATCAGTTGCATGTCTACAGGACTTATCCTGTGATTATTTACTACATCTATGGTTCTTTAAAAGAATATCCTTCCTTTTACGGGAGTCTGTCAGGGGACTTTCCGTATTCAGAACTCTATTGCTTACATTCGATCGCGATTGCTGTGCGAAGAAAAATTTAAATCCTTTAAATCTCCGTTGAAGTGTTTGGCAAAATGTCGTTGACGGTTTCTTTAAAACAAAGTTCACACAATCTCCACAGAACGTCTGTAAGATATCAAAGATGAGCAGTAGATAGGCATGGGTCATCTTCGATATTTTATAGACGTTACGTAGAGATTGTTGTTTGTGTTGGGTTTGAAGAAGATAGGTAGTACAGAAACATTCCTTAGGAAGCCCTTAAAAGAGAAAATTTGAAAGTAGGTAAATATTCGGAATTATCTTGTAGAAATAAAAAAAACTCCATTCGTAACTTCACGGAGACGACTCGAAGACAGGATATCCTGTTTCAGCATTTCCTATTTCCTGTACAGATAACAATAGACAAAAGGTCTTAATGCTGATTTAGCAAGTGTTACGAGATTCCGAAATTTCTATTGGTAAAGTTTTAAATCCTTGTTGACTATAAATACGGTGGTTATTCTAGCATAATAAAGTGTGAACTCTAAGAATGAACACTAAAGAATAACGCGTTAACTGCGGCAAATTTGTTCGTAAATCTTACCTTGCAGGTCATAGGAAAACTGATTGTATTTCTCGTCTATTTAAGAAATGTGAATATTGCGACTCCAGCTTTGATAGAAATGACAATTATAGTAGACATCTGAAAGATTATCATGTAAAAATAGATAATGCTTTTAGAAAAACTTTTCGTATATACAAAATAGATAACATACGTATAAAAACTTTTCGTATATACAAAATAAAAATATACGTGCGGCAAGAGATAACATACGTGTAAAAATACATAATAGATAACATACGTGTAAAAACTTTTCGTATATACAAAATAGATATATACGTGCGGCAAGAGATAAAAAGTTTTCTGGTGAAAAATAACAATAAGTGGAAATGTATTATCGGTAAAAACTCAGCCAATCTCTGAAAATTAGAATCATATTGCACATAAAATTTAAAAATGTCACGAATCCCGAAAGGCAGGAAGAAAGAGTTTCAGGATATTTTTCAACACGTAACGAAATAATCACTTTGGCTGATAATTTAAGCTTATTTCTGAAATATTCGTATGAAAAAATAGATGAAGATATAGAGAGTTCTATAAAACAGGGAAGTAAATGGGTGTTCGATAAAATTATTTCACTGGAAATTCAATGTCACAATACAATGAAGATGGAGCATCTTTCATAGATTTCACAAATCATTTGAAATTTACCAAAGAAGTAGTCAATGTTCAAAACTCTGACAATAAATGCTTTCTGTGGTCAATATTATCTGCTTTACATCCAGCCAATGATCATTCTCACCGTGTGGAAAACTATGGACATTATGAAAATGATTTGGACACATCATCGCTGACCTATCCAGTAACCATCAATCAAATTCCAAAATTCGAGGAATTAAACAAACTCTCTATCAACGTAATGGTTTCTAAGAAAAATGGAATAGAAACGTTATATATTTCAAAGAATCGTGCTAAAAACCTATACAACTGTTACTTTTAAAGAAAGGTATCGATTCCCACTAATGTTGAATAAAAAAATTTCAGCCGAGTACAGCATATTTTCCCAAACACCATGGTGAATCTTTCTCTTGTCCACACTGTCTTCACAATTTCTGCAGAAAAGATTTATTAGATAATCACATCAATGATTGCAAATCGAACAAACTGCAAAATATTAAATTTTCCACAAAACATTCTATGAAATTCCTTGCAATCAAGAATAGTTTGAGACATCCGTACGTAATATATGTAGATTTTGAATGTTTCTGAAATTATTCCAGATGCGAAAGTAACCCATGTAGGATACGAACTAAATATTTAGTACCATCGGGGTTTGCATATGTCATAGTTGCCCCAGATGGAAAACTAATAACAACCAGGAAGTACAGAGGCGAAAACGCAATAGAGTGATTTTTAAATGAAATGATCGACACCGAAAACATGATAAAAATTTTAAAGAAAAACAATATTAAGATGACTTATTTTGAATGGCAGAGTTTTAATGATGCAAAGTGTTGCCAGATTTGCGGGAAAACACTGGGAACCGATAAGGTGAGAGACCAAGATCATTTAACGGGAAAATTCAGAGGTGCTGCTCACAACAAATGTAATCTGCAATACAAATTTTCAGAAGATATACCTGCATTGTTTCATAACTTCAAGGGATTCGATGGCCACTTCAGAGTAAAGGAATTGTGGAAATTTGGTAAAAGGAGGAAAATTTCGGTCATACCACAAGACTACTGAAAAATACATTTGCATAAAATTCGGTCAAATTAAATTTATTGATTCTTACATGTTTCTCAGCACTTCACTGGATTTTCTAGCAAAAAATGCGAATAGTTTCCACATATTAAATCAATATTGTGAAGAAAATAATTTGAATGAATTCCAAAAGCAACTTTTGAAGGACAAAGGTAGTTTTCCGTAAGACTATTTGGAAAACAGCGCTCAGTTTTGCAAACAGCGTTTTCATCGAAAAGAAATTTCCCAAATGAAGAACAATACGAAAGAGCAAAAAATCTGTTGGAACACTTTTCCATAAAAACTTTCGTTAACTATCACGATCTATACATGCTCACTGATGTGTTATTGCTCGAAGTTTTTGAAAATTTCCGGACTTCGTGCATGAATTATTACAAACTCGACCCTTGCCATTCCTTTAGCTCTGCTGCTTTGTCATTCTCTGCCTGTTTGAAAATGACTGAAGCAGAATTAGAACTTATAAAAAACATGTTTTTTTCTTATAGAAAGAACATTATGAGGAGGAATGTCTCTAGTGTCTAAAAGGTTTGCGCGAGCCAATAATCCTTTACTAGAACAATACGACAGAATATATATATTTTAACAATAGAACATTTAAGAGGCAAACCACAAAAATACATCGTGTATTTCGACGCCAATAATTTATGTGGGTGGGCAATGTCTCAACCTCTCCCAATCGGTAATTTCAAATGGGTAAGCGACATTGACGTCCTTAGCGTTCCAGACGACAATGAAAAAGGCTATTTTTGCGAACTTGATTTAGAATATCCAACACGTCTGTACGATTTACACACTGATTTCCCCTTGGCTCCCGAAAAATTAAAACTCAGTGATCGTAACATCTCATTCCTAATACCAAATCTGTTGGGGCGGGGATGGCTCAGTCGGTAGCGCGCCAGGCTCGTAATCTGTAGTTCCCAGGTTCGAGTCCCAGCTGGGTCAGCGTTGAGATTTATCTCCGCAAAATTCCCCGCTCTGCCCACGGTCAGTAGGGGACACCGATGGGCTTGGAAAGGCCGCCGTCCGTCGGATGGGACGTAAAGCCGTGGCCCCGTGTGCGGGAGAGCCATACCCTATGCACGTTAAAGAACACACTGGATGGCCTTGACGGGAGGCTACCATCTGTCTCCCAACAGCAGTTCCAGTGGGTCCCCTCCCCCAACATTCTCTGAGCCTTCGGGGTCCATGTGACCTGGCCATTTAGCCCATGGTGTGCAAAAAAAGTGCCGCTCAGAGGTGAAACAACAACCCAAATCTGTTTGATAAGCAAAATTACATAGTTCACTATCGGTTACATAAACTCTACGTAGAACTGAGCTAAGAATGAAAAACGTTCGCAGAATATTAGAATTTGATCAACAACCGTGGCTGAAACCTTACATAGATTTTAATACAACAAAACGAATGAACGCCACCAATGATTTTAAGGATTTTTAAACTGATGAATAATGCAATATAGGGTAAAACGATAAAGAACAAAAGAAAAAGAATAAATTGGCGCATTGTTACTACTGAAAAGAAGTTAAAAGAATTAATGGCAAACCCCAGATACATATCTTGTGTTAAATTATAAAAATTTTTCGTATTTGTTCATATGGAAAAGTAGAATATTACATTTGACAAACCTTATTATGCACGTGTGACGAATAACCTCTACGAAAAATTAACCTATGATTGCTTTGATTTCTCAAATTTTCCCGAAGACCACCCATTATTCAATATCTCAAATAAAATGGTTCCAGGAAAATTTAAAGATGAATTAAAAGGTTTTCCAATTAAGGAGGTCGTTGCACTACGTCCAAAATTATATTCTGCAGATGGTCCGATTTCAAAGAAATCAGCGAATGGTGTAAAAAATGAATTTACTCACGAAAATTATCGTCACTGTCTCTTTCAGAAAAGAATTTTAAGTACCAAACAAAAAGAATTTCGATCTCTACAACACGATATGGAAATATTTCAAATTATAAAGATTGGATTGTCTCATGAATATACCAAAATAACCTTCGAATTTTCTCTTTTTAGGGGCTTCCTAAGGAATGTTTGTGTACTACCTATCTTCTTTAAACCCAACACAAACTACAAGCTCTACGTAACGTCTATAAGATATCGAAAATGACCCATGCATATATACTGCTCATCTTAGATACTTTACAGACGTTCTGTGGAGATTGTGTGAACTTTTTTTAAAGAAACAGTCAGCGATATTTTGCTAAACACATCTACGGAGCTCTAAAGGAAGATCTCTTTCTTCGCTACAGCAATCACGATCGAATGTAAGCAATAGAGTGCTGAATACGGAAAGTCCCTTCACAAACTCAGGTTAAAAGAAAGAGACTTTCTTTTAAAGCTCTGTAGATGTGTTTAGCAAAATGTCGCTGACGGTTTCTTTAACAAAAAGTTCACACAATCTCCACAGAACGTCTCTAAGATATCTAAGACGAGCAGTAGGTATGCATGGGTCATCTTCGATATTTTATAGACGTTACGTAGAGATTGTAGTTTGTGTACACAAATATTCCTTGGGAAGCCCTAAAAAGAGAAAATTCGAAAGTAGGTAAATGTTCGGAATTATCTTGTAGAGACTATACATCTCAATATTACTTTCATATCTTTAGCTCCTTTTTGAACCGAGTGAGCCAGCCATTGCTCAGAGCCAAAGAAGATTGCATTTCCATTAGCATCAACAAGAAGTCTCTCAGAATACATTCATTACGTCATATTGCGAGATTTGAACAGGAAGCAGCCGTATCGGATCGTAAGCAAGCATTGCTGTCACGAAATTCTGCACACGAAATAAATGTATATAAAGGATCTGGGAAAGAGACTAAGGTACAATGGGGGGAGGGGGGCAGAACGAGGAGAGAAAAAATGAAGAGTTTAGAAACTTCCCCATATGAATTCAGATTTTTTCCCCTCAAAGCCTGGGTGTTTTTTTAAGCCTTAATTAATATAAAGAGGTATCTAACAGAGCTTCAGTCAGCACCAGTGTCACGGCAACACAAACAGGTTTGGAACAGTAGATATATCGTTTCGCACGCCTTCCCCGAAAAGATTATCAGCAGAGTTATCAATATTATTTTCTTGCAGACCTCATGCCTGAAGTTGGTGACCCCTCTGCAATGAACACTCTGACTGAAACAACAACCTACTACTACTACATCGATGCTGCAATAGACCCTGTGGATGGGGGGAGAAAATGAGACGGACTCTCTTGACCGACAACAGGAGAGGCTTTTCTCCTATCTACTCATCCTTACTGGAATGTAAAAATCCATACATTCACAGATAGCACTCCAAAAATCTACTTTTCCATCATATTTTTGCTCATGCAAACCCCCGAAAATCTCATTGTGCCTCTTGATTTTGAACTGTCCTACTGTTTAAACTAATTTTCCAAACTGTCTTGCTTTTCTCGATTTCTCCTATTTAAACCGATATTTACACCCCAACAGCCCAATAATTCAGTGAAGTGTTCATAACTGCAACATTTTCCCAACAAAACCCCCCTCGTGTCATGTCTTTCACTCAGAGCATCTTCCTAAAAATAGTTAAATTAGTTTATGGGACCCCCTATACTTTAACATTGGCCTAGAACTCTCATTTACTATATTTCTCCAGCCTCTACTCATTTAAATGGAACAAAATAAATTTTCCCAAAATTCTAGTGTTTTAAATCCATTTAGCTAATTTGAATTTTGATCAGCGTTAATTTTGTGGCCACCGCATTATGCCATTTTTTCAAAATGAGATCAACACCCCAAAATTTAAATCCTTACAATGAGTGTCAAGCTCTTTGTCATTGAGAGTTGAACGAATAATGAATATTTATAAATAGATGAGTATTAAAAATTACGAATAACATGAAAAACACTGCTTTTTATTTCTGATTGCAATTATTTTCGTTTCAGTAACTCTCTTCTGAAATTTGATTGCTTAAATGTTTTATAATTTTTATTAGAATTGTTCCGCCTAGATTTTCGTACCTACACTGAACGATATCAAAAGCGCTTCATCGCCCGTTGTTGGCACAGGGACAAAAGATTCGCAAGCCATTTCCGTCAAATTCTGGATGGCTGGCGCCAGTCGCTACCAAGCCAACTTTAAAAGTGGCTGCAAGTGATGACATCTCCAGAAACTGCACGTTCCCCTGTGTCTCGACATGTGCAAGGCGCTTCTACCACCTGATGCATCCCCAGGGACATGACACCTTTTGTGAGGAGGAAAACCGGATCGGACTCAGAAAGTTGGAGAGAGGGAACTACAACAGAGGGTTTTAGAAGACGAGCAGACTGTCTTGAAGGGCAGATAAAGGAGGTGATGAGGAAAAGTTTGCACAGAGTGTGAGAAAGTCCTCATCTCTTAGTCCGCTCTTTGAGAGCCAATTGAGAGATGTTTTCAGCTCCACCAACTGACTGATTAAGTGTCCATATTAACTGCAAAATCATAATGTAAAAGATGCTGTTAGTCTAAGATTGAAATAAGTGTTATATATTAAGACCCGTGGAACATCATTGGGGCTCTAGTGCCGACGATTTTATGTTTTATTAAATCGAAAGTCACAGCATAAATCACAGCCAACTTAAGACGGAGTAGGAGGATTGCAAATGCACACTAGTCTCTTTTTATCCTTCCCCCTTATAACAGAATTACGAAAACCTTGTCAAAATTGTTTTGCAACTGAAACTTAAGAAACGTTGAGCTAAGGTTAGAAAAATTACCTTTAGCACTGCAACTCTGAAAGATCCTGCTATATCCAAAGCTTATCGTGATAGGTTGCTTAGTCACTATAATAATCATGGTTTGTTTACTACTGAAGCTGAGAAAGAACGGAATCTCTTTAATAAGCTCTCCTTGAAAATAACAGTACTCGTTTGTATAAAAAAAGGAATCGAGAAAACAAAGATTTTTAGTGATAAGGCTATGGAGCTTGTTTCTGAAAGGAAGTTGAGGAATAATATGAATCAAGACCCTAATATTTCTAACAGGCTACAATAAGCTTAATCAGTGTGAATAAGATTAGGCAGTAGCTGAAAAGAATCTTTGGCTTAATAGCTTGGTTTACAACGCAGAGGAAGCAGCGACAGAGAGTTCTACCAGAAAGTTCATATTTTATGTGTGAAGAAACAGGCTGGCACACAGGGATTGAGGGATAAACTTAGTAAGGTAGCTGAAAGTGAGGATTCTGAAGTTTCTGGTGGCCACTGTGTGTCTGAATGAGGTTCAGCTAAATGTCATGTTCACCATTAAACCTACAGAACTTCAGGAGGACCTTCTTCAAGGCTGTTGGTCCATGTAACACGGGAACCATTCTCTTCAAAATTTTAAATGAAGGAGGCCCATATGAAGTATGCTTGAAACTTCTTGGATCCATGCTGAGGCTTTGGATCGCTGGTTACTTCGATGATATTTATGCGAAAACGTCATTAGTCACTTAGTGATGTTGAAGTCATTGCAGCAAAGTTGCTCTTCTCCCCATTCTCATTACAAGAGCTTAAGGTGTTGTTATGGCTCTTTGTTAGCTTAGGGGGTGGCAGACGGTCAATGCAACGTGCAGCAGAAGAAAATATCTTGGCAACGAATGTAACATGGAGTACTTGAGCCTCAATGTGAGCCAGTGTGTTGGTGGCGTGGCACCCTCTCCTTAAGGGGCTCTTGACTGCGAAGTCTTACAAGGCCTCTCTAGCTGATTCTAAGAATCTGGAGAGTCGCACGAATTAATTGCCTTGAAGGGGAGTCCTCGTTTGGTCACAAAATTGAAAAGAACGGAAGGGTCAAAGAAAGAAGAAAATGAAGCCTACGAATCCCCAGGGATTCGTAGACTTCATTTTCTTCTTTTGGCCATGTCAAGACCCATGTTGAAAAGAATGAAGGTATAATTGCAACTTTGCATCTCATTGTATGAGCTGCTTGCGCACAATTCCTACCAGTGGCATTAAATCACTCAGAATATATTGTAACATGGTCATCAGCAGAAGCCCGTGGCCGAGTGGTCAGCGCGCTTGTCTACTGATCTACGGGACTTGGGTTCGAGCCCCGGGTAAGGCATGGCTGTTTGTGTCGTTTTTCTGTTGAGGTCCTGCCATCCTCTCAGACCTTCTACTGTGGCATATAAACTGACAGGCTCCTGTCAGACCTCTGTGGCAAGCAGCTGCTTGAGGGGGTATTTATTTATTATTTAGCTCGCTTATTTGGGGCCCCCCCACCAACATTTATGCAAAATATGTTAAAATATTAATTTAGACGTCGAATTAGAATGGATAATAAAACTCATAATTCACATTAATATTATTTCTCTGAAGATAATTTTTCATTTTCGTTGAATACATATTCAGTGAAGCACCTCGCTTAAAGCTTTCTGCTTTAGACTTTAGGAATCCCAATGGGTCTACTGACAATGTGCGCAGAATTCTGTCATTTCAGTTGTTGCAGCGGAATCGAGGCTATTGGTTATTGGCGATTCTATTGCAGTACTTTCCTAGCTGGGAAGTGTTTTGGGTAAAGCTCCAACAACCTATTAATCAATGACCTATACTAGTTATTTATTAGTTGATTGGACAAATTACAAATTTCTGTGAATAAATGTAAGCGAAAATAGGGTGCAGTTCTGTTTTGAAATAAACGTAGTAATAAAACGATGTGTTAAAATTATTAAAATACATTTGCTTTGTTACGCTTTTTTGGCTTCAGAAACTATGTACATTTTTTTTCATTCGTAATCAAGAGAATTATAAATTGCAAGAACGAATAACTAATGCAGCTTCGGACCAATAATATTGTTATGAATTTTTCGTATGGACACTTGAGAGCGAGTTCAAAAATAATAATTAGTAACAATTATTCTAAAATAATGTAATTTATTAGAAAAGTATGAATAAAAACATTTATATAAACTAAAGTCAACCAACTCAAATCTTGATCAGTATAAAAATAAACCTTCAGAGGAACAAAGCACCTTTTTACTCTTCCTACAAAGAGAAAATAAAGCTTTGCAAAAGTAAATAAGTGGCACAATCATCTCTGTGAACAAACCTGCAATCTATAAAGAATAACCTTACCAATTCCTAAAGAAACTTAGTTATAAAAATGAATCAATTGATGAACTCTTCCTATAGAAAAGTTGAGATCAGTTCTGATTATTCGACCAGAAAATAACCTTCTCCGCCTTTAAGTGTCCTAAACATCCTTCTTTTTCTTGCCACTCCGCTACAGGATCAACATTAATAAACTTATTTAACCTCCAGGAATACACCAAATAGAATCATTTTTTTATACTTTAGTGTACAGACAAAGACAAACTGCGTTTTCCTTCACACTCCAATTCCTCTTAAATACAACAACTTATTCTTTATTTTTTTTAAGTTCGTTCGAACTGGTTGGTTACGTAATTATCATGCTGAAGCACATGCGAGCATCAAAATGATACATCGCATCACAAGTTCATTGCAGCATGTTCATCTGCAGTTGTGCCCACTCCTTAGGTCTTGTTCATCCTGAACAATTCTGGATTCCGAAGCTTCTTCAGTTCTTCTATGAAACGGAGCCAAACCATCCACATGAACCGCCCTTGCACTTTGTAGTTGGACGTCGATGAATGCGATACACCACGTCTTTAATCCTGTTAACTACTGTATACGGACCTTCCCAAGGTTTTTGAATTTTGGAGAAAGCCTCTTCTTTCTCTGTGGATTGTACAGCCAAACAGGATCTCCTTGATTGAAAACAGTTCCATTTGTTTTATTGTCGTATCTCGTTTTGGTTTTCTCGCTTGCTAAATTGATGTTATGTCTGACGGAGTGATGGATTTCTTCTAGTCTTTCTTGTAATTCTTGTACGTATTGTGGAGTGGATACCGGCATTGCTTCAGGCCGACCGAAATTCCTTCCCTGTGACCGAAAAGGTCACAGGGAAGACGTAACTCTCTTCCAAAGAGCATCATGGAAGATGTATATCCAGTTGTCTCATACACCGCTGTTCTGTATGCCAACAAAAGATGTGGTATATGGCGATTCCAATCACCTTGATGGCCGTCGACAAACAATGCTAGATGTGCAATTGTTCTATTAAATCTCTCACCATACCATCCGACTCAGGATGTATCGAACGTCTAGGAAAGGTTCTGTCCAGAAATTGCCAGTCTATTACACCTTAATGTGGCGGTGCTACATCTTGCTGGAATATGGCCATTGGATTCAATTTCTGAATTTGTGGAACTACATACACTTCCAGCATGTCAAGGAAGACAATGATCTTCTCCACACAAAAAGTAGGGACCAATCTCCACTTGGTGTTGAGGCACACCAAACAACCTCCTTGGCTCTTTCTCTTTCATGTTCATTGACAGCACAGAGTAGTTCTAAACCTCACACCCTGCAGTTCTGTCTATTTACATTACCATTGTGTAAGAACTGACAGATGCCTTTCAACAGAATTGATTCAAAACTACGTCCTTGGTCTGAGTGGAGTTGCAATGGTACTCTATACCTGTTAATCAAGCTATTTACTATCATCTCTGCAACTGTTGTTGCCTCCTGATCTTGGATGAGATCGACTTCAGACCGCTTCGGTCTGAAGCTTCGCTATTACCACTAATAAATTGCAATTTCCACCATCAGTCCTAGGAAACCGACCCATTACATCAATGGCTATTCTCTGTAAAGGGGCACCAACGTTATACGTCTGCAGTTTACCTCGACTCCTAGTCTTAAGGCCTTTTTTACTGCACAGACCTCACATTGCCTACACCATCTTTTAACGTCTGCCCTACTTTTCAGCCATGAAATCGTTCCCTGGCTTTCGCTAATGTCTTATTAACACCGAAGTGTCCTCCAGTGGCACTATCATGTACATCTTTCATCACTTGTTCCACTCGGAAGCGACGAAGGATTATCTGCCAACAGATCATCCGACCAGTGGGATTATCCCATCTTCTGTATAATACACCTCTTTCACTTCTAAGAAGCCCCACTGCACCCAATAACTTTTGGTAGTTGGACCATACCTCGATATTTGCTCCCAATTAGTCTTACATCAGTTTTTTCAATCAAATTTATTATTCACCTTATATTTTCATTGTCTAGTTGGGCCTTTCTAATTTCTATTGAACTTCAGATGTTAGGAGCACATACAGTTTGTCACTTCGATGCTCAATGGAGAAATTGTACTTTTGCAACCGCTGTATCCATCTAACAGTTTGTCCTTTATGGTTTTTAGAGTTTAGTAGCCACCTGAATGCAGCATGATCGGTACGAATAAGAAATTTCTGGCCATAGAGATAATAATGAAAATGTTCTATTGTTTTTACAATTGCTAACAGTTCTTTTCGTGTGACACAGTAATTTCGTTTTGGTTTGGATAAAGGTTTGCTAAAACATGCAATGACTCTTTCTTGTACGTCTTGTTGCTGTGAAAGTACAACACCAACTCTTGTATTGTTTGCGTCACTAATACTGTGATCACACATGATAAAGAACCAGATAGGCTAAGTATGATAAAGGGCTAAGCAGAGGGATCTCTTCTGTTCACGGAAGAAAATAGCTCTTACTCGTGCATATCCAACTATCGTCCTTTTGGTTGTTGTTATGATCCTGCGGCTCATCAGCAGAATTTCCTCTTGCTAACATTCATGGCCGAGTACCTCAATGCCTGGAAAAATGGTCGGTTCCGTTGCTTGGGAACGGCGTATAAGAAAAACGCCGCTACCGAAAATCAGCCTTTCCCACGAAAGTTCAGAGAAGAGTGTCCAAGTGCGCGCTTTTCTCTGCGCTCTCCAGCTTCCTGTGGGCTGGGCAAAACCACCTGAGTTGTTGTGTGAGGTGGCGATTGGCCCTTGTTGGGCAGAAACGGATGTCGGTCTATCAGTATGGTGCTTGTTTTTCCTTTCTGTCGAGCGGTCACTGCCAAATGGGACCTTGTCCCAGGCCTGCGGGTTTCCTTCTTCTTTGACATTTAAGTTCCGGGAGCCAAGATGAAGGAGGGTTGGGAGCTAACACCTAAACAACAACGTGGCGGGTGGGACTTAGCCCATACAGATAGGTCATGTCCACATTTGGAAACAAATGTGAGCACGACATTTCTTACGGCTTCTGTAATTTCTTTTTTCTCCTTATTTAAAGCTTCACTATCATTTACTGTTAACCATTTAACGCTAAATCAATATTTTGAAACTCATTATTTTTTATGTAATCTTAGTATTAGCAATTTACATATCTGATTTGAAAATGATTTAGAAAATTTTGCTTCCGCCCATGGATAGATGATCGCAGTTTTATTGATTTTGCAGCATAAAGGGCAGCGAAGGAATTACACCGAGTTTGTACAAGACCTCAAACAGAGCTTTTTGTTTTCTGTAACATCAGATAGTTACCATTCCTCGATTGTTCACAAAAATCGTCACATCATATGTTTCGAATAATTATGCCTTTTCTTGACTGAACTGTTAATAGGAAACCGTATTTCACAAACTGAAACCGTGTTATCCAGAGGTAATTTTTATCTGACGGTATACTAATGTTTCTTGGTAATCTTTGATTTTATTCATCAGAGAGTATATATAGCGTTTGCATCTAAAACGTTTTAATCAGACAGACTCCCCATTTTTCAGTTCATACTAACAACTGCCGATTTTAGAGAAAATATTTTCACATTATAACTGGTTTCGTATGAAGATGTATGCATGCTATGGTTCGTCTCAATTTATCACTTGTTAGTTCGCGCTTAAATCTATAGCCATAGCGGAGAGTATCCGTGGCACACATCCGAGAAAAAAATACGCTGTGACTGAGAAAGATTCGTTAGCCCATGGGATGGTATGTTGCGGGTAAGCACGCCGTATTCGATACCAGAGCCTATATCAAAGTCACACTGTTTGGGTTTGAGAAAGATTCTTTAGCCCTGGGGTGGTGTGTGCAGGGAAACACCCCATCTTCGGCACCAAAATTTTATGCCACCTCTACATCAAACGTGTTACGGTGAAAACCTATTTGTCTCCCCTGAGAGGACATATTTGCGAAATATGAATTAAATCGAAACTAGATTGAACCTGATGCACTGGGCTCGTAAGTAATGATTCTGCAGGAGAAAATCAGTTCCCTTTTCAAACCGTAGACCACACTATTTTGAAAGTTGCAGTGGGGAAAGAAAAATCCTTTCACTAACACAATTCACTGGAAAACTCAGGTTTATTAATACCATAATCGATATGTAAAGTTTACTGAAAACTTTTTGAGATCATTTTTAAATCGTCATGTTTGAGCAAGGAGGGAGTGTTTTCCGGTCATTCGT
This sequence comes from Ryuthela nishihirai, assembly GCA_038380435.1. Taxonomy (NCBI): domain Eukaryota; kingdom Metazoa; phylum Arthropoda; class Arachnida; order Araneae; family Heptathelidae; genus Ryuthela; species Ryuthela nishihirai. Next base: position 5,661,936 of record JAWZYU010000015.1, on the reverse strand, counting down.
TTATTACACATTTATTTCTCTTGTATAGGGAGCTTAAATGTGACACCATTAAACATATATTAATTGATCGTTCTGCTTTTAATCTTGAACGGAGTTTTTATTTTGCGTACTTTACACGAGGATATGTTTTTTCCAATGGCAAATTTTTATCCTATCTTTTTACTGGATATTTTACCTATCTTTTAATAAATGTATCCGAGGCTTCATTTGCATTTCATTTTTCTTGGTTTAACACTTCCCATCTTTTGTATTTCAACTACGACTTTTGTCCTTTGCAACTCGTTTGACGCTTTATGGTCTAAGTTGCCATAAAACAGCCAACCAATCACTGAACCTATTATCGCTTTAAAGCCTGATTGTGAGTAAGTTTTCGTACTCTTACCTACAATGTGTAAATATATTTCACTTTTATTCTATACGTTTATGTTTTTCAAATTATTTGTATTTAATAAAATCCTTTTTCGCCTTGAGTTATACAAAATCCACCTGTCTGATGTTCTAAAATCGATTTTTGAAACTGAACGCTTTTGAAGTTTAAAGTTTGTTGATGTGTCTTTAGGAATTTCGCGCTTGAGATAAGTCAGATGGCGGCAGCCCAGACCCTTACATACACTTGACAAACATTCACCGCCCAGAACCTTACATACCCTTATTACACTTGATAAACTGAGACCTTTCTTATTGCAACCCCGAAGACTTTTCGGCATCACGGACAAAGCTTTCCCATTCTGTCGCATGTAATACCATTTCGTTGCCTTCGAAACCTTCTTTTCTACATATTTTTCCCACTCGTCCCTTTCTTCTTTTTCCACCCGCGTTTTTGCAAGTGGGCATTGGGTGAGGATACGTCTTCAGCAGTGAGTCCTTTATTGCAGGTTGTGTCATTTACCCAGCCTAACTGCGGACACTCTTCAGAGGTGCTGATCTCCCAAGAGCATTGTCGCACTCTATTATCAGTCTTCGCACTTTACTCTCTAAGTAGTGGTCAATACGGCCTATTATTATTTTCCCGACAGAACCTCCCTCAAAGACACTCGACCACAGTGGATATATTTGAATGTGGGTTGTTTCATCCCTCTCAGAATAGGTTTCTGTCGCACCTCAATTCTCTCTGAACACGACTCAATGACACTGACGCAAGTTCATGCTACAGTCCCCTCTCATTTTCTAAACAAAAGGCTATTCAACACTCTGGTTTGTCGTTGTACATCAAAGTATTATTTTCGACACAACCTTTTCTGTGGCGAACCCAGTCTACGGTCTCGAACAAACACTTTTTCCAGCCCCATTCCTTTGACAAAAGTGGCTTGTTTGAAATCTACACTTCTCACCAACATCAGAGTCAGGGCTGGTAGATACTGCGTGCATGCACAACGTTACGATGGTTACAATGCATGTCCAAATTACTACTGCCGTTTAAGAGATGTTAGAACCAGCACGCCTAGCATCAATTAGCATGCTACATTCAAAGTCGTATAGTTGTTGGAAAATTAGAACACTGGTTTGCTCATTCTGACAACTACAACTGATGATCAAAGAACTGGCTTGCCTGATTTATACCGCACACTGCGGTCACGTGATGTATTGCGTATTGGAATGAACCATTTACATGATGAGGGGTGGTACAAAATAAACTGCATCACAGTGTGTTCCTATTCATTTAAGCTCCTTCTACAGGAAGTAATTGCAAATCAAAGGAATTCATAGACGAAGTTGTAACAGTCGTTACTTCCACTCGATAATACGACTCTAGTTAAAATGGAATTTTTTTTCATTTTTTCTCCTTTCCATTTTTAGAAGAATAGAGATTTTTTTTTCATAAAACTAAAGAATACAATACATTTCCCATTTGACCGCAAAGCTAAATAGCTTATCTGCAGGAAAATGAATAAATTAAATTAAACAAAGGTCATTCAGCCACAAAAATGGTGTACATCAAATAAATTCGCAAAATACAACACATAATATTAAGCTAATTTGAAATTCCCAAATAATTTTTTCAATTCGATTTTCAGTCTACTAAAAGAATCTATAATTAGTATTTCTTTTGGGATAGCATTAAATGTAAGTGGTTTTTGATATTCGGAGGTATGTTTTCCGTAATTATTTCGGAAAGTAGGCATTTTGCAATACCCTTGGTTTTCAAATCTTGTAGTTTTATTGTGTTGAATTTTTTGTTCTGAATGAAACATTAGGAAAAACAGGAACTCATACAGGAAACTGACACAGCTCAAATGAACATCTTTTCTCAATGACCCGACTCCGTTAAGATGGATTTTTTCATTTCTGTTCATTTCTGTTCTTATTAAAGGAAACAATCGGAAATCAATGGAAGTCACTCAGAGAAATGAAACAGCTGAAATTTACGTTTGCTCTCCGTATCTACGTAATATGATTCTGATTAAAACTGATTTTTGTAATTCAGTACTGGTGTGGCAGCACAGTAATATCAGCAACGAAATTTGACCTGCTGTATTTTTTTTTATTTCTTTTAAACTCCGAAATATAACCTTAAAATTTAAAACAGCAAGCCGTGTATGTACGCTGAGTAATAAAATGGCTTTAAATTTGAATATAAAATTTAAAATAGTGAAAAAAAGTTTTTTTAAAAAGTGAAATGACTACTGTTACTTGACCAGCTCTTCGTGTCCAATGACCTTGACCTCCATATCCGAATGTGGGAAGTGCATAGGGATGGTAAACATATTTAAAATATAAAACTGAAGTCGAAAATGAAAGCACTGATAGAATTTAAATATTTCTTTATTCGTATCTCCTTCCACTGATTTCTATCTTAATCTCATCTTTATTTCGTCACATATTTATTCTTAGATTTGTTTTCCAAAACTGTAGAACATGCAACTATTGGTGACTTTAATGTTGATATCTTACGACAGAATGATAACGTTATTGATTTTAATGAATTAATTGATATTTAGGGGTCTAGAAATCTCATTCAATAACCTACGACAGTCACATATTCTAAAAATTAAAGGAAAAGGCGGATCCTCTTCTGCTCCGTTACTTCTGAATTTTGTACAAGTGAAACAAGAGCTATATGCAAACAAGACCGTGCTGACTATTAATGTAAACCTATCTATCTGCAAAAAATAAGTTGCATGCTTCAGCTTCTTCAATGTGTATCGCTTGTCACAAAAATTTCAAATCCTTCAGAAATTATACAGAGAATTCACGCTTCTTGTAACAGTGGCAACAATACAAATTCCAAAACGTTGTCAAAAATGCTCGAATGAAACGGAAATGTTCACGATAAAATAACCTTTCTATTTTATCCTGTGATAATTGTAACGGAATATCCGTTTGCAAGTTATTGCCTGTGATGATCTGTCAACGAAGCAATTAAACATGACTATAGAAGCCAACGAACCTGATCGACAAAATGCTTCTACAAAATCTCTGGAACAGGAGAGTCCTATAGACGGTAAGTGGCTCTCTTCTCAGCTCTCACTCCGTCTTAGCTCTCACTCATAAAGAAAGACGCTTCTGTAATTGGAGACACTTCCTTTTGTCCCAATATGATATATTGCTAATTAAAATTAAAATAAGAAAGCGGATTTAAAACATGTGAATGAAGACAACAAAGCTTTCTTGAATGTAAACAAGGCCCTCAAATCAGACGTTTTTCAGCTGAAAACAAAGGTACACGACCTGGAACAATACGGTTATAATAGAAACCTGGAAATAGATGGAATACCTGAAACGACAAATGAACACAAAACAAATATTGTAGTTAAAGTCATAAAATCCTTACAGATAGATATTCGTTTCTCATCTTACTAAAAGAAACAATCGGAAATCATTGGAAGTCACTCAGAGAAATGAAACAACTGAAAAAACATTTGCTCTCCATAATCCCATTTTTGGTTGAAACGGATTTTTATAATTCAATTCGCTTCTGATCTTAATAAACGAAACAATCGGAAATAAAAGGAATTCGTTATGAAATTGAAACAGTTCGTATTAGCATCTATTTACAATTATCCAACTGTGGTTTAAATGAATTGCCACCTTTTTATTCATTTCTGATCTTACTAAACAAAATATTCGGAAATCAATGGAAGTCACTCGGAGAAATGAAACAACTGAAATTACATCTGCTCTTCATAATCACATTTTGGTTAAAATGGATTTTTATAATTCTCTTCGTTTCTGATCCTACTAAACGAAACTATCGGAAATCATTCGAAGTCACTCGGAAAAACGAAACAACTGAAATTACATCTGCTCTCCATAACCGATTTTGGTTGAAACGAATTTTTATAATTCTCTTCTTTTCTGATCCTACTAAACGAAATTATCGGAAATCAATGCAAGTCACTCAGAGAAATGAAACAACTGAAATGACATCTGCTCTCCATAACCCATTTTTGTTGAAACGGATTTTTATAATTCTGTTCATTCCTGATCTTAGTAAACGAAACAATCGTAAATCAATGGAAATCAATCAGAGAAATGAAACAACTTAAATTGCCTCTACTCTCAATAATCCCATTTTGGTTGAAACGAATTTTTGTAATTCTATTCGTTTCTGAACTTAGTAAACGAAACAATCGGATATCAATGGAAGTCACTCGGAGAAATGAAACAGCTGAAATTACATCTGATCTCCATAATCACATTTTGGTTGAAACGGATTTTTATGATTCTATTCGTTTCTGATCTTACTAAATGAAACATTCGGAAATCAATAGAAGTCACTGGGAGAAATGAAACAACTAAAATTACATCTGCTGTTCATAATCCTATTTTGGTTTAAACGGATTTTTTTAATTCTGTTCGTTTCTCACCTTAGTAAACGAAACAATCGTAAATCAATGGAAGTCAATCAGAGAAATGAAACAACTTAAATTACGTCTACTCTCCATAACCATTTTGGTTGAAACGAATTTTTATAATTCTCTTCTTTTCTGATCTTACTAAACGAAACAATCGGAATTCAATGGAATTAATTCGGAGAAGTGAAACAACTGAAATTATATCTGATCTCCATAATCCCATTTTGGTTCGAACGGATTTTTATAATTCTATTCCTTTCTGATCTTACAAAACCAAACTATCGGAAATCAGTGGAAGTCACTCAGAGAAATGAAAGAACTGAAATTACATCTGCTCTCCATAATCCCATTTTGGTTAAAACGGATTTTTAGAATTATATTCGTTTCTGATCTTACTAAACGAAACAATCGGAAATCAACGGAAGTCACTCGGCAAAATGAAACAACTGAAATTACATCTCATTTCCATAATCCCATTTTGGTTTACACGGATTTTTATAATTCTATTCGCGTCTCATCTTACTAAACGAAACAATCGTAAATCAATGGAAGTCACTCAGAGAAATGAAACAACTTAAATTAATTCTGCTATCCATAATCCCATTTTGGTTTCCACGGATTTTTATAATTCTATTGGCGTCTCATCTTACTAAACGAAACAATCGTAAATCAGTGGAAGTCACTCAGAGAAATGAAACAACTTAAATTACGTCTGTTATCCATAATCCCATTTTGGTTGAAACAGATGTTCATAATTCTCTTCTTTTCTAATCTTACTAAATAAAACAATCGGAAATCAAAGGAATTCGTAGCGAAATTGAAACAGTTTATATTAGCATCTATATGCTATAATCCATCTCTGCTTGAAATGGATTTCCACATATTTAATCATTTCTGATCTTACTAAACGATAAATTCGGAAATCAATGGAAGTCACTCGGAGAAATGAAAGAACTGAAATAACATCTGCTCCTCATAATCCCATTTTGGTTGAAACGGATTTTTATAATTCTATTCCTTTCTGAACTTACTAAACGAATCAATCGGAAATTAATCTAAGTCACTCAGAGAAATGAAACAACTGAAATTACATCTGATCTCCATAATCCCATTTTGGTTCAAACGGATTTTTATACTTCTTTCCATTTCTGATCTTAGTAAACGAAACAATCGTAAATCAATGGAAGTCACTCTGAGAAATGAAACAACTGAAATTACATCTGATCTCCATAATTTCATTTTCGTTGAAATGGATTTTTATCATTCTATTATTTTCTGATCTTACAAAACGAAACAATCGGAAGTAAAAGGAATTCATAGAGAAATTGAAACACCTCATATTAGCATCTATTTGCAATAATACAACTGTGCTTGAAATGGATTTCCAGGTTTTTATTCATTTCTGATCTTACTAAACGAAACACTCGGAATTCAATGTAAGTCACTCGGAGAAATGAAACAACTGAAATTATATCTGCTGTTCATAATCCCATTTTGTTTGAAGTGGATTTTATAATTATATTCCTTTCTGACGTTACTAAACGAAATAATCGGAAATCAATGGAAGTCACTCGGATAAATGAAACAAATGAAATTACGTCTGCTCTTCATAATCCCATATTGGTTGAAACGAATTCTTACAATTCTATTCGTTTCTGATCTTACTAAAGGAAATAATCGGAAATCAACGGAAGTCACTCAGAGAAATGAAACAACTGAAATTACATCTGCTCTCCATAATCCCATTTTGTTTGAAATGGATTTTATAATTATATTCCTTTCTGACGTTACTAAACGAAATAATCGGTAATCAATGGAAGTCACTCGGAGAAATGAAACAAATGAAATTACGTCTGCTCTTCATAATCCCATATTGGTTGAAACGAATTCTTACAATTCTATTCGTTTCTGATCTTACTAAAGGAAATAATCGGAAATCAACGGAAGTCACTCAGAGAAATGAAACAACTGAAATTACATCTGCTCTCCATAATCCCATTTTGTTTGAAATGGATTTTATAATTATATTCCTTTCTGACGTTACTAAACGATATAATCGAAAATCAATGGAAGTCACTCGGAGAAATGAAACAAATGAAATTACATCTGCTCTTCGTAATCCCATATTGGTTGAAACGAATTCTTACAATTCTTTTGGTTTCTGATCTTACTAAACGAAATAATCGGAAATCAACGGAAGTCACTCAGAGAAATGAAACAACTGAAATTACATCTGCTCTCCATAATCTCATTTTGGTTGAAAGGAATTTTTATAATTCTATACCTTTTTGATCTTACTAAACGAACCAATCGGAAATCAGTGGAAGTCAGTAGTATCGTCACATTATACGAAAATCCCCCTTTGCACAGTGCTTTCCCCCCTATGTCGCAATCGTCCACGTTGCTTTCTGGACTTTGACCCCTATGTCGCAATCGACCGGAAATTGGCCCGTGTTGGTCCACGTTGCCTTCTGGACTTTGACCCCTATGTCGCAATTGACCGGAAATTGACTCCTAATTTTCCAACGACCTTGTAAAACCCCAAGGTCACGGTGATGTGCACAAACGGTGTTGACATGTCTTTTGCAAGTGTTTATCAGTTAGCGGATGTATAAAGGTCACGGTTCTGGTTGCATATAACCGCTGAAAAAGGTTTGACATTTATTCTGAGCCACACGTTATGGACGACGACGACAACTTGGATTTTGGTCATAATTGAACGAGTGATGTAGACTCCAGCTACGAGAGCGATCCACAACACTTTCGAACGCGTATTCGTCGATTGCTACGTCGACCTGTGATTGTGCCTCCTCCTCCACCGCCGCCGCCACCTCCCGCCGTCACTATTAAGATGCTGCCGCGACCTGGGCTTGGTGGTCCTGTGCTACAGGCTGTTGTCGTGGAGGACACTACGCCGCCACCACCTACAAGACTACGTGGACCTCTGGTGATGAAGCCGCCCGAAACCTGGTCCCCGGGACTACCACAGAACGGTGTTCAGGCTCTGAGATGTAAACGACAGAGACGTCTGTAGCCTATGTGAAGACGTCAAGTGTTTTTGTCTCCAGATACTCGAACTAGTGCAACGATGCAAAACATCTGTATGGTTCTAGATCTTGACGGTTTCCGTGTAAATGGTCGTTTCCTAGTGCGCGAACTTGGATATGCAACTCTAAATGGCGAAATGTGGTGCCTACCGTTTCAATCTTCGGCATCACCAACCTTTGTCGGTAAAAGACAGAAGGACAGTCAACTACGTATCTAAACCTGTGCTAGGCCTACCCTTTCGTCCTCTGCCTCGTGAAAAGGTGTGGTCGTTAGATCACGTTCCTAACATCGTGAAATATGCTTACAAACTTGCACGTACTGAAGAAGCTACTGTGGTGGGTTACGAAGGAGGTACTGTGGAAAGAAATCTCTTGGAACAATTAAATCTGCCCAGTGTTAATCTCGAACTTTACGGCTGCCCCAAATATTGTGATCTCCCGAAAGTTTCCCAGTTCGAGTGTGGTTATCACACCGGAGAGGACGTCCACTGCTCTTTAGCCGAAACAGTCGCTTTATTCAGATGGATCGATCGTCGTCGAGAACATGTCCCAACAAACACTCGCTTATCGGATCGTTCCTGATTGGTCGTCCCAGGTGGCGCGGCTCTCTAGTTAAATAGGGAGCGAGCGCTGTGTGCCACATTGTTCACAATGCAACCTAACAATCCAGATGCGTGGTGTCTCGGTGAAGATGTTTACGTTGTACCTACACTGTTCAAAAATAAGTTTTCTGTGCACGTACGCTGCTACAAGAAATATGAAAATGGTGAACTCATCTACCCTACACCTGTGGGGGTTAGCTTCTCCATACCTGAATGGGAGGCTTTGTGTGTCGTGGTCCCCCACAGAGGATCAAGTGAAAATCGGCCCCGATCAACAGACATGGTACATGACACATGGTTTACGTGTCTACATGTATCGAACTGTGGATGGTGAACGTTGTGTCGACTTCATCAAAGAATCAGCAGACCAAAGAACTCTACAGTTCCGTGTTGTGAGATGTTGTATAACACTGAATGCTTTGCAGTGGTTCACGCTGGCTATCCACGTAGACGAAGTGATGCGCATTGTGCATAGCGTGAGCGGGACCCCCAAAGATCACCAACTCCATACAGCTATTATGGAACATTCAGAATCCGTTCGACCTTTCCTGCTGGGCCCTGTTTTCGACGCCCCCGATTGTGTTTACCCACTGTTGGTGAATATTTTTCAGCAAGAACTTATGCGCGTGATACCGTTAGATGGACTACAACCCGAAGAAAAAACATCGACTATCGTAGGGTGGTCTGGTGACTTGGTCATTAACGCTCTAGCACAGGTATTTGTGGATACGGCCTGGAAACGAGGTCTGTTGAATTTTGTAGATTCTGGTTTTGTTTGCACTCTAAAATATAACGCTATTGTCGACGAGGCAAAAAATGAAATGTATAAATTAAATAAATAATTGTAACCTTATATAATGTGTCTGTCTTTTCATCCAATGTCATTTTAGTCCTGGTATGGATAGGAGAAAGAAGGTGTTAGCTAGTGTGGGTAGTGTAATCGTGACATTGTTAAGATAGCACTGCTTGTATTAGAACTTGTAGCTCCTAGTAAAAATATTCTGTGCTGGGAGTCAAAAGCCTTAGACGACGAATACAAAATTCGTGTGTGTAACTTAACAGTGGACATCAGACAGTTTATAGGGGACATTCTTACAGTTACAGGTGTTACACTTTCGCTACATCAATGGCAAAACCTGGTGGGGTACGACGTATGGGTGCAGCAGAAAACAAAACTTTGGAGTCCAATTATTTCGACCCCGAAAGAGGATTCGGTAGTGTAAAAAAGTTAGATGTGAATACGGGACTGCCACTCAAACTCGTCCGTGAATGGTTAAAAAAGCAACCTGCCTACACGCTACATAAACCTGTTCGCAGAAAGTTCCCCGTAACAAAGTTTACGTCACAGGGTTAGACGAACAATGGCAAGCCGATCTCATGGTCGTGAAAAATCTAATTCCTCGCTTCAATGACGGGTATCGTTACATATTAACAGTCATCGATGTGTTCTCGAGATACGGGTGGGCAGTGGCCATGAAGGCTAAAACAGGGAAAGAAATGGTGTTGGCTTTCAAAAAAATCTTTTCCAAGGGTCAGTCCCCAATGAATTTAAATACGGATCATGGTACGGAATTTACCAACAGAGTGTTCCAGAAATTCCTGAAAAAGAAAGGTATTCGGTTCTTTGCCACCTACTCTGACAAAAAAGCAGCTTTGGTGGAGAGATGGAATCGCACCCTACGCGAGCTACTGGGGAGATATTATACACGCAATAACACCTACCGCTACCTGGACGTGCTACCGCGTGTTGTACGGGGATACAACGCCACCATTCACAGTGCACACGATAGGGCTCCCAAGGATGTGAACTTACGCAACGAAGACGTTGTGTGGGTTCGACTCTATCGCAATCCGACCATAGTAAAAGAAAAACCGGCATTTAAAGTGAGGGACACGGTTCGACTAGCCAGTGTAAATGTACCCTTCAAGAAGGCAGGAACGCATTTGTGGACCGAAGAAATATTTATAGTCGACAAGGTGTTACAGCAACAACCCCCTGTGTACATCATACGGGATTCCGAGGGAGAAGTGTTGAAAGATACATTCTATAAATCGGAACTTCAAAAAGTGACAGAACCCGCACTTTACACTGTTGAGAAAATAATCGAACGAAAAGGTCACAAGGCACTGGTCAAATTTCGTGGTTATCCTAAACCTTCCTGGATCCCTAAAAAATGGATAGTTTCTACCTGACCCTACCCTCCACGGCTAGTCAGAATATTTACCCAAACAATTCGCAGACTGATTTCACGGTTCGTCTAGCACAACCCGAGTGGAAAATGGAAAGTGGGACTAGCAGAAGTTCATTTACCCGTGAGCTGGTACAATGTGGACGGTTCTAATGACACATATGAATATTACGCTCCCACCGAAGAATACAGGAAAATCAAACTTAAACCGGGTAAAATAACTCGAATGGAACTGTTGTCTCTCCTTACCACCCAGCTCCCAAAAGAAATAATAGTGTCCTATAACAGCGGTTACTGGGTATTCAAACCGAGTGAGGGATACGGTTTGATGTTTCCTAAAACGAATTTCGGCAAAATTCTGTGTATCGGGGAGGGTGAAGTTGACAAACCCTTCCACCAATGATTTGCCAGCAAACTTTGCAATACACCAACGTTCGATATAGATGACGAGTGTTATTTCTACGTGATACCCCCAGGTAGTTTCCAAGAACAAAAGGTACCCCACGGACGATACGAAACTGTCGAATCATTATTCGATGCAATGAACCAGATGTTACCCTACAGGCTGAGAAAAGCTTACCGTTTCAAGCAACAGGCAGATCACACCGTATTGATGGATACAGACAAGTCGCATTACATTAAATTTCCTAGATTGAACCCCGGATTAGGAGACATGCTACGAATTACTAAATTAGATATATCGCTGAATAAAGTCCTGGGTGACTATCCCATCGATATGAACAGAGGAATGTATGGTATTTATTTGTATTCAGACCTGATTGCGCCTCAGTTGTTAGGTGATACTCATGGCGAACTGTTGCGTGTCGTGAACCCTGCCGTCAGAACCAGTAATAACGAAGCCATTGTTGCAGTGTATCAGCAACCTGATTACTACCCCCTTGCAAGGAACAGTTTCGAGAGTGTTGAAACGGTCCTTCATACCGACACCGGAGAACCTCTGCATTTTAAATTCGGTAAAGTTTTAGTCAAGTTACATTTCCGCCATGAGGGTTAAATTCGTTCCCCCTTCTGCAGATGCCTACGTGAGCTACTACAAGAGTCAAACGGGGAAGGGTGTGTTCCGTGGTCCTTGTTATCAGAGAGGCGATGGGCTAGGAAGCATCTTTGCTAGGATCGGACGTTTCGTGAGCCCTCTCGTACGACCTGCTCTGTCCACCCTACGTAAGGGTGGGCTACGGTTCGTTTCAGAGATGTCCCAGGGGCAAAATTTCAAATCTGCAGCCAAAGCGGGTCTCCGTGAAGCGGGTGCTGACTTCTTACAACATGCCAGTTCAAAGCTGCAGGGAGGGAAAGGAATAAAACGCCGCCGTCAGCATCCCAAGGTTCATAAAGTGAAGAGACACTGTACTGTGCAGGACGTGTTTTCATCATGAGCATTCATAAAATTCACGCTGATTCTGGCGACTGTGCCAATTCAGAACTGGACCTGTTTCTGGTTCCTCCCACTGTCTCACAATTAGAAAGAGGTTGTTATGTCAATTATTTACCTGTGGCCTCCTTGGAAGGTAATGCTCGACTTGAATTCATCGTGAAGGGAACGGACGATTACATTGATCTATCCCGATGTCACCTACGCCTCGTCTTGAAAATTGTAAAATCCGATGGTACAGCACCGTCGGAAGTGATTGCCCCCTGCAATCATTTCTTCCACGCCCTCTTCAGCCAGGTAGATGTCTTCCTCAACGATCACCTAGTGAGTGCTTCTCACACCCTGTACCCCTACAGGGCGTACCTGGAGACTCTATTGAATTACGGTACCGATGCCACACGAAGTCAGCTCGGCACGTCGCTCTGGTACCTCGACACCCCCGGTAAAATGGAACTGACCAGCCGGGAGAATGAGGGATGGCACCAGCGCAAGGGGTACGTCAAACCAACAGGTATCAAACTCATCTCGTGGATCCACACCGACCTGTTTAATCAAGATCGTTACATGCTCAATCAAGTCGACCTGAGACTGCGTTTGCTGAGATCCAAACCCGAATTCTGTCTCGTGACAGGTGAAGTGGACCCCTCTTACAAAGTACAGATACACGAAGCCGAATTTTTCGTGCGTAAAGTCAAACCCACTTCGGGTGTCATCCTCGCACACGCTCGCCTGCTGGGTTCGGAGAGTGCCAAGTACCCTCTGCGAAGAACGGATTTACGTATGTTTTCCATTGCTTCGGGACTGACGAGTGTGAACCGTGACAATTTATTTCTCGGTCAGCTCCCTGTGCGTCTGGTACTGGGTATGCTGGAAAGTACCAGCCTGAATGGATCGTATGAAAAAAATCCCTTCAACTTCCAACATTTAGACTTAAACTACATCAGTCTTCACATTGACAGTGATCATCAGTCCTACGCCCCCGACTTTGCGAATGGGCGCTATCTCCGCTGTTACCAAGGATTATTGGAAGCTGTTGATGCCTGTAAATCCGATAGTTTTATTAACTTATTGCGAAAAGCCTATGGAGAAGGTTTTACATTGTTTGGATTCCAATTGACCCCCGAGCAACGTGAATGCAATCAAGTGTTTTCTTTAATAAAGAGTGGGAGTGTGAGAGTCGAATTAAAGTTTGCCAAGCCGCTACCCGCATCGGTCACTGTGATCCTGTATGCCGAATACCAGAATTTGCTGGAAATTCCATTGGATCGTAAAGTCCTGTTTGGCTACAGCTCATGAATACCTATCAGCTAGAATCCATCCTTTCGATGTTACCCACAAGTCTCGGTGTGTTCCCCCGTGACAGACTACCTCGCAGAATCAATCAACCAGAAGCCTTGTTTATCTACATTACCGATCCGTTCTCCATGCCTGGAGCCCACTGGATAGCAGTTTACAAGAAAGGAATGCACGTGGATCACTTTGACGCCCTAGGTATGAGTCCCGATGTCTCCATGCAAGAATACTACAGTCGACTAGTCATACGTCACGTCTTACATCCTTCGATACTTCTGCAGGACCCCCTGGGAGACACTTGCGGTGCTCACTGTCTGTATTTCCTGTTTAAAAGAGCATGTGGTTCGACTCTTCCCACAGTACTGCATCGTGATTACACGTGTCGAGTAGACTTTAACGACTGCATGGTGTTGTGATGGCTCTCCGAACTCCTTCAAATATTATAATTGCTGCTCCTTCACAGTGTGGAAAGACGACTTTCACTCTGAAACTCATCAAAGAAGCCGCACAAGTATTCGAACCCCCACCCCAACGTGTCGTTTACTGCTACGGGGAGTGGCAGCCTGCTTTTGAACCCTTCAAGAAAACGGTGGAATTTTATGAAGGATCTGGAGATACCTACGGATCTGGAATTTGATCCCCTCAGACCTACACTTCTTGTACCGGATGACTTGATGGAACAGTCTGTAGCCAGCGAACGCATATCACAATTGTTTATTCGTGGTGGTCATCATAAAAATATTACGATTGTCCTGATATTACAAAATTTGTTTTTAAAGGGAAGACATTCGAGGACTATATCGCTCAATGCTCACTACATGTTTTTATTTTGCAACTGTCGGGATGCTTCACGAATAACCCACCTTGCGAGACAAGTGTACCCCCATCAATCTAAACTCCTGACGGATGCTTATAGGTTAGCTACACAAGCAACCTGTGGCTATTTGTTTGTTGACCTTCATCCCAGAACGTTAGATACTGAAAGGCTCCGTGCAAAGATTCTTCCATCAGAAGAACCCGAAATACTTTACGTTCCAAATGAAAGTTAAATCTCAAGGTCCTTCAGTACTTACCGAAACTAGGGGGAAAGCAGCGTGCAGCTATGTTGAAGCACATCTCCGACCCCCAGATGTATGCTCTATGTGAAGTGTGTTCCAATTTCTTAAAAGGCAATATACCTGTTTCCCCCAGAGTATTAAAGAATTTACGCCAGCACAAGACGGTCATAAGGAGTTTAGCGACCAAGCATACATCTGTGCGCCACAAGAAACGTCTCCTACAATGTGTGTTCAGGGTTCATTATACCACTATTGACTGCTGCCCTCCCCCTGCTGGTCTCGTTATTTAGAAAAAAAATGATTTCAGTGAAAGCAGTGCAGAGATAAAACATAAGAAGAAAAGTGTGTGATTTAGACTCAGAGATGAAGAAAATATTGGAGTCTGGTGATGCTGACGATAAGTCTGAAAAGTATCTGACTGCTTTGAAAAATTATTTGTTATTCTCAAAACAGCTCGACACTCCACAGGAAGTAAAGGTCAAGATCCCCCAAAGCGCTATAGCTGAAGAGCGTCCCCCAAAAGACATTGCTCTTCCCACCCGATGTAAGAAAAGAAAATTATCCGAGTGAACGGCGTATTGAAAATATCTGTAAAAAAAACTTTCCAAGACTTGTGTGTTTGAAGACTTGTATTGGTAAACCATGTATTAAAAATCTGTATCCAATAAAAGAAAGTAAAACTGATAATATGCCTCTTGCCATTTTTACGTCTCTTCCCATTCAATGTTTTCACACTGATGGTTCATTCAATGTTTGACACCCAAACCCGGAAGTGATCTGCATGACTGCGCTCGAATGTACGCGCGCTGCTACACTCAGGAGTACAGCAGAGGGCGTTGGTGCCGATGGGCGGGGCAGTGAGAATGCTGCTGCAGCAGCGAGACTTGGAGGGGAGCATCGCACTGTGCAGATCACTGATAAGACTTACGGAGTACCTGAAAAATAAAGTTACCTCTTGCTTTCTCCCACCATAGTGTCTTCCAGTGCTGAGAAATAAAGAGACAAATTTTTTGAAATCTTTTTTATTAAAAAATTCACATGACAGATCCACTGTTGGTTTCACATGACAGATCCACTGTTGGTTTCACATGACATATCCAATGGTGGACAGTAAAACAATTCACATGACATATCCAATGGTGGACAGTAACACAATTCACATGACATATCCAATGCTGGACAGTAATACAAGTTTCAAAAACTGCTGACGACGCCGAGTGCGAGGGCATTACGAGTGATTAATTAAAGTCCGCTACGGACACTGAAATAAAGTCCCCTAAGGACACTGAAATAATGATTAAGATCCATTAAGGATACTGAAATAATTTAAAAAAGGTCCATTAAGGACACCGAAATAATGATTAAGATCCATTAAGGACATTGATATAAAAGGTGTACATTGAAATAATAAATAAAGGTGTACAATGAAATAAATAAAGGTGTAATAAATAAGTTGAAAACTGTACAATGAAATAAATAAGTTGAAAACTGTACAATGAAATAAAGGTGTAATATGAAATAAATAAGTTGAAAACTGTACAATGAAATAAATAATATGAATAAGTGGAAAACTGTACAATGAATAGGGTGAAATAAATAAGTTTTAAACTGTACATTTACTCATCCATGAGTTGGATAAGGGTATCCAGGCCCAGGTCATTGTAACCATAAGGTACAGTGAGAGTTATCCTTATATATACCTATTTTAAGGCTAACCTAGATACCGCTTATCTAGGTTAGCCTTAAACCTTTTCACCATGGGCTTATTCGTAAGTGACCCATCCACTTTATTACGAATTACATTGAAAGGGACTTCGAAGGTCTCGCTGGTTGGGGAGTTCCCTAGCACCATGGATTTTAGAAGTTCAAAATTGTATGTGCACCGGTTTTTCTTCGTGATTGATATGCCTTTGGCGTGAAGAATTTCATCCCCGTTACTCAGCCGAAGGGCATAACGTTTGGCTCCCGCGCTAACATAGTCAGTGATGTGTACACCGGAGCCGTACTTTGAAGAAATTTCATCTACGAGACCTCCGAGAAAGGGATTTTGTGGTGGTGTGTAGGTGTCGCGAGGAGACGTTGTATAAATTACTGAATCCGTGTCAGAATACATTGCATGACTGTTTAATTTTGATAGAAGCTCGTACAGTTTTAGTCTGGCGTGACTCGTCACCATTGCGGCGAGAATCAGGCTTCCACGGGTGTTCGCTGGAGTGGCAGACTCCGACAGCTTGTGCGTGACAAGCATGGCCTGATCACTGATAATGGCGACGTCAGTGATGACTAGCGATGCATCCGTCAAGAGCTCCATGTACTTGACAGGACACCTCACAATGGTCGTCTGGGTTCGACTCATGTTCTTCGCATGCTTCCCCCATGACGAATTAAGCGAGACCTTGGAAAGTGTACGCTTAAGGTTGTTTTTTTTTTAACTTCCGAGGGGAGGATCCGAACCCCCTCCGCCTGGAAGAAGGCCTCACAGAAGGCTTCCTTTTGCTCCTCGGTCTGCACGTCAGGGGGAAACCCGGAGTAGCGCTGCTTCAGCCCCAGAAAAGTATCTATGTACCCAGCATAGACACCTCCCTTTTTGGTTGCAGGATCATATTGCAGGATGGTATTGAAATGCCACATGTCGTGGAATTGAAGAAGTTTGTATCCAGCACGCATCGCAGCGTAAATTTTGAACGTTGGCCAAGATCCTGTCAATGCGCGCTGGTTCACGATGTGCTGACAAGGGGGTGCCAGCTGACCATCCGCACAGATCCTACAAAGGGGGAAAAGCAGCTTCCCATTACACCTGTAGGGAAGTACATGGATGAACAAATCGTCGGGGGGTAACAGTGTGGCATGTGCAATGCCAAAATAGTGGTCGAGGTCCGTGGCGAAATCGGAGGTGATCCGAACCGGGTGACCTTTACCGAATGGAGCCTTCTTGCAAACATAAGGGTACAGGCTGTTGTAATCAACGTAATTAAGGCTGCATCCTACGTCCGCTGATGCAAAGATGAAAAACACCTCCACGCGCCCTCCGTAGAGGTAGTCACGAGCCCCTATACGCCTGATAGGCTCGACGGATTTATAAATTAATGCGACGGGTGGGTTTTTGCGCATTAAATCGTCGAATTCGTGTTCCCACATGATTTTGCATGTGTACCCGTTCATCAGCACTTTCAAGGTCTCAAGACGATCCATGGTCCGGGTGTTTAGCAGACCAAATGGCTTTCTCGTGCGCTGATCTATTTTTTCAGGGTTGAAACATTTCAAGCAGTGATGATACTAACATCCTAAAAATTCGTAATAACAACGGGTACTGTGGCACACGCCATCCAATTTGTACTGCCCTATCTTATATTCACCTCCGGGTGATCGCGCAGTTTGAATTTCGATATTGTCCTTGGAAGCCTCATACTCTAACCATGCGACAGCTTTTAAGGACTGCCGGTCATTACTTGCCGAATACCCTTGGGCGGGACATACACCGAGGGTATTCTTTTGCAGAAACTTCCCACGGAAAATGCGAAGACAAGCGCCGGCAATAGTCAGGTCACGTGCAAATGGGTCTACGCCTGTGAGATTTAAAAATTTCTCACGGAAAGCTTGGGCACCTCGCCACACAACTCTGTATCTGCCTTGCAGTAATACAGAAGTTGTTGTTGAAAATCCCAGAGTTCAAGGCTTGCTGCGACATACCACTCGTTGAATTCTGATAGAGTTTCGGGCTCCATGTCTTCCGGCTGGAAAAAAAGCCGTTCAGGGATGGGTCCTGCATACTGCAGATTTTCCTCCTTCATGAATTTAAAGGAGAAAAAGCTGTTCACCGTATCCAAGTTGAAGGTCTTCGTGAATGATCGAAGAGGAGCCTGAATAAAGGACAACGTGTCGATGAACCTTATTTTAAGGCCAGGTAAAAAGATACCTAAAATCTTGGATCCATCGAACACGAGATCCGGTTTTAAAAATTTTCTGTACAGGTAACTAATGTGAACATGCCGTCAAAGCCTTTCAGATTATGTGCGAGGACTGTGGTGTCCTTGAATCTTTGAACCCCAGGACGTACTTCAGCCAGAATCCAATCCATAAAGGCATCCGTTTCTGGGAATGAGGCGTAAACCCACTCGTCGTCCACTTGGTATGTGACCACACATAGTATCGGTTTCAGCAACCCGTCGGCACACTGCACAGTCTCTACATCAAAGTAGAGGTAAGTCTGACCGACAGGGTCAATTTTGCAGGGCTCGACGAATTTTAAGGTGTCAACCTTACAAACGTGCTTTTTCAGGGGGTCCTACAAGCTGATGCACTTAACGCAGCGATGCTGCGTCTGATATGCCTTCAGCAGGTGCGCCTGAAAGCATTCAGCCCCACGCAAATACACACAATACACCGTGCAGAGCAACAGCTCCCTTGCATGAACCACATCGGTTGACAGGCACCTGTTGCAGGTTCCCTTGCAAACGTGCCCATTATTAGAACCCTTTACACAGTTGTGACAGAACTGCTTAACCCCGAAAAACCCTGATGGCTTGGTAATCACGTCGTAATGCCCCGCACTAAACAGCAAATAAAGGTTGTCTCCACCTTCGGGACCAATGAAGAAGATGGGGAGAAAGGCGTTGTCAGCAGAATACACTACAATCCTGAACTGTGTCAGTTGCGCTTGGAAGAGACGGACTTTTGTGAGTCCACATGGACCCTCAGGAATACCCGCATCCAAGTGAAGTTGACGGGTTTCCTGGCGTTGTAAAGGGTAGCGATAACAGGCAATTTTGGTGTAGCTGTTTGCCAACCCTTTATTTTTCAAGCAGAGCTCTCGTGCGACGATGAGAGCTCTTGCTAGACAAATCTCGTCGCGGTTGATGATTCTCACGACGGCTCTCTTATTGCAGACAAAAGACTGGACATCCACGAGGCTGCGCTTCTCAGGTCCTGCACGTCTCCCGTCATTACCGCTGCCAAACCGGTCCAGGTCACCACAGACAAAGTCGAACTCCAATTCGCTCCCGGGACCGAGAGACTCATTTGACTGCACCACTTTGTCTAGTGCAGCCATGAATCTCTCCCCCGTCAGGCCATTACGCCGAATTAGAGCCAAGTTGACGGGGGTTTTCAAATCCCGGGAGCGTAAACATAGCCGCACGTGGCTATACTCCCCTGTGGGGACGACGTCGGCTAGCATTTTCTCGTGCAGGTCGTGCAGGACCGGGAGGAAATTATAAGGTTCCACATTCTCCATACCTCCAAGTAGCACACTCGTGGAGACGAATTCTGTCTTGAATTTTGTTGAGTTGTACCGCCGAGTGTGCGACACAGTGTAGTGGGGAGACTCTGTAGAGCTGACATCAGAGGTGGTTGCGTTGGCAGGAACGTTGGAGAATGTACTGACAAGAACGTTGGAGAATGCAGACCTAGAGAGATAATTTAGTCTCAGAATATGCAGTACATTTGCATGTTTTTTTTATCTTAGAACAGAAAATGAAAAGGTAACATGCTTCAGTTTGCTAACTTGATCAAAAATCTAATATTTAACTAAAGTTTGAAAATTATCGTTTAGAATAAAAAAAAGTAAAATGACTTTACAAGGGTAGAAAAATCTATATTGAACTGAACAGTTATGTTGTAATAAAAGCACACTTTACTAGCTTGAGCAAAAATCTAACTAAAGTTTGAAAATTATCATTTAGAATAAAATGACTTTACTAGTTAGAAAAACAGAAACAAATATAAAACTCTATATTGAACGTTAGTAAGTGGTTCAGTTGAGCGCCTTAAGGACAACATTAAATAAAATTACATTTACCTGCTAGCGGTGGAGGTACCAGCGGCGACAGTGAATGGTGTCCTTATGTCGGAGGAGACGGGAACACGGACCAGTACGCTGGAGGGTCCGGCACCAGTGGAAGGGATAGACCTGGATAGATAATTTAGTCTCAGAATATGCAGTACTTTACATGTTTTTTTATCTTAGAACAGAAAATGAAAAGGTAACATGCTTCAGTTTGCTAACTTGATCAAAAAAACTAAGTAACTAAAGTTTGAAAATTATCATTTAGAATAGATGACTTTACATGGTATAAACAAATATAAAAATCTATATTTAACTGTATGTTAGTAAACGGTTCAGTTGAGCACCTTAAGGGTAACTCAACATTAAATAAAATTACATTTACTTCACACAGCTTGATCAAAAAACTAACTAAAGTTTGAAAATTATCATTTAGAATAAAATGACAGAGTAGAAACAAATATAAAACTCTATATTGTGCGTTAGTAAGTGATTCAGTTGAACACATTAAGGACAGCATTAAATAAAATTTCATTTACCCGGTAGCGACGGAGGGGTCAGCAGAGAACACGGACATGACGTCAGATGAGGCAGGAGCGTCGGAGGAGCCAGCAGGGCCGGCTGAAACTCTCTTGACAGCCGCATCCATCACGGTGCCTGCGTTAATGAGATCGGCGGGTGCATTGTGAGACCTAGAAAGATAATTCAGTCTCAGAATATGCAGTACTTTACGTGTTTTTATCTTAGAACAGAAAATGAAAAGGCAACTTTGCTAGCTTGATCAAAAAAACTAATATTTAACTAAAGTTTGAAAATTATCATTTAGAATAAAATGACTTTACTAGTTAGAAAACTCTATATTGAGCAGTTATGTTGTAATAAAAGCACACTTGACTAGCTTGCGCAAAAATCTAAGTAAATATTTAACTAAAGTTTGAAAATTATCGTTTAGAATAAAATGACTTTACTAGTTAGAAACAAATATAAATATCTATATTGAACTGAACAGTTGTAATAAAACCACACTTTACTAGTTTGACCAAAAAATCTAACTAAAGTTTGAAAATTATCGTTTAGAATAAAACGACTTTACAGGGTAGAAAAACAGAAACAAATCTATATTGTACGTTAGTAAGTGATTCAATTGAGAGCCTTAAGGACATTATTAAATAAAATTTTATTTACCTGGTTGCAGTTGAGGGTACGACGGGGACGTAGGGATTTCCCATACCCGCTACGACAGTGGACTGACGACGTTTCTTGAGGGAAAGTTTCGATGTCCTTTGCCTTAATTCCCTGCCTCCCTGTTGGAGTAGACAAACGCGCTTTGGCTGTGTAGGAAGCTCAGGTGTGGAAGGTCTTTTGGCGACCGCCTCTAGAGTGCGCACTGCCGTGAGTAGCTCTTCAAAGCAGTCGGCATCAGTGGAAGGACCAGCATCAGACCTGGATAGATAATTTAGTCTCAGAATATGCAGTACTTTACATGATTTTTATCTTAGAATAGTTATGTTGTAATAAAAGCACACTTTACTAGCTTGATCAAAAAAATCTAATATTTAACTAAAGTTTGAAATTATCGTTTAGAACAAAATGACTTTACTAGTTAGAAACAAATATAAAAATCTATATTGAACTGAACAGTTGTAATAAAAGCACACTTGACTAGCTTGATCAAAAAATCTAACTAAAGTTTGAAAATTATCATTTAGAATAAAATAACCTTACTAGTAAGAAAAATCTATATTGAACCGAACAGAAAATGAAAAGGTAACATGCTTCAGTTTGCTAACTTGATCAAAAATCTAAGTAAATATTTAACTAAAGTTTTGAAAATTATCATTTAGAATAAAAAAGTAAAATGACTTTCATTTAGAATAAAATAACCTTACTAGTAAGAAAAATCTATATTGAACCGAACAGAAAATGAAAAGGTAACATGCTTCAGTTTGCTAACTTGATCAAAAATCTAAGTAAATATTTAACTAAAGTTTTGAAAATTATCATTTAGAATAAAAAAGTAAAATGACTTTACAGGGTAGAGAAATCTATATTGAACTGAACAGTTGTAATAAAAGCACACTTTACTAACTTGATCAAAAAATCTAACTAAAGTTTGAAAATTATCATTTAGAATAAAATGACTTTACTAGTTAGAAACAAATATAAAAATCTATATTTTACATTAGTAGGTGATTCAGTTGAGTATCTTAAGGACAACATTAAATAAAAATTCATTTACCTGGTATCAGTTGAGGATCCAGCACGGGAAAATTCTCGCATAGTGGACATCTCAGGTAGAGAAGGATCGACGAGCAAGCAGGACTGGCAGGTAGAGAAGGATCGGAGAGCGAGCAGGGTTGACAGGTAGCAAACTGACAGATGAAGAACACGGAGTGACAGTCGCTGAGAAGTCGATGTTTATATACCCCCACTCGACTTTGACCATTGCGCAATGTGGATTCTAGGAAACATCTATTTTTAAACCTTATCAGCGTCAAATGCAGACACAGTGAAGCGCTGGACATTTAACCTTTTGACCTTCCAGCTGATAAAGGATTGCATCATATCGTGTGATGTGGCGAAAGTGTTGTTGCTACCCACTGATAAGCGATCTGAAGGATGTCAACAGGTAACGTACGATTTCCGATACACTGATAACGGTCTTTGAAAACTTTTAGACTGCTGAACGTCTAAAGGTAGATCTTATATACAAGTCCTACGAATAATTTAAACCAAATTTTATTAATTTTTCTGTGAAATAGTTACTGTGTCATTCTTCTAGTAAAATACGTGGACCTTGGATCCGATGAGGTTTTTACCCAAAATTAGCGTGGAGGTATCGAATCATGCTTAGCGATGGAATGATTTTTTTTTCCCGATTAAACACATCTAGAGTAAACTGATTTATTACGAGCGCTGGATGATTTTAATAAAGGTGAGTGAGAGTGTTTATTTACTAGGGGATCGATTAACGGGGTTGGAAAAAATAAATACCGAAGGAGTTTTAATAAAAGGGAATCGTTTAGCAGTCCTGGCGAAATGAATACCAAAAGATTTTTAATAGAGGTGACTTTTAATAGAAAGGGTTTTAATTAATAAGAATACAACTTTGACAGTTAATTTTTACAATTGAGACTTGTGTCATCCTTTTCTGCGGAATTATTCTGAGACTTGTAATCCGAGGGAAGGAGGGGGCTTAAAATATAGGTAGGGCTTAAACTATAAGTCAACCAGGGGGTCTGCAAGAGGAGGGTTTAAAATATAGGTATTTATTACAACATTAAAATATAGGTCAACCAGGTGGCTTGCAAAATCCAGGGCTTAAAATATAGGTGAGTCTGAAATAAAGAAAAATCGAGACTATTCGAGAAGGGGAGCTTAAAATATAGGTGGGTCAACCAGGGGGTTTGCAAAATCGAGGTTTTAAAATAAAAGGTTAGTCTGAAATAAAGAAAAATCGAGACTATTCGAGAAGGAGGACTTAAATTTAGAGTTAAAAACTAGATAACACCAGGGGTTAAAAGGGGAAGGAATTTTTAATTATGAATTATTACTTATGAATTATTAATTATGAATTATTAATGCCACGGCAGTTGCGACACCAGGGTCAATTTTCTGTTGATTGCAACATAGGGGTCAAAGTTCAGAAGGCAACGTGGACCAACACAGGTCAATTTCCGGTCGGTGACGTCATAGGGGGGAAAGCACTGTGCAAATGGGGATTCGTATAATGCGACGATACTTCTGAAGTCACTCAGAGAAATGAAACAACTGAAATATCATCTGCCCTCCATAACCCCATTTTAGTTCAAACGGATTTTTATCATTCTTTTCGTTTCTGATCTTAGTAAACGAAACAAGTGGAAATCAATGGAAATCAGTCAGAGAAATGATACAACTTAAACTGCATCTGCTCTTCATAATCCTATTTTGGTTTAAACGTATTTTTATAATTCGATTCGTTTCTCATCTTACTAAATGAAACAATCGGAAAACAATGGAAGTCACTCAGAGAAATGAAACAACTCAAATAACATCTGCTCTCCAGAATCCCATTTTGGTTGAAACGGATTTTTATAATTCTATTCGTTTCTGATCTTACTAAGCGAAACAATGGGAAATCAGTGGAAATCACTCAGATAAATGAAACAACTGAAATTACATCTGCTATCCATAATCCCATTTTGGTGAAAACGGATTTTTATAATTCTATTCGTTTCTGATCTTAATAAATGGAAGAGTCGGAAATCATCGGAAGTCACTCGGAGAAATGAAACAACTGAAATTATATCTCATCTCCATAATCCGATTTTGCTTCAAACGGATTTTTATACTTCTTTCCGTTTCTGATCTTACTAAACGAACCAATCGGAAATCAATGGAAGTCACTCAGAGAAATGAAACAACTGAAATGATATCTGCTGTTCATAATCCTATTTTGGTTTAAACGGATTTTTATAATTCTGTTCGTTTCTGATCTTACTAAACAAAACAATCGGATATCAATGGAAGTCACTCAAAAAAAATGAAACAACTGAAGTTACATCTGCTCTCCATAAGCCCATTTTGGTTGAATCGGATTTTTAAAATTGTATTCGTTTCTGATCTTACTAAACGAAACTATCGGAAATCAGTGGAAGACACTCAAAGAAATGAAACAACTGAAATGACATCTGCTCTACATAATCCCATTTTGATGGAAACGGATTTTTATAATTCTCTTCGTTTCTGATCTTAGTAAACGAAACAATCGGATATCAATGGAAGTCACTCGGAGAAATGAAACAGCTGAAATTACGTCTGATCTCCATAATCACATTTTGGTTGAAACGGATTTTTATAATTCTATTCCTTTCTGATCTTACTAAACGAACAAATCGGAAATCAATGGAAGTCACTCGTAAAAACGAAACAACTGAAATTACATCTGCTCTCCATAACCCATTTTGGTTGAAACGAATTTTTGTAATTCTATTCCCGTCTCATCTTACTAAACGAAACAATCGTAAATCAATGGAAGTCACTCAGAGAAATGAAACAACTGAAATGACATCTGCTCTCCATAATCCCATTTTGGTTGAAACGGATTTTTATAATTGTATTCGTTTCTGAACTTATTAAACGAAACAATCGGATATCAATGGAAGTCACTCGGAGAAATGAAACAGCTGAAATTACGTCTGATCTTCATAATCACATTTTGGTTGAAACGGATTTTTATAATTCTATTCCTTTCTGATCTTACTAAACGAAACAATCGGAAAACAATGGAAGTCAATCAGAGAAATGAAACAACTGAAATTACATCTCCTCTCCATAATCCCATTTTAGTTCAAACGGATTTTTATCATTCTTTTCGTTTCTGATATTAGTAAACGAAACAAACCGAAATCAATGGAAGTCACTCGAAGAAATGAAACAACTGAAGTTACATCTGCTCTCCATAATCCCATTTTGGTTGAATCGGATTTTTATAATTGTATTCGTTTCTGATCTTACAAAACGAAAGAATCGGAAATCAAAGGAATTCATAGAGAAATTGAAATAGCTCATATTAATATATATTATAATAATACAACACTGGTTCAAATGGATTTCCACAATTTTATTCATATCTGATCTTACTAAACGAAACACTCGGAAATCAATGGAAGTCACTTGGAGAAATGCAACAAATGAAATTTCATCTGCTGTTCGTAATCCCATTTTGGTTTAAACGGAATTTTATAATTCTATTCGTTTCTGATCTTAGTAAACCAAACAATCGGAAATCAATGGAATTCATTAATAAATTGAAACAGCTCATATTAGCATCTATTTAGAATAATCCAACTCTGGTTGAAACAGATTTCCACATTTTAATTCATTGATGATGTTACTAAACGAAACATTCGGAAATCAATAAAAGTTACTCGAAGAATGAAACAACTGAAATCACATCTGCTCTTCATAATCCCATTTTGGTTGAAATGGATTTTAAAATTCTATACGTTTCTAATCTTACTAAACAAAACAATTGGAAATCAATGGAAGTCATTCAGAGAAATGAAACAACTGAAATTTCATCTGCTCTCCATAATCCCATTTTGGTTGAAACGGAATTTTATAATTATATTCGTTTCTGATCTTACAAAACCGAACTATCGGAAATCAGTGAAAGTCACTCAGAGAAATGAAAGAACTGAAATTACATCTGCTCTCCATAATCCCATTTTGGTTAAAACGGATTTTTAGAATTATATTCGTTTCTGATCTTACTAAACGAAACAATCGGAAATCAACGGAAGTCACTCGGCGAAATGAAACAACTGAAATTACATCTCATTTCCATAATCCCATTTTGGTTTACACGGATTTTTATAATTCTATTCGCATCTCATCTTACTAAACGAAACAATCGTAAATCAATGGAAGTCACTCAGAGAAATGAAGCAACTTAAATTACTTCTGCTATCCATAATCCCATTTTGGTTTCCACGGATTTTTATAATTCTATTGGCGTCTCATCTTACTAAACGAAACAATCGTAAATCAATGGAAGTCACTCAGAGAAATGAAACAACTTAAATTACTTCTGCTATCCTTAATCCCATTTTGGTTTCCACGGATTTTTATAATTCTATTGGCGTCTCATATTACTAAACGAAACAATCGTAAATCAATGGAAGTCACTCAGAGAAATGAAACAACTTAAATTACGTCTGCTATCCATAATCCCATTTTGGTTGAAACAGATGTTCATAATTCTCTTCTTTTCTAATCTTACTAAATGAAACAATCGGAAATCAAAGGAATTCGTAGCGAAATTGAAACAGCTCATATTAGCATCTATATGCTATAATCCAACTCTGCTTGAA
Organism: Ryuthela nishihirai; assembly: GCA_038380435.1. Classification (NCBI taxonomy): domain Eukaryota; kingdom Metazoa; phylum Arthropoda; class Arachnida; order Araneae; family Heptathelidae; genus Ryuthela; species Ryuthela nishihirai. The sequence goes on along the minus strand of JAWZYU010000015.1, from coordinate 5,634,922 downwards.
ATGGATTTCCACATATTTAATCATTTCTGATCTTACTAAACGATAAATTCGGAAATCAATGGAAGTCACTCGGAGAAATGAAAGAACTGAAATAACATCTGCTCCTCATAATCCTATTTTGGTTGAAACGGATTTTTATAATTCTATTCCTTTCTGAACTTACTAAACGAAACAATCGGAAATCAATGGAAGTTACTCAGAGAAATGAAACAACTGAAATTACATCTGCTCTCCATAATCCCATTTTGGTTCAAACGGATTTTTATACTTCTTTCCATTTCTGATCTTAGTAAACGAAACATTCGTAAATCAATGGAAGTCACTCTGAGAAATGAAACAACTGAAATTACATCTGATCTTCATAATCCCATTTTCGTTGAAACGGATTTTTATCATTCTATTATTTTCTGATCTTACAAAACGAAACAATCGGAAGTGAAAGGAATTCATAGAGAAATTGAAAGAGCTCATATTAGCATCTATTTGCAATAATACAACTGTGCTTGAAATGGATTTCCAGGTTTTTATTCATTTCTGATCTTACTAAACGAAACATTCGGAATTCAATGTAAGTCACTCAGAGAAATGAAACAACGGAAATTATATCTGCTGTTCATAATTCCATTTTGGTTTAAACAGATTTTTTCAAATCTATTCGTTTCTGATGTTACTAAACGAAATAATCGGAAATCAATGGAAGTCACTCAGAGAAATGGAACAACTGAGGTTACATCTGCTCTTCATAATCCCACATTGGTTGAAACGAATTCTTACAATTCTATTCGTTTCTGATCTTACTAAACGAAATAATCGGAAATCAACGGAAGTCACTCAGAGAAATTACATCTGCTCTTCATGACGAAAGCTTTTCTGCTTTTCATGATCTGCTTTTCATGATGAAAAAAATTTCATCTGCTTTTCATGATGAAAAAAATTTTGGTTGAAAGAGATTTTTATAATTCTATAAATTTTTGATCTTACTAAACGAACCAATCGGAAATCAATGGAAGTCACTCAGAGAAATGAAACAACTGAAATGTCATCTGCCCTCCATAATCCCATTTTAGTCAAACGGATTTTTATCATTCTTTTCGTTTTTGATCTTAGTAAACGAAACAATGGGAAATCAATGGAAATCAGTCAGATAAATGAAACAACTTAAATTGCATCTGGTCTTCATAATCCTATTTTGGTTGAAACGTATTTTTATAATTCGATTCGTTTCTCATCTTACTAAACGAAACAATCGAAAAACAATGGAAGTCACTCAGAGAAATGAAACAACTCAAATAACATCTGCTCTTCATAATCCCATTTTCGTTGAAACGGAATTTTATCATTCTATTCTTTTCTGATCTTACAAATCGAAACAATCGGAAATAAAAGGAATTCAGAGAGAAATTGAAAGAGCTCATATTAGCATCTATTTGCAATAATACAACTCTGCTTGAAAAGGATTATCATGTTTTTATTCATTTCTGATCTTACTAAACGAAGCATTCGGAATTCAATGGAAGTCACTCGGAGAAATGAAACAGCTGAAATTACATTTGATCTCCCTAATCCCATTTTGGTTGAAACGGATTTTTATAATTCTATTCCTTTCTGATCTTACTAAACGAAACAATCGGAAATCATTCGAAGTCACTCGGAAAAATGACACAACTGATACAACATATGCTCTCCATAATCCCATTTTGGTTGAAACGGATTTTTATCATTCTATTCTTTTCAAATCTTACTAAACGAAACAATAGGAAAACAAAGAAATTCATAGAGAAATTGAAACAGCTCAAATTAGCATCTATATGCTATAATCCAACTCTGCTTGAAATGGATTTCCACATATTTAATCATTTCTGATCTTACTAAACGATAAATTCGGAAATCAATGGAAGTCACTCGGAGAAATGAAAGAACTGAAATAACATCTGCTCTTCATAATCCCATTTTGGTTGAAACGGATTTTTTAATTCTATTCGTTTCTGATCTTACTAAATGAAACAATCGGAAATGAATGGAAGTCACTCGGAGAAAAGAAACAAATGAAATTACATCTGCTCTTCATAATCCCATTTTGGTTAAAACGGATTTTTATAATTCTATTCGTTTCTGATCTTAATAAACGAAACAATTGGAAATCAAAGGAATTCGTTAAGAAATTGAAACAGTTCGTATTAGCACCTATTTTACAATTATCCAATTGTAGTTGAAATCGATTTCCACATATTTAATCATTTCTGATCTTACTAAACTATATATTCGGAAATCAGTGGAAGTCACTTGGAGAAATGAAAGAACTGAAATTACATCTGCTCTTCATAATCCCATTTTGGTTGTAACGGATTTTTATAATTCTATTCTTTTCTGATCTTAATAAACCAAACAATCGGAAATCGAGGAATTCGTTAAGAAATTGAAACAGTTCGTATTAGCATCTATTTACAATTATCCAACTGTGGTTGAAACTGATTTCCACATTTTTATTCGTTAGTGATCTTACTAAACGAAACACTCGGAAATCAATGGAAGTCACTTGGGAAAATGAAACAACTGAAATTACATTTGCTCTTCATAATGCTATTTTGGTTGAAACGGATATTTATAATTCTATTCGTTTCTCATCTTAGTAAACGGAACAATCTGAAATCATTCGAAGTCACTCGGAAAAATAAAACAACTGAAATTACATCTGCTCTCTATAATCCCATTTTGGTTGAAATGGATTTTATAATTATATTCCTTTCTGACGTTACTAAACGAAATAATCGGAAATCAATGGAAGTCACTGAGAGAAATGAAACAACTGAAATTACATATGCTCTCTATAATATCATTTTGGTTGAAACGGATTTTTATAATTCTATTTGTTTCTGATCTTACTAAACGAAATATTCGGAAATCGATGGAAGTCACTCGGAGGAATGAAACAGCTGAAATTACATCTGCTCTTCATAATCACATTTTGGTTGAAAAGGATTTTTATAATTCTATTCGTTTCTGATCTTACTAAACGAAACAATAGGAAATCAATCGAAGTCATTCGGAGAAATGGAACAACTGAAATTACATTTGATCTCCCTAATCCTATTTTGGTTCAAACGGATTTTTAAAATTCTATTCCATTCAGATCTTACTAAACGAACAAATCGGAAATCACTGGAAGTCACTCGGAGAAATGAAACAACTGAAAATGCATCTGCTCTTCATAATCCGATTTTGGTTGAAACGGATTTTTAAATGGTAGCTAGGCGTAAACTGGAAGGAGAGCTGTGTACCAATCTCTAGTGATGATGCACAGAACCGGCCAGGTCTAGCACCTAATGTCCGACCCCGCCTTCTCGTGGTGCAGGCCGTTGGTACCTTTCAAAAGAGATATTCTCTTTTGGAAGTGAACGGAAGGGGAGGGTTGCCAGTTCAGTATGGCCTGCTGATCTGGTCATCTACGGCCACTTTTTTCTTTTTTTTCAACCCTGCTGAGGAGTGGTCAACTTCACAGGGTCCTGGTGCTGACCATTTATACCTACTAGACTGGACTTGTTTATGGATTTGAGCTTGATTATTGATCCTGGACTTGCTGCACTGGTGGGCCTCTGTTGAGGGAGAGTCTGCCGCTGTGTTTTCTGTTTGCCACTGGGTTGCCAGCTCTAAGTGAACAGAGGCATGGGATACCTTATATCAGCTGGTGGATAATCCTAATCAGAGGCCATCGCAGGTACCTGAACCTTACTTAGCTAGTTGGGCATCGTCAAGCCTAAACTGGAGTAATGCGTCTCAGGCAGTCCATGTGGCTCTTGAAAAAGTCCACTTGAAAAGGTGGTGCCTGAAGTTCCTACCAGCATCGGTGACTTCAGCCTTTAGCGGAGGAGGAACGGGTCTTTGCCCCATGCCTGCGATGAGGGGGCTGTTTGATATTGTTGGCCCTACCAATCTCAATAAACCTAATTTCTTTAAAAATCCTACTAATCATTTTCTCTCTGCAGGAACGTGGAACGTGAGGACATTACATAGAGATTATTCTCTTGATGTCCTCATGCAGGAATTCCAGCGCTATAACCTAGATATTCTAGGCTTGCAAGAGACCAGATGGACAGGTAAAGGTGAGATACTTAAAAATAACTTTAAATTTCTCTTTGCAGGGAGGGAGGATGGAAAGCATCACCAAGGCGTGGGTCTGCTGCTCAGCAGACATGCTAGTGATGCTCTTCTAGGATATGAGTGCATTAATGAAAGGTTTCTTACAGCAAAATTTCAGACAAGCATTAAAAACTTGAATGTTATCTGCTGTTATGCCCCCACTGAGGATGCTGATGAGGATGAGAAGGATAGGTTTTACGGACAACTTCAGGATATTTTGAATTCTGTCAAGAAAGGAGATATTACCCTTGTTCTTGGTGACTTCAATGCCAAAGTTGGTACTGACTCTGATCTTTGGGGAGGGGTGATAGGCCCTTTTGGTATTGGTAGCTGCAATGGTAATGGGCAACGTCTCCTACAGGTAAGTAAACTCAATGGTTTCAGAATAACTAACACATATTACAAACACCGCGACATACATAAATACACATGGGTTTCACCTGATGGGCTGCATAGAAATATGATTGATTATATATTAATTAACAGCAAATGGGCTAGTTCTGTTAGAAATACCAGGGCATATAGGGGAGCTGAAATTGGATCTGACCATTACCTTGTTAAAAGTGTCTTGCAACTTAAACTTAAAAAGTGTTGTGCTAGAGTTAAAAAATTTACCTTTAATACTGAAGCTCTGAATGACCCAGTTATAGCTAAAGCTTACCATGATAGGTTACTTAGTCATTATGACGGTCATGGTTTGCTTAATTCTGAAGTTGAGGAAGAATGGGGCCATTTTAAACAGGCTTTTTTGGAAACAAACAGTACTCTTTTAGGAAAAAAGGAGCAGAGGAGGCAGAATTATTTAAGTGATAAGGCAATTGAGCTTATCTCAGAAAGAAGGAACTGCAGGAATGTCCTTAATCAGTACCCTACTAGTTCTAATAGAAAAGATTACAGAGAGCTTAATAAACGTGTAAAGGATCAGTTAGCTACTGATAAAAATCTTTGGCTTGATAGCTTGGCTGACAAAGCTGAGGAAGCAGTTAGGCAGCACAACAGCAGAGAGCTGTACCAGATAGTTAATGTTTTATGTGGTAGAAAACGGACAGGCATACAGGGATTGAAGGATAAACAAGGTAAGGTTATAGAAGGTGAGGATTCTCTCATGGCTAGGTGGGCTGAGCATTTCAGTGATGTTCTAAACAATGTGGTTAGTTCTACTCCCATTGTTTGTAATGATGATAGGTGCATTGGCAGCTTTAATGTTGGCCCTATAACACAATCTGAAGTTAGTTTGGCTATCTCTAAACTGAAACTTCATAAATCCCCAGGGGTAGATGAAATTACTACAGAAATGCTCAGAGCTGGGAATGTTTTGGTTACCACTTGGATGACTGAAATTTTGAATAACTTTTATGATAAAGGCATGGTTCCTAAAGATTTTACCAGAGCTATTATTATCCCTATTTTCAAAAAAGGTGATCGCAGTTCTTGTGATAACTATAGGGGTATCAGCCTACTCTCTGTTCCAGGTAAAGTTCTTTCCATGATTGTGCTTAATAGATTTAAGAATCTGGTTGACAGTCAATTGCGTGATGAGCAATGTGGATTCAGAAGTGGTAGGGGATGTGTGGATCAGATATTTTCACTTAGGCAGATTCTTGAGAAATGTTTAGAGTTTCAGAAACCTTTGGTTGCTAGCTTTGTTGATTTCAAAAAGGCTTTCGACTCTGTTGATCGTCATAATTTGTGGTTGATTGTGAGATCATATGGTATACCAGACAAGTTGGTTAACATAATGAAAGCTCTCTATAATAACACTGAGTCATGTGTGAGAGTTGGTAAGTCTTGTAGCAATTGGTTTAGCATTACGTCTGGTGTTCGACAAGGGTGCATTTTGTCTCCTTTTCTCTTTAGTTTGGTTGTTGATTATGTTATGCGAAATTCACTTCGAGGGAAAGATTTTGGCCTTAAATGGGTTGGAGATACGAAAATTTCTGATTTAGATTATGCTGATGATTTAGCCCTTTTGGCAAATGATGTTGATGAGATGAACTCTTTCATTCGAGCTGTTGATGAGACTGGTAGTACAGTAGGTTTGGTTATAAACAGAGAGAAAACTAAAGTGATGAAAATTGGTCAGGCAGGTTGTGATTCAGTTAATCTGAATGGTTGCAGTCTTGAGCAGGTGTCACAGTTTAATTATCTTGGGAGCTATGTAACTGATACTGGTGATGTGCGGCATGAGATTAACAGACGAATAGGTATTGCTGCTGGGACTTTTAAGAATCTATGGAGATTGTGGAGAAATAGGCGTATACACCTGAAGACTAAAATTAGACTGTATAATAGTTTGGTTCTTTCTAGGGTTAGTTATGGTAGTGAAACTTGGACGCTGTGTAAACAAGATAACAGGAAACTAGATGCTTTTGATTCTAGATGCTTACGCAGTATCTTGGGTATTAGGTGGTTTAACTTTGTAACTAATGATGAGGTTAGGCAAAGGAGTCTGCAACCTCCTTTAAGCAGCATATTGTGCAGAGAGAGACTCCGCTGGTTTGGCCATGTTGCCCGTATGGATAATTATAGATTGGCGAATAGGGTATTGAACAGTGTGCCTAGAGGCCTCAGAAGGAGGGGGAGGCCTAGGATGCGGTGGGCAGACAATGTCAAACAGGACCTTGTTAGAATTGGTGTGCAGTGGCCGGATGCAGCAGATGTAGCTCAGGACAGATATGCTTGGAGAATTAAACTGCGTGGTCTGGTTGGACCTCCGTAGCCCATGGCTGCTTGAGGATGATGATGATGATTCGTTTCTGATCTTACTAAACGAAACAATCGAAAATCAATGGAACTCATTCGGAGAAATGAAAGAATTGAAATTATATCTGATCTCCGTAATTCCATTTTGGTTGAAACGGATTTTTATAATTCTATTCCTTTCTGATCTTACTAAAAGAAACAATCGGAAATTCAATGGAAATCAGTCAGAGTAATGAAACAGCTGAAATTACGTCTGCTCTCTATAATCCCATTTTGGTTGAAATTGGATTTTTATAATTCTATTCGTTTCCGATCCTAGTGAACGAAACAGGAAAACTTTGGACGTCACTCGGAGAAATGAAACAACTGAAATTACATCTGCTCTCTATAATCACATTTTGGTTGAAACGGATTTTTATAATTCTATTCATTTCTGATCTTACTAAAAGAAACAATCGGAAATCAATGGAAATCACTCAGAGAAATGAAATAACTGAAATTACATCTGCTCTCTATAATCCCATTTTGGTTTAAATGGATTTTTATAATTCTATTTGTTTCCGATCCTAGTAAACGAAATATTCGGAAAACTTTGGAAGTCACTTGGAGAAATGAAACAACTGAAATGACATCTGCTCTTCATAATCCGATTTTGGTTGAAACGGATTTTTATAATTCTGTTCGTTTCTGATCTTACTAAACGAAACAATTGGAAATCAATGGAATTTATTCGGAGAAGTGAAACAACTGAAATTATATCTGATCTTCATAATCCCATTTTGGTTGGAACGGAATTTTATAATTCTATTCCTTTCTGATCTTACTAAAAGAAACAATCGGAAATCAATGGAAATCACTCAGATAAATGAAACAACTGAAATTACACATGCTCTCCATAATCCCATTTTGGTTGAAACAGATATTTATATTTATATTCGTTTCTGATCTTACTAAAAAAAACAATCGGTCATCATCACCCTCTTTCTGATTAGGGGAAAGGAAACAGTTCATATTTACATCTCTTCTCGATAATCCGAGTCTTGTTAAAACGGATTTCGTATTTTTTGCCATAACCGATTGTTCTATATCAAACAATTGGAAATAAAAAAAAAATCATACAGGATATTCGAACATCTCATATTACCATCTGTTCTCAATAATACGAATATCGTTAAAATAAATTTTTAGATTATTATTATTATTGTTATACACATATAATCGAAATATTCGAAACACACTCAATGACGCAAAAAAGAAACAAAAATTCATTGGCTGGCGGTTTGAGTTGATACTAGTTTCAGCCTGAGACCTAATTATCAACTAGGTATCCATGTAAGATGCATGTAGTTGCAAGTAGTGCTGCCTTTTGCGGTTCTGAGGATGTTATATCAGAAATCTGCAGCTTCTTGATATCGTTTATAAATTTTTTTGAGATTGTGCCCCAAGGGCCCCGATGACATCGGGGACAACAGAAGTGTGTTTAGCCCACACTCTAGTAACTTCAATTGCTAAATCTCTATATTTAGTGTTTTTTTCTTGTTCTTTATCCTCAATTCGGACATCACCTAGAATTGCAATGTTTACTATCCACACTTTTCTATTTTCAATTACAGTTATATCTGGTATATTATGTTCGAGATGTCGATCAGTTTGGATTCTAAAGTCCCACAGGATCTTAACTTGGTCATTTTCAACCAGCTTCCCTACCTGATGTTCCCACGATTTCTCTGATACTGGCAAATTGTATTTTTTGCATAAAGACCAGTGGATCAACTTCGCAACTCTATCATGCCTGTCTGTGCAATTTTGCTGCATTCACAAATAAGATGAGACACAGTTTCATCTTTTTGCTGACAAAGTCGACATTTTGAATTTTCAATAATTTTCTGAATTCTAGCTTTCATGGCATTTGTCTGTAATGCCTTCTGCTCTTGTGCAGCAAAAATCAGACCTTCAGTTTCCTTTTTGAAAGTACCCTGTTTCAGCCAAGCCCATGTCAAGTTGTTATCACTTTTCCCTTCAATGTTCCTCAGATGTTGTCCATGAAGTGGCTTGTTCTTCCAGCCATTTAGTCTATTTGCGAACTGTTTTTTCTTAAATTCTGCCTTGGTTTCTGCTGTTTTTAATATGTTTTCAGTTTTAACTGCCTGCAGTAACTTTTCCTTGCTTCTGTTGATATAGTCATATAGGCTTCTTTTTTTTTTCTTCTACTGCCTGTTGTACTTGTAGTAGTCCTCTTCCTCCAATTTTTCGTGGTAGATATAATCTATCAACATCACTTCTTGGATGGAGTGCATGATGCATGTTCAAAAGCTTTTTGAGTTTTTCGATCCAATGTTTCTAATTCATTTTTTGTCCAGTCAGTTATTCCAGTTGTATATCTAATGACTGGAATGGCCCATCATTTGTATTTGTATTTATGGCTTTGATTGTATTCCCACCATTCAATTTGGATTTTAGTACTTTTCGTACTTTTTTGATGTATTCCTTCTGAGTTAGATTTTTTGCTTTTGTGTGCAAGACATTATCTGATTCTAGAATTCCGAGGTATTTGTAATTTTCATTTTCTGGCAGTGATTTCATAATATTACCATTTTCTAGTTCTATTCCATCCATGTTCTGGATTTTTTCTGGCGCACAGATAATATTGCATATTTTTCTAGTCCAAATTTCATTTGTATATCATCACTAAATATCTGCACTGTATTCAGTAATGATTCGAGCTCAGTGTAGCTTTTTGCAAATAGTTTCAGGTCATCCATGTATATCAGGTGGTTTATTTTTCCATGTTGATCTGAAACATTGTATCTCATTTTTGCTTTATTGAAAATCATTTACAAGGGGATTGACAAATGCCTCTTTTGATTCTAACTTTTCCGAGTTCTTCACCAAATGCAAGCAGTAATGTTTTCCATTTTTGCATGTTTTCTTTAAGGAATTAGCAAATGTTTTTTCTGATTCCAAAAATTTCCAAGCAGTTGTTAATCCAGCTATGAGGCAATGAGTCAAATACTTTTTTATAATCTATCCATGCCATATTCAAGTTGATTCTCCTTCTTTTAGAGTTCTTCAGTACCGTTTTGTCAATTAGCAGCTGGTCTTTTGTGCCTCTTGACTTTTTGAAGTTTCCCTTCTGTTCAAATGGAAATAAGTTGTTTTGCCACAAGTAGTCATAAATTGGCCTTGCAAGAATTCTTTTGAACAGCTTGAATATTGTTCGGAGGCATGTGATTGGTCTGTAGTTGCTAGGTTCATTGCCTTTTCCCTGATCTTTGATTATTAAAAATGTGCGACCTGTTGTTAGCCATTCTTCACTAGTTGAATTTTGAAGCATTTGGTTAAATTGTATAGCCAAACGTTGATGGAGACTTGTCAGATGCTTTAGCCAAAATCCATGCAATTGATCTGGCCCAGGTGCACTCCAGTTCTTCATATTCTTTGCATGCATTGGAACCATTTCAGTTGTGATCACTAAATCATCCATGTTTTTTCCTTTCAATTCATTGCAAATATTTTTGATCCCAGAGGCCTTTCCATTATGTTCCATTGGATTTTCCCATAATTTTTTCCAAAATTTTAGAGTATTTTCTTCACATGGGCTAATGTTCTTTGGAACTCCATTTTCATTCAAAGATTAATAAAATAGTTTTTGATTACTTCGAAATTGCAAATTTTCTTTTAATTGTTTTATACGTCTATCAAATCTTTCAATATTTTTACAGTTGCTGTACCCGTTGTTTTAATTCTTCCATAATTTCAACAATTGTTTTCCTTTCCAAATCATATCTTCTCGATAACCCACGTTTGACTTTTTCATTTTTCAAATTTCCATCCTTCAAGAATTTCAGGTTACTAAGATCTCCGCGGAGTTTCTTGATTTTCTTTTCAAGTCGAATTTCCAGTTACTGGGGTACCAGGTGTTTTCTTTTTTGGCATCTTGTAACCAAGCTCTTCAATTATTATAGCAGCTGTACTATACATGAGATGATTTGTTTCTTTTAGTGTATTGGTTGGAATTGTTTTATTTATTTCATTTGTATTTGCTAACAGATCACTCACTTGTTTGCTTCAGGTTTGGCGGATTACAGGCAGCCTTTCTCTAGCTACATCTTGGCTGAAATGATTTAAAATTTTCTCTTTCAAAACATTCTGCTGCTCAGCCAATTCATGATTGTCAGATTCTTCCAAAGGTTGTTCTTCAGGTGCAGCATATTCCTTAACTGGATTTTCCCGTTCAACTGTCAAGTAGCATTCCACGTTTGATCATTATCTCGTGTTATCTCTTTTGTCAGTTTCTCTAATTCTTGCAACTCCAATTCTGTGAAAACTTTTTTCCGGATAATAAATCTTCTTTGATCCATTATTCTTTGTTCTGTTAAATTACTGTTTGGATGTTTTTTCTTCCAAATTTGCATCATTCTTTTCTGAAAGCCACTTAGCTGATGGATTTGCCTTGTAGAAACATTTCATAATTACCCGATATTCATCGATTGTCCAAATTTTACGTTTATTTTGTTCCAGTATCACTACAGCAGCCTGTCCTGGTTTCTCAACAAGATCTGCTGAGCCCTGAAGCCCATTTAACGACAGGTGCCCAGGAGTCCCAACACCTGACGCGGTCCTTGTTGACCCGGGCGACGTCCGATCCGGTATGGATTTCTTTTTATTTCTTCTCACCATGGTTGTTGGGTACACTTAGTCTGGCTCCTCAGTCAAGACCTGTCTGGCTTTGGTGGCCCTTCTGGTTGCTACGCTACTGTCAGCAGAGCTCTTAACCTCATCGGAGCACGCAAGCCCCACCACTACGACAAAGTGGCCCCCTTGGTGGGGTTGTTAATATTATTATTTAACAAATACACGTTCAAGCGGTACAACTCATTATAGGGGCTAATTAAGTAGCCAGACTATAACAAGGTTTTAGAACATCATCCAAGAAGAACAATCCTGGCTAATTAAAATATAATTAATAAAGTTTAAAAAAAAGTAGGGTTCAAAAAGTATTCATAACATCAAAGTAATTAAGTAGGCATTTAACATTCGAACAAATAGTATCTAATCTTCAAAACATAAGATTTCTTCATGTTCGATAGTTATCCATCTTAATAAAGACTAAGAAGCTAGGGTTTAATGGGGTCAATCCAAGTATTCACCGAGTTTAATCCTGAAAGTCTTCATAATTTCAAAATGCATAATAAGGAACTTAGTATAAAATGATGAAACAGCATTGTAACGTCCAACACGATAGGTATCTGCCATTCGGGATAAATAGTCCTGTTAAATGGGTTCAATCCAAACATTCACCGAAGTTTAATTCTGAAAGTCTTCATAATTTCAAAATGTATAATGAGGCATTTAATATATAGTGATTAAACAGCATTATAACGTCCAGCATGATAGTTGTCCGCTATCAGGGACTAATAATCCTGTCAAATTGGGTTCAATCCTAGCATTAATCGATGTTGAATCCTGAAAGTATTCATAATGTGAAAATACGTAATGAGATACTTAGTATATAGTGACAAAACAGCACTATAACGTCCAAATTGAAAGGTATCTGTCATCTGGGATTAATACACCTGTTAAATGGGTTCAATCCAATTATTCACTGAGGCTGAATCTTGAAATTCTTCATAATTTCAAAATGCATAATGAGGCACTCAGCATATAGTGAGTAAACAGCACTATTACGTTCAGCATGATAAGTATCTTTTTATCAGTCCTTTTAAATGGATACAATCTAAATGTTCATCGGTTATGTTAGAGATTATTAAAGAGCTATGAAAATTGGTGTCCAGTCAGGCTGGCAATGGAAATGGTAAATATTCGAAAAATCGTATTAGAAAACATCAAACATAGACTGAATAAAACTTCAGTTTAGGAATTTCCGTATAATTCTTGTATCTAATAATATTGTTTTTGTCATGTTGGATATTAACTTTTGATTGATGTTTAAATCTTCAAGATAGTGTTTTAATTTCTTCGTTGTCAAACCATTTACAGATATTACTATTGGGATTATTTTGATCGATTTTAGATTAAGTAGTTGCTGCAATTCATATTTTAGTTCTCCATATTTTCTGATTTTTTCACCTTCTACTCTATGTAAATTATCATCAAGAGGTATTGAAATATCTACTATAATTGCTGTTTTTTCTTGTAGGTTAATATGAACTATATCTGGTCGATTATTAGTAACTGCTCTATCAGTAATAATAGTTCTATCCCAATAAATTTTATAAAACTTATTTTCAAGGATTGTTTCAGGTTGATATTTGTAATATGAAGTTTTTTTTATCTAGTAGATGGTAATTATATGCAAGTTCTTGATGAATAACTTTTTCTACGTTATTATGCCTTCATAGATATTCTGTATGAGCTAACAATGGGCATGCTGCGGAAATATGCCGTATAGTTTCGATAGGTCATTTGCATAATCTACAGTTATCCTCAATGTTGTTTCCAATAATATGTTTTTCATAATTTCTTGTCTTTATAACTTGATCTTGAATTGCTTGGATGAATCCTTCGGTCTCGCCGAAAATATTACTATGTTGAAGCCATGCTAACGAAATCTCTGTATCAATGTCATCAGAAAATAGACTATTAGCATATCGGCCATGTATTGATTTTTACTTCCATAAATCATTTCTGTCAGCAATGGTTTCATTTGATGTAAGTTCATAGTTATTATCATTCATGTGCAGTTGAGTATAACTTGCATCATAATGTATTAAGGATTGAGTAATATGGTTGTTTGATTTTGTACGAAAGTAGTGACGTAAATTCTGGATATCTTTGTTGCAGAGATGTTTTAAATCCAAAAGTTCTCTAAGACCAGAATTACGTGGTAGATAAAGCCTAATAATTGAGGCATGTGGGTGATGAAGTCTATATTTCGTTAGTAATTTACGAGTTTTGATATTTAAGTCATCTAAATCAGTTTTTGTCCAGTTTATTATTCCAAAGAATATGAAATGGCAGGTATAGCCCACATATTTATAGGTCTTATTTTGTTTTTAGCATAAAGTTCTGTTTTTAAAATCCTCTCCAAACGTCTTATATAATCCTTACGAAAAACATCTTTCACTTCTTTATAGTTTATATTTAGTAATTGATTTGTACCAAGATATTTATAACTTTTGTTGAATGGTAGTTCTGTAGTACATGCTTCATCCATAAGTATCATGTTATCGAATTTTTTAATTTTTCCTGATTTAATATTTAATATTAACATTTTTCCAATCCAAATTCTAAGCAAATTGTTTTACTAAACGAATTAACAATTTCTAATAAGCTTTGAAACTGAATATAATTAAACTGTATAATTTCAGATCATCCATGTAAAACAAGTGATTTTTTTTTCTGTACCGTTTGCTTTAATTTTATATCCATAAGTTGAATTATTCAGCAATTTACTTAATGGATTAAGTGCTAGGCAAAACCATAAAGGACTTAAACAATCTCCTTGAAAAATGCCTCTGGCTATTACAATTGCATCAGATTTGTTTCTAAGAAGTACTGTTTGAATGAAGTACTAAGTTTGCTTTCTATTTTGACATACAACATTTGAGAAAATCAATTAGAGTGCAATCGATTTTATATAATTCAAGTACTCTTAAAAGCCAAGAATAAGGAATACTGTCAAAAGCGTTTTTATAGTCGATCGAAGCAACTGACATGTTTCGTTTTTTATATTTTACTTGTTTACAGATAACATTATCAATCCATAATTGTTCCTTGGTGCCTCTGGAGTATTTTCTGCAACCATTTTGTTCAAATGTTAATATATTATTTTCTTGCAAATGATGATTTATTTTTCTTGCTATAATAGATGTTAATAATTTATAAAATATTGAAAAGCATGTAATAGGTCTGTAACCTGTCGTGAAGAAATTTGGTAGTAAATCAGGATATTTCAAGGCTTCTTGATACTGTGCAATTAATAAATCATGGATCGATGTGAACTGTTTAATCCAGAAATTCTGTATTTTATTTTTTCCACGGCATTTCCAATTATGTGCCTTTTTTAGTGCATCTTTCAAATCATATATTGTTATCTGTTCTGTCAGACCTCTGTGGCAAGCAGCTGCTTGAGGGATATTGGAGGCATTTCATTAACATATTCATTTGATTCGATTTCATCATTAAGCCAATGAACCAATATTAGACCAAAAATTAACAAGGTTTTGTTTATCTGGAATATTGTCTGCTTTAGGAACATCAATAATATCAATTGAAAGAGTAGTATAGAATTTCTTTTGCTTATATAAAAACAGTTTATTCTGGAATATTCTCTTACTATGTAAATTATACCTCTTTATTCTTTTGTTCAAAGAAAGGATAGTCTGCTTTAACGTATCCATATATAAACCAATATGATTTGGTAAGTCAGGTTGCGATAATTTTAACTTTAATTGTTTAACAGTTGTTTTATAAAATTGTTGAATTTTAGGAGCATGACACCCCTGTTGATAGGCTAAGAGTTTACTTATTGTTCTTCTGGTTTCTTTAATCGTATCTTCTAGCCTCTTTAACCAATTCGGTGAGTCTTTTTTATTTTCCAAATCGAGTTTGTTAATTGCTTGACTGATTATTTTACAGCCCAGAGTTTCACATGTTGTAATAGCAGAGCAGTATATCAAATTAGATGCATCTTCTAAAGATTTTGTCTCTTGAAGGTATTGAATAAGGAAATCATTCATATTACAGAGTATCTGATAACTGTTTTTTGTTAATTTTATTCTTGGTATTGAAGGTTTATGATCAGCTGATAAACCAGTGTAGAGGAGAAGCGTGTGATCCAAATGGTTTTTAGGTTCAGTTTTCTGTAAATTATTAGTGGTAATTACCTCATTATCAAATGAAAATGGTTGTTCACACAAAGAAGTAGTGATAGAAGTATTTCTTGTTTGAGTTGAGGCAACATTTAGTGTTACAGCTACATCTTTTTTCAATAAGTCTAATTCAGCAGTACATAAGAAATTTCTTTTAACAATAACTCTAACTTGATCACATAAATGTTGTTCTGTAACATTAATATCTGGTTCTAAAATCTTCCATTCTAAATGCAGTCTAGATCTATAGCCAGTTTTGTCCTTCTCAAGCTCAGTAGCTTTATAATAGGCTCGCATAACATTTTTATTCGTAGATTTAGTCCATTTCATGCGGCCCGATTTGTTTTTCAACAAAGCAGCGGGACTATCTTTAGATTTGTCCAAGCTACTATTGCAATGACTTAGATCTTGAGTCAATGAAGTATTTACACCTGAGGCAATGTAATCCCCTAAATGTTGTCTTTTACTAGCTCTTATTTTGTTCAATGGAGAATGTGTCAGAATATTTGATGACTGTGCTTCGTCATAATAAGTAACAAAATAATTGCTATCCTGTGAGAAAAGCGAAGTGTTTTTCAAAATTTTCTTGTTGTTTAATATCCATAATTGAGAAACTACCACAATATATACTACCATATATAACTATTGTGTTTGTAAAAGCAGATGATTAAAATTATTTTGAGTAATTCTGGTACGAGTAGAATAAAGAACAACAGGTAAGTATATATAAAGCATGCCTATGCATTCGTTTATTTCAAATACTGTTGTTAGGTAACCATCAAGTTCTATATATCAACAATAAAGTTTTCAGCTGGAGAAATTAGGCCTAGTAATGGACTATGAATGCTCAAAATTACGAAAGAATAACAGTTCAATTATAATAAATAAGCAGTGAAAGTGAAAGCAGATATGTGTATTTATTTTTAAACAAAGATTAGATCACTTTTACATAACTAAACTAGAAGTAATAACCAATTATGAAACGAGCAAAGAAAATTGAAAGTAACTCACACAGAAGCAGATGCCTGATTATTATTATTATTACTCTACTACCGCTGCTACTACTACAGAGATGGCCCCGTAAGGTGCTATATCAGCACAATGATACCAGACAAGGAAAAATGCAATTTAATTTGAAACTTTGAGAAATGGTAATAAGTCAAATCTCTTCAGTCTGAAAGTAAAAACATCAATACTTATAAAAATGATATTCTCTGCGAAGGAAGTTCCATGCTCTTCCAACACGTCATACAAAGAAATGGTACTTACAGTTCTTTCGAACAAAAGGTACATCGAGAGTAAGAGTATGATCTCTTGTTCTTCTGTTGACAAGGTTGAATATTGGAGTTCCTGCGTTAGAATGAGTTATTCCATGAATATGTTAAAACATGTTTGTAAGTCAAACATTAATCCTCCTTACTCCAAGGAATGCAACGAGAGTCTTTTCAACCTTTCTTCATATGGCATATTTTAAAACCCAGGAAGTCTTTTTGTACTGTATTTGGGTGCGTTCAAGTTTTTGATGTCTGATATTAGATGATGTGTCCATATAGGCAGGGCCACCGCAAGCAGGTGTGCGAGGTGTGCGTGGGCACACCAGCAACCTGTTTCAGGGACGCCCAAAAGGTAAATTCAAAACTTTAATGCAAAATATTAGAAAAAAGACTTCATTTTTTTGCTAACTTTAAAACAATTATTTAATTATAACTGATTTAATGAGTGAATGGTTTCGTATTAGTACTTTCCTTAATATTCGAGAAAATTTGCCCACGAAACTTAAGAGCAACAGAATCATTTCATGAACCTAAGCCAACTCCATCCCGAGCATGCTGCCACCTTTACGGGAAGCAGTCAATACAGCTGAATGTCATCTGTATAAATTAAGAGCAAATCATCATCATCATCAGGATTGGACCTCCGCAGCCAAAGGCTACGGAGGTCCAACCAGACTGTGCAATTTAGTTCTCCAAACGTATCTGTCCTGAACCGCATCTGCTGCATCGAGTCACTGCACCTCAATTCTAACAAGGTCCTGTTTGACATTGTCTGCTCACTGCATTCTAGGTCTACCCCTCTTTCTGAGGCCTTTAGGCACACTACTCATAAACCTATTCGCTAATGTCCATACAGGCAACATGGCCAAACCAACGGAGTCTCTCTTTGCACAATATACTGCTCAAAAAAGGTTGCCAACTCTTTTGCCTAACCTCATCATTAGTTACAAAGTTGAACCACCTAATACCCAAGAACTACGTAAGCATCTAGAATCAAAAGCATCTAGTTTCCTTTTATCTTGTTTACACAGCGTCCACGTTTCCCTACCATAACTAACCCTAGAAAGAACCAAACTATTATAGAGTCTAATTTTAGTCTTTAGGTGTATACGCCTATTTCTCCAAAATCTACATAGATTCTTAAAAGCCCCGGCAGCATTCCCTAATCTTCTTCTTCTTCTGTTAATCTAATGCCGCACATCACCAGTATCTGTTACATGGTCCCCAAGGTAATTAAACTGAGACACCTGCTCAAGATTAACTGAATTAACAACCTTCACATTAACTGAATCACAACCTGCCTGACCAATTTTTATCACTTTAGTTTTGTCTCTGTTTATAACCAAACCTACTCTACTACGAGTCTCATCAACACCTCAAATGATCAATCTCATCAAATCAATCAAATGTTCATCTCATCAACATCATTTGCCAAAAGGGCTAAATCATCAGCATAATCAAAATCAGAAATTTTCAGATCTCCAGACCAGAATCGTAAAGTCTTTAATTTTTCTTTATTAATTTTTTTAATTAATCTCTTTAAGGCCAGAATCTTTCCATTGCAGTGAATTTCACATAACATAATCAATAGCCAAACTAAAGAGAAAAGGTAACAAAATGCACCCTTGTCGAACATCAGAAATAATGCTAAACCAATTGCTACAAGCCTTACCAACTCTCACACAAGACTCAGAGTTATTATACAGAGCTTTCATTATGTTAACTATCTTGTCTGGTATACCATATGATCTCACAATCAACCACAAATTATGGCGATCAACAGAGTTGAAAGACTTTTTAAAATCAACAAAGCTTGTTTTGAAAGCAAATTTCTGAAATTCTAAACATTTCTCAAGAATCTGCCTGAGGGAAAATATGTGATCTACACCACCACATATCACTTCTGAATCCACATTGCTCATCACGCAATTGACTGTCCACCAGATTCTTAATTCTATTAAGCACAATCATGGAAAGAACTTTACCTGGAACAGAGAGCAGGCTGATACCCCTATAGTTATCACAAGAACTGCGATCACCTTTTTTGAAAATAGGGAAAGTAATAGCTCTGGCAAAATCCTTAAAAATGCCTTTATCATAAAAGATATTCAAAATTTCAGTCATCCATGTGGTACTGAAACATTCCCAGCTCTAAGCATTTCTGTAGTAATTTCATCCACTCTTGGGGATTTATGAAATTTAATTTTAGAAACAGCCAAAATAATTTCGGACTGTGTTATAGGGCCAACATTAAAGCCACCAATGCATCTATCACCATTACAAACAATGGGAGTAGAATTAAGCACTTTGTTTAGAACATCACTGAAAAGCTCAGCCCACCTAGCCATGACAGAATCCTCACCCTCTATAACTTTACCTTTTTTATCCTTCAATCCTTGTATGCCTATCCGTTTTCTACCACACAAAACATTAACTATCTGGTACATCCCTCTGCTGATGTGCTGTTTAACGGTTTCCTCGGCTTTGTCAGCCAAGCCATCAAGCCAAAGATTCTTATCAGCAACTAACTGATCCTTTACACGTTTATTAAGTTCTCTGTAATGCTTTCTATTAGGATTAGTAGGGTTTTATTTGAAGACATTCCTGAAGTTCCTTCTTTCTGAAATAAGCTCAAGTGCCTTATCACTCAAATAATTCTGACTCCTCTGCTTCTTTTTTTGTAAAAAAACTACTGTAAATTTCCGAAAAAGAATGTTTAAAACGGCCCCATTCTTCCTCAACTTCAGTAGTAAACAAACCATGATTGTCATAATGGCTAAGTAACCTATCATGGTAAGCTTTGACCATAACTGGGTCTTTCAGAGCTTCAGAATAAAAGGTAAATTTTTAAATCTTAGCACAACTCTTCTTAAGTTTAAGCTGCAAAACACCTTTAACAAGGAAATGGTCAGATCCAATTTCAGCTCCCCTATATGACCTGGTATTCCTAACAGAACTAGCCCATTTGGTGTTAATTAATATGTAATCCATCACATTCTTATGCAACCTGTCTGGTGAAACCCGTATGTACTTATGAATGTCGCGGTGTTTGTAATAAGTGTTAGTTATTCTCAAACCATTAAGTTTACTTACCTGTA
Organism: Ryuthela nishihirai; assembly: GCA_038380435.1. NCBI lineage: Eukaryota > Metazoa > Arthropoda > Arachnida > Araneae > Heptathelidae > Ryuthela > Ryuthela nishihirai. The sequence continues at coordinate 5,614,876 of JAWZYU010000015.1, read as the reverse complement.
GGAGACGCTGCCCGTTGCCATTCCAGCTACCAATACCAAAAGGGGTTATCACCCCTCCCCAAAGGTCAGAGTCAGTGCCAACTTGGCCTTGAAGTCACCTAGAACAAGGATAATATCTCCTTTCTTGACAGAATTCAAAATATCCTGAAGTTGTTCATAAAACCTATTCTTCTCAACCTCATCGGCATCCTCTGTGGAGTCATAGCAGCAGATGGCATTCTAGATTTTAATGCTTCTCCGAAATTTTGCTGTAAGAAACCTTTCATTAGTGCACTCATATCCTGGAAGAGCATGACTGGCGTGTCTGCTGTTCTGTAGCAACCCACACCTTGGTAATATTTATTGTCTTCCATCCCTGAAAAGAGAAATTAAAGATAATTTTTAAGAATCTGACCTTTATCAGTCCATCTGGTCTCTTGCAAGCCGATAATATCTAAATTATAATGGTGGAATTCTTGTGTGAGGACATCAAGAGAAAAAGCTCTGTGCAGAGTCCTCACATTCCAACTACCTATGGAGAGAAAATGCTTAGTGGGATGTTTAAAGAAACTATGTTTATTGAGAGAGGAAATGGCGACAATATCAAACAGCCCCCTAATCGCAGGCATGGGACAAAGACCCGTTCCCCCACCACTAAAGGCCATCAATAATAGAAGATTTCCTCCAATGTAGAATTTGACGATGCCCGTAGAAGCAAGCGTTCAGGTGCCTGTGATGACCTCTGCTCAGGATCATCCACCAGATGATAAAGCATATCCTGTGAATCTATTCACTTGGGACTATCAATCCAGAAAGAAATGTTAGAAATATCACAGCTCAATTAAAAACTATAATTATTGCCATTTCAAATTTTTTATAAGTCTGTATTCAGATAGTTGAAAAAAGAACATAATTTAGTTCGTTTTCTAAGACCCGATACCGTAGTAGCGTCATCTATAATAAAAAGCGGTTTTATTGATGAGTGATGGTTCATATGATGACTACAAGTTGAACGAAGTAGTGGATTCAAAATTTAAACACCCCAGGCAAGAATTTATTTCACGGTGCGTCAAGGGAGATTGGGTTGTTTAAACAAACCAACTGTTAATGAAGAAATTTTTAAAACTTAAATATTCTGTTTCATGTAAATGGATGCAAACCGTATATAGAGAAAATGGAATAGAGACAATATATTTATTATTAGGTATTCTTAACTTTCATTATAAATTTTACAAAAATTAAAATAGATAAATACCCCCCCCCCCCCGGAAGCAGCTGCTTGCCACAGAGACCTGACAGGAGCCTGTCAGTTTCTATGTCATAGTAGAAAGTCTGAGAGGATGGCAGGAGCTCAGCAGAGAAACGACACATCTACCCATGCCTTACTCGAGGCTCGAACCCAGGTCTCTTAGATCAGTAGCCACGGGATGTAAATGTAAACAAAATGCATCAGTGTATAAATAGATGTATATAATTAAAATGGATATAATATGAAAGTATTACTTACGAAATAAAAGCAGTCTTTTTCCTGAATTTTTGATAAGCAAACATAAATTTAATGATCAAAATGTTCATTTTAAATAATATTGTGTTTAGTAAACAGTAAAGATAAATTAGACCCTATAGAAGAGGCCCCAGTTTCTCACCTGAATAAATCATCATATAGTTGAAGTGCATATTAATTTTATTAGACATGGTCTGAGGATTTGTATATATATCTCATTTTTAGCATAAGTGGAACGTTTGCAATATCCGTTGAAACGTTTGGCACTTTCAAACTTTTTCACTGCTAGAGGGCGCTATTAAAATTATTTGGAGATTTATAAAATGCGAGTCCAAATATTTCATCGATAGCTATTCAACCCAAAAGAAATTTGTTCTTCTTTTTAAAACCTAAAGGTTTGATTTTTCTGCAGACAAAAGAGACAACTGAATAAAAAATATTAGCTCACTTTTTGTTGCTGTTATTTACATTTTTTATAAAAGAATTAAAACTTAAAAGCAGGTTATCCCTAGGGTGATTTTCGGGGACAATCTGAAAGTACTTCTCGCATGGGGCGAAATTTGGTTTAGGATCGATCTTGGTAATATGAACCTCTTTCCATGCCTTTTCCCTGACAGTTTTTTGCTACCAATCCGTCCCTCCCTTCAGCATAGAATGAAGAGATCAGGAATGCACTGCCCATTGAGTGTAAAGCAGATTTTTCCGTTTCATAAGAAAAATGCTGATTTTGTAGAGCTATGCACCAATCCCCTGTGATGATGCATAGAACCGGCCAGGCCTAGCACCTAATGTCCGACCCCAACTTCTCGTGGTGCAGACGGTTAGTACCGTTCAAAAGAGATACTCTCTTGTGGAAGTGAACGGAAGGGGAGGGCTGCCAGATTAGTGTGGCCTACTGATTTCGACAACTATGGCTACTTTTCTTTTTTTTTTCTATCCTGCTGAGGAGTGGTCAACCACACAGGGTCCTGGTGCTGACCATATAAACCAACTGGACTGGACAGATATATGGCTCTGAGCTTGATTATGGATCCTGATTTTGCTGCACTGGTGGGCTTCTGTGGAGGGAAAATCTTCCGCTGTGTTTTCTGTTTGTTTGTGGGTTGACAGCCCCAAGTGAATAGATTCGCAGGATATGTTTATCAGCTGGTGGATAATCCTGAGCAGAAGTCATCGCAGGCACCTGAACTCTTTGCTTCTATTGGCATCGTCAAATTCTACATTGGAGGAAGTCTTCCAGTGTAGATGGCTTCAGCCTATAGTAGTGAAGGAACGGGTCTTTGCCCCATGTCTGCGATTAGGGGGCTGTTCGATATTGTTGGCATTCCCTCTCTCAATAAACATGTTTCTTTAAACATCCCACTAACCATTTTCTCTCCATAGGTAGTTGGAATGTGAGACCCTGCACAGAGCTTTTTCTCTTGATGGTCACACAAGAATTCCACCATTATAATTTAGATATTCTCGGCTTGCAAGAGACCAGATGGACAGATAAAGGTCAGATCCTTAAAAATAATCTTAAATTTCTCTTTTCAGGGAGGGACGACAATAAGCATCACCAAGGCGTGGGTCTGCTTCTCAGCAGACACGCTAGTGATGCTCTTCTAGGATATGAGTGCATTAATGAAAGGTTTCTTACAGCAAAATTTCAGACAAGCGTTAAAGACTTGAATGTTATCTGCTGTTATGCCCCCAATATGGATACCGATGAGGATGAGAAGGATAGGTTTTACGGACAACTTCAGCATATTTTGAATTCTGTCAAGAAAGGAGATATTAGCCTTGTTCTTGGTGACTTCAATGCCAAAGTTGGTACTGACTCTGACCTTTGGGCAGGAGTAATAGGCCCTTTTGGTATTGGTAGCTGCAATGGCAATGGGCAACGTCTCCTACAGGTAAGTAAACTCAATGGATTCTGAATAACTAACACTTATTACAAACACCGCGACATACATAAGTACACATGGGTTTCACCTGATGGGCTGCATAAGAATATGATTGATTACATATTAATTAACAGCAAATGGGCTAGTTCTGTTAGGAATACCAGGTCATATAGGAGAGCTGAAATTGGATCTGACCATTACCTTGTTAAAAGTGTGTTGCAACTTAAAAAGTGTTGTGCTAGGGTTATAAAATTTACTTTTAATACTGAAGCTCTGAAAGATCCAGTTATAGCCATAGCTTACCATGATAGGTTACTTAGTAATTATGACAATCATGGTTTGCTTACTACTGAAGTTGAGGAAGAATGAGATCATTTTAAAAAGGCTTTTTTGGAAACTAACAGTACTCTTTTAGGAAAGAAAGGAGCAGAAGAGACAGAATTATCTGAGTGATAAGGCACTTGAGCTTATTTTGGAAAGAAAGAACTGCAGGAATGTCCTTAATCAATACCCTACTAGTCCTAATAGGAAGCATTACAGAGAACTTAATAAACGTGTAAAAGATCAGTTAACTGCTGATAAGAATCTTTGGCTTGATGGCTTGGCTGATAAAGCCGAGGAAACAATTAAACAGCAGAACAGCAGAGAGCTGTACCAGATAGTTAATGTTTTGTATGGTAGAAAACGGACAGGCATACAGGGATTGAAGGATAAACAAGGTAAGGCTATAGAAGGTGAGGATTCTATCATGGCTAGGTGGGGTGAGCATTTCAGTGATGTTCTAAACAATGTGGTTAGATCTACTCCCATTGTTTGTAATGATGGTAGATGCATTGGTGGCTTTAATGTTGGCCCTATAACACAATCTGAAGTTATTTTGGCTGTTTCTAAATTTAAACTATATAAATCTCCAGGGGTAGATGAAATTACTACCGATATGCTTAGAGCTGGGAATGTTTCGGTTACCACTTGGATGACTGAAATTCTGAATATCTTTTATGATAAAGGTATGGTTCCTAAGGATTTTACCAGAGCTATTGTTATTCCTATTTTCAAAAAAGGGGATCGCAGTTCTTGTGATAACTACAGGGGTATCAGCCTACTCTCTGTTCCAGGTAAAGCTCTTTCCATGATTGTGCTTAGTAGAATTAAGAATCTGGTTGACAGGCAATTGCGTGATGAGCAATGTAGATTCAGAAGTGGTAGGGGAGTGTGGATCAGATATTTTCACTTAGGCAGATTCTTGAGAAATGTTTAGAGTTTCAGAAACCTTTGGTTGCTAGCTTTGTTGATTTCAAAAAGGCTTTCGACTCTGTTGATCGTCATAATTTGTGGTTGATTGTGAGATCATATGGTATACCTGACAAGTTAGTTAACATAATGAAAGCTCTCTATAATAACACTGAGTCGTGTGTGAAAGTTGGTAAGGCTTGTAGCAATTGGTTTAGCATTACTTCTGGTGTTCGACAATTGTGCATTTTGTCTCCTTTTCTCTTTAGCTTGGTTATTGATTATGTTATGCGAAATTCACTTCAAGGGAAAGATTTTGGCCTTAAATCCTGATTTTGGCCTTTAATCCTCTGATGGAAAGATTTTGGCCTTAAATGGACTGGAGATACGAAAATTTCTGATTTAGATTATGCTTATGAGTTAGCCCTTTTGGCAAATGTTGTTGATTAGATGAACTCTTTCATTCGAGCTGTTGATGAAACTGGTAGTAGAGTAGGTTTGGTTTAAACAGACAGAAAACTAAAGTGATGAAAATTGGTCAGGCAGGCTGTGATTCAGTTAATCTGAATGGTTGCAGTCTTGAGCAGGTGTCACAGTTTAATTATCTTGGGAGCTATGTAACAAATAATGGTGATGTGTGGCATGAGATTAACAGACGAATAGGGATTGCTGCCGGGACTTTTAAGAATCTATGGAGAGTGTGGAGAAATAGGCGTATACACCTAAAGACTAAAATTAGACTGTATAATAGTTTGGTTATTTCTAGGCTTAGTTATGGAAGTGAAATTTGGACACTTTGTAAACAAGATAACAGGAAACTAGATGCTTTTGATTCCAGATGCTTACGCAGTATCTTCGGCATTAGGTGGTTCAACTTTGTAACTAATGATGAGGTTAGGCAAAGGAGTTTGCCACCTCCTTTAAGCAGCATATTGTGCAGAGAGAGACTCCGTTGGTTTGGCCATGTTGCCCGTATGAATAATTATAGATTGGCGAATAGGGTTATGAACAGTGTGCCTAAAGGCCTCAGAAAGAAGGGGAGACCTAGGATGCGGTGGGCAGACAATGTTAAACAGGACCTTGTTAGAATTGGTGTGCAGTGGCCAGATGCAGTAGATGTAGCTCAGGATAGACTTGCTTGGAGAACTAAATTGCACGGTCTGGTTGGACCTCCATAGCCCATGGCTGCTTGAGGATGATGATGATTATGATGTTTTCTGCTGTATTGGATTTTGCAATGGCCTTCTGCAGACGCCATTGCTTCACATTCTGCCAAAGAAAACGGGAAAAATGAACAGAAATGAAATCAAATAAGAGCATAAGAGAGGATTCAAACTGCAGATGGAGAATTCATTGCATAAATTTCCTTTTCGTACTTTTCCAACTTTGAGAGTTAAAGTTTTATTTTTAGTTTCTTTCGCAATTAAATTTTCTTAGGATTAAAATTAGTAAAGTTTTTCGAAAACTAAATATTTCAAAAGCATATTTTCATTTCTATTTCTTTACATTTGTGTCTGTTCCTCCAAATGATGAAATTCTTTTTAACAGGTTTGAACTGGTGACTCCTGCTGACGGAGAATGGGGCTTTGTGGCAGCTGACGGAAAGTGGACCGGGGCCATTGGCATGCTCACCAAAGGGGTTCGTACAGCGGCATTAGCTATTCGCGATATTTTCGCTCATTTCACTTCTCTGTATGCGAAAGCAACTGTAGGTCACGTTCGGCGATTCAGGAGACACGGTTTAAGAAAACAGAATGACGCACAGAGTAATTAGGTTATTTAAAATTAAACGTAATAATGAAATGAATGAAATGTAAATAATAGAAATGAATGAAATGTAAATAATAGAAATGAATGAAATGTAATAATTACAATTCAATCAATTTTTTCATCATCAAGTACAATTTGCAACATAGAAAATTATGAGTGAACTCAAAAGCCACATATTTTCTCTGGGCCACTAAAGGAAATTAATACAAATATCAAAAACGACTTTTACTCACTTCAAAGATCACAAACACTATGTGTGTTACTTCCGATATAGGTACAATACATTTCTGCTTTGCACTTGATTATTTAACATAGGTGCAACATCTTCCAAAGGAAAGAGAAAGCTTTTTAAGTTCTGCTTGAACATATTAAAATGATTTTCACCTCTAATTTCAAAAGGCAACTGATTGAAGGTTTTAGGTGCGATATACGAATAATGCTTATGAGCAATTTCTTTTTTGGTGAAAAGAACTGAATATTTTGGAGCTTTCTCTTTGAAATTGTATAAATCCGCATGAATGCGAAAATTAGAGCAATTCTGATTAAACAATATCATCACTCTAAAAACAAATGTATGTCTAACAGGTAGAATTTTTAACATAGAGTAATGATTGAAATTACTTAAAATATCGGTGTTATTATTTGCAATTAATTTAATAATTTTGTTTTGCAGAGACACCAAAGGTTTAAAAACAGGGACATAAGTTCCACCCCAACAAACTATACCGTATTGAAATGCAGATTGTATCCATGAGAAGTACAATGTTCGCAGTATATTAAGATTAACTTTGTATTTCAAGTGATGTAATTTGAGTAGTTTGTAACGTGCTTTACCTGTGATGTGTTCAATATGTTTCTTCAATTTTAGATTATTTATCTATGAAAATACCTTTTAATGCTCTCAACCTGTTCTATGTCGTCATAACATCATTATGTTTATAGCTTTCATGTGAATGCAACTTGAAATATTTACAGCATTTTGGTTCATTTTCAACCTGTAGAAAACAAATTTAGCTTTATTCTTATTAATTGGGAGTTTATTATTTTCAAACCACATTTTAACTTTTCAAGAACATTATTGACATTGGGCATTAAATCTATAATATATTGGTTACTAAAAGTATGTAATATTACTACATTTGGAGTGTCATCTGCAAATGTAGTAATATTACAACTAATGTTCAATTCACAGAGATAATTAATATAAATATTAAGTTATAAGGGGTTAAGAACAGAGCCATGCGGATTGCCGTATTTCGTTTGTTTCCGATTGCTGAGGAGGATTTTTAATTTAACTAATTGAGTTCTATTTTTTAAGTAACTGATAAACTATTCTATAGCAATCCATCTCATACCCAAATGCTCCAGTTTTTGAAAAGCAACGAATGAGTTACAGTGTCAAATACTTTTTCAAGATATACAAAAACAGATTGAGTGAAATTTCCTTGATCAATTGACTTATAAATAAAATCAGTAAATGGCAATAGCACATGATCGGTGTGTGTTCACTCAGTGAAGCCAAACTGATTTGGAGAAAGAAATCTATTTTATTTAAATAACCCAATACTCTGAATTTTATTAGTTTTTGAAATATTTTGGAAAAAACAGGCAAAAGTCAGATCGGTCTGTAGTTTGAAAATCAGTTCTTATTTCCCCTTTGCCTTATGTTAGATTTTCAATGGCTTTATCTAATTCTTAAACTGTTATATGAGTAAAAGAGAAAGAATTATCTGTTTTATAACAGTTTTTATAACATTCATGATCAGTAGATTTATCATTAAATATTTTGCTAGGTAAATCGACAAAATAAGTGTTAAATTCTTTGCTGCATCTCTAATTTGTCAGTTCTCAATATTTTTCATATTATTTGGTAGAACTTCGTCTTTTGATTTATTTCCAATTTCCAACATCAATTTTTTTTTTATATCACCATTACATTTTAAAAATTCTTCCATGTAATATTTGTTTTTGGCTTCCTTAGTTTCAGAGCTTACATTAATCCTAATGTTCTAAAAATTGCTTCTCATGGTCCTCGTTACATGAGTATCTCTTAAATTTTTTGCATAGTTTATCTCTATGCTTAATCATATCCCAGATTACACTTATGATCCAAGGTCTTTTCAGTTTCTGAATGTTTCTTTTTCCATAGAATTATGAATCCTTAATTGCTTTGCACAAAATCGCTATGAAAAAGTTTTCTACGCATTATTAACGTTAGTTTCCTGTGTCATCCCTTCCCATTTGTAATCTTTTAATTTATCATTTATTAGTTCATAATTAATTCTCAGCACGTAATCTTTAATATTATCATTTCTTTTGTCAAAAGTTTTATTTTCCTTATGTCAAATTTTAACTACTATGGGGTAATGATCCGTAATCGCCATTTTATATACTGCAACTTGTGTACTATTAGTTTTAACCAGTCATGGTCCAAATAAGATTGGGTATTATTGACCTCTCTGGAACCATTGATTACCATTGATTCATATCCGTACATAGCAATTAGATTTAGATACTCCTTTACAAGGCAGAAGTATTGCTAAAAAATCTATCTTTATATCACCAGTTAAAATAATATTTCTTGTGTTTAACCCCTGCATAATATGCTCTAGTTCATTCATAAAATCGGATGGTGCATAACTGTGGGAACGGTAGAATGCAATTATGATATTTCATGTAATAAAAGCTCTGTATGTAGTAACTCTGCTGTTTGTATTTGGCTATGAATTGTTGTTTTAACTTAATAAGAGATTTAACTTATATCATTACAGCACCAGCTTTATTATATTGTCTACAGTTACAATATGCTATATAACCTTTAATCTATAGAGATTAACCTCATCTAACTTAATCCAGAACTCTGAAATATCATACAATCAAATTTATAATCTACAGTTTATAATAATTTCGAAAGTTCAAAATTGGATCTTAAAATTCTAATACTTATATTTAAAATATTTAGACTATTGTAATCAACTGTTCCCAAAAATGCAGTTAAATCAGATTCATCAGTAATTACCAGTCTATTCACAACCTTATCCTTGTCTGCCATTAACTGTCAGAGAATTTATTAAATTCTATCTTCAATGTGAGCAAAATTATGTGATAGAGTTTATCCAGGTCTATCTCATTATTTATGCTTCAAATTTTAGATCCTTAGCATTCCCTCAAAAAGATTTTTCCATCCATAACCCATGGATACTTATACTTCAGTTTTTGTTTACCATTGCTTCGTTTTATAAAGAAGCTCTTTATTTCTACGTGTTAGATGCTCATTCAGAAAAATTCCATTTTCTCTAAATTTTGGGTTAATATATTTACAATTTAGGCAATATTTTGGTACCTTCCAACCAATAGTCCATAATTACTTTGCTTTTAAATTTTACAATTATGTTTTTAATTTTATTTCTGTTGGTAGCCGGAACTCTATGCACTACAACTGCATCATCTTCTGATATTTTAAGCCTAATCTTGTCAGCCATTTTGTTAAGGAAGGCATTCACATTTTCCCTGGTTCCTCCGCGATTCCAACTATCATCTCCACGAAACTCCGTGCCCTGCCCACGGTCAGTAGGGGACACCTCCCCCAACCTTCTCTGCGCCTTCAGAGTCCTTGTGACCTGGTCATATAGCCCATTGTGTGCAAAAAAATGCGGTTCAGAGGTAAAACAACCAAATCCATTCCAAATATCTCTAAATTAGTACTTCTAGAATACTGCTTCAAGTCCGAGAGTTCCTGTCTGACGTCCTGAAATTCTTGTCTGATATTTGAATTGGCTTTTTCAAACCTAATGTTCTTCGCTTTAGTTCAGTTCCTTTTTTAGACTACATATTGTTGTAACAAATTCATCAATCTTCCTCGAGGTAAAATCAGCAAAAGTTTTCAGATCTCGTAATGTTGCTTTTAAGTCACTTTTAAGTCACTTTTAAGTCATGTGCATGCTGTGCACATCGCTTACCTTGGAAAAGGCTCCACTCGTCTGTGCAGGAACTTCACTGCTCTCAGTTTCATCTTGAGCACACATCTGATCTCCTGCGTCACTGGCCACCAGCCACGCAGGTACTGAAATCCATACGCGGCTCAGCAGCAGTTGACGATAATGTAGAACGATAATGTCTTCTCGTTTGAATTTTCTCTCGTAATTCATCTTATGATAATTAGCTTCGTTATTCTAGCACAGTCGAAGTGTAAATATTCACCACAGTCACCATAACATCGTGCAAGATCAGAAATGTCAGGAGCTGTTCCATCATATACCTTACAAAATGCAACAATCGTTTCCATGCAGAGACTCGTCTCTCAAATAAGAGCTGCCCAATGAGCAAAGGCAATCACCAAAAAAAACCTTAATTTCACGAGAGATCACGCGTCTTTCTGAAGTTTTCAGCTCAAATGAATAGCCTTGCTGCACATTACATAAGACACAAAAATAAGGAAATTTAAATTAAAGCAAAGTGAATAAAATCGTTAAAGGACAGAGCTGCAAAAAGGCATTGCAACTTACCTATCGCCACCTAGTGGAATCGCAAAATTTATTCCAAGTGTGTTTTGCTGATGTGAAGAAGCGGAGGAGGAGATGGGATGCTGGCTTATTTATCACGCGCTGATAAAGTGGAAGATGGCGAGGATAAGTGACCCTCTATTGGAGGGGCTGATGAAGTTGCAGGATGTGGTGGCTGTTCAATTTTCCTTACCAACTTGTCAAGAGCGATGAAGAATCCGTCAAGTGCAGAGTCGGCCACTTAAGAAGTCCCCCTTTCACCTACTAACATAAATATCCTCTACGGAGGATTTTAAAAAAAAATTAATTTAGGAAGTTTTTACATAGTCGAGTCTTGCACAACACTGAGAGTTTCTCCAATCTACAAAATTAAACGAATGCTTATCTTTTTATATGCGTTCTAGAAGGACAAAAAATTGGAGTAAAAATGAAAAATATTTCCTCAAGCAGCTGCTTGCAACAGAAGTCTGACAGAAGCTTGTCAGTTTATAGGCCATAGTATAATAGTCTATGAGGATGGCAGAACCTCAGCAGAAAGACAACACCAACATCGATGTCTTACCTGGTGCTCGAATCCCTTTGATCAGTAGCCAAGCGCGCTAACGGAAATAAACAAATGAAATATAAACTCATTTGCTGAATTCTTATTAACCTGAAAGGAAGATGGATTTTGTTCACTCAATATGAGAAATAAACTTCGGGGCCCTGTCTTCCTTTGAAGTTATCCTAAAAACACTGAATTGCTATATCATTTCCTTTGCTACTCTGCTCGTGTTAAACTTTCAATTCACTTATGAGTCGAAAAGACCGACCTCCATTGAATTCACTTCTCTCTTCTTTCGGGACATTATGCCTGGAAATTGTGAATTCACTCGCAACATTCTCTCTGCCAGACAAAGAATAATCAGATTTTGCCATCGTAAGTGAAATAAACTCCCCTTTTTTCGGAGAAAAAAGAAGGAGGGAATGGGGGGGGGGAAGGCAGACATGAGGTAGCAGACGACAGTCCCCACATTACAGGGGTTCATCTGACAGACCAGATAACTTGTGACTCTCTGTCCTGTCTTCCTTTGCAGAGCTACTGATTCACCTCGAGAGGGGCCCTGTCTTCCTTTGCAGAGCTACTGATTCACCTCCAGAGGGACCCTGTCTTCCTTTGCAGAGCTACTGATTCACCTCGAGAGGGACCCTGTCTTCCTTTGCAGAGCTACTGATTGATCTCGAGAGGGACCCTGTCTTCCTTTGCAGAGCTATGATTGATCTCGAGAGGGACCCTGTCTTCCTTTGCAGAGCTACTGATTCACCTCGAGAGGGACCCTGTCTTCCTTTGCAGATCTACTGATTCACCTCGAGAGGGACCCTGTCTTCCTTTGCAGCGCTACTGATTCACCTCGAGAGGAGCCCTGTCTTCCTTTGCAGAGCTACTGATTCATCTCGAGAGGGACCCTGTCTTCCTTTGCAGAGCTACTGATTCACCTCGAGAGGAGCCCTGTCTTCCTTTGCAGAGCTACTGATTCACCTCGAGAGGGACCCTGTCTTCCTTTGCAGAGCTACTGATTCATCTCGAGAGGGACCCTGTCTTCCTTTGCAGAGCTACTGATTGATCTCGTGAGGAGCCCTGTCTTCCTTTTCAGAGCTACTGATTCACCTGGAGAGGAGCCCTGTCTTCCTTTGCAGAGCTACTGATTCACCTGGAGAGGAGCCCTGTCTTCCTTTGCAGAGGTACTGATTCATCTCGAGAGGGGCCCTGTCTTCCTTTGCAGAGCTACTGATTCACCTCGAGAGGGGCCCTGTCTTCCTTTGCAGAGCTACTGATTCACCTCGAGAGGGACCCTGTCTTCCTTTGCAGAGCTACAGATTCACCTCGAGAGGGACCCTGTCTTCCTTTGCAGAGCTATTGATTCACCTCGAGAGGGGCCCTGTGACGTTCACCATTTTCAGTGGAGAGGAGCCCTGTCTTCCTTTTCAGAGCTACTGATTCACCTCGAGAGGGACCCTGTCCTCCTTTACAGAGCTGCTGATTCAACTCGAGAGGAATCGAAGTTTTCGGTTATCCCGAAAACCGAAGGTCTCTCAGTACATATATCCTCGATAATCCGATTCTGGTTAAAATGTATTTTTTTACACTGAGGTGCCAGTTTATTAGGTGCACCTACTTAGTAGGGTATTGCACCACCTTTGGCCTTCAGAGCAGCCCTAATTCTTCAGGGCATAGAGCTTGTAAGATGCTGTATCTGATGCGTAGGAATGTTGAACCACGCGGAAACGACTGCGTAGTCGAGTCTTGCATAACCCTGAGATTATTTAGAGGGCGCTTCATAGCAGCAGTGGCTGGTTTAAATCCGCCGCAAATTTTCTCTGGGGGCCCTACGGACGCCTACCTTATTAATGGAGACTTGCTAGTTATCAATAGAATAGTACATTATCTCTCTTGCAAGTTATTAACGAGCAGGCATTTTGTGGTCCACTTTTGAGGGTGTCCGAAGTGTGTGGGATCGCAACCCTAATGGTGCACTAAGTTACATTCAGATGGCGCTGTAAATGAAGTCTGGTACTCCTAGCTCTCACCATCTAGGAGAAATCGAAGAGACACACAAACTCTTCTATTTTATTATACCTAGATGAAGGTTACGTTACACGTTTTCAATTGACACGTAATCCTTTCACTTGGCGCTCGCTCTCAGAGGATTTGGCGCAGCAATCATGTTGAGAAACACAAAAACAAGAAGCGAAAAAGCAATCAGGAACATTGGTAAAAACAGTTCGTTTGTGACATAAAGTCTTCGTCTCACTTCATGCGATGCTTTTCGAAATACTGATATTGTGCAAAATTTTGAATTGTTACGATGTCGCCTGTTTGTGTTTGATGTTGTCATATCAGGAAAAGAGAACCACGTGGCCCGGTTGCTGCTGAAAATAAGAAAAGTTGAAAAACTGCAATAAAACCAAAAATGCGTTTTTCTCGTAAAATAAAGATACAAAGAAAACAAAAGTCAGAATAAAAAGCTTGAATAAAAATGCATAAATTAAATTGAAGTCACTCTCATATATTCTTTACTTCTGTCCACTTTGGACAAGTGAAATATCCTGAAATTAAAAAGAATTTGTGGTCAAATGAAATTTAGTGCTCTTCAGCTAGAGTAATAATTAATTTACTCCCTAAAAGTCTAGTATAAAAATCTTCCTATAAAGAAATGAAATTCTTTTGATCTATGTAGAGGGAAGTTTTTATTGTATTTTATTAGGGAAGTTTTCCCAGTTTTAAACTTTTGTTTTCAAGAATTCATATTAAAATGTCAAGTATTGTGCCTAACCCATTGACCGAGTGGTTATTGTGCTTCTTTGAGGAGGAAGAAGTCTTCGCTGCAGATAAAATCCGAATCTTCTGAGAGCGATCGCCAAGTGAAAGGGTTACGCGTCAGATGAGAGCTTGTCACGTAGAATGTGCCATCTACATCTACATAAGAAGAGAGAAATTTGCGTCTCTGTCAATTTGTTCGACTCCTCATTTTTTTTTTTAAATATCGTTTCGTCTTCAGAGATGCTCTCTAGGATTCTCTTACGATATTAAAAAGACTCCCTGGCAAACAACTCTTTCACAAGCAGTTTGTTTTTACACTGTGTTTCAAAAGTGGGTTTACCCTTTTGAGAGAATGTATACATTTTTAATGAACAGTAAATACAAATCAAAACCAAAGAAATGTAGTCAAACATATCGTGTTTTGTCAGATGCATCAGAGGTCACCCTGATGCATCTGAGAAAACGATACAAATTGCACAATCAATGAAACAGAGATCCCATCTGTAATGGATTTGCCTTATGTATCACGTAGCATGCCTGCTGGGACTATGAAACTGCGCATGTCATTCCTACTCCTCATATCATCGACATTTTCAGGTAAAGGAAGAAAGAGAGCTTCATTCCTAACAAATCCTCATAAGCAAAAGTCTGCTGGAGTTAAATCGGGAGATTGGGGTGACCACGATATTGGATCCGCTCAGTGCACCCACAGATTTCGACAACTTATCTTGTTGAGATCTCACTTCTCCGCGTAAATGTAGAAATCCTGCTGGACAAATAAGCAAATCTCTCGATAATCTTCGTGAAACTGTGGGGTAAGAAATTTTTAAAAGATATCTAAGTATGGTCCTCTTTACGGGGAGAAATGGGACCACGCACTTTCCTCTTGATCACGAAGTGAAAAACATTCCCTTTTTGGTTGTCCCTAACGAGCGCTTCTCGCTTCCCCACATCCTGAAATCGTCAGTATTCCCTTTCCCCACTCACGTGGAATGCACGTTCATCACTAAAAGCGACATTTTCCAGGTAACATTCCATTTGTGTTTATTTGCATCTGGGATGGCTTTGCAGCATCTGGGATTCGTATCGCTTTAAATGAAATCATTTTTATAACAGTTGTCACGATGCCCGTTGCGTTGATTTAGGATCTCCTATGACTCTTTAAAATATCTTCCACCATTGGAACATTCACAGATGGTGTATCTGTTTCCTTCATATGACCTACGGAACATTCAGTCTCACCAAAAAATACTTCTGCCACAGGGAAATAGATGGTTTACTCAGATGATCCTTATGACACTCGATGGGAACGTTGCTCTATCCCTCAGGAAGCAGATTTCATTTCTTTGAACCAAAATATGCAAAGGGCTTGCGCTACACCAGGGACGTTCACCATTTTGGAAGAGGGACAACGAACTAGAGGCTATTGTTGCCATGGCAGTGTTCAGTGACTCTATGTAATAAACAACCGATAATGTATCCTTCTACTGTGGCATATAAACTGACAGGCTCCTGTCAGACCTCTGTGGCAAGCAGCTGCTTGAGGGGGTATTTATTATTTTATTATTTATTTATGTATCAACATTACCGATATCTATCAATGTAATAAAAAACCGATATGTATCAGTTATTTGATCCATATCAGTTATTTGATCATAATCGTTTAACAGAAAGTAACTCCGATATCGCGTTTTCTACCACCTCCCTTCTCGAAAGGTTTCTGATTTTTGTAGACAGTGCCTCTCTAAAAATTCCCTGGTTCTCGCCCCCCCTCTCAAAAGGACTCCGCCCAAACCCATCCGAAGTAAACAACTTGAAGGAGTGACGAAGTGCGCAACAACAAATATTCGCGGCGAATCCACCACGCCACGGGTAGGATGGGATGAAAACTCTTAAAGACAGATGATCTCCATAAAAATCCAGTCAGAAGGAATAAACGATTATTAATTTTTATCCCTACAAATTATATCATCGCAAATATTTTAACTTTGGACTACATAAATTATTTTTATAAATGGCTATAAATTTTTATTCTATGTAA
This sequence comes from Ryuthela nishihirai, assembly GCA_038380435.1. Lineage (NCBI taxonomy): Eukaryota > Metazoa > Arthropoda > Arachnida > Araneae > Heptathelidae > Ryuthela > Ryuthela nishihirai. The sequence goes on along the minus strand of JAWZYU010000015.1, from coordinate 5,598,663 downwards.
ATCGCAAACAGTAGAAATAAAGTTCTAAGCTCCTCGCACATTGTAGATCTCCCTATCCCTATATGCTCCCTATTGTAGACCGCGTTTTATTGATGGATGTCGCTACCAAAAGAATTACTTCAACAATCTGTCAACTAAAAATTCCTGCGAAACAGACCAAGAAATAAATATTTTGAAATACTACTCCCAAATCGGGATCACAGGTCTTGTGTTACATGAACCAAACACCATAACTTGAGAAGCATATTTCTTCAAAAACGGTGGATTTCATCAGCGCGTTGCGTAACCTTGGCGGGTCCACTTTTGTTCCTAAGGAGAGGAGGCCACGGAAGCGCGACAAATTTCTTTTCCCAAGAGTCCGTAGGTTTGCTCCACACCTCACTAGACGCCTTAAGCACATCGCTTTTCCCAAGATAACAATGTGAACAAGCCACGAAACTTTGATCACATCCCTACTTCAACGGAGCCTGCCGCCGCTCCAAGGTATGGTTCACATCGCACGGAATCTCTGTGGAACGAAGCACGCCGAAACGTCCCCAATTAGTGAACGGAAGAGGCAAATGCCGACCGCCCCCTTGTGTTCAGGTGGTCCTTAATAGCCTCCTACGCTATTTCTAGGAACCATAAACCCGCAGAATAACAAAATTCGTGGTTAGGAGCTTGGGATGCTGCCACCCCAAGATCACAAGACAACGGGACCTGGGGGCGACCAATGAGAAAGAGGGAGAGCCAACGAAGAAGCCGACATCGAAAGGGACCTTTTCTTTCTGTTCAAGGAGAGATCCAGATGAAGCTCGAAGACTGTCAGATTCGGAGCGAGTGCGAATAAGGTCGATGTTTCGTCTTGGGAGAGTGCGTTAGAGAATGACATCTTAGTTTAAAGCTTTCTCTGCTGATCGACAAAAATGTTCATCTCACTACCGAAGATATAGTGACTTGGTTGTTCCTGCTGCCGTGTGATGTTCCACGTTACCCCTTCGATTATCGTCGCACGGGACCACGACGTTGCAATCAACGCGAGCAAAGTTCCCGTTAAAGACAACAGTTTGCCTGTCCTCCGTCTCCTGTTCGCCGAGATAGAAGAAACGATAGGAGGTATCAATCAACTCTATTTTCTTTCATAAATCATAAAATTCGCGTATCAGTTTAAGTCAGCTCTGCATTTAAAAAGCACAACAACAGCAATCGTAGGCTTGTTCACATTGTTATCTTGGGAAAAGCGATGTGCTTAAGGCGTACTAGTGAGGTGTGGAGGAAACCTACGGACTCTTGGGAAAAGAAATTTGTCGCGCTTCCGTGGCCTCCTCTCCTTAGGAACAAAAGTGGACCCGCCAAGGTTACGCAACGCGCTGATGAAATCCACCGTTTTTGAAGAAATATGCTTCTCAAGTTATGGTGTTTGGTTCATATAACACAAGACCTGTGATCCCGATTTGGGAGTAGTATTTCAAAATATTTATTTCTTGGTCTGTTTCGCAGGAATTTTTAGTTGACAGATTGTTGAAATAATTCTTCGTAGATCGCGAAGTCGCCCGGCGCGGGCCAAAGAGAAGTACCTAATGACTTTGATTGATTTTTATGAGAATAATCTATTTAATTTGTAAGAGCAAGCATGAGCTCCAGTTCCGGGGATAAAAATGTATTCATGATTTGAACGCCTCTCGTCGATTCTGTAAAAGTATCAAACTATTAAATTGTTATCGTGTATGATTAAGAAAAAGTTAGCTTTATTTTACTTGTCGGGGTAATCTGTCTGATTGACATTAGAAGCAAATATCTACGGCCAATAGATTCTTAGAAAGACAACGCAATGTACGATAGAATAAAATATGTAAATTGATTTAGAGGGAGAAAAGAATAACACTTTTCACCCCTAACACTTGCTCTGAATAATAATTATCAGCGTAATTCCGAGAAATACTGATACGAAAACATTTTCCAATTTGCACAATGTTCTCACACCTGATTCACACAATGTTCTCACACCTGAACACAATGTTCACACCTTATTCACACAACGTTCTCACACCTAAACACAATGTTCACACCTGATTAACACATTGTTCTCACCCCTGATTAATGCCATCGTTTATTTCAATACCTTCCCTGTTTAGAAAGGATTACATTTTATTGAAGGACGGCGCTACCAAACAAACCAAGGAAAAATATTTTGTAACATTATTTCTTTCCAAATTGGAAACTACGCTGTTTGCTCTGAATAATAATAATCTCCATAATTTATTCACTAATAACATTTTTCAAATCTATTTAACCCTGACAGTTAAGTTTGACATGTGATTGATACCATCATTTATTCCAATTCCTAATAAAAAGGGAAATTCAAATATAAAATAAGAAGGATCCAGGAATCAGGTTTAAAGTATATAAGAGGTCGATTTGTTTTGAAAAAAGTATCTGTTTCATACTAATCCAAGAATAAAAATTGCTTCACATGTACGTTTTGAAACTATTCGAATTTTCATGTACAAATATTAGAATCATCTACTAAATATCGTCGACACAAGTTTTATGTCGTAATATTTCAGAGCAAATCTTTTTGGAATTTGCGAGTTCTTCTCAACAAGTCCACTTGGTTTGAGGTCTGTTCTTATCAGTAGGGGCGTAGCCCCCCCCCCCCCCCCCCGCCTGCAAAGTAAGCCTGAGTTTGCAAAATTCGAAATGACTTCGTAAAATTCAGGTGAAATGTAAAAATAGGATTCTTTATATAGAATTATTGCACAATTGAGGCATTTTGCAAAATCTTGGGATTTCCCCCCCCCCCCTTCGTCCCCATTCCCTCCTCCCGGAGCAAAATTCTAGAGTGATAAGTAAATATATGTAAAGTGCTTATTTTCTAAGTTGGCAAAATTTCATTTCCCAGTCCGAAAATTTTCGTTCTCTGTGCTCTCCCATTCCTTCGCTACATTCCTTCTCCCATTCCTTCGTCCATTCCTTCGTACGTCCATTTCCTTCGTCCATTCCTTCGCTACATTCCTTCTCCCATTCCTTCGTACGTGGGGCGGGGGTGGCTCAGTCGGTAGCGAGTCAGTAGCGATTCCCAGGTTCGAGTCCCAGCTGGGTCAGCGTTGAGATTTATCTCCGCCAACCTCTCCGCCCTGCCGACGGTCAGTAGGAGACAGCGATGGGCTTGGAAAGGCCGCCGTTCATCGGATGGGACGTTAAGCCGTGGCTCCGTGTGCAGAAGAGCCATACCCTGTGCACGTTAAAGAACACGCTGGATGGCCTTGACGGGAAGCTACCATCTGTCTCCCAACAGTTGTTCCAGTGGGTCTCCTCCCCCAACCTTCTCTGAGCCTCCATGGTCCGTGTGACCTGGCCATTTAGCCCATGGTGTGCACAAAAGTGCCGTTCAGAAGTAAAACAACCCAACCAAAAATCCATTTACCGAGAGATATTCGTTATTCGCATGATTTGTTAATTTCGCAGCGGAATCCACAGTTCAACCACGTGATAATTCCTAATGATTCGTGATGGAACTCTTCCTGAAGTTCCTGAATGCATGACATAGAATTCAGTATCAGCTGAAGGATAACTCCAATTCAATTAACAAAAACGAAGATTATACTTTTAGAGAAGACGAAACTTTGAAAAAATACTTAGAAGAGCATTCGAACACTTTCCCCACTGAGAAGGATTCAGTGGCGAAATTTGTGCATAATTTAAGCAGCGTAGAGCTTCTTGTGAAAACTGCTGTGAAGAAATTGGCGTTCTTTTTTCATACCAAATTTCAGTTTACTTGAAAAAATTAAGGACAGGTTTTATATCAACTAGTGATTTAAAAGGTTCAGAAAATATAGTGCGAAACAATCTGACTAGCTTTGAATTAACATAGAAATCGGCTACGTTCAGGGCCAGCGTAACAAAAAATATGATACCTGGCGAAAAGCAATTTCAGCGCCTAGCCCCCCCCCCCTCCCCACTCGAAACTCTTTTTAAATGTAAAAAAATTGATTTTTGTGTTACAGAGTTAACAATTGCCTTTTTCGTTATAAAAATATTTTTCCTAACAGAGCCCGAATTTACTCCGCAAACGTCCCTAGGCACAAAGAACGGTAGGACGCAATCATATGAACTATGTTTTGAATTTTCTAAAAAAAAAAGAGTTCAATTTTTTTACGTTTATATCCATGAAAATGGTTAATTCCATATATTTTGTTACATTCGTTTTACCAAATACTAAAAAACATTAAAGTAATAAATGTTATATAGAGCATAAAATATAAATAGTATTAAATGTGGAATTGGGCGTCAGTCGCGTTGGCATTCGTCTTATCCAAGCTTCCGCATTAATATATTGCATCTTTTTCTAAACGATAAATTCTTACCATTTAGAAGCAGTTCGCTCGGTGCAGGGTCACACAGACGTATTTTATCTTGAATCTTTTCTGAACGGCACTAGCTAGGACCCATTCCCTCTCATCCCTTACAGCCCACTCCTTTACTCTACTTTGGTGCAATTTCGCTTACATTCTCCCATTCGTTTATTAACAGGACACGTAATTCAAACGAATGGATTCTCACAGACCCAGTGCAACCATCCGTGCAACTATTTGGGGACATCAGATATTTGTTTGTTGTCACAAAATAAAAATTTTTTATGTAAAAAAAAAAGATGAAAAATATTCAGATCTCATGAATTAAATGCAATAATAGACTAATATAAGAATCCCATTTATCCGACATCTAGTGTCTTTTTTTTGTTGTTGTTTCTAGAGAATTAAAAATTTTTCAGCATTTTGGATAGGTATTGATGTATGCAATTTTTCGTATTTTTCGAAACTCTCGACAGCTTAAGAGAGCCAGCCTTCTAACGACAGAAAATACCAAAACTTTAAAGCCAATATTCCAAGCGATCCATTTGTGCCAGAAATGAGGAACTTTCGTGGTGGTCGGGGGGGGGGGGGGGGAAGATGCTGAAGAGGTTCGCATTGGCTGCCCTCTTATCCGAAGTAGGGATGGTAAAAAGCAAATTTTTAATACATGAATGAAATTACAAGTACACTAGCTCGAATTTTCGCAGATAGATAATGGTAAAGGCTGTAAATAAAAAGCCTCAATGTCGTCCTCTAACGATGAATTTTTTAAAAATAACCAAGTTTGCAGGAATGTTGCAAAAGTTGTATTCCCTCCAGAAATTCGAAATTTAATTGGTAGGATGTAATCAATACAGGAGATTTGTACCTGCAACAAAACGATTTTTCCCATTACCACGGGAAAGGTTGAGGGAAATTAAAACTTTTCTTTTGAGAAATAAACGAAAAATTATTTTTTGTTATTGCTTTTATTTTGTAAAGGGTGAACCATACTCTGCTTAGAGTCAAGATGAGAGACAACTATTTCAATATATTTCTTCATCATCATCATCATCATCCTCGAGTAGCCATGGGCTACGGAGATCCAACAAGGGCGTGCAATTTAGTTCTCCAAACAAGTCTGTCCTGAGCTACATCTGCTGAATCTGGCTACTGCACACCAATTATAATAAGGTCCTGTTTGATACTGTCTGTCCATCGCATCCTAGGCCTCCCCCTATTTGTGAAGCCTTTAGGCACACTGTTCATAACTCTATTCGCCAATCTATAATTATTCATACGGGCAACATGGCCAAACCAACGGAGTCTCTCTCTGCACAATATGCTGCTTAAAGGAGGTTGATGACTCCTTTGCCTAACCTCATCATTAGTTGCAAAGTTGATCCACCTAATGCCCAAGATACTGCGTAAGCTTCTAGAATAAAAAGCATTTAGTTTCCTGTTATCTTGTTTACAAAGTGTCCAAATTTCACTTCCATAACTAAGCCTAGAAATAACCAAACTATTATACAGTCTAATTTTAGTCTTTAGGTGTATACGCCTATTTCTCCACACTCTTTATAGATTCTTAAAAGTCCCGGCAGCAATCCCTATTTGTCTGTTAATCTCATGCCGTACATCATCAGTATCTGTTACATAGCTCCCAAGATAATTAAACTGACACCTGCTCAAGACTGCAACCATTCAGATTAACTGAATCACAGCCTGCCTGACCAATTTTCATCACTATAGTTTTCTCTCTGTTATCACTTTAGTTTTCTCTCTGTTTATAACCAAACCTACTCTATTAACAGTTTCATCAACAGCCCTAATGAAAAAGTTCATCTCATCAACATCATTTGCCAAAAGGGAACATTAACGCCACCAATGCATCTATCATCATTACAAAATAATGGGAATAGAACACCTAGCCATGACAGAATCCTCAATTTCTATAACCTTACCTTCTTTATCCTTCAATCCTTCTATGCCTGTCCGTTTTGTACCACATAAAACATTAACTCTGGTACAGCTCTATGCTGTTGTGCTGCCTAACTGCTTCCTTGGCTTTCTCAGCCAAGCCATCAAGCCGAAGATTTTTATCAACAGCTAACTGATCCTTTACACGTTTATTAAACTCTCTAATCCTTTCTATTAGGAGTAGTAGAGTACTGATTAAGGACATTCCTCAAGTTCCTTCTTTCTGAAATAAGCTCAAGTGCCTTATCACTCAAATAATTCTGTCTCCTCTGCTCCTTTTTTCCTAAAAGAGTATTGTTAGTGTCCAAAAAAGCTTATTTAAAATGATCTCATTCTTCCTCAACTTCAGTAGTAAGCAAACCATGACTGTCATAATGACTAAGTAATCTACCATGATAAGCTTTAGCTATAACTTTAGCTTCCCTTGATATCCTCAGCAATAATTGCATCGTTATAACCTAGATATTCAAGGCTTGCAAAACACCACATGGACAGATAAAGGTCAAATTCTTAAAATTGATCTTAAATTTCTCTTTTCAGGGAGGGACGACAATAAGCATCACGAAGGCGTGGGTCTGCTTCTCAGCAGACACGCTAGTGATGCTCTTCTAGGATATGAGTGCATTAATGAAAGGTTTCTTACAGCAAAATTTCAGAGAAGAGTTAAAGACTTGAATGTTATCTGCTGTTATGCCCCCAATGAGGATGCCGATGAGGATGAGAAGGATAGGTTTTACAGACAACTTCAGGATATTTTGATTTCTGTCAAGAAAGGAGATATTACCCTTGTTCTAGGTGATTTCAAAGCCAACGTTGGTACTGACTCTGACCTTTGGTGAGGAGTAATAGGCCCTTTTGCTATTGGTAGCTGCAATGGCAATGGGCAACGTCTCCTACAGGTAAGTAAACTCAATGGTTTCAGAATAACTAACACATATTACAAACACCGCGACATACATAAATACACATGGGTTTCACCTGATGGGCTGCATAAGAATATGATTGATTACATATTAATTAACAGCAAATGGGCTAGTTCTGTTAGGAATACCAGGTCATGTAGGGGAGCTGAAATTGGATCTGACCATTACCTTGTTAAAAGTGTGTTGCAACTTAAACTTAAAAAGTGTTGTGCTAGGGTTAAAAAATTTACTTTTAATACTGAAGCTCTGAAAGATCCAGTTATAGCCAAAGCTTACCATGATAGGTTACCTAGTAATTATGACAGTCATGGTTTGCTTACTACTGAAGTTGAGGAAGAATGAGATCATTTTAAACAGGCTTTTTTGGACACTAACAGTACTCTTTTAGGAAAAAAGGAGCAGAAGAGACAGAATTATCTGAGTGATAAGACACTTGAGCTTATTTTGGAAAGAAAGAACTGCAGGAATGTCCTTAATCAATATCCTACTAGTCCTAATAGAAAGCATTACAGAGAACTTAATAAACGTGTAAAAGATCAGTTAAATGCTGATAAGAATCTTTGGCTTGATGGTTTGGCTGACAAAGTCGAGGAAACAGTTAAACAGCAGAACAGTAGAGGGCTGTACCAGATAGTTAATGTTTTGTGTGGTAGAAAACGGACAGGCATACAGGGATTCAAGGATAAACAAGGTAAGGTTATAGAAAGTGAGGATTCTCTCATGGCTAGGTGGGGTGAGCATTTCAGTGATGTTCTAAACAATGTGGTTAGATCTACTCTCATTGTTTGTAATGATGGTAGATGCATTGGTGGCTTTAATGTTGGCCCTATAACACAATCTGAAGTTATTTTGGCTGTTTCTAAACTTAAACTTCATAAATCCCCATGGGTAGATGAAATTACTACAGCAATGCTTAGAGCTGGGAATGTTTCGGTTACCACTTGGTTGACTGAAATTCTGAATATCTTTTATGATAAAGGCATGGTTCCTAAGGATTTTACCAGAGCTATTGTTATCTCTATTTTCAAAAAAGGTGATCGCAGTTCTTGTGATAACTATAGGGGTATCAGCCTACTCTCTGTTCCAGGTAAAGTTCTTTCCATGATTGTGCGTAATAGAATTAAGAATTTGGTTGAGAGTCAATTGCGTGATGAGCATTGTGGATTCAGAAGTGGTAGGGGATGTGTGGATCAGATATTTTCACTTAGGCAGATTCTTGAGAAATGTTTAGAGTTTCAGAAACCTTTGGTTGCTAGCTTTGTTGATTTCAAAAAAGCTTTCACTCTGTTGATCGTCATAATTTGTGGTTGATTGTGAAATCATATGGTATACCAGACAAGTTAATATGGTATACCAGACAACATAATCATATGGTATACCAGACAACATAACATATATCATATGGTATACCAGACAACATAATGAAAGCGCTCTATAATAACACTGAGTCGTGTGTGAGAGTTCGTATGGCTTGTACCAATTGGTTTAGCATTACCTCTGGTGTTCGACAAGGTGCATTTTGTCTCCTTTTCTCTTTAGCTTGGTTATTGATTACGTTATGCGAAATTCATTGCAAGGGAAAGATTTTTCCCTTAAATGGTCTGGAGATACTAAAATTTCCGATTTAGATTATGCTGATGATTTAGCCTTTTTGGCAAATGATGTTGATAAGATGAACTCTTTCACTTGAGATGTTGATGAGACTGGTAGTAGAGTAGGTTTGGTTATAAACAGAGAAAAACTAAAGTGATGAAAATTGGTCAGGCAGGTTGTGATTCAGTTAATGTGAATGGTTGCAGTCTTGAGCAGGTGTCACAGTTTAATTATCTTGGGAGCTATGTAACAGATAATGGTGATGTGCGGCATGAGATTAACAGACGAATAGGGATTGCTGCCGGGACTTTTAAGAATCTATGAAGAGTGTGGAAAAATAGACCTAAAGACTAAAATTAGACACTTATAATAGTTTAGTTCTTTCTAGGGTTAGTTATGGTAGGGAAACCTGGAAGCTGTGTAAACTACATAACAGGAAACCAGATGATTTTGATTCTAGATGCTTACGTAGTATCTTGGGTATTAGGTGGTTCAACGTTGTAACTAATGATGAGGTTAGGCAAAGGAGTTGGCAACTTTTTCTGAGTAGTATATTGTGCAGAGAGAGACTCCACTGGTTTGGCCATGTTGCTTGTATGGACATTAGCGAATAGGTTTATGAATAGTGTGCCTAAAGGCCTCAGAAAGAGGGGGAGACCTAGAATGCAGTGAGCAGACAATGTCAAACAGGACCTTGTTAGAATTGATGTGCAGTGACTCGATGCAGCAGATGTGGCTCAGACAGATACGTTTGGATAACTAAATTGCACAGTCTGGTTGGACCTCCGTAGCCTTTGGCTGCGGAGGTCCAATCCTGATGGTGATGATGATTTGCTCTTAATTTATACAGATGACATTCAGCTGTATTGACTGCTTCCCGTAAAGGTGGCAGCATGCTCGGGATGGAGTTGGCTTAGGTTCATGAAATGATCCTGTTGCTCTTAAGTTTCGTGGGCAAATTTTCTCGAATATTAAGGAAAGTACTAATACGAAACCATTCACTCATTAAATCAGTTATAATTAAATAATTGTTTTAAAGTTAGCAAAAAAATGAAGTCTTTTTTCTAATATTTTGCATTAAAGTTTTGAATTTACCTTTTGGGCGTCCCTGAAACAGGTTGCTGGTGTGCCCACGCACATCTCGCACACCTGCTTGCGGTATCCTGCCTATATGGACACATCATCTAATATCAGACATCAAAAACTTCAACTCACCCAAATATAGTTTACAAAAAGACTTCTTGAGTTTTAAAATATGCCATATGAAGAAAGGTTGAAAAGACTCTCGTTGCATTGCTTGGAGTAAGGAAGATTAATGTTTGACTTACAAACATGTTTTAACTTATTCATGGAATAACTCATTCTAACGCAGGAACTCCAATATTCAACCTTGTCAACAGAAGAACAAGAGAAGTTACTCTTACTCTCGATGTACCTTTTGTTCGAAAGAACTGTGAGTACCATGATCTCAGGCATTAGGGCAAAGACCTGTTCCTCCTCCGCTAAAGACTGAAGTCTCCGATGCTGGTAGGAACTACAGGCACCATCCTTTCAAGCGGACTTTTTCAAGGGCCGTATGGCCTGCCTGAGACACATTACTCCAGTTTAAGAATGACGATGCCCAACTAGCTAAGTGATGTTAAGATACCTGCGATGGCCTCTGATCAGGATTATCCACCAGTTGTTATATGGTGTCCCATGCCTCTGTTCACTTAGGGCTGGCAACCCAGAAGCAAACAAAAACACAGCGCAGATTCTCCCTCAACAGAGGCTCACCAGTGCAGGAAGTCCAGGATTCATAATCGAGCTCGAATCCATAAACAAGTCCTGTCTAGTAGGTTTTAATGGTAAGCACCAGGACCCTGTGAAGTTGGGTTGAAAAAAAAAGAATAAAATGGTCATACATGATCAGATCAGTAGGTCATAATGAACTGGCAGCCCTCCCATTCTGTTGTTTAGAAAAAAATATTTTCCCTGTTTTATGTAGAGGATCTTATTTTGCGAGGGAAATGTTAGGGGAGGTGTAAACATCGTATTGCTTAAAGCGGGGATGAGAGGAAGCTGCATATCAAAATCGGCGATCCTACTTTTTTTTGGTTTAGGAGAAATTAGCCATTTTTTGAGGTGAAAAGACATCTTGAGAGTGAAACTCTTTCACTATTTTAGGATGTGGTTTGAGAAAACGTTATACTGAATCTGGTGATAGGTTAATTTGGTTATAGGTAGTGGTAGCTGTTATCTTTTAGCACCAGTTCGTATCCCCTGCTCTTTTGGCAGGGGGGGTATAAGAATATATCGGTGATGAAGAATATTTTTACAGGTTCTAACCCTTACATTTCTCTAGTTACGATTAGAGTAAATTTGACAGTTCTAGTTCTATATGTTTAGAAATAGTTCCTACCACTTTTTTGCTGGAGGGAGGCTTTTTAGGGGAGGAGGAAAAATTTAGCGGTCTGACCTTTACATTGGTATGAGCTACAGTTAAAGGAGGCAGTATACTGAATTTGACGGTTTTAGCTTTTTACCATTTAGAAGCAATTTCTACCACTTTTTAAAAGGGGGATTAAATTTTTTGGGGGGAGGAGAAAGTTTTGGGTCCGAACTTTGGACTTTTCTTTGGTCTAAACCTAGAACTTGCTTTGGTATAACGCGAATTCCTTACATTGGTCTATGATACGATTAGAGGAAGCAGTGTACCTAGTTTACTTCTAATTGGGACAGTTGGTATCACTTTAAAAAAGGGAGGAGGGGTTTTTTTTATTTTTTTTTTGAAGGGAGCAAAAATTTTGGTGCTCCTGTCAACAAAAGGACAAATAGACCCTCTCAAATATTCGCCGATTCTTTTCTTCTCTGGTATACAAGCCTAAAACTGTGAAATATTGCTTATAAGAAGAAAAAATAGTAAATAAATACCCCCTGAAGCAGCTGCTTGCCACAGACAGGAGCCTGTCAGTTTAATACGCCATAATAGATGGTCTGTGAGGATGGCGGGACCTCAGCAGAAAAACAGTACACAAATCCATGCCTTACCCAGGGCTCGAACCCAGGTGTGCTAACCACTCGGCCACGGGACGGCTTTTAAAGAAGAAAAAGGAAGAGATTATTATTTACTGTCTAAAACGGATTAATATGTATATCAATGATAAGAAGATGTTTCAAATTTGTAGAAAGCAATTCATAAAAAGGAGCCGAAATATAAGAGATTAGTATTAAGAAACATATCATGGGTCTATGAGACCTCTAGTGCGTCCATCCGTGTTACGAAACAGAGCACGAGAGACGAAGGATTAAAAATGAAATTATTAAAATTGAGACATTCCCTCCCTTGAATTTCTTTTTTTCTCTTAATCTGGGAATAAACAAATCAAACAAAATTACCAAAGGTATTGGGACACTTTCATATTATACGACTGAAAAGCCATGTTGAAAGTTCCCTTATTACGAAATAAAACTTTTTTAGCAAAATGTTGCGGGGAACCAAAAATATTCACCTAATTATGATTTTGAACAATATTTACCAATTAAAAGTTTTCGGGACTGAAATATTTAACAACAGTGAAAATTACTCGTAAGAAATTACCTTAAAAGTTATTACAAATCGTTTGCTAAAATAAATATAATTTTAAAAATTTATCTGAATTGGATTTTTTACTTTCTGCCAATTTCGGAAATGCCTAAGGGATTAAATTTTTTTGGGGGAGGAGACCTCTAGTGCATCCATCCGTGTCACAAAACGTATACAAATATAACTCATCGACGGAGAGAGCTGCCTTTGAAAACTTTATAGTCGAAAGGAGAGAAGAAAAACTGCAAAAAGTACTAAGTAGAATGGAATGGAAGGTGGAATATCTTCTAAATATGCTGGAATGGATCTAGGCATATTTTCAAAATCACATAAAATACATTTGGACGACTGAAAACGTTTCATAAAAGCACTAAAGATGTAAGGAAATAACAGTGGAGTGAGTAAAAAAAAAATTCGTAACGTACAGCGAAAAAATTACTGCAAAAATAACTGTATAGCATAATATCTAAAAAATCACGACTGTTTATTGAAATGATAAAGTTGCTAATGAATGACAAAATACCTTCAAAATGCATTGGAATGGCAACCAAAACATCCGAAAATGCACATAAAACACACCAGAATTACTAAAAAACTCCTAGAATATGTTGAAATAGATCGTGAAGTGCAATCTAAACAGCAGAGAAGAAGAACTGACAGAATTGCTTAAATGACATTAAAATATGTTAAAATAAGCGCATGATGAATATCAGTTTCCTAGAATACAGTAAAATAGGTAACAAAATAACTCTGAAAATCTCGAAAAGTAGGCAATAATAGCTCAAAGAATTGCACATACAACACCATGCAGCCTTAAAATGGACTCAAGAATAATTGCAATATCTCAGAGGGTGCAAAGAAATGGGGAGCAGAACAACTGCGAAATCACAAAGTGTACACTGGAATAAATGACAGAGTAATTCCGAAAATATGCTGTAATGGATACAAAAAAAATCTGCAAAATATATTGGTATGTAGAGCAAAATAACTATTGGGACTCGGCGGGAGTGAAGGGTCAGATCGCCGTTTTGGCGGCAGCGATAGGGGCAGTTTTGAGAGCACGAGGAAGATCGTCTTGGCATGGCTATCGTGTTCGAACACTATTGGCCGAGACACCCTAACGTCCCCCGAAGGACACGCGACATCATCCGGCAGGGTGGTTTGAACTAAGACTTGCGCGCGGACCACGAGACTGTCCGGATGTTAGACTGTTCGTTTGCAGCTCGTTTTAAGCTTTGTCCGTATCTAGCGGTGGGACCGCTGAGGCTCGTTATAGACTGTGTTATATTCGGCGAGTGACTGTACCGGGTGGGCAGTCATATGCCGTCCTGTATATAGTTATAGTGTATTGTATATAAAAGAATGTACATAGTTGAAATACATGAGTTTGTGTATTCGGCCAACAGAGTGATTATCCTGGCAAGATAAGGGCAGGTACCCTTCTACAAAACTCTCACACACATAGGTAGAAAAAGAACTCAGCCCAGACAGGCAGAGGAGAGTGCCGTCGACAATAACCTTACAATCATACAAAATACATTGAAAGGACAGATAGAATTGCTGAAAAACATTAAAATATTCACAAATGGGTGGTGGAATGATTGCAAAATTTCATGAAATGCACTGAATTAGGGAGGAGAATAACTACAAATTGTACAATAATAGTTCAGGGAATTGTTTGTAAAGAGTCAACTGCAGCATTGACATAATGACTGAAAAATCGCACAAAGTACTTTGGAATGGATGGGAGAATATATCTTAAAAATATAAAAGATTTAAAGGCAGAAATGAAAATTCCCGAAGAATGACAGACAAAATATGCCCCCAAAACAGAAAATATAGTGTGATGACTGATGGAATGCGTGCAAAATGTCATATAATACTCTGAAATGGGTAATAGTGAACTTTATGAGTGAAAACGCTATTGAATGTGTCAATCTTGGGTAATTAAATATTACATGAAAATTATTGACTACTTTTCAAACGATTTTCCGAAAAATGTGTAAAATTAACCTATTCCTGTACTTTACATTATTTCATCAGAAATTTCGACATCGAAAAGTATTTTTTATAAAAATAATGATTTAGATTATCCGTTCCTGGAGTTATTCATCACATCTAATTGCTTATTAAAAAGTCCCTTTAATATTCAACTTATTTTTGTCTTGAACGAAGATCTTGCGTGAAGATCCAGAAAAAACAGTTCATACTCATCCTAGAGCAGTGGTTCTCAACCTTTTATGTTTCACGTACCTCCTGGAAATGTGTATGTAACTGGTGTACCCCTTGTAAAGATAGATAAAACTACAGTTATAGTATAACAATGGGAATAAAATAAAACATATATATATATATGTATAACATATATCTAGCGACTTTTGAGCTCACACGGCGTAGCCAAAAAACTTTTTACCGCGTACTCCACCTTAGAGCATTCTGTTTCGATGTAGTATTAATTTCAAATTACAGAAATTTTCCAAGTCCAGATACACATCAATGTCATACTGAAAAATTATCATTCGTACTTCAGGAAAGCCTCCCTTCAACCCAACAGCGCAGAAATAAAAAACTTTTTAGAGCGGAGCACACGTGCACTCTGATCCTTCCCCTTGAGTTACGCTGTCCATCTTCGTACATAAGGTCCTAAAAATCAGCAAATGAAGTTTTTCTGTTCGTACAGATGACGGCGTGACAGGACATGGGTTTGCGAATCCAGAAAAGTGCTTTATGATCTTCGTACAGTGCGCGAAAACGATATAATAAGCGATTGAAAGATCTCATAGAAATGGGCAATATCGATGAAACGGAAAATCTGTTTCACTAAAGGGATGACGATCGTCCTAAAACCGTATTATACGTATATATATGAAAGAGCGCAAAAATCCGTGTTTCACAAATGCAGACTAGTCCACTTTTGTCAAACAACCGGATTTATTATTTCAGGCTATTATCCAGTTTCGAACCTCGTTATCGCCTTTTGTTCCCCAACGCGACCCAAATCCCTTTCTCTTTTATTGCCCATTTCCCATCAACCCTTCCGATCGCTTTCCCCGCCATTTTTGCGCACTCTACGAAGATCGCGTCATTTCATCTTTATTATTTCCCAGTCATCGACAAAAATAATTTTTCCGCAAACTTACAAATTGTTTCGTAGTTAAGTGTATCATAATTATATTGGGCTGCCTTTGTGATATATAAATTGGCACAGTGAACTGAAATTTATTGAAATTATTTATAGTAAATACATATTAATTTTACATATAAAATTTTTGCACTTTGTATTTTTTTACTACCAAGCATACACGAGCTTTAGAAATTGTTGTTAAATAAGACATATACATATAGAATATATCTACTATATTGTAAATGGCATATTTTTCGCAAATACACTGAATGGACAAATTGCTTCGTACACCTGCCTGATAATCTGTTGCTGCACCTTTTGCCCTCGAAACAGCAGCCAGACATCTTGGAAGGACTCAATGAGGTGTTGAAAACACAAAGAGGTGGTATTGCCGCCCATGAAGCGAGGATCGCCTGTCGTAAGAGCATCCTCAGTTGCCGGTGGGGTTGGCGGGCTCGAACAGATCTTTCCAATTCGTCCCACAAATTCTCAATGGGGTTGATGTCCGGTGATCGAAGGGGTCATTCGAGTATGGTAAACTCACTTGAATGCTCCTGGAGTGAATTGGTCGCCACTCGGGGGCATTGTGCTGTTGAATGATGGCGTCATGGTGCGGAAAGAGAATCGTTGCGAATGGCGTAGAAGGTCGGCGACGAAGTTCACATCCGGTGACGGAGGTCTCGACGGGTGCAAGGGGTCCCAAGGAAGCCCATGTAGATGCACCCAAACTGTTACAGCGCCTCCACCTGCCTGTGTGACCCCAACTTGGCGGTTTACTTCCATCGTCGTGACAGAGTTGAAACCGTGATTCGTGAGAGCAGATGCATGTTTCCAGTCCTCTGCACTTCAGTTGCGCCTTGGCCTTTGCAAACTGCAGCCTCGTCTTTCGGTGCCTTGCAGTTAACAAGAGGACACGACTGTAGACGTCCACTGCCGTAAACTATTTTTTCCATGGTACGACAGATAGTTTTTGTTCATAAGCTTGTGGATGTCCCCTCATTCAATTCCGACAATATCTTCTCCACAGTAGCTGTGCGACTCCTTGCAACGATATGGGATACTCTGCGCTCACCTCTACAGTCAATTGCACGTTTACATCCACATTTTGAAAGTTTTGCCATATTTCATGTAGTCCCGGTATCCGCATCTCAAGTGGAAATCGTAACAGTTAAGTAGTTGTGGTGATTGAGCAACCGACCTTCCTCGCACCTACTATCTGGCCAAGGTCAAACTCATTCACGTCGCTGCCTTCACCCATGATCACTTTTCCGTGACTTGTTTCCAATGCGTAGAGACCTTCTCTATTTATAGGCATTGCCAATTTTAGCGTCCCACGTGACTGGATGCAATACTTCGTTGCATATTGTTATCGGGTGTACATAATAATTTGTCCATTCAGTGTACATTATTTTGAAATCCGCATAATGCTCTGAAAGATTCATACAATCTTTGTATACGATCCTTCACAGTAATCTTTGTATATGATTTGCATTTCAAAATATTGTTGCACCTTCTGATTTATAACTAGAGCGCATATCGCCCCTGGAGCATTATGGGAATTTCGTTTTCAAACAGAAGGAGGTTTTTCCTTCACTTGCTTCTTTACCCCTTAAAAATTTTAATTCGATCTAATGGATGATGGTGGGGAGGAAATGAAAAGAGTAGTATTTTATTATTATGCAACATGAAAAGTATTTGTCTCTATTCTACCATTTTAAAAAATTGATTTTTTTCACACCCCTTTGAGAAAAGGGGGCAAATTGTTGCTATCAGTGAAATATCTCTTCATATTTTCCCACCAAAATTTCACCTTTCTACCGTAAATAAATTATTTGCAATGTTTGTTAAAAGTTTGGCCATTTCCATATTCAATAATTGTCGTATCCCGCGCAAAATTAGTGAATTTTTTTTAATAAGTTTAGTAATTGCGTAACTTGATATATGTTTATGGCTACTGTTATGTTTTTTATTGATAATATTTTCTGTTATCATAGTGTTTATAGATGATATTTGTGCTATTTTCTTCTTGTTTCCACATGTCACTTCCTGTATCTATTTCTGTTGGCTGCATTGGAAATGTGTGAAACTTGGTCCCACTTCCTCAGGCGATAAATAGGGAAGCTGATGAAGCTTGTGAGACGGAGCCGCGATGAGAACGCGCCTCCCCACCTCCTCTTGTTCGCTAGGAAGGTGCTGGCAGGTGGACGAAGCTTTATGGCACAAGTGGGTGGAGCAGTCGCTTGGCCAACAGATATCTCGAGGACAAGAAGCGGCGTGAGATTCAGCGAGGGGACCAGCAGACTCGTATCTGACGTCAAAGTATTCTCGAATCGTGCGTTTCTCGACGACTGAGATTCTGGAGGAAGGTGTTGTTGGAGTTCAACCATGGCAATAGTCTGTATGATAGATCACAGGAAACAGAAGTCTGTGTGACCATATATATGTCAGAGGTCCTTGTGACCGTATGTAACAAAGATCTGTGTGACCAAACGCATTCATATTCTTTTAGTCGAAGGGACTAAACGTTAATCAGTCAGCAGAGAAGTGAAGATATGCCAGCAAAAGAAAGGCAAAACTGATAATAAGGAGATAAATAAAGTTCATTTTAAGTTTTCAATAATTGTTTACCGATTTGATTCATCAATCAAAAGAGAGTCTACAGCAAGGTTCAAGGTTCGAGTGTTCTTGGTGAAATTAGCCTCCAATAAGGGGCTCCCTACACGAGCAAGGCTGCGTCACATCGGGCGGAATTATTGACTGAATGGACACTCTATGACACTGGCGCCGGATTAAATAATCTGCGAACCTTAAAATTAAAAATTAAGTGTTTAGCGTCCTTTACTTTTACCATTGCAGAACAGCAAAATGCGACATCTATGGACCACTCGAGAAATAGGGGACGCGACAGTGACCTCTAGTGATATAAATTAAAATAGAAAAGTAAAATAAATACCACCTCAAGCAGCTGCTTGTCACAGAGGTCTGACAGGAGCCTGTCAGTTTATATGCCATAGCAGAAGGTCTGTGAGGATGGCAGAACCTCAGCAGAAAGAAAACACAAACATCCATGCCTTACCCGGGGCTCGAACCTAGGTCCCTTAGATCTGTAGCCAAGCGCGCTAACCACTCGGCCACGGGACGGCAATAAAAGGATTTGAAAAATGTGAATTATAAAAATTCACTTGTTAGAATAAAAAAAAAATGTTTTTTCAATTATCTCTTAAAAGGAAGGAGGTGCGCTCCCCGACTGCCCTGGGGTTAAGGGATCACCTCATTGTTGCCAACCGAAACTTCGTGACTTTGCATTCCACCATGAAAATTTCAAATTTCTGGCACTAGTACATCGTCTACAGTATTCGTTAAAATTTTGGAATTTTAAACTTTTTACACCATCAATACCTATTTAAGCCAAAATGAATTTCTAATTTATCTCCAAGAACAAAAAAAAATCGATGTCTACAGACAGAGAGACAAAATAAAAACATTACCTGGATTTTTTTCTTTTTTAATTTTGTTGTTGTTGTTGTTGTTGTTTTGAAGACGAGATAAAATGAGAGACCCAAATTCAAACAAAGGGAATTTCGAAATTTATTCGATGTCATTTTGGTGCTTTGATTTCTGAAGTGGTTGATATAGCGAAAATAATAATTTTAATTAATCAAACATTATATTAGCAATCTGATAGAAAAGTGGGGTTAAAATAAAATAAAAAATCCTTCCTGTTTAGGGCACACTATTAGCCAAAAAATAATTCGGAAGAATCCCAAATGTAAAATTTTCAGCGTTCAATGACCAGTATTCGTTTTTTCCCTGGAGGAGAACTTTCGGATTTCGAACCTTGTGACTCTGTTCAATTTTAAGTTTCTTAAATGTGAGAAATAATTAAATGCGAGGCGCTTTTAGAAATTTCTAAGCCATTTTAGTGACGGCTCCTAACACCAGAGGCGTTTCACCTTTCTCACTGGCGGGCCAATTATTCGCTAACGAAGGTAACAGGACGGCCAGCACATTAAGGCTGAAGTGTCTAGATTCTACACCTTTTCATACTTATTAGTCTGCACAAAATGATTCGAATTTAATTTTAAATTCTTTCAAATAGAAGGCATAGCATATGAAAATATTAATATCCACGTGCATTGATTATGAGGGTTAAAGGATGCGCGTCTGCATCGCAGACAACGTCAAAAACTAGATGCAAAGTATAAAAAAGTATGCTGTGATTCGATAAAATATTTTTGCTTTATACATTTCCGTTTTTCAATTTTTTTTTTTATTTTTTTGTGAACTTGTTTTATGTCATTGCATATTTAGTGGTATCATAAATTACGAAAAATTAAAGTTCATCTCGACCCTAGGAGGCTGACGTCATCCCTTACCTCACTCTGACTCCAAAGAGAAGGCAAGTCATCGATTTCAGTCATCCAGTGGCTTTAGTGCATTATGGGATATTAGTTCCACGCCCCAGCGAACCCCCGAGGGCATTCATTTTTCTCCGGCCTTATAAGAGAGAGGTAAGGTTTAGTTATCAATAAATAGATTTCGTACCTTGAAAGTACAAAGATCTTTAACAAGTGAGAATTATTTTTAAATAGAGAAAAAATCGGATGAAAAAATAGATTTAAATTATTTCAAATAAAGACTAACAGGCGCGTAAAACCAATATGAGCATTCAAGGTCAGATTAATTAATAACTGTCAACACTAATTCAATTTCAAGTTTGCTAATTAAATGCAAATTTTATTCAATAAGTAAAACTAATTTTCAAATAAAGCAATTAAAAACATGAAATTACGAAAACAAAGAGACTATTAATACTTCCTAGTTCAAGTTCAACTTTCAACTACAACTTTATTTTGTAAAAAAATATACATTTCTTTTTTCCTATAAACAACCCACAAGCTGAGCTTTTCCGGGTTGTTATATGCATATTACATTGTATAGTGATAACATAAAAATACACAGAAATTTAAACATATTAACGTGTACACATTCGCAGCTTAAGGATATAGACAACATGATTTACCTTAGTGCATTATACATAAATTCGATATCTGCAAACCCCATAAGAAAAAACTTTAACATTTTTTTGAACAAAAATATATTACCAGAGAAATTTCTTGATTCATAAGGTAAGAGTGAACATTTTGGGGGCTAAATACATTAAATGCTTATGCATAATTTTCTTTTTATTGTTTCTCCTCAGTACGCAAATCAGATTCAAATATTTTTTTCTTGCAGATAATTGTTACTTTTTATATTTATATATATCATTAGTTTATATACATATAAAGATCTCTTAAAGGCAAGACATCCAAATGTATATATGTACAGTAGAACACCTATTAATATTTTTTGTTGTTCTGTTCTGAATTGCGATTATTGGTTTGAGAATTGTTATATCAGTTCTCCCCACAAAACAATAGCCCATAACAAAATACAGACTGAATCCAGTAATTATACATAATTAGCATTATTTCTGCATCTACCAATTTGTTTAACTAATAAATTTTGTCTAACATAGATCTAAGTTTTATTTTAATTTTCTCCACCTCTGGTTTCCAGTTCAATTTTTGATCGATTCTTCTAGCTGAGCAATCAGTCCCATCAGACAATTTCGATTCCCTTACAGTTACAAGCTGAACCTTGATTGCAAGCTTCATTATGAATTCGAACATCCATCTTTAATAATTCTGCTCTTCAAACTAAAATGCATTAATTTCGCTTTATTCAAATTAAAAGTTAATTTTTTTGTACCAATAATTTTCAATCCACTGTCGATAAGTGCTTTTAATTCTGTTTTATTTTTTGCTCTAAAAGTAATGGCAGTGTCATCAGCAAAACTAGTATTATTTCCTGTTATGTTCATCTGACAAAAATCATTAATATATATCAAAAATACTATCGGCCCTAGTAAGAACCCTGTGGCACGCCATATTTTATCTTTAACTCAGAACTAATAATACCATTTATTTTGTCAACTTGTATCCTGTTCTTTAAATAACTTTTAAACCATGTTAGTACAATTCCCTTAATTACATCTTATTCAGTAGCAAGTTGTGGAAGATATTGTTGAATGTTTTTTGTATGTCCAAAAATATAGATACAGTTTGATAATTATTATCTAAGGAGTCATATATGTATTTAATAAAATAAATTGTGGCATCCTTTATACTTTTACCCTCTCTGAAGCCAAACTGCCTATTGGAAAAAAAAATTATTTTTCGATAAAAGAAAATAGTTAATTCCTTTTTTAACCAGCTTTTCGAAAATATTTCCAAAACTTGAAGTGATAGATATTGACCTATAATTTGATAACATATTTTTATTTCCAATTTATAAACAGGAACAACGACTGCTTTAATTTATCTGGGAAGACACTATTTTAAACTGACATGTTAAAAATATACGCAAGAGGATTAATAATGTACTTTAACATTTTTTTAATATGATGGCAGTGAATCCATCTAAACCCGGACTGTTATTGTCGTGCAATTCTAATATAATATTTTCAATTTCAATTTCCCTAATTGGTTGCAAAAACATAGAACGGTATGTTCTGGTGCTATGCTCAAATGCATTGGCAGTAGTTTCATGTGTTTGGCATTTAATAATATTTTCTGCAACTCCAGTAAAATAAAGATTAAATTCATTTGCTATATTTAACGAATCGCTATCATTTGTTTCGCTACCAATATATAACAATTGCAGTGTAAGTGATATTTCCTTGTTTTTGATCAGCTAGTTAATTTAAAAATTTTCATTTTTTTTTTTTACTCTTACCATTACATTTTTGAAATTGAGTTCTGTAGTAATAATTTCTTGTATTTTTAACTTCGGGATTAAGCTGATTTCTTACAGTTTTATAATTCATTTCATATACATTATTATATGGATATCTTTTAAATTTCTTATAGCATTTTCCTCTTGTTTTAATTAGGTTTATAATCTCATCTGTTATCCAATTGTTTTTTGATTTTCTGTTTGTGTTTTTTAAGTAATACTGTTTGGATTTACTATTTCAGAACATTTGTAGATAAATATCTTGCATGCCAAATTTGCATCACCTATATTTTTGATGTTATCCCAATTGGTCTTCTCCAATAAGCAGCGTATGGTCTGTTCTATATGTAAAATTATTTTACTTTTCCTTTAATATGTTACAGTTTTGGCTATTTATATCAATTTTTAATACCAAATGGGTATTGATCAGATATGTCTGAAAATACAACTACTGCTTTCATATCTACACTATATTGCAAAACGTGTCCGGACACTTTCATGTTAGGTGAACGAATTGCCACATTAAAAATTACCTAACTTTGAAAATGACGTCACTAGACATAAATCGACTTTTTACGAAAAAACATCACTAGACATGAATTGAAGATCTCGGTCAGAGCTCTCTAAATCTCTATTTTCTATAATATTTATCTAATATTTAAAGAGTTATGGATGCTGAAACATTTAAGGAAAACTTTCGTCAGTTTTGAAAATTTACTTCGAAAAGTTAATTCACAACTGTTATAAAAAGTTGTTTGCAATATAAATGCGATATTTGAACTTTGTGTAAGGAATTTTGAAGTTTTCATCAATTTGGGGGGAAATTGTTTCGTAGTGTGGTGTGTGATAGCATTGTTGTTAAATATTATAGCTCCCATAACTCTTTAAATATTACATGAAATACAGATTTAGAGTTCTGACCGAGATCTTCAATTTATGTCTAGTGACTTTTTCCGTAAAAAACTTATTTGAAAAGTTAGGTAGATTTGAATGTGGCTATTCGTTCACTTAACATGAAAGTGTCCGGACACGTTTTGCTATATAGTGTATATCGGAATTTCCTTTAACAATTACATGGTCCAAACACGAAAATCTGGCCTGTTCACTTCTTGTTATTTCATTCAAATACGATTGAAAACCGTACGTAGACACATCAATAACAGTTATCTATATAATATAATAATAATTTATTTCATGCAGGAGGTTACAGTAAAGCCAAGGTACAGGTAATTTTGGATTTTGTCAATAAATAAATCAATATTTATGTCTCCTGTAAACAATATATTTTTAATTTCAAGTTTTCCTAATACTCCATCGAATTCTTCAATGAATTGGCTTCGTGTGTAAAAGTGAGACCGATACACTGCTAATATACAAAGATTACAATTCTTTAGTGTCAAGCACAATGATATTGCTGTTTCCATCTCTATATCTTCATTTATAACTATATTTTTACAATTCGTAACATATATTAAGATATCTCCTGATTCGTTGTACTGCCTACATTTATAGAATTTTTTATACCCATTCAGATTATATGAACAAATTTCATACTCTTTAAACCATATTTCTGTTAATATTAAGTAATACGATGAGACTTACTATATTGAATATGGCTATATTTTTACTTCAATGAACGCATACGAAATGCTACACATAACAAGTTCTTTGGCTCAGTTTCGTAGCCAAAGAACATCGAAGAGAAAATGAAAAGTTAACTCTGCCTTAGCTATAGGAATTATTGAAGGACAGTGCATTCCGGAATTTTACGCCATCAAAATTGTAGCTGCCTGCACCAACAAAGAAATTTAATTTAGGAATAGCGAAACAAGTCCGTATTAACGGAAAACGGTACATATGTGCAATGAAGAAATGTTAGGGCGACCGTTGCCATGGAGACTCTTACTTGAACATGAAGCGCACTGCACGGATTAACATTCGTGAAGCTTACCATTGTGTTAACAGCTCGTCAGATGTGTGAACTTTTAACTGAGACGTGACATAGCTGAAGAAAGAATATTCGCTCATGAGAATGATCGAGTTGAGAGAAACGCGTTAAGAAATTGAAGTGTGAAAAGTTGTGTATGTGTGTAGACTTCGTTGAAGTAAAAATATAGCCGATATTCCAGATGGTAAGTCTCCTCGGGTCTGTAAATGGTAGCTAGGTAGTCACTGGAAGGAGAGCTATGCACCAATCCCCTGTGATGATGCATAGAACCGGCCAGGCCTAGCACCAAATGTCCGACCTGCCTTCCCATGGTGCAGACCGTTAGTACCTTTCAAAAGAGATACTCTCTTCTGGAAGTGAACGGAAGGGGAGGGCTGCCAGATTAGTGTGGCCTACTGATCTGGACAACTATGGTTACTTTTGTTTTTTCTTTCTACCCTGCTTAGGAGTGGTCAACCATACAGGGTCCTGGTGCTGACCATATAAACCAACTGGAATCTGAGCTTGATTATGGATCCTGATTCTGCTGCACTGGTGGGCTTCTCTGGAGGGAAAATCTTCCTCTGTGTTTTCTGTTTGTTTGTGGGTTGACAGCCCCAAATGAATAGATTCACAGTATATGTTTATTAGCTGGTGGACAATCCTGAGCAACAGGTCTTTGTCCCATGTCTGCGATTAGGGGGCTCTTTGATATTGTCGGCATTCCCTCTCTCAATAAACATAGTTTCTTTAAACATCCCACTAACCATTTTCTCTCCATAGGTAGTTGGAATGTGAGGACTCTGCACAGAGCTTTTTCTCTTGATGTCCTCACACAAGAATTCCATTATAATTTAGATATTCTTGGCTTGCAAGAGACCAGATGAAGAGATAAAGGTCAAATTCTTAAAAATAATCTTAAATTTCTCTTTTTTCAGGGAGGGACGACAATAAGCATCACGAAGGCGTGGGTCTGCTTCTCAGCAGACACGCTAGTGATGCTCTTCTAGGATATGAGTGCATTAATGAAAGGTTTCTTACAGCAAAATTTCAGACAAGCGTTAAAGACTTGAATGTTATCTACTGTTATGCCCCCAATGAGGATGCCGATGAGGATGAGAAGGATAGGTTTTACGGACAACTTCAGGATATTTTGAATTCGGTCAAGAAAGGAGATATTACCCTTGTTCTTGGTGACTTCAATGCCAAAGTTGGTACTGACCTTAAGCACAATGATATTTACCTTTGGGCAGGAGTAATAGGCCCTTTTGGTATTGGTAGCTGCAATGGCAATGGGTAACGTCTCCTACAGGTAAGTAAACTCAGTAGATTCAGAATAACTAACACTTATTACAAACACCGCGACATACATAAGTACACATGGGTTTCACCTGATGGGCTGCATAAGAATATGATTGATTACATAGTAATTAACAGCAAATGGGCTAGTTCTGTTAGGAATACCAGGTCATATAGAGGAGCTGAAATTGGATCTGATCATTACCTTGTTAAAAGTGTCTTGTAATTTAAACTTAAAAAGTGTTGTGCTAGGTTTAAAAAATTTACTTTTAATACTGAAGCTCTGAAAGACCCAGTTATAGCAAAAGCTTACCATGATAGGTTACTTAGCCATTATGAAAATCATGGTTTGTTTACTACTGAAGTTGAGGAAGAATGAGATCATTTTAAACAGGCTTTTTTGGACACTAACAGTACTCTTTTAGGAAAAAAGTTGGAGGAGGTAGAATTATTTCAGGGATAAGGCACTTGAGCTCATTTTACAAAGGAGGAACTGCAGGAATGTGTTTAATCAATACCCTAATACTCCTAATAGAAAGGATTACACAGAGCTTAATAAATGTGTAAAGGATCAGTTTGCTGCTAATAAGAATTTTTGCTTGATGGCTTGGCAGACAAAGCCGAGGAAGCAGTTACACAGCACAACAGCAGAGAGCTGTCCCAGATAGTTAATGTTTCGTGTGGTAGAAAACGAACAGGTATAAAGGGATTGAAGGATAAACAAGGTAAGGTTATAGAAGGTGAGGATTCTGTCATGGCCAGGTGTGCTGAGCATTTCAGTGATATTCTAAACAATGTGGTTAATTCTATTCCCATTGTTTGCAATGATGATAGATGCATTGGTGGCTTTAATGTTGGCCCTATAACACAATCTGAAGTTATTTTGGCTATCTCTAAATTTAAACTACATAAATCCCCAGCGGTAGATGATATTACTACGGAAGTGCTTAGAGCTGGGAAAGTTTCGGTTACCACTTGGATGACTGAAATTTTGAATATCTTTTATGATAAAGGCATGGTTCCTAAGGATTTCACCAGAGCTATTATATTCTCTATTTTCAAAAAAGTTGATCGCAGTTCTTCTGATAACTATAGGAGTATCAGCCTGCTATCTGTTCCAGGTAAAGTTCTTTCCATGATTGTGCTTAATAGAATTAAGAATCTGACTGACAGTCAATTGCGTGATGAGCAATGTGGATTCAGAAGTAATAGGGGATGTGTGGATCAAATATTTTCACTTAGGCAGATTCTTCAGAAATGTTTAGAGTTTCAGAAACCTTTGGTTGCTAGCTTTGTTGATTTCAAAAAGGCTTTCAACTCTGTTGATCGTCATAATTTGTGGTTGATTGTGAAATCCTATGGTATACCAGACAAGTTAGTTAACATAATGAAAGCTCTCT
Organism: Ryuthela nishihirai; assembly: GCA_038380435.1. Lineage (NCBI taxonomy): Eukaryota > Metazoa > Arthropoda > Arachnida > Araneae > Heptathelidae > Ryuthela > Ryuthela nishihirai. The sequence continues at coordinate 5,571,759 of JAWZYU010000015.1, read as the reverse complement.
ATAATAACACTGAGTCGTGTGTGAGAGTTGGTAAGGCTTGTAGCAATTGGTTTAGCATTACTTCTGGTGTTCGAAAAGGGTGCATTTTGTCTCCTTTTCTCTTTAGCTTGGTTATTGACTATGTTTTGCGAAATTCACTTCAAGGGAAAGATTTTGGCCTTAAATGGACTGGAGATACGAAAATTTCTGATTTAGATTATGCTGATGATTTAGCCCTTTTGGCAAATGATGTTGTTGAGAAGAACTCTTTCATTCGAGCTGTTGATGAGACTGGTAGTAGAGTAGGTTTGGTTATAAACAGAGAGAAAGCTAAAGTGATGAAAATTGGTCAGGCAGGTTGTGATTCAGTTAATCTGAATGGTTGCAGTCTTGAGCAGGTGTCACAGTTTAATTATCTTGGGAGCTATGTTACAGATAATGGTGATGTGCGGCATGAGATTAACAGACGAATAGGGATTGCTGCCGGGACTTTTAAGAATCTATGGGGAGTGTGGAGAAATAGGCGAGTAATGGGTTGCCACTATGGGACCCCCCACTAGTGCTTTCCCCCTATGACGTCACCGGCCCCAAGTGCGAGGCCGCTTTGGACTTTGACCCCTATGACATCACCGACCCCAAGCGCGAGGCCGTTTTGGACTTTGCCCCCTATGTTGCAATTGACCAGAAATTGACCCCTATGTCGCAATCATCCGCAAATTGACCCCTATGGCACTCCTTATTAATATTCATATTTGACTCCCCCTTATTAAAATTTCCTCCCCACTTTTAACCTGGTGTCTATGTTGAGTACTTAGAAAAACCCTCGTTTTTAGCCGTGGTTGACCTATATTTTAATCCCTTCTTTAAAGATCCCCTGGTTGACCCATATTTTAAGCCCACACCTCTTGCATTTTGCGATATAGACACCCTGGTTGTCTATATCGCACCTCTTGCATATAGACACCCTGGTTGACCCGCCTATATTTTAAGCCCTCCCCTCTTTAAAGCAAATCAGATTATGAGCATTTAATCGATGTCATCCAACGTCCATATTATTTTTAGTGCGTCTCCTGTATTTAAAAAAAATTTCCTTCCGACAGCGTGATTTGAACTCGCTACCTCAGGGTTGATAGCTGGAGTATTATTACGCTCAGCTATGCCTTGCACTTGACGATGTGGCTTAGATGTGTCTCAAACGGGGTATAGCCATATAAATTATGTATCTCTTTATTACAGTTTAAAGATTTATTTCAGATATTAAACTAGGTTTTTTATTATCCTACGTTTTTTTACAACCTTTGTATTCTTTATAACGAGCTTTTTTTCAGCGTAACCTTCGTTTATAACCTTCGTATTTCTCTTAACTCCATTACTGTTGGTTGTCGCATTTTTACTAGAAGGACTATTCTACAGTAAGACTGTACCTCAGAAAATGCCATTGGGTAAAAAAATTTAATAAAAGGAAAAACGTATTCGTCATGATGCGTGATATGGTGACCCGTATGAATGACCTAAAAGTCCCACTTTAGAACAAGCGTTCAGTACCGGAACACGTTTTATTGACGGATGTCCTGCGTAATTAAAAGATATTAAACGGTGAATCACAATGGGACCACGATTTATTGATCCTTTGACGATCCTCTTCGATAAACTCGTTAATCATCAAAAAGTCCTCCTTTCTTAAAAACCCTACATTAATTAAAACTCTTATCAAAAGTTCCCCTTATTAAAAGTTCCACCCCCCTTTCAAGGACTAGCCTGCAGTAACTGTTTTAATAGAATGTCCCACAGAAAATGCCAATGGGTAAAAAATTTAATAAAAAGGAAAATTTAAAAACTTATTCGTCATTATGTGTGATATGGTGACCTTAAATTGTTCCACACCACGGATCACGTTTTACTGATGGATGTCCTGCGAATTTAAAATTTTTTTAACTTCTACCCTCATCTGTAATTGTTCCACTAAAACGTTTTTTGAATGGCAACGAGGATGTTGCAATTCTTTTACCCGTAGTTCGACGTTTCATCGTACATGTCGCAACAAGCAGGATGTGACAAGGTCACTTTAATTTCCGGTGTTTACATCTCAAGAGGGTGTTATCAGCTATTGGTGACCTTGATCATGTCGAAAGGTCATTTATGTGATAACGTTCGCCTGTATATAAACACAGCACCCTCACTCGCTAAGTCATTCTGCTGTCAGAAGTTTTACTGTCAGTCTTAGTTTTGCTTCTAGTCTGCTTATTTTTTTGCGAGATGTTTACGATCCGTGAGTTTGTACAACCTGCTGAGATGGCTGCTGAGAGGAACGATGTAGACCGTTCGTTTGATGACCTCCCTGCATCCAAGCGTGTACATCTACAACAAGGAGGTAAAGCATTTCAAAAGATGCAAAAACTCTCCTTAACCGCCCGCTGCCGTGCTGCATCCATTGCTGGGCAGACACGCACCTACGTCCCGGCACACCCACTGGACGGATCACGTGCCGGGCATTCGCATTCTGAGGATGTCGTCTCGCTGCCAGGTGCTCTGGCTGTGAGTTCTTCTGTTTTGCCTCATTACACCATGACGAACGTGAGAAATTTTAACTCGGCTAAATTTAAGACGCAATTCATCTCAACGAGCGTCTGACTCACCGGAATGGATGACATCACTGCTCATAATTTTATGCCGACCTTCCGCAACCTGCATAGTCAATTATTACATGAGCTTGTACCCCAGGGACAGTACAGTCACGTGCGATTAGTGTTTAGATCGGACTCGATCAAGAACTCTGTTAATCTTTCTCTGTGTAAAAGAAATGAACTGACGGATGAGCGATTCATCGCCTCCTTAGAACGCGTTATTCAATCTAATGAAGGATTCGGCCCCCATAGCCAGTTGGAGTTTGATTTTGTGTGCGCCGATTTGGAGCGTGTCGGTGGCGGAGGTAAACGTCGTGCACCTGAAAACCGTAATCTCGTTGATATGGATACCTTTTTAAAAAATAAAAGAACTATCATAACAATCCAGAACAACGACGATACTTGTTTGGCCCGAGCTCTAGTGGTGGCTAGAGAATTGAATTAAATATTGAATTGAATAAATGTGTCTTTAAAATGTTAATGGCATATTTCAGAAAAAAGTATTTTTAAATTTGTGTATTTAGCATACTTCAGAAAAAAAGTGCATATTGCAGAAAAAGTGTTTTTAATTGTGTGTATTTAACATACTTCAGAAAAAATGTGTCTTTAAAATGTTAATGGTATATTGCAGAAAAATATGTCGCTTGCTAGCGCACTGTCAATCTAACCCAGCAGCCAGATATGTGAAGCTATCAGGATCGCAGCTGCATTTTCATTGGCTCTCCACTATGCGCTCTCTGCCTACACTAGTGCCCCCAATTGCACTTCCGGTTTTTGAGCCGGCTGAGCGAGCCACGGCACGCGTTTGCACTAGCGGAAGTCAGAGCAGCTCTCTGACTGCATCTGCACTGGCGCCATCTATCTCATGGCTCACTTGCTGCATAGTAGAATTGTTAATATTGTGAAACGTTTGTAAATATCAGTACTGTTTTTATTGAAGCTTCCAGTATAATTACCAAACTATTGTCTCTATTAAAATATACGTGCTATTTAGCTTAATAAATGTTTTTTAAAAACCAGTCTCTTTATTTTCCAATCTTCAACACTATATTTATGTGAGTAAAAAGAGGGGTCTGCAAGATGATGTTTCTATGGATAACATTTATAAAACCAAAGAATGAACAAAAGGGGTATATCAGTTTTAATTTCTTTTATTGCTTATCTTTTTAATGCATTGTTTTACATTTTTAATACTGGGTTTTTTATCACACATTTTTAATACTTGGTTTTTAATACAGAATTTTAATACAGATTTTTAACACAAGTCTTGGAAAGTTTTTTACAGAAGTCTTCAGATATCTTCAATATGAAGTCCATTCAAATAACTTCCTTTTCTTACGTCGGACGTTAACAAAGTCGTTCATTGGAGGGGGAGCAAAAGTCTCTGCTATGGGTTGTCTGGGAATGTTGAGCTTTACTTCGTGGAGGATGTTGACCTTTACTTTGTGGGGGGTTTCCAATTGTCGGTTAAATAACAGGTAATTTTTCAATACAGCCTGGTACTTTTCAGTTATATCATCAATGTCAGATTCAAGTATTTTCTTCATCTCCGTGTCTAAATCACGCACTTTTTTTCGTATCAAAGACGAAACGTCTTTGAACAGCCTTCACTGAAATCATTTTTTTCTAAATAAGGAGACCAGTAGGGGTAAGGCAGCAGTCAACAGTGGAATGATAAACCTGGAACCACGCTGTAGGAGACGTTTCTTGTGATGGACAGATGCACATTTGGAAGCTAGACTTCTTATGACCGTCTTTTGACTTCGTAAATTCTTTAATACTCGATGGGAGACAGGTATATTCCCTTTTAAGAAATTAGTGCACACTTCACATAGAGCATACATCTGGGGGTCGGAGATGTGCTTCAACAGAGCTGCACGTTGCTTACCCCCAAGTTTTGGTAAACACTGAAGGAATGGACCTTGAGATTTAACTTTCATTTGGGACATAGAGTATCTCAGGTTCTTCAGAAGGGAGGATCTTAGCACGGAGCCTTTCAGTATCTAACATTCTGGGATGGAGGTCCACGCACAAATACCCAAAGGGAGGTTGAGTAGCTAGTCTATAAGCATCAGTCAGGAGTTTGGATTGATGTGGGAATACTTGTCTTGCCAGATGCGTTATTTGTGAAGTGTCCCGACAGTTGCGAAATAAAAACATATAGTGAGCATTGAGTGATATAGTCCTCGAATGTCCTCCCTTTAAAAACAGATTTTGCAAGATCAGCACAATCGTGATATTTTTATGATGCCCTCCACGAATAAACAATTGAGATATGCGTTCGCTGGCCACAGACTGTTCCACCAAGTCGTCCAAATACCAAAAGCGTAGGTCTGAGGGGGTCGAATTCCAGATCTACAGGTAGTCCTTCGTAAAATTCCACAGTTTTCTTAAAGGGTTCAAAGGCCGGTTGCCACTCCCCGTAGCAGTAAACGACACATTGGGGCTGGGGTTCGAACACCTGAGCGGCTTCTTTGATGAGTTTCAGAGTGAAAGTCATCTTTCCACACTGTGAAGGATCACCAATTATAATATTTGAAGGAGTTCGGAGAGCCATCGTACCACCATGCAATCGTTAAAGTCTACTCGACACGTGTAATTGCGATGCAGTACTGTGGGAAGAGTCGAACCGCTCGCTCTTTTAAACAGGATATACAGACAGTGAGCACCGCAAGTGTTACCCATGGGGTCCTGCAGAAGTATCGAGGGATGTAACACGTGACGTATGCCTAGTCGACTGTAGTATTTTTGCATGGAGACATCGGGACTAGTCCCCAGGGGGTCAAAATGATCCACATGCATTCCTTTCTTGTAAACTGCTATCCAGTGGGTTCCAGGCATGGAGGACGGATCGGTATTGTAGATAAACAAGGCTTCTGATCGGTCGATTCTGCGTGGTAGTCTGTCACGTGGGAACACACCTAGACTTGTAGGTAACATCGAGAGGATGGATTCTAACTGATAGGTATTCATGAGCTGTAGTCAAACAGGATTTTACGATCCAATGGGATTTCCAGCAGATTCTGGTATTCTGCATACAGGATCACAGTGACTGATGTGGGTGGTGGTCTGGCAAACTTTAATTCGACTCTCACACTACCGCTCTTTATTAAAGAAAACACTTGATTACATTCACATTGCTCGGGGGTCAATTGGAATCCAAACAGTGTAAAACCCTCACCATAGACTTTTCGCGATAAGTTAATACCAGTATTGGATTTCCATGCGTTCACAGCTTCCAATAATCCTTGGTAACATCGGAGATAACGTCCATTCGTAAAGTCTGTGGTGTAGGTCTGCTGATCACTGTCAATGTGAAGGCTGATGTAGTTTAAGTCGAAATGTTGGAAGTTGAAGGGATTTTTTTCGTACAATCCATTCAGACTGGTACTTTCCACCATACCCAGTACCAGACGTACCGGAAGTTGGCCAAGAAATAAATTGTCACGGTTCACACTTGTCAGACCTGCAACGATGGAGAACATACTAAATCTGTTCTATGCAGGGGGTACTTGGCACTCTCCGAACCCAGCAGGTGAGCGTGTGCGAGGATGACACCTGAAGTGGGTTTGACTTTACGCATGGAAAATTCAGCTTCGTGTATCTGTTCTTTGTAAGAGGGGTCCGCTTCACCTGTCACGAGACAGAATTCGGGCTTGGATCTCAATAAACGCAATCTCAGGTCGACTTGATTGAGTAGGTAACGATCTTGATTAAACAGCTCAGCGTGGGTCCACGAGATGAGTTCGATACCTGTTGGTTTGACGTACCCCTTGCGTTGATGCCATCCGTCGTTCTCCCGACTGGCCAGTTCCATTTTACCGGGGGTGTCGAGGCACCAGAGCGAGGTGCCGAGCTGGCTTCATGTGGCATCGGTACCGTAATTCAATAGAGTCTCCAGGTATGCCCTGTAGGGGTACAGGGTGTGAGAAGCACTCACTAGGTGATCGTTGAAGGAGACGTCTACTTGATTGAAGAGGGCGTGGAAGAAATGATTGCAGGGGGCGATCACTTCCGACGGTGGTGTACCGTCGGATTTCACAATTTTCAAGATGAGGTGCAAGTGACAGCGGGATAGATCAATGTAATCATCTGTCCCCTTCACGATGAATTCAAGTGGAGCATTACCTTCCAGCGAAGCCACAGGTAAATAATTGACATAGCAGCCTCTTTCCAGTTGAAAGACAGTGGGGGGAACCAGAAACAGATCCAGTTTGGAATTGGTACAGTCACCAGAATCAGCGTGAATTTTCTGAATGCTCATGATGAAAACATGTCCTTCACAGTACAGTCTCTTCACTTTATGAACACTAGGATGATGACGGCGGCGTTTTATCCCTTTTCCACCCTGCAACGTGGAACTGGCACATTGCAATAGGTCTACACCGGCTTCACACCGCCCTACGTTGGCGGCAGTTTTGAAGTTTTGCCCTTGGGCCATCTCTGAAATGAACCGTAGCCCACCCTTACGTAGGATGGACAGCGCCAGTCGCACGAGAGGGCTGATGATACATCCAATAGTGGCAAAGATGCTACCGAGCCCATCACCTCTCTGATAACGAGGACCACAGAACACACCCTGCCCTGTTTGGTTCTTGTAGTAGCTCACATAGGTGTCTGCAGAAGGGGGGACGAATTTAACCCTCGTGGCAGAAATGTAACTTAACTAAAACTTTACCGAATTTAAAATGCAGAGGTTCTCCTGTATCGGTACAAAGGAAGATTCTCACACTCTCGAAACTGTTTCTTGCCAGGGGTAGTAATCAGGTTGTTGATACACTGCAACGATGGCTTCGTTATTAGTGGTTCTGATGGCAGGATTCACAACACGCAACAGTTCACCGTGAGTATCACCTAACAACTGAGGTGCAATCAGGTCTAAATACAAATAAATACCATACATTCCTCTGTTCATATCGATGGGGTAGTCACCCATGTCTTTATTCAGTGGAATATCTAATTTAGTGATTCCTAGCATGTCTCCTAATCCTGGGTTCGAATGAGGAAATTTAATGAAATGTAGTTTGTCTGCATCCATCAACATTGTATGATCGGCCTGTCGCTTGAAACGGAAAGCTTTTCTCAACTTGTAGGGCATGACGTGGTTCATCGCATCGAATAATGATTTAGCGGTTTCATATCGTCTGTGCGGTACCTTTCGTTCGTGGAAACTACCTGGAGGAATCACGCAGAAATAACAATCGTCATCTATATCGAATGCTGCAGTATTGCACAGTTTGGTAGTAAATTAATAAGTTTGGTAGTTGGTGGAAGGGTTTGTCAACTTCTCCCTCGCCGAAACACAGAACCCTGCCGAAATTCGTTTTAGGGAACATCAAACCATATCTCTCACTTGGTTTGAATACCCAGTAACCACTGTTATAGGACACTATTATTTCTTTGAGGAGCTGAGTGGAGAGGAGAGACAACAGTTCCATTCCAGTTATTTTGCCTCGTTTAAGCTTGATTTTCCAGTATTCTTCAGAGGGAGCAGGAGCATAATATTGAAACGTGTCATTAGAACCATCCACATTGTACCAGCTCACAGGTAAGTGAACTTCTGCTAGTCCCACTTTCCATTTTCCACTTAGTCTTAGGGATTGTGCTAGACGAACCGTGAAATCACTCTGCGAATTGTTTGGGTAAATATTCTGACTAGCCGTGGAGGGTAGGGTCAGGTAGAAACTATCCATTTTTTAGGAATCCACGAAGGTTTGGAATAACCGCGAAATTTGACCAGTGCTTGTGACCTTTTCTCTCGATTATTTTCTCAACAGTGTAAAGTTCGGGTTCGGTCACTTTTTGAAGTTCCGATTTATAGAATGTGCCCTTCAACACTTCTCCCTCGGAATCCCGTATGACGTATACAGCAGGCTGACGTTGTAACACCTTGTCGACTATAAAAATTTCTTCGTTCCACAAATGCGTACCTGACATCTTGAAGGGTACTTTTAGACTGGCTAGCCGAACCGTGTCCCCCACTTTAAATGCTGGTTTTTCTTTTACTATGGTAGGATTGTGGTAGAGTCGAATCCAGACAGTGTCCTCATTGTGTAAGGTCACGTCCTTGGGTGGCATATCGTGTGCATTATGAACTCCGGCATTGTATCCTCGTACAACACGTTGCAGTACATCCAAGTACCGGTAGGTGTTATTGTGTGTATAATATCTCCCCAGTCGCTCACGTAGAGTGCGATTCCATCTCTCCACCAAAGCTGCTTTTTGTCAGAGTACGTGACGAAGAACCGAATACCTTTCATTTTCAGGAATTTCTGGAATACTCTGTTGGTAAATTCGGTACCTTGATCCGTATTTAAATTCATGGGAGATCGCCCCTTGGAAAGATTTTTTTGAAAGCCGACACCATTTCTTTCCCTGTTTTTGCCTTCATAGGCACTGCCCACCCATACCTCGAGAACACATCGATGACCGTTAATATGTAGCGATAACCGTCATTGAAGCAAGTTAGATTTTTTACAACAACGAGATCGGCTTGCCATTGTTTGTCTAAACCTGTGACGTAAACTTTGTTACAGGGGAACTTTCTGCGAACAAGTTTATGTAGAGTGTAGGCGGATTGCTTTTCTAACCACTCTCGGACGAGTTTGAGTGGCAGTCCCGTATTCAGAACTAACTTTTTTACACTACCGAATCCTCTTTCAGGGTCGAAATAATGGGATTCCAAAGTTTTGTTTTCTGCTTCACCCAGACGTCGTATCTCAAAAAGGTTTTGCCATTGATGTAACGAAAGTGTAACACCTGTCACTGTAGGAATGTCTCCTATAAACTGTCTGATGTCCACTGTTAAGTTACACACGCGAATTTTGTATTCACCGTCTAAGGCTTTTGACTCTCCACACTGAATATTTTTACTAGGAGCCACAAGTTCTAATACAAGCACCACTATCATTAACACTGTTACGATTACACTACCGACACTAGCTAACACCTTCTTTCTGCTATCCATACCAAGACTAAAATGAAACAGGATGAAAAGACAGACACATTATATAGGTTACAATTATTTATTTAATTTATACATTTCATTTTTTGCCTCGTCGACACTATATAGTATTATATTTTAGAGTACACACAAATCCAGAATCTACAAAATTCAACAGACCTCGTTTCCAGGCCGTATCCACAAACACTTGTGCTAGGGTATTAATGTCCAAGTCACCAGACCATTCAATGATGGCAGGTATTTTTTCTTCGGGTTGTAGTCCATCTAAAGGGATCAGACGTATAAGTTCTTGCTGAAAAATATATACCAACAGGTGATATACACACTCGGGGCCGCCGAAAACAGGTTTCAACAGGAAAGGTCGAACTGATTCGCAATGTTCTATAATGGCACTGAGGAGATGGTGATCTTTGGGAGTTCAACACACGTTTCGCACGATCTTCATCACTTTGTCTACGTGGATAGCCAGTGTAACGCATTCATTAGCCACTGCGACGCATTCAGAGTTATACTGCCACTCACAACGCGAAACTGTAGAGTTCTTTGGTCGGCTGATTCTTTGATGAACTCGACACAGCGTTCGCCACCTTCGTTGTGGAACATGAACACACATACACTGGGCATCAGGTGCCATGTCTGCTGATCCGGGCCCATTTTCACTTTGTCCTCGATGTGGGGCAACCTGGCACACAAAATCTCCCATTCAGGTATGGAGAAGGTAACCCCCACAGGTGTAGGGTAAATGAGTTCACCATTTTCATATTTCTTGTAGCGACGTACGTGCACAGAAAACTTATTTTTGAACAGCGAAGATACGACGTAAACATCTTCACTGAGACACCACGCATCTGGATTGCTAGCCTGCATCGTGAACAATGACGCACTCGACGGTCACCAACTATTTAATGTTGGAAAGCAGCCACCTAGGACAACCAATCAGGACCCGTAGTTTTATCAGGAAATATAATAGGCCAATAGGAGATGATTGGACTTTGTGATTGAGGATTGCATCATCCCTTTCTGCGCGAGGTTGCCATCCCCACAATTATTCTGAGGATTGCATCATCCGATTGTTGCCATCCCAAAGTTTAATTACGACTAAAATCGAGGGTTTTCCCGACATTATAGTCACTAGGTAGCGCCATTGGTTAAAAGGGGGAGGAAATTGTAATAAGGGGGAGTCAAATATGAATATTAATAAGGAGTGCCATAGGGGTCAATTTCCGGTTGATTGTGACACAGGGGTCAAAGTCCAATCTGAGAAGGCAACGTGGACCGACATATCCCGGACCGGAAGTGGGCGGTGACGTCATAGGGGGAAAGCACTAGTGGGGGTCCCATAGTGGCAACCCACTACTTAGGCGTATACACCTAAAGACCAAAATTAGACTGTATAATAGTTTGGTTCTTTCTAGGGTTAGTTATGGTAGTGAACTTGGATACTTTGTAAACAAGATAACAGGAAACTTGATGCTTTTGATTCCAGATGCTTACGCAGTATCTTGGGCATTAGGTACTTCAACTTCGTAACTAATGATGAGGTTAGGCAAAGGAGTTTGCAATTTCCTTTAAGCAATATATTGTGCAGAGAGAGACTCCTTTGGTTTGGCCATGTTGCCCGTATGAATAATTATAGATTGGCGAATAGGGTTATGAACAGTGTGCCTAAATGCCTCAGAAAGAAGGGGAGACCTAGGATGCAGTGAGCAGACAATGTCAAACAGGACTTTGTAAGAAATCGTGTGCAGTGGCCAGATGCAGTAGATGTAGCTCAGGATAGACTTGCTTGGAGGACTAAATTGCACGGTCTGGTTGGACCTCCGTAGCCCATGGCTGCTTGAGGATGATGATGATGAAGTCTCCTCGTATTACCTGATTAAACCGCAACTGCTTGGACCTGTGATTGACGAGACAAACAGCTTTGCATGCCGGGAAACGGCAAGGCTTGGAGGTCAAGTGGTGAAAACGGGACGAAGTTTTGCACCAACCTAGTAACTTTTAAAATGTCTATCTTCTTGCACGTATCCCAAAAATTAAAATAATTTTTAAAATGTCGTAAAATAAGCAAAATTGTTTAAAGTGCCTGTATTTTTATACGTCCCCTAAGAAGTAAAATATTTTTAAAACTGTCTGAGCTTCTTACACTTGCTCTAGAAAAAGTAAAATAATTTTAAATGCCCGTATCTTTACACGTGCGATAAAAATTACACAAATTGCCAATGATGTAATCACTTGCTTGATTCATAAATAATATCTGGATTGGTTTTAAAATTCCACGTTTGAGCAATCTCTTCCTTTGAAATGACTTTAGATTGAGTCAAGGATTTCATTGTCGGAAATAATAATTTTATTTTCTACTTTTCAGGGCACATACGGAGGATGGTTTTTTAATTTTTTTTTCGTCACTTCAAAAGCTTTCTTTCGAAATGTGTTTTGGGAGGGTGACCATTTTACAACAGGGGGAAGGAAAGTGGCAGGTAATCATTTTGGGGAGGGGAATTATTTTGTAGCTGCTAGGACACTCCCCAAATAGCAAGGAAGCTTTCATTTCGCTTAACTGATTATGATCTTGTTTCGAGGCAATGGAAAAACCATTTTGAGGAATCCATGAACCAACAACAGACAGATGGGGAGATGAAATCAATACGAAGACAGTTTTAAAAAGTGAAATCAGTGGAATGGAAATTCTTTTTTGAACAATGCTATCTTCACTCAGCGGTCGAGCAATGCAGCCAGGGTTTCATATGCACTGCAAAACAAGCTCTGATGCCAATAAAATACGCCTCATGAAATGTAAGTGTAGGAAATCAGAAAAGAAAATGAACACTAAAATGAAGAAAATGGGTCTGACATGTAACAAGGCAGACACCCCAAGTGAGTGATAATAATCAGTTGCATTTCATTTAACGTTGCATAACAATTCTACTGATAATCGTTCCGATATAAGAGATGGAAATTTACTTGTTTAGTTCAAGTATACGAAATATTTATTTAAATGTGATTCATACATAAAATACTAATAGGATGAACTAATTTTATGCAATTACAAATCAATAGCTTTAAAACTACACGTTTTGACTTAGAGCAGCAGATTTCGCTTATTCAACTGATTTAAAAATCGAATGCCACAGATTCTGTCATTAATCGTTACTCTTACGCAATTTGAATAGATATTTTCGAACGATATATTTTCCTCGGTTTCGTCTGCCGCTTCTACAATATCATGAAACTGCTGATCATTGCCACTCCAAGTACGAATGAAGAGAAAATGTTTAGGGGGATGTTTAAAGAAACTATGTTTATTGAGAGAGGGAATGCCGACAATATCAAACAGCCCCCTAATCGCAGGCATGGGGCAAGACTCGTTCCCCCACCACTAAAGACTGAAGCCATCTACACTGGAAGTTTTCCTCCAATGTAGAATTTGACGATGCCAGTAGAAGCAAAGAGTTTAGGTGCCTGCGATGACCTCTACTCAGGATTATCCACCAGCTGATAAATATATCTTGTGAATCTATTCACTTGGGGCTGTCAACCCACAAACAAACAGAAAACACAGCGGAAAATTCTCCCTCCACAGAAGCCCACATGTGCAGCAAATTCAGGATCGATGATCAAGCTCAGAGCCTTATATCAGTCCAGTCCAGTAGGTTTATATGGTCAGCACCAGGAACCTGTGTGGTTGACCACTCCTCAGCAGGGTAGGAAAAAAAAGAAAAGTAGCCAGAGTTGTCCAGATCAGTAGGCCAGCAGCCCTCCGCTTCCGTTCACTTCCACAAGAGAGTATCTCTTTGGAAAGGCCGTACGCATTGTGAAATCTGAACTACATTTTTAAAAAGGGTGCGATTTTAACTGGACAGAAGAAATCTTTGTCATTGACAAACGACTACCCAGAACACCACCAGTCTATAGAATTAAGGATCTTATGTTAGACGTGATAGAAAGAACGTTTTACGAACAGGAATTACCAAAAAAAAAAGAAAAATCTTTATTATTCAGTGGAGAAAATAATTAAAAATTGACATCTTAATGGAACAATGGAATACTTCGTCAACTTCAAAGGATATCCAATCAAATTCAACACTTGGATACCTGCCCGTGATATGGCACCTCTATAAATAGGGAGGTTTTGAAATCATTCACCGTAAATCATGTACTTTTAAGTAACGATGCCCAGCAATAGTTCGCTGAAATATTTTCCCAAAAATAACATGTCTCATTATGTCACAAGACTTCCTAAACCCATAGCATTAGACGGTCAAGGGAAGTTGCTCTGGCAGAAATCATTTATTCTCATACTTGGTGTCATGGTCAGTTAATCATTTTCCTGCCAAACGGTACTAGGGGGAAAAGGAGAGTTCTGAGCCAGAGGCGGATCCATGTTAATCCTATGGGATCCGCCTCCCGGTTCTAACTCAGAGGCGGATTAATGTTAATCCTATGAGTCCGCCTCCCGGTTCTAACTCAGAGGCGGATTAATGTTAATCCTATGAGTCCGCCTCCGTGTGTTTGAAAGCGGACGCGGGCCATTCCACCACACATACAGGCCAATATTTCCCTCAATAATTCATATAATTTATTTTTTTAATCAGATATTTCTTTTCTTTTCACAGTTTATTTTCTTTTTTAATTTATTTTTATTTCGGGGTTTTTTAATTTTTTTTGCCCAATAGCATTGTTTCTTTTCGTTTCTGCAGGACAGTCTTTTATTCCAGTTTCTGCGGGATAGTCCTTCCTGTATAAATACGACATCCACAGTCAGATTACTCATTCTGTTGTCAGACGTTGACAGTAACGGTTCTCTGCTGCTGGGTCTCCGTGATTTTTCTAACGGCAATAGTGATAGTTCTCGGCGTCCTTGTATAGTATAAATCAGCTATTTTACAACTCACTGCTACATAATGTATCCATGCAATATATGTGAGAAGGCTTTCACACTCAAGACAAATCTCATTCGTCATATGAGAAATCACGAAGGAAATAGCCTGTTTAAGTGCTCTGAATGCGAATCAACCTTATCAAGGAGAGATGATGTCCGGCGTCACGAGTTATCCCACACCTCTAGAAAAACCTACAAATGTGAAGAATGTGCCATGGAGTTTGGAAGAAAAGACAATCTTTTACGACATCAAAGAAAGCCCCACAATAATAAGCGAAAACGTTCTGCAGATGAAAGGATTCCCCAGAAGAAACAAAAACCAGACCCTGAAGACCCCTGTCAGTTTACAGAAGAAATGAAAAGAATCTTGTCAACACATAAACTGATGGCAACGGATGAAACATTTGTTGACCTCACCTTTTTCCTTGAATCCTCGCGGGAGTCACTCCTAACTCATCTGCAAGAAGAATTGACTTCAAAAGGTAGCATTAAATGGTACCTTGTCGTGCAAGTGCACTTCAGGCGAAAAGTTTCCCCTTCTACCTTCGAACACTGCACTCCATTTTTCCGAAGTAACTGTGTCACAAGTCTTCCTACATCATCCCTAAACAGAGAACTGGATTCCGCGTATAAGAAGATTAAGACCTCATTTGAAGAATTTGAAGGAGCACATAGTGGATGGACACTGGATGCTGTACTCCACGCTGAAATGAACATTGGGAAATATATACTCTTGCAGGATCTAGTTATATCCCTACTCCAAGAGAATTACTGTTAAAACACACTATTGTCAATGTATGTAATTCCGACCAAAAATGTTTTGTCTGGTCTGTTTTAGCCTCTTTGTATCCTGCCACAGATCATCCGCAGCGCCTTAACAACTATATACATTTAGAAGAAAAATTAAACACATCTGACCTAATTTTCCCTGTTACAATAAATCAAATATCTAAATTCGAAAAAATGAACAATATTTCTGTTAATGTTTTTGGATATGAGAAAGAGGTGTTTCCACTCTATATCACGCCATTCAGATTTAAAGCGCATGCAAATCTCCTTCTGTTATCGGATGATGAAAAGCAGCATTATTGCTCCTTTAAGAATGTGAGTAGGCTACTTAGTCCTCTCACCAAACATAATGGTGTACGTTTCTACTGTGATTACTGCCTTCACCGTTTCGCAAATGAATCACTCTTGAAGGATCATATCCCCTATTGTCAAGAACATGGACCCCAGAGAATAGAATTCCCAACTGAAGAAGAAAAATGGCTGAAATTCACAAATTTTAAGTTTCAGCAGCCCGTTCCATACGTGATTTATGCCGACTTTGAATCATTCCTAGTGATGGTGGACACTTGTATGCCTAACCCTGAAAAATCTCATACCACTATCACGGCAAATCATGAACCCTGTGGATTTGCATATCTTGTTGTTGGACCTGATGGCTGCAGCTATAAACCTCCAGTAGTTTATAGAGGTCCTAATGTGGTAGAAGAATTTTTAGAATGTCTGCTTGAAGAAGAAGAAAACATCAAAAATTTACTATCGATTATAAAGCCAATGCAACTCTCAAATCACGAAGAGGAATCATTTCGCAACGCTACTGACTGTCATATTTGTAAGCATGCCCTAGGAGCAGATCGTGTGAGAGATCACGATCATATAACAGGTAAATTCCGAGGAGCTGCTCATAATTCCTGTAATCTGAACTTTAAGTTAACCAATAGGATTCCAGTTATCTTTCACAATCTAAAGGGATATGACAGCCATCTTATTATGCAGGGAATCGGTAGAATCCAAAATAAGAAGATTAATTGCATTCCCAATAACATGGAAACATACATAGCCTTCTCCCTGGGGACATTATATTTTATAGACTCCTATCAGTTTTTAAGCATATCCCTTGAGAAGCTAGTAAACAATTTATCACGAGATGAGTTCCATATTTTAAAGGACCACGTTGAACCCGAAAGGCTACATCTGGTTTTGAGAAAAGGAGTTTACCCCTATGATTATATCGACAACAGTGAAAAGTTTGAAGAAATAGTATTACCACCACGTGAAGCATTTTACAACCAACTCACAGAAGAAGCAGTAGGGGAAGAAGACTACACCCGTGCAATAAGAGATGGAATATATTCAACATAAAAAATCTAGGCCAGTATCATGACTTGTACCTGAAGACTGACGTGCTCCTCTTAGCTGATGTTTTTGAAAGTTTCAGAAAACTATGCATCAGATACTATGAAATAGATCCCTGTCATGTTTACACGGCTCCTGGATTAGCCTGGCAAGCATGCTTAAAAATCTTGAGTTGATAACTGACCCTACAATGTACTTTTTCCTGGAAAAAGGCATACGAGGGGGAATTTTTGTGAATTTTTGTGAATTTGTGAATAACAGTATGAAAATCCTTTTTTTTTTTACTAAACAGTTGTAATAAGTGGCGAATTAACTGAGTAATTCGAATAACGGTATGAAAATCCTTTTTTTTTTATTCATAGGAAATAAAATTTATCTGTACACCTCTGTATTATATACCGGAAATTATCCTTTATTTTAAAGTATTAATGTTCAGTAAAAATCTACTCTAAAATACTTTATCACTAAATGGCTGATGCAATAATTTCGAATATTTCTCTGTAAAAATCTACGTAAAGTTCTCGTCTCTGCAAAGTAAAGATTAGAATTTCATCCCGTACTGATAAATATTTCATAAACACAGCACTTAGCGCATTTATTGAAGTCCCAGTGCTTTTGAGAGGTGATTGCTTTAAAAAAAAAGACGTTGATTTCTAGGAGGCTCATTCCGGTAACAAGCAAGCAAGTGAGTTACGATAACTTTGAAAGGAAATCTTATATTTTCATCACTTCTTAATACTCGAGAACGTCACTACATCGCGAAATTATAAGTAATGTTTGATAAACCATGAAAATTTAGAGAATTACCAACCTTTTATTATAGTGTAATCCCAGAAATGGATTCCCAGAAGGGCTTTCTCCCAGTGAGTGAGTGAACTGGTTCCACGACGTGTTATAACTCAATTCTGGCGCTGTAATGACTCAGCAACATGAGTGTCCATGGAGTCACGCGATAATGCTTGTTATCTCCCCGCTTGCTAAAGATAAGACTCAGACGACACATATATATATTTCATTTAAAAATTTTTATTGATTTCAAAGTAATTGGTGATACAATGACAATGCATGCACATGTAATGATTTCCATTAGTTTACAATTTTATATATATGAGCTTTCATTTCTTCTTTGTAAGCAGGCTGTAAAATACTTTACAGCCTGCTTACAAAAAAAATGCAGGTTAACAGAGGAAATGGTTTTACATACAGCTGACTACATATAATAATGATGACAAGTAATATTTTTACATATATAGGGGGGGGGGGGGGTTATATGCATACATGTGGATAAAATTATCATTTTTTTATACATAAATAGCTCAAACATATTAAAAAAAAACACTGTGAAACATTCGTTTTTTTCTGTTAATCACTTTTTTTCATTGTTTTGTAGTGACCATACGAAAGGGTGTCATAACCATTTTCTAAAATATATCTTTTGTCGTCAAATGGTGACAGACCAAGTTTTACACCTTTCACTGTATGAAGATGATGGTTGCTACTTTGAATCCTTGTCAAATCTACTCGACAAGGTGATTTGTTTATTAAGCAGTCTCTGTAATCCTTGTGACGAAGGGTTCTTTTTACGATGTATTTTGGGACTCCTTTCCCCGTCTTCTTCTCCTCATATAAACTCTGAAGGGAATACATTTTAGAACGAAGGCCTGCAAATTGTTTGATAGGTACTCCTGAAAGTTCATCTTTCATTTTACCTAGTGCCTTTTTATTATGTGTACTATGCAAAACATGATCTATGTGATAGTCGGACGAGTCAAAATGATCTACATCGTCTTTCATATCAGCATACACGTCCTCGGTTTGAAGCTCGTAGCACAATGAATCTGTATCAGTGAACAATAATTTAGCTTTTTCTCCATATTTTGGGCTAATATACTCATAATGAAAGCTGTACATCAATAGTTTACTAATATCTAGAATACTGAAACCAGCATAAATAGGCCTGTTGAGTTTCAATTTAGTTAGCTTTGATTACACACATGCGAGGTCGTTGTCAAAAACACGAAAAGCGTGAAAAGCAGGTGATGCTACGAGTTTACATACTCTCTTCGGGCTCTGAGTCAATTCAATTTTCACTCGATTTCTCAAATTTTCCATCGTTTTTCCAAACACAGCATTATTCATCAGTTTGAAGAAGTCCTTCTCGAAGTCGTTTCTAGCTTTCTTCCGCTGATCTGTATTAAATTCTATATATGGTTTTAGCCACAAGACTGATTAAATTCTAAAACGCGATGTATTTTCTTCAGCTGCATACCGAATGCTAAATATTGTTTGAGATTTCGATAATGAAGGACATATTTTTCCTTAGAATTTAGATTTGGGGCTAATTTCACGACTGATTGGCTTGTATTTATTCCAAGGTTTTGGGCAACCTCTTGACAATATGGGGATAGCATGCTGCTGGTAATCTGAAGTTTCTCAGGGGCTAGTGGGTAATCATTATGCTTGTCGTGCAGAGAAACTGGATAATCTAAATCAACTTCGAATATGTACCCTTTATTCGAATCATCAGCAACTGTCGTAATATTTAGATATTCAATTTCTTCTTTATTAAGCCATCGAAAATCGCTTTGAAGGAGGCATTGTGACATTGTCCATCCATAAAGATTGTTGGCATCATAGTACATAATGTATTTAGAGGGTAACTGAGGATCATAGGTGTCCAAATACTTGTTGTTTGCTGTACTAAGACGATTGCATATCACAAAAATTCCCCCTCGTATGCCTTTTTCCAGGAAAAGGTACATTGTAGGGTCAGTTATCAACTCAAGATTTACATTTGTCATTTTTAAGCATGCTTGCCAGGCTAATCCAGGAGCCGTGTAAACATGACAGGGATCGATTTCATAGTATCTGATGCATAGTTTTCTGAAACTTTCAAAAACATCAGCTAAGAGGAGCACGTCAGTCTTCAGGTACAAGTCATGATACTGGCCTAGATATTTTATGTTGAATATATTCCATACTCTTATTGCATGGGTGTAGTCTTCTTCCCCTACTGCTTCTTCTTCGAGTATTTGTAAAATGCTTCACGTGGTGGTAATACTATTTCTTCAAACTTTTCACTGTTGTCGATATAATCATAGGGGTAAACTCCTTTTCTCAAAACCAGATGTAGCCTTTCGGGTTCAACGTGGTCCTTTAAAATATGGAACTCATCTCGTGATAAATTGTTTACTAGCTTCTCAAGGGATGTGCTTAAAAACTGATAGGAGTCTATAAAATGTAATGTCCCCAGGGAGAAGGCTATGTATGTTTCCATGTTATTGGGAATGCAATTAATCTTCTTATTTTGGATTCTACCGATTCCCTGCATAATAAGATGGCTGTCATATCCCTTTAGATTGTGAAAGATAACTGGAATCCTATTGGTTAACTTAAAGTTCATATTACAGGAATTATAAGCAGCTCCTCGGAATTTACCTGTTATATGATCGTGATCTCTCACACGATCTGCTCCTAGGGCATGCTTACAAATATGACAGTCAGTAGCGTTGCGAAATGATTCCTCTTCGTGATTTGAGAGTTGCATTGGCTTTATAATCGATAGTAAATTTTTGATGTTTTCTTCTTCTTTAAGCAGACATTCTAAAAATTCTTCTACCACATTAGGACCTCTATAGACTACTGGAGGTTTATAGCTGCAGCCATCAGGTCCAACAACAAGATATGCAAATCCACAGGGTTCTTGATTTGCCGTGGTAGTGGTGTGAGATTTTTCAGGGTTAGGCATACAAGTGTCCACCATCACTAGGAATGATTCAAAGTCGTCATAAATCACGTATGGAATGGGCTGCTGAAACTTAAAATTTGTGAATTTCAGCCATTTTTCTTCTTCAGTTGGGAATTCTACTCTCTGGGGTCCATGTTCTTGACAAAAGGGGATATGATCCTTCAAGAGTGATTCATTTGCGAAACGGTGAAGGCAGTAATCACAGTAGAAACGTACACCATTATGTTTGGTGAGAGGACTAAGTAGCCTACTCATATTCTTAACGGAGCAATAATGCTGCTTTTCATCATCCGATAACAGAAGGAGATTTGCATGCGCTTTAAATCTGAATGGCGTGATATAGAGTGGAAACACCTCTTTCTCATATCCAAAAACATTAACAGAAATATTGTTCATTTTTTCGAATTTAGATGTTTGATTTATTGTAACAGGGAAAATTAGGTCAGATGTGTTTAATTTTTCTTCTAAATGTATATAGTTGTTAAGGTGCTGCGGATGATCTGTGGCAGGATACAAAGAGGCTAAAACAGACCAGACAAAACATTTTTGGTCGGAAATACATACATTGACAATAGTGTGTTTTAACAGTAATTCTCTTGGAGTAGGGATATAACTGATCCTGCAAAAGGTATATATTTCCCAATGTTCATTTCAGCGTGGAGTACAGCATCCAGTGTCCATCCACTATGTGCTCCTTCAAATTCTTCAAATGAGGTCTTAATCTTCTTATACGCGGAATCCAGTTCTCTGTTTAGGGATGATGTAGGAAGACTTGTGACACAGTTACTTCGGAAAAATGGAGTGCAGTGTTCGAAGGTAGAAGGGGAAACTTTTCGCCTGAAGCGCACTTGCACGACAAGGTACCATTTAATGCTACCTTTTGAAGTCAATTCTTCTTGCAGATGAGTTAGGAGTGACTCCCGCAAGGATTCAAGGAAAAAGGTGAGGTCAACAAATGTTTCATCCGTTGCCATCAGTTTATGTGTTGACAAGATTCTTTTCATTTCTTCTGTAAACTGACAGGGGTCTTCAGGGTCTGGTTTTTGTTTCTTCTGGGGAATCCTTTCATCTGCAGAACGTTTTCGCTTATTATTGTGGGGCTTTCTTTGATGTCGTAAAAGATTGTCTTTTCTTCCAAACTCCATGGCACATTCTTCACATTTGTAGGTTTTTCTAGAGGTGTGGGATAACTCGTGACGCCGGACATCATCTCTCCTTGATAAGGTTGATTCGCATTCAGAGCACTTAAACAGGCTATTTCCTTCGTGATTTCTCATATGACGAATGAGATTTGTCTTGAGTGTGAAAGTCTTCTCACATATATTGCATGGATACATTATGTAGCAGTGAGTTGTAAAATAGCTGATTTATACTATACAAAGACGCCGAGAACTATCACTATTGCCGTTGGAAAAATCACGGAGACGCAGCAGCAGAGAACCATTACTGTCAACGTCTGACAACAGAATGAGTAATCTGACTGTGGATGTCGTATTTATACAGGAAGGACTATCCCGCAGAAACTGGAATAAAAGACTGTCCTTGCAGAAACGAAAAGAAACAATGCTATTGGGCAAAAACCGACCCACAACTACTTTGAGGCCAAGTCAAGGGCCCACACAACTGGGGGAACCCAATACAGTCAGCAGGGGCCCTCCACAACCGGCTCCTCCATTGGGGCTGCAATCCGAAACTTCTCAGCGGACAAGTCGATGAGCCCACTTGACCGGGGGATCCAATCCTAGTCAGCAGGGCCCTCCACAGGCCCCTCCATTAGAGGCTGCAAGCTCTCGTGCATGCCAGGGACCAACTTCGCTAAGGCACCTTAAGGCCCTCCACCACGTCATTCATAATTCAAAACATTACTTAATTGCCTAAAGAAGCTCACGTGGAGACTCTTAACAGCAGTCAGCCGACCCTCGACTTCTCTGGGACCAGGTCGATGAGCCCACTTGACTGGGGACACAAATCCCAGTCAGCAGGCCCTCCACTTCTGGCCTCCTCCATCGGGGGCTGCAAACCCACAACCTCTCTGAAGTCAGGCCCATGACTCCACATGACTGGGGGCTCCAATCCCAGTCAGCAGGGCCCTCACACTGGCTTCTCCATCGGGGCTGCAAGCTCTCGTGTATGCCAGAGACACCAAGGGACAGACCCCAAATTCGCAAAGGCACCTTAGCTCCCACTCCCACCCCACCCCGACAAGGTGGTCCCACTTCGGGGGGTTAAGGAGAAGACTGCAAGCATCATGTGGAAATGACTTCTGTGCCTAAGGGGGTTGAGTTCCCCTAGCAGTGGACAACTGGGAACACCACATTACGACTGCTTGACAGTGGCCGACATAGATCACGTGAGTGGAGTGACCAGAGGGGGAGAAGAAAGGGAGACAGCAGACTGCAATCTTGAGGAGAATAGGGGTCGGAGGGACTCGGCATGGCAGCAAGAAGACAGTGGGTGAATATGCTTGTCCCTCGTGTAGTGAGAGCGCATAGTTTTACGGAGGAACGGCGTCAGTAACCGCCGAAACTCGCGTCATCCTGTAGCAGGAAGTGTCCTATGTTTTCGTGTACTGGGTGTAAGAGTCTATGTCATTAAATTTTTGTTATGTTTACCCAGGACTAGTGTCGGTCGTCCACTCATTTCTGATTTTGTGTATGCTCGAGAATGGGAAAATTTAACTCTTTCAACACATTCTCTCTCTCTCAGCATAACCTATGGGTTTTACCCTTTTTCTCTTTCGTAACAGGTTATCGATTAAATCCGCAATATTCGAACCCTTCACAGTCCTATCTCTAATTTTTAACTCTCCATTAGGAGTCCAACTCACGACATTACTTTTATCTAAGATACTCATGATATGTGAAGCATTTTTCCTAAAGTTCTTAGGAACAGTATCCGTTACTAATTTTAATACATCATTCTCGACGCTCTAAAGTGAATCTATCTGTACAGTAAAATACGGAACATTACTTATATCGTGAGTGACATTTATATATTTCTGCAATACTTGATTGTATAAGACGATTTTTTCAGAATTGGTTATTTTACGATTTAAAATATCTTTCATTTCGCGGTCCAATTGCGATAACTGTTCCTCAGACGTGACATGACGCGACAACCTTTCTTCAGACACCAACACAAGTGTTCTACTATACTCCATTCCTACTGAGTTAGGAAGTGATCACGGATAACAACTAGCACTAATACGTTTGTACTAAAACTCTACGCTTCTTATAAAGGGGAGCAGTCTTATTAGCCAATTTTCTTATTGACCTATTATGCGGCTGCAATTTTATCTTCTGATTCCTAGTTAACCATTCATTCACTTTTAAAATCTTTAAACAACATTCGCATAGAGTTTTAATGACTCCGTTTGGAGTCTTTCTCAACATTTCCATGCGCATGCAGTTTGTTTGCAAAAAGCGTAACAAGCCGTAGTTGTTCTAAATGGGCATGTGTACACTTGGCCATTCTCTCTCTGAATGAATAAGCTTAACTATTGAAAATCTTAAATATTCTTTTAGCAGAAAAAATTGGAATGTTGCATAAAAAAATAACTGATTCTTCGCAGTCCTTCGAATAATGACACACTACCACTTAGAGAGCAATGAAACCTTTCGTGCAGTACAATGATCAGCATCGTGATATGTGGCACTGAATCGTTTACAGGAGGGGCGTAGCGAAGGACTATGATTGGTGGGGGGGGGAGGAAGAATTTAAAATAAAAAATTTTCGAACTCGAAATTCAAATTTTGCCAACTGAGCAAACTTATTTAAATTTTCGCTCCGTGGGGGGAAGGGGGGGCAATTTTTACATTTCTCCTCCTTTTTTCCATTTAACTTCCAACTTTGCCAACTAGCCATAATTTCCAATATTTACATTTCGTCTGAACTGTTGCAAGTCGGTGTAAATTTTCCCTTCATTTGGCCAACGCTCCTAAATTTCATCTTTACATGTCTCCTAAATTTGCCAAATCACTTCAAACTTTTCAAACTCACCAAGATTTTGCCAAGTTTTCTCGATTTTAGTCAACTATCAAGAATTTCACAAACCCAATTCCAATTATCACAACTCGCCCGTATTTTCCAAGTGGATTAGAAATTTGCCAACTTCCCTATATTTTGTTAAGTTTCCTCAATTTGTCCAACACTCCTTAATTTCATAAAAGAAAGCTGAATTTTCACAACTCGCCTATGTTTTACCAAGTGGATTCGAATTTTGTCAACTACTCTAGATTTTGCCAACTCGCCGCAATTTTACAAAAAAAAAAAATCACAATTTTTACATCCCTGAATTTGCCAAGTCACTTCGAATTTTATCAACTCTCCTTAATTGCAAAAGAAAGGCAAATTTTTCAGAGCTCCCCTGTATTTTACCAAGTGGCTTCGAATTTTGCCAACTCCCCTAGATTTTGCCGAGAGTTCTTGGTTTTTCCAATTCTCCTTAATTTCACAAAATCAATCCCAATTTTCACAAATCGCCCATATTTCACCAAGTGGATTCGAATTTTGCCAACTGCCCTAGATTTTCCCAAGTTTCCTTGATTTTGCCATCTCGCCACAATTTTACAGAAAAAATTCCCAATTTTACATCACACCTGATTCTTGCAAAGTCACTCTGAATTTTGCCCAACTCCCCCAAGATTTGCCAACTCTCCTAGATATTGCGAAGTTGCCTCGATTTTGCCAACACATTTTTACAGAAAAAAGATTGCCTGAATTTTGTCAACTCTCCACGATTTTGCCAAGTCACTCCGAATTTTGCCAACTGCCCCTAGTTTTTCCAACTACCCCTAGATTTTGCTAACTGCCCCTAGACTTTGCCAACTGTCCCTAGATTTTGACTTTATATATTTTCTAATGGATTGTAATTGATAGTCTGATTTAACCAATAAAAAGCTTCACCTTGGTTGATAGGCGTAATTTGCTTCCCTGTGGAATATATATTTGTTTTCAGATGCATTTCCTCTTGAATTTCCATACAAAGATCCACAAATAAATAATGATAAGGACGACTGCTGGCATCAGCATACACTTCCATAAAGAATTTGGTTTTACAGGGATTCAACTGCCTCGTAAGGTGATTAATCTGGCTGATATCTCTCCTGCAATTAAATAAACATAAATAATGAGCATTCAGTGAAATTACTTTATCTTTACGAAAAATATTTTGCAGTATGAAAATAATAAACAGATTTTTATGATGGCAACCCTTAGTACTACTAACACCTCATCTCTACCACATTCACTCATTAAATCATCAATCGCAAAAACAGTACTATCTCCTAAATAGTCAGTATAGTTAGTAAGCAATCTTTCCACGAAAGTCACCGTCAGACATCTCATCGTATAGCGGCTAGTAGTTTATTGCCACCCGACGGTACCCCCTTTGCACAGTACTTTCCCCCCCTATGTCGCAATCGTCCACGTTGCCTTCTTGACTTGGACCCCCTATGTCGCAATCGACCGGAAATTGACCTGTGCTGGGCCACGTTGCCTTCTGAACACTGACCCTTATATTGCAATCAACAGGAAATTGACCCTGGCATTGCAACTGTCATGGTATTAATAATTCATAATTAATAATTCATAATTAATAATTCATAATTCATAATTGAAAATTCCTCCCCCTTTTAACCCCTGGTGCTATCTAGTTTTTAACTCTAATTTTAACACCCCTTCTCGAATAGTCTCGATTTTTCTTTATTTCAGACTCACCTTTTATTTTAAAACCTCGATTTTGCAAACCCCCTGGTTGACCCACCCATATTTTAAGCTCCCCTTCTCGAATAGTCTCGATTTTTCTTGATTAGACCCCTACCCATATTTTAAGCCCTCTTCATAGACCCCTGGTTGACCTATATTTTAAGCTCCCTTTCTCGAATAGTCTCGATTTTTCTTTATTTCAGTCTCACCTATATTTTAAACCCTCCACTTGCAAACCACATGGTTGGCCAATATTTCAGACTCACCTTTTATTTTAAAACCTCGATTTTGCAAACCCCCCTGGTTGACACACCTATATTTTAAGCTCCCCTTCTCGAATAGCCTCGATTTTTCTTTATTTCAGACCCACCTTTTATTTTAAAACCTCGATTTTGCAGACCCCCTCCTTCCCTCGGATTACAAGTCTCAGAATAATTCCACAGAAAAGGATGACACAAGTCTCAATTGTAAAAATCAACTCGCAAAGTTGTATTCTTATTAATTAAAACCTTTTCTATTAAAAGTTACCTCTATTACAAATCTTTTGCTATTCATTTTGCCAGGACTGCTAAACGATTCCCTTTTATTAAAACTCTGGTATTTATTTTTTCCAACCCTGTTAATCGATCCCCTAGTAAATAAAAACTCTCACTTACCTTTATTAAAATCATCCAGCGCTCGTAATAAATCGGTTTACTCTAGATGGGTTTAATCGAAAAAAAAAAAAATCATTCCATCGCTAGCGTGCCTCCACGTTAATTTCGGGGAAAAGCCTCATCGGATCCAAGGTTCACGTATTTTACTAGGAGAATGACACAGTAACTGTTCCACAGAAAAATTAATAAAATTTGGTTTAAATTATTCGTAGGACTTGTATATAAGATCTACCTTGCAATAGACGTTCAACAGGCTAAAAGTTTTCCAAGTCCGTTATCAGTGTATCGGAAATCGTACGTTTCCTGTAGACATCCTTCAGATCGCTTATTAGTGGGGGAGCAACAGCACTTTCGCCACATCACACGATATGGTGCAATCCTTTATCAGCTGGAAGGTCAAAAGGTCAAATGTCCAGCGCTTCACTGTGTCTGCATTTGACACTGATAAGGTTTAAAAATAGATGATTCCTAGAATCCACATTGCACAACGGTCAAAGTCCAGGGGGGGAGGGTGTATATAAACACCGACTTCTCAGCGACTGTCACTGTGTTCATCTGTCAGTTTGCGACCTGTCAACGCTGCTCGCTCTTCTTCTCTACCTGCTAGCTCGTCGATCCTCTTCTCTACCTGAGATGTCCACTATGCGAGAATTTTCCCGTGCTGGATCCTCAACTGATACCAGGTAAATGAAATTTTATTTAATGTTGTACTTAAGATGCTCGACTGAATCACTTACTAACGTGCAATATAGATTTTTATATGTTTCTAACTAGTAAAGTCATTCTAAATGATAATTTTCAAACTTTAGTTAGATATTTTGATCAAGCTAGTCAAGTGTGCTTTTATTACAACTGTTCAGTTCAATATAGATTTTTTATATTTGTTTCTACCCTGTCATTTTATTCTAAATGATAATTTTCAAACTTTAGTTAAATATTAGATTTTTTTTTTTTTTTTTTTTTTTTTTGATCAAGCTAGTCAAGTGTGCTTTTATTACAACTGTTCAATATAGATTTTTATATTTGTTTCTACCCTGTCATTTTATTCTAAAACGATAATTTTTCAAACTTTAGTTAAATATTAGATTTTTTGATCAAGCTAGTAAAGTATGCTTTTATTGCAACTGTTCAATATAGATTTTTATATTTGTTTCTACCCTGTCATTTTATTCTAAAACGATAATTTTTCAAACTTTAGTTAAATATTAGATTTTTTTTTTTTGATCAAGCTAGTAAAGTGTGCTTTTATTACAACATAACTGCTCTAAGATAAAAATCATGTAAAGTACTGCATATTCTGACCCTAAATTATCTATCCAGGTCTGATGCTGGTCCTTCCACTAGTGCCGACTGTTTTGAAGAGTTACTCACGGCAGTGCGCACTCTAGAGGCGGCAGCCAAAAGACCTCCTACACCCGAGCTTCCAACAGAGTCAAAGCGCCTCTGCATACTCCAACAAGGTGGCAAGGAATTAAGGCAAAGGACATCGAAACTTTCCCTCAAGAAGCGTCGTCAATCCACTGTCGCAGCGGGTATGGGAAATCCCTACGTCCCCGTCGTACCTTCAACTGCAACCAGGTAAATGAAATTTTATTTAATATTGTCCTTAAGGCGCTCAATTGAATCACTTACTAACGTACAATATAGAGTTTTATTCTAAATGATAATTTTCAAACTTTAGTTAGTTTTTTTGATCAAGCTAGCAAAGTGTGAAGTAAATGTAATTTTATTTAATATTGTCCTTAAGGTGCTCAATTGAATCACTTACTAACGTACAATATAGATTTGTTTCTGTTTTTCTACCCTGTAAAGTCATTTTATTCTAAACGATAATTTTCAAACTTTAGTTAGATTTTTTGTTCAAACTAGTAAAGTGTGAAGTAAATGAAATTTTATTTAATATTGTCCTTAAGGTGCTCAATTGAATCACTTACTAACGTACAATATAGATTTGTTTCTGTTTTTCTACCCTGTAAAGTCATTTTATTCTAAACGATAATTTTCAAACTTCAGTTAGATTTTTTGTTCAAACTAGTAAAGTGTGAAGTAAATGAAATTTTATTTAATATTGTCCTTAAGACGCTCAATTGAATCACTTACTAACGTACAATATAGAGTTTTATTCTAAACGATAATTTTCAAACTTTAGTTAAATATTAGATTTTTTGATCGAGCTAGCAAAGTGTGAAGTAAATGAAATTTTATTTAATATTGTCCTTAAGACGCTCAATTGAATCACTTACTAACGTACAATATAGATTTGTTTCTGTTTTTCTACCCTGTAAAGGCGTTTTATTCTAAACGATAATTTTCAAACTTTAGTTAGATTTTTTGTTCAAACTAGTAAAGTGTGGTTTTATTACAACTGTTCAGTTCAATATAGATTTTTCTAACTAGTAAAGTCATTTTATTCTAAATGATAATTTTCAAACTTTAGTTAAATATTAGTTTTTTGATCAAGCTAGCAATGTTGCCTTTTCATTTTCTGTTCTAAGATAAAAACACGTACAGTACTGCATATTCTGAGACGGAATTATCTTTCTAGGTTTCACAATGCAACCGCCGATCTCATTAACGCAGGCACCGTGATGGATGCGGCTGTCAAGAGAGTTTCAACCGGCGCTCCTGCCTCATCTGACGTCACCTCCGTGTTCTCCGGAGGTGACGTACCTCCGTCGCTACCGGGTAAATGAAATTTTATTTAATGCTGTCTTTAATGTGTTCAACTGAATCACTTACTAACGCACAATATAGAGTTTTATATTTGTTTCTACCCTGTCATTTTATTCTAAATAATTTTAAAACTTTAGTTAGTTTTTTGATCGAGCTGTGCGAAGTAAATGTAATTTTATTTAATGGTGTCCTTAAGGTGCTCAACTGAACCGTTTACTAACGTTCAATATAGATTTTTATATTTGTTTATACCATGTAAAGTCATTTATTCTAAATGATAATTTTCAAACTTTAGTTACTTAGTTTTTTTTTATCAAGTTAGCAAACTGAAGCATGTTACCTTTTCATTTTTTTTTTTGTTCTAAGATAAAAAACATGTAAAGTACTGCATATTCTGAAACTAAATTATCTATCCAGGTCTAGCCCTTCCACCGGTGACGGACCCTCCAGCGTTCGTGTTCCCGTCTCCTCCAACATAAGGACACCATTCACTATCGCCGCTGGTACCGGACCCTCCAGCGTTCGTGTTCCCGTCTCCTCCGGCATAAGGACACCATTCACTATCGCCGCTGGTACCTCCACCGCTACCGGGTAAATGAAATTTTATTTAATGCTGTCCTTAATGTGTTCAACTGAATCACTTACTAACGCACAATATAGAGTTTTATATTTGTTTCTACCCTGTCATTTTATTCTAAATGATAATTTTCAAACTTTAGTTAGATTTTTGCTCAAGTTAGTAAAGTGGGCTTTTATTACAACTGTTCAGTTCAATGTATTTGTTTCTACCCTTGTCATTTTTATTCTAAATGATAATTTTCAAACTTTAGTTAGATTTTTTGATCAAGTTAGCAAACTGAAGCATATTGGTTTTTCATTTTCTGTTCTAAGATAAAAAAACATGTAAATGTACTACATATTCTGAGAATAAATTATCTTTCTAGGTCCGCATTCTCGAACGTTCCTGTCAGTGGATTCTCCAACGTTCCTGCCAGCTCTACAGAGTCTCCCCACTTCACAGTGTCGCACACTCGGCGGTACAACTCGAAAAAATTCAAGACAGATTTCGTCTCTACAAGTGTGCGACTTGGAGGTATGGAGAATGTGGAACCACACAATTTCCTCCCGGTCCTACACGACCTGCACGAGAAAATGTTGGCCGACGTCGTCCCCACAGGGGAGTATAGCCATGTTCGACTGTGTTTACGCTCCCGGGATTTGAAGAACCCCGTCAACTTGGCCCTAATTCGGCGTAATGCCCTGACGGGGGAGAGATTCATGGCTGCACTAGACAAAGTAGTGCAGTCAAATGAGTCTCTCGGTCCCGGGAGCGAGCTGGAGTTTGACTTTGTCTGTGCTGACCTGGACCGGGTCGGCAGCGGTGGAGGTATTGGGAGACGTGCAGGACCTGAGAAGCGCAGCCTCGTGGATGTCCAGTCTTTCATCCACAATAAGCAGACTCTCACAAAAATTGTAAATCGTGACAGCCTCTGTTTAGCAAGGGCTCTCGTCGTCGCACGAGAGCTTTGCTTAAAAAATAAAGGCCTGCCAAACACTTATGTGCAGATCCGTGATTACAGGCTACGGCTTCAACAGACGGAAGCCCGTCAACTTCACTTGGATGCGAGTATTCCTGAGGGTCCTTGTGGACTCCCGGAAGTCCGTCTCTTTCAAGCTCACCTGACACAGTTCAGGATTATAGTGTATTCTGCTGACGACGCCTTTCTCCCCATCTTCATTGGTCCTGAAGGTGGAGACAACCTTTATTTATTGTTTAGTGCAGGGCATTATGACGTGATTACTAAACCATCAGGGTTTTTCGGGGTTAGGCGGTTCTGCCATAAGTGTCTAAAGGGGTTAAATACAGAGGGCCACGTTTGCAAGGGAACCTGCAACAGGTGCCTGTCAACCGATGTGCTTCATACAGGGGAGCTGTTGCTCTGCACGGTGTGCTGTGTGTATTTGCGCGGGGCTGAATGCTTTCAGGCGCACCTGCTTAGGCATGTCAGACACGGCGTCGCTGTGTTAAGTGCATTAGCATTTACGATCCCCTGAAAAAGCACGTTTGTAAGGCTGACACCTTAAAATTCGTCGAGCCCTGCAAAATTGATCCTGTCGGTCAGACCTACCTCTACTTTGATGTAGAGACTGTGCAGTGTGCCGACGGGTTGCTAAAACCGATACTATGTGTGGTCACATACCAAGTGGACGACGAGTGGGTCTATGCTTCATTCCCGGAAACGGACGCCTTTATGGATTGGATTCTCGCCGAAGAACGTCCCGGAGTTCAAAGATTCAAGGACGCCACAGTCCTCGCACATAATCTGAAAGGCTTTGACGGCATGTTCATCATTAGTTATCTGTACAGAAAATTTTTAAAACCGGATCTCGTGTTCGATGGATCCAAGATTTTAGGTATCTTTTTACCTGGCCTTAAAATAAGGTTCATCGACACGTTGTCCTTTATTCAGGCTCCTCTTCGATCATTCACGAAGACCTTCAACTTGGAGACAGTGAAAGGCTTTTTCCCCTTTAAATTCGTGAAGGAGGAAAATCTACAGTATGCAGGACCCATCCCTGATCGGCTTTTTTTCCAGCCGGAAGACATGGAGCCTGAAACTCTGTCAGCATTCAACGAGTGGTATGTCACAGCAAGCCTTGAACCCTGGGATTTTCAACAGCAGCTTCTGTATTACTGCAAGGCAAATACAGAGTTGTTGCGGCGAGGCGCCCAAGCTTTCCGTGAGGAATTTTTAAATCTCACAGGTGTAGACCCATTTGCACGTGACCTGACTATTGCCGGTGCTTGTCTTCGAATTTTCCGTGGGAAGTTTCTGCAAAAGAATACCCTCGGTGTGTGTCCCGCCCAAGGGTATTCGGCGAGTAATGACCGGCAGTCCTTGAAAGCTCTCGCATGGCTAGAGTATGAGGCTTCCAAGGACAATATCGAAATTCAAACTGCGCGATCACCCGGAGGTGAGTATAAGATAGGAGTACAAATTAGACGGCGTGTGCCATAGTACCCGTTGTTATTACGAGTTTTTAGGTTGTTACTATCGTCACTGTTTGAAATGTTTCAAACCTGAAAAAATAGATCAGCGCACGAGAAAGCCATTTGGTCTGCTAAACACCCGGACCATGGATCGTCTTGAGACCTTGAAAGTGCTGATGAACGGGTACACATGCAAAATTATGTGGGAGCACGAATTCGACGAGTTAATGCGCAAAAACCAGTCCGTCGCATTAATTTATAAATCCGTCGAGCCTATCAGGCGTATAGGGGCCCGTGACTACCTCTACGGAGGGCGCGTGGAGGTGTTTTCCATCTTTGCATCGGCGGACCTAGGATGTAGCCTTAACTACGTTGATTACAACAGCCTGTACCCTTATGTTTGCAAGAAGGCTCCATTCGGTAAAGGTCACCCGGTTCGGATCACCTCCGATTTCGCCACGGACCTCGACCACTATTTTGGCATTGCACACGCCACACTGTTAGCCCCCGATGATTTGTTCATCCCTGTACTGCCCTACAGGTGTAATGGGAAGCTGCTTTTCCCCCTTTGCAGGAACTGTGCAGATGGTCAGCTGGCACCCCCTTGTCAGCACACCGTGAACCAGCGCGCATTGACAGGATCTTGGCCAACTTTCGAAATTTACTCTGCGATGCGTGCTGGATACAAACTTCTTCAATTCCATGATGTGTGGCATTTCAATACCATCCTGCAATACGATCCCGCAACAAAAAAGGGAGGTGTCTATGCTGGGTACATAGATACTTTTCTGGGGCTGAAGCAGCGCTACTCCGGGTTTCCCCCTGACGTGCAGACTGAGGAGCAAAAGGAAGCCTTCTGTGAGGCCTTCTTCCAGGCGGAGGGGGTTCGGATCCTCCCCTCGGAAGTTGAAAAAAACAACCTTAAGCGTACACTTTCCAAGGTCTCGCTTAATTCGTCATGGGGGAAGCATGCGCAGAACATGAGTCGAACCCAGACGACCATTGTGAGTTGTTCTGTCAAGTACATGGAACTCTTGACGGATGCATCGCTAGTCATCACTGACGTCGCTGTTATCAGTGATCAGGCCGTGCTTGTCACGCACAAGCCGGCGGAGTCTGCCACTCCAGCGAACA
The DNA here is from genome assembly GCA_038380435.1 of Ryuthela nishihirai. Lineage (NCBI taxonomy): Eukaryota > Metazoa > Arthropoda > Arachnida > Araneae > Heptathelidae > Ryuthela > Ryuthela nishihirai. Next base: position 5,538,262 of record JAWZYU010000015.1, on the reverse strand, counting down.
CCCGTGGAAGCCTGATTCTCGCCGCAATGGTGACGAGTCATGCCAGACTAAAACTGTATGAGCTTCTATCAAAATTAGACAGTCCTGCAATGTATTCTGACACGGATTCAGTAATTTATACAACGTCTCCTCGCGACACCTACACACCACCACAACATCCCTTTCTCGGAGGTCTCGTAGATGAAATTTCTTCAAAGTACGGCTCCGGTGTACACATCACTGACTATGTCAGCGCCGGAGCAAAAAGTTATGCCCTTCGGCTGAGCAACGGGGACGAAATTCTTCGCGCCAAGGGCATATCACTCACGAAGAAAAACCGGTGCACATACAATTTTGAACTACTGAAATCCATGGTGCTAGGGAACTCCCCAACCAGTGAGACCTTCGAAGTCCCTTTCAATGTAATTCGTAATAAAGTGGATGGGTCACTTACGAATAAGCCCATGGTGAAAAGGTTTAAGGCTAACCTAGATAAGCGGTATCTCAGCCCGGGTTCGACTCTCACTGTACCTTATGGTTACAATGACCTGGGCCTGGATACCCTTATCCAACTCATGGATGAGTAAATGTACAGTTTTCAACTTATTTATTTCATATTACACCTTTATTTATTTCATTGTACAGTTTTCAACTTATTTATTTCATATTACACCTTTATTTATTTCATTGTACAGTTTTCAACTTATTTCATATTACACCTTTATTTATTTTATATTACACCTTTATTTATTTCATTGTACAGTTTTCAACTTATTTATTTCATATTACATTGTACAGTTTTCAACTTATTTATTACATCTTTATTTATTACACCTTTTTTTATTATTTCACTGTACGCCTTTTATTTCAATATCCTTAATGGATCTTAATCATTATTTCAGTGCCCTTAGGGGACTTTAATTATTATTTCAGTGTCCTTAGTGGACTTTAAATATTTCAATGTTCCTACTTTAATTATTTCAGTGTCCTTAGGGGACTTTAATTATTATTTCAGTGTCCTTAACGGACTTTAATATATCACGTGTAATGCCCTTGCACTCGGCATCGTCAGCAGTTTTTGAAGCTTGTATTTTTGAAACCTACAATATGTTACTGTCCAGCATTGGATATGTGAAACCAACAATGGATATGTCATGTGAAAGCAACAGTGGATCTGTCATGTAAATTTTTTAATAAAAAAGGTTTCGAAAAATCCGTCTCTTTATTTCTCGCACTGGAAGACACTATGGTGGGAGAAAGCAAGAGGTAACTTTGTTTTTCAGGTGCTCCGTAAGTCTTATCAGTGATCTGCACAATGCGCTGCTCCCCTCCAAGTCTCGCTGCTGCAGCAGCATTCTCATTTCCCCGCCCATCGACACTAACGCCCTCTGCTGTACTCCCGAGTGTAGCAGCACTCGTACAACCGCGCCCAGTCATGCAGATCACTTCCGGATGTCAAACATTGAATGAACTATCAGTGTGAAAACATTGAATGGGAAGAGACATAAATGGCAAAAGGCAAATTATCAGTTTTACTTTCTTTTATTGGATACAGATTTTTAATACATGGTTTTTTAACACAAGTCTTCAAGCACACAAGTCTTGGAAAGTTTTTTACAGATATTTTCAATACGCCGTCCACTCGGATAATTTTCTTTTCTTACGTCGGATGGGAACAGCAATGTCTTTTGGGGGCCGCTCTTCAGCTATATGATTTCTGGGAATGTTGACTTTTACTTCCTGTGGAGTGTCAAGCTGTTTTGAGAATAACAAATAATTTTTCAAAGCAGTCAGATATTTTTCAGACTTATCGTCAGCATCACCAGACTCTAATATTTTCTTCATCTCTGAGTCTAAATCACACACTTTTTTTCTTATGTTTCTCCTCTGCACGGCTTTCACTGAAATCATTTTTTTCTAAATAACGATACCAGCAGGGGGAGGGCAGCAGTCAATAGTGGTATAATGAACCCTGAACCACGCTGCAGGAGATGCTTCTTGTGGCGTAAAGATGCACGTTTGGATGCTAGACTCCTTATGACCGTCTTGTGCTGGCGTAAATTCTTTAATACTCGATGGGAGACAGGTATATTGCCTTTTAAGAAATTGGAACACACTTCACATAGAGCATACATCTGGGGGTCGGAGATGTGCTTCATCAGAGCTGCACGCTGCTTTCCCCCTAGTTTCGGTAAGCACTGAAGGAATGGGCCTTGAGATTTAACTTTCATTTGGAACGTAAAGTATTTCGGGTTCTTCTGATGGAAGAATCTTTGCACGGAGCCTTTCAGTATCTAACGTTCTGGGATGAAGGTCAACAAACAAATAGCCACAGGTTGCTTGTGTAGCTAACCTATAAGCATCCGTCAGGAGTTTAGATTGATGGGGGTATACTTGTCTCGCCAGGTGAGTTATTTGTGAAGCATCCCGACAGTTGCGAAATAAAAACATGTAGTGAGCATTGAGTGATATAGTCCTCGAATGTCTTCCCTTTAAAAACAGATTTTGTAATATCAGGACAATCGTGATATTTTTATGATGACCCCCACGAATAAACAATTGTGATATGCGTTCGCTGGCTACCGACTGTTCCATCAAGTCATCCAGTACCAGAAGTGTAGGTCTGAGGGGATCAAATTCCAGTTCCGTAGGTAGTCCTTCATAAAATTCCACCGTTTTCTTGAAGGGTTCAAAGGCAGGCTGCCACTCCCCGTAGCAGTAAACGACATGTTGGAGTGGGGGTTCGAATACTTGAGCTGCTTCTCTGATGAGTTTCAGAGTGAAAGTCGTCTTTCCACACTGTGAAGGAGCAGCAATTATAATATTTGAAGGAGTTCGGAGAGCCATCGCAACACCATGCAGTCGTTAAAGTCTACTCGACACGTGTAATCACAATGCAGTACTGTGGGAAGAGTCGAACCACACGCTCTTTTAAACAGGAAATACAGACAGTGAGCACCGCAAGTGTCTCCCAGGGGGTTCTGCAGAGGTATTGAAGGATGTAAGACGTGACGTATGCCTAGTCGAATGTAGTATTCTTGCATGGAGACATCGGGACTCGTACCTAGGGGGTCAAAGTGATCCACGTGCATTCCTTTCTTGTAAACTGCTATCCAGTGGGCTCCAGGCATGGAGGACGGATCGGTATTGTAGATAAACAAGGCTTCTGATTGGGTGATTCTGCTAGGTAGTCTGTCACGGGGGAACACACCGAGACTTGTGGGTAACATCGAAAGGATGGATTCTAGCTGATAGGTATCCATGAGCTGTAGTCAAACAGGACTTTACAATCCAATGGGATTTCCAGCAAATTCTGATATTCGGCATACAGGATCACAGTGACCAATGCGGATAGCGGCTTGGCAAACTTTAATTCGACTCTCACACTCCCACTCTTTATTAAAGAAAACATTTGATTGCATTCACGTTGCTCGGGGGTCAATTGGAATCCGAACAATGTAAAACCTTCTCCATAAGCTTTTCGCGATAAGTTAATACCACTATCGGATTTCCAGGCATCCACAGCTTCCAATAATCCTTGGTAACAGCGGAGATAGCGCCCATTCGCAAAGTCTGGTGCGTAGGACTGGTGATCGCTGTCAATGTGAAGGCTGATGTAGTTTAAGTCGAAATGTTGGAAGTTGAAGGGATTTTTTTTCGTACGATCCATTCAGGCTGGTACTTTCCACCATACCCAGTACCAGACGTACGGGGAGCTGACCTAGAAATAAATTGTCACGGTTCACACTCGTTAGTTCTGAAGCAATGGAAAACATACATAAATCCGTTCTTCGCAAAGGGTACTTGGCACTCTCCGAACCCAGCAGGCGAGCGTGTGCGAGGATGACACCCGAAGTGGGTTTGACTTTACGCATGAAAAATTCAGCTTCGTGTATCTGTACTTTGTAAGAGGGGTCCGCTTCACCTGTCACGAGACAGAATTCGGGTTTGGATCTCAATAAACGCAGTCTCAGATCGACTTGATTGAGCAGGTAACGTTCTTGATTAAACAGGTCGGCATGGATCCACGAGATGAGTTCGATACCTGTTGGTTTGACGTAGCCCTTGCGCTGATGCCATCCCTCGTTCTCCCGACTGGTCAGTTCCATTTTACCGGGGGTGTCGAGGTACCAGAGCGAGGTGCCGAGCTGGCTTCGTGTGGCATCAGTACCGTAATTCAATTGAGTCTCCAGGTACGCCCTGTAGGGGTACAGGGTGTGAGAAGCACTCACTAGGTGATCGTTGAGGAAGACGTCTACCTGGCTGAAGAGGGCGTGGAAGAAATGATTGCAGGGAGCAATCACTTCCGACGGTGCTGTACCATCGGATTTTACAATTTTCAAGACGAGACGTAGGTGACATCGGGACAGATCAATGTAATCATCTGTTCCTTTCACGATGAATTCAAGTGGAGCATTACCTTCCAAGGAAGCCACAGGTAAATAATTGACATAGCAGCCTCTTTCTAATTGTGAGACTGTGGGAGGGATCAGAAACAGGTCCAGTTCTGAATTGGCACAGTCGCCAGAATCAGCGTGAATTTTCTGAATGCTCATGATGAAAACACGTCCTGCACAGTACAGTGTCTCTTCACTTTATGAACCTTGGGATGCTGACGGCGGCGTTTTATGCCTTTCCCTCCCTGCAGCTTTGAACTGGCACGTTGTAAGAGGGCAGCGCCCGCTTCACGGAGTCCCGCTTTGGCTGCAGATTTGAAATTTTGCCCCTGGGACATCTCTGAAACGAACCGTAGCCCACCCTTACGTAGGGTGGACAGCGCAGGTCGTACGAGAGGACTGATGAAACGTCCAATAGTGGCAAAGATGCTTCCTAGCCCATCGCCTCTCTGATAACGAGGACCACGAAACACACCCTTCCCCGTTTGGCTCTTGTAGTAGCTCACGTAGGCATCTGCAGAAGGGGGAACGAATTTAACCCTCATGGCGGAAATGTAACTTGACTAAAACTTTACCGAATTTAAAATGCAGAGGTTCTCCAGTGTCGGTACGAAGGAAGATTCTCACACTCTCAAAACTGTTCCTTGCAAGGGGGTAGTAATCAGGTTGCTGATACACTGCAACAATGGCTTCGTTATTACTGGTTCTGACGGCGGGGTTCACGACACGCAACAGTTCGCCGTGAGTATCACCTAACAACTGAGGCGCAATCAGGTCTGAATACAAATAAATACCATACATTCCTCTGTTCATATCGATGGGATAGTCACCCAGGACTTTATTCAGTGGTATATCTAATTTAGTAATTCCTAGCATTTCTCCTAATCCGGGGTTCGATCGAGGAAATTTAATGTAATGCGACTTGTCTGTATCCATCAATATGGTGTGATCTGCCTGTTGCTTGAAACGGTAAGCTTTTCTCAGCCTGTAGGGTAACATCTGGTTCATTGCATCGAATAATGATTCGGCAGTTTCGTATCGTCCGTGGGGCACCTTTCGTTCTTGGAAACTACCTGGAGGGATCACGTAGAAATAACACTCGTCATCTATGTCGAACGTTGGTGTATTGCAAAGTTTGCTGGCAAATCGTTGGTGGAAGGGTTTGTCAACTTCACCCTCCCCGATACACAGAAGTTTACCGAAATTCGTTTTAGGAAACATCAAACCGTATCCCTCACTCGGTTTGAATACCCAGTAACCGCTGTTATAGGAAACTATTATTTCTTTTGGGAGTTGGGTGGTGAGGATAGACAACAGTTCCATTCGAGTTATTTTACCCGGTTTCAGTTTGATTTTCCTGTATTCTTCGGTGGGAGTGTAATATTCATATGTGTCATTAGAACCGTCCACATTGTACCAGCTCACGGGTAAGTGAACTTCTGCTAGTCCCACTTTCCCTTTTCCGCTCAGTCTTAGGGGTTGTGCTAGACGAACCGTGAAATCAGTCTGCGAATTGTTTGGGTAAATATTCTGACTAGCCGTGGAGGGTAGGGTCAGGTAGAAACTATCCATTTTTTAGGGATCCAGGAAGGTTTGGGATAACCACGAAATTTGACCAGTGCCTTGTGACCTTTACGCTCGATTATTTTCTCGACCGTGTAAAGTTCGGGTTCTGTCACTTTTTGAAGTTCCGATTTATAGAATGTACCTTTCAACACTTCTCCCTCGGAATCCCGTATGACGTACACAGGGGGTTGTCGCTGTAACACCTTGTCGACTATAAATATTTCTTCGGTCCACAAATGCGTTCCTGCCTTCTTGAAGGGTACTTTTACACTGGCTAGTCGAACCGTGTCCCCCACTTTAAATGCCGGTTTTTCTTTTACTACGGTCGGATTGCGATAGAGTCGAACCCACACAACGTCTTCATTGCGTAAGGTCACGTCCTTGGGAGCCATATCGTGCGCACTGTGAACGGTGGCATTGTATCCCCGTACAACGCGCGGTAGCACGTCCAGGTAGCGGTAGGTGTTATTGCGTGTATAATATCTCCCCAGTCTCTCGCGTAGGGTACGATTCCATCTCTCCACCAAAGCTGCTTTTTTGTCAGAGTAGGTGGCAAAGAACCGAATACCTTTCTTTTTCAGGAATTTCTGGAACACTCTGTTGGTAAATTCCGTACCCTGATCCGTATTTAAATTCATTGGAGACCGACCCTTGGAAAGGATTTTTTTGAAAGCCAATACCATTTCTTTCCCTGTTTTAGCCTTCATGGCAACCGCCCACCCGTACCTCGAGAACACATCGATGACTGTTAATATGTAGCGATACCCGTCATTGAAGCGAGTTAGATTTTTCACCACCATGAGATCGGCTTGCCATTGTTCGTCTAACCCTGTGACGTAAACTTTGTTACGGGGGAACTTTCTGCGAACAGGTTTATGTAGCGTGTAGGCAGGTTGCTTTTCTAACCATTCACGGACGAGTTTGAGTGGTAGTCCCGTATTCACAGCTAACTTTTTTACACTACCGAATCCTCTTTCGGGGTCGAAATAATGGGACTCCAAAGTTTTGTTTTCTGCTGCACCCAGGCATCGTACCCCACCAGGTTTTGCCATTGATGTAGTGAAAGTGTAACACCTGTCACTGTAGGAATGTCACCTATAAACTGTCTGATGTCAACTGTTAAGTTACACACACGAATTTTGTATTCGTCGTCTAAGGCTTTTGACTCTCCACACTGAATATTTTTACTAGGAGCTACAATTTCTAATACAAGCACTGCTATCGTTAACACTGTCACGATTACACTACCCACACTAGCTAACGCCTTCTTTCTCCTATCCATACCAAGACTAAAATGACATTGGATGAAAAGACAGACACATTATATAAGGTTACAATTATTTATTTAATTTATACATTTCATTTTTTGCCTCGTCGACAATAGCGTTATATTTTAGAGTGCAAACAAAACCAGAATCTAAAAAATTCAACAGACCTCGTTTCCAGGCAGTATCCACAAATACCTGTGCTAAGGCATTAATGTCCAAGTCACCAGACCACCCTACGATGGTCGGTATTTTTTCTTCGGGTTGCAGTCCATCTAACGGTATCACACGCATAAGTTCTTGCTGAAAAATATTCACCAGCAGCGGGTAAACACAATCGGGATCGTCGAAAACAGGACCCAGTAGGAAAGGACGAATGGATTCTGAATGTTCCATAATAGCTGTACGGAGTTGGTGATCTTTGGGGGTCCCGCACACACTATGCACAATGCGCATCACTTCGTCTACGTGGATAGCCAGTGTGAACCACTGCGAAGCATTCAGTGTTATACAACGTCTCACAACACGGAACTGTAGAGTTCTTTGGTCTGCTGATTCTTTGATGAAGTCGACACAACGTTCACCATCCACAGTTCGATACATGTAGACACGTAAACCATGCGTCACGTACCATGTCTGTTGATCAGGGCCAATTTTCACTTGATCCTCTATGTGGGGGACCGTGGCACACAAAGCCTCCCATTCAGGTATGGAGAGGCTAACCCCCGCAGGTGTAGGGTAGATGAGTTCACCATTTTCATATTTCTTGTAGCGGCGTACGTGCACAGAAAACTTATTTTTGAACAGTGTAGGTACAACGTAAACATCTTCACCGAGACACCACACATCTGGATTGCTAGGCTGCATCGTGAACAATGTGGCACACAGCGCTCGCTCCCTATTTAACTAGAGAGCCGCACCACCTGGGACGACCAATCAGGAACGATCTGATAAGCGAGTGTTTGTTGGGACATGTTCTCGACGACGATCGATCCATCCGAAGAAAGCAGCTGTTTCGGCTAAAGAGCAGTGGACGTCCTCTCCGGTGTGATATCCGCACTCGAACTCGGAAACTTTTGGGAGATCACAATATTTGGGGCAGCCGTAAAGTTCGAGATTAACACTGGGCAGATTTAATTGTTCCAAGAGATTTCTTTCCACAGTACCTCCTTTGTAACCCACCACAGTAGCTTCTTCAGTACGTGCAAGTTTGTAAGCATATTTCACGATGTTAGGAACGTGATCTAACGACCACACCTTTTCACGAGGCAGAGGACGAAAGGGTAGGCCTAGCACATGTTTAGATACGTAGCTGACTGTCCTTCTGTCTTTTACTGACAAAGGCTGGTGATGCCAAAGATTGAAACGGTAGACACCACATTTCCCATTCAGAGTTGCATATCCAAGTTCGCGCACTAGGAAACGACCATTTACACGGAAACCGTCGAGATCTAGAACCATACAGATGTTTTGCATGGTTGCACTAGTTCGAGTATCTGGAGACAAAAACACTTGACGTCTTCACACAAGCTACAGACGTCTCTGTCGTTTACGTCTCAGAGCCTGGACGACGTTCTGTGGTAATCCTGGGGGCCAGGTTTCGGGCGGCTTCATCACCAGAGGTCCAAGTAGTCTTGTAGGTGGTGGCGGGGTAGTGTCCTCCACGAAAACAGCCCGTAGCATCGGACCACCAATCCCAGGTCGCGGCAACATCTTAATAGTGACGGCCGGAGGTGGCGGCGGCGGTGGAGGAGGTGGCACAATCACAGGTCGACGTAGCAATCGACGAATACGCGTTCGAAAGTGTTGTGGATCGCTCTCGTAGCCGGAGTCTACATCAGTCGTCCAATTATGACCAAAATCCAAGTTGTCGTCGTCGTCCATAACGTGTGGCTCAGAATAAATGTCAAACCTTTTTCAGCGGTTATATACATCCAGAACAGTGACCTTGGGGGGGCTTTACTAGGTCGTTGGAAAATTACGAGTCTATTTCCGGTCGGTTGTAACATAGGGGTCAATTTCCGGTCGATTGCGACATAGAGGTCAAAGTTCAGAAGGCAGCGTGGCCCAGCACAGGTCAATTTCCGGTCGATTGCGACATAGGGGGTCCAAGTCAAGAAGGCAACGTTAACGATTGCGACATAGGGGGGGAAAGCACTGTGCAAAGGGGGTACCGTCGGGTGGCAATAAACTACTGCGGCTGATATACGCCGTAAAATCACACAATGTTTTCAGGCTGGGATTTCAGGAGCTTGCTCTGTAATAACGCAGAAACAAAGCGTGATTTTCCTGTACCTGTAGGACCTGCAACAAGAGCTGTAAAAGGATGATGTAAATGAGGCAACCCCATATTTCATACTGATACGGAAAAATAAAATAGAAACAGTTTAATAAATACTTGTTTAATAGCCGAAGGGGATAATGTCCAGATCTGGAAGGATACAGCACTTGTCGTAAACAACTCTGTAATCCTTTTTCTTTTCCCAGTTAATCCCCTTGCAGCATTTGGCATCCCTGGTAATCTTTCGAGGGTTGACGGTAGTGAGCACTTGACGCATATCCAGAATTTTTACAAGCTGGGTTAAGTTGTCGAAGTTCAGAATCAGGGAGTTTGTGAATTTAAGGTAAACCTCCTGATTTGCAATGTGTCTTTCCTTTTATCGTCTTGTACGCATAATTTTTCGTTCCTCCACTGATAAAACTCATTATGTGGTCATCTACATCTAATTCATTTGTGAATTCCCCTAGGAAATTGCCAAGAGAAGGATCGTTGGTACCATCACTAAGGTACATGATAGAATCAGTGTAGCAATAACAGATATCCTGACCTATCTTTTCTAGCTCTGTATACAAACGCAGTCTGGTATGGACTGTGGGAAAGGCTGCAATGAAAACATTAGTTTGATCTCTCTGGCTGACGATTTCTTGCTTGTACTTCCAATTAATGACAGCTACATCCTTAGTGGGAGCTAGCTGCCATTAATTGGCCCCAAAAAATTGCCCCAAAAAAATTGCCAAACGCCCCCAAAAACTGTTCAGATATGCCTTAGCACATTGTCGTCGTCCTGTATTCACTGCAGTCCTTCTCGATGGAAATATTTTTCGATGTAGGCGTCTTTCTCTTCATCAGAATTGCATTCCACAGGCCAATGATAGGATTCTTGCTTCTTTTTAGGAAAGTGTCGATATAACTCTTGAAAAGGATGGTGAACTGTTACTTATCATATATTTCATATATTTTGCCGATCTTGTAGCCGAGAGAAACTGCCTTTTTTTATCTCTTCAGTGACCTATGTATCAGTTAAAGCACTTTGAACATCTGTCTGTTCACAAGGAGGGGGCTGTCGGGTTTCCACAAATCCTATAGAGGGGAACATTTAGCTTATTGTAGGCCCTGTAATGGAGTACTGGATGATAAGACCTTTAGGGGGAATAATACGACATTTCAGGATGACAAAATACTGCTGACTTCGTCAAAATATTCTGTTATAACTTCTGGGTGTTCTGCAGGATATGGGTCATACTTATTTACCGTTGGGTAAAGGGATGTGAAATCAATATACTTAATTTTCTTTGACCGTTTAACGTTACACGAGTTTCGAAGCATTCGTCCTACCACCATAAAATTCATCCTTAGGCTCAAGTTGGGGGAATTACCTCATGGGTGGTCAGAAAGTACTTCCACAAGGAATCGGTTTCATTCATTTCCTCGAACTCATGTTCCCAGATACTAAAGTATCCATAACTTGCATCTTTAAAAAACTGTTGCTCTTCTTCCTTCTTTCGAAAGAGTGCCCGAAACTTGATTCCATTCAAAGGATTAATAGTATCCGCATCGTAACGTCTTTTTATACAGCCATGCCAAAAACAGCCTAAGTACCGATTACCATTTCAATCTTTTCATCAAAACCATCTACGAATTTTTTATTGACTTCAACTTCTTCTCCACGATTCATACCATGATGAATGATGCGACTCATGTAGTGTGTTGAATGTAAATCCCACCACTGAATGCTGCTAGTGGTCCTGTTAATATTTTTGACGTACCCACGTACGGGGACAAAAGCTAGGGATTCTTCAGGGATATGATTGGCACTATATGTAGTCATGCAGACTGAGGTGATTGTACAAGGGATCCACTTGATTAATGTTTGAAACTTCCTCTTGGAATTTCAAGCAAGGGCGACGTAAAATATGCACATCTCATCTACAAAGGAAACAGAACAAGAGAGATTAGAAAAAAAAACAGTGAAACTCTTTGTTATTATAAACATGTCTACAAATTTTTCAGTTTTGCTAATAAACCCAATCAATAAAAAATGGTTTCTTAAAGCAAATTTTATACATAACGTTTTTTATAAAAGGAAAATAAAAAACACGAAAAAATATTAACAAAAATATTACTCATAAATATTTTCATAAAACTGCATAAACAATTTTAGATTTTATGAAATAGCATTTTCTTATAAAAAAATCACAAAACAGTTTTACATGTTGGAAAATAATTTTTTACTAAAACACAATTCAAAATTTTTTACAATTTTAGATTTTGTAAACTAATTTTCTGTAAAAATATTTTCATATTTTGGAAAATAATTTTTTCTAAATCACAATTTAAAATATTTTATTAAACAGATTTTACGTTTTGCAAAAATAATTTTTTTCTAAAACACAATTTAAAATTTTTACAATTTTACATTTTTGCAAAATAATTTTTTTCTAAAACAGAAATTAAAACTTTTTTTTATAAAAACAGTTTTTAAATTTTTGAAGAAAAAATTTCCAAAACACAATTTGAAAATTTTTATAAAAATGTTTATTACATTTTGCAAAAAAAAAATTCTAAAATGGAATTTAACGTTTGGTGAAAAGCAAAATGGAACAAAAACAATTCAAACAACTTGCTTGAAGTATCTGTAATTTCCTCCCGGAAACTGAAAGGTTTCCATACGCCGCTCTTCACACCACTCTGTGAAATTGGATCTCTGCTCAACAGACATCTCCTCTGGAGATCACCCTGTGGAGCAATCTCGATTTTCCCTTTTGTTGAAGAGGTGAGGAAAGTAACCCTTTATCAATTCCTCCAAACCGAAGATTTCTGGAAGTTTTGCTAGCCCCATTGCCATAAAATTGAAAGAATCGATCAATCTTAATTTCAAACTGGCTACCTCTAGTTGCATGAACTTAGAGCTGCTGGGAATGATAGCAGGGTTGTTAGGTTGTTTCAATAGGTACACCAGAATTAATTGCTCATTATAACCTTTCATCCTATGCACCACGGCTGTATATCCTTTATGTCGCACTCCTCAAACACTTTCTCTGAGCCATTAGCGTACTGACAAACGCAATAGTTCACTATGTGCTCCCCATTCTCTTGATCGCACTCGAAGTCGAAGACGATCAAATTTTCCGAAGGCTCCTTTTGCTGTTTCCTGCCGAGAAAACATCTGTGGCTATCGGCGAGTACGTATCGTTTGCACGACATTCCCCGCAGATGTGATCTTCTGGCAACCTATCTTTTCTCTGAAAGACCCGATAGCCGAATTTACTCTGACAAAGCTTCAGGCAGAGAGAAATTTGCTGCTACTGTTGCAGTCAATTCGTCTATCAAAACATGATTGTGAAAGGCATAACCTGTCGCAGTTTTGACACTGCATAGTCACACCAGCTACGCAGAAAGGGTCAAAGAACATGGGGCAACGATTATCACATTGGTGACCATGTTGATTCTGCAACCCATCGTCGCATTCGAAGCATTAATAATCTCTATTCAGAAATTCAGTCACACTGGTAATCAGGTCGTAATGATAATCGTGCAGCCAGAGAAACTTTTTTTTCTCTTTTGAGAACTTTTGGGAACTTTTTTTTAGCAAAATCAGTTTAACCTATAAAACATAATATAGATGCATTATGCATACCCGAAATGTAAAAAATCTCAGTTGCACGGGAAAATACAATTAAAAATGATAATAGAGGTTCAGCAGCTTTAAAAAGTTACAGAATTGTTTTGAAAAAACAGTACTTACTTTACCAAAATGATCCACTGACACCATGTGTATTTGAATTCCAGATATCTCTCAAAAGCTCCAATATCCTCAAAAGTACAAGGTCCTTCGTCACTCCTGCTGCCTCGTGAAGGTTTTCAGCCAATCTTCACTGTAATGCCCAGCTACTGTCACGAATGGTTTTGTATTGAGAGTCTTTACTGATATTAACCATTGCCACAACTATGGCTCTAGCGAAGCAAAGATTTTGCTCATCCCTTCGCTGCTGACGACAGCTTTTTTTTTTTCAGCCAATCCACCGAGATGTTAGTAAGAGCTCGCTTCCCTCCACTACATGGTTAATGGCAAGACCCACTAGTTCCGCCTAAAGCATAACCAGTATAGGAATAATGTCATGTTGACCACTATCTAATGGTCGGGGACATACAGTACCATATAGGTAAAGCACAGCCCACGACAGTCTAGGGTGAACAGTACTATAGGAGTAAAGCTCAACCCAGGGCATAACCCACTGCAAAACCTGGATTTTAATCTATGTCCCGGGGGTTGGTTTGTATTAAACTGATACAACATTGATTAATTTTTAATGTTAAATCATAACTGAATAACTTTTGAAATACACACCTGTCCGCCACCGAACACGAAGTTACTCTTCCACCTCAACCCTTTCCAACAAAAAAAGAGGCCACGGGTTTTTGGCGAAGAGAGATAAAAAAACATATCAAAATAAATAAAATTTTCCTAGGAAAGTACAATGAATAGTTTTAGTAGAGAAAAATATATAATATATACAGTCGGCCCTCAACTTCCGCGAATTTGATTATTCGCCAGTGTGCCATCAATAATTAAATGGGAATTTTTTGGAGTTTTGCGGCCTACTGCGGAAATTCGCAGAAGACGCGAGTAGACTAGAAAATGTAAAGAAAACTAAAAAAAGTTCAGTAAGTCATAAATGCAACTACTATATGCATTATTAATCTATTTTATCATTTGCTACCATTAATATATGCACAAATTTATTATAAAAAGTTAATTTTGAAACGGGTTTCAGTACGCTAAAAGAACTGCGATGATTATTTTTATGACATCGACCCGTCTATGATACGTTCCTTGAAGTTGAAGGAATTGGTAGAAGAGGCATTGTCTACGTACACCAACATTTTTAAAGAAATAAAGAGGCAAAAAAGCCAAACTGAAATCACAATGTATTTCAAGATGATAACACTGAGTATTCCTGCCTCCCCTTCTACAACTTCCAGCTCTGCCACCCCTGCTACCTCTGAGGCACCCCCTTCTCCTCCTCCTCCTTTTCCTCTGAGTATCCCTGCCTCCCCTTCTACCCCTTCCAGCTCTGCCACCCCTGCTACCTCTGAGGCAACCCCTCCTCCTCCTCCTCTGAGTATCCCTGCCTCCCCTTCTACCCCTTCCAGCTCTGCCACCCCTGCTACCTCTGAGGCACCCCTTCTCCTCCTTCTCTGGATACGGAACACGAAGAAGACGACGAGGATGAAGATCCTGACGATCCACTTCCACTGCTCGAATAAATAACAATAATGCAGCAGTTACAATAAATATTGTTTGAATGTGTGTGTGAACTGTAAGTCTCATAACTGTACAGCAAGAACTGTGTGTCAGAAGTGTTTGTATTTCATCATCTGTACATAGTCATCGCTAGTTTAGTCATCGTGTGAAAGACGAAGAAAATTTTAAAAGCATAAAATTATTAAAGTTTATAAAACACAATACTGTATTGTATTGTACTGTATATAACTGGGCTTTATAAACTTTAATAATATATTACTGCTTTAATAATTTTATTTCCGTATATTTTTATATGTGATACATGTATTGCATCACATACTGTACGTGTATTACCTCTCTCTCACCTTCTCTCTCTGTGTGTGTTAGCCTACAATGTTCATACTGTAATTTTAAATTTATAAAACATACTCTTGCAGTACAGTG
Source organism: Ryuthela nishihirai (assembly GCA_038380435.1). Lineage (NCBI taxonomy): Eukaryota > Metazoa > Arthropoda > Arachnida > Araneae > Heptathelidae > Ryuthela > Ryuthela nishihirai. The sequence goes on along the minus strand of JAWZYU010000015.1, from coordinate 5,523,085 downwards.
TATTGTTTTACTTTTTTGTGTATGTTAAATATAGTCAATAGTATTAGGAGTTAAGGTTTGGGGGGTCCAGAGATTATCGCGGTTTTTTCATATTCGCGGCGTTCCTGCGCCCCTAACCCCCGCGAATGTTCAGGGCCGACTGTACTTCCGTCTAATACGACTTGTTAGGCTGCTACGATACAGAGCAAAAAGCTGCATCGACTTCGGGATCCATCTGAAAAAACAGAGAAATGGAGATTAAACACACTGGACATGCATTTGCACTTTCTGATGAATATAAGAATAGTCACTTTACCATACCGGCATCCAAAGTCTTGAATTGCCTAGATTACATCATGAAACTGAATGAGAGAAAACGAGCACTGAAATTTAGTCCGAAAGTAGCGAGAAAAACTAGCAGGAATATGAGCTGTCAAGCTCAGACCTCTGTATTTATAGAGTCACCCATATCAGGTACATTCGATGCTGAATCATTTAAAGATTGCAACAATCCCAAAACGTGTTGGAACATATCCCTGTGAATCATCGTTTCCTCACGTTTTCGCAAGCATATAAGGATTTTTTTATGGGAAAAAATAATACGTATTTTAAACAGCAGATGGCGCTTTGGAAATTCGACAGTAAATAATTGTAGGACACCTTAGGTTGTTTACTTCCCATGGGTTTGGGGTGGTAATGTAATCCAGGACTTTGTAAAATTTTAGATAAGTTGTTTACTTCTCATATTTGGGATGATTATGTTACAGGGAGTCAAGAGGAGTCGCTTACTTCCCATGGATTTCGGGCGATGAGGCAAGATGTACGGCGAATGGGGGGGGGGGGCTTTCTGAGAGGAGGCAGTAATCATCTTACCACACCCTCCTCTTGGCCGTGGCACAACCGATAAGAGGACTTTCTGTGGCTCAAGAATCAAAGGTCGTTTCTCGCTAAAGAGCCCCGTGTACAACCATCGAATCTATTCTCATAATAGGCGTGCTTTGAATGTCTGACTTGTGCAGTAACATACTTTGGAAATTCTTTGCATACAGCTTCCGTCCTCTGAATGGGTATCTCTCTCATTTTTTTCTATTGCCTCTTTTATTTCTTATTTTTCTCGAATATTTCGTCATCCGAGTAGCATATTTATTTGGCCATGGGAACATTTTAACACCTACGGTTAAATATTTATTATAATGAGTCATAAATACCCTTATGAAATAATTATATATTTCATTTACGTCGCTGATTAACCCTTCCAGTGTCCAGCCTGAAAAACTGGTTTACATCCAGAGGCCAAATTTAACATTAGAACCTTTTTGCCAAATAATTAGTGAAAGGAATTATGGCATTTTATATGCCAAATTAATCAACATTTAAGTCTGGATTTTCTGAAAATAAAATATTTAACAAAAAAGACCATATGCTTCATTTTAATAGGACTTTTTTAGAGTCATGTAGTAAAAAAAATGCATCTGGCAACACAAATAAAAATTAATTAAAAAAAAGCTAATAGACAGAAAATGATTATAATGCACATGAATAAAAAGGCTATTTATTTCTAAATAACAAAAAAATTTCTTGTTTAAAGTAAACATTTCTTCCATTTTGAACAATTTCTCTCCATACTATACTTTGAGAAAAAGTCCAGGCTTGTTGCAGTGCAATAAACAAGTCACATTTAGAATATTTTTAATAAATAACTAATGAACAGAAATAGCTCATGTTATATACCAAATTAAAAAAAATTAATTCTGAATTTTATTGAAGTAAAAAATTTGATCAATGTAGTAACATATTAATTTTAATAACAATTTTTACAGTGTTATATCAAAAAAAAGATGCACATTTCATAATTACTTCCAAATTCTTCCATTTTTAAAACGTAGCAGTTCTTTGTTAATTATCAGGAGATTTTAAAAACTTTTAGGAAAAATTTGTTCATAATGTTTCAAATCAAACTTCTGAGCTTTAATTAGAGGATTGCTTCAGCACAGAGTAATGTTAACAAACAAATTGGCAGTACCTTATATAACTTCCAAGAAATGGCAAACAGATGGCTTTAACAAATTATTTATGTCATAGTTTAATAAAACATGCATCAAATAAAAAAAGAAAATATTATTTATCAAGCTTAAATTACATATTTTTATAAGATATCTGTTAAAAATATTTCAAACGGCAATTTTTATTTTTTTTTAAATCGTTTTCTTTTATTGTATTAAAAACGGATATATACGTTCTGGACACTGGAAGGGTTAAATAAAGGAATTGCCAATCGATATGATTTAATTTATATTGCAATTGCAGAATATTTACTATCATTTATTTCTCTATATCTATAAATACTAGGTTGCATTCCAAAATTTGTTCTTTGGACCAGAAAAATATGGTGAAATGGCCTGTAATTTTCGACATCAGAACTCAGTTTGGCAATCTACATTCGAAATTCCATAATCAGCGTAAAGCTTTGATTCCGAATTCTACTTGACAATCCACTCTTTAAAACAAAACAATCATGTGAATTATCTAGGTCTATTAAATTACAGACATCATCTTGGTTCGTAATATCAAGGTTTTAGTCACCCATTAACATAAAGATTGATTTGGAGTTGAATAAGTTGTTTAAAACAAAATCTAAATACGACAAAAAGGTTGGTACATTATCTTGACATAATGTGCAAATACTATTTTATAATCAGATTTTCTGATTTAGCAAGAAAATTTTCGTGATCATCAGTAATAATCAGCAAACTATTTAATATTTTGGAAGAAAAGCTTTCTCTTATGTAAAGTGTTACTCCACCACCCTTAGGAGATTCTCTTCCCACACCACCCTTAGAAGATTCTCTTCCCACACCACCCTTAGAAGATTCTCTTCCCACACCACTCTGAAACTTTCGGTCACAGAGGGGTCCAGGATGGTTTGTTGAGAGAACTTATATTATATAAACAAAATAAAAGTAGGTAAATTTCGCACTTGATTCCAGAAATTACACTATCGCTCATATAGATCATTCCATCACAAAATTAGTTTCTGAATACATACGTTGCATTTCTTTTTACTAGGATTGTCACAATACTGAATTCTGTTTAAACTTTGGAATAAATATTTCGAAATCGTTAAAAGGAGTGTTAATAATTCTTCACCGTGCTTCATTTAATTATGGATTTTTCAAAGATGATTCTTCTTCTCTACAGGTGTGGTTGTCCGTGACTGTTGCCCTGATGGTAATGAGTTTCATCCTCTACAAGATCCACTCGCTTAGCAGGTTCTTCCAAGGGCTCCAATCAAGAAGTGGTCTCTCTCTTTTTTCCAATTGCCTGTGGTGTGTCTTTGGTGCCATGCTGAACCAAAGTAAGAAAATTCTCTTCTTCAATTTATTACTTTTCAGAACTCATTTAGTATCACTACCAAGCTAGTATCTGGATTCCGTCACCACCAAACCAATGCCCACATCCAGAAGAAAATGGAAGGGAGTGCAAATGATTCAAATGGATTGGAATTGATCACAATTCCATTCAGATGCTTTTTTTTTAATCATTTTCTCCAAATCGTGAAATATGCTATTACTTTACCTTCCTTTCCAGAGGCTTCCTTACAGTAATCCTTCAAAGAAGTCTCTGAGAGTCAAGGGCGGATTTATACGTAACTGCAGTGTACAAAGAATTAGAGATCTAAGCTGCTGAGGGATCCTCGAATTCCAATTTTTGAACATAAGCAATTTTATTTAGGTGAATAAAAAAACACATAACCTTCAAGCAACCATGAGCTACAGAGGTCAAACCACATCACTGGACTTTAGTTCCTCCTGAGCTGCATCTACCTCATTTGACCATTCTAGGTCAATTCAAACAGTCACTTTCACATTTTCTGCCCACCTCATCCTAGGTCCTCCTTCTTTCTAAAGCCTTCAGGTACACTTTCGAAATCCTATTTCCTTACTTCTAGTTAACTGTAGTTCAATTTCACATTTTATACCCACCACATCCTAGGTCACTCCCTCTTTCTGAGGCCTTTACGAACACTCATATTAATCCTATTGTTTTACCTATAGTTATCTATAGTTCCGTTTGAAATTTTGTGCCCACTGCATCCTAGGTCACTCCTTTATTTCTCAGGCGTTTAGGTACACTCTTCATAATCCTCTTTCCTTTCCTATACTTATCTATAGTTCCGTTTCACATTTTCTGCCCACTGCATCTTAGGTTACTCCCTCTTTCTGAAGCCTTTAAGTACACTCATCATAATCGTATTTTCTTTCCTACAGTTATCTATAGTTCACTTTCACATTTTCTGCCTACTGCATCCTTGGTCACTCCCTCTTTCTGATGCGTTTAGGAACACTCTTAATAATCCTATTTCAGTTTTCTATAATTATCTATTTCAGTTATCTATAGTTCCGTTTCACATTTTATGCCCACTGCATCCTAAGTCACTTCCTCTTTCTGATGCCTTTAGGTACACTCTTCATAATCCTATTTCCTTTCCTACAGTTATCTATAGTTCCGTTTCACATTTTATGCCCACTGCATCCTAAGTCACTTCCTCTTTCTGATGCCTTTAGGTACACTCTTCATAATCCTATTTCATTTCCTACAGTTATCTATAGTTCCGTTTCACATTTTCTGCCTACTGCATACTCTGTCACTCCCTGTTTCTGATGCCTTTAGGTACACTCTTCTTAATCCTATTTCTTTTCCAACAGTTATCTATAGTTCCGTTTCACATTTTCTGCCTACTGCATTCTAGTTCAGTTCCTCTTTCTGATGCCTTTAGGTACACTCTTCATAATCCTATTTTCTTTCCTACAGTTATCTATAATTCCCTTTACCATTTTCTTCCTACTCCATGCTAGGTTACTTCCTCTTTCTGATGACTTTAGGTACACTCTTCATATTCCTATTTCCTTTCCTACAGTTATCTATAGTTCCGTTTCACATTTTCTGCCTAGTGCATTATAGGTCACTTCCTCTTTCTGAAGACTTTAGGTACACTCCTCAAAATCCTATCACCTTACCTACATTTATCTGTAGTTCAATTTCACATTTTCTACTCACTGCATCCTAGGTCACTCCCTCTTTCTGATACCTTTAGGTACACTCTAACCAAGCCCATATTATATCAGTTTTAAACCCGTGAAGCCAAAGCTAATGGGTGAAGACCACTTTCATGATTTAATTAACGGAATTAATTTCTGTAATATAACGTTCTATTGGAAAAAGAACGATTTTATTTGAATATTTACCAACCAAGCGCACTATCATATGAGTTTTAATCATGTGAAACCAAAGATAATGGGTCAAGACCATTTCCATGATTTAATTAACGGAATTCATTCCTGCAGAATAAGGTTAGGTTGGAAAAAGAATGTTTTTTCGAAAATATTAGATACTAACCAACCATAATTATATCACTCAACATTATTATATCACTTTTAAACCCGAGAACCCAAGGCTAATGATTCATGATTTAATTAACGGAATTAGTTCCGTTAAAAAAAAGATTTTTTTTTTATATTAGGTATTAACCAACCTGGTCTGTAAATGGTAGCAAGGCATAAACTGGAAGGAGAGCTGTGTACCAATCCCTAGTGATGATGCACAGAACCGGCCAGGTCTAGCACCTAATGTCCGACCCCGCCTTCTCGTGGTGCAGGCAGGTTAGTACCTACCTTTCAAAAGAGATATTCTCTTCTGGAAAGGAACGGAAGGGGAGGGCTGCCAGTTCAGTATGGCGTACTGTACTGGTCATCTATGACCACTTTTTTCTTTTTTTTCAACCCTGCTTAGGAGTGGTCAACTTCACAGGGTCCTGGTGCTGATCATTTATACCTACTAGACTGGACTTAATCAATGGATTTGAGCTTGATTATGGATCCTGGACTTGATGCACTGGTGGGCCTCTGTTGAGGGAGAGTCTGCCGCTATGATTTCTGTTTGCTTCTGGGTTGCCAACCCTAAGGGAACAGAGGCATGGGATACCTTATATTAGCTGGTGGATAATCCTAATCAGAGGCCATCGCAGGTACCTGAACCTTACTGAGCTAGTTGGGCATCGTCAAGCCTAAACTGGAGTAATGTGTCTCAGGCAGGCCATATGGCTCTTGAAAAAGTCCACTTCAAAAGATGGTGCCTGAAGTTAGTACCAGCATCGGTTACTTTAGCCTTTAGCGGAGGAGGAACAGGTCTTTTCCCCATGCCTGCGGTCAGGGGGTTGTTTGATACCTATCTCAATAAACCTAATTTCTTTAAAAATCCTACTAATCATTTTCTCTCTGCAGGAACGTGAGGATATTACATAGAAATTATTCTCTTCATGTTCTCACGCAGGAATTCAAGCGTTATAACCTAGATATTCTAGGCTTGCAAGAGACCAGATGGACAGGTAAAGGTGAGATACTTAAAAATAATTTTAAATTTTTCTTTAGAGGGAGGTAGGATGGACATCATCACCAAGGCGTGGGTTGCTGCTCAGCATACATGATAGTGATGCTCTTCTAGGATATAGTGCATTAATGAAAGGTTTCTTACAGCAAAATTTCAGACAAGCATTAAAGACTTGAATGTTATCTGCTGTTATGCCCCCACTGAGGATGCCGATGAGAATGAGAAGGACAGCTTTTATGGACAACTTCATAATATTTTGAATTCTGTCAAGAAAGGAGATATTACCCTTGTTCTAGGTGACTTCAGTGCTAAAGTTAGTACTGACTCTGACCTTTGGAGAGGGGTGACAGGCCCTTTTAATATTGGTAGCTGCAATGGCAATGGGCAACGTCTCCTACAGGTAAGTAAATTCAATCGTTTCAGAATAACTAACACTTATTACAAACACCGCAACATACATAAGTACACATGGGTTTCACCTGATGGGCTGCATAAGAATATGATTGATTATATATTAATTAACAGCAAATGGGCTAGTTCTGTTAGGAATACCAGGTCATATAGGGGAGCTGAAATTGGATCTGACCATTAACTTGCTAAAAGTGTCTTGCAATTAAACTTAAAAAGTGCTGTGTTAAAGTTAAAAAATTTACCTTTAATATTGAAGTTGTAAAAGACCCAGTTATAGCTAAAGCTTACCATGATAGGTTACTTAGTCATTATGACAGCTATGGTTTGCTTAATACTGAAGCTGAGGAAAATTGGGCCATTTTAAAGAGGCTTTTTTGGAAGCTAACAGTATTCTTTTAGGAAAAAAGGAACAGACGAGGCAGAATTATTTGAGTGATAAGGCACTTGAGCTTATTTCAGAAAGGAGGACCTGCAGGAATGTCCTTAATCAGTACCCTACTAGTCCTAATAGAAAGCATTACGGAGAGCATAATAAACGTGTAAAGGATCAGTTAGCTGCTGATAAGAATCTTTGGCTTGATGGCTTGGCTGACAAAGCTGAGGAAGCAGTTAGGCAGCACAACAGCAGAGGGCTGTACCAGATAGTTAATGTTTTATGTGGTAGAAAACGGACAGGCATACAAGGTTTGAAGGATAAACAAGGTAAGGTTATAGAAGGTGAGGATTCTGTTATAGGTAGGTGGGCTGAACATTTCAGTGATGTTCTAAACAATGTGGTTATTTCTACTCCCATTGTTTGTAATGATGATAGATGCATTGGTGGCTTTAATGTTGGCCCTATAACACAATCTGAATTTATTTTGGCTATTTCTAAACTTAAACTACATAAATCCCCAGGGGTAGATGAAATTACTACAGCAATGCTTACAGCTGTGAATGTTTCGATTACCACTTGGATGACTGAAATTTTGAATATCTTTTATGATAAAGGCATGGTTCCTAAGGATTTTATCAGAGCTATTATTACCCCTATTTTCAATACGGTGATCGCAGTTCTTGTGATAACTATAAGGGTATCAGCCTACTCTCTGTTCCAGGTAAAATTCTTTCCATGATTGTGCTTAATAGAATTAAGAATCTGGTTGACAGTCAATTGCGTGATGAGCAATGTGGATTCAGAAGTGGTAGGGAATGTGTGGATCAGATATTTTCATTTAGGCAGATTCTTGAGAAATGTTTAGAGTTTCAGAAACCTTTGGTTGCTAGCTTTGTTGATATCGAAAAGGCTTTTGACTCTGCTGATTGTCATAATTTGTGGTTGATTGTGAGATCATATGGTATATCTGACAAGTTAGTTAACATAATGAAAGCTCTCTATAATAACACTGAGTCGTGTGTGAGAGTTGGTAAGGATTGTAGCAATTGGTTTAGCATTACTTCTGGTGTTCGACAAGGGTGCATTTTGTCTCCTTTTCTCTTTAGCTTGGTTATTGATTATGTTATGCGAAATTCACTTCAATGGAGAGATTTTGGCCTTAAATGGACTGGAAGGGACAGTAGTTTTTGGAAAAACCTTAAATGGACCTTAAATTTCCTTAAATGGACTGGAAGGACAGTAGGTTTGGTTAAAAACCGAGAGAAAACTAAAGTGATGAAAATTGGTCAGGTAGGCTGTGATTCAGTTAATGTGAATGGTTGCAGTCTTGGGCAGGTGTCACAGTTTAATTATCTTGGAAGCTATGTAACAGATAATGGTGATATGAAATTACTATTACTCTGATAAGATTAACAGAAGAATAGGGATTGCTGCCGCGACTTTTAAGAATCTATGGAGATTGTGAAATAGGCGTATACACCTAAAGACTAAAATTAGACTGTATAATAGTTTGGTTCTTTCTAGGGTTAGTTATGGTAGTGAAACTTGGACGCTGTGTAAACATGATAACAGGAAACTAGATGCTTTTGATTCTAGATGCTTACGTAGTATCTTGGGTATTATGTGGTTTGACTTTGTACAGTACTGTGCGAATTAGTTGGGACAAACGAAGCCTGGAGAACCTCTTCGATCCGGCCACATCCAGCAATTCCCCAAACACCCACCCAAGGTCATATTTTGGAGATGTTTCACAGCTTCCAGGCCACAAACGCTTCACCCCATTGAAGGAATGATTGACAGAAAAAAGTACATAGGCCTTCTGGAGGCGAAAATGGTCCGAACACTGCAGAAGCTGTTTCCTAACAGCGATGGGATATTTCAACAAGATCTGGGCTCCATGCTACAATTCTAAGCTTGCTAAGAGCTTCTTTACCCAGCAGCAGTTGAAGGTATTTTGAGTGGCCAGAAAGTTCACCCAATCTAATCCCATTGAAAATTTGTGTGCCATTGTTAAAGCGTGCATATCTAAGATAGATTGCACGACGAAAACCAAAATGATAGAAAGTGTCATGAATGTGTGGTACCACGACCCTGAAGTGAAGGAGATGTGTGGATGGCTAGTGGCATCAATGATTGAGAGGGTGAAAGAAGTAATTAAACTGAGGGTGTCACATTCACTATTAACTACACTATTAAACAAATAAATATTTTTGTTGGGTGTTTGTTACTGCATTTTCCTATTCTTCCAACTAATTTGCACAGTACTGTAACTAATGATGAGGTTAGACAAAGGAGTCTGCAACCTCCTTTAAGCAGCATATTGTGCAGAGAGAGACTCCGCTAGTTTGGACGTGTTGCCCGTATGGAAAATTATACAGTGGCGAATAGGGTTACGAACAGTGTGCCTAGATGACTCAGAAGGACGGGGAGATTTAGGATGCGGTGGGCAGACAACGTCAAACAGGACCTTGTTAGAATTGGTGTGCAGTGGCCGGATGCAGCAGATGTAGCTCAGGATAGATATGCTTGGAGAATTAAACTGCACGGTCTGCTTGGACCTCCGTAGCCCATGACTGCTTGAGGAGGAGGAGGATGAACCAACCGCGACCAGTATTATATCAGTTTTGAAACCGTGAAGCAAAAGCTAATGGGGAAAGAACACTTTCATGATTTAATTAACGGAACTAATTCCTGTAGAATAACGTTATGTTGGAAAGAGAATGATTTTATTCAAATATCAGATATTAACCAACCGAGCCCAGTATTATATCAGTTTTAAACCTGTGAAGCCAAAGCTAATGAGACAAACGGAATTCATTCCTGTTGAAAGAAATTTTGTATTCATAATAACGGTGTTATTACTGTTCTGTTGAAAGAAATAAAAAAATTTTTTTTTTAAATATTAGATATTAACGAACCGAACCCAATGTTATATGAGTTTTAACCCCGTAAAGCCAAAGCTAATGGGTCCAAGACCACTTTCATGAATTCATTGACGGAAATAATTCCTGTAACATAACGTTAGTTGGGAAAAAGAACGTTTCTTTGAAAATATTAGATTTTAACCAACCTAGCCCAGTGTTATATCAGTTATGAACCCGACAAGCCAAAGCTATAATAGGTCCAGACCACTTTCATGATTTATTTAACGGAATTAATTCCTATAGTAAAACGTTCTTTTGGAAAAAGAATGATTTTTTTGAAAATATTTAATATTAACCAACCGAGCAAAGTATTATATCTGTATTAAAACTGTGAAGCCAAAGCTAATGGGTCAAGATCACTTTCATGATTTAATTAACAGAACCAAGTCCTGTAACATAACGTTCTACTCTAAAAAAGAAACATTTTTTTTGAAAATATTAGATATTAACCAAACGAGCCCAGAATTATATCAGTTTTAAATCCGTGAAACCAAAGCTAATTGGTCAAGAACACTTTAATAATTTAATTATCAAATTGATTCCTCTTGAATAACGTTATGTTGGAAAAAGGATGATTTTATTGAAAATATTAGATATTAACCAACCGAGCGAAGTATTATATAAGTTTTAAACCCGTGAGGCCAAACCTAATGGTTGAAGACAATTTTCAGGATGTAATAAGCGGAATTATTTCCTGTAGTATAACGTTCTGACGGAAAAAGATGTTTTTTTTTTTTTTTTTTTTTTTTTGGAAAATATTAGTTATTTACCAACTGAGCCCAGTGTTATATCAGCTTTAAACCCATGAAGACAAAGCCAATGGATCAAGACCACTTTCATGGTATAAATAACGGAATTAATTCCTGTAGTATAACGTTCTGTCGGAAAAAGAATGATTTTTTTTTTAGTATTAGTTATTAACCAACCAAGCCCACTATTATACCAGTTCGAAAGCTGAGAGGAAAAATCTAATGGGTGAAGATCACTTTCGTGATTTAATTGGCTGAACTAAATCCTGTAACATAACGTTCTATTGGGAAAAGAAATATTTTTTGGAAAATATTAGATATTATCCAAACGAGCCCAGAATAATATCAGTTTTAAATCCGTGAAACCAAAACTAATTGGTCAAGAGCACTTTAATAATTTAATTGACGGAACATTTTCCTGTAATAAAAAAAATAAATACCCCCTCAAACAGCTGCTTGTCACAAAGGTCTAACGTTATGTTGGAAAAAGGATGATTTTATTGAAAATATTAGATACTAACCAACCGAGACAAGTATTATATAAGTTTTAAACCCGTGAAGCCAAACCTAATAGGTGAAGACAATTTTCATGATTTAATAAACGGAATTATTTCTTGTAGTATAACGTTCTGTAGGAAAAAAAATGATTTTTTTTTGGAAAATATTACATATTTACCAACTGAGACCAGTGTTATATCAGTTTTAAACCCATGAAGCCAAAGCCAATGGATCAAGACCAGTTTCATGGTATAAATAACGGAATTAATTCCTGTAATATAACGATTTGTTGGAAGAAGAATGATTTTTTTTATATTAGATATTAACCAACCGAGCCCAGTATTATATCAGTTCCAAATCTGTGAAGCCAAGGTTAATGGGTCAATATCACTTTCGTGATTTAATTAACTGAACTAAATCCTGTAACATAACGTTCTATTTAAAAAAGAAATATTTTTTTGAAAATATTAGATGTTAACCAAAGGAGCCCAAAATTATATCAGTTTTAAATCCGTGAAACCAAAGCTAATTGGTCAAGACCACTTTAATGGTTTAATTATCGGAATTGATTCCTTTGAATAACGTTATGTTGGAAAAAGGATGATTTTATTGAAAATATTAGATATTAACCAACCGAGCCAATTATTATATAAGTTTTTAACCCGTGAAGCCAAACATAATGGGTGAAGACAATTTTCAGGATTTAATAAACGGAATTATTTCCTGTAGTATAACGTTCTGTCGGAAAAAGATGGGGTTTTTTTTTGGAAAATATTAGATATTTACCAACTGAGCCCAGTGTTATATCAGCTTTAAACCCATGATGCCAAAGCCAATGGATCAAGACCACTTTCATGGTATAAATAACGGAATTAATTCCTGTTGGAAAAAGAATGATTTTTTTTTAATATTAGTTATTAACCAATCGAGCCCAGTATTATATCAGTTCGAAACCTGTGAAGCCAAATCCAATGGGTCAAGATCACTTTCGTGATTTAATTAACTGAACTAAGTCCTCTAACATAACATTCTATTTAAAAAAGAAATATATCTTTGAAAATATTAGATATTAACCAAACGAGCCCAGAATTTTATCAGTTTCAAATCCGTGAAACCAAAGTTAATTGGTCAAGAACACTTTAATAATTTAATTAACAGAACTGATACCTGTTGAATAACGTTATGTTGGAAAAAGGATGATTTTATTGAAAATATTAGATATTAACCAACCGAGCCAAGTATTATATAAGTTTTAAACCCGTGAAGCCAAACCTAATGGGTGAAGACAATTTTCAGGAATAATAAAAGGAATTATTTCCTGTAGATTCCTGTAGACGTTCTGTCGGAAAATGATGGGGTTTTTTTTGGAAAATATTAGTTATTTACCAACTTAGCCCAGTGCTATATCAGCTTTAAACCCATGAAGCCAAAGCGAATGGATCAATACCAGTTTCATGTTATAAATAACAGAATTGATTCCTGTAGTATAACGTTCTGTCGGAAAAAGATGGTTTTTTTTTTTTTTTTTTTTGGAAAATATTAGTTATTTACCCCAGTGAGCCCAGTGTTATATAAGCTTTAAACCCATGAACCAAAGTAAGACCACATCAAGACCACTTTCATGGTATAAATAACGGAATTAATTCTTGTATTATAACGTTCTGTTGGAAAAAGAATGTTTTTTTTAATATTAGTTATTAACCAACAAAGCCCAGTTTTATATCAGTTCGAAAACTGAGAAGCCAAATCTAATGGGTGAAGATCACTTTCGTGATTTAATTGACTGAACAAAATCCTGTAACATAACGTTCTATTGGAAAAAGAAATATTTTTTTGAAAATATTAGATATTAACCAAACGAGCCTAGAATTATATCAGTTTTAAATCCGTGAAACCAAAGCTAATTGGTCAAGAGCACTTTAATAATTTAATTCACGGAAATGATTCCTGTAATAAAAAAAATAAATACCCCCTCAAGCAGCTGCTTGCCACAAAACTCTAACGTTATGTTGGAAAAAGGATGATTTTAATGAAAATATTAGATACTAACCAACCGAGCCAAGTATTATATAAGTTATAAACCCGTGAAGCCAAACTTAATAGGTGAAGACAATTTTCATGATTTAATAAACGGAATTATTTCTTGTAGTATAACATTCTGTAGGAAAAAAATTATTTCGTTTTTGGAAAATATTAGTTATTTACCAACTGAGCCCAGTGTTATATCAGTTTTAAACCCATGAAGCCAAAGCCAATGGATCAAGATAACTTTCATGGTATAAATAACGGAATTAATTCCTGTAATATAACGTTTTGTTGGAAGAAGAATGATTTTTTTTTTTATATTAGATATTAACCAACCGAGCCCAGTATTATATCAGTTCTAATCTGTGAAGCCAAAGCTAATAGGTCAATATCACTTACGTGATTTAATTAACTGGACTAAATCCTGTTACATAACGTTCTATTTAAAAAAGAAATATTTTTTGAAAATATTAGATATTAACCAAAGGAGCCCAAAATTATATCAGTTTTAAATCCGTCAAACCAAAGCTAATTGGTCAAGACCACTTTAATGATTTAAATATCGGAATTGATTCCTGTTGAATAACGTTATGTTGGAAAAAGGATGATTTTATTGAAAATATTAGATATTAACCAACCGAGCCAAGTATTATATAAGTTTTAACCCGTGAAGCCAAACCTAATGGGTGAAGACAATTTTCAGGATTTAATAAACGGAATTTTTTCCTGTAGTATAACGTTCTGTCGGAAAAAGATGGGGTTTTTTTTTTTTTTGGAAAATATTAGTTATTTACCAACTGCGCCCAGTGTTATATCAGCTTTAAACCCATGAAGCCAAAGCCAATGGATCAAGACCACTTTCATGGTATAAATAACGGAATTAATTCCTGTAGTATAACGTTCTGTTGGAAAAAGAATAATTTTTTTTTAATATTAGTTATTAACCAACCAAGCCCAGTATTATATCAGCTCGAAAACTGAGAAGGCAAATATAATGGGTGAGGATCACTTTCCTGATTTAATTGGCCGAACTAAATCCTCTAACATAACATTCTATTGGAAAAAGAAATATTTTTTTGAAAATATTAGATATTATCCAAACGAGCCCAGAATTATATCAGTTTTAAATCCGTGAAACCAAAGCTAATTGGTCTAGAACACTTTAATAATTTAATTAGCAGAACTGATACCTGTAGAATAACGTTATGTTGGAAAGCGGATGATTTTATTGAAAATATTAGATATTAACCAACCGAGCCAAGTGTTATATCAGTTTTAAACCCGTGAAGACAAACCTAATAGGTGAAGACAATTTTCAAAATTTAATAAACGGCATAGTTTCTTGTAGTATAACGTTCTGTAGGAAAAAAAAAATGATTTTTTCTTTTTGGAAAATATTAGATATTTACCAACTGAGCCCAGTGTTATATCAGTTTTAAACCCATGAAGCCAAAGCCAATGGATCTAGACCACTTTCATGGTATAAATAACGGAATTCATTCCTGTAATATAACGTTCTGTTGGAAGAAGAATGATTTTTTTTTTAAATATTAGTTATTAACCAACCGAGCCCAATATTATATCAGTTATACCCGTGAAGCCAAATCTAATGGGTCAAGATCACTTTCGTGATTTAATTAACTGAACTAAGTCCTGTAACATAACGTTTTATTGGAAAAAGAAATAATTTTTTGAAAATATTAGATATTATCCGAACGAGCCCAGATTTATATCAGTTTTAAATCCGTGAAACCAAAGCTAATTGGTCAAGAGCACTTTAATAATTTAATTGACGGAACTGATTCCTGTAATAAAAAAATAAATACCCCCTCAAGCAGCTGCTTGCCACAAAGCTCTAACGTTATGTTGGAAAAAGGATGATTTTATTTAAAATATTAGATACTAACAAATATATATACTTGGCTCGGTTTGAGCCAAGTATTATATAAATTTTAAACCCGTGAAGCCAAACCTAATAGGTGAAGACAATTTTCATGATTTAATAAACGGAATTATTTCTTGTAGTATAACGTTCTGTAGGGAAAAAAATGATTTTTTTTGGAAAATATTAGTTATTTACCAACTGAGCCCAGTGTTATATCAGTTTTAAAGCCATGAAGCCAAAGCCAATGGATCAAGACCACTTTCATGGTACAAATAACGGAATTAATTCCTGTAATATAACGTTCTGTTGCGAAAACAATGATTTTTTTTATATTAGTTATTAACCAACCGAGCCCAGTATTATATCAGTTCGAAACCTGTGAAGCCAAAGCTAATGGGTCAAGATCAGTTTCGTGATTTAATTGACTGGACTAAATCCTGTACCATAACGTTCTATTTAAAAAAGGAATATATTTTTGAAAATATTAGATATTAACCAAACGAGCCCAGAATTGTATCTGTTTTAAATCCGTGAAACCAAAGCTAATTGGTCAAGAACACTTAATAATTTAATTAACGGAACTGATTCCTGTAGAATAACATTATGTTGGAAAGCGGATGATTTTATTGAAAATATTAGATATTAACCAACCGAACCAAGTATTATATCAGTTTTAAACCCGTGAAGCCAAACCTAATGGGTGAAGACAATTTTCATGATTTAATAAACGGAATTATTTCTTGTAGTATAACGCGTTTGTAGGGAAAAAAATGATTTTTTTTTATTTGAAAATATTAGATATTTGCCAACTGAGCCTAGTGTTATATCAGTTTTAAAACCATGAAGCCAAAGCCAATGGATGTAGACCGCTTTCATGGTATAAATAGCGGATTTAATTCCTGTAGTGTAACGATCTGTTGGAAAAAGAATGATTTTATTTTTAAATATTGGATATTAACCAACCGAGCCCAGTATTATATCAGTTCCAAACCTGTGAAGCCAAAGCTAATCGGTCAAGATCACTTTCGTGATTCAATTTACTGAACTAAATCCTGTAACATAATGTTCTGTTGGAGAAAGTACTATTTTTTGAAAATATTAGATATTAACCAAACGAGCCCAGAATTATATCAGTTTTAAATCCGTGAAACCAAAGCTAATTGGTCAAGACCACTTTAATGATTTAATTAACGGAATTTATTCCTGTAAACTAACGTTATGATGGAAAAAGGATGATTTTATAGAAAATATTAAATATTAACGAACCGAGCCCAGTATTATATGTTTTAAACCCCTGAAGCCAAACCTAATGGGTGAAGGCAATTTTCATGATTTAATAAACGGAATTATTTTTTGTAGGATAACGTTCTGTTGCAAAAAGAATGATTTTTTTTTAAATATTAGATATTTTTCGCCTGTGCCCAGTGTTATATCAGTTTTAAAGCCATGAAGCCAAAGCCAATGGATCAAGACCACTTTCATGGTGCAAATGACGGAATTAATTTCTGTAGTGTAACGTTCTGTTGCAAAAAGAATGATTTTTTTTTAATATTAGTTATTAACCAACCGAGCCCAGTATTATATCAGTTCCAAATCTGTGAAGCCAAGGCTAATGGGTCAATATCACTTTCGTGATTTAATTAACTGAACTAAATCCTGTAACATAACGTTCTATTTAAAAAAGAAATATTATTTTGAAAATATTAGATGTTAACCAAAGTAGCCGAAATTTATATCAGTTTTAAATCCGTGAAACCAAAGCTAATTGCTCCAGACCACTTTAATGATTTAATTATCGGAATTTATTCCTGTAAACTAACGTTATGATGGAAAAAGGATGATTTTATAGAAAATATTAAATATTAACGAACCGAGCCCAGTATTATATGTTTTAAACCCCTGAAGCCAAACCTAATGGGTGAAGGCAATTTTCATGATTTAATAAACGGAATTATTTTTTGTAGGATAACGTTCTGTTGCAAAAAGAATGATTGTTTTTTTGGAAAATAATAGATATTTCCCAACTGAGCCCAGTGTTATATCAGTTTTAAACCCATGAAGCCAAAGCCAATGGATCAAGACCACTTTCATGGTATAAATAACGGAATTAATTCCTGTATTATAACGTTCTGTTGGAAGAAGAATGATTTTTTTTAATATTATATATTAACCAACCGAGCCCAGTATTATATCAGTTCCAAATCTGTGAAGCCAAGGCTAATGGGTCAATATCACTTTCGTGATTTAATTAACTGAACTAAATCCTGTAACATAACGTTCTATTTAAAAAAGAAATATTATTTTGAAAATATTAGATGTTAACCAAAGTAGCCGAAATTTATATCAGTTTTAAATCCGTGAAACCAAAGCTAATTGCTCCAGACCACTTTAATGATTTAATTATCGGAATTGAATCCTGTTCAATAACGTTATGTTGGATAAAGGATGATTTTATTGAAAATATTAAATATTAACCAACCGAGCCAAGTATTAAATATGTTTTAAACCCGTGAAGCCAAACCTAATGGGTGAAGACAATTTTCAGGATTTAATAAACGGAATTATTTCCTGTAGTATAACGTTCTGTCGGAAAAAGATGTATTTTTTTTTTTTGGAAAATATTAGTTATTTACCAACTGAGCCCAGTGTTATTTCAGCTTTAAAACCATGAAACCAAAGACAATGGATCAAGACCACTTTCATGGTATAAATAACGGAATTAATTCCTCTAGTATAACGTTCTGTTGGAAAAAGAATGATTTTTTTTAATATCAATTATTAACCAACGAAGCCCAGTATTATATCAGTTCGAAAACTGAGAAACCAAATCTAATGGATGAAGTTCACTTTCGTGATTTAATTGGCTGAACAAAATCCTGTAACATAACGTTCTATTGGAAAAAGAAATATTTTTTTGAAAATATTAGATATTAACCAAACGAGCCTAGAATTATATCAGTTTTAAATCCGTGAAACCAAAGCTAATTGGTCAAGAGCACTTTAATAATTTAATTGACGGAACTGATTCCTGTAATAAAAAAAATAAATACCCCCTCAAGCACCTGCTTGCCACAAAACTCTAACGTTATGTTGGAAAAAGGATGATTTTATTGAAAATATTAGATACTAACCAACCGAGCCAAGTATTATATAAGTTTTAATCCCGTGAAGCCAAACCTAATAGGTGAAGACAATTTTCATGATTTAATAAACGGAATTATTTCTTGTAGTATAACGTTCTGTAGGAAAAAAATTATTTCGTTTTTGGAAAATATTAGTTATTTACCAACTGAGCCCAGTGTTATTTCAGCTTTAAACCCATGAAGCCAAAGGCAATGGATCAAGACCACTTTCATGGTATAAATAACGGAATTAATTCCTGTAGTATAACGTTCTGTTGGAAAAAGAATGATTTTTTTTTAATATTAGTTATTAACCAACCAAGCCCAGTATTATATCAGTTCGAAAACTGAGAAGCCAAATCTAATGGGTGAAGATCACTTTCGTGATTTAATTGGCTGAACTAAATCCTGTAACATAACGTTCTATTGGAAAAAGAAATATTTTTTTGAAAATATTAGATATATTCCAAACGATCCCAGAATTATATCAGTTTTAAATCCGTGAAACCAAAACTAATTGGTCAAGAGCACGTTAATAATTTAATTGACGGAACTGATTCCTGTAATAAAAAAAATAAATACCCCCTCAAGCAGATGCTTGCCACAAAGGTCTAACGTTATGTTGGAAAAAGGATGATTTTATTGAAAATATTAGATACTAACCAACCGGGACAACTATTATATAAGTTTTAAACCCGTGAAGCCAAACCTAATGGGTGAAGACAATTTTCATGATTTAATAAACGGAATTATTTCTTGTACTATAACGATCTGTAGGGAAAAAAATGATTTTCTTTTTTGGAAAATATTAGATATTTACCAACTGAGCCCAGTGTTATATCAGTTTTAAACCCATGAAGCCAAAGCCAATGGATGTAGACCGCTTTCATGGTATAAATAGCGGATTTAATTCCTGTAGTGTAACGTTCTGTTGGAAAAAGAATGATTTTATTTTTAAATATTGGATATTAACCAACCGAGCCCAGTATTATATCAGTTCCAAACCTGTGAAGCCAAAGCTAATCGGTCAAGATCACTTTCGTGATTCAATTTACTGAACTAAATCCTGTAACATAATGTTCTGTTGGAGAAAGTACTATTTTTTGAAAATATTAGATATTAACCAAACGAGCCCAGAATTATATCAGTTTTAAATCCGTGAAACCAAAGCTAATTGGTCAAGACCACTTTAATGATTTAATTAACGGAATTTATTCCTGTAAAATAACGTTATGATGGAAAAAGGATGATTTTATAGAAAATATTAAATATTAACGAACCGAGCCCAGTATTATATGTTTTAAACCCCTGAAGCCAAACCTAATGGGTGAAGGCAATTTTCATGATTTAATAAACGGCATTATTTCTTGTACTATAACGTTCTGTAGGAAAAAGAATCATTTTTTTTTTTGAAAATATTAGATATTTGCCAACAGAGCCCAGTGTTATATCAGTTTTAAACCTATGAAGCCAAAGCCAATGAATCTAGACCACTTTCATGGTATAAATAACGGAATTAATTCCTGTAATATAGCGTTCTGTTGGAAGAATGATTTTTTTTAAATATTTGTAATTAACCAACCGAGCCCAGTATTATATCAGTTCGAAACCGGTGAAGCCAAATCTAATGGGTCAAGATCACTTTGGTGATTTAATTAACTGAACTAAGTCCTGTAACATAACCTTTTATTGGAAAAAATTTTTTTTTTGAAAATATTAGATATTATGCGAACGAGCCGAGAATTATATCAGTTTTAAATCCGTGAAACCAAAGCTAATTGGTCAAGACCACTTTAATGATTTAATTAACGGAATTGATTCCTGTTGAATAACCTTATTTTGGAAAGCGTATGATTTTATTGAAAATATTAGATATTAACCAACCGAGCCAAGTATTATATCAGTTTTAAACCCGTGAAGCCAAACCAAATGGGTGAAAACAACTTTCATGATTTAATAAACGGAATTATTTCTCCTAGTACAACGTTCTGTCGGAAAAAGATGGGTTTTTTTCTTTGGAAAATATTAGATATTTACCAACTGAGCCCAGTGTTATATCAGTTTTAAACCTATGAAGCCAGAGCCAACGGATCAAGACCACTTTCATGGTATAAATCACGGAATTAATTCCTGTAATGTAACGTTCTGTTGGAAGAAGAATGATTTTTTTTTTAATATTAGATATTAACCAACCGAACCCAGCATTATATCAGTTCCATACCTGTGAAGCCAAAACTAATGGGTCAATATCAGTTTCGTGATTTAATTAACTGGACTAAATCCTGTAAAATAACGTTCTATTTAATAAAGAAATATATTTTTGAAAATATTAGATATTAACCAAACGAGCCCAGAATTATATCAGTTTTAAACCCGTGAAACCAAAGCTAATTGGTCAAGACCACTTTAGTGATTTAATTAACGGAACTGATTCCTGTAGATTAACGTTATTTTGGAAGAAGGATTACTTTTTGCAAAATATTAGATATTAACCAACTGAGAACAGTATCATATCAGTTTTAGACCCGTGAAACCAAAGCTAATCGGTCCGGACTACATTCATGATTTAATTAACGGAATTGATTCCTGTAGTTATGTACGTTATGTTGGAAAAAGGATGATTTTATTGAAAATAGTAGATATTAACCAACCGAGCCCAGTATTATATCAGTTCCAAATCTGTGAAGCCAAGGTTAATGGGTCAATATCACTTTCGTGATTTAATTAACTGAACTAAATCCTGTAACATAACGTTCTATTTAAAAAAGAAATATTATTTTGAAAATATTAGATGTTAACCAAAGTAGCCGAAATTTATATCAGTTTTAAATCCGTGAAACCAAAGCTAATTGCTCCAGACCACTTTAATGATTTAATTATCGGAATTGAATCCTGTTCAATAACGTTATGTTGGATAAAGGATGATTTTATTGAAAATATTAAATATTAACCAACCGAGCCAAGTATTAAATATGTTTTAAACCCGTGAAGCCAAACCTAATGGGTGAAGACAATTTTCAGGATTTAATAAACGGAATTATTTCCTGTAGTATAACGTTCTGTCGGAAAAAGATGTATTTTTTTTTTTTGGAAAATATTAGTTATTTACCAACTGAGCCCAGTGTTATTTCAGCTTTAAAACCATGAAACCAAAGACAATGGATCAAGACCACTTTCATGGTATAAATAACGGAATTAATTCCTCTAGTATAACGTTCTGTTGGAAAAAGAATGATTTTTTTTAATATCAATTATTAACCAACGAAGCCCAGTATTATATCAGTTCGAAAACTGAGAAACCAAATCTAATGGATGAAGTTCACTTTCGTGATTTAATTGGCTGAACAAAATCCTGTAACATAACGTTCTATTGGAAAAAGAAATATTTTTTTGAAAATATTAGATATTAACCAAACGAGCCTAGAATTATATCAGTTTTAAATCCGTGAAACCAAAGCTAATTGGTCAAGAGCACTTTAATAATTTAATTGACGGAACTGATTCCTGTAATAAAAAAAATAAATACCCCCTCAAGCACCTGCTTGCCACAAAACTCTAACGTTATGTTGGAAAAAGGATGATTTTATTGAAAATATTAGATACTAACCAACCGAGCCAAGTATTATATAAGTTTTAATCCCGTGAAGCCAAACCTAATAGGTGAAGACAATTTTCATGATTTAATAAACGGAATTATTTCTTGTAGTATAACGTTCTGTAGGAAAAAAATTATTTCGTTTTTGGAAAATATTAGTTATTTACCAACTGAGCCCAGTGTTATTTCAGCTTTAAACCCATGAAGCCAAAGGCAATGGATCAAGACCACTTTCATGGTATAAATAACGGAATTAATTCCTGTAGTATAACGTTCTGTTGGAAAAAGAATGATTTTTTTTTAATATTAGTTATTAACCAACCAAGCCCAGTATTATATCAGTTCGAAAACTGAGAAGCCAAATCTAATGGGTGAAGATCACTTTCGTGATTTAATTGGCTGAACTAAATCCTGTAACATAACGTTCTATTGGAAAAAGAAATATTTTTTTGAAAATATTAGATATATTCCAAACGATCCCAGAATTATATCAGTTTTAAATCCGTGAAACCAAAACTAATTGGTCAAGAGCACGTTAATAATTTAATTGACGGAACTGATTCCTGTAATAAAAAAAATAAATACCCCCTCAAGCAGATGCTTGCCACAAAGGTCTAACGTTATGTTGGAAAAAGGATGATTTTATTGAAAATATTAGATACTAACCAACCGGGACAACTATTATATAAGTTTTAAACCCGTGAAGCCAAACCTAATGGGTGAAGACAATTTTCATGATTTAATAAACGGAATTATTTCTTGTACTATAACGATCTGTAGGGAAAAAAATGATTTTCTTTTTTGGAAAATATTAGATATTTACCAACTGAGCCCAGTGTTATATCAGTTTTAAACCCATGAAGCCAAAGCCAATGGATGTAGACCGCTTTCATGGTATAAATAGCGGATTTAATTCCTGTAGTGTAACGTTCTGTTGGAAAAAGAATGATTTTATTTTTAAATATTGGATATTAACCAACCGAGCCCAGTATTATATCAGTTCCAAACCTGTGAAGCCAAAGCTAATCGGTCAAGATCACTTTCGTGATTCAATTTACTGAACTAAATCCTGTAACATAATGTTCTGTTGGAGAAAGTACTATTTTTTGAAAATATTAGATATTAACCAAACGAGCCCAGAATTATATCAGTTTTAAATCCGTGAAACCAAAGCTAATTGGTCAAGACCACTTTAATGATTTAATTAACGGAATTTATTCCTGTAAAATAACGTTATGATGGAAAAAGGATGATTTTATAGAAAATATTAAATATTAACGAACCGAGCCCAGTATTATATGTTTTAAACCCCTGAAGCCAAACCTAATGGGTGAAGGCAATTTTCATGATTTAATAAACGGCATTATTTCTTGTACTATAACGTTCTGTAGGAAAAAGAATCATTTTTTTTTTTGAAAATATTAGATATTTGCCAACAGAGCCCAGTGTTATATCAGTTTTAAACCTATGAAGCCAAAGCCAATGAATCTAGACCACTTTCATGGTATAAATAACGGAATTAATTCCTGTAATATAGCGTTCTGTTGGAAGAATGATTTTTTTTAAATATTTGTAATTAACCAACCGAGCCCAGTATTATATCAGTTCGAAACCGGTGAAGCCAAATCTAATGGGTCAAGATCACTTTGGTGATTTAATTAACTGAACTAAGTCCTGTAACATAACCATTTATTGGAAAAAATTTTTTTTTTGAAAATATTAGATATTATGCGAACGAGCCGAGAATTATATCAGTTTTAAATCCGTGAAACCAAAGCTAATTGGTCAAGACCACTTTAATGATTTAATTAACGGAATTGATTCCTGTTGAATAACCTTATTTTGGAAAGCGTATGATTTTATTGAAAATATTAGATATTAACCAACCGAGCCAAGTATTATATCAGTTTTAAACCCGTGAAGCCAAACCAAATGGGTGAAAACAACTTTCATGATTTAATAAACGGAATTATTTCTCCTAGTACAACGTTCTGTCGGAAAAAGATGGGTTTTTTTCTTTGGAAAATATTAGATATTTACCAACTGAGCCCAGTGTTATATCAGTTTTAAACCTATGAAGCCAGAGCCAACGGATCAAGACCACTTTCATGGTATAAATCACGGAATTAATTCCTGTAATGTAACGTTCTGTTGGAAGAAGAATGATTTTTTTTTTAATATTAGATATTAACCAACCGAACCCAGCATTATATCAGTTCCATACCTGTGAAGCCAAAACTAATGGGTCAATATCAGTTTCGTGATTTAATTAACTGGACTAAATCCTGTAAAATAACGTTCTATTTAATAAAGAAATATATTTTTGAAAATATTAGATATTAACCAAACGAGCCCAGAATTATATCAGTTTTAAACCCGTGAAACCAAAGCTAATTGGTCAAGACCACTTTAGTGATTTAATTAACGGAACTGATTCCTGTAGATTAACGTTATTTTGGAAGAAGGATTACTTTTTGCAAAATATTAGATATTAACCAACTGAGAACAGTATCATATCAGTTTTAGACCCGTGAAACCAAAGCTAATCGGTCCGGACTACATTCATGATTTAATTAACGGAATTGATTCCTGTAGTTATGTACGTTATGTTGGAAAAAGGATGATTTTATTGAAAATAGTAGATATTAACCAAACGAGCCCAGTAATATATCAGATTTAAAGCCGTGAAGCCAAACCTAATAGGTGAAGACAATTTTCATGATGTAATAAATGCAATTTTTTCCTGTAGTATATAATGTTGTGTCCGAAAAAAAAATGATTTTTTTTATTGGAAAATATTAGATATTTTCCAAATCAGCCCAATGTTATTTCAGTTTTAAACCCATGAAGCCAAAGCCAATGGATCTAGACCGCGTTCGTGGTATAAATAACGGAATTAATTACTATAGTATAACGTTCTGTTGGAAAAAGAATGATTTTTTTTTAATATTGGATATTAACCAACCGAGCCCAGTATTATATCAGTTCCAAACCTGTGATGCCAAAGCTAATCGGTCAAGAGCACTTTCGTGATTCAATTAACTGAACTAAGTCCTGTAACATAATGTTCTGTTGGAAAAAGAAATTTTTTTTCTAAATATTAGATATTAACCAAAGGAGCCCAGAATTATATCAGTTTTAAATCCGTGAAACCAAGGCTAATTGGTCAAGAACACTTTTATAATTTAATTAATGGAATTGATTCCTGTAAAATAACGTTATGATGCAAAAAGGATGATTTTATAGAAAATATTAGATATTAACGAACCGAGCCAAGTATTATATCAGTTTTTTATTCCGTGAAGCCAAACCTAATGGGTGAAAACAATTTTCATGATTTAATAAACGGAATTATTTCTTGTAGTATAACGTTCTGTAGGAAAAAGAATGATTTTTTTTTAAATATTAGATATTTGCCAACAGAGCCCAGTGTTATATCAGTTTTAAACCCATGAAGCCAAACCCAATGGATCAAAACCACTTTCATGGTATAAATAACGGAATTAATTCCTGTAATATAACGTTCTGTTGGAAGAAGAACGATTTTTTTTTAAATATTACATATTAACCAACCGAGCCCAGTATTATATCAGTTTCAAATCTGTGAAGCCAAAGCTAATAGGTCAATATCACTTACGTGATTTAATTAACTGGACTAAATCCTTTAACATAACGTTCTATTTAAAAAAGAAATATTTTTTTGAAAATATTAGATATTAACCAACGAGCCCAGAATTATATCAGTTTTAAATCCGTGAAACCAAAGCTAATTGGTCAAGACCACTTTAATGATTTAATTAATGGAATTGATTCCTGTAAAATAACGTTATGATGCAAAAAGGATGATTTTATAGAAAATATTAGATATTAACCAACCGAGCCCAGTATTATATCAGTTTTTTTTATTCCGTGAAGCCAAACCTAATGGGTGAAAACAATTTTCATGATTTAATAAACGGAATTATTTCTTGTAGTATAACGTTCTGTAGGAAAAAGAATGATTTTTTTAAAATATTAGATATTTGCCAACAGAGCCCAGTGTTATATCAGTTTTAAACCCATGAAGCCAAACCCAATGGATCAAAACCACTTTCATGGTATAAATAACGGAATTAATTCCTGTAATATAACGTTCTGTTGGAAGAAGAACGATTTTTTTTTAAATATTACATATTAACCAACCGAGCCCAGTATTATATCAGTTTCAAATCTGTGAAGCCAAAGCTAATAGGTCAATATCACTTACGTGATTTAATTAACTGGACTAAATCCTGTAACATAACGTTCTATTTAAAAAAGAAATATTTTTTTGAAAATATTAGATATTAACCAACGAGCCCAGAATTATATCAGTTTTAAATCCGTGAAACCAAAGCTAATTGGTCAAGACCACTTTAATGATTTAATTAATGGAATTGATTCCTGTAAAATAACGTTATGATGCAAAAAGGATGATTTTATAGAAAATATTAGATATTAACCAACCGAGCCCAGTATTATATCAGTTTTTTTTATTCCGTGAAGCCAAACCTAATAGGTGAAGACAATTTTCATGATTTAATAAACGGAATTTTTTCCTGTAGTATAACGTTCTGTCGGAAAAAGAATGATTTTTTTTTTGAAGATATTAGATATTAACCAACTGAGCCCAGTGTTATATCAGTTTTAAACCCGTGAAGCCAAATATAATGGGTGAAAACAATTTTCATGATTTAATAAACGGAATTATTTCTTGTAGGTATAAATACTTTCATGGTATAAATAACGGAATTAATTCCTAAAGTATAATGTTCTGTTGGATAAAGAATGATTATTTTTAGTATTAGATATTAACCAACCGAGCCGTGTATTATATCAGTTTTGAACCCGTGAAGTCAAAGCAGGTCTGTAAATGGTAGCTAGGTAGTCACTGGAAGGAGAGCAATGCACCAATCCCCTGTGATGATGCATAGAACCGTCCAGGCCTAGCACCTAATGTCCGACCCCGCCTTCTCGTGGTGCAGACCGTTAGTACCTTTCAAAAGAGATACTCACTTGTGGAAATGAACGGAAGGGGAGGGGTGCCATATTAGTGTGTCCTACTGATCTGGACAACTATGGCTACTTTTCTTTTTTTCTACCCTGCTGAGGAGTGGTCAACCAAACAGGGTCCTGGTGCTGACCATATAAACCTACTGGACTGGACAGATATATGGCTCTGAGCTTGATTATGGATCCTGCTTTTGCTGCACTGGTGGGCTTCTCTGGAGGGAAAATCTTCCGCTGTGTTTTCTGTTTGTTTGTGGGTTGACAGCCCCAAGTGAATAGATTCACAGGACATGTTTATCAGCTGGTGGATAATCCTGGGCAGAAGTCATCGCAGGCACCTGAACTCTTTGCTTCTATTGGCATCGTCAAATTCTACATTGGAGGAAGTCTTCCAGTGTAGATGGCTTCAGCCTTTAGTAGTGGGGGAACGGGTCTTTGCCCCATGTCTGCGATTAGGGGGCTATTTGATATTGTCGGCATTCCCTCTCTCAATAAACATAGTTTCTTTAAACATCCCACTAACCATTTTCTCTCCATAGGTAGTTGGAATGTGAGGACTCTGCACAGAGCTTTTTCTCTTGATGTCCTCACACAAGAATTCCAAAGTTATAATTTAGATATTCTCGGCTTGCAAGAGACCAGATGGACAGATAAAGGTCAGATTCTTAAAAATAATCTTAAATTTCTCTTTTCAGGGAGGGACGACAATAAGCATCACCAAGGCGTGGGTCTGCTTCTCAGCAGACACGCTAGCGATGCTCTTCTACGATATGAGTGCATTAATGAAAGGTTTCTTACAGCAAAATTTCAGACAAGCGTTAAAGACTTGAATGTTATCTGCTGTTATGCCCCCACTGAGGATGCCGATGAGGATGAGAAGGATAGGTTTTATGAACAACTTCAGGATATTTTGAATTCTGTCAAGAAAGGAGCTATTACCCTTGTTCTTGGTGACTTCAATGCCAAAGTTGGTACTGACTCTGCATTTGGGGTGGAGTAATAGGCCCTTTTGGTATTGGTAGCTGCAAAGGCAATGGGCAACGTCTCCTACAGGTAAGTAAACTCAATGGATTCAGAATAACTAACACTTATTACAAACACCGCGACATACATAAGTACACATGGGTTTCACCTGATGGGCTGCATAAGAATATGATTATTATTCCTAACAGAACTAGCCCGTATTATTTAACAGCGAATGGGCTAGTTCTGTTAGGAATACCAGGGCATATAGGGGAGCTGAAATTGGATCTGACCATTACCTTGTTAAAAGTGTGTTGCAACTTAAACTTAAAAAGTTTATGTTGTGCTAGGGTTAAAAAATTTACTTTTAATACTGAAGCTCTGAAAGATCCAGTTATAGCCAAAGCTTACCATGTTAGGTTACTTAGTTATTATGACAGTCATGGTTTGCCTACTACTGAAGTTGAGTAAGAATGGTATCATTTTAAACAGGCTTTTTTGGACACTAACAGTACCCTTTTAGGAAAAAAGGAGCAGAAGAGACAGAATTATCCGAGTGATAAGGCACTTGAGCTTCTTTCGGAAAGAAAGAACTGGAGGAATGTCCTTAATCAATACCCTACTAGTCCTAATAGAAAGCATTGCAGAGAACTTAATAAACGTGTAAAAGATCAGTTAGCTGCTGATAAGAATCTTTGGCTTGATGGTTTGGCTGACAAAGCCGAGAAAGCAGTTATACAGCACAACAGCAGAGAGCTGTACCCGATAGTTAATGGTTTGTGTGGTAGAAAACGGACAGGTATACAAGGATTGAAGGATAAACAAGGTAAGGTTATAGACGGGGAGGATTCTGTCATAGCTAGGTGGGCTCAGCATTTCAGTGATGTTCTAAACAATGTAGTTTTTCTCCCATTGTTTGCAATGATGATAGATGCATTGATGGCTTTAATGTTGTCCCTATAACACAGTCTGAAGTTATTTTGGCTGTTTCTAAACTTAAACTACATAAATCCCCAGGGGTAGATGAAATTACTAAGGAAATGCTTAGAGCTGGGAATGTTTCGGTTACCACTTGCTTGACTGAAATTCTGAATATCTTTTATGATAAAGGCATGGTTCCTAAGGATTTTATCAGAGCTATTGTTATCCCTATTTTCAAAAAAGGTGATCGCAGTTCTTGTGATAGCTACAGGGGTATCAGCGTACTCTCTGTTCCAGGTAAAGTTCTTTCCATGATTATGCTTAATAGAATTAAGAATCTGGTTGACAGTCAATTGCGTGATGAGCAATGTGGATTCAGAAGTAGTAGGGGATGCGTGGATCAGATATTTTCACTTAGACAGATCCTTGAGAAATGTTTAGAGTAACAGAAACCTTTGGTTGCTATCTTTGTTGATTTCAAAAAGGGTTTCGACTCTGTTGATCGGCATAATTTGTGGTTGATTGTGAGATAATATGGTATACCTGACAAGTTAGTTAACATAATGAAAGCTCTCTATAATAACACTGAATCGTGTGTGAGAGTTGGTAAGGCTTATAGCAAATGGTTTAGCATTGCTACTGCTGTTCGACAAGGGTGTATTTTGTCTCTATTCTCTTTAGTTTCGTTATTGATTAAGTTATGCAAAATTCTTTGCAAGGCAAAGATTTTGGCCTTAAATGGTCTAGAAATACGAAAAGTTCTGATTTAGATTATGCTGATGTTATTTTGGCAAATGATGTTGATGAGATGAACTCTTTCATTAGGGCTGTTGATGAAACTGGTAGTAGAGCAGGTTTGGTTATAAACAGAGAGAAAACTAAAGTGATGAAAATTGGTGATTCAGTTAATCTGAATGGTTGCAGTCTTGAGCAGGTGTCACAGTTTAATTATCTTGAGAGCTATGTAACAGATAATGTTGATGTGCGGCATGAGATTAACAGACGAATAGGGATTGCTGCCGGGACTTTTAAGAATCTATGGAGAGTGTGGAGAAATAGGCGTATACACCTAAATACTAAAATTAGACTGTATAATAGTTTGGTTCTTTCTAGGGTTAGTTATGGTAGTGAAACTTGGACACTTTGTAAACAGGATAACAGGAAACTAGATGCTTTTGATTCCAGATGCTTACGCAGTGTCTTGGGCATTAAGTGGTTCAACTTTGTAACTAATGATGAGGTTAGGCAAAGGAGTTTGCAACCTCCTTTAAGCAGCATATTGCGCAGAGAGAGACTCCGTTGGTTTGGCCATGTTGCACGTATGAATAATTATAGATTGGCGAATAGGGTTATGAACAGTGTGCCTAAAGGCCTCAGAAAGAAGGGGAGACCTAGGATGCGGGGGGCAGAAAATGTCAAACAGGACCTTGTTTGAATTGGTGTGCAGTGGCCAGATGCAGTAGATGTAGCTCAGGATAGTCTTGCTTGGAGAACTAAATTGCACGGTCTGGTTGGACCTCCGTAGCCCATGGCTTCTTGATGATGATGATGAAGATGAAGACAAAGCTAATGGGTGAAGACTACTTTCATTATTTGATTAACGGAATTAATTTCTGCAGTATAACGTTCCCTTGGAAAGAGAATGATTTTTTTTTTTGAAAATATTAGTTATTAACCAACCGAGCCCAGTATTGTATCAGTTTTGAACCTGTGAAGCCAAATCAAATGGGTCAAGACCACTTTAATGATTTAAGTAACGGAATTAATTTCTGCAGTATAA
The DNA here is from genome assembly GCA_038380435.1 of Ryuthela nishihirai. Classification (NCBI taxonomy): domain Eukaryota; kingdom Metazoa; phylum Arthropoda; class Arachnida; order Araneae; family Heptathelidae; genus Ryuthela; species Ryuthela nishihirai. Next base: position 5,492,442 of record JAWZYU010000015.1, on the reverse strand, counting down.
CGTTCTCTTGGAAAGAGAATGATTTTTTTTTCAAAATTTTTTTTTCCTATTCATTTCAAAATATTGGTTATTAACAAACCGAGCCCAGTATTATATCAGTTTTAACCAGTCAAGCAACAGCTAATGGGTCAAGACCACTTTCATCATTTAATTAACGGAGCAAATTCCTGTAGTAAAACGTTCTTTTGGGGGAAAAAATATTTTTTTTTAAATATTAGATATTAACCAACCGAGCCCAGTATTATATCAGTTTTAAACCAGTGAAATCAAAGGTAATGGGTCAAGACCACTTTAATTATTTAATTAAAGGAACTGATTTCTGTACAAAAAGTTCTGTTGGAAAAAATATATATATTTTTTTCATATTATTAGATATTAACCAACCGAACCCAGTATTACATTTATTATTATTTTATAATAAATGTAATACTGTATTATTTTAAACCCGTCGAGCCAAAGCTAATATGTGAAGACCACTTTCATGATTTAATTAACGTAATTAATTCCTGTAGTATAGCGTTCTGTTGGAAGAAGAATGACTTTTTTTGATAATATTTAATATTAACCAACCGAGCGCCGTATTATATCAGTGTTAAACCCGTGGAGCCAAAGCTAATAGAGAAAGACCACTTTCATAATTTAATTAACGAAATTGATTCCTGTATTATAACGTTCTGTTGGAAAAAGAATGACTTTTGAATTATTAGGTATTAACCAACCGTCACCAGTATTATATCATTTTTAAACCCATAAAGCCAAAGCTAATGGGTCAAAACCACTTTCGTGAATTAATTAACGGAATTAATTCCTGGAAAATAACGTTCTGTTCGGAAAAGAATGATTTTTTTCCCAAAAAATATTATATATCAAACATCCTAGCCCATTATTACATCAGTTTTAACCGGTTTTAACCGGCCAAAGTAAAGGTTCAAGAACACTTTCATAATTTAATCAACGGAATTAATTTCTATAGTATAAATTTCTGTTGGAAAAAGAATGTTCCCCCCCCCCAAATATTATATATCAACCAACCTAGCCCATTATTACATCAGTTTTAACCGGTCAAGCCAAACTGAAGGGTCAAGACCACTTTCATAATTTAATCAACGGAATTAATTTCTATATTATAAAGTTCTGTTGGAAAAAGAATGTTTTTTTTTTTTTTAAATATTTGCTATCAACCACCGAACAGAGTATTTTATCAGTTTTAAACCCGTGAAGCCAAAACTAATGGGTCAAGACCACTTTCATGAATTAATTAACGGAACTAATGTCTGTAGTATAAAGTTCTATTGGAAAAAGAATTAATTTTTTTAAATATTAGATATTCACCAAACTATCCCAGAATTATATCAGTTTTAAACCCGTGATGTCAAAGTTAATGGGTCAAGACCACTTTCGTGATTTAATTGACGGAATTAGTTCCTCTAGTATAACGATCTTTTGGAAAAAGTATGAATTTTTTGAAAATATTTGATGTTAACTAACTGAGCCCAGTATTTTATCAGTTTTACACCCATGAAGTGAAATCGAGTGGGTGAAGACCATTTTCATCATTTAATTAACGGAAATGATTCCTGGCATATGCCGTTCTGTTGGAAAAAGCATGAATTTTTGAAAATATTAGGTATTAATCAACCGAGCCGAGTACTATGTCAGTTTTGTTCCCGTGAAACCCAAGCTGCGGGTGAAGACCACTTTCATGATTTAATTAGCGAAATTAACTCGTGAAGTATAACGTTATGTTGGAAAAAGAATGTTTTTTAAAAATATTAGATAATAACCAACGGTGCCCAGTATTATATCATTTTTAAACCCGTCAAGCCAAAGTTAATGAGTCAAAACCACTTTCATGAATAATTTAATGGAATTAATTCCTGTAGTATAACGTTCTGTTCGAAAAAGTTTTTTTTTTTTAATATTAGATATTAACCAAACAAGCAAAGTATTATATCAGTTTTAAACGCGTGAAACCAAAGCTAATGGGTCAAACCACTTCGATGAGTTAATTAACTGAAATAATTCCTGTATAATAAAGTTAATTTGTTAAAAGATTTTTTTTTAAATATTAGAAATTAACCAACCGAGTCCAGTATTATATCACTTTTAAACGCGTCAAGCCAGAGCTAATGGGTCAAGACCAATTTAATCACTTAATTAACGGAATTAATTCCTGTAGAATAACGTTCTGTTGGAACACTAATGAATGTTTTGAAAATATTTGATATTAAACAACCGAACCCAGTATTATAACAGTTTTAATCGCGTGAAGCCAAATCTAATGGGTGAAGACCACTTTCATGATTAATTAACGGAAATAATTCCTGTAGTATAACGTTCTGAAGGAAAAAGAAAAATTCGTTTTGAAAATATTAGATATTAGCGAACCGAGTCCAGTATTATATCAGTTTTAAATCTGTGAAGCCAAAGCTAATGGATCAAGACCACTTTCATGAATTAGTTAACGGAATTAATTCCAGTAGTATAACGTTCTGTTCGAAAAAGAATGATTTGTTTTTTAAATATTAGATATTAACCAACCGAGCCCATTATTATATCAGTTCCAAACCTGTGAAGCCAAAGCTAATGGGTCAAGACCACTTTAATGATTTAATTAACGGAATCGATTGCTGTAGTATAGTTTTATGTTGGAAAAATAGAGATTTTTTGAAATATTTTATATTAACCAACCGACTCCAGTGTTATATCAGTTTTAAACCCGTGTAGTCAAAGAAAATGGTTCAAGATCACTTTCATGATTTAACTAACGGAATTAATTTTTGTAGAATAAAGTTATGTTGGAAAAAGAATGTTCTTTTTTTGAAAGTATTAGATATTAACCAACCGATCCAAGTATGATATCAGTTTTAAACCCGTAAAAACCAAAGCTAATGGGTCAAGACCACTTTCGTAAATTAATTAACTGAATTAATTCCTGTAGAATAACGTTAAGTTGCCAAAATGTTTTTTTTAAATATTAGGTATTAACCACCCGAGCCCATTATTAATCAGTTTTAACCCGTCAAACCAAAGCTAAGGGGACAAGACCACTTTCATGATTTAATTAACCGAATTAATTTCCATAGTAAAACATTCTGCTGGAAGAAGAATGTTTTTCTTGAAAATATTTCGTATTAACCAACCGATCCCAGGGTTATATCAGTTTTAATCCCCAGAAGCCAAAGCTAATGGATCAAGATCACTTTCATGAAATCATTAACGCAATTAATTCGTGAAGCATAACGTTCTGTTGGAAAAAGAATGATTTTTTTTTTAAATATTAGATATTAACAAACGAGCCCAGTGTTATATCAGTTTTAAACCCGTGAAGACAAAACTAATGGGTCAAGAACAATTTCATGATTAAATTAACGGATTTAATTTCTATATTATAACGTTCTGTTGGAAAAAGTATGATTTTTTAAAATATTAAATACCCCCTCAAGCAGCTGCTTGCCACAGAGGTCTGACAGGAGCTTGTCAGTTTATATGCCACAGTAGAAGATCTGGGAGGATGGCACGACCTCAGCAGAAAACAACACTAACATCCATGCCTTACACGGGGTTCGAACTCAGGTACCGTAGATCAGTAGACAAGCGCGCTAACCACTCGGCCACAGATATTAACCAACCGATCCCAGTATTATATCACTTTTAAACCCTTGTAGCCAAAGCTAATGGGTCAAGATCAATTTCATGATTTAATTAACGAATTTAATTTCTATATTATAAGGTTCTGTTGGAAAAAGAATGATTTTTTTTTTCAAAATATTAGATATTAACCAACCGAAACCAGTATTCTCAGCTTTAAACCCGTCAAGACCATTTTCATGATTTAATTAACGGAATTAATTCCTGTAGTAAAACGTTCTGTTGAAAAAGAATGAATTTTTTTCAAAAATAATGTCCAGTATCATATCAGTTTTAAACCAGTCAAACCAAAGCTAATGGGTAAAGACCACTTTCATGAATTAATCAACGGAATTGATTCCTGTAGAATAAGGCTAGCTAGGAAAAAGGATTTTTTTTTTCAAAACATTAATATTTACAAATCGAACCCAGTATTATATCAGTTTTAAACCCGTGAAGCCAAAGCCAATGGATAAAGACCATTTTCATGATGTATTTAACCGAATTGTTTTTTGTAATATTATGTTCTGTTGGAAAAAGGATGATTTTTTCCAAAATATTAGCTATTTCCCAACCGAGCGCAGTATTATATCAGTTTCAAACCTGTGAAGCCAAAGTTAATGAGTCAAGACCATTTTCATGGTTCAATTAACGGAACTAATTCCTGTAATATAACGTTCTGTTCGAAAACAAATATATTTTTTGAAAATATTATATATTAACCAACCGAGCCTAGTATTATATCAGTTTATAAACTGTGAAGCCAAAGCTAATGGGTCAAGACCACAGTCATGATTTAATTAACGGAATTGATTCCTCTAGAATAACGTTATGCTAGAAAAAGAATGATTTTTTTTCTTTAAATTATATACAGGTTGTCCATAAAGTCTCTTTAAATTTTATAAAAATTTATTACAAAGGCAATTGATGAGATATCTTAATGAAATTTGTTCTATGTACTAAACGGTTATCAAAGTTTTTAATCACATTACATTTGTGCATTTCGGGTACCACGTTGATGAAAGTGGTATTTTTTAAAGAAATTCTAAAAAATGGCTACTCCTCAAGAGAAGGCACAATGTGTATCATGGTTTATTGAAACGAAATCGGATACGCAGACTCAGCGAAACCACAGAACTAAGTATGGAAGAGATCCACCGTCACGTCCAGCCCGTGAAGCCAAAGCTAATTGGTGAAGACTACTTTCATTACTTAATTAACGGAATTAATATCTGCAGTATTATTTCTGTTGAAAAAAGTATGATTTTTTTTTAATATTACGTATTAACCAACCGAGCCCACTATTAATCAGTTCTGAACCCGTGAAGCCAAAACTAATATGTCAACACCACTTTCATCATTTAATTAATGTACTTAGTTTCTGTAGTATAACGTTCTCTTGGAAAGAGAACGATTTTTTTGAAAATATTAAATATTACCCAACCGAGCTCACTTTCATATCAGTTTTAGACCCGTGAAGTCAAAGCTAATGTGTAAAGACCACTTTCATGAATTAATTAACGGAATTAATTCCTGCAGAATAAGGTTAGGTTGAAAACAGAATGTTTTTTTTTTTTTAAATATAAAATATGTGATAGCCGAGCCCAGTGTTATATCAGTTTTAAATCCGTGAAAACAAAGCAAATGGGTCAAGGCCACTTTCATGATTTAATTAACGGAATTAATTCTTGCAGTATAACTTTTTGCTGGAAAAAGAATGTTATTTTCAAAATATTAGATATTAACCAACCGAACCCAATGTTATATCAGTTTTAAACCCGTGTACCCAAAACTAATGGGTCAAGACCACCTTCCTCATTTAAATAATGGAATTTATTTCTGTAGTATAATGTTTTTTTGGAAAAAGAATGATTTTTCTTTAAATATTTGATATTAATCAATCGAGCCCAGTATTATATCTGTTTTAAACCCGTGATACCAAAGCTAATGGATCAAGACCACTTTCATGATCTAATTATCGGAATTGATTTCTATAGTAAAAATTTCTGTTGGAAAAAGAATTGTTATTATTATTTTTCTTTCAAAACATTAGATATTAACCAACCGAGCCCAGTATTATATCAGTTTTAAACCCGTCAAGACCACTTTCATCATTTAATTAACGGAATTAATTCCTGTAGAAAAATGTTCTCTTGGTAAATTAATAATTTTCTTCAAAATATTAAATATTAAACAACAGAGCAATGTATTATATCAGTTTTAATCCCGTGAAGCCATATCTAGTTGGTGAAGACCACTTTCATGAATAATTAACGGAATCAATTCCTGTAGTATAACGCTCTGATGAAAAAAGAAACTTTTTTTGAAAATATTAGATATTAGCGAACCGAGCCATTATTATATCAGTTTTAAATCCGTGAAGCCAAAGCTAATGGATCAAGACCACTTTCATGGATTAATTAACGGAATTAATTCCAGTAGTATAAAGTTCTGTTCGAAAAAGAATGATTTGTTTTTTAAATATTGAATATTAACCAACCGAGCCCATTATTATATCAGTTTTACACCCGTCAAGCCAAAGCTTATAGGTGACGACCACTTTCATGATTTCATTAACGGAATTAATTCCGGTAGATAACTTTATGTTACAAAAAAAGTGATTTTTTGAAATATTAGATATTAACCAATCGACTCTAGTGTTATATCACTTTTAAACCCGTGTCACCAAATAAAATGGTTCAACATCACTTTCATGATTTAATTAACGGAATTAATTCTTGTAGAATAACTTTAATTTGGGAAAAGAATGTTTTGTTTTGTTTTTTGAAAATATTAGATTTTAACCAACCGAGCCCAATGTTATATCAGTTTTAAACCCGTGAAGCCAAAGCTAATGGGTCAAGACTTCTTTCGTGAATTAATTAACTGAATTAATTCCTGTATAATAAAGTTAGGTTGTTGAAAAATTTTTTTACATATTAGATATTAACCACCCGAGCCAATTATTATATCAGTTTTAACCCGTCAAACCAAAGCTAATGGGTCAAGATCAATTTCATGACTTAATTAAGGGATTTAATTTTTATATTATAACATTCTGTTGGAAAACTGATGATTTTTTTTTTTGGAAAATATTAGATATTAACCAACCGAGACCAGTATTATATCAGTTTTAAACCCGTCAAGTCAAGACCATTTTCATGTTTTAATTAACGGAATTAATTTTTGTAGTATAACGTTCTGTTCGAAAAAGAATGATTTATTTTTTAAATATTAGATATTTACCAACCGAGCCCATTATTATATCAGTTTTAAACCCGTCAAGGCAAAGCTTATAGGTTACGATTACTTTCATCATTAAATTAACGGAATTAGTTCCTGTAGTATAACTTTATGTTGGAAAACGAGAGATTTTTTGAAATTCTAGATATTAAACAACCGACTCCAGTGTTATGTCAGTTTTAAACCCGTGTAGCCAAAGAAAATGGTTCAAGATCACTTTCATGATTTAATTAACGGAATTAATTTATGTAGAATAACGTTAGGTTGGAAAAAGAATGTTTTTTTTTCTTGAAAACGTTAGATGTTAACCAAACGAGCCCAGTATTATATCAGCTTTAACCCGTCAAACCAAAGCTAATGGGACAAGACCACTTTCATGATTTAATTAACCGAATTAATTTCCATAGTATAACGTTCTGTTGGAAGCAGAATGATTTTTTAACATATTTCATATTAACCAACCAAGCCCAGTATTATATCAGTTTTAAACCCCTGAATCCAAAGCTAATGGATCAAGACCACTTTCATGAATTCATTAACGCAATTAATTCGTAAAGTATAACGTTCTGTTGGAAAAAGAATGATTTCTTTGAAAATATTAGATATTAATCAACGAGCCCAGTGTTATATCAGTGAAGCCCCCGTGAAGCCAAAGCTAATGGGTCAAAACCAATTTCATGTTTTTTATCAGTTTTAAACCCGTCAAGACCCTTTTCATCATTTAATTAACGGAATTAATTCCTATAGTAAAATGTTCTGTTGGAAAAAGGATGATTTTTTTTCAAAATATTGGATATTAACCAACCGAGTCCAGTATCATATCAGTTTTGAACCCGTCAAGCCAAACCTAGTGGGTCAAAACCACTTTCATGATTTAATTAACCGAATGAATTCCTCTAGTATAACGTTCGTTTGGAAAAAGAATGATTTTTTTAAATAATAGATATTAAACAACCGAACCCAATGTTATTTCAGTTTTAAACCCGTGAAACCAAAGCTAATATGTCAAGACCACTTTCATGAATTAATTAACGGAATTGATTCCCGTACTATAACGTTAGCTAGGAAAAAGGGGGGGGGGGGGTTGTTTTGTTTTTTAAACATTTTATATTTACCAATCGAACCCAGTATTATATCAGTTTTAAACCCGTGAAGCCAAAGCCAATGGATAAAAACCATTTTCATGATGTAATTAACGGAATTTTTTTTGGTAATATAATGTTCTGTTGAAAAAAGGACGATTTTTTCGAAAACATTAGATATCACCCAACCGAGCGCAGTATTATATCAGTTTCAAACCTGTGAAGCCAAAGCTAATGAGTCAAGACCATTTTCATGATTCAATTAACGGAACTAATATAACGTTCTGTTCGAAAACAAATATTTTTTTTGAAAATATTATATATTAACCAACCGAGCCTAGTATTATATCAGTTTATAAACTGTGAAGCAAAAGCTAATCGGTCAAGACCACAGTCATGATTTAATTAACGGAATTGATTCCTCTAGAATAACGTTATGCTGGAAAAAGAATGATTTTTTCTTTAAATAATATACAGGGTGTCCATAAAGTCTCTTTAAATTTTATAAAAATTTATTTCAAAGGCAATTGATGAGATATCTTAATGAAATTTGTTCTATGTACTAAATGGTTATCAAAGTTTTTAATCACATTACATTTGTGCATTTCGGGTACGACGTTGATGAAAGTGGTATTTTTTAAAGAAATTCTAAAAAATGGCTACTCCTCAAGAGAAGGCACAATGTGTATCATGGTTTATTGAAACGAAATCGGATACGCAGACTCAGCGAAACCACAGAACTATGTATGGAAGAGATTCACCGTCACGTCCAGCCCGTGAAGCCAAAGCTAATTGGTGAAGATTACTTTCATTGCTTAATTAACGGAATTAATTTCTGCAGTATAAAGTTCTGTTGAAAAAAGTATGATTTTTTTTTTAATATTATGTATTAACCAACCGAGCCCACTATTAATCAGTTCTGAACCCGTGAAGCCAAAACTAATATGTCAACACCACTTTCATCATTTAATTAATGTACTTAGTTTCTGTAGTATAACGTTCTCTTGGAAAGAGAACGATTTTTTTGAAAATATTAAATATTACCCAACCGAGCTCAATTTCATATCAGTTTTAGACCCGTGAAGTCAAAGCTAATGTGTAAAGACCACTTTCATGAATTAATTAACGGAATTAATTCCTGCAGAATAAGGTTAGGTTGAAAACAGAATGTTGTTTTTTTTTTTTTAAATATAAAATATATGATAGCCAAGCCCAGTGTTATATCAGTTTTAAACCCGTAAATCCAAAGCAAATGGGTCAAGGCCACTTTGATGATTTAATTAACGGAATTAATTCTTGCAGTATAACTTTTTGTTGGAAAAAGAATGTTATTTTCAATATATTAGATATTAACCAACCGAACCCAATGTTATATCAGTTTTAAACCCGTGTACCCAAAACTAATGGGTCAAGACTACCTTCCTGATTTAAATAATGGAATTTATTTCTGTAGTATAATGTTTTGTTGGAAAAAGAATGATTTTTCTTTAAATATTTGATATTAACCAATCGAGCCCAGTATTATATCTGTTTTAAACCCGTGATACCAAAGCTAAAGGATCAAGACCACTTTCATGATCTAATTATCGGAATTGATTTCTGTAGTATAAATTTCTGTTGGAAAAAGAATTGTTATTATTATTTTTTTTCAAAACATTAGATATTAACCAACCGAGCCCAGTATTATATCAGTTTTAAACCCGTCAAGACCACTTTCATCATTTAATTAACGGGATTAATTCCTGTAGAAAAATGTTCTGTTGGTAAACTAATAATTTTCTTCAAAATATTAAATATTAAACAACCGAGCAATGTATTATATCAGTTTTAATCCCGTGAAGCCATATCTAGTGGGTGAAGACCACTTTCATGAATAATTAACGGAATCAATTCCTGTAGTATAACGTTCTGATGAAAAAAGAAACTTTTTTTGAAAATATTAGCTATTAGCGAACCGAGCCATTATTATATCAGTTTTAAATCCGTGAAGCCAAAGCTAATGGATCAAGACCACTTTCATGGATTAATTAACGGAATAAATTCCAGTAGTATAAAGTTCTGTTCGGAAAAGAATGATTTGTTTTTTAAATATTAGATATTAACCAACCGAGCCCATTATTATATCAGTTTTACACCCGTCAAGCCAAAGCTTATAGGTGACGACCACTTTCATGATTTCATTAACGGAATTAATTCCGGTAGATAACTTTATGTTACAAAAAAGTGATTTTTTGAAATATTAGATATTAACCAATCGACTCCAGTGTTATATCACTTTTAAACCCGTGTCACCTAATAAAATGGTTCAACATCACTTTCATGATTTAATTAACGGAATTAATTCTTGTAGAATAACTTTAAGTTGGGAAAAGAATTTTTTTTTTTTTGAAAATATTAGATTTTAACTAACCGAGCCCACTATTATATCAGTTTTAAACCCGTGAAGCCAAAGCTAATGGGTCAAGACTTCTTTCGTGAATTAATTAACTGAATTAATTCCTGTATAATAAAGTTAGGATGTTGAAAATTTTTTTTACATGTTAGATATTAACCACCCGAGCCAATTATTATATCAGTTTTAACCCGTCAAACCAAAGCTAATGGGTCAAGATCAATTTCATGACTTAATTAACGGATTTAATTTCTGTTGGAAAACTAATGATTTTTTTTTTTTGAAAATATTAGATATTAACCGACCGAGACCAGTATTATATCAGTTTTAAACCCGTCAAGTCAAGACCATTTTCATGTTTTAATTAACGGAAGTAAATTTTGTAGTATAACGTTCTGTTCGAAAAAGAATGATTTGTGTTTTAAATATTAGATATTTACCAACCTAGCCCATTATTATATCAGTTTTAAACCCGTCAAGGCAAAGCTTATAGGTTACGATTACTGTCATCATTAAATTAACGGAATTAATTCCTGTAGTATAACTTTATGTTGGAAAACGAGAGATTTTTTGAAATTCTGGATATTAAACAACCGACTCCAGTGTTATGTCAGTTTTAAACCAGTGTAGCCAAAGAAAATGGTTCAAGATCACTTTCATGATTTAATTAACGGAATTAATTCTTGTAGAATAACGTTCTGTTGGAAGCAGAATGATTTTTTTTTTAACATATTTCATATTAACCAACCAAGCCCAGTATTATATCAGTTTTAAACCCCTGAAGCCAAAGCTAATAGGTCAAGAGCACTTTCATGAATTCATTAACGCAATTAATTCGTAAAGTATAACGTTCTGTTGGAAAAAGAATGATTTCTTTGAAAATATTAGATATTAATTAACGAGCCCAGTGTTATATCAGTTTTAAACCCGTGAAGCCAAAGTTAATGGGTCAAAACCAATTTCATGTTTTTTATCAGTTTTAAACCCGTCAAGACACTTTTCATCATTTAATTAACGGAATTAATTCCTATAGTAAAACGTTCTGTTGGAAAAAGGATGATTTTTTTCAAAATATTGAATATTAACCAGCCGAGTCCAGTATCATATCAGTTTTGAACCCGTCAAGCCAAACCTAGTGGGTCAAAACCACTTTCATGATTTAATTAACCGAATGAATTCCTCTAGTATAACGTTCGTTTGGGAAAAGAATGATTTTTTTTAAATAATAGATATTAAACAACCGAACCCAATGTTATTTCAGTTTTAAACCCGTGAAACCAAAGCTAATATGTCAAGACCACTTTCATGAATTAATTAACGGAATTGATTCCCGTACAATAACGTTTCTTTTGTTTTGTTTTTTAAACATTTTATATTTACCAATCGAACCCAGTATTATATCAGTTTTAAACCCGTGAAGCCAAAGCCAATGGATAAAGACCATTTTCGTGATGTAATTAACGGAATTTTTTTTTATAATATAAATTTCTGTTGAAAAAAGGACGATTATTTCGAAAACATTAGATATTACCCAACCGAGCGCAATATTATATCAGTTTCAAACATGTGAAGCCAAAGCTAATGAGTCAAGACCATTTTCATGATTCAATTAACGGAACTAATTCCTGTAATATAACGTTCTGTTCGAAAACAAATATTTCTTTCGAAAATATTATATATTAACCAACCGAGCCTAGTATTATATCAGTTTATAAACTGTGAAGCCAAAGCTAATCGGTCAAGACCACAGTCATGATTTAATTAACGGAATTGATTCCTCAAGAATAACGTTATGCTGGAAAAAGAATGATTTTTTTCTTTAAATAATATACAGGGTGTCCATAAAGTCTTTAAATTTTATAAAAATTTATTACAAAGGCAATTGATGAGATATCTTAATGAAATTTGTTCTATGTACTAAATGGTTATCAAAGTTTTTAATCACATTACATTTGTGCATTTCGGGTACCACGTTGATGAAAGTGGTATTTTTTAAAGAAACTCTAAAAAATGGCTACACCTCAAGAGAAGGCACAATGTGTATCATGGTTTATTGAAGCGAAATCGGATACGCAGACTCAGCGAAACCACAGAACTAAATATGGAAGAGATCCACCGTCACGTCCATCTATTCGTGGATGGCACAAGAAATTTATGGAGACAGGGAGAGTGTTGAATAAAGGGAGGAGTGGACGACAAAAAACATCTGAGGAAAACATCGATCGTGTAAGACAAGCGTGTAGTCGATCTCCCACAACGTCCATCCAGACAGTTAGATCTACAACGTTCAACAGTGCACAAAGTCCTACACAAGAACTTGCGATTGTACGCTTACAAAGTGCAACTCTTACAGGCACTCGAATCAAATGATAAACCAAGACGAAAAGAGTTTGCAGTTAACATGCTGGAATGAATTTCTGAGGATGAAACGTTCCTCACCCGAGTTTGTTTTAGTGATGAGGCAACCTTTCATGTCTCAGGGAAACTGAACACACATAATGTGAGAATCTGGGAATCAGAACACCCCCATGTGACTAGTGAACTTCACCGAGATAGTCCAAAGGTTAATGTGTAGTGTCAGATCATGTGCAATCGAATCCTTGGTCCATTTTTCTTCAACGAGGCATCAATTCCTACCAATATTTATTTTGACCTTTTGATTGAATATGCGGCACCACAACTAGATGACCTTCAACCAACCATCCAGCAAGATGGTGCACCACCACATTGTGGACTGCAAGTCCGTGGGTTCCTAAATCAAACATTTCCAGACCGGTGGATTGGATGGGATTTCCCAATTCCCTGGCCACCTCATTCACCAGATATCACTCTCCTGGACTTCTTTCTATGGTGTTATGTTAAAGATATCGTGTATCGAACAAAGATACGGGACATCACTGACCTAAAGCAACAGATCACTGATGCCATTGCCACCATCGATGAGGCTATGCTACAGCAAACATGGCAAGAAATCGAGTACCGTCTTGATGTGTTTCGTGCAACTAATGGTGCCCATGTAGAGGTGTATTAAATGATGGAAAAAACTTCAACATCTACTTCTCATTTTGTAATAATTTCCAAATATTTATCTTTTCATTTGATTTTTTAATAAGTTTTTTAAATTATAGAGAGACTTTATGGACACCCTGTATATTAACGAACCGAGCCCAGTATTATATCAGTTTTAAACCCGTGAAGCCAAAGCTAATTGGTGAAGACTACTTTCATTTCTTAATTGAATGTTATACTCAATTAATTGAATGTTATACAACAGTTATACTCAGAATTAATTCCGCAATTCCGAAATTAAAACAAATGGGTCAAGCCCACTTGACCCATTTGCTTTGGCTTCACGGGTTTGACGGAATTAATTCCTGCAGGTTAACGTTTTGTTGGTAAAAGAATGTTATTTTCAAAATATTAGTTATTAACCAACCGAACCCAATGTTATATCAGTTTTAAACCCGTGTACCCAAAACTAATGGGTCAAGACCACCTTCCTGATTTAAATAATGGAATTTATTTCTGTAGTATAATGTTTTGTTGGAAAAAGAATGATTTTGATTTAAATATTTGATATTAACCAACCGAGCCCAGTATTATATCTGTTTTAAACCCGTGATACCAAAGCTAATAGATCAAGACCACTTTCATGATCTAATTATCGGAATTAATATCTGTAGTATAAATTTCTGTTGGAAAAAGAATTATTATTATTATTTTTTCAAAATATTAGATATTAACCAACCGAGCCCAGTATTACATCAGTTTTAAACCCGTCAAGCCAAAACTAATGCGTGAAGACCACTTTCATCATTCAATTAACGGAATTAATTCTTGTAGAAAAACGTTGTGTTGTTAAACTAATAATTTTTTTGAAAATATTAAATATTAAACAACCGAGCCCAGTATTATATCAGTTTTAATCCAGTGAAGCCAAATTTAGTGGGTGAAGACCACTTTCATGAATTATTAACAGAATCAATTCCTGTAGTATAACGTTCTGAAGGAAAAAAGAAACATTTTTTTGTAAATATTAGATATTAGCGAACCGAGCCATTATTTTATCAGTTTTAAATCCGTGAAGCCAAAGCTAATGGATCAAGACCACTTTCATGGACTAATTAACGGAATTAATTCCTGTAGTATAACTTCATGTTGCAAAAAGAGTTATTTTTTTAAATATTAGATATTAACAACCGACTCCAGTGTTATATCACTTTCAAACCCGTGTCGCCAAAGAAAATGGTTTAAGATCACTTTCATGATTTAATTAACGGAATTAATTCTTGTAGAATAACGTTACGTTGGGAAAAGAATATTTTTTAATATTAGGTTTTAACCTACCGAGCCCAGTATTATATCAGTTTTAAATCCGTGAAGCCAAAGCTAATGGGTCAAGACTTCTTTCGTGAATTAATTAACTGAATTAATTCCTTTATAATAACGTTAGGTTGTTAAATTTTTTTTAATTATTAGATATTAACCACCCGAGCCCATTATTATATCAGTTTTAACCCGTCAAACCAAAGCTAATGGGTCAAGACCAATTTCATGATTTAATTAACGGATTTAATTTCGATATTATAACGTTCTGTTGGAAAACGAGTGATTTTTTTTTTGAAAATATTAGATATTAACCAACCGAGACCAGTATTATATTAGTTTTAAACCCGTCAAGTGAAGACCATTTTCATGTTTTAATTAACGGAATTAATTTCTGTAGTAAAAGTTCTGTTGGAAAAAGGATGATTTTTTTCATAATATTGAATATTAACCAACCGAGCCCAATATCATATGAGTTTTAAACCCGTCAAGCCAAATCCAGTGGGTCAAACCCACTTTCATGATTTAATTAACGGAGTTAATTCCCCTAGTATAACGTTGCTTTATAAAAAGAATGATTTTTTTTAAATAACAGATATTAACCAACCAAACCCAATGTTATATCAGTTTTAACCCGTGAAACCAAAGCTAATGGGTCAAGACCACTTTCACGAATTAATTATTAACGGAATTGATTCCTGTAGAATAACGTTAGCAAGGAAAAAGAATGTTTTTTTTTGGTGTTTTTTTTTCAAAACATTAGATATTTATCAACCGAACTCAGTATTATATCAGTTTCAAATCTGTGAAGCCAAAGCTAATGAGTCAAGACCATTTTCATGATTCAATTAAAGGAACTAATTCCTGAAATATAACTTTCTGTTTGAAAAACAAATATTTTTTTGAAACTATTATACAGGGTGATTCAAAACTTATCGTTCAAATTTCGTGGGGAGGTAGGGAATACGTCAGGAAACCGATTTCACATAGGAAAGTATGTCCGCAAACGTCATCTACATGAACAAAATGGACAAGTAAAGTGAACACAAGGAAACAGTACATTTAAGTGGTAACGAATGTGACTTTTATTCCAACAAGGTAAAGTACAGGTTCACAGTAGGTGCTCAAAATTGCGACCATTTACACGGACGCAGGATTCACAGCGTCGTTGCACTGACCTCCGAACATTTTCAAAAACGCCTGGCTTATCGCGGACAATGACTGCGGCGGCCACTATTCGTGCAACAAGGTCCATTTCACTGTCGACGGGGGTCTCCGCTAGCTCTTGATGCGTAAAACGATTCATCTTATCACTAGTAAGTCAGCTCGTACACTGATGACAGCGGGAGTGGTCGGGCGAGCTGTACACTGGTTGGGTACACACAGCGCCCTCTACATACGCATGCGTACCTTTGCGGACATACTTTCCTATGTGAAATCGGTTTCCTGACATATTCCCTATCTCCCCACGAAATTTGAACGATAAGTTTTGAATCACCCTGTATATTAACCAACCGAGCCCAGTATTATATCAGTTTAAAATCTGTGAAGCCAAAGCTAATGGGTCAAGACCACTTTCATGAATTAATTATTAACGGAAATGATTCCTGTAGAATAACATTAGCTAGGAAAAAGGATTTTTTTTTTTTTTTTTTTTTTTTTCAAAACATTTCATATTTACCAATCGAACCCAGTATTATATCAGTTTTAAACCCGTGAAGCTAAAGCCAATGGATAAAGACCATTTTCGGGATGTAATTAACGGAATTGTTTTTTGTAATATAACTTTCTGTTGGAAAAAGGACGATTTTTCGAAAATATTAGATATTACCCAACCGAGCGGAGTATTATATCAGTTTCAAACCTGTTAAGCCAAAGCTAATGAGTCAAGACAACTTTCATGATTCAATTAACGGAACTAATCCTTGTAATATAACGTTCTGTTCGAAAATAAAATTTTTTTGAAAATATTAGATATTAATCACCCGAGCCCAGTGTTATATCAGTTTTAAACCCGTGAAGTCAAAGCTGATGGGCCAACACAAATTTCATGATCTAATTATCGGAATTAATTTCTGAATAAATTTCTGTTGGAAAAAGAATTTTTTTTAATATTATATATTAACGAACCGAGCCAGTATTATATCAGTTTTGAACCTGTGAAGCCAAAGCTAATTGGTGAAGATACTTTCATTACTTAAGTAACGGAATTAATTTATGAGGTATAACGTTCTGTTGGAAAAAGAATTATTTTTTTCAAATGTTAGATATTAATCAGTTCTGAACCCGTGAAACCAAAGCTAATATGTCAACATCACTTTCATCATATAATTAATGGAATTAATCTCTGTAGTATAACGTTCTCTTGGAAAAAGAACGATTTTTTTGAAAATATTTAATATTACCCAACCGAGCCCAATATTATATCAGTTTTAAACCCGTGAAGCCAAAGCTAATGTGTCAAGACAGCTTTCATGAATTAATTAACGGAATTAATTCCTGCAGAATAAAGTTAGGTTGGAATAAGAATTTTTTTTTTGTTTTTTGTTTTTTTTTCAAAATATTAGATATTTACCAACCGAGCCCAGTATTATATCAGTTTTAAACCCGTGAAGCCAAAGCAAATGGTTCAAGGCTACTTTCATGATTTAATTAACGGTATTAATTTCTGCAATATAATTTTTTATTCGAAAAAGAATGTTTTTTTCAAAATATTAAATATTAACCAACCGAACCCAATGTTATATCAGTTTTAAACCCGTGAAGCCAAAGCTAATGGGTCAAGACCACTTTCCTCATTTAATTAATGGCATTTATTTCTGTAGTATAATATTTTGTTGGAATAAAGAATGTTTTTTTTTTAATATGTGATATTAACCAACCGATCCCAGTATTATATCTGTTTTAAACCCGTGATACCAAATCTAATGGGTCAAAACCACTTTCATGATATAATTATTGGAATTAATTTCTGTAATATAAATTTCTGTTAGAAAAAGAATTATTATTATTATTTTTTGAAAAGATTAGATATTAACTAACAGAGCCCAGTATTATATCAGTTATAATCCCGTGAAGCCAAATCTAGTGGGTAAAGACCCTTTCATGATTAATCAACGGAATTAATTCCGTAGTATAACGTTCTGATGGAAAAAGAAACATTTTTTTTTGAAAATATTAGATATTAGCGAACCGAGCCCAGTATTATATCAGTTTTAAACCCGTGTAGCCAAAAAAATGGTTCAAGTTCACTTTCATGATTTGATTAACGGAATTAATTCTTCTAGAATAACGTTAGGTTGGAAAAAGAATGTTTTTTTTTAATATTAGATTTTAACCAACCGAGCCCAGTATTATTTCAGATTTAAACCCGTGAAGCCAAAGTTAATGGGTCAAGACCACCTTCATGATTTAATTAACGGAATTAATTGCTATAATATAACGTAATAGAACGTTCTCCAATAGAGGAAAAGGAATGATTTTTTTGAAAGTATTAGATATTAACCAACCGAGCACAGTATTATATCAGTTTAAACACATGAAGACAAAGCTAGAGGGTCAAGACCACTTTCACGATTTAATTAACGGAACTAATTCCTGTAATATAACATTCTGTTGGAAGAAGAATTATTTTTTTTTTGAAAATATTGGATATTAACGAACCGCGCCCAGTATTATATCAGTTTTAAATCCGAAAGGACAAAAGAAAACCATTTTCATGAATTAATTAACGGAATTGATTCCCGTAGTATAAGGTTTCGTTGGAAAAATAATGATTTTTTTTAATATTAGTTTTTACCAACCGAGCTCAATGTTATATCAGTTTTAAACCCGTGAAGCCAAAGCTAATGGGTCAAGACCACTTTCCTGATTTAATTATTGGAATTAATTCCTATAGCATAACGTTCTGTTGGAAGAGGGATGATTTTTTTTTGAAAACATTAAATTTAGCAAACCGAGCCCAGTATTATATCGGTTTTAAACCCGTGAAGCCAAAGCAAATGGGTCAAGACCACTTTCATGATTTAATTAACGGAATTGATTCCTGTAGAATAACGTTAGGTTGGAAAAAGAACGTTTCTTTGAAAATATTAGATATTAACCAACCGATCCCATTGTTATATCAGTTTTAAACCCGTGAAACCAAAGCTAATGTGTCAAGACTACTTTTATCATTTAATTAACGGAATTAATTCCTGTAGTATATCATTCTGTAGCGAAAAATATGGTTCTTTCCAAAATATTGAATATTAACCAACCGAGCCCAGTATTATATCAGTTTTAAATCCGCGAAGAAAAAGCTAATGGGTCAAGACCACTTTCATCATTTAATTCTTGCAGTATATCGTTCTTTTGGTCTGTAAATGGTAGCTAGGCATAAACTGGAAGGAGAGCTGTGTACCAATCCCCAGTGATGATGCACAGAACCGGCCAGGTCTGACACCTAATGTCCGACCCCTCCTTCTCGTCGTGCAGGCAGGTTAGTACCTTTCAAAAGAGATATTCTCTTTTGGAAGGGAACGGAAGGGGAGGGCTTCCAGTTCAGTATGGCGTACTGTACTGGTCATCTATGGCCACTTTTTTCTCTTTTTTCAACCCTGCTTAGGAGTGGTCAACTTCACAGGGTCCTGGTGCTGATCATTTATACCTACTAGACTGGACTTGTTTATGGATTTGAACTTGATTATGGATCCTGGACTCGATGCACTGGTGGACCTCTGTTGAGGGAGAGTCTGCCGCCATGTTTTCTGTTTGCTTCTGGGTTGCCAACCCTAAGGGAACAGAGGCATGGGATACCTTATATTAGCTGGTGGATAATCCTAGTCAGAGGCCATCGCAGGTACCTGAACCTTACTGAGTTAGTTGGGCATCGTGAAGCCTAAACCGGAGTAATGTGTCTCAGACAGGTCATATAGTTCTTGAAAAAGTCCACTTGAAAAGATGGTGCCTGAAGTTAGTACCAGCATCGGTTACTTTAGCCTTTAACGGAGGAGGAACAGGTCTTTGCCCCATGCCTGCGGTCAGCGGGCTGTTTGATATCGTTGGCCCTACCAATCTCAAAAAACCAAATTTCTTTAAAAATTCTACTAATCATTTTCTCTCTGCAGGAACGTGAAACGTGAGGATATTATATAGAAATTATTCTCTTGATGTTCTCACGCAGGAATTCCAGCGTTTTAACCTAGATATTCTAGGCTTGCAAGAGACCAGATGGACAGGTAAAGGTGAGACACTTAAAAATAATTTTAAATTTTTCTTTACAGGGAGGTAGGATGGACAGCATCACCAAGGCATGGGTCTGCTGCTGAGCATACATGATAGTGATGCTCTTCTAGGATATGAGTGCATTAATGAAAGGTTTTTTACAGCAAAATTTCAGACAAGCATTAAAGACTTCAATGTTATCTGCTGTTATGCCCCCACTGAGGATGCCGATGAGAATGAGGACAGGTTTTATGGACAACTTCAGAATATTTTGAATTCTGTCAAGAAAGGAGATATTATCCTTGTTCTAGGTGACTTCAGTGCCAAAGTTAGTACTGACTCTGACCTTTGGGGAGGGGTGATAGGCCCTTTTAGTATTGGTAGCTGCAATGACAATGGGCAACGTCACCTACAGGTAAGTAAATTCAATCGTTTCAGAATAACTAACACTTATTACAAACACCGCAACATATATAAGTACACATGGGTTTCACCTGATGGGCTGCATAAGAATATGATTGATTATATATTAATTAACAGCAAATGGGCTAGTTCTGTTAGGAACACCAGGTCATATAGGGGAGCTGAAATTGGATCTGACTATTAACTTCTTAAAAGTGTCTTGCAATTAAACTTAAAAAGTGTTGTGTTAAAGTTAAATAATTTACCCTTAATATTGAAGCTGTGAAAGACCCAGTTATAGCTAAAGCTTACCATGATAGGTTACTTAGTCATTATGACAGCCATGGTTTGCTTACTACTGAAGCTGAGGAAAATTGGGCCATTTTAAACAGGCTTTTTTGGAAACTAACAGTATTCTTTTAGGAAAAAATGAACAGACGATGCAGAATTATTTGAGTGATAAGGCACTTGAGCTTATTTCAGAAAGGAAGATCTGCAGGAATGTCCTTAATCAGTACCCTACTAGTCTTAATAGAAAGCATTACAGAGAGCTTAATAAACGTGTAAAAGATCATTTAGCTGCTGATAAGAATCTTTGGCTTGATGGCTTGGCTGACAAAGCTGAGGAAGCGTTTAGGCAGCATAGCAGCAGAGGGCTGTACCAGATAGTTAATGTTTTATGTGGTAGAAAACAGACAGGCATACAAGGTTTGAAGGATAAACAAGCTAAGGTGAGGATTCTATCATAGGTAGGTGGGCTGAGCATTTCAGTGATGTTCTAAACAATGTGGTTAGTTCTACTCCCATTGTTTGTAATGATGATAGATGCATTGGTGGGTTTAATGTTGGCCCTATAACAAAATTTGAAGTTATTTTGGCTATTTCTAAATTTAAACTACATAAATCCCCAGGAGTAGATGAAATTACTTCAGCAATGCTTAGAGGTGGGAATGTTTCAGTTACCACTTGTATGACTGAAATTTTGAATATCATTTATAATAAAGGAATGGTTCCTAAGGATTTTACCAGAGCTATTACTATCCCTATTTTCAAAAAAGGTGATTGCACTTCTTGTGATAACTATAAGGGTATCAGCCTACTCTCTGTTCCAGGTAAAGTTCTTTCCATGATTGTGCTTAATAGAATTAAGAATCTGGTTGACAGTCAATTGCGTGATAAGCAATGTGGATTTAGAAGTGGTAGGGGATGTGTGGACCAGATATTTTCACTTAGGCAGATTCTTGAGAAATGTTTAGAGTTTCAGAAACCTTTGGTTGCTAGCTTCCTTGATTTCAAAATGTCTTTCGACTCTGTTGATCGTCATAATTTGTGGTCGATTGTGAAATCATATGGTGTAGCTGACAAGTTAGTTAACATAATGAAAGCTCTCTATAATAACACTGAGTCGTGTATGAGAGTTGGTAAGGCTTGTAGCAATTGGTTCAGCATTACTTTTGGTGTTCGACAAGGGTGTATTTTGTCTCCTTTTCTCTTTAGCTTGGTTATTGACTATGTTTTGCGAAATTCACTTCAACGGAAAGATTTTTGCCTTAAATGGACTGGAGATACGAAAATTTCTAATTTAGATTATGCTGATGATTTAGCCCTTTTGGCAAATGATGTTAATGAGATGAACTCTTTCATTCGAGCTGTTGATGAGACTGGTAGTAGAATAGGTTTGGTTATAAACTGAGAGAAAACTAAAGTGATAAAAATTGGTCAGGCAGGCTGTGATTCAGTTAATCTGAATGGTTGCAGTCTTGAGCAGGTGTCACAGTTTAATTATCTTGGGAGCTATGTAACAGATAATGGTGATGTGCGGCATGAGATTAACAGACGTATAGGGATTGCTGCCGGGACTTTTAAGAATCTATGGAGAGTGTGGAGAAATAGGCGTATAAACCTAAAGACTAAAATTAGACTGTATAATAGTTTGGTTCTTTCTAGGGTTAGTTATGGTAGTGAAACTTGGACACTTTGTAAACAAGATAACAGGAAACTAGATGATTTTGATTCTAGATGCTTACGCAGTATCGTGGGCATCAGGTGGTTCAACTTTGTAACTAATGATGAGGTTAGGCAAAGGAATTTGCAACCTCCTTTAAGAAGCATATTGTGCAGAGAGAGACTCCGTTGGTTTGGCCATGTTGCCCGTATGAATAATTATAGATTGGCGAATAGGGTTATGAACAGTGTGCCTAGAGACCTCAGAAGGTGGGAGAGACCTAGGATGCGGTGGGCAGACAATGTCAAACAGGACCTTGTTAGAATTGGTGTGCAGTGACCGGATGCAGCAGATGTAGCTCAGGACAGATAGGCTTGGAGAATTAAACTGCACGGTCTGGTTGGACCTCCGTAGCCCATGGCTGCTTGAGGATGATGATGCATTAAAAAGGAATGTATCTGGCAATGCAAATAAAAATTTATTTTAAAAACCAATAGACAGAAATGGTTATAATGCACATGAATAGAAAGGCTCTTTATTTCAGAATAATAAAAAAATTGATTTTCATATTTCAAGTAAATATTTTCCCCATTTTGTAATTTCTTTTTCTGTACCATATTTCGAGAAAACTCCATGCTTTTAGCTAATTGTCCTGAGTCAGATAAACAAGTAGTTAAAGGTAGTTAAAGGTTAGTGGTAGTTAAAGGGTTAAAACTAATATAATACTGGACTCGGTTGTTTAAATCCCTTTAACTACCACAGGCCTTGGAAAACGAAGTACCTCAGAATACCAAACCGGCCGAGTTTTGAAATGGACTCTTCCTAGTTTGTCGTCCCCCTTCCTTCACCCGAAGGTACAACGGAGTTAACCGCAGCCGAGCCAGGCAGAACTCCCCTCCACTCCGTAAATTGCCTCTCATTAAGCTGAGCAACCCTTCACCTCGAAACCCATATGGTCATGAGCTACTACCCATTGAACACGAGATATCAGACTCCTGTGACTTTTGCTCTTAACTCCTTTCCCAAAACACTTTTTTAAAACGCATGCACGTTTGTCGATTTTTGAAAAGTGTTGTCATTATTATTTTTTAATAATAACTTTTAAAAGCTATTTAAATTTGTTTTTCTGCTTAAAAACTGGCATAAGATTGTAATTATTTGGATTACATCTTTTTACATAAAATAGATGTCATAATTAGAAGTTTTCAAAGAAAAAAGTTTTCAATGTTTCCATTTTTTGGATTCTGATGTCAGTTTTCTAACACCCAGCAAAGAGAAAGCTGTTATTAATAGTGGAATGTATGATGAAAAAATTATAAGAAAGATTATTGAAATAGAGGACCAAAAATAGAAAGCAGTAAGAGTGCTGAATTGATTTTTAAAGAATAGATTTTAATACAATTGTAGACCAGTAATCTAACATAAGAATCAAAAATGATTTTGTGAGAAAGGTTTGCATCTGAGATAAAAGTAATCGAAGTGGATATTGCAAAAAATATCCGAGGAAGCAAAGACTAGATAAAATGAGAAATAAAGAAACTAAAGTAATCGGAGATTACATAAAAATATTGGAGGTGTAAAAAATATTATCAAAATGAGAAAGACTTATGAATATGATGGATAAAGGAAGAGGGCTAAATTTAATATGGAAATGAGAACCAGCTGGAAGAAGACGGTGAAAGAGATGGAAATATGGTATGAAAAAAAGAATGCCGAAAAGAGGACTTCTAGAGCAAGATTGCAAAGATTGATAAGTGGATAGAGAGAGCTGACTGGAACCACACAACTTAAACTT
This sequence comes from Ryuthela nishihirai, assembly GCA_038380435.1. Taxonomy (NCBI): domain Eukaryota; kingdom Metazoa; phylum Arthropoda; class Arachnida; order Araneae; family Heptathelidae; genus Ryuthela; species Ryuthela nishihirai. Next base: position 5,468,422 of record JAWZYU010000015.1, on the reverse strand, counting down.
GGGAGGGTGAAAAGAATAAAATTTTTTATCATTATAAATTTTATCGAATACAATACAAGTAATTGAGTAAGTGATTCAATTCAGCAAATGATTAAATCAAAAGTAGTCTGTTCTATTTTACATTTCAGATCATCAGTAATGTGCCTAAAATAGTCTTATGGGTGGAGGGTTACATATTAGAGTCCAAGGACAAGATCTAGGGAGGGGGGCATCTCCTATTCCTTTTCAGAATCCTAGTAAGGGTAATTTAAACAAATATTACTAAACTTATTTATGTTTCATGGATTTTTCAAAAAAAATTAAAAAATTAATAAAACGAAAGGGAAAATGATACATTGTATTGGAAATAAAAAATACATCCTCTTCCCCCCCCCCCCCCTTCCTTTACGTTTTTTCTGCTCGATTGTGTTTCTTGTCTCCCTCTCTTCTCGATTTTTTTTCAGATCCGGGCCTGCTATTGTCTATTGGGGTGAGGGGATGGAATGATGCTTGAGTTAATATATTCCGTCTGAGCGGTTCTGTTTCTTGCACAATGGGCTAAATATCCTGGTTACAGCAAAGACCCACTATACAGCTGTTATGAGACAGATGGAAACCTGCCTCAACCTTAGTGTTTTAATGGCGCAGGCTATAGTTATCCTGCACACAAGGCTAAAATTTTATACCCATTTAACTGCCGTCGGCCTTCCCAATCCCCTCAGTGTCATAATTTCTCCCCGATGGCAGGGTAGATATTATCTATATACCCTCGTCAAACAGCTGCTTGTCACAGAAGTCGGACAGGAGTCTTTCAGTTTAATACGCCTTAGTAGAAGGTATTTGTGAGGATGGCTGGTCCTCAGCAGAAGAACAACACAAACATCCATGCGTTATCCGGGGCTCTAAACCTAGGTCCCTTTGATCAGTAGACAAACATGCTAATAAATAATAATATATTTTTTAGTTTTTTTTAATCTACTTTTAGTGTTCCAAATGCAACTCTATCTATTTTTAATTCCAAATACAAATGTTTTGGATTTCAAAGCAGGTAGAGAAGTCTGAGATATGAATAAGACAAGACAAAGATTGCAAAGATAAATATAAGTGGAGAGAGAGAGTTGATCTGGACCATACAACCTGAACTTGGGAGGGTGAAAAGAATGAAATTGTGTATCATTATTTCTGAATTACATTGGAAAGTAATTCAGTAAGTGATTCAATTAAGCAAATGACTAAAACAAGCAGAGACGATGGAAAAGGACAAGAGCATGGCCCATGCCTAAAGCCAGTAACCATGGCAGAGTGTGTGTGTATGTGTAGGTGGGGGGGAGAGTCAGCGTGTACCAACCTATGACCAGGGACCACGGAAAACAGAATGGGTGGATAACAATACAAATTTGTGCGCACAAAACAATACAATATTCCGGGCCCCCTGGGTACGTCCCTGTCTCTCTCGTTGCACATGAAGCGAGTCAAAAGTTGTTGATGTCTCCATCTTCTAACCACATTATTATTTGCTTAGTCAAACCACCGACACTTCAGCTTCTAGAATAGTAGTCAACAGGAGATATTTTCTCGTTGTCGCATTACAGCGCGACAGCAAATGAGCTGCAGCAGCATTAAGAAGGAAAACGAATAAAATTTTAAGATAAAATCAAATAAAAAGAGAAATTTAGATAACAAAAGCTTCTATTTTTTCTTTTGATCCATAATTCAATCCCCTCATCAAATAGTTACGTACTGTGTTGGCCAATACACTTAATAATACGGGTTTGGTTGAAGTAAATGTTTTCATAATTAAATAACAAATGCTATAAATTTGAATCTGAAAATAACGTCCGGTCACCGAAGTTAAGCAGCTTTGGGCGCGTTTGGTACCTGGGAGGGTGACCACTTGGGAACACTGCGTGCAGTAGGGAAAAAATCTTCTGAGGGCCCGCCATCCTCACAGATCCCTCTATTATGGCGTATTTAACTGACAGGCTCCTGTCAGACCTCTGTGGCAAGCATCTGCTTGAGGAGGTATTTATTTTTACTTTATTTATTAATGCGCTTATTTTAAATTGTTCTTTTGATGGCGAAATTGTATCGTAAATAAAAAGTATCATTAATTTCTTTTGTTATTTCAATTATCAAGTAGCCTCACTTGAGAACCGCTGATCTAGAATAAAAGACGTTAAGTTTCTTGCTATCTTTTCACAAAAGAATTATTTTTTATTTTATAATTTGTTTATTGCAGAGCCAGTCCAGAAACATGCCAGTCGTACAGTATAAGAACTAACTACCCCAACTTTGCTGTTAGGAAAATAAGATCCCCCCTCCCCCCCCACCCGAAATTTTAGGATGATTATGTAATAATAGATTAAAATTGAACTTATAAAAGTTAACTGTTCTGTGTATTAATTTGTTTTCAAACTATTTATTATTATATTACGCGAAATTATATGTTTTATGGGAATTAAAATTATGCATCTATATCTATATTTTTTCAGTTCCACCAATTCTTAATAGTTTTGCAAACCATTCTTCTAGTAAATATTCTGCTATGAATTCTTTTCTAAAAATTTAATATTCCCTCAAGCAGTTGTAGTTGCCCTCAAGCAGATTATGAGCCTGTCGGGCTATCGACTAAACCACCTGCCTCTCTCGCCGAAGAAACAATGGATATGCATATGTTATCGTATGTCAATAATAAAATTATTATTTAGTATTTGAATATTTCAATTATTTTTATTTCAACACAAATTGAAAAAAAGAAGAATTTTTTTCTCGATAATTATTCATCTAATGGAGTTATTTTTAACCTGAAAAAAGTCGTACCCTATGCATAGATGTGTCTTTCTGATGCGGTCTCGCCTTCCTCACAAATTTTGTCTATATCGTATTATACTGACATGTTCCTGTCAGACTTCTCTGAGAAGGAGATGTTTGAGAGATAATTTATTTTTATTTTCATTTCATTCCATAAACTGATTATTTTCCTAAGAAACCGAATTCAGTTTCGTAAATTGAAACAGATATTTGCTCTCAGTGAAAAAGTTTAGAGTCGAAAAGCCATTTTACTGACTGCATCTTATCTCTAGAAACTACCCTTCAGATTGTCACTAGAACGCAACCAGTTGATGAGAATGTGACCTTCAGCTGCGGGAAACAATAGAGGTGCGACTTTGGCTGGCTCTGTGCATGGAGCGAATATCTGTGCTTTGCAGTGGTCAGCAGCATGCATATTACCATTCTCTGTAACCCACCCTAACCTGCAGGGTATTGCAGCAGTAAGCGGGGAGAGCCATACCTCTAGGGCATGCAATAAAACAGAACAAAAGGCTTAACGCCCATGTTTATTTTCATTTGGCAGCCAACGCTGCAAACTAAGCAAGTCGAAAATAAACAAATAAAATGAAATCAAACTTCTTTCAAAAATACATTTTCTAAGCAGAAAACAGTACATAAAATTTAAAGCAATATCAGAACTATGAACTTTATTTTGAGTTTTTTGGAAGAAACAATTTCTAGTGAACTTTTATTTCGTCAAGAGTGATTTATGCTTTGAATAATTCCGTGATCAAACGGAAAAGTCAGCAATGAAATTATAAAATGCTATCAATAGGTGTCGGCAGAGGGAGCTGGAAGGGAGGAGAGAGAGCAATTGCCCCTCTCCTGGTAAAATTGATCGAAAAATAAATTAATGATAAATAACACAAGTGTACTAAATAGTAATATTATTTTCTTGCAAAATGTAGTATTGATTTTTCCCTTTACGTTTCCTATGTTTTCGGAAGCATATCATTTATATTTATTAATATACGAAAGCATTTGTACGTATATTTTTAAAAAATAAGTATCCCATTTTTTCCGTTCTATTTTCAGACATCCTCATTTGCCTTGATTTGTGATATATGCATGATTGCTGTCTCCGCAACTGCTCTGATTAATGAAAGACTTGAGTCAAATATTTATATTTTGAAAAATTGATTTGCTTTCCCATTCTCTGAAAAAAAAAAAGTTTTATTCCACTCTGAAATAATTTGCCCCCCCCCCTCCCCATAAAAAATTACACCGGAGCCATGCAAAAAAAAAACTGTTGCTGAAAAAAGCTTTAAAGATTAACATGATTAGATTCGAAAAATGAGATTTAATAAGCAATTTCTAATTCTTATATTTTTCTGTTATCAGTAATTAGCATTGGGTAGAGAAATCAAACTCTGGTGGAGGAGGGAGATTTAAATCAAAATAAACAAATATTTTATCTGCATTGAATTCAATCTTCCATCTCCGCCAAAAGTAAACTATGCTGCTTCAGCAAGAATATTTACGAACTAACTGCGAGGTCAAATTATATAAAAATAAATAAATATTCCCCTCAAGCAGCTGCTTGCCACAGAGGTCTAACAGGAACCTGCCAATGAGGAGGGCGAGACCTCAGCGGGGAAACAACACAAACATGCCTTAACCGGGGCTCGAACTCAGGTCACTTTGTTAAGTAGCCAAGAAACATATTAATAAATTGCATGCCGAGATGTGCTGCTGAAAAATGGTTCAGGAATTCATCAGATGGTGGTAGCTTCATAACTTCAGTATTTTTTACCAGCAGCCTAAAGTAAAAGATGATCTGTATTGCATTTATTGTTTTTGCGAAGAATGTTTCGTGCTATAGTTTTCGGAAGTTAAGCGGAATGACGCTAGTCTTAGGAATTTATGCCTTTGGACATAAATCATGAACACTTGACTATTTACAACACAATTACATTTCTTGAAATATTCCCTATCACTTGTGACAAATACGCTCTTCAGTAGTTTAATCACACCCGACGGTTCCCCCTTTGCACAGTGCTTTCCCCCCCTATGACGTCACCGACCGGAAATTGACCTGTGCTGGGCCACGTTGCCTTCTGGCGCCTATGTTGCAATCAACAGGAAATTGACCCTGGCGTAGCAACTGTCGTGGTATTAATAATTCATAATTAAAAATTCCTCCCCCTTTTAACCCCTTGTGCTATCTAGTTTTTAACTCTAATTTTAAGTCCTCCTTCTCGAATAGTCTCGATTTTTCTTTATTTCAGACTCACCTTTTATTTTAAAACCTCGATTTTGCAAACCCCCTGGTTGACCTATATTTTAAGCCCTACCTATATTTTAAGTCATGTATTTTGCAAACCACATGGTTGACCTATATTTCAGACTCACCTTCTATTTTAAAATCTCGATTTTGAAAACCCCCTGGTTGACCCACCTATATTTTAAACTCCCCTTCTCGAATAGTCTCGATTTTTCTTTATTTCAGACTCACCTTTTATTTTAAGCCCACTTCATGGACCCCACCCCCCTGGTTGAGCTATATTTTAAGCTCCCCTTCTCGAATAGTCTCGATTATTCTTTATTTCAGACTCACCTTTCATTTTAAGTCCTCTTCATAGACCCCACCCCCCCCTGGTTGACCTATATTTTAAGCCCTACCTATATTTTAAGCTCCCCTTCTCGAATAGTCTCGATTTTTCTTTATTTCAGACTTACCTTTTATTTTAAAACCTCGATTTTGCAAACCCCCATGGTTGAGCTATATTTTAAACTCCCCTTCTCGAATAGTCTCGATTTTTCTTTATTTCAGACTCACCTTTTATTTTAAGCCCTCTTCATAGACCCCACCCCCCTGGTTGAGCTATATTTTAAGCTCCCCTTCTCGAATAGTCTCGATTATTCTTTATTTCAGACTCACCTTTCATTTTAAGTCCTCTTCATAGACCCCACCCCCCTGGTTGACCTATATTTTAAGCCTTACCTATATTTTAAGCTCCCCTTCTCGAATAGTCTCGATTTTTCTTTATTTCAGACTTACCTTTTATTTTAAAACCTCGATTTTGCAAACCCCCATGGTTGAGCTATATTTTAAGCCCTCCTTCTAGAATAGTCTCGATTATTCTTTATTTCAGACTCACCTTTCATTTTAAGCCCACTTCATAGACCCCACCCCCCTGGTTGACCTATATTTTAAGCTCCCCTTCTCGAATAGTCTCGATTTTTCTTTATTTCAGACCCCCCAATGGTTGGCTTATATTTTAAACCCTCCACTTGCAAACCCCCTGGTTGACCTATATTTTAAGCCCTACCTATATTTTAAGTCATGGATTTTGCAAACCACATGGTTGACCTATATTTCAGACTCACCTTTTATTTTAAAACCTCGATTTTGCAAACTCCCTGGTTGACACACCTATATTTTAAGCTCTCCTTCTCGAATAGTCTCGATTTTTCTTTATTTAAGACTCACCTATATTTTAAACCCTGGATTTTGCAGACCCTCCTGGTTGACCTATATTTTAAACCCTACCTATATTTTAAGCTCCCCTTCTCGAATAGTCTCGATTTTTCTTTATTTCAGACTTACCTTTTATTTTAAAACCTCGATTTTGCAAACCCCCATGGTTGAGCTATATTTTAAGCCCTCCTTCTCGAATAGTCTCGATTATTCTTTATTTCAGATTCACCTTTCATTTTAAGCCCTCTTCATAGACCCCACCCCCCTGGTTGACCTATATTTTAAGCTCCCCTTCTCGAATAGTCTCGATTTTTCTTTATTTCAGACCCCCCAATGGTTGGCTTATATTTTAAACCCTCCACTTGCAAACCCCCTGGTTGACCTATATTTTAAGCCCTACCTATATTTTTAGTCATGGATTTTGCAAACCACATGGTTGACCTATATTTCAGACTCACCTTTTATTTTAAAACCTCGATTTTGCAAACTCCCTGGTTGACACACCTATATTTTAAGCTCTCCTTCTCGAATAGTCTCGATTTTTCTTTATTTAAGACTCACCTATATTTTAAACCCTGGATTTTGCAGACCCTCCTGGTTGACCTATATTTTAAACCCTACCTATATTTTAAGCCCCCTCCTTCCCTCGGATTACAAGTCTCAGAATAATTCCGCAGTAAAGGATGACACAAGTCTCAATTGTGAAAATCAACTCTCAAAGTTGTATTCTTATTAATTAAAACCCTTTCTATTAAAAGTGACCTCTATTAAAAATCTTTCGGTGTTCATTTTACCAGGACTGTTGAACGATTCCCTTTTATTAAAACTACTTCGGTATTTATTTTTTCCAAACCCGTTAATCGACCCCCTAGTAAATAAAAACTCTCACTCACCTTTATTAAAATCATCCAGCGCTCGTAATAAATCAGTTTAATCGGGGGAAAAAAAAAATCATTCCATCGCTAGCGTACCTCCACGTTAATTTCGGGAAAAAGCCTCATCGGATCCAAGGTCCACGTATTTTACTAGAAGAATGACACAGTAACTGTTTCACAGAAAAATTAATGAAATTTGGTTTAAATTATTCGTAGGACTTGTATATAAGATCTACCTTGCAATAGACGTTCAACAGGCTAAAAGTTTTCCCAAGTCCGTTATCAGTATATCGGAAATCGTACGTTTCCTGTAGACATCCTTCAGATCGTTTATCCGTGGGTAGCAACAACACTTTCGCCACATCACACGATATGGTGCAATCCTTTATAAGCTGGAAGGTCAAAAGGTCAAATGTCCAGCGCTTCACTGTGTCTGCATTTGACACTGATAAGGTTTAAAAATAGATGTTTCCTAGAATCCACATTGCCTTCTCAGATTGGACTTTGACCCCTATGTCGCAACCGACCATATTTTAAGTCCTCTTCATAGACCCCATGGTTGACCTATATTTTAAGTCCCCTTCTCGAATTTTCTTGTTTTTCCCCTGTTTAACTCATATTTTAAGCCCTCCCCTCTTCATAGACCCACCTATTGATCCACCTATATTTTAAGCCCTCCCCTCTTTAAACCAAATCAGTTTTTGCGCATTTAATCGGTGTCATCCAACGTCCATACTATTTTTAGTACGTCTCCTGTATTTAAAAAAATATTGGCTTTCGTCGCCGTATTTGAACGCGCTACCTCAGTGCCGATAGCTGAAGCGTCATCGCCAGGGCGCGGATTTTTGCGGAGATAAATCTCAACTCTAGCCCTGCTATCCGCTCGACAATATTTGCTACTGGTAAAACGATTTCCTTCATTAAAAATAAAAACTAATTAAATAATGGGGTATCACTGGGAAAATACTGGGAAGAACCCAAACTGATTTCGTGCTAAAACATCTCCAGATTTCAGCTTACTTGAAAAACTATTGTTAGAAATGAACCAGTGACTTGAATCACTCAACTTCCATAAGAATACACAATTATGGTACAGTGTCGGGAAGAAATATGTTTCAACGAAATTCAATTGCATGTATTACGATCAGAAAAATAATTTAGTGGACAAAGTTTAAAATAGTTATTAAATGGTACCTTACAGTGCAAGTGCGCTTCAGGCGAAAAGCCTCCCCTTCGAACACTGCACCCCGTTTTTCCGAAGTAACTGTGTCACAAGTCTTCCTACATCATCCCTAAACAGAGAATCGGATTCAATGTGCAAGAAGATCAAGACCTCATTTGAAGGAGAACATAGTGGATACTGTACTCCATAGTGAAATGAACATTGGCCTCTTGCGGGACCTAGTTATATCCCTACTCCTAGAGAATTACTAATGAAAACGTGCTATTGTTAATGTATGTAATTCCGACAAAAAATGTTTTGTCTGTTTTAGCCACTTTGTATCCTGCAATAGGAAACACTGAACACCTTAACAACTATATACATTTAGAAGAAAACACATCAGGTCTAATTTTCCCTTTAACAATAAATCAAATATCTAAATTCGAAAAAATTAACATTTCTGTCTGGATACGAGAAAGAGATGTTCCCACACTACATCACACCATTCAGATTTAAAGCGCACGCAAATCTCCTACTGTTATCAGACGATGAAAAGTAGCATTATTGTTCCATTAAGAATTTGTTTCTATGAAATTCAAAGGGAGAATGCTGTTTTCCATATTATAGGGAATGCAATTAATACATTCCTTGCAGATGGCTGTCCTTTAGGTTATGAAATAATCTTATTAGAACGCTTAAAATTGAGATGACACACATTAGCTCCTCGGAGAAGCGCTAGCGGGTAGAAGACTATACCCGTGTAATGAAAATATTCATTCGACATAAAAAAACCCACGCCAATATCGCGTACACTGACGTGCTCCTCTTAGCTGATGTGTTTGGTGGCAGATACTGACCCCTGCTATGTTTACACAGCTCCTGCCTTCATACCTGAAGATGACAAATACTAGAGTTGATAACCTACAATGTATCTTTTTGGAAGGCATACGAGGAGGAATTTCGGTGATATGCAGACAACAAGCATTTAGAATGAAAAACTGATTGCAAGTTTGCTACTGTCATACAAACCTGAAAAGAGATGAAATGGATAGTACTTTACCCATGATACACCATGTGACTAGGTCGTTAAATCAAATTACATGCATAAACGAAAATTAGAAAAACGACGAAATGCTTGGTAAATTCAATGAGAATCACTAAAATGTAAAGAGTGTTGGAATATCTGTAAATGCACACACACACAAACACATTTCAGTGGATAGGTGAATATTTTCACAATTCTTTGGAAGTGGAAGGCACAATAACTGTAAAACATACTGTGACGAGAGAGAAAGTATAAAAATGTAGTGGGATGGTTGTAAAAAATCGCTTCAAAACAGAAAATTACAACGCAAATACTGAAAGATAGAAAAAAACGACTATTCGACGGTTATTCCAAACTGCTATCTCACGCTCTTTTCAGATTTCCTGGTTCTATAGTTCCCTGGTACGTAGCGCATAAGTGTGGGTGTAGTTGGCTATTTTTCGTTGCAAACACAAGTTGTTTTCACTATTAGTTATTTTTCCTGCATGAGAATACACATTTCTATACTACATTGCGTACACACGGATGGACGAATATCACAAAATACTTTGCATATAGAAAACATCAGCAAAGAACCACAGAAGTTTGGAAATTTAAAATCTGAAAACTCAGTGTTTATAAGAAAACAACAATATTTTCAGTACTTCCATGAAAAGTTGAGTCCCAGAATCGATCCGCTAGACCTGACTTTGCATTCTCTGACTTCAACCACCAATAAAACGTAATGTGAGCTCTCTCGTCGGTTATCCCAACCCGCTATCTCTTTTCAGAGTTTCTGGCCCCCTCGGTACGTTTGAATAAGCGCATAAGTGTGGGTGAAAATGGCTATTTTTCGCTGCAAACACAAGTTTTTCGACAAAGATAGGGTGTTTCACTACAATCTAACATGGGATTTCATGTGTGTTTAGTTATTTTTCCTGCATGAGAATATTTCTAATCCTTCTCATAGACAGCAGGTTAGTTACTTCGGATCTAACAAAGCCAAGGTTTGAGATCCATAGTAAGACATGAACGTTTGTGTTGTTTTCCTACCATGATCCCGACATCCTCTCACCCCCTTCTACTGGGTCGTATGAAAAAATCCTGTAACTGTTACGACAATTAGCTGCGTGAAGGCGTATTTATTTTTAAAGCAAAGACACACTAATTTCGGACTCGCTAGCTAGAGAATGATATATTAACTTGCTAAAGTTTGATTTTAATGATCAGATAGTGTATACATCACCACTTTTTTAGTTCATACTAATATCTTCTAACTTTCAAAGGAAATATTGTCTCATTATAAGCGATTTCATACAAAGAGATGCGCACTCTATGCTTCACATTTAAATCTATAGAGATAACGATCACTGCCCGTGGAACACATCTGTGAAAAACACGCTATGATAGGGTTTGAGGAAGATTTTTAGTCCATGGGGGTGCTGCACTGCAGGAAAGCACATTATCTTTGAGATCAGAACCTACATGAAAGTTATACTGTTTGGGTTTGAGAAAGATTCTTTAGTTCACGGGACACCGCATGAATAAGTGCATAAGTGTGGGTGAAGACGGCTATTTTTCGCTGCAAACACAAGTTTTTCGACAAAGATAGGGTGTTTCACTACAATCTAACACGGGATTTCATGTGTGTTTAGTTATTTTTCCTGCATGAGAATATTTCTAATCTATCTCATAGACAGCAGGTTAGTTACTTCTGATCTAACAAAGCCAAGGTCTGAGATCCATAGTAAGACATGAATGTTTGTGTTGTTTTCCTACCAAGGTCCCGACATCCTCTCACATGAAATATTACTGTACTAGGATCTAGAAAAATCACTATTCATTACATTAATTTTTTTATTACATTCATATATTTCAACCTATTTTCTTGTCAAGAGCTAAAATTATTTGATGAATGAACGACAAAATATCTTCAAATGCAGTGGACGCATGACAGAATAACTTCAAAATAAGTTCCAATAGCTGAAAAAACAACTGTAAAAAATTAGATAAATACACACCGGGAAAGACAGAATTGCTTTCAAAACATTAAAATACCTTAAATGTGTGGCTGAATCACCACCAAATATCTCCAGCACACTTTTAAAGGAAATATTGTCTCATTATAAGCGATTTCATACAAAGAGATACGCACTCTATGCTTCACATTTAAATCTATAGAGATAACGATCACTGCCCATGGAACACATCTGTGAAAAAACACGCTACGATTGGGTTTGAGAAAGATTTTTAGCCCATGGGGGTGCTGCACTGCAAGAAGGCACATTATCTTTGATATCAGAACGTACGTGAAAGTTATACTGTTTGGGTTTGAGAAAGATTCTTTAGTTCACAGGGCACAGCATTACACTAAAGCACACTGTCTTCTACGTATGTCTGTCTGTATGTTTGTTTCTCTCTCTCTCTCTCTGTGTGTGTGTGTGTGTGTTTGTGTCTATGTGTAAATATGTATGTTACTACGAAATGTGTGTACGTGTAGATGTGTGCATATATGTCAAGATGTAACTGTGTCTGCATGTTTGTTTCTCTCTAGGTGTGTGTGTGTGTGTTTCAGTGAATCGTGTATGTGTGCGTATGTGAGTGTGTGTATGTTCATGTATGTTAATATGTTTCTTTATATGTATATGTTTTCGTGCGTATGTGTTAAGATGTCTGTGTGCACATAGTCGTTTCTCTGTATGTGTATACGTCTTCATGTTTGTCTCTCTCTGTGTGTGTTAAAGTGTCTGTATGTGTTTCATCTTTATGTGTATATGTTATCGTATATGTGTGTGTGTGTGTGTTTGTTCACGTGCAAGAATAAACATATTGTCTTACGGACACTTGCTTGCTACAGAAGAAGCTAACAATTTAAAACGAGACTAGTGGTTATGCAAAATATTTCATGTGTGCGTATGTGAGTGTGTGTATGTTGATGCATGTTAATATGTTTCTTTATATGTATATGTTTTCGTGCGTATGTGTTAAGATGTCTGTGTGCATATATTCGTTTCTTTGTATGTCTATACGTCTTCATGTTTGTTTCTCTCTCTCTCTGTGCGTGTGTGTGTGTGTTAAAGTGTCTGTATGTGTTTCATCTTTATGTGCATATGTTATCGTATGTGTGTGTGTGTTTGTTCACATGCAAGAATAAACGTATTGTCTTACGGACACTTTCTTGCTACAGAAGAAGCTAACAATTTTAAACGAGAGTTGTGGCTATGCAAAATATTTCATCACAGATCTTAACTTGAATACTCATATTTCAGGAGATGTAAGGCTTTTTCTTCAGCACGTTCGAATATTTTTTGAACACGACTGTCTTACGTTACGTCTTACGTTTCCTGTCAGATGTCTCGTAACGAACAAATCGTGTGTGTGTGTGTGTTCTGCTAATACAGAAGAGGACATTCAACCGAGAATATTTCAAACTTAGAATAATACGACATCCTGATGCGTTAAGAACGAAGTGGAGGGATACTAACAGCTGAAACACGACCTGAAGCGATCGAAATCCTGTTGTTTCGCGCAAGGGGACTACTACTGAAAAAATCCAGTAGTTTAAAAAAAGAGGCCTCTTTTTTGAAACAAGGATTTTTTACGTTTTATCACCCTTCGTCCCCTTGCGCGAAACAACAGGATTTCGATCGCTTCAGGTCGTGTTTCAGCTGTTAGTATCCCTCCACTTCGTTCTTAACGCATCAGGATGTCGTATTATTCTAAGTTTGAAATATTCTCGGTTGAATGTCCTCTTCTGTATTAGCAGAACACACACACACACACACACGATTTGTTCGTTACGAGACATCTGACAGGAAACGTAAGACGTAACGTAAGACAGTCGTGTTCAAAAAATATTCGAACGTGCTGAAGAAAAAGCCTTACATCTCCTGAAATATGAGTATTCAAGTTAAGATCTGTGATGAAATATTTTGCATAGCCACAACTCTCGTTTTAAATTGTTAGCTTCTTCTGTAGCAAGAAAGTGTCCGTAAGACAATACGTTTATTCTTGCATGTGAACAAACACACACACATACGATAACATATGCACATAAAGATGAAACACATACAGACACTTTAACACACACACACACGCACAGAGAGAGAGAGAAACAAACATGAAGACGTATAGACATACAAAGAAACGAATATATGCACACAGACATCTTAACACATACGCACGAAAACATATACATATAAAGAAACATATTAACATGCATCAACATACACACACTCACATACGCACACATGAAATATTTTGCATAACCACTAGTCTCGTTTTAAATTGTTAGCTTCTTCTGTAGCAAGCAAGTGTCCGTAAGACAATATGTTTATTCTTGCACGTGAACAAACACACACACACACACATATACGATAACATATACACATAAAGATGAAACACATACAGACACTTTAACACACACAGAGAGAGACAAACATGAAGACGTATACACATACAGAGAAACGACTATGTGCACACAGACATCTTAACACATACGCACGAAAACATATACATATAAAGAAACATATTAACATACATGAACATACACACACTCACATACGCACACATACACGATTCACTGAAACACACACACACACACCTAGAGAGAAACAAACATGCAGACACAGTTACATCTTGACATATATGCACACATCTACACGTACACACATTTCGTAGTAACATACATATTTACACATAGACACAAACACACACACACACACACACAGAGAGAGAGAGAGAAACAAACATACAGACAGACATACGTAGAAGACAGTGTGCTTTAGTGTAATGCTGTGCCCTGTGAACTAAAGAATCTTTCTCAAACCCAAACAGTATAACTTTCACGTACGTTCTGATATCAAAGATAATGTGCCTTCTTGCAGTGCAGCACCCCCATGGGCTAAAAATCTTTCTCAAACCCAATCGTAGCGTGTTTTTTCACAGATGTGTTCCATGGGCAGTGATCGTTATCTCTATAGATTTAAATGTGAAGCATAGAGTGCGTATCTCTTTGTATGAAATCGCTTATAATGAGACAATATTTCCTTTAAAAGTGTGCTGGAGATATTTGGTGGTGATTCAGCCACACATTTAAGGTATTTTAATGTTTTGAAAGCAATTCTGTCTTTCCCGGTGTGTATTTATCTAATTTTTTACAGTTGTTTTTTCAGCTATTGGAACTTATTTTGAAGTTATTCTGTCATGCGTCCACTGCATTTGAAGATATTTTGTCGTTCATTCATCAAATAATTTTAATATGTTTATTCTTGCACGTGAACAAACACACACACACACACACATATACGATAACATATACACATAAAGATGAAACACATACAGACACTTTAACACACACAGAGAGAGACAAACATGAAGACGTATACACATACAGAGAAACGACTATGTGCACACAGACATCTTAACACATACGCACGAAAACATATACATATAAAGAAACATATTAACATACATGAACATACACACACTCACATACGCACACATACACGATTCACTGAAACACACACACACACACCTAGAGAGAAACAAACATGCAGACACAGTTACATCTTGACATATATGCACACATCTACACGTACACACATTTCGTAGTAACATACATATTTACACATAGACACAAACACACACACACACACACACAGAGAGAGAGAGAGAAACAAACATACAGACAGACATACGTAGAAGACAGTGTGCTTTAGTGTAATGCTGTGCCCTGTGAACTAAAGAATCTTTCTCAAACCCAAACAGTATAACTTTCACGTACGTTCTGATATCAAAGATAATGTGCCTTCTTGCAGTGCAGCACCCCCATGGGCTAAAAATCTTTCTCAAACCCAATCGTAGCGTGTTTTTTCACAGATGTGTTCCATGGGCAGTGATCGTTATCTCTATAGATTTAAATGTGAAGCATAGAGTGCGTATCTCTTTGTATGAAATCGCTTATAATGAGACAATATTTCCTTTAAAAGTGTGCTGGAGATATTTGGTGGTGATTCAGCCACACATTTAAGGTATTTTAATGTTTTGAAAGCAATTCTGTCTTTCCCGGTGTGTATTTATCTAATTTTTTACAGTTGTTTTTTCAGCTATTGGAACTTATTTTGAAGTTATTCTGTCATGCGTCCACTGCATTTGAAGATATTTTGTCGTTCATTCATCAAATAATTTTAGCTCTTGACAAGAAAATAGGTTGAAATATATGAATGTAATAAAAAAATTAATGTAATGAATAGTGATTTTTCTAGATCCTAGTACAGTAATATTTCATGTGAGAGGATGTCGGGACCTTGGTAGGAAAACAACACAAACATTCATGTCTTACTATGGATCTCAGACCTTGGCTTTGTTAGATCAGAAGTAACTAACCTGCTGTCTATGAGATAGATTAGAAATATTCTCATGCAGGAAAAATAACTAAACACACATGAAATCCCGTGTTAGATTGTAGTGAAACACCCTATCTTTGTCGAAAAACTTGTGTTTGCAGCGAAAAATAGCCGTCTTCACCCACACTTATGCACTTATTCATGCGGTGTCCCGTGAACTAAAGAATCTTTCTCAAACCCAAACAGTATAACTTTCATGTAGGTTCTGATCTCAAAGATAATGTGCTTTCCTGCAGTGCAGCACCCCCATGGACTAAAAATCTTCCTCAAACCCTATCATAGCGTGTTTTTCACAGATGTGTTCCACGGGCAGTGATCGTTATCTCTATAGATTTAAATGTGAAGCATAGAGTGCGCATCTCTTTGTATGAAATCGCTTATAATGAGACAATATTTCCTTTGAAAGTTAGAAGATATTAGTATGAACTAAAAAAGTGGTGATGTATACACTATCTGATCATTAAAATCAAACTTTAGCAAGTTAATATATCATTCTCTAGCTAGCGAGTCCGAAATTAGTGTGTCTTTGCTTTAAAAATAAATACGCCTTCACGCAGCTAATTGTCGTAACAGTTACAGGATTTTTTCATACGACCCAGTAGAAGGGGGTGAGAGGATGTCGGGATCATGGTAGGAAAACAACACAAACGTTCATGTCTTACTATGGATCTCAAACCTTGGCTTTGTTAGATCCGAAGTAACTAACCTGCTGTCTATGAGAAGGATTAGAAATATTCTCATGCAGGAAAAATAACTAAACACACATGAAATCCCATGTTAGATTGTAGTGAAACACCCTATCTTTGTCGAAAAACTTGTGTTTGCAGCGAAAAATAGCCATTTTCACCCACACTTATGCGCTTATTCAAACGTACCGAGGGGGCCAGAAACTCTGAAAAGAGATAGCGGGTTGGGATAACCGACGAGAGAGCTCACATTACGTTTTATTGGTGGTTGAAGTCAGAGAATGCAAAGTCAGGTCTAGCGGATCGATTCTGGGACTCAACTTTTCATGGAAGTACTGAAAATATTGTTGTTTTCTTATAAACACTGAGTTTTCAGATTTTAAATTTCCAAACTTCTGTGGTTCTTTGCTGATGTTTTCTATATGCAAAGTATTTTGTGATATTCGTCCATCCGTGTGTACGCAATGTAGTATAGAAATGTGTATTCTCATGCAGGAAAAATAACTAATAGTGAAAACAACTTGTGTTTGCAACGAAAAATAGCCAACTACACCCACACTTATGCGCTACGTACCAGGGAACTATAGAACCAGGAAATCTGAAAAGAGCGTGAGATAGCAGTTTGGAATAACCGTCGAATAGTCGTTTTTTTCTATCTTTCAGTATTTGCGTTGTAATTTTCTGTTTTGAAGCGATTTTTTACAACCATCCCACTACATTTTTATACTTTCTCTCTCGTCACAGTATGTTTTACAGTTATTGTGCCTTCCACTTCCAAAGAATTGTGAAAATATTCACCTATCCACTGAAATGTGTTTGTGTGTGTGTGCATTTACAGATATTCCAACACTCTTTACATTTTAGTGATTCTCATTGAATTTACCAAGCATTTCGTCGTTTTTCTAATTTTCGTTTATGCATGTAATTTGATTTAACGACCTAGTCACATGGTGTATCATGGGTAAAGTACTATCCATTTCATCTCTTTTCAGGTTTGTATGACAGTAAAGCAAACTTGCAATCAGTTTTTCATTCTAAATGCTTGTTGTCTGCATATCACCGAAATTCCTCCTCGTATGCCTTCCAAAAAGATACATTGTAGGTTATCAACTCTAGTATTTGTCATCTTCAGGTATGAAGGCAGGAGCTGTGTAAACATAGCAGGGGTCAGTATCTGCCACCAAACACATCAGCTAAGAGGAGCACGTCAGTGTACGCGATATTGGCGTGGGTTTTTTTATGTCGAATGAATATTTTCATTACACGGGTATAGTCTTCTACCCGCTAGCGCTTCTCCGAGGAGCTAATGTGTGTCATCTCAATTTTAAGCGTTCTAATAAGATTATTTCATAACCTAAAGGACAGCCATCTGCAAGGAATGTATTAATTGCATTCCCTATAATATGGAAAACAGCATTCTCCCTTTGAATTTCATAGAAACAAATTCTTAATGGAACAATAATGCTACTTTTCATCGTCTGATAACAGTAGGAGATTTGCGTGCGCTTTAAATCTGAATGGTGTGATGTAGTGTGGGAACATCTCTTTCTCGTATCCAGACAGAAATGTTAATTTTTTCGAATTTAGATATTTGATTTATTGTTAAAGGGAAAATTAGACCTGATGTGTTTTCTTCTAAATGTATATAGTTGTTAAGGTGTTCAGTGTTTCCTATTGCAGGATACAAAGTGGCTAAAACAGACAAAACATTTTTTGTCGGAATTACATACATTAACAATAGCACGTTTTCATTAGTAATTCTCTAGGAGTAGGGATATAACTAGGTCCCGCAAGAGGCCAATGTTCATTTCACTATGGAGTACAGTATCCACTATGTTCTCCTTCAAATGAGGTCTTGATCTTCTTGCACATTGAATCCGATTCTCTGTTTAGGGATGATGTAGGAAGACTTGTGACACAGTTACTTCGGAAAAACGGGGTGCAGTGTTCGAAGGGGAGGCTTTTCGCCTGAAGCGCACTTGCACTGTAAGGTACCATTTAATAACTATTTTAAACTTTGTCCACTAAATTATTTTTCTGATCGTAATACATGCAATTGAATTTCGTTGAAACATATTTCTTCCCGACACTGTACCATAATTGTGTATTCTTATGGAAGTTGAGTGATTCAAGTCACTGGTTCATTTCTAACAATAGTTTTTCAAGTAAGCTGAAATCTGGAGATGTTTTAGCACGAAATCAGTTTGGGTTCTTCCCAGTATTTTCCCAGTGATACCCCATTATTTAATTAGTTTTTATTTTTAATGAAGGAAATCGTTTTACCAGTAGCAAATATTGTCGAGCGGATAGCAGGGCTAGAGTTGAGATTTATCTCCGCAAAAATCCGCGCCCTGGCGATGACGCTTCAGCTATCGGCACTGAGGTAGCGCGTTCAAATACGGCGACGAAAGCCAATATTTTTTTAAATACAGGAGACGTACTAAAAATAGTATGGACGTTGGATGACACCGATTAAATGCGCAAAAACTGATTTGGTTTAAAGAGGGGAGGGCTTAAAATATAGGTGGATCAATAGGTGGGTCTATGAAGAGGGGAGGGCTTAAAATATGAGTTAAACAGGGGAAAAACAAGAAAATTCGAGAAGGGGACTTAAAATATAGGTCAACCATGGGGTCTATGAAGAGGACTTAAAATATGGTCGGTTGCGACATAGGGGTCAAAGTCCAATCTGAGAAGGCAATGTGGATTCTAGGAAACATCTATTTTTAAACCTTATCAGTGTCAAATGCAGACACAGTGAAGCGCTGGACATTTGACCTTTTGACCTTCCAGCTTATAAAGGATTGCACCATATCGTGTGATGTGGCGAAAGTGTTGTTGCTACCCACGGATAAACGATCTGAAGGATGTCTACAGGAAACGTACGATTTCCGATATACTGATAACGGACTTGGGAAAACTTTTAGCCTGTTGAACGTCTATTGCAAGGTAGATCTTATATACAAGTCCTACGAATAATTTAAACCAAATTTTATTAATTTTTCTGTGAAACAGTTACTGTGTCATTCTTCTAGTAAAATACGTGGACCTTGGATCCGATGAGGCTTTTTCCCGAAATTAACGTGGAGGTACGCTAGCGATGGAATGATTTTTTTTTTCCCCGATTAAACTGATTTATTACGAGCGCTGGATGATTTTAATAAAGGTGAGTGAGAGTTTTTATTTACTAGGGGGTCGATTAACGGGTTTGGAAAAAATAAATACCGAAGTAGTTTTAATAAAAGGGAATCGTTCAACAGTCCTGGTAAAATGAACACCGAAAGATTTTTAATAGAGGTCACTTTTAATAGAAAGGGTTTTAATTAATAAGAATACAACTTTGAGAGTTGATTTTCACAATTGAGACTTGTGTCATCCTTTACTGCGGAATTATTCTGAGACTTGTAATCCGAGGGAAGGAGGGGGCTTAAAATATAGGTAGGGTTTAAAATATAGGTCAACCAGGAGGGTCTGCAAAATCCAGGGTTTAAAATATAGGTGAGTCTTAAATAAAGAAAAATCGAGACTATTCGAGAAGGAGAGCTTAAAATATAGGTGTGTCAACCAGGGAGTTTGCAAAATCGAGGTTTTAAAATAAAAGGTGAGTCTGAAATATAGGTCAACCATGTGGTTTGCAAAATCCATGACTTAAAATATAGGTAGGGCTTAAAATATAGGTCAACCAGGGGGTTTGCAAGTGGAGGGTTTAAAATATAAGCCAACCATTGGGGGGTCTGAAATAAAGAAAAATCGAGACTATTCGAGAAGGGGAGCTTAAAATATAGGTCAACCAGGGGGGTGGGGTCTATGAAGAGGGCTTAAAATGAAAGGTGAATCTGAAATAAAGAATAATCGAGACTATTCGAGAAGGAGGGCTTAAAATATAGCTCAACCATGGGGGTTTGCAAAATCGAGGTTTTAAAGTAAAAGGTAAGTCTGAAATAAAGAAAAATCGAGACTATTCGAGAAGGGGAGCTTAAAATATAGGTAGGGCTTAAAATATAGGTCAACCAGGGGGGTGGGGTCTATGAAGAGGACTTAAAATGAAAGGTGAGTCTGAAATAAAGAATAATCGAGACTATTCGAGAAGGGGAGCTTAAAATATAGCTCAACCAGGGGGGTGGGGTCTATGAAGAGGGCTTAAAATAAAAGGTGAGTCTGAAATAAAGAAAAATCGAGACTATTCGAGAAGGGGAGTTTAAAATATAGCTCAACCATGGGGGTTTGCAAAATCGAGGTTTTAAAATAAAAGGTAAGTCTGAAATAAAGAAAAATCGAGACTATTCGAGAAGGGGAGCTTAAAATATAGGTAGGGCTTAAAATATAGGTCAACCAGGGGGGTGGGGTCTATGAAGAGGACTTAAAATGAAAGGTGAGTCTGAAATAAAGAATAATCGAGACTATTCGAGAAGGGGAGCTTAAAATATAGCTCAACCAGGGGGGTGGGGTCTATGAAGAGGGCTTAAAATAAAAGGTGAGTCTGAAATAAAGAAAAATCGAGACTATTCGAGAAGGGGAGTTTAAAATATAGGTGGGTCAACCAGAGGGTTTTCAAAATCGAGGTTTTAAAATAAAAGGTGAGTCTGAAATATAGGTAAACCATGTGGTTTGCAAAATCCATGACTTAAAATATATGTAGGGCTTAAAATATAGGTCAACCAGGGGGTTTGCAAAATCGAGGTTTTAAAATAAAAGGTGAGTCTGAAATAAAGAAAAATCGAGACTATTCGAGAAGGAGGACTTAAAATTAGAGTTAAAAACTAGATAGCACAAGGGGTTAAAAGGGGGAGGAATTTTTAATTATGAATTATTAATTATGAATTATTAATACCACGACAGTTGCTACGCCAGGGTCAATTTCCTGTTGATTGCAACATAAACGCCAGAAGGCAACGTGGCCCAGCACAGGTCAATTTCCGGTCGGTGACGTCATAGGGGGGGAAAGCACTGTGCAAAGGGGTAACCGTCGGGTGTGATTAAACTACTCTCTTCAAACGAAAAAAAAATCGGACCAGTTTTAGAGGCAAAAGTTTCAAAAAACAATTGAAAAAATAAGAATAAGTCGTCTGATTCCAATTTTACTAAAAGAGGCGATGTGTACAAAAGTTTTGCAGCGTAAAAAAAAAGATAATCCTGGTTTCTTAGGCAAAAATTTAAGAAAGTTCACAGTGGTATTCACAAAAATATTAAGAAAGTTCATACTACAAAACTATTTAAAATTTCGTAGTGTATTACAGAATGGGTTACAGGTATTATAAAGAAAATGTAGTTTTGAGCCTAATTATAACAGGAAAAGTAGCTCCACTTTGTGATCTGTCTGCCTGTGTGTGCATATTGTTTTCGTATTTCGAAATATTATTAAAAATTCTTTTTGATTAGATAGGTATTGATGAAATATTGCAATCGCACTTTTCCCGAATGTTTCAATAACGTCCTATAATGGCGAAAAAAGTGTGAAAATGCCACAATATTTAACAAACATTGCCAACGATATGTTTATGATAGAAATTTGAAATTTGCATGATAGATTATGGTGGTTACATAGTTTACATTGGCAGCAATGATTTGCTTCGTGCTTTCAAAATATAGCTGGGAAAATGCAATTTTTTGCTTAATGAGAAACTCCATTTATGTGGTAAAGGTACTAATAAAATATTAATGCCTGCATTTTTCCAATCATCCATTACATCAAATTTCTAATATGAGAGGAATGTAAAGATCGAAAATATAAACTTCATTCTTTTTGAAAACGAATATCCCTTTTTCACCAGATGCGATACGTATTCTTCTAGTTGCTAATTGTGTTCCATTTCCTTCTCTCGTAAGTTATATGGAAAAATTACGAAATTTATCGATCTAAAGATTTTTATTATCAGAATGTCGAAGTGTATTTTTCTTCTTATTTGGGAAGGTGGGCAATGTTGCCTCTCTGTAAATGTTACTAGCAATCAGCTAAGCTATTTAGTTGAAATTTATATCGAAGAATATTTTGAGATGAATTATATCCTTTTATGGGCTTTATGGCAAACTTACTGGAAACTGTCAGAAGGGGGGGGGGGGAATATTTCTAGCGTGTCAAGTATGGCATGCTACGTTGATAGTGAATTTATAATTTCCTGTCCTAAATTTCCAGATACATTTCTCATTAATTATTAGTGTATTCCTTCAAAACCTAAAAGAATATAATACTCATTGTAAAAACTGGAGTAACATGGAAATTAGTGCCTAAAAGTAGCAAGGTGAGTGTTTGGTTTAGTTGGTAGTGTTGGAAGCCTCTACTCTATAGTTTCCAGGTTCGAGTCCCAAATATAGCAGCGTTGAGATTTATTTCCATTAAATCCAAAGCCTTCATTTGGTAAGATAGCAGAATCGATGGGCTTGGAACCATGAATTTCTACGGTTGCGACGAAACGCCGTGGTCCGTGTGGAGGAAAACCACACTCTGTCCACTTTTATTGATGGCCTTGAAGGGAGGTTTCCATCTGTCTCTTAACAACTGTGCAAAGAGTCTTCTTTATACTACCCATGTATGAGCCTTTGAGGTCCTTATTACTTGGCATTTAGCTAATTGTGTGCACAAGAGTGCGACTGAGCGGTAAATAACTCAACTAAAGGTATCTGCGGTAGAGTGATTTTATAAAATGATTATAATTTGATATAATTTTATAAAATGATTTATAAAATGATACATATTTTATAAAACTCAACTAAAGGTATCTGCTGTAGAGTGTTAAACCTAAGACTTAACCGCCCCCAAGTGCTGAGTAAAATAGCTTTGTCTCTTTACAATTTAATTGGTTCCTAATCAGAGGTACACGAATTTGCACATCGTACAATAATTTATTAGGGTATAATAATCTTTCATCTATGAATTTTCATTATTACTGCAGTGCGCGTAACTAATAACCAAAGGGACGTGGGTTCGAATCCCTGATGAGGCATGGATCTTTCTTTTCCTGTGTTGTCTTTCTACTGATGTTTCGCCTTCATCCCAGTTCTCCATAGTGTATTATGCGTAATAACAGGCTTCTCTCACATCTCTGTGACAGGCTGCTCTAATAATTTAATATTTCATTTATTTTTAGAGTGCTATATATAATACTAACTACCTAAGCTTTATGAGAGAATTTTCTAGGATCACGTTTTCGGCATGTTCGCACAAAACTTATGTTATATATAACATATTTATATAGGCTTTGGTTAGTATTGAAAAAAAAAGTGGGTTGGTGAAGGAAAAGTGGGATGGAACTTTTCGGAATGTCGCCATTTGCAGTAATATATCCATTGCCGATTTAGATAGAGCATTTCATGATGTGAAAGGAAAGCATATTCGTAGGTAAAGTAAAATTTTAGTGTATAGTGTTTCATTGAAGATAAATTAGTCATCATAACACGCGACTCTTTAATTCTATATTTTCCACATAATTCACTCAATATTTAGGGTTATAGAAATTTAAATATTTAACAAGCTCATTGTATCAGAAATCTATTCCAGAAGTACATTAAAACTATGTAATAATTTTACATAGGTCGGATCTACAAAAAAAATTTGGGAAGAACAATTAACTGGATCGAACCGGAAAAGAAATAAAAGATGGAAAATAACTGAATTGGTGTTTCAGTATAAAATTGCCACTCCGTTGCAGTGGTCTTAATTTTTTTTTGAAAAATCGTGTTACATATTTATTTTATATTATTTTCATCTCCAATCCGGTTACTAACATTCTGAAGATGAGGGAAAGAGGGACATGCCCTCCCCTCCACCCAAATAATAAATGAAAATGAATGAAAAATAATATGAAACAAATATGTAACCAATTTTATAAAATAATTGTTTATTTTGGAAGTTTGTATAAACAATTATTCTCTATTAGTAAATATTATATAAGTTCCTTACGCATTGCTTCTGTTAAATATTCCAGCATATGCAACTCCTTAAATAATAAGAGAATATTATTGAAATTTAAGAATTAGCTCCACTAAATGTAGATCATCATTTTTTTTTGCTGTAACATTTTACCATAAAATCTTATGTTTTAAATTAGAAAGCTTAAAAAATGTTAGCATTCTGTTAATAAAATGTGGAAATTCTTTTATATTGTTGTCTAAGCATTATATATATAGGTAGGTACTGAACAGAAAAAACGTTTCATGTTATTTGAATATGAAGTCATATTCAGATATCAGTAACTTCTTAAGTAATATTAATATGGACAAAATATGACTATTGTTATACTTGAGGTCTCTATCATATCTCTTTAAATGTTTAATTATTCACAAATAATTGTTCAGTATCCAAATAATTTTGTAAGCTGGAAAATGTACTCAATTAAAACCTGAAAAATTAATTCAACATATTAAAATGAAAAACAAACATTCTGTAAACTTTAATAAAATGTATATTTTAGCTGCATATGTAACGATTGAACAATATATGAATTTTTAATGACTTTTGGTTAACAAGGTAAGTTAACGTTAAATATTCCAGATTCTATAACTCACTGAATATTAAAAATATCAAGAGTAGGTATTTAGGCAGACCGCAGTCAGATCTTCAAACGTGATTGCCAATAATCACATTTTTCCATAAAAAGCTCTTTTAAGAAATTGTAGAGTTGTGAATTTGATTCCCTCTTGATCAAACATTTAGCAATTTCAATTGTTTCTACTTTCTGTTGAGAACCTATCAATGCATGAATATATTACTCAGTCCTAAGACGTTTTTCTCTTCCCTTCAAATCCGAAAAAATTATTCTATGTTTCCTTTGCTCTTTGCCGAAATATAAGTTTCAATAAAGCAATAAACAACCCACATTCTGCAGTCGACTCTTAGACTCCCCCTGTTGGCTGGAGGGATGCAGGCAGTTTGTCAATTAGATGTTAATAGATGGTCGTTTGAACCCTCTGAGCGGGAGATGCACAAAGAGGGGAGGGAGAGTTCACCCGTTCAACCTACCTTCTCCCTGGCCGATGGGCCGGTTTGGTAGCGAAAGGGATTCGACCGGTACGGCCGGAACGGTAGCGAAAGGGTTAAACCCGTGAAGCCAAAGCTAATCGGTCAAGACCACTTTCATGATTTAATTAACGGAATCAATTCGTGTAGTATAACGTTCTGTTGGAAAAAGGATGATTTTTTTCAAAATATTGAATAGTAACCAACCGATCCCAGTATCATATCAGTTTTGAACCCGTCAAGCCAAAGCTAATGGGTCAAAACCTCTTTCATGATTTAATTAACGGAATTAATTTTTGCAGTAAAACTTTTTATTGGAAAAAGAATGTTTTTTTCAAAATATTAGATATTAACCAACCGAACCCAATGTTATATCACTTTTAAACCCGTGAAGCCAAATCTAAAGGGTCAAGACCACTTTCATGAATTAATTAACGGAATTAATTCATGTAGTATAACGTTCTCTTGGAAAAGGATGATTTTTTTTTTAAATATGAGATATTCACCATCCGAGTCCAGTGTTACATCAATTTTAAACACTTGAAAACAAAGCTAATGGGTCAAGACCATTTTCATGATTTAAATAACAGAATTAATTCCTGTAGTAGTATAACGTTCTGTTGGAGAAGAAATGTTTTTTTTTTTTTTCAATATTAGATATTAACCAACCGAGCCCAGTATTATATCAGTTTAATCCCGTTAAACCAAAGCTAATGGGTTAAAACGACTTTCATGAGTTAATTATCGGAATTAATTCCACTAGTATAACGTTTTGTTGGAAAAGGAATGATTTCTTTGAAAATATTAGATATTAACCAACCGAGCCCAGTATTGTATCAGTTTTAAACCCGTGAAGCCAAAACTAATGATTTAAGACCACTTTTATGATTTAATTAACGGAATTAATTCCTGTAGTATAACGTTCTGTTGGAAAAAGAATAATTTTTTGCAAATATTAGATATTAACGAACCGAGCCCAGTATTATTCAGTTTTAAACCCGTGAAGCCGAAGCTAATGGGTCGAGACCATTTTTATGATTTAATTAACTGAATTGATTCCTGTAGTCTAACGTTCTGTTGGGAAAAGAATGATTTTTTTTTTAAATATTAGATATTAACCAACAGAGCCCAGTATTATATCAGTTCCAAACCTGTGATGCCAAAGCTAATGGGTCAAGATCACTTTCGTGATTTAATTAACTGAACTATGTCCTGTAATATAACGTTCCACTGGAAAAAGAAATATTTTTTGGAAATATTAGATATTTACCAAACGAGCCAAGAATTATATGTTTTAAATCCATGAAACCAAAGCTAATTGGTTAAGACTACTTTAATGATTTAATTAACAGAATTAATTTCGGTAGTATAACTTGGTTGGAAAAAATAATTAATTTTTTGAAGACGTTAAATATTAACTGTAGTAGCATAAATGACAGTTCTGGAACAGTAAAAGGGGCTCGAGATTTCAATAAAAATCCATGGGAAAAGTTATGGCGCATAAGGTAAAATGTATGTTTCTTGTGGAGTTTTGTGAAAATATGTGTGAAAATTAGGAAAAACGGGGGTGATTTTTAGCATGTGAAACTCTAATTTAAGTTTTTTTGGGGAACATGAGGTTTAAACTAATTTGAGAATTAGTTTAAATGTGTCAGTTTGAAGTGAGGTGTGTATGAGATAAAAAATGATGTGTTTTGTTGAGTTATCGTACACTTACTGGATTATTCGGTTGTAAAAGTCATGTAAATCGGTGTTTCTTTTGGTTTTTTCTGAAAATATGTGTGAAAATCGGAAAAAAACCGGGTGTTGCATGTGAAAAAAATTATTTAAGGTTTTTGGCCAGACGAGATTTAAACTAATTTTTTTAATAATTTTCAGAAAAAATGAGATATGTGTGAAAGAGATAAAAAAAAGGTGTGGTTTGTTGAATTATCATACACTTCACTGGATTATTTGGTTGTAAAATACCAGGTAAATCGGAGAATTTGACAAAGTCAGACAGTTTTGCGAAATTTGTTTGAAACATATGACAAAATCAACTGGTAAGTAGTGTCCTGACACCCTAGCACCCCCCACTAGTGCTTTCCCTATGACGTCACAAGCCACGCCCACTTCCGGTAACGCCCCATATGACGTCACCGGCCACGCCCCTATGATGTAGCATGACGCAATCATGACTTAGCATGCCACGCCCCTTTATTAATAATTAATAATTCCTTCCCCCTTATTAAACAGCCCCCTTCCATCCCCCTTCCCCCCTCAGTGGCGCCATCTGGTGCCTGTGAAGCGTACTAATTCCCAAAAACCTTATTTTAATTCTAATTCTTCGATTTTTGATCCCCCTTTATAAAAAAAAATTCCTCCCCCTTATGAAAAAACCCCTGGTGCCATCTGTTGACAGTGAGACGTACTAATTTCTCCCAAAAAAACTTATTTTAACTCTAATTCCCCGATTTTTCTTTATTTCCCCATGGTTGACCTATATTTTAAGCCCTCCCTCCTTTTGCAGGCCCCCTGGTTGACTTATATTTTAAGTCCTACCTATATTTTAAGCCCCCTCCATCCCTCAGATCGGCAGATGCAAGACTCGGAATAATTGCATGGGTGGCAACGATCGGTTGTTGCAGGTCTCAGAATAATTGCGCAGAAAGGGATGATGCAAGCCTCAAAATAATTGCAAAACTTTCGATAGCAGTCACTCACAGAAAATCAACTCCCAAAGTTGTATGTTCCTTGTATTTATTCCTTATTAATTAAACACTCATTAAAATTGTCCTCCCCTTTTTTAAACCCCCTTATCAAAAGTTCACTCTATTAAAACTTCACTGATCACAAACTCCCATCCTTTACAAGTCCACTAAACTTAGAAAATCAACTGACAAAGTTGTACATTCCCTGTATTACCCATTTTTATTCCTTATTAATTAAACACTCAATAAAATTCCCCTTTATTAAACCCCCTTATCAAAAGTTCACTCTATTAAAACATCACTAATCACAAACTCCCATCCTTTACAAGTCCACTAAACTTAGAAAATGAACCCCAAAGTTGTATATTCCCTGTATTACGAATTTTTATTTCTTAGTAATTAAACACTTATCAAAAACCCTCCTTTATTAAAACTTCACAAACTCCCTCGTTATCCACGTTCATTTTTCCAAGTCCAGTAAAATTTGGAATGTCAACATTTTTGGAATTCGTCCTTTATCGAGTCATGCGTGTAGCAACAAGCAAGTCAGCGTATGTGTCAGGTCTCTTCTTATCGGAGGTGATGGGTCAAGAGGAATGTCACCACACGCTGTCTGCAGCACCGTATTTGCATCTGTTCCTGATAAGATCTGATTAATATCTACAAGCTTTATCCACGCCTGAGTGAGTGACGGCACTTATCGCTACACCATCAAAGAGTGAATGCCGATGGTATGCTATCCGCTTACATTTGCTAATGATAAACGAAAATATTTCGGATGACGCTTTAGCTCACGTGTTTACCCCAGAACGTATCTCACGAAGGGAAGCT
Source organism: Ryuthela nishihirai (assembly GCA_038380435.1). NCBI lineage: Eukaryota > Metazoa > Arthropoda > Arachnida > Araneae > Heptathelidae > Ryuthela > Ryuthela nishihirai. Next base: position 5,439,562 of record JAWZYU010000015.1, on the reverse strand, counting down.
TATCGGATGAAGGTTGGCCTTGATCGTGTCGAGAGATGTATCAAGGTCGTTTATGAGATAACATTTCCCTGTATATAAGCTCGCACCCCGCTTTCTTCGTCATTCCGTGCTTGCTGGTTAGAAAGCTATCAGAAGTTTTTACTCCTAGTTTGCTTAGTTTTTGCAACATGTCTACAATCCGTGAGTTTATCCAATCTTCTGAGATGGCTGGTGAAAGGAACCATGTAGCTCGTTCGTTTGAAGATCTTCCTGCCGTGGTATGTGTATTGGACGGTGCGTCCAAACGTCCTTCGTCACCTGAGACTCAAACATCAAACGTGTTCGTCGTCGCACTACGAAACTCTCATTAACGCACGCCGCCGTGCTTCATCCACCGCTGGGTAGGCTCGTCCCTACGTTCCTGCGAGCCCGTTAGATGGATCACTTCCGGGTTCTTCAAGCACTCGTCACGTCACATCTGCATTCTCTGTTCCGACTCTGAGTTCTCCAGTGCCTCACTACACCATCGATAACGTGAGATGTTTTAATTCAAAGAAGTTCAACACGCAATTCATTTCAAAGAGCGTCCGACTTGGTGGAATGGAAAACATTGAAGCACACGATTTCCTTCCAGTGCTACACTCCCTGCAGGAGAAAATGCTAAGTGATGTGGTTCCTGAAGGCGATTATAGTCACGTGCGTCTGTGCTTCAGATCGCCAGATTTAAAAAATGCTGTGAATTTAAGTTTGATCCGCCGTAATGAATTAACTGCTGAGCGATTCATGGCTGCGCTGGACCGTGTAATTCAATCTAATGAAGGAATCGGCCCCCATAGTCAATTGGAATTTGATTTTGTGTGCGCCGATTTGGAGCGTGTCGGTCGCGGAGGTAAACGTCGTGCACCTGAAAACCATAATCTCGTTGATATGGATACCTTGTTAAAAAATAAACAGTCTATCGTAAAGATCCCGAACAATGACGATACTTGTTTGGCCCGAGCTCTAGTGGTGGCTAGAGAACTGAATTTGAAAAAACGTGACTTGCCTAACAAATACAAACAAATCCGCCAATGCCAGTGTAAGCTGCAAACCATCGAAGCGCTTCAGTTACATCGAGAGGCAGGTGTTCCTCTCGGTCCGTGTGGGATACCGGAAGTCAGGCTGTTCCAATAGCATTTGTCACTGGCTCTCCGCATTGTGGTTTATTCGGTTGAAGACTGTTTCCTGCCTGTGTTTGTAGGCCCTGAGGCTCCCCAGAGTCTCTTTCTGCTTTACCATAATCATCATTTCGACGTGATCGCTACCCCTGCAGGACTTTTCGGTACGCAAAATTTCTGTACTACCTGTTTAAAGGCCTTCAACTATAATGCTCACGTTTGCCAAGGCACCTGCAACCAGTGTCTGACACCGAACATCGTGCATAGTGGAGACCCCCTTCTGTGCCCTAACTGTAGCATGTATTTGAGAGGCCCTGATTGCTTTCAAGCGCATCTACAGTTATCCTGCCAGCAACGTCATCACTGCACAAAGTGCCTGGACATTTACGATCCGAAGAAAAAACACATCTGCCGTGTAAACAGGCTTCTGTTTGTGGAGCCCCTGAAATTAAAACCCGTGGAACAAAATTATATTTACTTCGATGTGGAAACGGTTCAACTGACGGACGACGTCTTAAAACCTATCCTATGTGTGGCCACTTACAAAGTAGAAGACGAGTGGCATGTAATATCGTTTCCCGATGTGAATGAATTTATGGACTGGCTTCTCGGTGAAATAAAACCAGGCAAGCACCGCTTTACTAACACGACCGTCATAGCTCACAATTTCCGTGGCTTTGACGGAATGTTTGTCGTCGATTATCTTTATCCGCATCTACTGAAACCCGACCTTGTGTTTCAAGGTTCCAAGATTTTAGGAATTTTCCTCAACGGACTGAAAATACGTTTCATCGACAGTTTTTCATTTATCCAGGCACCGTTGAGGACATTTTCCAAAACCTTTGACGTAGAAACCGTGAAAGGGTTTTTCCCGTTCGACTTCGTCAGGGAAGAAAATTTGCAGTATGCGGGGTTTATTCCGGACGCCAGTTACTTTCGTCCTGAGGATATGAATGCTACTACAAGGGTCGAATTTGATGCTTGGTATGCCTCTGCTTCCCTCAAAGAATGGGACTATAAGCGCGAACTTCTCTTTTATTGCGAAGCCGATACAGTGTTACTGCAAAAGAGCTGTGAAAAATTTCGGCTCGATTTCATAGCCCTTACCGAAGTTGACCCATTCGCCCAAGACCTCACCAGTGCCGGCGCCTGTCAAAGGGTATATCGAGGAAAATTTTTACAGAAGAATGTGCTGGGTGTGTGTCCCCCACGAGGCTACTCAGCCAGCAACGACCGACAGTTGCTGAAAGCACTGGCCTGGGTGCAGTACGAAGCGGAGAAAAATAACCTTCAGATTCAAACGGCTCGTTCGCCTCAGGGTGAATTTAAATTCTCCAAATTTAAATTAGATGGTATTTGCCATGACACCCGTACCATCTACGAAGCGATGGGTTGCTGGCATCACGGCTGTGTGGAATGTTTTCGCCCCGAGGGCATCCAGTCTGCAGAGAAGAAACACTTTTCAGCTCTTTACAATCGAACTCTGGATCGTCTTCGAGCTATAAAACTCTTGATGCCCCAGTATAACATCAATGTCATGTGGGAGCACGAATTTGATCGTTTACTCCGTACGGATCCTGCAATGGCAACTGCCTATAAAAATATTGAGCCCATCAGAATGATCGGCGCTAGGGATTTTCTGTTTGGCGGCAGGACCGAGTGTTTCACGTGCTACGCTTCCGAGGACCAGGGCGTGGCCCTCGACTATTACGACGTGAATAGTTTATATCCTGCCGTCTGCAAAAAATCACCCTATGGAAAAGGACACCCCCGAAGGATCACGCAGGACTTCATCTATGACGTGGACTTTTACTTCGGGGTGATGCATGCCACCGTCCTTCCACCTGGTGATCTCTTCATCCCTGTGCTCCCGTTCAAGGACAACGGGAAGCTACTGTTTCCACTATGTAGGACCTGCGCTGAAGGACAACTGGCGCCACCGTGTACCCATACCGTGAATCAGCGTGTGTTGACCGGATCATGGTGCACCTTCGAAATATACACCGCTGTGAGAGCAGGGTATAAACTTCAGAAGATACATGATGTGTGGCACTTCGACACTGTGTGCAATACGATCCTGTGAGCAAAAAAGGGGGTATCTATGCTGGTTATATAGATACCTTCCTGGGTGTTAAACAGAAGTTACACTGGGTGTAAAACAGGTCCTGCCTCCAGACGTCAAAACAGACGCAGAAAAAGAGGCATTCTGCGAGGCTTTTTTTCAGGTGGAAGGGGTACGAATCCTTCCATCTGAAGTGAAGAACAACCCCATCTGGAGGCAAGTCTCCAAGATTTTTCTTAACTCTGCTTGGGGCAAGAATGCGGAGAATCTCACCCGGACCAACACCACCATAGTGAGCTGCCCGGTCCAATATATGGAGCTCTTATCAGATGCATCAAAAGTCATTACGGACATAGCACCAATCAACGTGGATGCCGTTCTGGTGACTCATCGACCCATCGAGGAGGCAACTCCGGCGAATTTGAAAGGTAGCCTTATTTTGGCCGCCATGGTGACAAGCCATGCACAGCTGGAATTATATGCCCTGCTCTCCAAACTAGGCCGGCGTGCACTCTATTCCGATACGGACTCTGTCATCTTCAGCACAAGCCCGTCCGACACCTTCATTCCTCCAGAAGGACAGTTTCTGGGTTCCTGGGTGTCTGAAATCAGAGCGAAATATGGTGCCAGTGTGAGAATCACTGATTACGTGGGAGCGGCCGCTAAGAACTATGCGCTGAGACTTAGCAATGGAGACGAGATCCTTCGTACGAAAGGGCTGAGTCTCACTCAGAAAAACTGGGAGAAATATAATTTTCAACTCCTGAAAGCCATGGTTCTAGAACAGTCTCCGGTCAGTGAGTGCTTCACATTACCCTTTAACGTAGTGAGAAACAAAGTGGATGCGACAGTCATTAACAGGCCTATGATCAAGAAATTCCAGGTGAACTTGGACAAACGCTATCTCCCACCTGGCGAAACTGTTTCGGTTCCTTACGGTTATGCGGATACACAACTTGACATCTTGCTAGATTTATTGTAAGTTAAATTTTTTTATTGTAGATATCAATTTTATAAAAGTATTTTTAAACGTGTGTTTTCAAAAAAAAAGGTAAAAATCTAGCATATTGCAGAAAAAAAAAGTATTATGAAAATGTGTGTATAAAATGTTAATAGCATATTGCAGAAAAGGTATAAAAATGTGTGTATAAAATGTTAATAGCATATTGCAGAAAGGGTATTATAAAATGTGTCTTTAAAATGTTAATAGCATATTACAGAAAAAGTACTTAAAATGTGCCTTTAAAATGTTAATAGCATATTGCAGAAAAGGTATTATAAAAATATGTGTATTTAGCATATTACAAGGGTTATAAATTGTGTTTTCAAAAAGGAGCAAATCTACCATACTTCAGAAAAAAAAAAGTATTATAAAAATGTGGTTATAAAATGTTAATGGCATATTGCAGAAAAATATGTCGCCTGCTAGCGCTGCCTACACTAGCGACCCCTATCACACTTCCGGTTTTGAGCCGACCGCGCGATGCTCGCGTCTGCATTAGCGGAAGTCGGACCGCTCTCGACTGCATCTGCACTGGAGCCATCTATCTCATGGCTCACTTGCTGTAGAATTGTTAATATTGTGAAACGTTTGTAAATATCAGTACTGTTTTTATTGAAACTTCCAGTATAATTACCAAACTATTGTCTGCATTGAAATATATTGTGCCATTTAGCTTAATAAATGTTTTTTTAAAAACCAGTCTCTTTATTTTCCAATCTTCAACACTATATTTATGTGAGTAAAAAAGATGGGTCAGCAAGATGATGTTTCTATGGATAACATTTATAAAACCTACAAAAGGCGTATATCAGTTTTAATTTCTTCTATTGGATATCTTTTAATACATTGTTTTACATTTTTAATACTAATACAGAATTTTAATACAAATTTTAATACAAGTCTTCAAGCACACAGGTCTTGGAAAGTTTTTTTTTTACAAGAAGTCTTCAGATATCTTCAATATGAACTCCATTCAAATAACTTCCTTTTCTTAGGTCGGACGGGAACAAAGTCGCTCATTGGAGGGGGAGCAAAAGTCTCTGCTATGGCTTGTCTGGGAATGTTTAGCTTTACTTCGTGGGGGATGGTAACCTTTACTTCGTGGGGGATTTCCAATTGTCGGTTAAATAACAGGTAATTTTTCAATACAGCCAGGTACTTTTCAGTTTTATCATCAACATCAGATTCAAGTATTTTCTTCATCTCCGTGTCTAAATCACGCACTTTTTTTCGTATGTTTCGTCTTTGAACAGTCTTCACTGAAATCATTTTTTTTTAAATAGCGAACCCAACAGGGGGAGGGCAGCAGTCAGCAGGGGTATAATGAACCCTGAACCACGCTGCAGGAGATGCTTCTTGTGGTGTACAAATGTACGTTTTAACGCTAGACTCCTTATGACCGTCTTGTGCTGGCGTAAATTCTTTAATACTCTGTGGGAAACAGGTATATTTCCTTTTAAGAAATTGGAACACACTTCACATAGAGCATACATCTGGGGATCAGAGATATGTTTCAACAGCGCTGTACGCTGCTTTCCCCCAAGTTTAGGTAAACACTGAAGGAATAGGCCTTGAGATTTAACTTTCATTTGGAACGTGAAGTATTTCAGGATCTTCAGATGGAAGAATCTTGGCACGGAGCCTTTCAGTATCTAACGTTCTAGGATGGAGGTCCACGCACAAATAGCCACAGGGAGGCTGTGTAGCTAGTCTATAAGCATATGTCAGGAGTTTGGATTGATGTGGAAATATTTGTCTTGCCAGGTGCGTTATTTGTGAAGCATCCCGACAGTTGCGAAATAAAAAAATATAGTTAGCATTGAGTGATATAGTCCTCGAATGTCTTCCCTTTAAAAACAGATTTTGCAAGATCAGGACAATCGTGATATTTTTATGATGACCTCCACGAATAAACAATTGTGATATGCGTTCACTCGCTACAGACTGTTCCATCAAGTCATCCAGCACCAGAAGCGTAGGTCTGAGGGGATCAAATTCCAGATCTACAGGTAATAAAATTCATAAAATTCCACAGTTTTCTTGAATGGTTCAAAGACAGGTTGCCACTCCCCGTAGCAGTAAACGACACGTTGGGGTGGGGGTTCGAACACTTGATCAGCTTCTTTGATGAGCTTCAGAGTGAAAGTCGTCTTTCCACACTGAGAAGGAGCGGCAATTATAATATTTGAAGGAGTTCGAAGAGCCATCGTACCACCATGCAGTCGTTAAAGTCTACCCGACACGTGTAATCACGATGCAATACTGTGGGAAGAGCCGAACCACACGCTCTTTTAAACAGGAAATACAGACAGTGAGCACCGCAAGGGTCTCCCAGGGGGTCCTGCAGAGGTATCGAAGGATGTAAGACGTGACGTATGCCTAGTCGACTGTAGTATTCTTGCATGGAGACATCAGGACTCGTCCCCAGAGATTCAAAGTGATCCACGTGCATTCCTTTCTTGTAAACTGCTATCCAGTGGATTCCAGGCATGGAGGACGGATCGGTATTGTAGCTTCTGATTGGGTGATTCTGCGTGGTAGTCTGTCACGGGGGAACACTCCGAGACTTGTGGGTAACATCGAAAGGATGGATTCTAACTGATAGGTATTCATGAGCTATAGTCAAACAGGATTTTACGATCCAGTGGGATTTCCAGCAGATTCTGGTATTCTGCATACAGGATCACAGTGACTGATGTGGGTAGTGGTCTGGCAAACTTTAATTCGACTCTCACACTACCTCTCTTTATTAAAGAAAACACTTGATTACGTTCACGTTGCTCGGGGATCAATTGGAATCCAAACAGTGTAAAACCCTCGCCATAGGCTTTTCGCGATAAGTTAATACCAGTATTGGATTTCCATACGTCCACAGCTTCCAATAATCCCTGGTAACATCGGAGATAACGTCCATTCTTAAAGTCTGGGGTGTAGGACTGTTGATCACTGTCAATGTAAAGGCTGATGTAGTTTAAGTCGAAATGTTGGAAGTTGAAGGGATTTTTTTCGTACGATCCATTCAGACTTGTACTTTCCACCATACCCAGTACCAGACGTACAGGGAGCTGACCGAGAAATAAATTGTCACGATTCACACTCGTCAGACCTGCAGCGATGGAGAACATTCGTAAATCCGTTCTTCGCAGGGGGTACTTGGCACTCTCTGAGCTCAGTACACGCGCATGTGCAAGGATGACACCGGAAGTGGGCTTGACTTTGCGCACGAAAAATTCAGCTTCGTGAATCTGTACTTTGTAACAGGGGTCCGCTTCGCCTGTCACGAGACAGAATTCGGGTTTGGATCTTAGCAAACGCAGTCGCAGATCGACTTGATTGAGTAGGTAATGATCTTGATTAAACAGGTCGGCGTGGATCCACGAGATGAGTTCGATACCTGTTGGCTTGACGTACCCCTTGCACTGATGCCATCCCTCGTTCTCCCGACTAGTCAATTCCATTTTACCGGGGGTGTCGAGGTACCAGAGCGATGTACCGAGCTGACTTCGTGTGGCATCGGTACCGTAATTCAATAGAGTCTCTAGGTACACCCTGTAGGGGTACAGGGTGTGAGAAGCACTCACTAGGTGATCGTTGAGGAAGACGTCTACCTGGATGAAGAAGGCGTGAAAGAAATGATTGCATGGGGCCATCACTTCTGACGGGGGTGTACCATCGGATTTTACAATTTTCAAGACGAGACGTAGGTGACATCGGGACAGATCGATGTAATCGTCCGTCCCCTTCACGATGAATTCGAGTGGTGCATTACCTTCCAGGGAAGCAACAGGTAAATAATTGACATAGCAGCCTCTTTCCAGTTGAGAGACAGTGGGTGAAACCAGAAACAAGTCCAGTTCTGAATTGGCACAGTCGCCAGAATCAGCGTGAATTTTCTGAATGCTCATGATGAAAACACGTCCTGCACAGTACAGTGTCTCTTCACTTTATGATCCTTGGGATGCTGACGGCGGCGTTTTATCCCTTTTCCTCCTTGCAGCTTGGAACTGGCGCATTGCAGTAGGTCTACACCGGCTTCACGCAGCCCTGCTTTGGCGGCAGTTTTGAAGTTTTGCCCCTGGGCCATCTCTGAAACGAACCGTAGTCCACCCTTACGTAGGGTAGACAGCGCCGGTCGTACGAGAGGGCGTACGAGAGGGCTGATGAAACGTCCAATAGTGGCAAAGATGCTACCGAGTCCATCACCTCTCTGATAACGAGGGCCCCTGAACACACCCTTCCCGGTCTGGCTCTTGTAGTAGCTCATGTAGGCGTCTGCGGAAGGGGGAACGAATTTAACCCTCATGGCAGAAATGTAACTTGACTAAAACTTTACCGAATTTAAAATGCAGAGGTTCTCCTGTATCGGTACGAAGGAAGATTCTCACACTCTCGAAACTGTTTCTTGCCAGGGGGTAGTAATCAGGTTGTTGATACACAGCAATGATGGCTTCGTTATTACTGGTTCTGACGGCAGGATTCACAACATGCAACAGTTCACCGTGAATATCACCTAACAACTGAGGTGCAATCAGGTCTGAATACAAATAAATACCATACATTCCTCTGTTCATATCGATGGGATAGTCACCCTGGGCTTTATTCAGTGGCATATCTAATTTAGCAATTCCTAGCATGTCACCTAATCCGGGGTTCGATCGAGGAAATTTAATGTAATGCGACTTGTCTCTCTCTATCCATCAATACGGTGTGATCTGCCTGTTGCTTGAAACGGTAAGCTTTTCTCAGTCTGTAAGGTAGCATCTGGTTCATTGCATCGAATAATGATTCGGCAGTTTCGTATCGTCCATGGGGTACCTTTCGTTCCTGGAAACTACCTGGAGGGATCACGTAGAAATAACACTCGTCATCTATGTCGAATGTTGGCGTATTGCAAAGTTTGCTGGCAAATCGTTGGTGGAAGGGTTTGTCAACTTCTCCCCCCCCCCCCCCCGATACACAGAAGTTTGCCGAAATTCGTTTTAGGAAATATCAACCCGTATCCCTCACTGGGTTTGAATACCCAGTAACCACCGTTATAGGAAACTATTATTTCTTTGGGGAGCTGAGTGGAGAGGAGAGACAACAGTTCCATTCGAGTTATTTTGCCCGGTTTAAGTTTGATTTTCCTGTATTCTTCAGGGGTAGCAGGAGCGTAATATTCATACGTGTCATTAGATTCGTCCACAATGTACCAGCTCACAGGTAAGTGAACTTCTGCTAGTCCCACTTTCCATTTTCCGCTCAGTCTTAGGGGTTGTGCCAGACGAACCGTGAAATCGGTCTGTGAATTGTTTGGGTAAATATTCTGACTAGCCGTGGAGGGTAGGGTCAGGTAGAAACTATCAATTTTTTAGGAATCCACGAAGGTTTGGGATAACCGCGGAATTTGACCAGTGCCTTGTGACCTTTACGCTCCCTTATTTTCTCAACAGTGTAAAGTTCGGGTTCGGTCACTCTTTGAAGTTCCGATTTATAGAATGTGCCCTTCAACACTTCTCCCTCGGAATCCCTTATGACGTACACAGGGGGCTGACGTTGTAACACCTTGTCGACTATAAATATTTCTTCTGTCCACAAATGCGTACCTACCTTCTTGAAGGGTACTTTTACACTGGCTAATCGAACCGTATCCCCTACTTTAAATGCCGGTTTTTCTTTTACTATGGTAGGATTGCGATAGAGTCGAACCCAGACAGTGTCCTCATTGTGTAAGGTCACGTCCTTGGGAGCCATATCGTGTGTACTATGAACTGAGGCATTGTATCCACGTACAACACACGGCAGCACGTCCAGGTAATGGTAGGTGTTATTGCGTGTATAATATCTCCCCAGTCGCTCGCGTAGGGTGCGATTCCATCTCTCCACCAAAGCTGCTTTTTTGTCGGAGTATATGGCAAAGAACCGAATACCTTTCTTTTTCAGGAATTTCTGGAACGTTGGTAAATTCCATACCCTGATCAGTATTTAAATTCATTGGGGATCGACCCTTGGAAAGGATTTTTTTGAAAGCCGATACAATTTCTTTCCCTGTTTTAACCTTCATGGCCACCGCCCACCCGTACCTCGAGAACACATCGATGACTGTTAACATGTAGCGGTAGCCGTCATTGAAGCGAGTTAGATTTTTCACGACCATGAGATCGGCTTGCCATTGTTCGTCTAACCCTGTGACGTTAACTTTGTTACGGGGGAACTTTCTGCGAACAGGTTTATGTAGCGTGTAGGCAGGTTGCTTTTCTAACCATTCTCGGACGAGTTTCTGTGGTAGCCCTGTATTCAGAGCTAACTTTTTTACACTACCGTATCCTCTTTCGGGGTCGAAATAATTGGACTCCAAAGTTTTGTTTTCTGCTGCACCCCGACGTCGTACCCCACCAGGTTTTGCCATTGATGTAGCGAAAGTGTAACACCCGTCACTGTAGGGACGTCACCTATAAACTGTCTGATGTCCACTGTTAAGTTACACACGCGAATTTTGTATTCACCGTCTAAGTCTTTTGACTCTCCACACTGAATATTTTTACTAGGAGCTACAAGTTCTAATACAAGCACTGCTATCGTTAACACTGTCACGATTACACTATCTACAGTAGCTAACACCTTCTTTCTCCTATCCATACCAAGACTAAAATGACATAGGATGAAAAGACAGACACATTATATAAGGTTACAATTATTTATTTAATTTATACATTTCATTTTTTGCCTCGTCGACAAAAGCATTATATTTTAGAGTACACACAAAACCAGAATCTAAAAAATTCAACAGACCTCGTTTCCAGGCCGTATCGACAAATACCTGTGCTAGAGCGTTAATGTCCAAGTCACCAGACCACCATACGATGGTCGGTATTTTTTCTTCGGGTTGTAGTCCATATAACGGTATCACACGCATAAGTTCTAGCTGAAAAATATACACCAACAGCTGATGTACACACTCGGGGCCGCCTAAAACAGGACCCAACAGGAAAGGGTGGACGGATTCTGAATGTTCCATAATAGTCATACGGAGTTGGTGATCTTTTGGGGTCTCGCACATGCTATGCACAATGCGCATCACTTCGTCTAAGTGGATAGCCAGCGTGAACCACTGCGAAGCGTTCAGTGTTATAGCGCGTCTCACCACACGGAACTGTAGGGTTCTTTGGTCGGCGGATTCTTTGATGAAGTCGACACAGCGTTCACCACCTGCAGTGCGATACATGTAGACACGTAAACCATGCATCACGTACCATGTCTGTTGATCAGGACCGATTTTCACTTGGTCCTCTATGAGGGGGACAGCAGTGCACAAAGCCTCCCATTCAGGTATGGAGAGGGTAACTCCCGCAGGTGTAGGGTAGATGAGTTCGCCATTTTCATATTTCTTGTAGCGGCGTACGTGCACGGAAAACTTATTTTTGAACAGTGTAAGTACAACGTAAACATCTTCACCGAGACACCACGCATCTGGATTGCTAGGCTGCATCGTGAACAATGACGCACACGGCACTCACTCCCTATTTAACTAGAGAACAGCACCACCTGGAACGACCAGTCAGGACCCGCAGTTTTATCAGGAAATATTATAAGCCAATAGGAGACGGTTGGACTTTGTAATTGAGGCTTGCATCATCCCTTTCTGCGCCATTATTCTGAGACCTGCAACAACCGATCGTTGCCACCCATGCAATTATTCCGAGTCTTGCATCTGCCGATCTGAGGGATGGAGGGGGCTTAAAATATAGGTAGGACTTAAAATATAAGTCAACCAGGGGGTCTGCAAAAGGAGGGAGGGCTTAAAATATAGGTCAACCATGGGGAAATAAAGAAAAATCGGGGAATTAGAGTTAAAATAAGGTTTTTTGGGGGGGAAATTAGTACGTCTCACTGTCAACAGATGGCACCAGGGGTTTTTTCATAAGGGGGAGGAATTTTTTTATAAAGGGGGATCAAAAATCGAAGAATTAGAATTAAAATAAGGTTTTTTGGGAATTAGTACGCTTCATAGGCACCAGATGGCGCCACTGAGGGGGGAAGGGGGGATGAAAGGGGGTGTTTAATAAGGGGGAAGGAATTATTAATTATTAATAAAGGGGCATGGCATACTAAGTCATGATTACGTCATGTTACATCATAGGGGCGTGGCCGGTGACGTCACAGGGGCATGACCGGGAGTGGGCATGGCTTGTGACGTCATAGGGGAAAGCCCTAGTGGGGGTGTTAGGGTGTCAGGACACTACTCTGGTAAAATGAAGTTTTCGGGTTCTGATGAAAAGATAGACTTTGAATATCTTTGAATATATGAAGAGAGGGTACTAGATGAAAAAAAAATAATATATTTTGGAAGTGAAAAGTGATTTAGGTTAATTTTTTAAACAATTAGAAAACATTTGAAGTGAAAAGTGATGTAGGTTAGAATAATTTTGAGAATGTGTGAAGTTTGTAAAGAGAGAAGAGTTTTATATTATCGTGCTAAACGGAAATCAGTCTCGATCTCGTGAAAAGAACAATGGGCTCGAGATTTAATTTCATTGAACTAAATCTCTTATTCACTGAACCTCAGAATTAAAGTGCAGCTGAAAAAATACTGGTTCGGGAACATACATATTTTTTTAAACGTGCAAATAAATGTAGATATGGTAATGATGGTATTTAAAATAGTTTTTTTTATCCAACAACTAAAAGTTTTCCCTCTACTGGTTGTAAAGTTGCTTTTCGTTCTCAGACAATTGCGCAATATACGTGATATAATTCATTTGGCGGTCTATTTAATTTAAATCGTAATTCGATGTCAGCTGTTGCTGACAATTCATATAGACGTGATTCGTATTTGCTGACATCGAAGTGGAATATCGAATACAGTTTCATAAAATCGTGGTAACTGATTTGTGTACCCAAGTCGATATCCATATTTTTTCAGCTAAGAAGCTGTTGTAAACTCGCGCATAATCCAAACTGTTGGGTTTAAATTTGCACTCGAATTCTTGTTCGGGAAACCGTTTGCTATTCACTCTGATTTGAATCCGTTCTAGTAACATGTGATCAAATACCATATTGTTTCTGGTTTGATTATTTAATCGGTTAGACTTTTGTAAGACGACATAAAGATTGACAGGTTCATTTTGAGTTGTAGTAACCCGCCAGCTGACATGAGTGTCAATTCGAGTATCAGATTTGTACAGTTTGCACGATTCCCAAAATATTTCATGTGGATTGCCGCTTGCTAACTGAGATTCTAGTTTTGCAAGTAATTGTAATGATGGTTCCACTTTTGAAATAAACAAGATACGCGAGATATTACAAATTTATACAACGTAGCCCAAACTCTCTGAATAATTTCTTTGTCGTCGCTTTTTTCTAGTTTTATGGTATGTTTTACACCACGAAACACTTTATCCACGTCTCGGCAGAATCCAAACAACCGATTCAGAGGTAAGAATAAACTTACATTTTGACTATTTTTTGTAATTTCATATCTGTCCGAGAATCCTTTATTGAAATCAAGATTTTTCTGATTTTTCTTCAACGCTTGTGCAAAATTCTTTATCTTATTATTCGAGTCCAGTTTATCTTCGCCTCCGTCGTATAAATTCTTATCTGTTTTCGAACTCTCTGCGATATCTTTGAACCACATCATACTTGTAGCAGAACTGTGTGAAAAGTCTTCGGTAAACTCAATTAAATTGGGAATCGTGGTCGTCACTCCTGGCAATTCAATATCTTCCAATTCTCTGTTTTCTATATAATATTGAGCTCTCTTAAAAATGTTGTCCCCGTTATTGACCATCGTAACTACATCATTGCCGCCGATATCAGACCCATCTAATTTTAGTATTTTGCCTCTGACGTCTATATAACTATTCTGCGGACGTAGAAAAATGTCCATATCTTTGTAAATATTTCGTATTTTTCGAGATTTTTAACATTAACATTGGTTTCCCGATATTCCAAATACTCGTATTTTGTCGTTGAATTATCGTCTATTGGATCTTGGAACAAATTCCAGTAAGTAGCTTCAACGTTCATCCTATACTTACTTTATGATTTTATGATTTTAAGGCCATTTCCGTAAATTAACCGATTAAGAATATTTCTGCTTTTAGGCGATATTTTCTCGTTTTTTCGAACGATAGGCGACGGATTTGTATAAAATATTTTAATTCGCTTTCTCAGTATCTTCATCTTTATTTGGGTCTGATGTGTAACATATAAGTCACGTTTTCCTTGTTCAAGTCAATTACTTTTTTGTTCTGATAGGTTACTTTCATTCTAACATTATAAATGTAATCAGTTTTATTCAGCGGTAAATATATGGAGAAGAATGGATGTGTGTCGATTAAACTGCCAGGCGGTGATTGAGGCACGAAACTGTACAACACATCGCTCTTCTGGTTATTGAGATAGGAAGATTCGACAATAGAACAGTGAATTAGAATGCGATCGACCCCTCTCGTTATGTTGGGTGGGAACTTTCATTCGTTTTTTGCTGCATCGATAATTTTTGATTCGAACCCTAGTATTTCTCGCAACTTTCCTTCAGAAAAATCTATTTTATATCCTCTTGCCAAACGAAAAACAAATCTTAATATGGGGAGGTTGCTTTCTAGTATTATAGGGCTAGGATCCCTAAAGACATTTTTTTAAAAAGTCATTAAATCCGTCTATATCGTACATTCCATTCGGGAAAATTATTTTATTCCATTGCCTTCCATTGAAGTATTTCAGAGTGTTATTGTTATATTTATCACTGATGTTGTACCAGGAATACCACATATTGCTACCGATCAGTGCTATCTCGTATTCACCATTGAGTGTGATCGGCGTTTCATAATTAATTTCCAAATCTTCGGGGTTGTATGCCGTAATAGTAGAAGAATTGATAGTTATGAGTACCATGTTTATTAATATAGTGTAGTACTATGTAGTACTTATATGCTAATTCTTACCAACAATTCATTCCTATCGTTAGGAGTTTGTTCAAACTGATACAATACATCATAGGGGCTTATGTTATTATTCCTTCGTTTAATGCAATAGATGCAATAGTAACCGCATTTTACAGAGTAATTTTCTTGAATTTGCAAAGAGTTATACACGATCGGCTTTGAAGATGAAAGTAAATAGTGTTTTATTTCTTCTGGTGGCGATAAACCGAATGGATCAAAGTACTCGACGTAAGGTAACTTCGCATCATTGAAAAAAGCTACCCAATGAGTTCCTGAACCACTGGAAACGTCAAAGTTCACTATACCATTTTCGTTCTTGAATATTTTTGTTGGTAAAGAATCGATAGATCGTATACACCATGGAATCCTTTTTCGTTTTTCATTATATTTTCGATATTTAGGTTATTTAATGGCTTTTTTTTTAATCCCTGTGCTATTTGTTTTCCTGGAATGTACAAACCTTTTCTCTTTCTTTTATTTTTAGATAAACCAGCTGCTCTTTGCTTTCCAGGAATGTATAACCCTTTTCCTAAAACTTTTTGTGCAAGCTTAGTACCAGCATATCCCGCAGCTCCAACTGCAGCTGCTTTTCCCAATGCTACGAATGCAGGTATTAAGAACGTCAGAAATCCGCCTAGCTGTGTTTTACGGAAACGAAGTCCAACTGGCGTTTTAGATTTTTTCAGTTTAATGATTTGTCTCTTCGTCAGTTTCAAAGTATCGTTACCTTTCTTTTGTAGATCAATACTTAAAGTTATAGTATTCTTATTTACAAATGCACTCTTCAATTTCTGCTTTTGTCCAGGCGTTAAACTAGTCAGATAACTCTGATACATTATACTTTATTTTATAAGTGTCACGCACTTATATTTTATATATGAAAACTAAGCATGTATTGTGTAAATTGTAAAACGAAAACTTTAACGGATAACGTCGAATATGTCACTTCAAAGAATAAAAGAGTAATGATGAGAGGCAAATGTCGAACATGTGGAAAAATGAAGTATAAATTTGTGAAACAGAAAGGAAAATTTGTAAAAGGTGGAGATATAGTAAGTTTGATTCAAGAAAAGTTTAATCCACCCGAAATGCACATTCCAGGTTACAAGTATTGTGGACCTTTTACGAAACTGGACAAAAGGTTAATGCGAGGAGATCCTGGTATTAACCGTGTGGATAAAGCCTGCAAAAAGCACGACATTTCTTACAGCAAATGTGCAGAAACTAAAAAGAGACAAGAAGCCTACCAAGAATTATTAAATTATTTGGATGAAATTCAGAATCCAACTTTAGGAGAAAGAATTTCAAGAACGATAAACAAACCAATGATTAAAACAAAGAAACTTTTCGGTTTAGGACACAAGGAATAAGATGCTCTCTTCCGTTTACTATGACCCATTAAAGGGATTTTCCGGCATAAAAGATCTAATGCGCAAAACCGGATTGACTGGAAAAGAAGAAAAAGATTTCTCCAACAACAAGATGTGTACACGTTACACAAACCCATTTATAAAAATTCCAAACCAGACGGGTTTATGTCTCAAATGTAGACGACGAGTGGCAGAGTGATTTAATCGGTATGCAAAAATTTAAATTTTACAATAACCATATGAATTACATTTTAACCGTGATTAACATTTTCAGCAAATCCGCCTGGGCAATACCTATTAAAAGAAAACGGGTAGCGAGATTACCAAAGCAGTTGTAGAAATTTTTAAACAACGTAAGCCATCCAAGTTAAAAACGAATAAGGGAACTGAGTTTATCAATAAAGAAACTCAAACATTGTTTAACCAACGAGGTGTCCATTGGTTTGCCACTGAAAATGAGACTAAAGCTCAAATTGTGGAACGATTTACTCTCTAAAGACAAAAATGTGGAAATATTTCGCTGCCAATAACACTAGAAAATGGATCGATGTCCTACCAAGATTGATTAAGAATTACAATACTTCTTATCACAGATCAATAAGAATGACCCCAAAAGAGGCAAGCTTGCAGAAAAACAAAGATATTGTGTATTTTATTCTGTTTGGTAAAAGAATTAAATCTATTACAGCACCAAAATTTAAAATTGACGACAGAATAAACGGTGTCTTGTACTTGGCGATTCTCAAATCGCCAAGTACAAGACACCGTTTAAAAATGGTTATCTGCCGAATTTTAGAGAACAGATTTTTGAAATTGCTCAAGTTCTGAATACAGATCCCATAACCTATAAGATCAAGGATCTGAAAGGAGAACCAATCATTGGTAGTTTTGAAAAGCAAGATGATGAAATATGAAAAGCAAGATGACATTTATAAAGTCGAAACCATTCTGAAAACTAGAGTGAAGAATAATAAAAAAAAGGGTATTATGTTAAATGGTTTGGTTACGATAATACATTTAATTCCTGGGTCAAAGAACATGATCTTTTTAAATAAAGCAAATGGAGATTCAAAATTTGGACTTTGAAGAAGATGAGAAATTCTTGAACAGAAACGTATTAGCACCTCTCTGGCCTTTTAGACTTTTAATCTGTGGTCCATCGGGCTCAGGGAAGACGAATCTTTGTTGAACTTAATATTTAAACATCTCTACTATAATAAAATCTTTTTATATGCCAAAGATTTAACCGAGCCGAAATATCAGTATATGCAAGAAATATTCGACGATTTACATGAAATTTTGGAGAAAACATTTGGCGAAAAAATCTCAATTGCAACTTTCTCTGCCAGTAAAGAAGATATCGTCAAGGTCTACGAATTGGATCCCGACATGCAAAATTTAATTGTTTTCGACGATTTCGTAACGGAAAAAGGTCAAAAACTCATCGAAGAATTTTTCGTCAGAGGAAGGAAAAAGAACGTAGCATTGATTTACCTGACATAGAATTATTTTTCGACTCCGAAAGACATTCGACTGCAGTGTTTCTTAAATATTCTTTAATATACAGAACAAGATAGAAATGTTGCAGATACAAATGGATCATGCAACAGAAATCAGGAAAGATATTTTTATGCAGTTTTATGCATATCCAGTTTCAAAACCACACTATTTCTTATTAATCGATAAAAAAAAATCAAGCACATGCCTCTCAAGTACAGAAAAAACTTTGGTAAATAAAGATGAATTACTTCACAAAGTTTGGCGTCATCAGCTCTGAGACCGGTTCCGAAAGAGGACCAGCGGAAATTCCAGGTGTCGGTTATATATTGACACACGATGGGGACTACGACATGAGTAATAAAAAATTGAGAAATATAGCCAGTCCCGAAGACAAAACAATATCTGCAACAACAGCCTATAACACTGAATCACACGGGAAATTATGACGCAAATACTAAAAGAATATCGAATGTAGGCAGACCTATGGAAAATGGAGATGCCGCTACCATTAAATACGTTAATAACACTTATTTAATTTTTCGGAACAATCGCTACGATGCGCGAAAAAAACAAATAATCAATGTTACTGAACCGGATGCAGATTCTGGAGTAGTTACAAAACGATATTTGGAAAAAAGAGCATTTTGCAATGACGATGATAATTACGATGCAAGCAATAAACGCATTAAAAATCTTGCAGAACCGATCGATTCATCCAATGCCACTACGAAAGAGTATGTCGACAACTTGACCACTGTTCAAAACAGTCCAATGAATACATTGGTTAGAAATAAAGATGGGCTTTACGTTCCACGAAGCATTGCATTCGACGGGCATAGGTTCAATGCAGAAAAAAAAACGAATCCTTGATGTCGCCGATCCCGAGTCTGATTCTGCTGCTGTAACTAAGGGATATTTGGAAAAAGTCGCATTAACAGGCGAGGATGTCTTTAATGCGAACAATAAGAGAATAGGAACTCTTGGGGAACCGAGGCACAACAGAAATGCGACAACAAAAGGTTACGTTGATGGCTTGACAAAGTTAGATCCTAACCCACCCAATTCTCTATTGAGAAATGAAAATGGACTTTTTGCATCAAGTGGGAGCAGTTTTAATGGCGATGCAAAGGGAAAACGAATTACGAATGTTGGCACCCCAATTGTAAACAATGATGCTGCTACAAAACTATACGTTGATAAAAATACTGTAATTTGCCTTACCTATGGTGATAAAGAAGTAGAAAAAAGACATATTGCAGTCTCATCCAATTATACAGATAAACGCAAAATTCGACCTACTAACGCCATATATTTTCAAAGATAATTACCATCTATGCATTTCTAATGGATATATAAGCAAGGTAATCTGCTGCACAACAAATCCCTCTTTTAGAATACATTTTAGTATCAACTTGGACGATCAAAAATTCATTGAAGTAGTAAGACCACAACTTCAGCAGCTTTTTTCTGTTATTCCAGTAAACAAGAAATTTGACAGGGGTAGCAAGATTAATGTTTCACTTGCAAGACACTATCCAGATCCAAAAGAAAGAAGAAAAGTGCTTGGAGGTCTTGTTTCGGACTTTCATCACTGGGTATATATCTCTATTGTATACGAATAAAGATGAAAGATCTTAAGCAATTACACAGTATTACAGATGACATTTTGAAATCGCGAGCTACTACAAAAACGAAAATTGAAGACACTATTTTGGGAGAGGAACGAGTTAAGAAAACTCTCGAAAAATTTCACAAGCCAGTGGTGGAACGGTTAAAAGGTCTGGAAATTGTGCGTGGAGAAACCATGTAAAACGTACAGGATGTAGTAAAAACTTTAGAGCCAGAAGAGCCCATTGAGGTGCCGGAAAAAAGTTTCGTTTATAATCCAGATTCCAACTTGCAAGATGAAATATTAAACCAATATAAACTAAAACTTCCGAGTGATATCTTACAGGCGAGAAACCCCATTCATTAGTTGAAAGAATTTGTTTGCCAAACAATCGGGCATCTTCAGAAACTGGGGGCTACAGAAACGAAACGCTTATACGAAATAAGGCTACATAAACCAAACGCTATGGCAGAACTACTGAGAAATATCGAATTATCGATAATCACATTGAGGCATTTAGAAAATATTTAAAGTCGATTAAAATGATGCTCACAGTAATAGAAAGTCAACAGTTTGGTTCTGGACTATACAACAGTTTCTTTCTGTCCTTCAGTATCGGTCTGCTTTTTTAATTTTATTTCTAATATGAATCTAACTTTTAGAGGCTGACTGAGTTTCCTGGTGCTGACCATGTAAACCCACTGGAATGGACAGATATATGGCTCTCAGCTTGATCATGGATCCTGATTTTGCTGCACTGGTGGGCTTCTGTGGAGGCAAAATCTTCCGGTGTGTTTTCTGTTTGTTTGTGGGTTGACAGCCACAAGTGAATAGATTCACAGGATATGTTTATCAGCTGGTGGATAATCCTGACCACAGGTCATCGCAGGCACCTGAACTCTTTGCTTCTATTGGCATCGTCAAATTCTACATTGGAGGAAGTCTTCCAGTGTAGATGGCTTCAGCCTTTAGTGGTGAGGAGTGGGTCTTTGCCCCATGTCTGCGATTAGGGGCAAAGACTTGAATGTTATCTGCTGTTATGCCCCCACTGAGGATACCGATGAGGATGAGAAGGACAGCTTTTATGAACAACTTCAGGATATTTTGAATTCTGTCATGAAAGGAGATAGTACCCTTGTTCTTGGTGACTTCAATGCCAAAGTTGGTACTGACTCTGACCTTTGGGGAGGAGTAATAGGCCCTTTTGGTATTGGTAGCTGCAATGGCAATGGGCAACGTCTCCTACAGGTAAGTATACTCAATGGATTCAGAATAACCAACACTTATTACAAACACCGCGACATACATAAGTACACATGGGTTTCACCTGATGGGCTGCATAAGAATATGATTGATTACATATTAATTAACAGCAAATGGGCTAGTTCTGTTAGGAATAGCAGGGCAAATAGGGGAGCTGAAATTGGATCTGACCATTACCTTGCTAAAAGTGTCTTGCAAATTAAACTTAAAAAG
This sequence comes from Ryuthela nishihirai, assembly GCA_038380435.1. Lineage (NCBI taxonomy): Eukaryota > Metazoa > Arthropoda > Arachnida > Araneae > Heptathelidae > Ryuthela > Ryuthela nishihirai. Next base: position 5,418,478 of record JAWZYU010000015.1, on the reverse strand, counting down.
TGTTGTGCTAGGGTTAAAAAATTTACTTTTAATATTGAAGCTCTGAAAGATCCAGTTATACCCAAAGCTTACCATGATAGGTTACTTAGTCATTATGACAGTCATGGTATGCTTACTACTGAAGTTGAGGAAGAATGGGGTCATTTTAAACAGGCTTTTTTGGACACTAACAGTACTCTTTTAGGAAAAAAGGAGCAGAAGGGACAGAATTATCTGAGTGATAAGGCACTTGAGCTTATTTCGGAAAGAAAGAACTGCAGGAATGTCGGGGCGGGGGTGGCTCAGTCGGTAGCGCGCCAGGCTCGTAATCTGTAGTTTCCAGGTTCGAGTCCCAGCTGGATCAGCGTTGAAATCTATCTCCGCAAAAATTCCCCGCCCTGCCCACGGTCAGTAGGGGACACCAATGGGTTTGGAAAGGCCGCCGTCCGTCGGATGGGACGTTAATTCGTGGCTCCGTGTGCGGGAGAGCCATACCCTGTGCATGTTAAAGAACACGCTGGATGGCCTTGACGGGAGGCTACCATCTGTCTCCCAAGAGCTCTTCCAGTGGGTCCCCTCCCCCAACCTTCTCTGAGCCTTCGGGGTCCATGTGACCTGGCCATTTAGCCCATGGTGTGCAAAAACGTGCCGCTCAGAGGTCCCAACCCAACGCAGGAATGTCCTTAATCAATACCTTACTAGTCCTAATAGAAAGCATTACAGAGAACTTAATAAACGTGTAAAAGATCAGTTAGCTGCTGATAAGACTCTTTGGCTTGATGGTTTGGCTGACAAAGCCGAGGAAGCAGTTAGACAGCACAACAGCAGAGAGCTGTACCAGATAGTTAATGTTTTGTGTGGTAGAAAACGGACAGGCATACAGGGATTGAAGGATAAGCAAGGTAAGGTTATAGAAGGGGAGGATTCTGTCATGGCTAGGTGGGTTGAGCATTTCAGTGATGTTCTAAACAATGTAGTTAGTTCTACTCCCATTGTTTGCAATGATGATAGATGCATTAGTGGCTTTAATGTTGGCCCTATAACACAATCTGAAGTTATTTTGGCTGTTTCTAAACTTAAACTACATAAATCCCCAGGGGTAGATGAAATTACTACCGAGATGCTTAGAGCTGGGAATGTTTCGGTTACCACTTGTATGACTGAAATTCTGAATATCTTTTATGATAAAGGCATGGTTCCTAAGGATTTTACCAGAGCTATTGTTATCCCTATTTTCAAAAAAGGTGATCGCAGTTCTTGTGATAACTATAGAGGTATTAGCCTACTCTCTGTTCCAGGTAAAGTTCTTTCCATGATTGTGCTTAATAGAATTAAGAATCTGGTTGACAGGCAATTGCGTGATGAGCAATGTGGATTCAGAAGTGGTAGGGGATGTGAATATCAGATATTTTCAGTTAGGCAGATTCTTGAGAAATGTTTAGAGTCTCAGAAACCTATGGTTGCTAGCTTTGTTGATTTCAAAAAGGCTTTTGACTCTGTTGATCGTCATAATTTGTGGTTGATTGTGAAATCATGTGGTATACCTGACAAGTTAGTTAACATAATGAAAGCTCTCTATAATAACCCTGAGTCGTGTGTGAGAGTTGGAAGGCTTGCAGCAATTGGTTTAGCATTACGTCTGGTGTTCGACAAGGGTTCATTTTGTCTCCTTTTCTCTTTAGCTTGGTTATTGATTATGTTATGCGAAATTCACTACAAGGGAAAGATTTTGGCCTTAAATGGACTGGAGATACGAAAATTTCTGATTTAGATTATGCTGATGATTGAGCCGTTTTGGCAAATATGTTGATGAGATGAACTCTTTCATTCGAGCTGATGATGAAACTGGTGGTAGAGTAGGTTTGGTTATAAACAGAGAGAAAACTAAAGTGATGAAAATTGGTCAGGCAGGCTGTGATTCAGTTAATCTTAATGGTTGCAGTCTTGAGCAGGTGTCACAATTTATTTATCTTTTCAGCTATGTAACAGATAATGGCGATGTGCGGCATGAGATTAACAGACGAAGAGGGATTGCTGCCGGGACTTTTAAGAATCTATGGAGAGTGTCGAGAAATAGGCGTATACACCTAAAGACTAAAATTAGACTGTATAATAGTTTGGTTTTTTCTAGGGTTATTTATGGTAGTGAAACTTGGACACTGTGTAAACAAGATAACAGGAAACTAGATGCTTTTGATTCTAGATGCTTACGCAGTATCTTGGGCATTAGGTGGTTCAACTTTGTAACTAATGATGAGGTTAGGCAAAGGAGTTTGAAACCTCCTTTAAGCAGCATATTGTGCAGAGAGAGATACTCCGTTGGTTTGGCCATGTTGCCCGTATGGATAATTATAGATTGGCGAATAGGGTTATGAACAGTGTGCCTAAAGGCCTCAGAAAGAAGGGGAGACCTAGGATGCGGTGGGCAGACAATGTCAAACAGAACCTTGTTAGAATTTGTGTGCAGTGGACAGATGCAGTAGATGTACCTCAGGATAGGGTTGGGTTGGGTTGTTTTACCTCTGAGCGGCACTTTTTTGCACACCATGGGCTAAATGGCCAGGTCACATGGACCCCGAAGGTTCAGAGAAGGTTGGGGGAGGGGACCCACTGGAACAGCTGTTGGGAGACAGATGGTAGCCTCCCGTCAAGGCCATCCAGCGTGTTCTTTAACGTGCACAGGGTATGACTCTCCCACATACGGGACCACGGCTTAACGTCCCATCCGACGGACGGCGGCCTTTCCAAGCCCATCGGTGTCCCCTACTGACCGTGGGCAGGGCAGGGAATTTTGCGGAGATAAATCTCAACGCTGACCCAGCTGGGACTCGAACCTGGGAAGTATAGATTACGAGCCTGGCGCGCTACCGACTGAGCCACCCCCGCCCCACCTCAGGATAGACTTGCTTGGAGAACTAAATTGCACGGTCTGGTTGGACCTCCGTAGCCCATGGCTGCTTGAGGATGATGATGATGATATTACATCGGTGTAACGATTTTGGAGTTGAGTAAATTACATTTGTATAATTTCTTCTTCAATTTTCTGAAACCAAAATTTAATGCTGAATTGTTATTTACCGATACTGATTCCTTCTGTGTCGATATCCAGACAGATGACATATATGAGAAATTTAACTCAGACTACTTTGATTTCTCAAATTACACCACAAACCATGCATTATACAGTGAATCAAATAAAATGGTTCCACGAAAATTTAAAGACGAATTAAAAGATCTTCCAAGCAAAGAGGTTGTTGCGTTACGTCCAAAATTGCATTCTATTGATGCTCCAATTCCAAAAAAAGCAGCTAATGCAGTTACAAATGAATTTAGTCACGAAGATTATCGGGAATGTCTATTTGATGGAAAAATCGTATATAAGCAACAAACAGAATTTCGATCGGAACAACATGATATACATGTATACCAAATTAAAAAAAATTGTTTTTTCCCAAGAATACACAAAACGACATATCAATGGAATTCAAACTTACACTTTTGGAAATTATAGAATCTCAGATGTGTATGGTAAAGCAGGCAATACCATTTGCAAAACTTTGAACTGGAAACAAATGCAAAAAAAAAAAAATTAAATACTAATAAAACATTTTGAAAACTGTACCAATTTGTAATTCTTTAGAAATGCTAATAATCAGTGTTTATTTTCTCTCTCAATTAGAAGAGGAGACATAGGGATTTAAATTTAAGGTCTCGACTCAATTTCTGTGAAATCATGTGGTCTCAATCCCTTTGTAATAAAATTAAGAATAATGAACTGCTTAGAACAACTTCGTACAAGCGACAAAGGGTTAAATATTCCAGCAGTTTATCTAACTAAAGTCAAATATATTTTTTTTATTCGACCAACACTAATTATCTTTTTGTCAGATTCGAGAACTTGATAAATCATAACTATCAATGTTAAATCCAAGCTTCTAGCTCGATTACAACAAAAGTTATTGTAACACAAAATCTGAAAGTATCGAAACTGCAAAACTTAAAATAATGGGACGAGACCGCTTCCAATACATTTAACGTATAGTATTAGCCGAGTGGAACACAATGATATTAGTTTGAGTTCTGTAGATCTATTAGAAGCTGAGCTATGAAGACGCAAAATTTAGAGGGGCTCGACCCACTTTGTCGTCTACAAAATGGCTTCAGACCGATTATTCTTCCTTCAGATTATAGAACTAGGTAAACCTCAACTATTAAAATTTAAACCAAGATCCTAGCACAATTAGAATGGATGTTATAAATAGAAAAAATCTTAATGTTTCGAACCCAGAAAACAAAAACTAAGAGGTCGAGACTGCTTCCAATACATTAAACGTATAGTGCTTCCCGAATATAATCTAATGACATTAGTTTGAGATGTGTGGCTCAATTAGAAGCAGAGTTATAAGGATGCAAATTTCAAAAGGTTCGACCCAGTTTCTAGGCTAGGAAACGAGTCCGACACCGTTTCCAGTAGAATTAACGAAATGAGTTCCAGTACTAGAACGTGCTGTTGATGAAAAAACCGAAAATGCTTCGAAATCTTAGATGAGAATCAGCAATGTGTATTATGCAAAAGTTTTGATCCCAGAAGACCTTAATTAACGGGGTCGAGACCAATTCTCACATGTTCAAAGTGTAGTACACCGCGAATGAAATCCAATAATAATAGTTTCAAATCTGTAGCTTGATTACAAGACAAGTTTTGAGATCACAGATTTAAGAGGATTCGACAAACGTTTTCGGCTAGGTAAGGGGTCCGAACCCACTTCTAATCAGTTCAGAAAATAGTGTCTGCTTAGTATTATTGAACAACACCAGAATGAGCTCTGTAGCATAATTAGATCAAAAGTTATTTCAACTTTTGCAAATTGCAAAGAATTAACACTCCCTCCCTCCTCCTCGCCTCCCTCCTCCTCCCATCTCCCATAGGATCAACTCCTCCTCACCACCCTCCTCCCCTCTCCCATAGGATCAATGTTATTGTAAATACTGAGCAATATTACAAAGTAATTTAATTTTTTTGCAGCTAGATATCCAAAACACTGCTACAAAAACTTATTATTTTAGATTTGAGTTAAAGTTCATAATACTATTTTATTTTTAATTTTGTTTCTCTACCCACCACTAGAATATGAGTTGCTGCCGAGTATGGTATATAAAACAATTAGCTTTAAACGTTAGTATCGCTTCCCTTGATATTGAATGAGACTGCTCATCTACGTAAAGCCTTTTAGGCTCAGTACATGAGACCTCTTTTTAGGGGTATCTGGGGGGGTGTTAGTTGGTTCAGTCTGGGGGTGTTAGTTGGTTCAGTCTGGGGGGTGTTAGTTGTTTCAGTGGCCAGCTAGCAACATGGTCTCTGCAGTTAATTGCAGTAACCATGGGATCGCTCGGACAGTGGGGGGTCTAGCAGCGGTCTTAATCACGGACTCTGGTTCCAGTTGTGTCTTGTATACAGCTGGAACTGGAGGATTTTTTTTGCGCTCAATCGAGGCACAGAGAGAAGAAGAGAGAGCAGAGGGGAGGAGGGGACAGAGAGAGAAAGAGAGCGCAGAGGGGAGAGGGGACTGAGAGAGAGCAGAGGGGAGGAGGGGACAGAGAGAGGAAGAGAGTGCAGAGGGGAGAGGGGACAGAGAGAGGAAGAGAGTGCAGAGGGGAGAGGGGACAGAGAGAGAGCAGAGGGGAGGAGGGGACAGAGAGAGAGGGCAGAGAAGAGGAGGGGAGAGAGAGAGAGGAAGAGAGGAGACAGAGAGAAGAAGAGAGCACAGAGGGGAGAGGAGACAGAGAGAGAGCAGAGGGGAGGAGGGGACAGAGAGAGGAAGAGAGCACAGAAGGGAGAGGGGACAGAGAGAGAGGAAGAGAGGGAAGGGGACAGAGAGGAGGACCGTCCATAGAACCGAACAACTTCCCGAACCAGTATTTTTTCAGCTTCACTTTAATTCTGAGGTTCAGTGAATAAGAGATTTAGTTCAATGAAATTAAATATCAAGCCCGTCTTTTGAGGAGACTGATTTCCCTTTAGCACGATAACATAAAACTCTTCTATCTTTACAAACTTCACACATTCTCAAACTTTTTCTAACCTACATCACTTTTCACTTCAATTTTTTCTAATTGTTTAAAAATGAACCTAAATCACTTTTCACTCTTCCAAAATATATTATTTTTTTTTTCATCTAGTACCCTCTCTTCGTACATTCACAAATATTCAAAGTTTATCTTTTCATCAGAACTCCGAACACGTCATTTTACCAGTTGATTTTGTCATATGTTTCAAACAAATTTCGCAAAACTGTCTGACTTTGTCAAATTCTTCGATTTACTTGGCATTTTACAACCAAATAATCCAGTGAAGTGTATGATAACTCAACAAACCACATCGTTTTTTTATCTCTGTCACACACACCTCATTTCTTCTGAAAATTAGTTAAACAAATTAGTTTAAATCTCGTCTGCCCAAAAAACTTAAATTTACTTCACATGAAAAACCCGGGTTTTTTTTCGATTTTCACACATAATTTCAGAAAAAACCACAAGAAACACCGATTTACATGACATTTACAACCGAATAATCCAGTAAGTGTACGATAACTCAATAAAACACATTATTTTTCATGTCATACACACCTCAATTCAAACTAACACATTTAAACTAATTCACAAATTAGTTTAAACCTCATCTTCCCAAAAAAATCTTAAATTAGTTTTTCACATGCTAAAAATCACTCCCGTTTTTTCTAATTTTCACACATATTTTCTCAAAAAACCACAAAAAACATACTTTTCACCTTATCCCCCATAACTTTTCACATGGATTTTCATAAAATTCTCGAGCCCCTTTTAGTGTGCCAGAACTAAAAGGGGCTCGAGACATACATACCCATCATCATCATCATCATCCTCAAGCAGCCATGGGCTACGGAGGTCCAACCAGACCTGCAGTTTAATTCTCCAAGCATATCTGTCCTGAGCTACATCTGCTGCATCCAGCCACTCCACACCAATTCTAACAAGGTCCTGTTTCACATTGTCTGCCCACCGCATCCTAGGTCTCCCCCTCCTTCTGAGGCCTCTAGGCACACTGTTAATAACCCTATTCGCCAATCTATAATTATTCATACGGGCAACATGGCCAAACCAACGGAGTCTCTCTCTGCAGAATATGCTGCTTAAAGGAGGTTGCAAACTCCTTTGCCTAACCTCATCATTAGTTACAAAGTTCAACCACCTAATGCCCAAGATATTGCGTAAGCATCTGGAATCAAAAGCAACTAGTTTCCTGTTATCTTGTTTACATAGCGTCCAAGTTTCACTACCATAACTAACCATAGAAAGAACCAAACTATTATAGAGTCTAATTTTAGTCTTTAAGTGTATACGCCTATTTCTCCACACTCTCCATAGATTCTTAAAAGTCCCAGCAGCAATCCCTATTCGTCTGTTAATCTCATGCCGCACATCACCAATATCTGTTACATAGCTCCCAAGATAATTAAACTCTGACACCTGCTCAAGACTGCAACCATTCAGATTAACTGAATCACAACCTGCCTGACCAATTTTCATCACTTTAGTTTTCTCTCTGTTTATAACCAAACCTACTCTACTACCAGTCTCATCAACAGCTCGAATGAAAGAGTTCATCTCATCAACATCATTTGCCAAAAGGGCTAAATCATCAGCATAATCTAAATCAGACATTTTCGTATCTCCAGCCCAATTAAGGCCAAAATCTTTCCCTTGAAGTGAATTTCGCATAACATAATCAATAACCAAGCTTAAGAGAAAAGGAGACAAAATGTACCCTTGTCGAACACCAGAAGTAATGCTAAACCAATTGCTACAAGACTTACCAACTCTCACACATGACTCAGTGTTATTATAGAGAGCTTTCATTATGTTAACTAACTTGTCTGGTATACCATATGATCACACAATCAACCAAAAATTATGACGATAAACAGAGTCGAAAGCATTTTTGAAATCAACAAGCTAGCAACCAAAGGTTTCTGAAACTCTAAACATTTCTCAAGAATCTGCCTAAGTGAAAATATCTGATCCACACATCCCCTACCACTTCTGAATCCACATTGCTCATCACGCAATTGCCTGTCAACCTGATTCTTAATTCTATTAAGGACAATCATGGAAAGAACTTTACCTGGAACAGAAAGTATGCTGATACCTCTATAGTTATCACAAGAACTGCGATCACCTTTTTTGAAAATAGGGATAATAATAGCTCTGGTAAAATCTTTAGGAACCATGCCTTTATCATAAACGTTATTCAAAATTTCAGTCATCCAAGTGATAACCGAAACATTCCCAGCTCTGAGCATTTCTGTAGTAATTTCATCTACCCCTGGGTATTTATGAAGTTTAAGTTTAGAGATAGCCAAAATAACTTCAGATTGTGTTATAGGGCCAACATTAAAGCTGCCAATGCATCTATCATCATTACAAACAATGGGAGTAGAACTAACCACATTGTTTTGAACATCACTGAAATGCTCAGCCCACCTAGTCATGACGGAATCCTCCCCTTCTATAACCTTACCTTTTTTACTACACAAAACTCATAGGAATATGTTTTGTCCGTTTTCTACTACACAAAACATTAACTATCTGGTACAGCTCTCTGCTGTTGTGCTGTCTCACTGCTTCCTCGTCTTTGTCAGCCAAACCATCAAGCCAAAGATTCTTATTAGTAGCTAACTGATCCTTTACACGTTTATTATGCTCTCTGTAATCCTTTCTATTAGGACTAGTTGGGTACTGATTTGAGTTGGGACATTCCTGCAGTTCCTTCTTTCTGAAATAATCTCAAGTGGCTTATCACTTAAATAATTCTGGCTCCTCTGCTCCTCTTTTCCTAAAAGAGTACTATTAGTTTCCAAAAAGCCTGTTTAAAATGGCCCCATTCTTCCTCAACTTCAGTATTAAGCAAACCATGACTGTCATAATGACTAAGTAACCTATCATGGTAAGCTTTAGCTATAACTGGGTCTTTCAGAGCTTCAGTATTAAAGGTAAATTTTTTAACCCTAGCACAACACTTTTTAAGTTTAAGTTGCAAGGCACTTTTAACAAGGTAATGGTAAGATCCAATTTCAGCTCCCCTATATGCCCTGGTATTTCTAACAGAACTGGCCCATTTGCTGTTAATTAATATATAATCAATCATATTCCTATGCAGACCATCAGGTGAAACCCATGTGTATTTGTGTATGTCCCCGTGTTTGTAATATGTGTTAGTTATTCTGAAACCATTAAGTATACTTACCTGTAGGAGACGTTGCCCATCGCCATTGCAGCTACCAATACCAAAAGGGCCTATTACTCCTCCCCAAAGGTCAGAGTCAGTACCAACTTTGGCATTGAAGTCACCTAGAACAAGGGTAATATCTCCTTTCTTGACAGAATTCAAAATATCCAGAAGTTGTCCGTAAAACCTATCCTTCTCATCCTCATCGGCATCCTCATTGGGGGCATAACAGCAGATAACATTCAAGTATTTAACTCTTGTCTGAAATTTTGCTGTAAGAAACCTTTCATTAATGCACTTATATCCTAGAAGAGCATCACTAGCATGTCTGCTGAGCAGCAGACCCACGCCTTGGTGATGCTTTCCATCCTCCCTCCCTGTAAAGAGAAATTTAAAGTTATTTTTAAGTATCTCACCTTTACCTGACCATCTGGTCTCTTGCAAGACTAGAATATCTAGGTTATAGCGTTGGAATTCCTGCATGAGGACATCAAGAGAATAATCTCTATGTAATGTCCTCACGTTCCATGTTCCTACAGAGAGAAAATGATTAGTAGGATTTTTAAAGAAATTAGGTTTATTGAGATTGGTAGGGCCAACAATATCAAACAGCCCCCTTGTCAGGCTAGAGGCCTTTTTAGATATTTTTTTTTGTTCATGATTTGTATATTATTTTGGATTTCACCAAAATAGGCATATGCTACGTGGGAGACCCTCTGTCCCGGCATCTGGAGAGTTAATTGAAGTAGCAGTGCCCCCAGGGGACGGAGGTCACCCAACTGCTAGCGGACTTCCCAGATGGTCAGGCGGAGAGAGAAAGAGAAAGGGTTGGCAACAACGAGAAGAGGAGAGCCAGTCGTAGGACGAAAGCGAAAAGACATGGAATTGTAAAGCTGGGAAATGCCGACTGGTAATAACGGCATTGGGCTCTGTGAATACAGCTGAACAGGCATAGTAAGCTGGTGTTGTAATCTATGTAATTGAGCATATGTCCTCGTCCATCAAGCATGTTTGGAAGGTTAAATAAATATTTGTTATTTTAAAGTAAAGGCTGAAGTTTAACCAATTTATTGGGGAGGAGCCTCAGTATTGAGTCCCTGCAATTGTGATAAAATCTTTGATTTTTGTTCTGAAAGACTCTTTCACCCGTCGCGTATTGCGATCGAACCGAGGGGATGTTCCTAAGTATTCCCAATAGACAAACAAACGAAGAAGCAACCTCACAAAGTGGCGCAGCCGCCAGTATGCAACAGAGGTGAAAGTAGCGGCGAATGTGACGAAAGAGTTCCGACATCCATTGTGAGCTGACCAGAACAAGGCTGATACTGCCAAGAGTGTCCTGCGGTGTGCTTCAGGCGATAGAATAGCTGTGAAGGTACCTGAAGAATCGTGCATCACGTTCGAACTGTGGAAAAAGCTGTGAAGGTGACGGAAAAGTTCAACATCCACTGACCAGCGCAAGGCTGATACTTCCAAGAGTGTTCCGACTGTGTGCTTCAGGTGGCAGACTGACGAGGCGGTTCGTTCCTGTCATCACATCGGAGGTAAGTATCCTCTTACTCTAGGGGCGAGTAGTTAGATACGGCAGAGGCCTGTACGAGCTAAAATGGAGCTTAGGAGCGGTCACAATAGGGAAAGGGATGAGTTAAGGCGAGGCTACACAGTCACAGAAAGGGATAGCGTGCAGGGTGGTTATTCAGGAAGTGACCGGGGAAGCGAGGAGGTGACAATAGACAGTGAGTCGGATGCTGCGGAAGACATGAGAGGGTTGAGGGATTATGGCAATGACAACGATACGGATATGCTGCAGAGCGGGACCAGAAAGCAGAGAGCTAAAGAAAGGATTGGATATGATTTTGAATTACAGAGGATGAGGTTAGAGATGCAACTGAGAAGGGAAGAGAGAGAGGCGGCAGAAAGGGAAAAGGAGAGAGGCAGCAGAAAGGGAAAAGGAGAGAGAGGCGGCAGAAAGGGAAAAGGAGAGAGAGCATGAGTATAGAATGCTGGAACTGCAAATGAGGAATGCAAACGAGGAGAGGGGTGATGTGCGAACGGTGGCAGTTTCTAGTAATCCAGCAGATGCGCGGCTGGCTAATTATATAAAATTATTGGGAAATATGTTAGCTGGAAGCCCTAAAAACCCAGAAGAGGTGATAAATCTCTTTGAGACAGCGGAAAGGGAATTTAAGGTATATGAAGTACCAGAGGAGTTTCAAGGCAAAGTCATCATTTCTTTTTTAGATGGTAAATATGCAAATCACGTTTTTCGAAAATTAAGTGCAGAGGATTTTGCTAATTATAAGAAAGTTAAAGAGGCTGTATTAAAAGAGTTTAAGCTCACTCCCTCTGCGTACAAGAGAAAGTTTGAAACTATCGCGAAAGAACCGAATGAGTCATATAATCAGTTAGCCTCGAGACTCAGAAATAGCTGGGATTACTACGTCCGCAGCAGGAAGGTGACAAAATTTGAGCAGCTTATGGACCTGATAGTGTCGGATAAGTTACGTGATAGCCTTCCTCAAGACACTCATGCTTACGTAGTACAGAAAGAGGCGGAGTCATGGGCAAAAGCAGACGAAATAGCCATGTGGGCACTCAGCCAGTGTGAGAGAGGACAGAAAACAGGCAAAAAGCTTTACTAAAGTGAATGGAGGGCCACAGCGAATAGGGGATACCCGTGGTAATAATTTTCAGCGAAGGGAGAATCTTAGGACAGACAGTCGATTCAGGCGCAATATCTCGGATAATTATCCCAGCAGTAAGGGTTCGCAAGGGTTGATAAGAAGATGCCATAAGTGCGGATCACAGGAGCATTTGATGCCTGTTTGCCCAGCTCGATCAAGAGAGTCCGGTGCTAGTAATCATCATGCAAAGGTGAATCTGGTGAGGGAAGTTGATTCACAGGCGGTAAAGCAGAACAGCGAGGCGATGATAGCCAGAGTTAAAATACCTTTTGGTGAAGTTCTCAGGAGGGAGAAAAGGTCGAAGTGGGAGAGGACGATTCCTGCTGATTATAAGCGGGTTAGAGTTAGATACGGCGAGAAAACGGCGCAAGCAGTGGTCGATTCAGGGGCGGAGATAACGGTGGTCAGAAAAGGCATGCTAGAGGAAGAAAAACATATGGTTAAGAGCCACATAATAGTACGTGGGCCTTTCAAAGAGACGAAACGAGCAGAGGTAAAGGAGCTTGCTTTGAGCCTAATAGAAGAGACTGATTCACCCAAGGCCAGGGGTGGAAAAGTAAACGTATTATGCGCAGTAGTTGATGGACTACGGGAAGAAGTACTGTTAAGTGCAGAAACATTTTGTGATCTCTTAGAGGAAAAGGAAAACGTACCTAGGACTATACAGCCCAAGGTACAAGCTGTTAATCAAGTGGCCGATCAACAGGAAGGTGAGGTACGAGAGGAGGAACCTGAGGAGGTAGGAGCGAAAACAGAAACTCCCGAAGAAATAAATCCTCTCGCTACTAGTGATGTGAGACTGTTTAAGATTCAGCAGAGGAATGACCCCTCACTTAGAATAGCCCATAATGAAGCAAAAGAGAAGAAGAATAACTATTTTTATTTGGACGATTTGTTATACCATAAGGACAAGGTATTAGGAGAGTCTGTGAGTCATCTTGTAGTACCATTTGAAAGACGTCAAAAGATTTTAGAACTGGCACACGAGTCCGTATTTGGTGGTCATTTATGTGCTAAAAAGAGTCAGGAGCGGATTAGATATTCATTCTTTTGGCCTTCATGCAAGAAGGATGTTAGAAAGTTTTGCGACTCCTGTCTGAAGTGTCAGTTAAGGGAAAAGGTCAAGAAGCAGGATAGAATCCCCATCACACCTATAGTGCGCCCCAAATTACCTTTTGAAAGGGTAAATCTTGATGCTATTGGTCCGACAGACCCACCATCTGCAAAAGGGCACAGGTTCATATTGTGTCTGATTGATCAGCATACTAGATGGCCTGAGGCGGTATGCCTAACTTCGCTTACAGCAAAGAACACCTGCGATGCTCTGTTAGAAATATTTCAGCGGACAGGCATACCTTCGGTTATCGCAACAGATAGAGGGACAAATTCTACGGCAGAATTAACTCAAGAAATGGAAAAGAGAATTGGAGCTTCACCTCGATTTTCTACTCCGGGATATCCTCAAAGTAATGGTTTAGTAGAGAGATTTAATCAGACTTTGAAAAATATGCTACACCACGTCATTAGAGAGGAACCCAGGCAGTGGCACAAGGCCGTGCCATTTTTACTGTGGGCGTACCAGGAGGTACCCAACAGTACTACTGGTAAATCTCCATTTCAGTTGATGTATGGGAGGCAACCAACAGGGCCACTCTCAATCCTAAAAAATAGCTTGACTGACGAGCAGGTCATGCCTGTGGGTATTCCAGTTACTGCTGCTCAATATCTTCAAGAATTACAGATCAGGCTAGAAATAGCAGCAACACAGGTTAAGGATCTAGCAGAAGAGAATCAAAGGAAATATGCATATTATTACAATAGGAGCGCTCGGGTTAAGGAGTTTAAAGAAGGAGATCAGGTGATAGCTTTAACGGCAGACTCAAATAACAAGCTGTATTCCAAGTGGATAGCCCCAGCAACAGTAGTGCGACGCATATTTCCGCACAGTTATGAGGTAAGGTTACCAGACGGGGCAACCAGACATGTTCATGCGAATAGGTTGAGAGAATTAAAAGCTCGTTGTAATGTGGTAGGAGTGATCTTTGATGAAGATAACGAATTTAGAGAAATAAAAGAAATGCCTAGAGCAACAGCACAAGAAAGGGGTAGCAAGGTAGGTCTACAGCCGATGAATCATGCTTTTCCGAACCTGTCAGCAGAGCAAGCAAACGAGCTGCATGAGCTATTGGACGACTTTCCGAGGTTTTTTTAAAATCGTCCAGGCAGATGCAAGCAAGGGCAACATAGCATTAGATTAAAAGAGGGCAGTCATTTGAAGACGCTACACAGGTACAAGGTACCACATGCGATGCGAGAACAAGTCGAAAGACAGGTAAATGAATTGCTGGAAGCAGATATGATAGAGCCAGCACAGAGCGAGTTCACGCATCCCATTGTGTGTGTTGCAAAAAAAGATGGGACCATGCGGTTATGCTGTGATTTTAGAATGGTGAATGGTTACACAATACCTGATGCTTTTCCCATGGCCCATGTACCTGATCTATTATACAAGGTAGGCGCTGCTAATTGCATCTCTACGATAGACCTGTTACGTGGGTACTGGCAGATAGAGCTGGCAGAGGGAAGCAGACCGCTAACTGCTTTTTCTACTCACAAGGCTCAGTACCAATGGAAAGTTCTCCCGTTTGGTTTGATTGGAGCGGCTTCCTGCTTTCAACGAATAATGAATTCCATATTAGCTGGGCATCAGGATTATTCGGTAACGTATCTAGATGATGTAGCCATTTATTCCGAAACCTGGGCAGATCATATGAGGCATCTGAGAGAGGTGCTAATGGAATTAGAAAACGCAGGGCTTACAGGAAACTTAACAAAATGCTGTTTTGCCCAAAATACGGTGAAATATCTAGGACATATAGTGGGGTCAGGCACCCATAAACCGGACCCGGAAAAACTTGGAGCTATGCATCGTTTGCAGATCCCCAAGACGAAGAAAGAAATCCGTGGAGCTTTAGGGCTGTTCGGGTACTATAGGGATTATATTGCCAGGTTCGCGGAAATAGCAAAGCCTCTAACAGAATTAACTAGGAAAAAGGCTCCCGAGCGAATTATCTGGACAGCCGAAGCGAATAAAGCATTTCAGACCCTGAAGGAAAGGTTATGTACCACTCCAATATTGGATGTACCAAAGCATGGGGAACCCTACATAATGTATGCTGAAGCATCTAATTATGCAGTCGGGGTGTGCCTCACCCAGACAGATGACAAGAATAATATCAAACCTGTAGCTTATGCCAGCCAGAAATTGACAGACACACAAAGAAGGTGGGCAACCGTTCATAAAGAAGCTTACGCAATTATCTTTGGATTAAAAAAGTTCGAATCGTGGTTATTTGGTGTTCCAGTGAAGGTTATCTCCGATCATAATCCTTTAACCTATCTAACAACGGCGAGTCCACAAAGTTCGAAACTACAAAGATGGTCTTTAGCTCTTCAGCAATATCAGGTATCCATTGAGCATCTTCCGGGTTCCCAGCTCAAACATGTAGATGAATTGTCTAGACTCGAAGTCACTGATGAGCCAAATTGTCTAAGGGAGGGTACACTAACACCTTTTACAAATTTAAATGGTCAGGCCGACGCCAATGTCGACGACTTTCAGCCTTCAGAGTCAGAGGGTACGTACGCGAAGGTGATATCTAGGTAGTCACGAAAGGTGTGCATAGCCTTTCACATGGGATGTCACCTGTGAACGAATGAACACCGCCAGTACGGCATACCTTCGTCAAAGACAGTTATTAGTGAGAGAATTCATTTATAAACTGTGTACTCTCGGACAACTACTTCAGTCACCAGGTTTTTTTTTGTTTGAAGCAAAAAGACAATATTTAGACTCAGTGCACCGGGATATACCTAGAAGTTCTTCTATATTTAAGTGTAGTGTACATAGATGTGTAAAAGATGTGCCAATTCGCAAGAGAATTTATAGAATTCATAAAGCAACTTAGAACTCTGAATTTTGTGGCATTGAACTCTAAGATTAACGCGAAAATGAACTCTGATTTTCAGCATTCAACTTCACTTTTTAGTCAGCAGTTAACAGGACTAACTACTGACTTCTGGCAGGGAGGTGTCAGGCTAGAGGCCTTTTTAGATATTTTTTTTTGTTCATGATTTGTATATTATTTTGGATTTCACCAAAATAGGTATATGCTACGTGGGAGACCCTCTGTCCCGGCATCTGGAGAGTTAATTGAAGTAGCAGTGCCCCCAGGGGACGGAGGTCACCCAACTGCTAGCGGACTTCCCAAATGGTCAGGCGGAGAGAGAAAGAGAAAGGGTTGGCAACAACGAGAAGAGGAGAGCCAGTCGTAGGACGAAAGCGAAAAGACATGGAATTGTAAAGCTGGGAAATGCCGACTGGTAATAACGGCATTGGGCTCTGTGAATACAGCTGAACAGGCATAGTAAGCTGGTGTTGTTGTAATCTATGTAATTGAGCATATGTCCTCGTCCATCAAGCATGTTTGGAAGGTTAAATAAATATTTGTTATTTTAAAGTAAAGGCTGAAGTTGAACCAATTTATTGGGGAGGAGCCTCAGTATTGAGTCCCTGCAATTGTGATAAAATCTTTGATTTTTGTTCCGAAAGACTCTTTCACCCGTCGCGTATTGCGATCGAACCGAGGGGACATTCCTAAGTGGTCCCAATAGACAAACAAACGAAGAAGCAACATCACACCCCTGATCGCAGGCATGGGGCAAAAACCTGTTCCTCTTCTGCTAAAAGCTGAAGTCACCGATGCTGGTAGGAACTTCAGACACCACCTTTTCAAGTGGGCTTTTTCAAGAGCCACATGGCCTGCCTGAGACACATTACTCCAGTCTAGGCTTGACGATGTCCAACTAGCTAAGTAAGGTTCAGGTACCTGCGATGGCCTCTGATTAGGATTATCCACCAACTGATATAAGGTATCCCATGCCTCTGTTCACTTAGAGCTGGCAACCCAGAAGCAAACAGAAAACACAGCGGCAGACTCTCCCTCAACAGAGGCCCACCAGTGCAGCAAGTCCAGGATCAATAATCAAGCTCAAATCCATAAACAAGTCCAGTCTAGTAGGTATAAATGATCAGCACCAGGACCCTGTGAAGTTGACCACTCCTCAGCAGGGTTGAAAAAAAAGAAAAAAGTGGCCATAGATGACCAGATCAGTAGGCCATACTGAACTGGCAGCCCTCCCCTTCCGTTCCCTTAAAGAAGAGAATATCTCTTTTGAAAGGTACTAACGGCCTGCACCACGAGAAGGCGGGGTCGGACATTAGGTGCTAGACCTGGCCGGTTCTGTGCATCATCACTAGGGATTGGTGCACAGCTCTCCTTCCAGTTTACGCCTAGCTACCATTTACAGGTCCGTATTAACGTACTACTATTAACCTACTGAACCCAGTACGTAATCGGTTTTGAACCCGTAAAGCCAAAGGTCATTAGGCTTGGCTACTTTCAATGTGTATTTCTCGTTGAATGTAATCCGAGAACATTAGTTGATATATTCCGTTCAAAATTAAAACACATGTTATGGAATTTGAATATAAGACGGTTCGACCCACTTTCTTGGCGGGACAACAAGTCTGAGCCTGGTTCTAATTAGCAATGTCTAGTGTATGGTTAATCCTAATTAGCATTACAAGAATGCATCTCACACGTAACTTCTTTAAGAATTATAAACATACTAGCAGATTTATCTGGTGTTACTTGGGTTTCAAACTATCTAAAATGTAGAGTAGATGGCATGCCACATGTCACAAGTTTTCACTTGGCATAAATATCATTACTCTCGATCTCCTCCCCCTGCGGTGGTGGTGCTCATTCGATAGTGTACTAGGCACGTAATTTGTATTTTCCAGGTTCTAGTCCCAGCTAGGGCAGCGTTGGGATTTATCTCTGCAAATCTCTCCGCCTTGTCCACGGTCAATAGGGCACATCGATTGGCTTGGATAAGCCGCCGTCTGTCGGATGATAAGTTAAGCCATGGAGCCATACTCTGTGCACGTTATAGGTATACAATGGATGGCCTTGAGAGGAGACTACCATGTCTCCCAACAGCTGTCCCAATGTATCCCCTCCTCCAACCTTCGGGGGCCTTGGGGCCTGGACATTAACTCATTGTGTGCAAAAGAAGTGCCACTCAGAGATAAAACAACCCAACCCAACCTCCCCCTCCGGTTAAATATTTTCCCACTTTTTTAGGGGAGAAAAGAAATGGTCATAGTTCGAGGTACCCATAATCATCCCCACGCCAGAAGTTTCTAAAACAAAAACAGGAATTTCCCCACTCAGATACTCGAACTTTTCAAATCAGTTCGTACGAGAGTTCCTCGGATACAATTTGCCAGGCATATGTAATTTTATAGCAAAAGAAAATTAAATATGGTCTGAAGTCCATAAAAATATAAAGGTACAAATAAAAGTTAATGATTTAACTTCCTATACGAATTTAGTTTTTGAATCTCGTGTTCTGCTGTGCTTAATTAGAATGACTTCGATATCCATGGACGCTTGTGCTCTTGATCCAGCAAACTGAACAATAAGTTTGTCACGAGAAATTAGAAAGAAATTAATTTCATGCATTAATTATTTCAAATTTATTGGTGTCAACAATTATTTCAATAACTTCAAACCGATAATGTTAAGTCTATGGGGATTTTGAGAAATTCAAACCCACCCATCCCAATTTTGGTTGACCCCAGAGAGTTCTCACATAGCCTATATTCTTCCCCTGGGTGAAGGGGGATGTTCTGCAATGTTTGGTGTCTCTTGCTCTTCTGGGGAATAAGTGCATAAATGGAGAGACACACAAAGAGACAAACAAACAAACAAACTTTATTCTTTATATATTCGATATTCCCCTTACAAAAACGACTGTTTATGTTACTTTTATGAATTAAACAGATGGAAACTGAACGTGAGTTTAAAAAAAATAGTATTTAACAATTATAATTCTAAAATAATAAAATTTATTACAAAAGTATGAATAAAAACATTTATATAAACTAAAGTTAACCAACACAAATGCTCATCAGTATAAAAATAGATTAATAGATAAAATAGAAGAACTTAGCACCATTTTTGCTATTTATACAAAAAGATATTTCCTCTATAATTCCTACTATATACACTAAAGCATAAAATTAAGGCTTTTTACAACAGTTGATAAGTAATAACCGTACCAATTCTGGTAAACAAGCTATAGATAATTATGCATCAATCGATGAAGTCATCCTACAGAAAAATTGAGATCAGCTCTACTTGTTCGACTAACATAAAACCTCCTCAGACACATTTTTAAATGTCGTCCTAAGCATTCTTCTTTTTCTTGCCACTCTGCTAACAGGATCCAACACTAATAAACTTATTTTCCTTCCCACGAACACACCAAATAAAACGTTTCTTCTCTACACCATACCGCACAGACTAAAACAAAACTGCGTTTTCCTTCACACTCTAATTCCTCTTAATTATAACAACTTATTCTATATTTTTAAGTTATGTTCGTTCGAAGTACTTTGTGACGTTATTCTCACGCTGTAGTTCACGCGAGCATCAGGACGAAACATGAACGTCACATGCTCATTGCAGCACGTCCATCTGTCATAACATTATGATTAGCGGAGGGTTTTCGAGGTCGCCATATCAAACATTAAAAGAGGGAAAGACCCCTGCACGATTTTGCATAAGTTTTCCTTTTTCGCACGGCTTTGTCTAAAATTTGCTTCTTCGCCCGATTTCACCGGTTTCTTCCAAATTTGGCTTCACTTTCTGAACTCATTTTTTATCTTTCGTCCATTCATCCTCGTTGAACCAAAGCAAATCCATGCATTCACAAATATCGCTTCAAAATCTCTCTTCGCATCTCATACTTTTCTCTCCCAGCTGTTGCATCTTGCATTTTGCCTGTTGATTTTATATTGTCATGTTTTTTGAGTAAAATTCGAAAACTGTCTTGTTTTATCAATTTCTCCGATTTACTCGATTTGGCTAACCAACAGCCCAATAATTTAGCGAAGTGTACGATCACTGAAACATTTTCTCAACAAAATCCAACTTTTCATGTCTTTCATATAATTTTTTCAAAATTTATTCTCGTCTCCCGGAACTTCTCTCACAGTTCAGGGATTTCTTCGAATTAACATTGCACCAGAATCCCAAAGTCCTGTACCACTTTTCCTTAACAGTTTTGTCCAGAATTGTGCAAATGTAGCACGATGATGTATCATCATATACATTTGGAATGGCAAAAAACGCACAAACTTATGAATTACCCTAGTAATCAGTTTATTTCAAGAACGCATTTATCTCAAAGTGTTAAGTTACCCAGAGCAAGCCTTTTTTTTCACTTCAACAATTTTAAATCAGTTGAACTTTATTGTATCTGCATTTGTAATTCTTGTGCTTCAAAATGACAGCGACAATTTTCCGTTCCATTGTTCTGCATGACCTGAAATTTCTGGAAATTTGATACATTCAAACTTAAAAGATCACTAATTGCTCAAATGTGATATTTGTCCTTTTGATTCTGTGCAGGTGGCATCCATATGCCAGAGACCGTATCCAGTCGATTGGTTTTGTCCACCTGGTGGCTAGCGGTGATGGTGATACTCTCCACTTACAGCGGCAACCTCATCGCTTTTCTCACGTTCCCAGAAGCTCGCTGGCTTGTGCAGTCACTTGAAGACCTAGCTAATCATAACAGTCTTTGCCTCATGATTCATCAAGGATCTCCAATCTTGGAAGAATTCAATGTAAGTGAGATTTCTCTTCTGCCCTCAATTAGATTCTTCTTCTACTTAAGGTGAACTCTTTTGCTACAAAACAAGCTGAATGGAAAAGAGAATAAGGTTTTGAAGGACCCAACGGACACAATTAGTTTAATCTATTTCGCAACTTTTAGATACAAGAGCGTTTTCCGTCAAAGCTGCAGAATTACATGTAGAAATCTGAAATATTTTAATAATTCTTTCATTGAACATTTATACAAACTATATTCAAAACTTTAATAACACTATAAACTCCTTTCACAACGTTTTTTTTTTTGTAAATTAAGAAACCTTTTGCATAATGAAATAATCTGGGTTTCATAGGTTGATGGCCTTTTATAACTGACAAACAAAACTGTTGCTATGCCCTGCTCGACCTAGAAAATGCCACGCCATGAAGGAATACACGGAATGAAACGAAACTTACCACACAGAGGTGTGAAGTCATCTGCCAATGATGTCCCACACGTTCTGTTATTGGGAGAAGTCTGGGGATCGCGCTGGCCAAGGCAGCACTTGGACACCTTGTAGGCACATTAATATAGTTAGCAAATTAAGACAAATAGATTCACTATATTTTGAGTAAATATCCCAATATTTTGACCCCTGATTCTGGTCATCACCTGAGGAGGTTGCAGCTTTGTTGTACATTTCAATGGTTGCAGCTTTGTTACAGTTTCCCTGTACATCGTTCATGGCGCCATCTGTTGACTGTATCAGTAATCCTTCTGCTCTTCTTAGGAATGCATTTTTCTCTCTTTTAATTATTGTTGTTGTGTTCCAGTTTATGATTAGTTTTTTCTATATGTCTGTCCAGTCCTGTCTTATTTTGTTTGTTCTTTATTGCGGTTTTGTGTTCTTTTATTCTTGTTTCTGGTGTTTTCCCTGTTTTTCCAATGTATGTTTCTCTTACATATACATGTTGCTTTATAAATTATTCCACTTTCTCTGTAGATTTTTTTTCTTATTATTTAATGTTTGGACTTTTTTTTTTTATTTTCTTGTCCAGGTCTGCAGCTATTCTTATATTGAATTTGCTGCTCACTGTTTGCATTTTCTCAAAAACACCTTTATGGTAAGGCAGTTTTTGGTGAGATACGGTTTTTCTTTTGTTTCAATTAATTTATCTACTTTTTTGTTTCTTATCTTTCCGATGAAATTAGCTGGGTAATGGTTTTCAGCAAGGTTTTCTTTCCACTTTTTTAATTTGCGCTATTGTTTGTTCTTTCTCTATACTTTGTAATTGAAATTTCTTTATTGCTTGGCCGATTAGATTTTAATTTATATATGTTAGGTGGTTAGAGTGAAATATTTTTCTTGTATTCGTTGAGGTTTTTTTATAATTAGTAATTGAGATTAAGTCTTTTTCCAATGAGTTGATTTTCTCTATTAAATCTTCTGGGAGGTTTCTGTCAGTTGTGCTGCAGATGCAGAGAATGTCAACCATGCATCTTTTGTAGAATTTTATTTTTTGCCCCGCAATGAAATTTTTTCCCCAGTGATAGAGGTAAAGATTTGCGAGATATGGAGCTAATGGTGATCCCATAGCTAGTCCATGATTTTGTTTGTAGAATTTATCTTGAAATTGGAAGAAATTGTTATCCAGTATAAATTTTAATATGTCCAAAACTGCCTCTATATCTAAAATCAATATTTTTCTGTCATTTATTCTAATTTTATTTTGATTATCTTTTTTAGAACAACTGTGTTAATATTGGTATTCATGGATTCCACATCACGACTTCCACTTATGGGGTTATCAGTTTTTGTTCCATGAACATGCCGATGAGTTTCTCTTGCTTCAGTAGCCCGCCCAGTCCCCATTTCTAAACCCTACCGAGCTCCTTTGGGTAGGTAAAGGCTGGCAGGCAGTGAAGGCTGTTCTTAGTGAGAGTGTGCTGCCATCCACTGTCTGCTAAATTAGTCTGTGCTCTGAAAGCCAAAGGAGGCCCAACACACTACTAAATTGGTGTACGTAATAAACTGTCATCTCAGTGTATGTATGTGTAGTGACAAGAGAGAGGGATTGAGGGTTAATCTCCACCAGTGGCGGCTGGGTTAGGCCATCAGTGGGTAAACACGGTGATACCGCAGATGGTAGCGTGTTATACTAGCAATTTTCTCTGCTAGATCCGATTCCGCCCTCGATGACGAAAGGAACATCAATTGGCTTCGAAAAGAACGTATATACACTGGGCCCTTGATTTACGCCACGTGAGGTTACTGAAGAGGTCGAATTGGTGTCAATGAAATTTGAATTATAATGTATTTCAATCAAATGCATTCCAGTTGTACGAAACTTGAGACTCTCTTTCGTACAATAATGCAAAACGTTTAATATTTGAAACGTAAACATCATACACCTATGCATTAAAATCATATTTATTTCATGACGCGTACTTCTATAATATAAATAGGAATGCATTACTGACGAGAGGAAGTTCCTGATTGTGGACCTTCGTGGTCGATTGGATCATCTTCTGCCGTTTTGGAATCAGTTAGACTTTTCAGAATTCTTTTTAAAATAGGAATGAACGGTTCTTTGGATTGCTTGATGCTTTCTTTATTTCCAAACATGGTAGTAAGGTTGCAACCCTACACTGATTCCTCTTCTAATAGAACAGCTTCGTTCCCAATCAGGATCGATGTCGCCTAGCCTCTTTAGGTACCAATCCCACTAGAATTTTTTACAAGTCTTGGATTTTAGAGAACATAAAAGGGGCTTTTCTTGTTATTGCTGCTGCTGTTCCTGGGTCTCCAATGAGAATGGCTCTCCAACAACCAAGTCATATCGTCAGGCTCAACGTTGTCAAACTCTTATTTCCTGCGCAACTGTGGAGATCTGTGGCATTTCCTCAAATCCGCTGAAATCGTGTTAACACTCAGGTCACACATTTCGCCACAGTCCATTCATACAAGTTGATGCGTTCTCTTTCAAGCAACATCGATGTTGTTGATGCCATTCAGGATATTATAGAACCTCCAATATTTTTCGAGAGACTTGTTGCAGGTGACCATTTCCCATAACATCTCCCTAAATGTCTGCCCAAGGTAGTAGCTTTAAAATTTGCTGACACCCAGGGCCGGATTTTGACCTTCTGAGGCATGCCTATACTATGGCAAAGTTCAGAAACCCTAAGCTATACAAATTTAAGAGGCCCCAAACATCCGAAAGTCGAAATATATATAGAGAGAGTTGTATCAGAATAATATGACCACCTACCTAATAATGGAAATAGCCACCCTTGGTCCACATGACAGCGGCGAGATGGCGCTGCATGGACGCAATGAGACCCTGGAAGGTTTCCAGACGCACATGTGCCCATTCGGACTCCAGTAGAGCATGGAAGTTCCAGAGATGACGTGGTTGTGGATCTGCAAGCCGAACCTGTTGATCAAAATATTCCCACAAGTATTCTATGGGATTGAGATCAGGCAATTTCGCCGGCTGAGGGAAAACAGAGAAATTGCTGTCGTGTTCCTAGAACAAGTCATGCACCACCTTAGCGACATGGCAGGGCGCATTGCCCTGTTGGTAGACACCATCACCACCAGGGTAAACGTCTAACATGAAGGGATACATGTGGTCAGCGAGGATGGACAGGTAGCCATTAGCGTTTAGCGACCCATCCAGTGGTATCAGCAGTCCCAGGTCACACTAGAAAAACATTCCCCAGACATGCACACTGCCACCGCCGGCTTGTACGTGACCAACAAGAGTGTCCAGGTGTTGGTTCTCGTGTGTCTGAAGCCGTATCCGCCACCGCCAGTCACTTTTGTGGAGTAGAAACCTCGATTCGTCGGAGAAGGCAACCTTTTTCCACTCTTCCACTATCCAATGACGGTAGTTCCGTACAAACTGCAGGCGTCGTTGCCGATGGACCTAGGTTAACAAGGGCACGTTTAAATAGTGTCGACTCCAGAGACCCTTGCATAACAATGTCCACTCTACTGTTATCAGGAACACGTACCTGGGTGCTCCAGCGTTCATTTGAGTGGTCAACTGCTGCAGTGTTACATGTCGATTGCCTTTCACCAGTCGACAGAGGTGACGTTCTCCTCGGGGTCGATGTCCTTTGGGGCTCCACAGTTATTACGTCTGGAGGAACTCGGTATGCCAATGGTCCGTTCTTGGTACACCCTTTCTACAGCACCTCATGAACAGCCCATGAAGTCTGTTTCCGAGATGCTTCCACCCTTGGCACGTTGCCAATGATCATTCCTCTTTGAACGTCCCTCAAATCACTACCTCTGCCCATTGTGCTCCCGTTACGCACTATGGCTCATCTGTCCTGGCCTGCCGCTTATACCAACGTGTGGTCGACCTCGTCATGTGCACTCTGTGACGCGCCTGGGTGGATACACTGTGATCCCAGGGGTGGTTATATATTATTCTGATATGACTGTGTATAGTATTATGATTGAAGAGAATATTAAAAAATATACAGAAAATTTTTACTCAAACATACTAACTCAACATAAAATACTCACATAAATAAACTAACTCAAACATAAATAAAAACATAAAAAATTGTTGTTGCAAAAACATTATTCTAACAACGGTAAGTTAACATGAGGAGAGTTTGCACAATAGATAAAATATTTAAATTTTTTTGTAACAGTAAAACTTGAAATGCATTTCTCTGAGGCCGACTCAACATAAGCTAACTAAGCCGTAGCCTAGTTACCTTACTTGTAAGACCGGCCCTGATGACGTCCCTGTCTGTTGGTTGTAAAAGGGAGATGGTATTTGGCAGCAGGAATTCAACTTTTACATCCACAGCCATCCTTATCTCTCCAATGTTTGGTGGATGATCTAGGGCACTGTCCAGCAACAGCAGCGCCCTCTTAGATAATTATTTTCGTCACAATAGCGATTTACCGTATGACAAAAATGAACAAAAAAGGATGTGTATCCAGTCAATAAAAACATCTTTTGTCACCCAAGCCTTTCAAGTCAAAATGATTGGAAAATTTACTTTAATGAGCCCCTTTCATCACCGTCGTTGTTTCGGATCCACGACCAATGACTTCAGTTTTGCATTTCCACCAAAAAGAAGAGTTAAACGGCATTGGCTGGTTTAAATCCAGAAGCACATTTCTCTTCATGGCAGATGAAGGTTCTTGAAGGCATCTTCTTCCAATCGAGGCCGGTCTCGTCCACATTGAAAAAGAGATCATGAAGACATTCGTCTTCCTCTACGAGTGAGTCGCTTGAAGTGCTCAGGATTGTTGCTACTTCATCAGCAATGGCAGACTCACCTGTTGTTGTTGTTGTTGTTTTCATATTGTAAATTTGAGTTCGCTGCTTGAAATTAGCGAACCAACCTTATCTCTCCAGGTATGCGTCACAATGTTCCAAGACCACTATATTAATAAGTTATATTAGTGAAAAAAATGCAGAGCCGATGTTAGTTTAGTGGTCTTAAACATTGGCTTATGTCTGAAAAGATGTATGCCTAAATGATTTAATCTTTCTTTACCGGGCTGCAGAGAATTATATTTTTAGAAATCGAAGATTGATTAGTGGCTATTTTCTCTTAATTTGGGAGGTTAGTTGAGCGATATATTGTCAAATCGTAAGTGAATATAGATTTACAGGTAGCTTTGTAAACCAAAATACATATGTGTATGTGCTTGCAGCAAATTCTAGTTCGTAAAGTTTAGATGCACTTTTCCTGCTAGTTTTTGAAAATGCATTCCATTGGAAGGTTGTATCCATGTCCAAACATTATTCAAATCTGATGAGAGTTCAGAAAAAAATGCAGCTCAATATTCTTATAAATTCAGTCTAATCATTAAGAAAAAGTATTTCAATTAAATCAACCAACTGAAATTGTTACAGCTACAGCTGCCTCACTATATCATTAATTTTTCTGAAGAATTTTATGTGTTGATCTCTTTTTAATGTACACATTAATTTCCACACAATTTATGTCACGATTATAAGTTATTATTAATAGTACAAAAAAAGATCACTTATTGACAGCATTTACCGCGAAAAATATGTGAAGGAAATGATTTTATTTTTGTTAATATATACCGAGTAATTATTTGCATTTTACCGTATTTTTAAACATATTGTATCATTGTAATTATACTTAGAACCGACTATAACGCTTCTGGTAATTTATGTATCGTTGTACATGTTCAGAGAACGTTAAACGACGATTATTCTGCATTTTGAGTCATCAATTTAGCACAATTACACATCAAGATCTATTTTAGTTTCAACGTCTTGCTTATTTTAAGGTTTGCCATAGAAATATTACTCTAATGTACATGTATACCATGTAATCATACTACGTTAATCAGTTTTTAAGCACAGTACCAAACAAAAATGCCCACGCAATCTTATAAAAAAGTAAATGCTCGATTTGCGACGGTAGTGAGCAGTACTGTAGATCCAACGGATGTGAAGTCACTTTTAGACTGCAATGGCCTTGTTCTCGAAGGTTACGACTGGAGTGAGTTCTGTGTGAACCACGTTGTAGGCAAGGATTGCATATCCTTTCGCCGAGTTCGAGGTCGGTAAAGCGAGAATCTGGAAAAGCGGTTCTCCACCTCATCGCATAATTGTCTGCAGCAGCAAAGGCCTACTTAGTCGAGTGCATCCCCAGCATGTGATTGTATATAAATGTGATCAAACTGTGTAGTTCCTATATAACTCTGGTGCGTAAATTGTTGAACATATCAATAGACATCACTTGGCGCAGCAAGTCTGAGGCATACCTAGGTATGGGTGTAACCATCCGCAAATCCATTATTTCATTTAAGCAATGGTGAATGTAATCAAGGGACAAATTGATCGTCCTCTGCTATAGAGTGGTTAATCGTTCGCCTTCTCTGCCCACCACACTAGCCATGTGCACTAAACTGGAAGGTGCTACAGAACCAGATTCTTCAATTACAGTCAATTACATTTCCAATGACTATTCTTTGGTATTAATATTCTATTAGTGGCTTAAAGCCACTAATAGAGGATTAATACCAAAGAATAGTCATTGGATTATGTATTGTTGTAATCCTCCTCTATTGGTGGCTTAAAGCCACCAATAGAGGAGGATTGTTCAGTGGCGGGTAGATCAGCGGTCAGAGCACCTGACATGTTATCAGGAGGTCGTTGGTTTAGATTCCACTCGACAAATCACAATTTTTCCTCTAAAATGTTCTAAGTTAGACATGTCCGTATTTTGTGTGATACAAATTCTTATATTTATATACTTGAAAAATATTTTGAAAATATATGCCCATATATCATAATAATATATTTTCACTAGTTGGAAGAATCTATGCATTTTTGGCATCAGTTAATTTACTTAGTGTTCACATAATCTTATTTATAACGTACTAAATATTGATCACATCTTTCTCACTTAATCTCCATATCACAATTTCATCATTTATCTTGCCAATTTTACTTTTATATTTTGATTTAAGTAAGTAAAATAATTGGAAAATAACGAATTCTTACCGCAAAAACTAACTTACAGCCACAACTCTCTTTGCCACTGTAAATGACATTGATAGTTTTTCAAATACTATGAAATTTTCCATTACTTATTAATTTATACTAATTAATTTTACTAAGCCTAAATCATTCCATGAAAAATTACGGAAACTTTCTTCACGGCTGGGCAGAGTTTAGCTCACTCTGTAGAGCAGTCGTTCTGAATCTTTTACGCTTCACGTACCCACTGGAAATGCATATGTAACTGGCATATCCCTTGAATACATAGATAAATCTATAGTTAGAGTATCACAATAGGAATAAAATAAAACATATATCAGTGGTTCTCAACCATTTATGCTTCACTAACCCCTGGAAATATATATGTTACTGGCATATCCCTTGTATAGATAGATAAAACTATAGTATAGTATAACCTTATCTCTCCAGGTAACTGGCATACCCCTTGTATAGATAGATAATACTATAGTTATAGTATAACAATGGTAATAAAACAAAACATATATCAGTGGTTCTCAAGCATTTATTCTTCACTACCCCCTAGAAATCTATATGTAACTGGGATATCCCTTCTATAGAAAGAAAAAACTATAGTTATAGTATAACAAAGGGAATAAAATCAAACATATATCAGTGGTTCTCAAACTTTTATGCTTCACTATACCCTGGAAATGTATATGTAACTGGCGTACCCTTTGTATAGATAGATACAACTATAATTATAGTATAACAATGGAAATAAAATAAATATCAGTGGTTCTCAACCTCTTATGCTTCACTACTCCCTGGAAATGTATATGTTACTGGCATATCCCTTTTATAGATAGATAAAACTATAGTTATAATATAACAATGGGAATAAAATGAAACATATACCAGTGGTTCTCAAATTTTATGCTTCCCTACCCCTGGAAATGTATATGTAACTGGCATATCCATTGTAAAGATAGATAAAACTATAGTTATAGTATAACAGCCGTCCCGTGGCCGAGTGGTTAGCGCGCGCGGCTACTGATCTACGGGACCTGGGTTCGAGCCCCGGGTAAGGCATGCATGTTCGTGTTGTTTTCTGCTGAGGTTCTGCCATCCTCTCAGATCTTCTACTGCGGCATATAAACTGACAGGCTCCTGTCAGACCTCTGTGGCAAGCAGCTGCTTGATGGGGTATTTATTTATTTTTATTTATTATTATTATAGTATAGCAATGGTAATAAAATAAAACATATATCAGTGGTTCTCAAGCATTTATGCTTCCCTACCCCCTAGAAATCTATATGTAACTGGCATATCCCTTCTATAGATAGATAAAACTACAGTTATAGTATAACAAAGGGAATAAAATCAAACATATATCAGTGGTTCTCAACTTTTTATGCTTCACTACACACTGGAAATGTATATGTAACTGGCGTACTCTTTGTATAGATAGGTAACACTATAATTATAGTATAACAATGAAAATAAAAAAAAACATATATCAGTGGTTCTCAACCTCTTATGCTTCACTACTCCTTGCAAATGAATATGTAACTGACATATCCTTTGTTTTAAATAGATAAGACTACAGTTATGATATAACAATGGGAATAAAGTAAAACATATATATATATGTGGCTCTCAAACTTTTACACTTCACGTACCCCCTGGAAATATATTTGTAACTGGCATACACCTTGTATAGATAGATAAAACTATAGTTATAGTATAACAAGAAGAATAAAATGAAACATATATCAGTGGTTCTCAACCTTTTACGCTTCACCACCCACTGGAAATGTATATGTAATTGGCATATCCCTTGTATAGATAGATAAAACTATAGTTATAGTATAACAATGGGAATGAAATAAAATATATATGTGGTTCTCAATCTTTTTTTGCTTCATTACCCCCTGGAAATGTATATGTAACTGGCATATCGCTTGTACAGATAGAAAAAACTATAGTTATAGTATATCAATGGGAATAAAATGAAACATATATATCAGTGATTCTAACCTTTTATGCTTCACATACCCCCTGGAAATGTATATGTAATTGGCATATCCCTTGTATAGATAGATAAAACTATAGTTATAGTATAACAATGGGAATGAAATAAAATATATATGTGGTTCTCAACCTTTTTTTGCTTCACTACCCCCTGGAAATGTATATGTAACGGCATATCCCTTGTATAGATAGATAAAACTATAGTTAGAGTATAACAATGGGAATAAAATGAAACATATATATATAAGTGGTTCTCAACCTTTTACGCTTCACGTACCCCCTGGAAACGTATGTCTAACTGGCATATCCTTTCTATAGATAGATAAAACTATAGTTGTGGTATAACAATGGGAATAAAATAAAACATATATATATATCAGTGGATCGCGTATTTGAGGGCGGTACAACTTTTAGGCCGTGATGCGTTCCTTGCTGTAACAATCAAAGCAAATTCCTGAACACACAATCAAGCTAACAGACATTTGCAATAATGAGAACTGAGATTATGTTTCAGTTAACAATGAAATACACGTTTATTAACAAAATTACCTTCAAACATTCTACACATATGCAGTTCCCACCTTTGGGACAGATTCAACAATGTCTCTAGCATGGCCCCTTTCAGTTATGGAAACTTACAAGTATTTTGATCAACAGTCCATAACGAAGAGCTACTTGCTCGTGACTCTGACAGTCCCTAACAGTTAAGACAGTTTTACTCTAGTTACGCCGTTCACAGAAATACATTCAAATGCAAAAGAAAGCGGAGCCAGTTCCAGTACAGTACAGTACGGTACCCCCTTACCTCGGCAAGTCAGGAGTCCCTCGGGACGGCGATCACTGGGCCGCTGCGCTCCAAGTTGCTGGGAGCCTTGGCTGTTTAGCGCTTCCCCCACACATACTGTTCACACTTCGGGATTCTGCTGACTGGAGAGGACCATTGCTACCGACCACACCATACGGACGAGAAGAGACTGCCTTGTTTTTCCAAAAATTCATTCTTCCTTTTTCGCTGGTCCCCCTTGTGGAGGTCACCTCCGTGCATGCCTGGCTGTACGGGATTGGCCAGAGTAGCCGAGGTGCGAATCTCAGCTCCCCTCCAGCCAATGTTGTTTACAAGATATGTCACGTAGCCACACTGCCATCTGGAGTTCAAGGCTCAATCTGGAAAGTTCGGGGCCTGCGGCCGAGAACGTTGTGGAACCGAACGCCGAGAACGAGTTCGTTGAACTGAACACAAAAATGGAGGCAGTCGAAAATGTTAATATTTAAAATGGAGCTTAATCTCATGTCGTCCTGAAGCCTATAAAGTCTTAGCCACGTAATAAAATTACGTGGGCATGACACTTCATGTACCCCCTGGAAATGTAACTGACATATCCGTTGTGTAGATAGATAATATTATAGTTATAATATAACAATGGGAATAAAATAAAACATATAAATATCAGTGGTTCTCAACTTATTCCGCATCACATACCCCCCTGGAAATGTATATGTAACTCGCGTACCCCTTGTATAGATAGATAAAACTATAGTTATAGTATAACAATGGGAATAATATAAAACAAGTATCTGTGGTTCTCAACCTTTTATGCTTCACTACCCCCTGGAAATGTATATGTAACTGTCATATCCATTTTATAGACAGATAAAACTATATTTATAGTATAACAATGGGAATAAAACAAAACATATATATCAGTGGTTCTAAACCATTTATGCTTCACGTACCCCCTGGAAATGTATATGAAACTGGCGTACCCCATTTATAGATAGATAAAACTATAGTTATAGTATAACAATGGGAATAAAATAAAAAAAATATATCTGTGGTTCTCTACCTTTTACGCTCACGTACCCCCGGAAATGTATATGTAACTAGCATACCCCTTGTATAGATAGATAAAACTATAGTTATAGTATAACAATGGGAATAAAATAAAACATATATATCTCAGTGGTTCTCAAATTTTAACGCTTCACGTACCCTCTGGAAATGTATATGTAACTCGCATACCCCTTGTATAGATAGATAAAACTATAGTGATAGTATAACAATGGGAATAAAATAAAACATGTATTTGTGATTCTCAACCTTTTATCTTCACTACCCACTGGAAATGTATATGTAACTGGCATATCCCTTGTATAGATAGATAATACTATAGTTATACTATAACAATGGGAATAAAATAAAACATATATATCAGTGGTTCTCAAATTTTAACGCTTCATGTACCCTCTGGAAATGTATATGTAACTGGCATATCCCTTGTATAGATAGATAACACTATAGTTATACTATAACAATGGGAATAAAATAAAACATATGTATCAGTGGTTCTCAAATTTTAACGCTTCACGTACCCTCTGGAAATGTATATGTAACTCGCGTACCCCTTGTATAGATAGATAAATCTATAATGATAGTATAACAATGGGAATAAAATATAACATATATATCAGTGTTTCTCAAATTTTAACGCTTCAGGTACCCCCTGGAAATGTATATGTAACTCGCGTACCCCTTGTATAGATAGATAAATCTATAGTGATAGTATAACAATGGGAATAAAATATGTATCTGTGGTTCTCAACCTTATATGCTTCACTACCCCCTGGAAATGCATATGTAACTGGCATATCCCTTGTATAGATAGATAACACTATAGTTATACTATAACAATGGGAATAAAATGAGACATATATATATATTATTGGTTCTCAATCTTTTATGTTTCACGTACACCCTGGAAATGTAAATGTAACTGGCATATCCCTTGTATAGATAGATAAAACTACAGTAGTAGTATAACAATCGGAATAAAATAAAACATATATCAGTGGTTCTCAACCTTTTATGCTTCACTACCCCCTGGAAATCTATTTGTAACTGGCATATCCGTTGTATATATAGATAAAACTATAGTTATAATATAACAATCGGAATAAAATAAAACGTATATCAGTGGTTCTCAACCTTTTATGCTTCACTACCCCCTGGAAATCTATTTGTAACTGGCATATCCGTTGTATATATAGATAAAACTATAGTTATAATATAACAATCGGAATAAAATAAAACATATATCAGTGGTTCTCAACCTTTTATGCTTCACTACCCCCTGGAAATCTATTTGTAACTGGCATATCCGTTGTATATATAGATAAAACTATAGTTACAGTATAACAATGGGAATAAAATAAAACATATATCTGTGGTTCTCAACCTTTTATCCTTCACCATCCCCTGCAAATATATATGTAACTGACATATCCCTTCTATAGATAGATAACACTATTGTTATAGTATAACAATGGGAATAAAATAAACATATATATCAGTGGTTCTCAACGTTTTACGCTTCGTGTACTCCCTGGAAATGTATATGTAAATGGCATACCCCTTGTATAGATAGATAAAATTATAGTTATAGTATAAAAATGGGAATAAAATAAAACATATATATCAGTGGTTCTCAAATTTTTACGCTTCACATACCCCCTGGAAAAATATACGTAACTGGGTACCCCTTTTATAGATAGATAAAACTACAGTTACAGTATAACATTGGGAATAAAATATATATCAGTGTTTCTCAACCTTTTATGCTTCACTACCTCCTGGGAATCTATATGTAACTGGCGTACATATACTATAGTTAGTTTAAAACTATAGTTAAACTCTCTATATAGATAGATAAAACTATAGTTATAGTATAACAATGGGAATAAAATGAAACATATATCAGTGGTTCTCAACCTTTTATGCTTCACTACCCCCTGGAAATGTATATGTAACTGACATTTCTCTTGTATAGATAAATAACACTATAGTTATAGTATAACAATGGGTATAAAATAAAACATATGTATCAATGGTTCTCAACCTTTTACGCTTCACGTGCCCCCTGGAAATGTATATGTAAAGATAGATAAAACTATAGTTATAGTATAACAATGGGAATAAAATGAAACATATATATAAATATATCAGTGGTTCTCAACACTTTATGCTTCATTACCCGCTGGAAATCTACATGAAAATGGCATATTCCTTGTATAGAGAGATAAAGCTATAGTTATAGTATAACAATGGGAATAAAATGAAACATATATCAGTGGTTCTCAACCTTTTATGTTTCACTACCCCCTGGAAATGTATATGTAACTGGCATATCCCTTGTGTAAACAGATAAAACTATAGTTATAGTATAACAATGGGAATAAAATGAAACATTTGTATTAGTGGTTCTCAACCTTTTACGATTCACGTACCCCCTAGAAATATATATGTAAGTGGCATATCCCTTGTATAAATTGATAAAACTATAGTTAGAGTATAAAAATGGAAATAAAATAAAACGTATATATATATATATATATCAGTGGTTCTCAACCTTTTATGTATCACTACCCCCTGGTAATGTACATGTAACTAGCATATCCTTTGTATAGATTGATAAAACTATAGTAATAGTATAAAAATGGAAATAAAACATATATATATATATCAGTGGTTCTCAACCTTTTATGTTTCACTACCCCCTGGAAATGTACATGTAACTGGCATATCCCTTGTATAGATAGATAAACTATAGTTATAGTATAAGAATGGGAATAAACTAAAACCTATATAACAGTGGATTTTTACCTTTTACTCTTCACCTACACCCTGGAAATGTATAGGTAACTGACATATCCCTTCTATAGATAGATAAGTCTAGAGTTATAGTATAGCAATGGGAATAAAATATATATATCAGTGGTTTTCAACCATTTTCTCTTCACATACCACTGGAAATGTATGTGTAACTAGCATATCCCTTTTATAGATAGATGAAACTGTAGTGTAACAATGGGGATAAAATAAAGCATATGTATCAGTGGTTCTCAACATTTTATGCTTCACGTACCCCTTTTAAATGTATATTTAACTGGGGTACCCCTTGTATAGATTTATAAAACTATAGTTATAGTATAACAATGGGAATAAAATAAAACCTATATAACAGTGGATTTTTACTCTTCACCTACACCCTGGAAATGTATAGGTAATTGACATATCCCTTCTATAGATAGATAAGTCTAGAGTTATAGTATAGCAATGAGAATAAAATATATATATATATATCTGTGGTTTTCAACCATTTTCTCTTCACATACCACCTGGAAATATATATGTGTAACTAGCATATCCCTTTTATAGATAGATAAAACTGTAGTATAACAATGGGAATAAAATGAAACATATATATCAGTGGTTCTCAACGCTTTACGCTTCACGTACCCTCTGGAAATGTATATGTAACTCGCATACCCCTTGTATAGATAGATAAAACTATAGTGATAGTATAACAATGGGAATAAAATAAAACATGTATTTGTGATTCTCAACCTTTTATCTTCACTACCCACTGGAAATGTATATGTAACTGGCATATCCCTTGTATAGATAGATAATACTATAGTTATACTATAACAATGGGAATAAAATAAAACATATATATCAGTGGTTCTCAAATTTTAACGCTTCATGTACCCTCTGGAAATGTATATGTAACTGGCATATCCCTTGTATAGATAGATAACACTATAGTTATACTATAACAATGGGAATAAAATAAAACATATATATCAGTGTTTCTCAAATTTTAACGCTTCACGTACCCCCTGGAAATGTATATGTAACTCGCGTACCCCTTGTATAGATAGATAAATCTATAGTGATAGTATAACAATGGGAATAAAATATGTATCTGTGGTTCTCAACCTTATATGCTTCACTACCCCCTGGAAATGCATATGTAACTGGCATATCCCTTGTATAGATAGATAACACTATAGCTATACTATAACAATGGGAATAAAATGAGACATATATATATATTATTGGTTCTCAATCTTTTATGTTTCACGTACACCCTGGAAATGTAAATGTAACTGGCATATCCCTTGTATAGATAGATAAAACTACAGTAGTAGTATAACAATCGGAATAAAATAAAACATATATCAGTGGTTCTCAACCTTTTATGCTTCACTACCCCCTGGAAATCTATTTGTAACTGGCATATCCGTTGTATATATAGATAAAACTACAGTAGTAGTATAACAATCGGAATAAAATAAAACATATATCAGTGGTTCTCAACCTTTTATGCTTCACTACCCCCTGGAAATCTATTTGTAACTGGCATATCCGTTGTATATATAGATAAAACTATAGTTATAATATAACAATCGGAATAAAATAAAACGTATATCAGTGGTTCTCAACCTTTTATGCTTCACTACCCCCTGGAAATCTATTTGTAACTGGCATATCCGTTGTATATATAGATAAAACTATAGTTATAATATAACAATCGGAATAAAATAAAACATATATCAGTGGTTCTCAACCTTTTATGCTTCACTACCCCCTGGAAATCTATTTGTAACTGGCATATCCGTTGTATATATAGATAAAACTATAGTTACAGTATAACAATGGGAATAAAATAAAACATATATCTGTGGTTCTCAACCTTTTATCCTTCACCATCCCCTGCAAATATATATGTAACTGACATATCCCTTCTATAGATAGATAACACTATTGTTATAGTATAACAATGGGAATAAAATAAACATATATATCAGTGGTTCTCAACGTTTTACGCTTCGTGTACTCCCTGGAAATGTATATGTAAATGGCATACCCCTTGTATAAATAAATAAAATTATAGTTATAGTATAAAAATGGGAATAAAATAAAACATATATATCAGTGGTTCTCAAATTTTTACGCTTCACATACCCCCTGGAAAAATATACGTAACTGGGGTACCCCTTTTATAGATAGATAAAACTACAGTTACAGTATAACATTGGGAATAAAATATATATCAGTGTTTCTCAACCTTTTATGCTTCACTACCTCCTGGGAATCTATATGTAACTGGCGTACATATACTATAGTTAGTTTAAAACTATAGTTAAACTCTCTATATAGATAGATAAAACTATAGTTATAGTATAACAATGGGAATAAAATGAAACATATATCAGTGGTTCTCAACCTTTTATGCTTCACTACCCCCTGGAAATGTATATGTAACTGACATTTCTCTTGTATAGATAAATAACACTATAGTTATAGTATAACAATGGGTATAAAATAAAACATATGTATCAATGGTTCTCAACCTTTTACGCTTCACGTGCCCCCTGGAAATGTATATGTAAAGATAGATAAAACTATAGTTATAGTATAACAATGGGAATAAAATGAAACATATATATAAATATATCAGTGGTTCTCAACACTTTATGCTTCATTACCCGCTGGAAATCTACATGAAAATGGCATATTCCTTGTATAGAGAGATAAAGCTATAGTTATAGTATAACAATGGGAATAAAATGAAACATATATCAGTGGTTCTCAACCTTTTATGTTTCACTACCCCCTGGAAATGTATATGTAACTGGCATATCCCTTGTGTAAACAGATAAAACTATAGTTATAGTATAACAATGGGAATAAAATGAAACATTTGTATTAGTGGTTCTCAACCTTTTACGATTCACGTACCCCCTAGAAATATATATGTAAGTGGCATATCCCTTGTATAAATTGATAAAACTATAGTTAGAGTATAAAAATGGAAATAAAATAAAACGTATATATATATATATCAGTGGTTCTCAACCTTTTATGTATCACTACCCCCTGGTAATGTACATGTAACTAGCATATCCTTTGTATAGATTGATAAAACTATAGTAATAGTATAAAAATGGAAATAAAACATATATATATATCAGTGGTTCTCAACCTTTTATGTTTCACTACCCCCTGGAAATGTACATGTAACTGGCATATCCCTTGTATAGATAGATAAACTATAGTTATAGTATAAGAATGGGAATAAACTAAAACCTATATAACAGTGGATTTTTACCTTTTACTCTTCACCTACACCCTGGAAATGTATAGGTAACTGACATATCCCTTCTATAGATAGATAAGTCTAGAGTTATAGTATAGCAATGGGAATAAAATATATATATATCAGTGGTTTTCAACCATTTTCTCTTCACATACCACTGGAAATGTATGTGTAACTAGCATATCCCTTTTACAGATAGATGAAACTGTAGTGTAACAATGGGGATAAAATAAAGCATATGTATCAGTGGTTCTCAACATTTTATGCTTCACGTACATCTTTTAAATGTATATTTAACTGGGGTACCCCTTGTATAGATTTATAAAACTATAGTTATAGTATAACAATGGGAATAAAATAAAACCTATATAACAGTGGATTTTTACTCTTCACCTACACCCTGGAAATGTATAGGTAATTGACATATCCCTTCTATAGATAGATAAGTCTAGAGTTATAGTATAGCAATGAGAATAATATATATATATATATCTGTGGTTTTCAACCATTTTCTCTTCACATACCACCTGGAAATATATATGTGTAACTAGCATATCCCTTTTATAGATAGATAAAACTGTAGTATAACAATGGGAATAAAATGAAACATATATATCAGTGGTTCTCAACGTTTTACGCTTCACGTATCCCCTGGAAATGTATATGTAAATGGCGTACCCCTTGTATTGATAGATAAAACTATAGTTATAGTATAAAAAGGGGAATAAAATGAAACATATATATCAGTGGTTCTCAAATTTTTATGCTTCACGTACCCCCTAGAAATGTACATGTAACTGGCGTACCCCTTTAATAAATAGATAAAACTATAGTTATAGTATAACAATGGGAATAAAATGAAACGTATATCAGTGGCTCTCAAACTTTAATGCTTTCTAGCCCATGGAAATGTATATGTAACTGGCATTTCCCTTGTATAGATAGATAAAACTCTAGTTATTGTACAATGGGAGTAAAATTAAACATATATATCAGTGGTTCTCAAACGTTTACGCTTTACGT
Organism: Ryuthela nishihirai; assembly: GCA_038380435.1. Taxonomy (NCBI): domain Eukaryota; kingdom Metazoa; phylum Arthropoda; class Arachnida; order Araneae; family Heptathelidae; genus Ryuthela; species Ryuthela nishihirai. The sequence goes on along the minus strand of JAWZYU010000015.1, from coordinate 5,379,348 downwards.
ACCCCTGGAAATGTATATGCAACTGGCATATCCCTGGTATAGATAGATAAAACTATAGGTAGAGTATAAAAATGGGAATGTTATAATATATATATATCTGTGGTTCTCAAACTTTTATGATTGACGTACCACCTGGAAATGTATATGTAACTGGCGTACCCCTTGTATAGAAAGATAAAACTATAGTTATAATATAACAATGGGAATGAAACATATATCACTGGTTCTTAACCTTTTATGCTTCACTACCCCCTGGAAATGTATAATTAATTGGCATATCACTTGTGTAGAGAGATAAAACTATAGTTATAGTATAACAATGGGAATAATATGAAACATATATATTAGTGGTTCTCAACCTTTTACGCTTCACGTTACAATGTACATTACATGTACATTGTAAAATTTTATCTATCTATACAAGGGATTGGCATATCCCTTGTATGCCAATCCCTTGTATAGATAGATAAGATTGGATATAAAATTTTATCTATCTATACAAGGGATTGGCATATCCCTTGTATAGATAGATAAAATTTTAGTTAGTAGTAGTATAAATGAGATTTCTGGCACAGTAAAAGGGGCTCTAGAATTCTTTGAAAATCCATGGGAAAAGCTTTGGGGGATGAGGGGAAAAGTATATTTCTTCTGGTTTTTGTGAAAATATGTGTGAAAATTGGAAAAAAACCGGGGCATGTGAAAAACTAATTTAAGTTTTTCTTTAAGGATGAGGTTTAAACTAATTTGTGAATTAGTTTAAATGGGTTAGTTTAAAGTGAGGTGTGTATGAGATAAAAAAAATGAGGTGTTTTTTGAGCTGGCTGGATGGACAAACTCGCTGGCTTGATGGACAGACTCGCTGGCTGGATGGACAAACTCGCTGGCTTGATGGACAGACTCGCTGGCTGGTTGGACAGACTCGGTGGTAGACGAGAGTAGTAGCATAAATGAGAGTTCTGGAACAATGTTAAAGTATAAGGGATCCCATGTTAACCTATGGGAGAGTTTTTTAGAGATGAGGGTTTAAACTAATTTGGGAAGACGTTGTGTGTGAAAGACATGAAATGATGGGTTTCGTTGAGAAAATATTGTAGTTATGTACACTTCACTGGATTATTGGTCTGTTGGGTTGTAAATGCCAGGAAAATCGGTGAACTCGACAAAGCCAGACAGTTTTGGGAAATTAGTTTTGAAAAAAATATAGCAATTCCAAATCAACAGGTAAAATGATAAAATGACGTTTTTTGGGCTGAGAGAGAAAATTTTGATGGAAAGTTCGACTTTGAAGTAATATCTGTGAATGTATGGATTATTTAAAAAAAACATTATTTTAAGTTTTGCAGGTTCGTTACTTTTAGATTTTGTGTTACAATAACTTTTCTTCTAATCGAGCTACACAGCAAATTCTGGTTTTCTTCAGTAATAGCAATCAGATACTATTTTCCAAACTGACGAGAATCGAGTTCGGACCCTTTATGTACCCGAGAAAGTGGGGTCGAACCCTTTTAAACTTATGATCTTATATCCTGTCTTGTAATCAAGCTACAGATTTGAAACTAATATTATTGGATTTCATTCGAGGTGTACTACACTTTGAACATGTAGGTATTGGTCTTGATCCCGTTACTTAAGGTTTTCAGGGTTCAAAACCATTTGCATACCACACATTGCTGATTCTCATTTAGGATTTGTAAATGTTTTCTGTTTTTTCATCAACATCACGTTCTAGTACTGGAACTCATTTCGTTAATTCAACTGGAAACGGTGTCGGGCCCGTTTCCTAGCCTAGAAACTGGGTCGAACCCTCTAAATTTTGCATCCTTATAACTCTGCTTCTAATTGAGGCACACATCTCAAACCAATGTCTTTAGATTACATTCAGGAAGCACTATACATTTAATGTCAGTCTCGACCTGTTAGTTTTTGTTTTCTGGGTTCGACACTTTAAGATTTTGTCGAATTATAACGTCCATTTTAATTGTGGTAGGATCTTGGTTTCAATTTTAATAGATGGGGTTTATCAAGTTCTATAATCTGACGAAAGAATAATCGGTCTGAAACCGTTTTCTAGCCGACAAAGTGAGTCGAACCCCTCTTAATTTTCCGGTTTCATAGCTCTGCTTCTAATAGAGCTACAGAACTCAAACTAATATCATTGTGTTCCATTCGGCTAATACTATACGTTAAATGTATTGGAAGGGGTCTCGTCCCATTATTTTAAGTTTTGCAGGTTCGATACTTTTAGATTTTGTGTTACAATAACTTTTGTTGTAATCGAGCTAGAAGCTTGGTTTTAACATTGATAGTTATGATTTATCAAGTTCTCTAATCTGACATAAAGATAATTAGTGTCAACCGAATTAAAAAAAAATATAAATAATAAAAAAAAAATACCCCCTCAAGCAGCTGCTTGCCACCGAGGTCTGACAGGAGCCTGTCAGTTTATATGCCACAGTAGGAGATCTGAGAGGATGGCAGGACCTCAGCAGAAAAACGACACACACATCCATGCCTAATCTGGGGTTCGAACCCAGGTCCCTTATATATATATATATTTGACTTTAGCCAGATAAACTGCTGGGAAAATCCTTTGTCGGTTGTACAAAGTTGTTCTAAACAGTTTATTACCTTCATTTTATTACAAAGGGTTTCGGACCATAGGATTTCACAGAAATTGAGTCGAGACCACTTAAATTTGAATCCCTATGTCTTCTCTTCTGACGGAAAGAGATAATAAACACTGATTATTAGCAATTCTAAAGAATTACAAATTGGTACAGTTTTCAAAATGTTTCATTAGTAATTAATTTTTTTTTGCATTTGTTTTCAGTTCAAAGTTTTGTAAATGGTATTGCTTGCTTTACCATACACATCTGAGATTCTATAATTTCCAAAAGTGTAAGTTTGAATTCCATTGATATGTTGTTTTTTGTATTCTTGGGATAAAGAATTTTTTTTGATTTGTTATACATGTAACGACATAAATATGGACGGGTTTATTTTGAGTTGTAGTAACCCGCCAACTGACATGAGAGTCAATTCGAGTATCAGATTTGTACAGTTTGCACGATTCCCAAAAGATTCCATGTGGATTGCAGCTTGCTAACTGAGATTCTAGTTTTGCAAGTACTGGTAGTGATGTTTCCACTTTTGGAATAAATCAAGATACGTGAGATATTTCAAATTTATTCAACTAAGCCCAAACTCTCTGAATAATTTCTTTGTCGTCGCCTTTTTCTAGTTTTATGGTATGTTTTACACCACAAAACACTTTATCCACGTCTCGGCAGAATCCAAACAACCGATTCAGTGGTAAGAATAAACTTACATTTTGACTATGTTTTGTAATTTCATATCTGTCCGAGAATCCTTTATTGAAATCAGGATTTTTCTGATTTTTCTTCAACGCTTGTGCAAAATTCTTTATCTTATTATTCGAGTCCAGTTTATCTTCGCCTCCGTCGTATAAATTCTTATTTGTTTTCGAACTCTCTGCGGTATCTTTGAACCACATCATACTTGTAGCAGAACTGTGTGAAAAGTCTTCGGTAAAATCAATTAAATTGGGAATCGTGGTCGTCACTCCTGGCAATTCAATATCTTCCAATTCTCTGTTTTCTATATAATATTGAGCTCTCTTAAAAATGTTGTCCCCGTTATTGACCATTGTAACTACATCATTGCCGCCGATATCAGACCCATCTAATTTCAGTATTTTGCCTCTGATGTCTATATAACTATTCTGCGGACGTAGAAAAATGTCCATATCTTTGTAAATATTTCGTATTTTTCGAGATTTTTAACATTAACATTGGTTTCCCGATATTCCAAGTACTCGTATTTTGTCGTTGAATTATCGTCTATTGGATCTTCGAACAAATTCCAGTAAGTAGCTTCAACGTTCATCCTATACTTACTTTATGATTTTATGATTTTAAGGCCATTTCCGTAAATTAACCGATTAAGAATATTTCTGCTTTTAGGGGATATTTTCTCGTTTTTTCGAACGATAGGCGACGGATTTGTATAAAATATTTTAATTCGCTTGCCGTCCCATGGCCGAGTGGTTAGCGCGCTTGGCTACTGACCTAAGGGACCTGGGTTCGAGCCCCGGGTAAGGCATGGATGTATGTGTCGTTTTTCTGCTGAGGTCCTGCCATCCTCTCAGATCTTCTACTGTGGCATATAAACTGACAGGCTCCTGTCAGACCTCTGTGGCAAGCAGCTGCTTGAGGGGCTATTTATTTATTTTATTTTATTTTATTTTCAGTATCTTCATCTTTATTTGGGTCTGATGTGTAACATATAAGTCACCTTTTCCTTGTTCAAGTCAATTACTTTATTGTTCTGATCGGTTACTTTCATTCTGACGTTGTAAATGTAATCAGTTTTATTCAGCGGTAAATATATGGGGAAGAAAGGATGTGTGTCGATTAAACTGCCAGGCGGTGTTTGAGACACGAAACTGTACAACACGTCGCTCTTCTGGTTATTGAGATAGGAAGATTCGACAATAGAGCAGTGAATTAGAATGCGATCGACCCCTCTCGTTATATTGGGTGGGAATTTTCCTTCGTTTTTTTGCTGCATCGATAATTTTCGATTCGAACCCTAGTATTTCTCGTAACTTTCCTTCAGAAAAATCTATTTTATATCCTCTTGCCAAACGAATAACAAATCTTAATGTGGGGAGGTTGCTTTCTAGTATTATAGGGCTAGGATCCCCAAAGATATTTTTAAAAACGTCATTGAATCCCGCTATATCGTGCATTCCATTCGGGAAAGTTATTTTAATCCATTGTCTTTTATTCCATTGTTTTTTATTCCATTGCTTGCCGAACAGATTTGGAATCAAGAATGACACATTACTATCAGAGAGATTTTAGGAGCCAAGGGAAAATCGTTGTGTAAATCGTGTAAATGTGCCGGATATTCTATATCAATTTCTAAGAAATAACCCTTTTTGCTGTCGTCTGGAATATTAAACAAGTCAATATCATTTACCCATTTGAAATTACCAGTTGGAAGAGGTTGAGACATTGCCCAGCCATATAAATTGTTTGCATCAAAGTACATGATATAGTTTTGTGGTTTACTTCTCTCATATGGATCTACTAAAGGATTGTTGGCCTGTGCAAATCTCTTAGACACTAAAGATATTCCTCCTCGCAGAACTCTTTCTATGAAAAAATATATATCACCTTTTATAAGTTCCAGCTCAATTTCTGTCAGTTTTAAACAGGCAGCATAGGATAAGCCAGGAGAGCTAAAATAATGACAAGGATCGAGTTGGAGTTATTCATACACGAATTTCTGTGGTTTCAAATATATCTCCTAGCAGCAATACATCAGTGATCATATACAGATCGTGATATTCCCCGAAGGTAGCAATAGAAAACGCTTTCCACAAAATTTGAGCTCTTTCGTATTGTTCATTGTTTTGGAAATTCTCGTTGGATGGAAGTGACGTTTGCAAAAACTGAGCACTCTGTTGCAAGTACTCATATGGAAAACTTCCTTTGCTTTTCAAAAGTTCTTTCTGTGAGTCATTCAGATTATGTTGTCTGCAGTATTGACTTAACATGTAGAAATTTTCCACATTTTTCGGCAGTGAATCCAGTGAAGAGCTGAGGAACATGAATGGATCAATAAATTTAATTTGACCGAATTTAATGCATGTATATTTTTCTGTAGTTTGTGGAATACAAGAAATTTTCTTCTTATCTTTAAATTTCCACAAATCTTTTACTATAACGTGGCCATCAAATCCTTTGAGATTATGAAACAACACTGGTATTTCAAGTGAGAATTTGTATTGAAGATTACATTTGTTGTGAACAGCACCTCTGTATTGTTCAGTTAAGTGATCGTGGTCCCTTACTCTATCAGTTCCTAGAATTTTCCCACAAATATTACAATATTTTGCTCCAGTAAAAATTTGTCAATCAAAATCAGTCATCTTAACATTTCTTTTCTTCAAATCATTGATCAAAATTTCGGCTTCGATCATTTCATTCAAAAATTGTTCTGTTACATTTTTCCTTCTGTACGTTCTGGTTTTGATCAGTTTACCTTCCGGTCCAACTATAATATATGCAAATCCTGACGGTACTAAATACTTAGTTCGCACCCTACATGGATTATTCTCAATTCTTCTACATTTAGAAAAGCATTCGAAGTCTGCATAAATCACATATGGGTGTGGTTCAAACGGTTTTTATTCTATGGAATTTCGTACTATTCGATCCGGGAAACTTGATAGTTTGAAAAGTGTTTGATTTGCAATTATCTACGTGATTCTTTAATAAATCGTCGCGAGTAAAATTATGAAGAAAGTATGGGCAGGGATAGAATTTACCATTATGTCTTGAAAGGTATGCTGTAACCCTACTAATATTTTTATTCCAACAATAGTGAGAATTATTGCAGTCTTTTAAAAGTAAAAGTTGTATGGGTTCTTTAACAGGAGTCTGTGAAATATATAACGTATGCAAACCATCTTTCTTAGAATTGAAAACATTTATAGAAATATTATTTAAAACCTCGAACTTCGGGATTTGATCGAGGGTTACTGGATAAGTTATTGAAGATGTGTGTAAGACGTTTTCAAATATTTTATATTTTTCCAATGTTGCGAATTGTCTTTAGAAGGATATAGAGCTGATGATATTGACCACAAGAAACATTTGTTGTCGTAGTTTTTAATATTCACTATTCCTTTTGTAGATTTCAAATGTTCTGGTAAATTTACGAAAGCAGATGCTCCAACTCATTATATTGAGTTATTTGAATTTCCATAGAAATTATTTTGTCAAATACCCATCCACTTCTCTTTTGTATAAAATTTTCAAAGTCGTTATCAATTTTCTCATAAGCATTTTTTAATAATTCGTTGAGATAGGTAGGCAAACTGATTATTTCGTTGCATGTCGAAAAATGTGCACATATTTCTTTCTGTCCTTCAGGATCCGTCTGCTTTTTTAATTTTATTTGTAATATGAATCTAACTTTTAGAGGCTGACTGAGTTTATTCTTAATTATATATTTCCATTTAATGTTGTTTTTCTCCAGGAAACTTTTTATGTATTCTCCGACATTTATGTTCTCAATTTTATATGTGCGAAACGTTTTCCGAAAAGCACTGCTTTTATTTATATGATATTGATTCAGCTGATGATTGTAATTGTCTTTTCTGTTAAAGCTGGAATTGCAAAATTCGCATTTTTCAAATGTGCGATATGTGCATGCAATTTTCATATGACGTTTTTTGGTACATTGAATAGTTGCACTCATCTTTGAGTTAGCAGTTATACCCTCTTTATTATATACAGTAGCTAAAAATCATGGCCGAAAAAACATGATCCGTTTTGGCAAAAAATCGGAATTTTTTTTGCATAATCAGAAATTGAAATAGACATGAACGTAGTGTGTGTCCAAGAGTAATTTTCTAAACAATACCGATGTTATTGAACATAATCTTATGTTCCTTTTTCTCAATAATATCGTTTTTTAGCAAAATATCCAGAATTTCGACAATTTCATTTGATACTTCTGTACTGGTGTTTCCAGCTCGTTTACTGGCAACCAAGATTGATAATTTTTCGCATATGTCGTCGAAACTCTTGTATAGTCCAAAACCAAATTGTTGACTTTCTATTACAGTGAACATCATTTTAATCGACTTTAAATATTTTCTAAGTGCCTCAATGTGATTATCGATAATTCGATATTTCTCAGTAGTTCTACCATAGCGTTTGGTTTCTGAAGTTTCTGAAGATGCCCGATTGTTTGGTAAATAATTTCTTTCAGCTCAGGAATGGGGTTTCTCGCCTGTAAGATATCACTCGGAAGTTTTAGTTTATATTGATTTAATATTTCATCTTGCAAGTTGGAATCTGGATTATAAACGAACGTTTTTTCTGGCATCTCAGGGCTCTTCTGGCTCTACAGTTTTTACCACATCCTGTACGTTTTACATGGTTTCTCCACGCACAATTTCCAGACCTTTTAACCGTTCCACCACTGGCTTGTGAAATTTTTCGAGAGTATTCTTAACTCGTTCCTCTCCCAAAATAGTGTCTTCAATTTTCGTTTTTGTAGTAGCTCGCGATTTCAAAATTTCATCTGTAATACTGTGTAATTGCTTAAGATCTTTCATCTTTATTCGTATACAATGGTCAAGTTGTCGACATACTCTTTCGTAGTGGCATTGGATGAATCGATCGGTTCTGCAAGATTTTTAATGCGTTTATTGCTTGCATCGTAATTATCATCGTCATTGCAAAGTGCTCTTTTTTACAAATATCGTTTTGTAACTACTTCAGACTCTGCATCCGGTTCAGTAACATTGATTATTTGTATATTTCGCGCATCGTAGCGATTGTTCCGAAAAATTAAATAAGTGTTATTAACGTATTGAATGGTAGCGGCATCTCCATTTTCCATAGGTCTGCCTACATTCGATATTCTTTTAGTATTTGCGTCATAATTTCCCGTGTGATTCAGTGTTATAGGCTCTTATTGCAGATATTGTTTTGTCTTCGGGACTGGCTATATTTCTCAATTTTTTATTACTCATGTCGTAGTCCCCATCGTGTGTCAATATAAAACCGACACCTGGAATTTCCGCTGGTCCTCTTTCGGAACCGGTCTCAGAGCTGATGACGCCAAACTTTGTGAAGTAATTCATCTTTATTTACCAAAGTTTTTTTCTGTACTTGAGAGGCATGTGCTTGGTTTTTTTTTTTTATCGATTAATAAGAAATCGTGTGGTTTTGAAACTGGATATGCATAAAACTGCATAAAAATATCTTTCCTGATTTCTGTTGCATGATCCATTTGTATCTGCAACATTTCTATCTTGTTCTGCATATTAAAGAATAATTACACTGTAGTCGAATGTCTTTCGGAGTCGAAAAATAATTCTATGTCAGGTAAATCAATGCTACGTTCTTTTTCCTTCCTCTGACGAATAATTCTTCGATGAGTTTTTGACCTTTTTCCGTTACGAAATCGTCGAAAACAATTAAATTTTGCATGTCGGGATCCAATTCGTTGACATTGACGATATCTTCTTTACTGGCAGAGAAAGTTGCAATTGAGATTTTTTCGCCAAATATTTTCTCCAAAATTTCTTGCAAATCGTCGAATATTTCTTGCATAAACTGGTATTTCGGCTCGGTTAAATCTTTGGCATATAAAAAGATTTTATTATAGTAGAGATGTTTAAATATTAAGTTCAACAAAAGGTCCGTCTTCCCTGAGCCCGATGGACCACAGATTAAAAGTCTAAACGGCCAGAGAGGTGCTAATACGTTTCTGTTCAAGAATTTCTCATCTTCTTCAAAGTCAAAATTATGAATCTCCATTTGCTTTATTTAAAAAGATCACCCTCTTTGACCCAGGAATTAAATGTATTGTAATAACCAAGCCATTTAACATAATACTATTTTTCATTATTCTTCACTCTAGTTTTCAGAATGGTTTCAACTTTATAAATGTCATCTTGCTTTTCGTATTTCACCATTTTTTGGGTGTAAAATCTACTAATGATTGGTTCTCCTTTCAGATCCTTCATTTTATAGGTTATGGGATCTGTATTCAGAACTTGAGCAATTTCAAAAATCTGTTCTCTAAAATTCGGCAGATAACCTTTTTTAAACGGTGTCTTGTACTTGGCGATTCTCACTCTGTCGTCAATTTTAAATTTTGGTGCTGTAATAGATTTAATTCTTTTACCAAACAGAATAAAATACACAATATCTTTGTTTTTCTGCAAGCTTGCCTCTTTTGGGGTCATTCTTATTGATCTGTGATAAGAAGTATTGTAATTGTTAATCAATCTTGGTAGGACATCGATCCATTTTCTAGTGTTATTGGCAGCGAAATATTTCCACATTTTTGTCTTTAGAGAGTAAATCGTTCCACAATTTGAGCTTTAGTCTCATTTTCAGTGGCAAACCAATGGACACCTCGTTGGTTAAACAATATTTGCGTTTTTTTAATATTGTTTATATATTTGCGTTTTTAACTTGGATGGCTTACGTTGTTTAAAAATTTCTACAACTGCTTTGGTAATCTCGCTACCCGTTTTCTTTTAATAGGTATTGCCCAGGCGAATTTGCTGAAAATGTTAATCACGATTAAAATATAATTCGTGTGGTTATTGCGAAATTTAAATTTTTGCATATCGATTAAATCACTCTGCCACTGGTCGTCTACATTCGAGACATAAACCCGTCTGGTTTGGAATTTTTTATAAATGGGTTTGTGTAACGTGTACACATCTTGTTGTTGGAGAAATCTTTTTACTTCTTTTTCCGTCAATCCAGTTTTGCGCATTAGATCTTTATACCGGAAAATCCCTTTAATGGGTCATAGTAAACTGAAGAGAGCATCTTATTTCTTGTGTCCTAAACCGAACAGTTTCTTTGTTTTAATGATTGGTTTGTTTATCGTTCTTGAAATTCCTTCTCCTAAAGTTGGATTCTGAATTTCATCCAAATAATTTAATAATTCTTGGTAGGCTTTGTGTCTCTTTTTGGTTTCTGCACATTTGCTGTAAGAAATGTCGTGCTTTTTGCAGGCTTTATCCACACGGTTAATACCAGGATCTCCTCGCATTAACCTTTTCTCCAGTTTCGTAAAAAGTCCACAATACTTGTAACCTGGAATGTGCATTTCGGGTGGATTAAACTTTTCTTGAATCAAGCTTACTATATCTCCACCTTTTTCAAATTTTCCTTTCTGTTTCACAAATTTATACTTCATTTTTCCACATGTTCGACATTTGCCTCTCATCATTATTCTTTTATTCTTTGAAGTGACATATTCGACGTTATCCGTTAAAGTTTTCGTTTTACACTTTATACAATACATGCTTAATTTTCATATATGAAATATAAGTGCGTGACACTTATAAAATAAAGTGTAATGTATCAGAGTTATCTGACTAGTTTAACGCCTGGACAAAAGCAGAAATTGAAGAGTGCATTTGTGAATAAGAATACTATAACTTTAAGTATTGATCTACAAAAGAAAGGTAACGATACTTTGAAACTGACAAAGAGACAAATCATTAAACTGAAAAAATCTACAACGTCAGTTCGACTTCGTTTAGTAAAACACAGCTAGATGGATTTCTGCCGTTCTTAATACCTGCACTCGTAGCATTGGGAAAAGCAGCTGCAGTTGGAGCTGCGGGATATACTGGTACTAAGCTTGCACAAAACGTTTTAGGAAAAGGGTTATACATTCCTGGAAAGCAAAGAGCAGCTGGCTTATCTAAAACTAAAAGAAAGGGAAAAGGTTTGTACATTCCAGGAAAACAAATAGCTCAGGGATTTAAAAAAAAGAGCCATTAAGCAACTTAGATATCGAAAATATAATAAAAAACGAAAAAGGATTCCGTGGTGTGTACTCTATCGATTCTTTACCAAAAAACATATTGAAGAACGAAAATGGTATAGTGAACTTTGACGTTTCCAGTGGTTCAGGAACTCATTGGGTAGCTTATTTCAATGATGAAAAGTTGCCTTACGTCGAATACTTTGATCCATTCGGTTTATCGCCACCAGAAGAAATAAAACACTAATTACTTTCATCTGCAATGCCAATTGTGTGTAACTCTTCGCAAATTCAAGCAAATTACTCTGAAAAATGAACGAAGGAATAATAACATAAGCCCATATGATGTATTGTATCAGTTAGAACAAACTCCTAACGATAGGAATGAATTGTTGGTAACAACTAGCATATGAGTACTACACAGTACTATACTATATTAATAAAGATGGTACTCATAACTATCAATTCTTCTACTATTACGGCATACAATCCCGAAGATTTGGAAATTAATTATGAAACGCCGATCACACTCAATTGTGAATACGAGATAGCACTGATCGGTAGCAATATGTGGTATTCCTGGTACAAGATCAGTGATAAATATAACAAAAAAACTCTGAAAAACTTCAATTGAAGACAATGGAATAAAATAACTTTTCCGAATGGAATGTACGATATAGAGGGATTCAATGACGTTTTAAAAAATGTCTTTGGGGATCCTAGCCCTATTATACTAGAAAGCAACCTCCCCACATTAAGATTTGTTATTCGTTTGGCATGAGGATATAAAATAGGTTTTTCTGAAGGAAAGTTACGAGAAATACTAGGGTTCGAATCAAAAATTATCGATGCAGCAAAAAACGAAGGAAAATTCCCACCCAACATAACGAGAGGGGTCGATCGCATTCGAATTCACTGCTCTATTGTCGAATCTTCCTATCTCAATAACCAGAAGAGCGACGTGTTGTACAGTTTCGTGCCTCAAACACCTCCTGGCAGTTTAATCGACACACATCCATTCTTCTCCATATATTTACCGCTGAATAAAACTGATTACATTTATAATGTTAGAATGAAAGTAACCGATCAGAACAATAAAGTAATTGACTTAAACAAGGAAAAGGTGACTTATATGTTACACATCAGACCCAAATAAAGATGAAGATACTGAGAAAGCGAATTAAAATATTTTATACAAATCCGTCGCCTATCGTTCGAAAAAACAAGAAAATATCCTCTAAAAGCAGAAATATTCTTAATTGGTTAATTTACGGAAATGGCCTTAAAATCATAAAATCATAAAGTAAGTATAGGATGAACGTTGAAGCTACTTACTGGAATTTGTTCGAAGATCCAATAGACGATAATTCAATGACAAAATACGAGTACTTGGAATATCGGGAACCAATGTTAATGTTAAAAATCTCGAAAAATACGAAATATTTACCAAAGATATGGACATTTTTCTACGTCCGCAGAATAGTTATATAGACGTCAGAGGCAAAATACTGAAATTAGATGGGTCTGATATCGGCGGCAATGATGTAGTTACGATGGTCAATAACGGGGACAACATTTTTAAGAGAGCTCAATATTATATAGAAAACAGAGAATTGGAAGATATTGAATTGCCAGGAGTGACGACCACGATTCCCAATTTAATTGAGTTTACCGAAGACTTTTCACACAGTTCTGCTACAAGTATGATGTGGTTCAAAGATATCGCAGAGAGTTCGAAAACAGATAAGAATTTATACGACGGAGGCGAAGATAAACTGGACTCGAATAATAAGATAAAGAATTTTGCACAAGCGTTGAAGAAAAATCAGAAAAATCCTGATTTCAATAAAGGATTCTCGGACAGATATGAAATTACAAAAAATAGTCAAAATGTAAGTTTATTCTTACCACTGAATCGGCTGTTTGGATTCTGCCGAGACGTGGATAAAGTGTTTCGTGGTGTAAAACATACCATAAAACTAGAAAAAAGTGACGACAAAGAAATTATTCAGAGAGTTCGGGCTACGTTGTATAAATTTGAATTATCTCGTGTATCTTGTTTATTTCAAAAGTGGAACCATCATTACAATTACTTGCAAAACTAGAATCTCAGTTAGCAAGCGGCAATCCACATGAAATATTTTGGGAATCGTGCAAACTGTACAAATCTGATACTCGAATTGACACTCATGTTAGCTGGCGGGTTACTGCAACTCAAAATAAACCTGTCCATCTTTATGTCGTCTTACAAAAGTCTAACCGATTAAATAATCAAACCAGAAACAATATGGTATTTGATCACATGTTACTAGAACGGATTCAAATCATAGTGAATAGCAAACGGTTTCCCGAACAAGAATTCGAGTGCAAATTTAAACCCAACAGTTTGGATTATGCGCGAGTTTACAACAGCTTCTTAGCTGAAAAAATGTGGATATCGACTTGGGTATACAAATCGGTTACCACGATTTTGTGAAACTGTATTCGATATTCCACTTCGATGTCAGCAAATACTAATCATGTCTATATGAATTGTCAGCAACAGCTGACATCGCATTACGATTTCAATTAAATAGACCGCCAAATGAATTATATCACGTATATTGCGCAATTGTCTCAGAACGAAAAGCAACTTTACGACCACTAGAGGGAAAACTTTTAGTTTTGGATATAAAAAAAACTAGTAACCATAAAAAAGAAAAATATTATATTAGATAAACCATATTACATTGGTGTAACGATTTTGGAGTTGAGTAAATTACACATGTATAATTTTTTCTACAATTTTCTGAAAGCAAAATTTAAGGCTGAATTGTTATTTACCGATACTGATTCCTTCTGTGTCGATATCCAGACAGATGACATATATGAGAAATTTAACTCAGACTACTTTGATTTCTCAAATTACACCACAAATCATGCATTATACAGTGAATCAAATAAAATGGTTCCACGAAAATTTAAAGACGAATTAAAAGATCTTCCAATCAAAGAGGTTGTTGCGTTACGTCCAAAATTGCATTCTATTGATGCTCCAATTCCCAAAAAAGCAGCCAATGGAGTTACAAATGAATTTAGTCACGAGGATTATCGGGAATGTCTATTTGATGGAAAAATCGTATATACGCAACAAACGGAATTTCGATCGGAACAACATGATATACATGTATACTAAATTAAAAAAAATTGCTTTATCCCAAGAATACACAAAACGACATATCAGTGGAATTCGAACTTATGCTTTTTGGAAATTATAGAATCTCAGATGTGTATGGTAAAGCAGGCAATACCATTTACAAAATTTTGAACTGAAAACAAATGCAAAAAAAATTAATTACTAATGAAACATTTTGAAAACTGTACCAATTTGTAATTCTTAATCATTGCCAATAATCAGTGTTTATTATCTCTTTCCATCGGAAGAGAAGACATAGGAATTCAAATTTAAGTGGTCTCGACTCAATTTCTGTGAAATCCTATGGTCCGAAACCCTTTGTAATAAAATGAAGGTAATAAACTGTTTAGAACAACTTTGTACAACCGACAAAGGATTTTCCCAGCAGTTTATCTGGCTAAAGTCAAATATATATATATATAAGGGACCTGGGTTCGAACCCCAGATTAGGCATGGATGTGTGTGTCGTTTTTCTGCTGAGGTCCTGCCATCCTCTCAGATCTCCTACTGTGGCATATAAACAGACAGCCTCATGTCAGACCTCTGTGGCAAGCAGCTGCTTGAGGAGGTATTTATTTTTTTTATTATTTATATTTTTTTTTAATTCGGTTGACACTAATTATCTTTATGTCAGATTAGAGAACTTGATAAATCATAACTATCAATGTTAAAACCAAGCTTCTAGCTCGATTACAACAAAAGTTATTGTAACACAAAATCTAAAAGTATCGAACCTGCAAAACTTAAAATAATGGGACGAGACCCCTTCCAATACATTTAACGTATAGTATTAGCCGAATGGAACACAATGATATTAGTTTGAGTTCTGTAGCTCTATTAGAAGCAGAGCTATGAAACCGGAAAATTAAGAGGGGTTCGACTCACTTTGTCGGCTAGAAAACGGTTTCAGACCGATTATTCTTTCGTCAGATTATAGAACTTGATAAACCCCATC
This sequence comes from Ryuthela nishihirai, assembly GCA_038380435.1. Lineage (NCBI taxonomy): Eukaryota > Metazoa > Arthropoda > Arachnida > Araneae > Heptathelidae > Ryuthela > Ryuthela nishihirai. The sequence goes on along the minus strand of JAWZYU010000015.1, from coordinate 5,363,872 downwards.
TATTAAAATTGAAACCAAGATCCTACCACAATTAAAATGGACGTTATAATTCGACAAAATCTTAAAGTGTCGAACCCAGAAAACAAAAACTAACAGGTCGAGACTGACATTAAACGTATAGTGCTTCCCGAATGTAATCTAAAGACATCGGTTTGAGATGTGTGCCTCAATTAGAAGCAGAGTTATAAGGATGCAAAATTTAGAGGGTTCGACCCAGTTTCTAGGCTAGGAAACGGGTCCGACACCGTTTCCAGTTGAATTAACGAAATGAGTTCCAGTACTAGAACGTGATGTTGATGAAAAAACAGAAAACATTATCAAATCCTAAATGAGAATCAGCAATGTGTGGTATGCAAAAGGTTTTGAACCCTGAAAACCTTAAGTAACGGGATCGAGACCAATACCCACATGTTCAAAGTGTAGTACACCTCGAATGAAATCCAATAATATTAGTTTCAAATCTGTAGCTTGATTACAAGACAGGATATAAGATCATAAGTTTAAAAGGGTTCGACCACTTTCTCGGGTACATAAAGGGTCCGAACCCGATTCTCGTCAGTTTGGAAAATAGTATCTGATTGCTATTATTGAAGAAAACCAGAATTTGCTGTGTAGCTCGATTAGAAGAAAAGTTATTGTAACACAAAATCTAAAAGTACCGAACCTGCAAAACTTAAAATAATGGTTTTTTTTAAATAATCCATACATTCACAGATATTACTTCAAAGTCGAACTTTCCATCAAAATTTTCTCTCTCAGCCCAGCCCCCCTCCCCCCCCCCAAAAAAAAACCGTCATTTTATCATTTTACCTGTTGATTTGGAATTGCCATATTTTTTTCAAAACTAATTTCCCAAAACTGTCTGGCGTGTCGCGTTCACCGATTTTCCTGGCATTTACAACCCAACAGACCAATAATCCAGTGAAGTGTACATAACTACAATATTTTCTCAACGAAACCCATCATTTCATGTCTTTCACACACAACGTCTTCCCAAATTAGTTTAAACCCTCATCTCTAAAAAAACTGTCCCATAGGTTAACATGGGATCCCTTATACTTTAACATTGTTCCAGAACTCTCATTTATGCTACTACTCTCGTCTACCACCGAGTCTGTCCAACCAGCCAGCGAGTCTGTCCATCAAGCCAGCGAGTTTGTCCATCCAGCCAGCTCAAAAAACACCTCATTTTTTTTATCTCATACACACCTCACTTTAAACTAACCCATTTAAACTAATTCACAAATTAGTTTAAACCTCATCCTTTAAAAAAACATAAATTAGTTTTTCACATGCTAAAAAACACCCCGTTTTTTTTCTAATTTTCACACATATTTTCACAAAAACCACAAGAAATCTACATTTTTCCTCATCCCCCATAACTTTTCCCATGGATTTTAAAAGAATTCTAGAGCCCCTTTTACTGTGCCAGAAATCTCATTTATACTACTACTATAGTTATAGTATAAAAATGAGAATAAAATGAAACATATATATCTGTGGTTCAGAACCTTTTCCGCTACACTACCCCCTGGAAATGTATATGTCCAGGGGGTAGATAGATAACACTATAGTTATACTATAACAATGGGAATAAAATAAAACCTATATCAGTGGTTCTCAACATTTTATGCTTCACGTACCCCCTGGAAATGTATATGTAACTGTCATATCCCTTGTATAGATAGATAAAACTATAGTTAGAGTATAACAATGGGAATAAAATAAAATTTATAATATCAGTGGTTCTCAACCTTTTATGCTTCATGTACCCCCTGGAAATGTGTATGTAATTGGCATATCCTTTGTATAGATAGGTAAAACTATAGTTATAATATAACAATGGGAATAAAATAAAATATATAATATCAGTGCTTCTCAACCTTTTATGCTTCATGTACCCCCTGGAAATGTGTATGTAACTGGCATATCCCTTGTATAGATAGATAAAACTATAGTTAGAGTATAACAATGGGAATAAAATATATATATATATCACTGGTTCTCAACCTTTTCCGCTTCACGTACCCCCTGGAAATGTATATGTAACTGGAGTATCCCTTTAATAGATAGATAAAACTATAGTTATAGTATAACAATGGAAATAAAATGAAAAATATATCAGTGGTTCTCAACCTTTTATGCTTCACGTACCCCCTGGAAATGTGTATGTAACTGGCGTATCCCTTGTATAGACAGATAAAACTATAGTTATAGTATAACAATGGGAATAAAATAAAACATATATATATATATCAGTGGTTCTCAACCTTTTATGCTTCACGTACCCCCTGGAAATGTATATGTAACTGGCGTACCCCTTGTGTAGATAGATAAAACTATAGTTATAGTATAACTATGGGAATAAAATGAAAAATATATCAGTGGTTCTCAACCTTTTATGCTTCACGTACCCCCTGGAAATGTATATGTAACTGGCATACCCCTTGTATGGATAGATAAAACTATAGTTATTGTATAACAATCGGAATAAAATAAAACATAATATATCACTGGTTCTCAACCTTTTCCGCTTCACGTTCCCCCTGGAAATGTATATGTAAATGGCATATACCTTGTATAGATCAAATAAAACTAGATTTATAGTATATAAATGGGAATAAAATGAAACATATATCAGTGGTTCTCAACCTTTTATGCTTCGCTACATCCTGGAAATGTATATTTAACTGGCATATCCCTTGAATAGATAGATAAAACTATAGTTATAGTATAACAATGGGAATAAAATGAAAAATATATCAATGGTTCTCAACCTTTTCCGCTTCATTATATTCAGGGGGTACCCCTGGAAATATGTATGTAACTGTCATATCCCTTGTATCATCATCATCATCATCCTCAAGCAGCCATGGGCTACGGAGGTCCAACCAGACAGTGCAATTTAGTTCTCCAAGCAAGTCTGTCCTGAGCTACATCTACTGCATCTGGCCACTGCACACCAATTCTAACAAGGTCCTGTTTGACATTGTCTGCCCACCGCATCCTAGGTCTCCCATTCTTTCTGAGGCCTTTAGGCACACTGTTTATAACCCTATTCGCCAATCTATAATTATTCATACGGGAAACATGGCCAAACCAACGGAGTCTCTCTCTGCACAATATGCTGCTTAAAGGAGGTTGCAAACTCCTTTGCCTAACCTCATCATTAGTTACAAAGTTGAACCACCTAATACGCAAGATACTGCGTAAGCATCTAGTTTCCTGTTATCTCGTTTACAAAGTGTCCAAGTTTCACTACCATAACTAACCCTAGAAATAACCAAACTATTATAAAATCTAATTTTAGTATTTAGGTGTGTACGCCTATTTCTCCACACTCTCCATAGATTCTTAAAAGTCCCGGCAGCAATCCCTATTCGTCTGTTAATCTCATGCCGCACACCACCATTATCTGTTACATAGCTCCCAAGATAATTAAACTGTGACACCTGCTCAAGCCTCCAACCATTCAGATTAACTGAATCACAGCCTGCCTGACCAATTTTCATCACTTTAGTTTTCTCTCTGTTTATAACCAAACCTACTCTACTACCAGTCTCATCAACAGCTCGAATGAAAGAGTTCATCTCATCAACATCATTTGCCAAAAGGGCTAAATCATCAGCATAATCTAAATCAGAAATATTTGTATCTCCAGCCCATTTCAGGCCAAAATCTTTCCCTTGAAATGAATTTCGCATAACATAATCAATAACCAAGCTAAAGAGAAAAGGAGACAAAATGCACCCTTGTCGAACACCAGAAGTATTGCTAAACCAATTGCTACAAGCCTTACCAACTCTCACACACGACTCAGTGTTATTATAGAGAGCTTTCATTATGTTAACTAACTTGTCTGGTATACCATATGATTTCACAATCAACCACAAATTATGACGATCAACAGAGTCGAAAGCTTTTTTGAAATCAACAAAGCTAGCAACCAAAGATTTCTGAAACTCTAAACATTTCTCAAGAATCTGCCTAAGTGAAAATATCTGTTCCACACATCCCCTACCACTTCTGAATCCACAATGCTCATCACGCAATTGACTGTCAACCAAATTCTTAATTCTATTACGCACAATCATGGAGAGTACTTTACCTAGAACAGAGAGTAGGCTGATACCCCTATAGTTATCACAAGAACTGCGATCACCTTTTTTGAAAATAGGAATAACAATAGCTCTGGTAAAATCCTTAGGAACCATGCCTTTATCATAAAAGATATTCAGAATTTCAGTCAACCAAGTGGTAACTGAAACATTCCCAGCTCTAAGCATTTCGGTAGTAATTTCATCTACCCCTGGGAATTTATGTAGTTTAAGTTTAGAAACAGCCAAAATAACTTCAGATTGTGTTATAGGGCCAACATTAAAGCCGCCAATGCATCTATCATCATTGCCAACAATGGGAGTAGAACTAACTACATTGTTTAGAACATCACTGAAATGCTCAACCCATCTAGCCATGACAGAATCCTCCCCTTCTATAACCTTACCTTGTTTATCCTTCAATCCTTGTATGCCTGTCCGTTTTCTACCACACAAAACATTAACTATCTGGTACAGCTCTCTGCTGTTGTGCTGTCTAACTGCTTCCTCGGCTTTGTCAGCCAAACCATCAAGCCAAAGATTCTTATCAGCAGCTAACTGATCTTTTCCACGTTTATTAAGTTCTCTGTAATGCTTTCTATTAGGACTAGTAGGGTATTGATTAAAGAGATTCCTGCAGTTCTTTCTTTCCGAAATAAGCTCAAGTGGCTTATCACTCAGATAATTCTGTCTCTTCTGCTCCTTTTTTCCTAAAAGAGTACTGTTAGTTTCCAAAAAAGCCTGTTTAAAATGGTCCCATTCTTCCTCAACTTCAGTAGTTAACAAACCATGACTGTCATAATGACTAAGTAACCTATCATGGTAAGCTTTGGCTATAACTGGATCTTTCAGAGCTTCAGTATTAAAAGTAAATTTTTTAACCCTAACACAACACTTTTTAAGTTTAAGTTGCAACACACTTTTAACAAGGTAATGGTCAGATCCAATTTCAGCTCCCCTATATGACCTGGTATTCCTAACAGAACTAGCCCATTTGCTATTAATTAATATATAATCAATCATATTCTTATGCAGCCCATCGGGTGAAACCCATGTGTACTTATGTATGTTGTGGTATTTGTAATAAGTGTTAGTTATTCTGAAACCATTGAGTTTACTTACCTGTAGGAGACATTGCCCATTGTAGCTACCAATACCAGAAGTACCTATTACTCCTCCCCAAAGGTCAGAGTCAGTACCAACTTTGGCATTGAAGTCACCAAGAACAAGGGTAATATCTCCTTTCTTGACAGAATTCGAAATATCCTGAAGCTGTCCATAAACTATCCTTCTCATCCTCATCGGCATCCTCAGTGGGGGCATAACAGCAGATAACATTCAAGTCTTTAATGCTTATCTGAAATTTTGCTGTAAGGAACCTTTCATTAATGCACTCATATCCTAGAAGAGCATCAGTAGCGTGTCTGCTGAGAAGCAGACCCACGCCTTGGTGATGCTTATTGTCGTCCCTCCCTGAAAAGAGAAATTTAAGATTATTTTTAAGAATCTGACCTTTATCTGTCCATCTGGTCTCTTGCAAGCCCAGAATATCTAAATTATAATGGTGGAATTCTTGTGTGAGGACATCAAGAGAAAAAGCTCTGTGCAGAGTCCTCACATTCCAACTACCTATGGAGAGAAAATGGTTAGTGGGATGTTTAAAGAAACTATGTTTATTGAGAGAGGGAATGCCGACAATATCAAACAGCCCCCTAATCGCAGACATGGGGCAAAGACCCTTTCCCCCACTACTAAAAGGTAGATAAAACTATAGTTATAGTGTAACAATAGGAATAAAATAAAACATATATCAGTGATTCTCAACCTTTTATGCTTCACTATCCCCTGAAAATATATATGTAACTGGCATATCTCTTGTATAGATAGATAAAACTATAGTTATATTATAACAAAGCTTATTTTTACTTTGTTACTAGATCTAGCGACTTTTGAGCTCACACGGCGTACCACAAAAATTTTTCCGCGTTCCCGACGTTGAGAACCCTTACTGTAGAATGCCGAGTTCTTGATCTGTAGTCGAGCCCCATCTGTGCCAGCATTTAAATTTATCTCTGGTAAATCCCCCCCCCCCCACCCTCGTCCCGTAGGGGAAGCTGATAAGCTTGGGAAAAACGCCGTCCGTCGGATTTGAACGCAAAGCCGCGGTTCAGTGTTGGGGGAAAGAGCCATACCGTGTGCAAGTTAGAGAACGCATTGATGGCCTTGACAGGAAGCTTCCATCTCTCTGCTCACAGCTCTGCAATGTGTCCTCTTTCCCTAATCAACTCTGAGTCATTGGTGTCCTTATGTTCTGACCATTTAGCCCACTGTGTGCAAAGAAAGTGCCCCTCAGAGGTAAAACGATCCAATCTTTTGAGCCTTCAACCTTATCACAGCTCTTTGCTATGGTTATTATAATGACAGCTTTCTGTTAGACCTCAAAGGTAAATGGATTGACGGAAGAGATCGTTTGCACTTACAACTAAAGCTTCGATCAAATTTCTACACTGGCACAAATGTAAAATTTAGAGAAAATTTCGTTTATAGCTAAAAATATTGAAGAAACTGTCATTTTTATTAATTTATTCTCTTTCAATATTTATAATTATGTTGCAATTTGCAGTCAACACATTTTATAAAAATCATCTGTCTCTTTTTTTTTTCTTTCGTTTTAGCTCGTTTCCCAAAACTGAAAGTTACTGCTCTCACTTTACGTCTATCCGTCTGTAGAAATTCACCTTGTTTTGTTTTTAGAAATAAATGAAAATTTCTTTATTTTCAAGATTTCTAATTGCACATTGTTAATTCTTTCGAAGTTGCTCGGCGTCAAAAGTCCTATCTGTTTCTCTTAAGACTGGCGCGTTGCTACTGACTGAGTCAATTGCTGACCCTCATAGCAAAGGAATGTCTGCTTAATTGATCGCCTTTCATTACACATTGCTATTAATTATTTTGAACTAATTTTTATGTTACTTTTCGCTGCTCATTTTTCAGTTCATCAGTTAGTTTACGGATTCAGAAAGGCGCCAATAAAATATTATTATTTGCTTTTTTCGAATATCCCAGTAGCTTTAATAATCTTTTCTTCATATGTATATCTCTTTGTCTATTAAATGTATCCCGAAATCGAAAACCCATATATACAGCTGGACATTAAAAGTGCAACACCAGGAAAGACAAGAGATATCAAAGCCATATTTAGTGAATGCATAGCTTATGTTACGAGGATCAAATGATTACAAATACAACTCGGTTAGACTTGTGGAATACAAAGAAATCAATATCTTGTTTAGCCACCATGAGCAGCAATAACCACTGGTACACGGTCCGGCATTGAAAGGATGAGACGTCGGATGTGTTTGGGAAATGTCAGTCCATGCAGTTCCGATACGTAGTCAAAGTTCATCTGTTGTAGCTGCTGCTGGTGTCTGGTGTGCTACTGAGATCATGAACCAGACATGTTCAATTGGGGACAGATCTGGTGAACGAGGAGGCCAAGGCAGAAGTGTCACATGGTGTCCATCCAGGAATTGTTGGACGATGCATGCCACATGTGGTCTGACATTGTCCTGTTGGTAAATGGCACCATAGAGCCACTGAAGATAAGGTACGACCACAGCTCCAATACCTCAGTAATGTAACACTGGCTGTTCAAAGTACCGCCCCCCCCCCTCCCCGATAGGTGACCACCTTGACGTGGTGGGGAGGCTGAATGGTGCCTCTGAGAAGTTGGGTTCGGCTAGTTGGTTCTCCGGGGTTCACGAGATCTTGTAACCTCTGGTGGAGGGGCCTGTTGAGGGTCTGTGGACTGGTTTTGGGTGGGCCAGTTCAGTGGGCTTATTGACTTGTCCCCTGAGAAGCTCCGGGTTTCATCCCCGGTTGAGGGGCCATACTTGAGGGTTCTGCGGACTGGGCGTGGCTAACCCGGTCCAGTAGGCTCATCGATGCGGTCTCAGTGATATCGTGGGTCGGAAGACTGTTCACTGGGGGGCTTCGACCCGCTCACAATAGAGAGGACGAAGTTCAAGGCTCGCGGCTGGGAGTGGGATCCCCGGTCGATGGGCTTATCGATGGAAAAGCCAGACTGAGTCTCCACCCTGGGAGACGAGTCAATTTGGTTCTATATACCATCTTTGTGGCTAACCAGGGAACAGATTAAATTTAGGTTTTGGCCGATGGATGAGCCTTCCTTCTATAGGATTGCTCGCCATAAGGTAGCCGTGGATGAACTGTGTCCTTGTGGTACTGTCTTGCCCCGGCGTGGGTAGTGGTGTTTTCAGGCATTCTCCCTATAGATGTAGTGCAGTCGATGTATTGCGGAGCATCTGGGACTTGCCTTTATTTAATGTTTAAAGTACCGGTAATGCATATGAGGCGCATGTGTGAGTGGAGTCCAATTGCACCCCATACCATAACACCAGGGGCTGGACTTGTATGGTGCTGCATCATGCATGTCTCACTGAGCCTGTCGCCGTGGTACCGCCAGATACGGTAGGTGCTACATACTGAAGTGGGATTCGTCTGAAAAGACGATGCGATACCATTCGCACATCCATGCGTGATCTTCTTGGCATCATTGTAGTCGCATATGCCTGTGTTGTAGAGTCAATAGTAGCCGAAGCAATGGCCACCTAGCAAAGATGCCCCGATGCTGCAAAAGACGTCGAACTGTACGTGCAGACACTGGTTGATGTGCAAACACACCCTAACTGTTGAGCTAAGTCTTTGATGTTTCTGTACGATCATTCAAAGCCAATGCGCATGAGATGTCTGTCTTTTCGTTCGTTTGTGTGACAGGGTTGTTGAGATCCCTGACGTCGGTGAGTTCGTTCCTCCTCTATCCACTGACGCCATATTCTCGTCACTATGGCAGGATTCCGTTCAACACGAGTACTGATGTCTCGGAACGATAATCCGCCATCACCTACTCCCACAATTCTGCCTCGATGAAAATCGGAAACTTGGTCGTATGGTGCCGTGTTCTTCGACAGGGCATCCTTGATCCTTCACTGCGCAAGAACTGCGAGCAAACACAATTCCAGTGCATTACGCCGGGTCATTGTAATCTCCTCTTATTCGACTTCCAGGAGCGTTACTATCACACAAGATGTGCGTATGTGCTGCGCTGTGAATCATTTACATGTTCTCCCATGGGCTACCCATCTCGCATATTTCAGGGCAATCTGCTGAGTTCTTCCTGGTGTTGAACTTTTAATGGCCAGCAGTGTATATAAATGTCTTACTGGATTGATTTTATTTAGACTGAGCTTATTAATTAATTAGTTTACTTGAGATTGAAAATACATGTGTGATCAGACCCAGATCTAGAAAAAAAATCGATGGGTAGAAGCCAAAAAACACAATCGAGCCGGAAAAATGTAAAAGAGTATGCCAATAGACTGGATTTCCAACCAATAGAGTAATTTTTAACCGATACATAGTATTTCCCCCTCCGTGTTAGATGTGTTTAAAGAAACTTAATGAAATGCATGAAATATGAATGGCTAATAATTTTTGAATGCTTTTACCTTTCATAGCATTCTTAAAGGAAAGATGCGGAAGAGTGCACGGCCATCTTGCCCCCTTCCTAGATCCAATCCTTTATATGATTATAATCATATTTTAATTATGTATTAATCAGTTGTGTTATTTTAAGTTCTTAATTATTTTTGTTATTGAAAAGTAACGGACTTGAAAAACCAAAAGCAAAATGGGTCAGGCACAGAGCTAGGAAAAAATAGGGAAGAAAGCTATTCCAATCGGGGGGAGTTAAATTCGGAACGCCATTTCTGTATTACCTTTTCCCCTGTTCCTGAAGCAGCCCCCGTGTCACAATGGTTTGACGGGAGATTGTCAGTGTAATACCCCATAGAAAAGAATTTTAAAGTGGTTTTTGGAAAAAAAAGATGTTTAAAAAAATACTTCTAAAACAATATACTTTTCATAATTTTTCCCTCCGTTTCGGTTACTATCATTCTGAAAAAAGTTCTCTTTGCACTTCCCCTCCTAGATGTGTGTCCATCGGAGGAGGAACAGCTTAAAGCCCCCCCCCCCCCCCCCCCCCCAAATAAACAGTCTACAGAGAACGTAATGCTGCTTCAATTAAATTCCAAAAGTTTTTCCTTCTTTGCGAATGCTAGTAACAGGGACGAAGGCCAAAAAACATTTCACGCATGTTTCAAAAGATTTCTTTTAAAAACCACTAAACGTGGCAGGGGGCAGTTACGGGGAGAACAGGGTGTTACGTAACTCTCACTTCTCACGCCATTCTATTTCTCTTTGTTGAAATGCATCGCACTTGAAATACCCAAAAGTGAGAACATGCAACGCTGTTCTTTCAACCGATTTCCCACTTCCCCCGCTCCCATTCCATCCTTCTCATTGGCCACTTTTCTTTTTCCACTTTGGAAATCAGCATGCCAAAAATGACGATGTAAACTCGACATTTTCAAATACCTGATAATTATAAGATATTGGAATTCAGCATGTAGCTATTTATTTTTAAAAACAGAGTAAATTTGTTTTAAATTATTATATTACGTAATAATATAGTCCTAATAAAATTTTTACAAAACATGGTTCAAAAATAAAAACTTTTAATTAATCACTTAAACCTTTGCACATTATCAGTTGGAGTGGCTGAATCGTAGCCCGCCAGGCTCGTGATCTGTAGTTTTGAGGTTGGAGTCCCACCCGTGCCAGATTTGAGATTTATCTCCTGTAAATCTGCACTCTGTCCTCGGTGAGAAAGGGGACACCAATGGGCTTGGAAATGACGCTGTCCTTCGGATGTAATTTACGTTCACGACCCCATGTGTTGGAGAGCTATGCCCTGTGCACATTGAAGCACACGCGGGATGGCCTCGATGTGAGGTTGCCATCTGTCTCCTAGCATCTGTTCAGTGGATTCCCTTCACCCGACTTCCTCTGTACCCTTGGGACACGTCTACAGAGCCCACTGTGTGCAAAAAGTGCCGCTCATAGGTAAAATAAGACGCCTCATTATTAAGGCTTGCGGCTTTCGTTCAAGAGTTGTTCTGTCCCAGTGCTACCGGTGTGTTTCTAGACTGGTGCACCCTTGATCTCAGGAAAAGCAAAGTCTGGTTAAATGGAGCTGTTTTTCGCGGCGCGAATTTCAAGGCTTTACTTAAAGTTTCAGCAAATTTACATTTTTTTTCACGATTCAGCTAATTTTATAGTTTTTTTTTTTCAAAGATTTTGTGACTTATCAAATTTTTTAATATTTAGGTTGCTAAAATGCTGATAAGTCACAGAAGGAAAAAGTCAATTGCGATAAATTTACAGCATTTAACGTTTCTTAATCATGCATTTTTTTCTGAAATACGAAATACGTGAAAACGTGTTTGTGAAATGTATATGGATTTGGGTTCATTTGTTTACCTCTGAGCAGCACATTTTTTGCACACAATGGACTAAATGAGCAGGTCACAAGGACCCCGAGGGATCAGAAAAGGCCGGGGGAAAAGGGAACCCACTGGATAGCTGTTAGGAGACAGATGGTAACCTCCCGTCAAGACCATCCGGTGAATTCTTTAACCTGCAGGAGGGTTTGGGTCTTGCGCGTACAAGGAGCTATGTCTTAACATCTCATCCGTCCGACGGCGGCCTTTCCACGCCGATTGGTGTTCCCTACTGGCCGAGGACACGGAGTGAAGTTTTGTGGACATAAATCTCAACGATGAACCAGATGGAACTCGAACTTTGGAACTGCGGATTAGGAGTCTGTCGCTCTACTAACATGTAAATATTCAATCACAGGGGACGACTTTTAACTTACCACTGGGGCAGAAGAGTTGTATCCACTGGGCTTAGCATTTACCATTGGGGCATAAGAGTGGTATCCACTGGGCTTAGCATTTACCACTGGGGCAGAAGAGTTGTATCTAATGGGCTTAGATTTTACCACTGGGGCAGAAGAGTTGTATCCACTGGGCTTAGCTTTTACCACTGGGGCAGAAGAGTTGTATCCACTGGGCTTAGCATTTACCACTGGGGCAGAAGAGTTGTATCCACTGGGGCAGAAGAGTTATATCCAGGATCAGATCTAGGGGGCAAGGGAGCCATACTTCCCCCCCCCCCCGAAAATACTCGTACATCATCATCATCATCCTCAAGCAGCCATGGGCTACGGAGGTCCAACCAGACCGTGCAATTTAGTTCTCCAAGCAAGTCTATCCTGAGCTACATCTACTGCATCTGGCCACTGCACACCAATTCTAACAAGGTCCTGTTTGACATTGCCCACCGCATCCTAGGTCTCCCCTTCTTTCTGAGGCCTTTAGGCACACTGTTCATAACCCTATTCGCCAATCTATAATTATTCATACGGGCAACATGGCCAAACCAACGGAGTCTCTCTCTGCACAATATGCTGCTTAAAGGAGGTTGCAAACTCCTTTGTCTAACCTCATCATTAGTTACAAAGTTGAACCACCTAATGACCAAGATACTGTGCAAGCATCTGGAATCAAAAGCATCTAGTTTCCTGTTATCTTGTTTACAAAGTGTCCAAGTTTCACTACCATAACTAATCCTAGAAAGAACCAAACTATTATACAGTCTAATTTTAGTCTTTAGGTGTATACGCCTATTTCTCCACACTCTCCATAGGTTCTTAAAAGTCCCGGCAGCAATACCTATTCGTCTGTTAATCTCATGCCGCACATCACCAGTATCAGTTACATAGCTCCCAAGATAATTAAACTGTGACACCTACTCAAGCCTCCAACCATTCAGATTAACTGAATCACAACCTGCCTGACCAATTTTCATCACTTTAGTTTTCTCTCTGTTTATAACCAAACCTACTCTACTACCAGTCTCATCAACAGCTCGAATGAAAGAGTTCATCTCATCAACATCATTTGCCAAAAGGGCTAAATCATCAGCATAATCTAAATCAGAAATTTTCGTATCTCCAGCCCATTTAAGGCCAAAATCTTTCCCTTTAAGTGAATTTCGCATAACATAATCAATAACCAAGCTAAAGAGAATAGGAGACAAAATGCACCCTTGTCGAACACCAGAAGTAATGCTAAACCAATTGCTACAAGCCTTACCAACTCTCACACACGACTCAGTGTTATTATAGAGAGCTTTCATTATGTTGTCTGGTATACCATATGATATATGTTATGTTGTCTGGTATACCATATGATTATGTTGTCTGGTATACCATATTAACTTGTCTGGTATACCATATGATTTCACAATCAACCACAAATTATGACGATCAACAGAGTGAAAGCTTTTTTGAAATCAACAAAGCTAGCAACCAAAGGTTTCTGAAACTCTAAACATTTCTCAAGAATCTGCCTAAGTGAAAATATCTGATCCACACATCCCCTACCACTTCTGAATCCACAATGCTCATCACGCAATTGACTCTCAACCAAATTCTTAATTCTATTACGCACAATCATGGAAAGAACTTTACCTGGAACAGAGAGTAGGCTGATACCCCTATAGTTATCACAAGAACTGCGATCACCTTTTTTGAAAATAGAGATAACAATAGCTCTGGTAAAATCCTTAGGAACCATGCCTTTATCATAAAAGATATTCAGAATTTCAGTCAACCAAGTGGTAACCGAAACATTCCCAGCTCTAAGCATTTCGGTAGTAATTTCATCTACCCCTGGGGATTTATGTAGTTTAAGTTTAGAAACAGCCACAATAACTTCAGATTGTGTTATAGGGCCAACATTAAAGCCACCAATGTATCTATCATCATTTCAATCAATGAGAGTAGAACTAACTACATTGTTTAGAACATCACTGAAATGCTCAGCCCACCTAGCCATGACAGAATCCTCCCCTTCTATAACCTTACCTTGTTTATCCTTCAATCCTTGTATGCCAGTCCGTTTTCTACCACACAAAACATTAACTATCTGGTACAGCGCTCTGCTGTTGTGCTGTCTAACTGCTTCCTCGGCTTTGTCAGCCAAACTATCAAGCCAAAGATTCTTATCAGCAGCTAACTGATCCTTTACAAGTTTATTAAGGTCTCTGTAATGCTTTCTATTAGGACTAGTAGGGTATTGAATAAAGACATTCCTGCAGTTCTTTCTTTCCGAAATAAGCTCAAGTGCCTTATCACTCAGATAATTCTGTCTCTTCTGCTCCTTTTTTCCGAAAAGAGTACTGTTAGTGTCCATAAAAGCCTGTTTAAAATGATCCCATTCTTCCTCAACTTCAGTAGTAAGCAAACCATGACTGTCATAATGACTAAGTAACCTATCATGGTACGCTTTGGCTCTAACTGGATCTTTCAGAGCTTCAGTATTAAAAGTAAATTTTTTAACCCTAGCACAACACTTTTTAAGTTTAAGTTGCAAGACACTTTTAGCAAGGTAATGGTCAGATCCAATTTCAGCTCCCCTATATGCCCTGGTATTCCTAACAGAACTAGCCCATTTGCTGTTAATTAATCATATTCTTATGCAGCCCATCAGGTGAGACCCATGTGTACTTATGTATGTCGCGGTGTTTGTAATAAGTGTTAGTTATTCTGAATCCATTGAGTTTACTTACCTGTAGGAGACGTTTCCCATTGCCATTGCAGCTACCAATGCCAAAAGGGCCTATTACTCCTCCCGAAAGGTCAGAGTCAGTACCAACCTTGGCATTGAAGTCACCAAGAACAAGGGTAATATCTCCTTTCTTGACAGAATTCAAAATATCCTGAAGTTATTCATAAAACCTATCCTTCTCATCCTCATCGGCATCCTCAGTGGGGGCATAACAGCAGATAACATTCAAGTCTTTAACTCTTGTCTGAAATTTTGCTGTAAGAAACCTTTCATTAATGCACTCATATCCTAGAAGAGCATCAGTAGCGTGTCTGCTGAGAAGCAGACCCACGCCTTGGTGATGCTTATTGTCGTCCCTCCCTGAAAAGAGAAATTTAAGATTATTTTTAAGAATCTGACCTTTATCTGTCCATCTGGTCTCTTGCAAGCCAAGAATATC
This sequence comes from Ryuthela nishihirai, assembly GCA_038380435.1. Lineage (NCBI taxonomy): Eukaryota > Metazoa > Arthropoda > Arachnida > Araneae > Heptathelidae > Ryuthela > Ryuthela nishihirai. The sequence goes on along the minus strand of JAWZYU010000015.1, from coordinate 5,348,780 downwards.
TAAATTATAATGGTGGAATTCTTGTGTGAGGATATCAAGAGAAAAAGCTCTGTGCACTCGTACGTTTTGTAGTAAATAAGTATCCTGTTTGTTTGCTTTTGAATGTTAGGTTGATGGAGGTAAAACATTATTAAGCATGTGCTTTTTTTGTTGTTTTCATCTTTTTGATGTAAATATATTTGTATTGAAACGCAAATAACCTAAAAGCATCCGCTGATCCATTATTGCAATATTTAACACGGAAATAAATTAACACGGATTCGGCCAAGCCTAATCAACGTGTGGTAATAATCATGAAAAGTTCCTTTTTATCTTTCCATTGGATTGGATTGTTTTACCTCTGAGCGGCACTTTTTTGTACATCATGGGCTAAATGGCCAGGCCACAAGGACCCCGAAGGCTCAGAGAAGGTTGGGGGAGGGGATCCACTGGAACAGCTGTTGGGAGACAGATGGTAGCCTCCCGTCAAGGCCATCCAGAGTGTTCTTTAACGTGCACAGGGTATGGCTCTCCCGCACACGGGGCCACGGCTTAACGTCCCATCCGACGGACGGCGGTCTTTTCAAGCCCATCGGTGTCCCCTACTGACCATGGGCAGGGCGGGGAAATTTTGCGGAGATAAATCTCAACGCTGACCCAGCTGGGTATCTTTCCATGCGATGACGATAATGCTCTTACTTTACTTTGATTGCACTTCGTCTATTCCATATCTAGCTCTCTTAGACGCGATGTATAAACGAAATCCTACTCTTCCTATCCAAAGCACTAAACGTCCATCTATTCGTACGTTTCTATCAAGTTATAAGTAGTTTTAAATTTCTCATTCAACGTATCTAACTCAGATGACAGTTTAATTAGTCTACTATTTCCCTTACCAGAATTAAAATGAATACATTAAAGCAGGCATGTCAAAGATACGGTCCGCGTCATGAGCGGCCCCCTGGGCATTTAGATGCGGCCCGCGACCTAGATTAATAATACTCGAATTTCATGAATAGTTTTTCTATACATTGAACACATAGGTACAGATTACAGATACCTATTGAACACGCACTTATCTCTGTCACAAGTACGTTTTCTTTTTAAATTGAGTAAGCCTATAATAATATTATAATGCAGTATGCCTGCTTTGATAGTTTGACGTAAGAATCTCGCCCTGCGATTGTTTTTTCTATGTAGTAGACTCGGCCATACCTCGGCAGCGCACTAACACCACCATAAAATATTTTTTTCAAATGCCGTGCGAGCACCGATGTACGAGTGCTGCAATTATTACGCTCGTAGTGCTGTCTCGTTCACTCACCTGCCGCACATGAATTGAATCCCGGCCCGTTGATTATACTTTGAAAGAAAAATAGGCACTTGACAAGATTGAATTTGACACCCCTGCATTAAAGCAATGCTGGAAATCTATTTCTGGACAAAAAAAAGTGACAATAGAATGGTGAGCAAGGGCAGGATATTGCGAAAAATACATATTTAATTCAGGTTTCGTAATAACATTCATTAGTATCCAAAGTGTGAAAATATTCGAAATTTTCGTCCTTTAAAAAAATGTCGATGATTAAATGCACTGGAAATTTAATTTTTATGTCAGTTATTAAGCAAAAAAAAATTAAAAAGGGATTTTGAAAGGTATTAAGTAGAAAAAAAAATCTTCTAAAACTGGATAAATTTACAAGTGTTTTATAAATAGTTGGGGAGAAGAGTTGGAGATCGAAGGTTACAGGAGCTTCCCACACAGCCACAATCTCCACGTAATATCTATAAGATATCTAAGATTACCCATTGATATCTACTGGTCATCTTAGATATCTTATGGATATTACGAGAAGATTTTGGTTGTGTGGGTTCGTGTCTCGTTTTGAAAGGCTGTGTGCGACTTCAATTACCTCAATGAAGCTACGGGGAGCGGGGTGAGGGAGAACGCAAGGTCGTGGGTCACGTGGTACCCTTGCGTTTTCTCTTGACTTCGTTCTCTTCGTAGGAAAATTCGATACTTTTTAAAAATAATCAGTGGTTAGCGCACTTGGCTACTGATCAAAAGGACCTGGGTTCGAGCCCCGGGTAAGGCATGGATGTATGTGTCGTTTTTCTGCTGAGGTCCTGCCATCCTCACAGACTATGGCATATATACTGACAGGCTCCTGTCAGACCTCTGTGGCAAGCAGTTGCTTGAGGGGGTATTTATTTTATTATTAATTAATTTTAAAAACAACTCTAAGTTGCATCATTTTTAAAATAATCAGAAAGACAGCTGAAAATGCGTTCTAACTTTCAGGAAAAAACCTGAAGAATTAAGGCAAAATAACATAGAGAAACAAAATCGTGAAAAAAAAAAGTGCCGAAAAAGTGCGAAGCACTGAAATGCTGAGTGCATGGCATTCAAGGGTACAAAATTTCTCTACTCAACTGTTCAGTTCGTGGCAGGGATAGCTTAGTCTGCATATTTTGTTTTTTTACTATACTAAAGGTTAGTGTTGTGAGTACCCGTCACCATCCAACATCTTAGCAAATGTTCCAACACGAATCCATTGCTCACTCAGCAATTGCTCCCTCTCGTATCCTGTGGCTTCATCGCAAACTATCGAGACTTTTATTTCGACATATTTTGATATTCTGTGATTCCCGCGAAACTTGACAGAGAGGTCCCAAATTTGGTAGGCACATTCCCTTTACCTGACCTTGTATAGAGTTAAAACATCAGATCCCTAGCTGTAATGAGATACCTTATAATAATAATGCCTTTGGAAATGGGGGAATCTGGCAATGGCAGCAGATTTAAATGTTATTTTGACTCTTACGTTTACAGTTAGAGAGCAGTAAATGGCAACAATAAATTTGACACGATTATCATTTCTCCTTGGAATAGCATGGTAAATGTTTCTGCTTCTTGTAAACTCTCCCTTCGGACTTTGGACGTGAAATTTCGCACTGCAAACCAGAAATATTCTCTGAAAATTTAAAGCTTCTGCTATGAAAGGTGGGTTATCAAGGCCCTCCAACCATGCAGGTAGGAAGAGAAGGCGGCGCTCTAACATTTGAAAACTGTAACCGAGCGTCGCCATATTGTTGCTACTCGTAAGCGTGCTATAACTATGTTAATGAACGACAGATTGCATGAAAAAAAATGGTCACGTGCATCGCGTTTGGATGCATTAGCAAACCTGGGAAAAAGATCAAAGGGATAACATTTCATTGGTAAGAAGTAATGCTAAAGCTTTGCTTTTTAAATTGAAAACTTTTTTGTTACTTCAACCATTTATGACAGGAGCGTAGTTAGGACTTGCAGGAGGAGAGATAGCGAAAACTTGGGGAAGGGGGTTGCGAAACTTTCCCAGTGTTTTAAATGTAAACCGATTAAATAAAGGCTCATTATAAATTCAAAGAAAGAAATAATAAATCAAGATATGGGAGAGAACATAATACGCACATTATTCATTTCCTATGCTTTTGATGAACCCTTTCGAAAGGCTACAGAATTTCCGTTATGCCAGTGAGGACCAAATTTGGATGCTCTATAATTTCTAAAATATGCATTTAATGGAAAAATATGACTGAAGATAAATAACGATCGTAATCAAATCTATTTAAATATAGATTTTCAGAAATGTTCGTTAAGTATTTAAAGAGTTATGGACGCTAGAATATTTCATGGCAAATTATGTTCCATGTCGATGGAAATCTAATTTTGAAGTGCTATAACTATTGAAATATGCATTTAATGGAAAAATACGACAGAAGGTAAATTAAAGATCATAATTAAATCTATTTAAATCTCGATTTTAAAAAATATTTATACAATTTAATGGAAGAATATGACTGAAGATAAATAAAAGATCATAAAACTATTTAAATTTCTATTTTAAACAATATTCAGTATTTAAGCCTATACTATAGTCTATGTATTTCACAACGAAGTTCCTGCTTTTTATTCCAAAGAGATTTTTTTGTTAATATTATTTTTTATATAAGATTATTATTTCTTATATTATTTTTTCTTATTTAAGAGATTTGACTTATCACAGTTTACTCTGAACATTAGAAACTTGATATACAGAGTGATTCAGTTAAGCGTGTACAAACTTCTGGGAGGGATAGGTTGCACAAAGACGAATCGGAATCATATAGCAATGCAGGGTCGGTAACGGCATCTTAACGCTGTAGATGACATTGTACGGCCGCCAGACTGCACAACGTCCTCGCAGGTAACTGTCATTCGCGAACTGCCCACAGAGGTATTAGGATAGCCGATTGCACAAACACGGAGTTGGCCAATATGCATCTCGCATATGGGGCTGCGGACTGCAACGGGCGAGCCGCTGTGCGCGTGTACCAGGAACGGTACCTGATGAGGCATACTCCCAACCACCAGATGTTTACACGGCTGCATCAGAAGTTATGTGACACTGGTTCCTTCCAGAGACCTGCCAGGAGTCGGGAACGATGGGCACGGACCCCTGACATGGAGGAGAATGTGCTATACCATACAGAAGACACTCCAAGTGCCAGTACTCGAGCAATCGCTCACTGGGTCAGTCTTTCCCAATCCACTGTATGAAGGATTATGCACGATAACCAGTTGCTTCCATATCATGTGCAGCGCGTCCAGACACTGAAGCCTGAGGATTACCCACAGTGCATTGCATTTGCACAATGGTACATGCAGAGGAGTGCAGCAGAACCCCAATTTCCTGCTTCTGTGCTGTTCACAGATGGGGCATGTTTTACACGGGAAGGTAGCTTCAATTCACATAACGCGCATGCGTGGGCGGTGGAGAACCCCCATGCTACTATGGTCACTAATCTGAGAAAACACGTACACGTGCAGCACAAAACCGTTTTGCTGTAAATGTTTGGTCCGGCATTATCGGGGACCACTTAATAGGTCCATACCTCATGCCTGTTCGTCTGGATGGAAGGAGTTACCGGATATTTCTGGAGGACGTCTTGCCAGAACTTTTGGATGAACAACAGGTCCCTCAGTCGCTGCACCGTGCAATGTGGTTCCAGCACGATGGGACCCCCGCCCATTTCAGCCATGAAGTTCGTCAACACTTAAACGTGACATTTGGACAACAGTGGATCGGGCGTGGTGGTCCCATTCATTGGCCTGCAAGATCGCCGGACCTATCAAGCCTTGATTACTTCTTATGGGGTTACATCAAAGGACTGGTGTTCGACACTCCCGTTGAAAGTGCTGCGGACCTTGTCGCACGCATCTCCGTAGCTGCCTCGGAAGTCCGAGACACGCCAGGAATCTTCCAAAATGTATGTGATTCCATGCGCGGACGATCTCAGGCCTGTGTTACAGCTCGTGGTCGCAGCTTCGAACACCTGTGACCTCTGTGCATTTTGCAAATGTACCTACTGTGATTAATAAAAAACATTTTGTTCACTTACGTGCTGCTCTTTCATTCACGTTCTCTCTGTACATTAGCACACGTTGATGCCATTACCGACCCTGCATTGCTATATGATTCCGATTCGTCTTTGTGCAACCCACCCCTCCCATAAGTTTTTACACGCTTAACTGAATCACCCTGTGTATGATGAAACCTGCACTGGATAGATGTAGTTCTACAATCAATCCCTGTTTTATGAAAAAGGTGGTGCAGGTTTCATTTGATATGTGATTTGTTATTACTAACTTTAAATGGGATTAAACAGCTTTGTTTAAAAACGTAAACAAACGGAAAACTGAAGCGGAAAAATGTATTTATATATATATTAAACATCTCTTGGCCTTCTAAAAAAATCGGTTCAGCAATTTTCCGCGAAATATTTCCTTTTTCGTACATGAAACAATTGCGATTTAATTGAGCAGTATTCGTATAAAGCATTCGGATGTATTGCAATTGACATGCAGCGTGCAGCTTTCTGAGTAGCAACAACATGGCTACCGCCGTTCTTCGCGGTTACACTAGCGACCTATGCTAAGAGATAGGAAGGTCGGCTCGCCCTCTTCCTACCTCCATGCCTCCAACGTGTACAGAAGACCTGTCTTGTACGCTGGGTCACGGTTTAACATCCCATCCGATGACAGTGGTTTTTAAGACGCGATTAGTGCCTTCTATTTCAACGACGGAAACGCTGACACAGGTGGTGTATTTGCACCTGGAAGTATTTACTTAATTCAACAGTAAATCCATAAAAGAAATACACTTCTGAAGTCTAACCATCTACCGTAATTTTAATTAGAAGTTCATTTAGTGGCAGCATTTATCACGCATCTCTTCTACTTGAACAGAGTTTCTCGTTGTACGTTTTTCTTTAAACGAAGTTTGCATTGGCCTCATTTTTTGCATTAAGGTTTGTATTTCGTGATATTCTTGTGCAACACAATAATTAATTTCAAATATATTTATAGTTCATTTTACATATTCAACTGTTGCAGAAATCCACCCTGGAATTGTATCAAAAGATCCAGAGAACTTACCTGAAGGATCCTAGAAAAGGTTTCATAATCCGAAGTTCGAACGTGGATCTGGTGTCTCTGGTGGATACCGGCCGAATTGTTTTCATGGACGATGCTAATTATTTGACCACCCTTGTGGATCAAGATTACCAGATGAGTGGAAGATGCAGAGTCACCATCGCCCCGGAAATCTTCTCTGAGATGTACACCGCACTCGGGTTCAGAAGAGGATCTTCTCTCATCTCTCTCGTCAATAAAGAGTGAGTTGAAATTCGACTCTTGAGTGGACTCATGCTGAGAAATTTTTTCTTCGTTTCGTAAAAACAATTAATTTGTTTCCTTCATAAAAATTCCTGAAATCAAAAATACTAATATGAAGGTAGAATCTAGAACTTTAAAAATGATACCCAGTGGAGTCGTATCAAACATTTAACTTAAGTCAACTCTCTGCACTCGGCCTCACTTACATTTCGAAATCAGAAAGGCAAGCACCTTGTTTAAAAGCAGCTGAAGGCCGTGTGCTGTGTTGTTTTGTGGCAACTCTAGTGGGCATTTAATAAAGCCTGACTTGCTCTACAGTACTTTAAAGTTGCATGCTCTAAAGGCAACGACAAAAATCTCCTCAGTTCATCATACGGGCATTAAAGTAATCATCACTGTCATTATTTATCATCTTTGCATCCCCATTCTCATATCACCATTGTCATCGTAGACCAAGTTTATTCTTTACCTCTCATATTCTTTTATTCTTCCGACCCTTTCTCTCTTTTATGTAATTAAAAATATTGAACTATATTTTGCCTTTGTACTTTTTATTATACATTGCAATATATGTAATATTATAAAAACAATTTATACTGCATTTCTGGCCGATTCAAGAGATTTCCAAGGGTAATTTTAACTCTCCAGATTTTCGCCTTAGGCGCTGACTTTAGATCCTAACCCCTGCATAAGATGCGACTCTGCTGTATAATGAAATTTATATAAAAGTAATTTAAATTATTTTAAGTTTTTTTTTTTGAAATTAGGAATATAAAGGATATATCTTAACAATGTGAAGGCAAGTTTCTTTTATTAAACTTCATTCAAAACTAAAATCGAAACTAAAGAAATTTTACAATAAAATGAAAACATAAGAGCTGATACAAAAATCAGCCAAATAATGATCTTGCTAATTATCTTTGTCATTATTTAGATGCTATGCTGGAGGATGCAAATCACATGCAAGTTATTTCATTACGTCCATTGCTAAAAACGGAAAAAAAATTTCCACTGGAAACTGACATTACAAACAACAATAAGCAACTTCAAAAATATGAATTAATAATTTTGCATAAAAATCAGGAAAATACTGATATATTTAAATACATAATAATCGGAAAAAGAAATATTTTTAAGAAGGAGCTGAAGATATTTTGCAGTACATTGATGATAAAGAAACTTAAAGGGAAATCAGTGGAATACCTTTCCAGATGGGTGTCAGGATCAACGTTCATTTGGCCTTCTGTCGTGAACACCTCTGAATGTTTTGGGGTGGCTAGACTTTAGTGGCGAACTAATAACTAAAGGAGGGGAAAATGAAAAAACTTTGTGATTTCATCAGGCTCAGCATTCCGCTGAAAGTGGGCCTGATGTCGCAATACTTGATTTTAGTGATGGATAGTCATAGTAGTTTTAGTGATGGGAGTCGCTGCATAGGCTGTCCACCAACTCCATGTGCAGAAGCTAGATCAAAAGGAGAAACTGAATAAGCAGATCAGTACAGGATCATTCTCTTGGAACATATTTATTTACCTTTACACCTATTCTTAGTTACAATTCAATTCAAGTACCCAAATGCACAACTTTCATTTCATCATGTACTACACCGTTACTGGGAACTCGACATTTACGACTCAAAACGGTCGAGGGCCGAGTGGCGCGGACAAACTTTTATCTAACATGGGACCAGATTAGGAAAAATGACCTACCTCCCTTTGTCGTCCCTTTGAAGTCTTCCGCGTTTCATGTCCCACTGGTCCTCTTTGCCAGCCTCAGGAACCTGAGTCTCATCAGGAGAATTGTCCCTCACTATTGTCCATAGCACCTCGACGCCAGGAAAAATATCTGCGGTCTTTGTTCGTGAACGATGTAAGAGAAGCAAACCACCGAAGTCAACCTTCAGCACCAAGAGTTCGAAGCAGAGTGTCCAAGCGTGAGCTTCTCTCCGTGCTCTCCAGCTTCGCCGCAGGCTGGGCAACAGCATCTGGGTGGAATTCGGCAATTGGTTCGCTCGCAATGAAAACGGATGTCTGATCATCTATATGGTCCCGTTGTGTACTTGTTTACTTCTCCACTGAGATGTTTTCGCCAGATGGGGTCCCTTCTTGGACGAATTTCAGTGTCCGAGGTCTGCGGACTGCTTTCTACTCTTGCAATAAAGTTCTCAGAGCCAAGATCAAGAAGTGTGGAAGGCTATGACATTAACAACAACACGACAACATGGCGGGTGGGACTTAGTCCATATAGCTACGTCGTGTTCACGTTTCGAAATAAACGTAAGCACGACACTTCAAAGCATGCCAATCGTGTGCAAATTGCTCGATTCTGTCCACTTTTAAAAACACGAGAAAACATCGCACTGTAAAACTATAGCATATATATATCTTAATAAAAATCCTCTTCATTTAAAACTGAAAATAATAATTCTTTAAGGACAACTTGAACTTCTGTTGTCTGAGCGCTTTACTCTCATAATGGCGACTCCCTTGGCTCTAGCCGAATCAAGAAGGTTTCCAACTTCCTGCTCCAAATAACAATGCCTTGAGGTGTTCGTCTGCGACTGCCGCAGGAGGAAAATTCCGTCTCTGTCTGGGAGGGAGGCGTAAAGCGAAACACGAAAATTTTTAACTCCACCTCCCCTACATCATGGCAGCGGATCTCGTGCAGAGGCAATATCTTTTCTCTTCACCCTCTCAATGATGCATTTCTCAGTAACTAGTGGAAAGCCACTCTGCGACATTTCAAACCTTTAAGTTATACCCACTCTCCCTGGAAGTGCCTCATCATATGCAAAGTCCTGTCGAAATGGCGAATCCCACAAGTTTCCCCTTCCGAGACTCGTCCATCTTGGAATCGACCAAACCCATCCTCTTTTGCATTCCATCCGACATTCCAACTAAAGAATCGACCAAACCCATCCTCTTTGCGGAAGTAACACTAAAATTCTCAACATTTACCAAGACCAACCACACTTTCTGTGGCAACCACCCATTGTTAAAGCCAATGTTAAAGGAAAGCGCTTTCAAATCCCCATGAATGAATGCCACCCTCATTCGCCATTCTGGATGATGCAACCATTCCACTAGTCTAGACTTGAAACCCAGCAAACATTTGGATGTCGCAATCCCTAAGGTCTCACAAATCCCAAGTACCATCTCACCCATTTTGGCTTCTCGGGTCACAGCTGTTATCTGAAAGGTTTATATCTACACTTGTCCATAATCTATATTTGACATTGTGAAACACTTTTGAAAACTTTCAAAGTCCTGGAAATGGAAGTAAAGAACTTCTATCATTAACCTTTTTTCATTTTCCTTTATTCATTAACCTTTTTTTGAGACTCCACGTAATGCTATTTTTATTAGATGATTGGAATTTTTTCCCCACAAATAACGGATGGCTCAAATGATGTCAATCTCTTCAGCTTCCAAGATAATGGTTTAATAAGGATGGCCCCAAAGCTTTTTTTCTGATGGTCACAATCAAATGACGGACAATCCAGATGAAATGGTTGTTCGAAAAGTAAAGTCAGCATATGTGGTACTTACGGAACACCTTCTCCCAAGTGAAATTAACATTCTGTAACAACTTTTTTTCTAAATCTGTGGGAGACAGCGAATGTCATCAGGCCATTGTAGTGATCACTGGTTCACTGCAATGGACTACCCTATGGCTCACAACACCTCCGGCAGTGTATGAAACCATTGTACTCAGAGCGGTTCCTTAAAAAACAGGTCAACGTCTTAAAAACTCGTAGCTGGGGAGTATGGCAAACATTCAGAGGTTTCTCTTTCCACCTTACCCGACACATTCAGAGGTTTCTCTTTCCATCTTACCCGACCGGACAACGAGCATTGTCATGAATGAGAAGTGGCGGATCCCTGTGGCGAAGTGTCAAAGTTTTTGTCGCATGCCCAGATGCAGATGATGCACAAGAAACCATCATAGTGCTCCAATTCAGATTTTGGGGCTGAGATTCTGCATGTGGAGAAACCCATAGATATTACAAGCGACAATCAGGGGCATTTTCAGATTGCTGAATTCTTGCTGCATGTTTTTTTTTTTTTTTTTTGGGGGGGGGGGGGACCTATTCATTGAACTGGCATTTCAGTTTCGAATCGTACGCCTGTTCCAACGTTTCATTAGTGACAATGACACAAGGAAGAAATGCATCACTCTACTTGTGATACCTTTCCAGGAAGAAGTTTGCAATGGCGTCCCTGTGCCACTTTGCACCTCCGTAAGATGGTGTGGGACTGAGACTGCGCTGAGATTTTTCTCACACCCAGGATATCTTTCAGAAGATGCAAAATGGTGGAATTACAAAAACCAACTTCATTTGCCAATTGGCATGTTGTTCAATATATGTCAGCATCCAGTAACGACTCTACAAGTTGAACCTACTCCTGCTGGATTGCAGGATGCCCTGCAAGGTGAGCGTCATCAACAATGTCCCGACACTGACAAATGCAATGCATCTCTTGTGCAACTGTGAGACAGTGTAGTGCTCCATCTGTGAGATAGTGTCGTGCTCCATCTGCACACACTTGTCTCAGTCCACATCATTGCATTACGGCCACGGGTCACCTCCATTTTGATCCAACTGCATTGTTCAACTTCGTCCCATTGTTCTGTAAGGAAAGTTTCTAATTTTAAAACTTTCAACAGCTCCCAGAAGGTAAAGACTAATCACTATACAATATTCGTTATCATTCCCTTTAGTGATAATAATCTCGTCTAGCACCTCATTAATCATCTGAAAACAATATTTCAATATCTCGCTGAACCTCTCATAAAACAATCACGGTCAATATCTCGGCATGTATTTCACTAATCCATCATTCTTACTTCTACTCATACCATCTACTATCAGCATGTAAAAGTTTCCTGAATAATTATTTAAAATATCTGGGGCATCTAATGCAAACATTAGCATTTACTTCTGAAGTGAATTTCAAAAACTGAAGATATCCCTTAGGAAGATGTATACTGATGTGTTTGCTGTTCATGTGTGAAGTGTGTGATTTTTGTACCTCCAAAGTGCAAGGGAGACTTCGTAAATAAATGTGTTCCAAGAAATATAGTTTCAAAAATATTACAAATGCAAAGTACTACTCACAAAATAACCCAGGTGGCTGAGAAGTTCCTCAGTTTTCCAACTGCTGCTCCATCTCAGTAGTATCTTATTTGGGGTCCTGATGCAGTGTTAAACTATTGGGAAAATAATGTTAATCTATGGGGGAGTTGGAGTAAGATGAGTAATAAATTAATTTGTCTGATGTTAAGCTGTAAAATGTAATTAAATGTGGAGAGAACTAACGGTTTTTTCAATGCATGAAAAACTAATTTAAATTTTTTTTGTAAGAGGAGATTTAAATTAATTTTTGAAAATAATGATGTTATGGGTTAAGGGAAAATATGTGTAATAATGTGAGGAAATGAGAAATGGAAGAATATTCTGATAATCAATTTGGGTTCCAAGAAGGAAAAAATACAGAGAAAGAAATCACAAATTTACCTAAATATATGTAAAGAGAAAAATTATTTAACGCTGTCTTTTTAGATATCAGAAAGGCGTTTGACACTGTTTCTCATGATATTTTGTTATATAAATTGAAACACTTTGGAGTTAGGGGCACAGTGATAAATTGGTTTAAAATATATCTATAGAACCGAAAACAGATTGTAAGAAATTAACACTTTTCTAAGCAAATGAGTAGACTTTAAAGCAAGGTGTTCCACAAGGAAGAGTTTTAGCCCAAATCTTTTCTTGATATGTTTGAATGATTTTAGTTCTTTAAAGATCTGAGGACAGATAAATTACTTTGCTGATGATGATACTGCCATAACCTTTCGAGCGAAAAATTACGATAACTTTCTATGTGACCTAACAAATGATTTAATTTAGGCTAATAAATGGTTTAAGAAGAAATAACCCATTTCTAAATATAGATAAAACGTAGTATAATATGTATTTTTTTAAAAATAGCTCTGTTATAAATGATATCATATTGTTACGACAGAAGAATCTGGCAACCGAAAGCAAAGTTTCAGCCAACGAATTGAACGTTGGGAGAATTTGGAGAAGAAGAGTGGAGCGTTAACGGTCGTTTTGTATTGTAACGGTCGTTGTATTAACGGTCGGAGAGTTCGAAAATGGACGGTGAGCTGTTCTGAGACAGTGCGCGTTAAGTATCAAGAAGTAACTTGATGTGTTGTGTATACGCGGAAGAATAAAAGTGGGATCTTTTATCGTTAAGTATCAAGAAGTAACTTGATGTGTTGTGTATACGCGGAAGTATAAAAGTGGGACTTTTATGGCTAACTTCGAATGTCTACACGGACTGTCTTTTTGTTCGGCTAGTGTGTGAAAAGTTATCAGCACAGGACGAGAATTGGTTTACGAGTGAAGATCTTTGGGTGACCTGGTAAATCAAGTAAAAGGTAGTATTTAGTAAAATACACAGAGCTGATGTGTGCTCATGCAGGAAGATTGATGACTTGTGCATGTTAATAGTTGATTTGTTAATAAGATACTTCATCCATATTTCCTTTGTAACAATTTACCTTGTATTGAATTTGGTTTTGAAATATAGCTTTTAATACTCACGCTCAGTGGCTATCCATTTTTGTGATCCGCAACATTTGGTGTCAGAAGCGGGATTAATTTAATTGAATGCCTTTCACTGGAAGTATGGATGAATTAGTAAAGTTGATAAATAGCTTCAAAGCCGATATGACTGCGCTGATGACTGATAGGAAAACCATTATGACTACGCTGATGACTGATATGAAAGATATGAAAGCCGAAATAGCGACACAAAATAGTACATTAGATGAAATGATAGCCGCAATGGCTACACAAAATAATGAAAAGGAAAAAGAGAAAGGCAACGCATATCAAAATGTGAATCCAAAACCAATAGGTGAAATTTGCAAAACTAATAGCACTGGAGGTAACATTACAGATGAACAATGTTTTAAAGATGCTAACCATAAGAATATTGTTGAGCAGTATAAAAATTATAGGAACAAAATTATGCAAGAGGCGAGAGCTGGTAGAGATGTTGTTACAGTTACAGTTAAGACAACGAAATTGGTTGAAGATGAATATATCTCCAGCAGTGGGCGCTATAGTACAGATGAACATAATGCTGAGGCGGGAAAGAAACGATGCAGAATCAGAAAACATTCCAAGATCCTTTGCTATCTGAAAAAGAAGCAATTTAAGAAACGATGCGGAACCAGAAAACATTCCGGGATTCTTCGCTGTCTGAAAAAGAAGCAATGTAGATTCAATTCGTTTCTACAAAATTCGATGGACAGGAGAAGCTCGCTGGGGCAGCGGCGTTCTGATGAAACCATATGGATTGAAGAGATCTCGAGAGAGATGGAGAAAGTGCGAGAAGACTGCGAGAGGAAGACTACAAAAGAATCGAATCTTCGCAAGAAAGGAGAATCTCGAAATGTGGATCTGCTACTGGAAATCAAGAAACGTAGAGATAGCACAGATAATGCCTTTGACCACGCAACTACTGGTGATGCATGGCAGAGTGTCTATGTCGCTGGTGACATGTCTAGGAACTGTGAAGAACAATCAGAGAGCTGTGAGACTATACAGTATGCTTTGCACTTCAAAATACCTAGGTATACAAGTCTGGCACGATCTGAAGAGAGATCCACACGAAAGGTATTCTATTCCTCGCTGTCAGCAAAATGCGTCATGGACAATTATCGCAAAGGCAGAGTAGCGAGTGGTAATGAGGGGGAACGAAACAGAGTTTACGTTTCGCAGAGTGGTCTGAGTAAAGCAGAGGCGTCCATTCATCATAGATACAAAGTGCCATTCGACGTTACCCGGGAAGTCGGAGAGATTTTTCCAAAGCATATAGCCACACTCGAATCGTTTATAGAAAGTGGGGATTTAAGAAAGAAGAATTCCGAAGAATGGCTTAGAAGCGTAACAGGTGATGCTAGTCAGAGAGCTTCAGGCAGAGACAGTACTTCAAAGACTAACTTTCTGGATGAAATTAAGCCTCAGAGTTACGATCAGAGAGAAGTGAAGCCCTCAGATAATCTTAACGTAACCATGCTGAATTTCTTTTCTGAACAGTCAATGCGCAGATTTGGACATTATAACCATTTAGATTATAAGGATATAGAAAAGTTTTATCACGATTACAATGAGAGCTCCAAGAAGGTGAATTCGGAAGAAACAGCAACTATGACCTCCTCGGGTCATGTGTTTTGCTGGAGACCCGAGTGGCGCCATCGGATGGTGGATAAACACAACACAAGAGGTGTCAGCGACAAAGTGAGTCTTGTCTTGGCTCCTGCACTTGCTGCTTTAGGTCTCAAGGTCCCTATGATCTCCGGTCGTGCTCGCCAATTGACGGGAGATACTCTGGACAAATTGGAATCCATCCCTGGCTTCACAGTCGACTGCACTAAAGATAAAATCGAGCAGATGAGGGAAGACGTCGGATGCTGCATCGTAGGACAGACAGAGGAGCTGGTGCCAACAGATAAGGAGATTTACCGCTGCAAGGATCCGACGGCTACCGTAGGTAGCGTTCCTCTAATGAGATGCTCAATTGTGTCCAAAAAGCTGGCTGAAGGAGTGTGCGCTTTGGTTTATGATGTTGAATTCGGAAAAGAAGCTATTGATCTCATCAGTACAGAAGACGCTGTTGATTTAGTTAAGAAAATGGTTGCAGCATCACAAGCTCGTGGAATGAAGAGTTCAGCTGTTATCAGCAACATGGATTCACCTCTTGAAAACTCTGTTGACAACTCTCTGGAAGTGATGGAAGCTGTTCAGTGTTTCCTTGGTAACGGATCCTTGGAACTGCAAGAGCTCGTCGAAGAGTTAGGAGGAGAACTTCTGCGTTTGGTGAACATTGTGGATAATAGGGTAGATGAAGCATCACGTGTCCGCAAGGTTCTGCATAACGGCAATGCTTTGAACAAGTTTCGTAACATGTTAATAGAACAAGGAGTATCTGAAGATGTTGCAAGCTGGCTATGTGAAGGTAAAACAGAAAAAATATTGCTAGCAGCCCGACACATCACTGATTTCACTTATACAGGAGAAACAGGTAAGGTTGTCGGATTAGAAGCTGCAGTTCTAGCAAGAGTATGGAAGGAGGAGATGGACCGAAGCGCTAAAAAGAATTATGGAGCTGATATTATATTTGTGAAGCACCTTGGGGATCAAATTGAATCAGGTGAAATATGGCTGAAGGTTCATCACGACAGTTCTGAATTAAGTGAAAGTCAACTGACAAAAGGGTCAGATTGCAGGATGAAAATTCTCCATAGATTTTATGTCACTAATGACTTTCATTCCTTGTTACTGTTGATAGAAGTAAAAATCCAAAGAAGAAAACTTTCGACAAAGAAGAAAACTTTTTACAGGTTTTGCACGAAAACTCTTAGTCGATTCTTCTCCCTGCAGAGACATAAACGTGTTCACAAGGGCTATAGGCCTTACACGTATTATGTTTGTGGACGAGGCTTCAGTCAGAAAAGAAATCTACGTCATAATGAGATTCGCTTTCATTTTGACACAGACGTGGTATATCGCATTCGTCGATGTCCAGCTACAAAGTGCAAGGTGGTTCACGTGGATCATTTGGCCCCGTTTCATCGAAGAACTGAAGAAGCTTTGGAATCCAGAATTGTTCGGGACGAACAAGACCTAGGAAGGGGGCAGTGTTACGACAGAAGAATCTGGCAACCGAAAGCAAAGTTTCAGCCAACGAATTGAACGTTGGGAGAATTTGGAGAAGAAGAGTGGAGCGTTAACGGTCGTTTTGTATTGTAACGGTCGGAGAGTTCGAAAATGGACGGTGAGCTGTTCTGAGACAGTGCGCGTTAAGTATCAAGAAGTAACTTGATGTGTTGTGTATACGCGGAAGGATAAAAGTGGGATCTTTTATCGTTAAGTATCAAGAAGTAACTTGATGTGTTGTGTATACGCGGAAGTATAAAAGTGGGACTTTTATGGCTAACTTCGAATGTCTACACGGACTGTCTTTTTGTTCGGCTAGTGTGTGAAAAGTTATCAGCACAGGACGAGAATTGGTTTACGAGTGAAGATCTTTGGGTGACCTGGTAAATCAAGTAAAAGGTAGTATTTAGTAAAATACACAGAGCTGATGTGTGCTCATGCAGGAAGATTGATGACTTGTGCATGTTAATAGTTGATTTGTTAATAAGATACTTCATCCATATTTCCTTTGTAACAATTTACCTTGTATTGAATTTGGTTTTGAAATATAGCTTTTAATACTCACGCTCAGTGGCTATCCATTTTTGTGATCCGCAACAATATATACTTAATAAAATGTAATATAGTGGATAATTGTGCCTGCATTTCTATTCAAAGAGTTTCGGAAATTATATATTTATCAATAACAATAGATCAAAAATTGGAGACCTCATATCAATAATCTTACAAAAAAATGAGATCAATGTTATGTAAAATATATTATCCAAAAAACAATTCAATTGGAAAAAGTTTTATGCGACACACGAGAGTACAGGCTGCTTCCTATGGGCTACTTTACTATACACATACATACATAGATACATACATACATACATACATACATACAAAATCCTCATGCAGCCATGGGCTATGGAGGTCCAACCAGACTATGTAATTTTGCTCTCCAGATATGCCTTTTTTGAGCTGCAGCTGCTGCATTTGGCCACTCTAGGCCAATTCTCATCATCATCATCATCATCATCCTCAAGCAGCCATGGACTACGGAGGTCCAACCAAACCGTGCAATTTAGTTCTCCAAGCAAGTCTATCCTGAGCTACATCTACTGCATCCGGCCACTGCACACCAATTCTAACAAGGTCTTGTTTGACATTGTCTGCCCACCGCATCCTAGGTCTCCCTTTCTTTCTGAGGCCTTTAGGCACACTGTTCATAACCCTATTCGCCAATCTATAATTATTCATACGGGCAACATGGCCAAACCAACGGAGTCTCTTTCTGCACAATATGCTGCTTAAAGGAGGTTGCAAACTCCTTTGCCTAATCTCATCATTAGTTACAAAGTTGAACCACCTAATGCCCAAGATACTACGTAAGCATCTGGAATCAAAAGCATCTAGTTTCCTGTTATCTTGTTTACAAAGTGTCCAAGTTTCACAACCATAACTAACCCTAGAAAGAACCAAACTATTATACAGTCTAATTTTAGTCTTTAGGTGTATACGCCTATTTCTCCACACTCTCCATAGGTTCTTAAAAGTCCCAGCAGCAATCCCTATTCGTCTGTTAATCTCATGCCGCACATCACCATTATCTGTTACATAGCTCCCAAGATAATTAAACTGTGACACCTGCTCAAGACTGCAACCCTTCAGATTAACTGAATCACAGCCTGCCTGACCAATTTTCATCACTTTAGTTTTCTCTCTGTTTATAACCAAACCTACTCTACTACCAGTCTCATCAACAGCTCGAATGAAAGAGTTCATCTCATCAACATCATTTGCCAAAAGGGCTAAATCATCAGCATAATCTAAATCAGAAATTTTCGTATCTCCAGCCCATTTAAGGCCAAAATCTTTCCCTTGAAGTGAATTTCGCATAACATAATCAATAACCAAGCTAAAAAGAAAAGGAGACAAAATGCACCCTTGTCGAACACCAGAAGTAATGCTAAACCAATTGCTACAAGCCTTACCAACTCTCACACACGACTCAGTGTTATTATAGAGAGCTTTCATAATGTTAACTAACTTGTCTGGTATACCATATGATCTCACAATCAACCACAAACTATGACGATCAACAGAGTCGAAAGCCTTTTTGAAATCAACAAAGCTAGCAACCAAAGGTTTCTGAAACTCTAAACATTTCTCAAGAATCTGCCTAAGTGAAAATATCTGATCCACACATCCCCTACCACTTCTGAATCCACATTGCTCATCACGCAATTGACTGTCAACCACATTCTTAATTCTATTAAGCACAATCATGGAAAGAACTTTACCTGGAACAGAGAGTAGGCTGATACCCCTATAGTTATCACAATAACTGCGATCACCTTTTTTGAAAATAGGGATAACAATAGCTCTGGTAAAATCCTTAGGAACCATGCCTTTATCATAAAAGATATTCAGAATTTCAGTCATCCAAGTGGTAACCGAAACATTCCCAGCTCTAAGCATTTCCGTAGTAATTTCATCTACCCCTGGGGATTTATGAAGTTTAAGTTTAGAAACAGCCAAAATAACTTCAGATTGTGTTATAGGACCAACATTAAAGCCACCAATGCATCTATCATCATTGCAAACAATGGGAGTAGAACTAACTACATTGTTTAGAACATCACTGAAATGCTCAGCCCACCTAGCCATGACAGAATCCTCCCCTTCTATAACCTTACCTTGTTTATCCTTCAATCCTTGTATGCCTGTCCGTTTTCTACCACACAAAATATTAACTATCTGGTACAGCTCTCTGCTGTTGTGCTGTCTAACTGCTTCCTCGGCTTTTGTCAGCCAAACCATCAAGCCAAAGATTCTTATCAGCAGCTAACTGATCCTTTACAAGTTTATTAAGGTCTCTGTAATGCTTTCTATTAGGACTAGTAGGGTATTGATTAAGGGCATTCCTGCAGTTCTTTCTTTCCGAAATAAGCTCAAGTGCCTTATCACTCAGATAATTTTGCCTCTTCTGCTCCTTGTTTCCTAAAAGAGTACTGTTAGTGTCCAAAAAAGCCTGTTTAAAATGATCCCATTCTTCCTCAACTTCAGTAGTAAGCAAACCATGACTGTCATAATGACTAAGTAACCTATCATGGTAAGCTTTGGCTATAACTGGATCTTTCAGAGCTTCAGTATTAAAAGTAAATTTTTTAACCCTAACACAACACTTTTTAAGTTTAAGTTGCAACACACTTTTAACAAGGTAATGGTCAGATCCAATTTCAGCTCCCCTATATGCCCTGGTATTCCTAACAGAACTAGCCCATTTGCTGTTAATTAATATGTAATCAATCATATTCTTATGCAGCCCATCAGGTGAAACCCATGTGTACTTATGTATGTCGCGGTGTTTGTAATAAGTGTTAGTTATTCTGAATCCATTGAGTTTACTTACCTGTACGTTGCCCATTGCCATTGCAGCTACCAATACCAAAAGGGCCTATTACTCCTCCCCAAAGGTCAGAGTCAGTACCAACTTTGGCATTGAAGTCACCAAGAACAAGGGTAGTATCTCCTTTCTTGACAGAATTCAAAATATCCTGAAGTTGTTCATAAAACCTATCCTTCTCATCCTCATCGGCATCCTCAGTGGGGGCATAACAGCAGATAACATTCAAGTCTTTAACGCTTATCTGAAATTTTGCTGTAATAAACCTTTCATTAATGCACTCATATCCTAGAAGAGCATCGCTAGCGTGTCTGCTGAGAAGCAGACCCACGCCTTGGTGATGCTTATTGTCGTCCCTCCCTGAAAAGAGAAATTTAAGATTATTTTTAAGAATCTGACATTTATCTGTCCATCTGGTCTCTTGGAAGCCAAGAATATCTAAATTGTAACGGTGGAATTCTTGTGTGAGGACATCAAGAGAAAAAGCTCTGTGCAGAGTCCTCACATTCCAACTACCTATGGAGAGAAAGTGGTTAGTGGGATGTTTAAAGAAACTATGTTTATTGAGAGAGGGAATGCCGACAATATCAAACAGCCCCCTAATCGCAGACATGGGGCAAAGACCCGTTCCCCCACTACTAAAGGCTGAAGCCATCTACACTGGAAGACTTCCTCCAATGTAGAATTTGACGATGCCAATAGAAGCAAAGAGTTCAGGTGCCTGCGATGACTTCTGCTCAGGATTATCCACCAGCTGATAAACATATCCTGTGAATCTATTCACTTGGGGCTGTCAACCCACAAACAAAAAGAAAACACAGCGGAAGATTTTCCCTCCACAGAAGCCCACCAGTGCAGCAAAATCAGGATCCATAATCAAGCTCAGAGCCATATATCTGTCCAGTCCAGTAGGTTTATATGGTCAGCACCAGGACCCTGTGTGGTTGACCACTCCTCAGCAGGGTAGAAAAAAAGAAAAGTAGCCATAGTTGTCCAGATCAGTAGGCCACACTAATCTGGCAGCCCTCCCCTTCCGTTCACTTCCACAAGAGAGTATCTCTTTTGAAAGTTACTAACGGTCCGCACCACGAGAAGGCGGGGTTGGACATTAGGTGCTAGGCCTGGCCGGTTCTATGCATCATCACAGGGGATTGGTGCATAGCTCTCCTTCCAGTGACTACCTAGCTACCATTTACAGACCAGGCCAATTCTAGAGTGGACAAATGCAGCAGCTGTAGATACTCTCTTGTGGAAGTGAACGGAAGCAGAGGGATGAAAGATTACTCTGGCCTACTGATCTGGACAAACAGCTACTTTTCTTTTTTTTTCTACCCTGCTGAGTAGTGGTAAACCACACAGGGTCCTGGTGCTGACCATATAAACCCTCCGGACTGAAATGATATATGACTCTGAGCTTGATTATGGATCCTGATTTTGCTGCACTGGTGGGATTCTGTGGAGGAAAAAATCTTCCCCTGTGTTTTCTTTTTGTTTGTGGGTTGACAACCCGAAGTGAATAGATTCACAGGATATGTTTATCAGCTGGTGGATAATCCTGAGCAGAGGTCATCGCAGGCACCTAAACTCTTTCCTTCTATTGCAATCGTCAAATTCTACATTGGAGGAAGTCTTCCAGTGTAGATGGCTTCAGCCTTCAGTAGTGGGGGAACGGGTCTTTGCCCAATGTCTGCGATTAGGGGGCTCTTTGATATTGTCGGCATTCCCTCTCTCAATAAACATAGTTTCTTTAAACATCCCACTAACCATTTTCTCTCCATAAGTAGTTGGAATGTGAGGACTCTGCACAGAGTTTTTTCTCTTGATGTCCTCACACAAGAATTCCACCATTATAATTTAGATATTCTCGGCCTGCAAGAGACCAGATGGAGAGATAAAGGTCAGATTCTTAAAAATAATCTTAAATTTCTCTTTTCAGGGAGTTAACACAATAAACATCACCAAGGCGTGGGTCTGCTTCTGAGCAGACATGCTAGTGATGCTCTTCTAGGATAAATAAATAAATAATAAATACCTCCTCAAGCAGCTGCTTGCCACAGAGGTCTGACAGAAGCCTGTCAGTTTATATGCCACAGTAGGAGATCTGAGAGGATGGCAGGACCTCAGCAGAAAAACGACACACACATCCATGCCTAATTCCGGGGCTCGAACCCAGGTCCCTTAGATCAGTAGCCAAGCGTGCTAACCACTCGGCCACGGGACGGCTCTTCTAGGATATGAGTGCATTAATGAAAAGTTTTTACAGCAAAATTTCAGATAAGCGTTAAAGACTTGAATGTTATCTGCTGTTATGCCCCACTGAGGATGCCGATGAGGATGAGAAGGATAGGTTTTACGGACAACTTCAGGATATTTTGAATTCTGTCAAGAAATGAGATTTTACCCAAGTTCTACGTGACTTCAATGCCAAAGTTGGTACTGACTCTGACCTTTGGGGAGGGGTGATAGGCCCTTTTGGTATTGGTAGCTGCAATAGCAATGGGCAATGTCTCCTATGGATAAGAATACTCAATGGTTTCAGAATAACTAACACATATTACAAACACCGTGACATACTGTCAGGCTAGAGGCTTTTTTAAATATTTGTTTTGTTCATGTTTTGTATATTATTTTGGATTTCACCAAAAAGGCTTATGCTACGTGGGAGGACTTCTGTCCCAGCATCTGGAGAGTTAATTGAAGTAGCGGTGCCCAGAGGGACAGAGGTCACCCAACTGCTGGCGTCCGCTGACAAGTGACCCGGGTCCCGGGGGCTAACGGCCTTGCCAGATGGCCGAAGCAGAGAGAGAAAGGAAAAAAGGGTTTGGCAACGAGGAGAAGGGAGAGCCAGTGGAAGGACGAACGCGTGAACACGTAAAATTGTAAAGCTGGTAAATGCCGACTGGAAATAAAGGCATTGGGCTCTGTGAATACAGCTGAACAGGCATAGTAAGCTGGTGATGTAATGTTATGTAATTGAGTGTCCTTGTCTATCAAGCATGTTTGGAAGGTTCAATAAATAATTGTTATATTTAAGTAAAGGCTGGAGTGCAACCAATTTATTGGGGAGGAGCCTCAGTATTGAGTCCCTGCAATTCTGATAAAATCGTTGATTTTTGTTCTGAAAGACTCTTTCACCCGTCGCGTATTGCGATCGAACCGGAGGGATATTCCTAAGTGATCCCATAGACAGACAACCGAAGAAGTAACATCACACATACATAAGTACATATGGGTTTCACCCAATGGGTTGCATAGGAATATGATTGATTATATATTAATTAACAGCAAATGGGCTAGTTCTGTTAGGAATACCAGGTCATATAGGGGAGCTGAAATTTGATCTGATCATTACCTTGTTAAAAGTGTCTTGCAATTTAAACTTAAAAAGTGTTGTGCTAGGGTTAAAATATTTACTTTTAATACTGAAGCTCTGAAATAGCCAAAGCTTACCATGATAGATTACTTAGTCATTATGACAGTCATAATATTCTTACTACTGAGGTTGAGAAAGAATGGTATCATTTTAAACAGGCTTTTTTGGACACTAACTGTACTCTTTTAGGAAAAAAGGAGCAGAGGAGACAGAATTATCTGAGTGATAAGGCACTTGAGTTTATTTCAGAAAGAAAGAACTTCATTAATGTCCTTAATCAATACCCTACTAGTCCTAATAGAAAGCATTACAGGGAACTTAATAAACGTGTAAAAGATCAGTTAGCTGCTAATAAGAATCTTTGGCTTGATGGTTTGGCTGACAAAGCCGAGGAAGCAGTTAGACAGCACAACAGCAGAGAGCTGTACCCGATAGTTAATGTTTTGTGTGGTAGAAAACGGACAGGTATACAGGGATTGAAGGATAAACAAGGTAAGGTTATAGAAGGGGAGGATTCTGTCATGGCTAGGTGGGCTGAGCATTTCAGTGATGTTCTAAACAATGTAGTTAGTTCTACTCCCATTGTTGGCAATGATGATAGATGCATTGGTGGCTTTAATGTTGGCCCTATAACAAAATCTGAAGTTATTTTGGCTGTTTCTAAATTTAAACTTCATAAATCACCAGGGGTAGATGAAATTACTACAGAAATGCTTAGAGCTGGGAATGTTTCGGTTACCAATTGGACGACTGAAATTCTGAATATCTTTTATGATAAAGGCATGTTTCCTAAGGATTTTACCAGAGCTATTATTATCCCTATTTTCAAAAAAGGTGATCGCAGTTCTTGTGATAACTATAGGGGTATCAGCCTACTCTCTGTTCCAGGTAAAGTTCTTTCCATGATTGTGCTTAATAGAATTAAGAATCTGGTTGACAGTCAATTGCGTGATGAGCAATGTGGATTCAGAACTGGTATGTGTTGTGATGATCAAATATTTTCACTTAGGCATATTCTTGAGAAATGTTTAGAGTTTCAGAAACCTTTGGTTGCTAGCTTTGTTGATTTAAAAAAGACTTTCGACTCTGTTGATCGTCATAATTTGTGGTTGATTGTGAAATCATATGGTATACCAGACAAGTTAGTTAACATAATGACAGCTCTCTATAATAACACTGAGTCGTGTGTGTGAGAGTTGGTAAAGCTTGTAGCAACTGGTTTAGCATTGCCTCTGGTGTTTGACAAGGGTGCATTCTGTCTTCTTTTCTCTTTAGTTTGGTCATTGATTATGTTATGCAAAATTTGCTGCAAGGGAAAGATTCGGGCCTTAAATTGTCTCTACATGCGAAAATTTCTGATTTAAATTATGCTGATGATTTAGCCCTTTTGGCAAATGATGTTGATGAGATGAACTCTTTCATTCGAGCTGTTGATGATACTGGTAGTAGAGTAGGTTTGGTAATAAACAGAGAGAAAACTAAAGTGATGAAAATTGGTCAAGCAGGTTGTGATTCAGTTCATCTGATTGGTTGCAGTCTTGAGCAGGTGTCACAGTTTAATTACCTTTGGAGCTATGTAACAGATAATGGTGATGTGCGGCATGAGATTAACAGACGAATAGGGATTGCTGCCGGAACTTTTAAGAATCTATGGAGATTGTGGAGAAATAGGCGTATACACCTAAAGACTAAAATTAGACTGTATAATAGTTTGGTTCTTTCTAGGGTTAGTTATTGTAGTGAAACTTGGACACTTTGTAAACAAGATAACAGGAAACTAGATGCTTTTGATTCCAGATGCTTACGCAGTATCTTGGGCATTAGGTGGTTCAACTTTGTAACTAATGATGAGATTAGGCAAAGGAGTTTGCAACCTCCTTTAAGCAGCATATTGTGCAGAGAGAGACTCCGTTGGTTTGGCCATGTTGCCCGTATGAATAATTATAGATTGGCGAATAGGGTTATGAACAGTGTGCCTCAAGGCCTCAGAAAGAAGAGGAGACCTAGGATGCGGTGGGCAGACAATGTCAAACAGGACCTTATTAGAATTGGTGTGCATTGGCCAGATACAGTTGATGTAGCTCAGGACAAACTTGCTTGGAGAAACTTGCACGGTCCGGTTGGACCTCCATAGCGCATGTCTGGTTGAGGATGATGATGATGTTGATGAAGGCCAAATCTAACAAGGTCCTGTTTGACATTGTCTGCCTGTCGCAACCTAGGTCTTCCCCGTTTTCCGAAACCCTTAAGCAGACTGTTCATAATCCTGTTTTCCATCTGCAGTTATGCATACGGGCAACATGGCCAAACCAATGCAGTCTCTCTCTGCACAATATGCTGCTCAAAAGCGGTTAATGATTCCATCTTCTAACCTCATCATTACTTACAAAGTCGAATCACCTAATGCCCAAGATACTGCGAAGCATCTAGAATCAAAGGCATTGCGTTTCTTGTTATCCTGCTTACAAAGTTTCTATGTTTCGCTACCATAACTAACCTTAGAAACAACCAAACTATTATACAGCCTAATTTTATTCTTTAGGTTATACACCTATTTTTCCACACTCTCCATTGATTCTTAAAAGTCCCAGCTCAATTCCTGTTCTTCTATTTATCTCATGGCGCACATCACCAGTATCTGTTACATAGCGTCCAAGAAAATTAAACTGATACATTTTCTCAATAGTACAGCCATTCAAAGCAACTGAAGCACCATCTGCCTGACCAATTTTCATCACATTAGTTTTTTCTCCGTTTATCACCAAACCTACTCTATTACCAATCTCATCAACAGCCCTAATGGACGAATTCATCTCATCAAAATCATTAACCAACAGGGCCCAATCACGTGCATAATCTAAATCAGAAATTTTGAAATCTCTAAACCATTTGAGGCCAAAATCTTTCCCTTGCAAAGAATTTCGCATAGCATAATCAATAACCAAACTAAAGAGAAAAGGAGACAAAATGCACCCTTGTCTAACTTCACTAGCAATGCTAAATCAATCACTGCAAGATGTACCAACATGACTCAGTGTTATTATAGAGAGCTTACATTACACTAATTAACTTATCAGGTATTCCATATGATCTAACAATCAACCACAAATTATGTCGATCAACAGAGTCAAAAGCCTTTCTGAAATCTATAAACTAGTAACCACAGGTTTCTCAAACGCTAAACATTTCTCAAGAATCTGCCGAAGTGAAAATATTCTATCTACACATCCCTTATCACTTCTGATCCACTCTGTTCATCACGCAGTTATCCATCAACCAAATTCTTAATTGTATTAAGTATAATCATGCAAAGAACTTTACCTGGAAGAGAAAGGAAATTAATTTCCCTTATAATTATCACAAGAACCGCGATCAACTTTTTTAAAAATTGTGACAATAATAGCTCTAGTATAATCCTTAGGAACAACACCTTTATCATAAAAAAATTCAAAATTTCAGGCAGCCATGTCACAGCACAAATGTTCCCAGCTCTAAGCATTTCAGTGGTGATTTCACCCACCTCTGGGGATTTATGCAGTTTTAATTTAGACTGCCAAAGAGACTTCGGAATGTGATATAGGGCCATCATTAAAGTCACTAATGCATCTATCCTTATTACAAACAATGGGAGTAGAAATAATCCCATTATTTAGAACATCTCTGAAATGTTGAGCCCACCTAGGCATCATAGAATTCTCACCTTCACCACCTTGCCATGTTTATACCTCAATCCCTGTGTACCTGTCTGTTTCGTTCCACATTAAAAATTAACAATCTGGTACAACCCCCTGCTGTTGTGCTGTCTAACTGCTTCTTCTGCTTTGTCAGCAAAGCTATGAAACCAAAGATTCTTATCAGCTGTCTTCTGTTAGGACTAGTAGGGTGTTTGATTCATATTCATCTTTCACCTCCTTCTTTCCAAAATAAGTTTCATAGCCTTATCACTAAAATGATTTCGATCCCTTTATTCCCTTTTACCCAAAAGAGTACTGTTGGTTTCAAGAAAAGCCTGTTTTAACTGATCCCATTCTTTCTCAACTTCAGCTGCAACCAAATCACGATTGTCATAATGACTAAGTAGCCTATCATGGTATGCTTTGGCTATATCTCGATCTTTCAGGCATTCAGTGTTATAGTTAATTTTTTAACCTTAGCACAACATTTCTTAAGCTTCATTTGCAAAACATCTTGACCCGGTAATTTCAGCTCCCCTGTATGATCTGGTATTCCTAACTGAATTGGCCCATTTGCTGTTAATCAAAATATAATCTATCATATTCCTGTGCTACCAATCAGGTGAAACCCATGTATTTTATAATTTTCTGGGTGTTTACAGTATGTGTTAGTTATTCACAAACCATTAAGTTTACTTACCTGTAGAAGTTGTTCTCTATTGTCATTGGAACTACCAATGGAAGAGAAAGGAAATTAATTTCCCTTATAATTATCACAAGAACCGCGATCAACTTTTTTAAAAATTGTGACAATAATAGCTCTAGTATAATCCTTAGGAACAACACCTTTATCATAAAAAAATTCAAAATTTCAGGCAGCCATGTCACAGCACAAATGCCAATGCCATAGGGAACTAAAACTCCTGCCCAAAGACCAGAGTCAGTACTAACTTTAGCATTGAAGTCAGCTAGCACAAGAGAAATATCTCCTTCACAGAATTCAAAATATCCTGAAGCTGGCTTTAAAATTTATTCTTCTCATTCTCATCAGAGTCCCCTGTGGGGGCATAACAACAGATGACATTCAAAAGTCTTTAATTTTTGTTTCAAAATTTGCTGTAAGATATCTTTCATTAATGCAGTCATATCCTAGAAGCGTATCACTGGCATGTCTACTACTGAGAAGCAAACCTACCCCTTGGAGATGCTTTCCATTCTCCCTCCCTGAAAAGAGAAATTTAAAGTTATTTTTAAGTATCTCACCTTTACCTGTCCATCTGGTATCTTGCAAGCCTAGAATATCTAGGTTATAGCGCTGGAAACCCTGCGTGAGGACATCAAGAGAATAACCTCTATGTAACGTCCTCACATTCCACGTACATGCAGAGCGAAAATGATTAGTAGGATTTTCAAAGAAACAAGATTTTTTGTGGTAGGTAAGGTCAACAATATCAAATAGCCTACTGATAACAGGCATGCAGCAAAGACCTGTTCCTCCTCCGCTAAAGGCCGAAGTCACCGATACTTGTAGGAACTTCAGGCACCACCTTTTCAAGTGGGCCTTTTGAAGAGCCATATGACATGCCTGAGACACATTACTCTAGTTTAGGATTGGCGATGCCCAACTAGCTAAGTGAGGGTAGAAATTTTCCTACTGCTAAAAGCTTAAGCCAACCATGCTGGTAGGCACTTCAGACACCACCTTTTCAAGTGGACCTTTTCGAGAGCCATAGACCTTCCGAAGACTCATTACTGCAGTTTGGATTGACGATGCGCAACTAGCTAAGTGAAGTTCAGGTACCCACGATGGCCTCTGATTAGAATTATCCACCAGCTGATATAAGGTATCTTGTGTCTCTGTTCATTTACGGCTAACAACCCAGAAGCAAACAGAAAACACAGCTGCAGATTCTCCCTCAACAGAGGCCCTCCAGTGCAACAAGTTCAGGATCCATAATCAAGCTCAAATCCATAAAGCAGTCCAGTCTAGTAGGTATAAATGGTCAGCACCAGGACCCTGTGTAATTGATCACACCTCAGTAGGATAGAAAATAAAGGAAAAGTAGCCAGAGTTGCCAAATCAGTAGGCCACACTAAGCTGGCAGTCCTCCCATTCCGTTCCCTTCCAAAAAAGAATATCTCTTTTGAAAGGTACTAACGGCCTGCACCACGAGAAGGCGAAGTCGGATCTTAGGTACTAGACCCGGCCGTTTCTGTGCATCATCACTTCCGATTGATATATAGCTCTCCTTTCAGTTTATGTCTAGCTATGTATGGACCCATGGAGATACTTATAATACTTCAATCATTAGACCTGTCAACTGATTTTTAGTTTATTTATTGTACTTTCAAATGCAATATGTAGTACAACAATATAGTCAAGCTTTTCCTTTTGGGTTGTTTATATGTTGATCGATTTTAATGTATAATTTCTATGATAATAAACTTGAATTTGAAATTGAAAGGGATTGGAGATTTCGGTATGAAAGATGGTTAGTGTATTATAAAAAAAATTAAATAAAAGATTTGAAATGACTGAATTTTCCTCAGTGCAGAGAGAGAGAAAGAAATATTTGAAGTGAAAAGTGAAGTGGGTTAGAGATTAGAAGTTTCAAACAAATTATGATAATGTAAATAATACGCGTGTCGAGACAAGGAAAGAACATATTCTTGGTATTGTGTTTTGAAAAGTATTATTGTTGTTTTGAAAAGTATATTGTGTTTTGAAAGTTGGTATTGTATTTGAATAAGGTTATGAAAAACGTTAACGGAATTTCAAAACAATCATAACGATAAAAAGTAGCAAAAACCGGAAAAGAAAATTTCGTTATTTCGTTATTTTCACAGTTTCTGTGCTTTGACACATTTCAGATTTTTCCTTTATAAGATATACTTAGACACTTGTACGACACAATGAACATCAAACAGATGTACAGTTTACTTTTATGATCAACGAACGAAGCCCTTCATTGGCCCATTCGAAAAGAATTTGGGAAGCACCTGCCTTAGCCAGGCTTTGGCGCTCAGAGAGTGTGCTTCGTGATAGCCAGTCGGGAGCACGAGGGGAAAAGGAAGGAGAGTCTCCATTCATGCAGAAGGAAGAATTACAATAGGGCGAAAATGCCAGGTACATTACAATTCCCTGCGATCCACTTAAACAGAGAAACAACTATGTAAGTAGGGTGATTTGGGTAGAGGACAGAGAACTGGAGGAAGGGGTGCATTAATTTATTGAGAATAGTCGAAATTTTCGGTTTTGAACTTCCCACCAAACCTTCGACTTCCCCCCTCGAAACATTTCCATTGTGTGTGTTTTCAAATCCGTTAACAATAAACCTCACCTCAGTTCTTGTGATAACTATAGGGGGGGGGTAACTATAGGGGTATCAGCCTACTCTCTGTTCCAGGTAAACTTCTTTTTTAATGATTAATAGGATTAAGAATCTGGTTGACAAGCAATTGCGTGATGAGCAATGTGGATTCAGAAGTGGTAGGGGATGTGTGGATCAGATATTTTCACTTAGGAAGATTCTTGAGAAATGTTTAGAGTTTCAGAAACCTTTGGTTGCTAGCTTTGTTGATTTCAAAAAGGCTTTCGACTCTGTTGATCATCATAATTTGTGGTTGATTGTGAAATCATATGGTATACCAGACAAGTTAGTTAACATAATGACAACTCTCTATAATAACACTGAGTCGTGTGTGTGAGAGTTGGTAAGGCTTGTAGCAACTGGTTTAGCGTTGCCTCTGGTGTTCGACAAGGGTGCATTCTGTCTCCTTTTCTCTTTAGTTTGGTCATTGATTATGTTATGCAAAATTTGCTGCAAGGGAAAGATTCGGGCCTTAAATTGTCTCTAGATGCGAAAATTTCTGATTTACATTATGCTGATGATTTAGCCCTTTTGGCAAATGATGTTGATGAGATGAACTCTTTCATTCGAGCTGTTGATGAGACTGGTAGTAGAGTAGGTTTGGTTATAAACAGAGAGAAAACTAAAGTGATGAAAATTGGTCAGACAGGCTGTGATTCAGTTAATCTGAATTGTTGCAGTCTTGAGCAGGTGTCACAGTTTAATTATCTTGGGAGCTATGTAACAGATATTGGTGATGTGCGGCATGAGATTAACAGAAGAATAGGGATTGCTGCCGGGACTTTTAAGAATCTATGGAGAGTGTGGAGAAATAGGTGTATACACCTAAAGACTAAATTTAGACTCTATAATAGTTTGGTTCTTTCTAGGGTTAGTTATGGTAGTGAAACTTGGACGCTATGTAACAAGATAACAGGAAACTAGTTGCTTTTGATTCCAGATGCTTACGCAGTATCTTGGGCATTAGGTGGTTGAACTTTGTAACTAATGATGAGGTTAGGCAAAGGAGTTTGCAACCTCCTTTAAGCAGCATATTCTGCAGAGAGAGACTCTTTGTAAGAATGAGAGGGTATGAGATGAAAAAATATTTTGAAGAAATTGAAAAATTTAATAAGAAATTAGAAAGAATTTCAAGTGAAAAATGCGGTAAGTTAGAATAATTTTGAGAATGTATGAAGTTCGTAAAGAGCGAGAGAAGAGTTTTATGTCATCGTGCTAAACTAAACAGAAATCAGTCTCGATCTCCTCTAAAGAACAACGAGGTTCAGATTTAGTTTCATTTATTTCATTAATATGACTGAACCTCAGCATTAAAATGAAGCTGAAAAAATACTGGTCCGGGATGTTGCACTTCGAATTCTTGTTCGGTTCGATGGACGGTCATTTCGAATCTGCCTCTCTGCCCTCTCCTCCCTCCTCTCCCATCTCCTCCAGGACTTCGAATCTGCCTCCCTGCCCTCTCCTTCCTCCTCTGCCCTCTCCTCCGGGACTTCGAATCTGCCACTCTTGCCCTCTCCTCCCTCCTCTCCCATCTCCTCCAGAACTTCGAATCTGCCTCTCTGCCCCCTCCTCCCTCCTCTCCCATCTCCTCCAGAACTTCGAATCTGCCTCTCTGCCATCTCCTCCCTTCTCTGCCATCTCCTCCAGGACTTCGAAACTGCCTCTCTGCCCACTTTTCCCTCCTCTGCCATCTCCTCCAGGACTCCGAATCTGCCTTTCTGCCATCTCCTCCCTCCTCTGCCATCTCCTCCAGGACTTCGAATCTGCCTCTCTGCCCTCTCCTCCCTCCTCTGCCCTCTCCTCCGGACTTCGAATCTGCCTCTCTGCCCTCTCCTCCCTCCTCTGCCCTCTCCTCCGGGACATTGAATCTGTCTTTCTGCCCTCTCCTCCCTCCTCTGCCCTCTCCTCCGGGACTTCGAATCTGTCTCTCTGCCCTCTCCTCCAGGACTTTGAATCTGCCTCTCTGCCCTCTCCTCCTTCCTCTGCCATCTCCTCCGGGATTTTGAAACTGTCTCTCTGCCCTCTCCTCCCTCCTCTGCCATCTCCTCCAGGACTTCGAAACTGCCTCTCTGCCCTCTCCTCCCTCCTCTGCCATCTCCTCCAGGACTTCGAAACTGCCTCTCTGCCCTCTCCTCCCTCCTCTGCCCTCTCCTCCGGAACTTCGAATCTGCCTCTGTGCCCTCTCCTCCCTCCTCTGCCATCTCCTCCGGGACTTCGAATCTGCCTCTCTGCCCTCTCTTCCTTCCTCTGCCATCTCCTCCGGGACTTCGAAACTGCCTCTCTGCCCTCTCCTCCCTCCTCTGCCCTCTCCTCCCTCCTCTGCCCTCTCCTCCGGGACATTGAATCTGTCTTTCTGCCCTCTCCTCCCTCCTCTGCCCTCTCCTCCGGGACTTCGAATCTGTCTCTCTGCCCTCTCCTCCAGGACTTTGAATCTGCCTCTCTGCCATCTCCTCCGGGATTTTGAAACTGTCTCTCTGCCCTCTCCTCCCTCCTCTGCCATCTCCTCCAGGACTTCGAAACTGCCTCTCTGCCCTCTCCTCCCTCCTCTGCCATCTCCTCCAGGACTTCGAAACTGCCTCTCTGCCCTCTCCTCCCTCCTCTGCCCTCTCCTCCGGAACTTCGAATCTGCCTCTGTGCCCTCTCCTCCCTCCTCTGCCATCTCCTCCGGGACTTCGAATCTGCCTCTCTGCCCTCTCTTCCTTCCTCTGCCATCTCCTCCGGGACTTCGAAACTGCCTCTCTGCCCTCTCCTCCCTCCTCTGCCATCTCCTCCAGGACTTCGAAACTGCCTCTCTGCCCTCTCCTCCCTCCTCTGCCCTCTCCTCCGGGACTCCGGATCTGCCTCTCTGCCCTCTCCTCCCTCCTCTGCCCTCTCCTCCAGGACTGTATTGTAGTCGCGAATCTGTCACGGAGTGCCATCCGTCGCAAATGGCTTTCCTGTCGCTCGTGGTCATGCTTCGCCTTCCTGATCCTTGTGGGCGGGTACTGCATTCTTCTTGAACCCACTGGCGTCATATGTGGACGATGATGCTGTGAATGAGGCCAACAAGGTTGACCACATCTCTTTGCGACAAACCAGCTTCTCTAAGGCCGATGATTCTTCCTCGTTCAAAGTCTGTTAACTTCTTGGAACGTCTGTTTATGTCTGTGTCAGGGTATCTTTAGTGGTTTAGAAAAATTTCCACAACGTTTTGCCAACTAGGGAGCTTTGGTTGCCTTTATCTGTGTTTGACTGCTCCGCACTTGTGACGTCAGCTCGCGCCTGTCCAATCGTTTCGATCGTCCTGCAAACCCAATCATTTCCATGTACTTCCACATACTACCGTCTCCGTAAATTTCGTCACATTTACATAACTTCTTGCAAATGTTGCATTTTTTATTTCCTGTAGTGCATTTGTAGGGGGAGTGCCTCAGTTAATATTACACTAGTCTCGTAATCTGCAGTTCCAGGTCCACTTGAGGCAACGTTGAGATTAATCTCTTGAGAACTCCCAGCACTGCCCTCAGACAGTAGGAAACACCAATGGGCTTGGAAAGGTCACAGTCCATCAGATGGGACATTAGGCCATGACCCCATGTGCAGGAGAGCTACACCCTCCGGCAGGTTAAAGAATACACTGGAGGTCCTTGCTGGAGAGGCTCTCGTCTGTCTCCTGACAGCTGTCCACTGGGTCCCCTCCGCTTAATCTTTTCTCACCCATCAGGGTCCTTGTGACCTGAACATTTAGCCCATTGTGTTGCCAAAAACGCGTCACTCAAAGGTGACAACCCAACCCTTAAATAACATATTTACCTATTTTTAAGCTTTGAACTGACCCTAGTTCATAAACACTCTTCAAGATATATTTACTATAAGTAACATGAAAGCAGATCCCTAAAAATTTTACTCTTTCTTGGAAATGTTCCTACTAGCACCCTTGCACGTGGTCTCTTCTCGATACTGAGTTGTCGTTAACATATCCACTTTAACGAGTCAGAATTTTTGACCCTTACAGCTCATTGCGCACTGACCAAAAAGAAATGGTTAATTTTTTAAATATAAAGAAAATATAACTAACCACTTCGTCCAATAGTTTGTACCGATTTTTTAAACATTCTGTGTTCGTATTCTGGTGCGACACCCCGAGGCTCAACATATTACCATGTTTAAAATCTACAAATTTTGAAAAATTATTCTTTAAAAAGTTATACATATCCAAACGATTGTTGTTTCAAATTCGAACGCAGAAGGAGTGCTGCGAAAAAATTCCCATTGGATGAGGCCTCTGCCCAATCATCATTCGATTAGATTAGAGTAACAGAATACACCAAGATATTATGTAGATATTTTTCTAGTTTTCTGAATTAATAACTCTGAAGATGTTACAGTTTCCCTTTTGTTAAATGCATTTGTGACTCGAAAATTTTGGATTGTTTTGGCTGCAAAAGTCATTGTAAAAATAGAAACGTTATTACACTGGCGGAAATTGAAAAAAGAACACCCACCAGTTAATAGTTAAGGGCAAACAGAAACCGTGATCCAAGACTGAAAGTCATTGGATGAAATGGTGACGTCACTGAGGACGATAACATGCAAATGCACGCAGCGCGTATTTAAGGACTAGGGCGTGAAGAAAGAAGTTGAAGAAATCTACCAAGAAGAAGCTACCATGCCTGGACGACACAGGCACGCAACATTTGTTCAACTAGCGGAGTTTGAGAGAGGTCGTAGAGTGGGTCTTCGGGAAGCAGGTTGCTCTTTTCGTCAAATTGCACACCGCATTGGGCGAGAGGTATCGGCAGTGGTACGATGGTGGCGTCGATGGTCAGACTCGCAGACATGGTTCCGGGCAACACAGAGTTACGGACGCACGAGAGGATCAGCATATCAGGAGGGAGGCCGTGGCAGAGCAGACGGCTACGGCATCGTCTTTTGGAAGCAGGACTACAGGCAGACGTGTCGCTGGCGTGGTTACCACTGTCACCTCGTCGAGTACGTTTGCAGTGGTGTCAAGAACGAGTTCATTGGAGGGAAAAATGGCAGTCTATGGTCTTCAGTGGTAAAAGCCGATTCTGCTTAGGAGTGTCTGATGGTGGTTTACGCGTCGGAAAGCGACAAAGTGAGCGGCTTTTTCCATTGTGCATCTGCCAGTGACACCCAGGGCCCACACCGGGCATCATGGTGTGGGGAGCGTTGGCTATCACTCTCGTACGTGTCTGGTGTTTGTATAGGGTACACTGAATAACAATACGTATTTCAGCGACATCGTACAGACGGTCGTCCTGCCACATTTGAGTGTAATCCCAAATGCGATATTCCAACGGGATAACGTCCGGACAACTGAACATGCTCTTCAGGCAATGCACCAACTCCCTTGGCCAGCACGCTCTCCGGACTTGTCTCCAATCGAGCATGTCTGGGACTAGATTGGACAAAGACTTTTCTGCGACCGCAGCAGGCATCGAATTTGCGAAGCTGAATTACGGGTTCAAGTTGAAAGCACATGGAATGGTATCCCCCAGCGTGATATCCAGCATTTGTAGGACAGATTGCATGCCAGACTGGAAGCTTGTATTGCTGCTCGAGGAGGTTCAACACCTCATTAAAATGTGCCTTCTGTAAAATGTAATACTCATTAAAAGGTAAAATAAACATTGAATCACTTCACACGTGTGATCACTGTCCTTTCTCAACAAGTTGTTTCTACTCAATATATCTCAGAGATTACGCTTCAATTATTAATGGTGTTCTTTTTTCAATTTCCGCCAGTGTATTATTACACTTCAAAGATGTAACTGAAATGTTTGGGGATTTTAATTTTCATTCAAATAACCTATTCAATTATTTCAGGATCAGACGTCTTTGGGAGTCTGGAGTATTCAATCACTGGAAAACGAAATACAATCCCAGAAGAGACGAATGCTTCAGTGTTGCCACCACTCTTCAGGGAGGTACCTCTCACGTAGAAATGGAAGATTTAAACGGCCCTTTCTATTTATTGTGCCTTGGTCTTGCTATCAGTGTTGCCACCTTAGCTTGCGAAGTTATAAGACATCGCTGCTCACAGGTCAGACGATTCTGCAAATGAAAATCTTGAAATTGCATCGGGAATGAATATTTTTGAGATGAAGTGTATTTATTAAGTCGAAGAGCTAGGTTGTTATAGAAATCAAATAAATTAGATTTTTAAATGGTTATAAGTTCTTGTTTTCTTGGATGAGCAATTCATATCCTATAGACGTATTTGTTGTCGATTGCAGTTTACATAATGAGAGCTAGTGCAGTGTACAGGAAATCCCATGTTAAACTATGGGAATATTTATGAGAAATGAAATAAAATTAATTTTCTCTGTGTTGGCTGTGAAACAAATATGCTGAAATATAGAAATCTAGTGTTCCAAAAAAACAATTCAAATATATTATTTCACTCATCCAGAGATGAGATTGCAATCTAAATTCTGGGTTTTTCACAAAAAATGCGTGCAGTGTTTTCATGCTTTGTGAATTGTGTGAACCATATTTTTAGGGGCGTAAAGAATGAGTGTGCTGAAAATGTTTGTGTGATGGGTTCGTGACGTGGATTGGAAATGTATGTTAAATGTTTTGCATATCGTTAAAAAACTGTGCGCTGTGAGTTTTTACGTGTGATGTATGGAAAGAATGTGGGTAATGATTAATGCAACGTTTGGATTTCTCTGTGTTGAAAAATAAATGACAACTTTCGAGGATGGGGGATCATTTTTCTCTATTGCACAGAATGTGTGTCGAGAGATAAAATGTTGGCATTGAAAAGAATATTTTGTGGGGGAGGGAGATTATCTTGATTTAAAAAACAAACTGGTCTGACGTGTGAAGTATTTTTGGCTGTGAGAATCGTATTGAAAATGGGAAAGGAAATCAAAACAACGGAGATTTCATTTTAAAAGCAGTTCGAAAAAATTATTTTAATGGAATCATAAATTTTATTAAATATTACATGCGCAGAGTGGATAGATGAAATAAATTGTAACTCCTAGATTTTTGCAGTTTAGAGTAAAGAGAAGAAATCGATTATTTCCGGTTTAAGGTTTTGGCTACAGATACCTGGAGAGTTCCAAACTTAAAGAAGCATATTTTTCTTTAAAAAAAAACTCTCTTTTTGGATAATATTCTATGTTCTTTCTCTTGCTCTTTGTCGATTGCAGCGTTTTTTAGCAAATTATCTAAACTTTCTTCAATTTCGTTTGCAATTTCAGTGCTAAAATTTCTAGCTTGTTTACTGAAAACCAAAAGTGATAATTTTTCTTCTATATCATCGAAACTCTTGTATATTCCAGACCCAGATTGCTGACTTCTTATTACTGTCAGTGTCATTTCAAACACCTTTAAATATTTCCTAAGGGCTTCAATGTCATTTTCGATGACTTGATATTTCTATCGCTTTATCACCACCCAGTTTTTCAAGTTTTTTCTTTCAGCTGAGGCGTAGGACTGCTGGCCTGTAAGATTTTGCTGGGAAGTTTTAGTTTATATTGGTTTAGCATTTCGTCTTGCAAGTTAGAATCTGGATTAAAAATAAACTATTTTTTGGACATCTCGGCTTGCTCTTTTGGTTCTGAAGTTTATGTTCCCTCATATAAGTTTTCATGTTTTTTCACGGACGGTTTCAAAATCTTTTAATTCTTCCACGAACTGGTTTGTTAAATTCTTCGAGCGTTTCCTTAACCTTGTTCTTTGCTACAAATATTGCCTTCAGTTCTCGATTTTGCAATGGATATCGATTTCAATGTTAAATAATAACTCAATGTTTTGCATCTTCATTCACATTAATAAAATTCTTTACTCAGCAATCACATTAATCTTCATTCACAGTAATAAAAACCTTTGCTCAGCAATTAAAACTTGTAGAAAATACGCCCGTTTCGTTCTTCATAATCTGAATATCAGCTAGAGACTGAAACACTTCTTTAATCTGTTTCTTCGTCCAAATATTAAAACTGCAAATTAGTAAATATTTTGCTCACTGGAGTACCAGAATAGAATTGCAGATCTTGTTCTCTTGCTACGTTGAAGAATTTTTGATCGTCTCAGTTGATTCTATATTTTATATTAAAGAATGGATATTTCGAAGATCAAATCTCTTTACTAAATATATCTCTTAGAAAGGCAAAGATGGTAATTTTGATGAAAAAGAAGAGGACTTACAGATCATCTTCAGTGTTTGTCCATACAACTGAATGAGAATTTAATCCATCGTTCTTCAACACCTTCATCGTCGCATGTAAAACAAATTGAAGTAGAGTGAGCTCTCAATATTTAAGGATTCGATTAACGTGTTTTGGAATAACGCGGTCATTTTAATTACACTTTTTTTTAATTTATGCTGATATTTTTTCCGAATAACGCGGTTTGAATTCAAAAATTTTAAATGGAAATGGAACTCATAAACTTTGTTCTTTTAATTCATAGTCATACCCACAGAGGTGCTGGTTTACCTGCAGGTCATTACTGAACAACGACTCCCACCATCCCAGCAGGGCTTCATCTAGGCAGAGTCAAACTAGGCACCTGCCTAGAGCCCATAAATCTCAGAGACCAGAAAAAGGCGTAAAGAATACTAAGAGATTTTATTATTCTGGGAACCAATGAGAAAAATAGTGGACACCGTCAAGCCTCCATGAGAAAGACCAATAATTGGTAGATCACAATGCATTAGTAGATCCTAATCATAATTGGTAGGTCACAATACATTAGTAGATCCTAATCATCATTGGTAGATCACAATGCATTAGTAGATCCTAATCACCATTGGTAGATCACAATGCATTGTTTAGTATTTATTTTTCGTATCTAACGAAAAAATGATCATCTAATACCTTTATTCCACCGCTTGCAAATACTAATCTTCTCCTCCATAGTTGTATCAACTACAGTTATTTCCCTATTGACACTTTTCATACAGATTTAGAAGTGTGTTTAAAATTGTCCATTTTTTGCTTCAAGCTGCTAAACATAATTTAATTTAGTTAGTTAAAATTAAAAGTGTTAAACATAAAGATAAGTTTCAATTAAAATATTCTGTGCATATTCGCTTAGCTTTAGATCAGCGATCCCAACATTTTTGAGCTCAGCGTACTTTTTCCACCAAATATTATTTTCTAATACTCTCTTTCACCAAATATTATTTTCTAATGCTCTCTTCCACCATGTATTCTTGTCTAATACTATGTTTCATCGTTATTTTCTAACTCTCTCTTATACCGTATTATTATGTAATGCCCTCTTTCACCTAGTGTTATTTTCTAATGTTTTCTTTTACCAGATGTTATTTTCTAATGCCCTCTTTCATCAAGTATTATTTTGTAACTTCCCCTTCGTGGAAAACAAAATATATTTCTTTGTAAAATTCGTTGAAATCTGCATGGCAGTACTCTCCTCATGATTATGGATTTCACAGAACAAACCCTCCGTTGGGAACCATTGCGTTACAGGTTCAGATAGTAGTAACTCTGATTCGCGAAATTCATAATTGGCCCTCTTCAAAACAATTTCATAATTTCAGCTGAAATTATTAAAGTTAAGTTTTCAAGCATCTTCGGTTCTTTTCCGTTCTAGTTCCTTCTCATTGTCAATCATGAGTTTGTGTGAACCACACTCGAGAACGTTTCTGGCGTCAGAAACGTTGGATTAAATTCGTTCGATTGAACTTCAAACTTATGGCGCAATAACTCCCTTTATGGCCCTGGAAAAATACGAATATAAATAAGAAATTAGAAAGAATTTCAAATGAAAAGTGCGGTAGGTTAGAATAATTTTGAGAATGTATGAAGTTGGTAAAGAGCGAGAGAAGAGTTTTATGTCATCGTGCTAAACTAAACAGAAATCAGTCTCGATCTCCTCTAAAGAACAACGAGGTTCAGATTTAGTTTCATTTATTTCATTAATATGACTGAACCTCAGCATTAAAGTGAAGCTGAAAAAATACTGGTCCGGGATGTTGCACTTCGAATTCTTGTCCGGTTCGAAGGACGGTCAGCCCACCTCTGCCTTTCGAATCTGCCTCTCTGCCATCTCCTCCCTTCTCTGCCATCTCCTCCAGGACTTCGAAACTGCCTCTCTGCCCTCTCCTCCCTCCTCTGCCATCTCCTCCAGGACTTCGAATCTGCCTCTCTGCCCTCTCCTCCCTCCTCTGCCCTCTCCTCCGGACTTCGAATCTGCCTCTCTGCCCTCTCCTCCCTCCTCTGCCCTCTCCTCCGGAACTTCGAATCTGCCTCTCTGCCTTCTCCTCTGGGACTTCGAATCTGCCTCTCTGCCCTCTGCTCCCTCCTTTGCCCTCTTCTCCGGGACTTCGAATCTGCTCTCTGCCCTCTCCTCCTTCCTCTGCCATCTCCTCCAGGACTTCGAATCTGCGTGTCTGCCCTCTCTTCCCTCTTCTACCCTCTCCTCCAGGACTTGGAATCTGCCTCTCCACCCTCTCCTCCCTCCTCTGCCCTCTCCTCCGAGACTTCGAATCTGCCTCTCTGCGCTCTCGTCCCTTCTCTGCCCTCTCCTCCGGGACTTCGAATCTGCCTCTCTGCCCACTCCTCCCTCCTCTGCCCTCTCCTCCGAGACTTCGAATCTGCCTCTCTGCGCTCTCCTCCCTCCTCTGCCCTCTCCTCCGGGACTTCGAATCTGCCTCTCTGCCCACTCCTCCCTCCTCTGCCCTCTTCTCCCTCCTCTGCCCTCTCCTCCGGGACTTCCAATCTGCCTCTCTGCCCTCTCCTCCCTCCTCTGCTCTCTCCTCTGGAACTTCGAATCTGCCCCTCTGCCCTCTCCTCTGGAACTTCGAATCTGCCCCTCTACCCTCTCCTCCGGGACTTCGAATCTGCCTCTCTGACCTCTCCTCCCTCCTCTGCCCTCTTCTCCGGGACTTCGAATCCGCCTCTCTGCCCTCTCCTCCCTCCTCTGCCATCTCCTCTAGGACTTCGAATCTGCCTGTGTGCCCTCTCCTCCAGGACTTCTAATCTGCCACTTTGCCCTCTCCTCCCTCCTCTGCCCAAAATCTCGAAAGCTTACGCAGAAACTAAGCCACCGTCTATGAGAGAGCTCTCTGACGTCGACAACGATCCAAGTCAACACCGGGCAATTTTCTTCCTGTTTAAAATCTGTGCTTAAGTGTCTCGGGGTGGGGGGGTTACTTAAAATATTTACCTTTAGTGCAGTGAAAATAAGAATATACGCATTAAAAGTTACATCCGGGCAACGCCGGGTTCGTTCAGCTAGTCTACATAATAAAAGAATATGTCTGTCTGTGGCAGCCATAAGTCATCGCGAAATCAATCTACACGCTCAAAATTTTCAGAAAATGTTTCTAATTGTGGTCCAAATTTCTGGTCGAAAATCCAAACGGGGAACTTGCTACAAGCAAAAATATTTCCCATGGTATTCCTACGGGAAAGAGAATCGCTGTCAAAACTTTTGTTGCCGTTTACTTCTCATTAACTATGAACGTAAAGAGTTAAAATAGCATTTAAATCTTCTGCTTCAAATCTGCTTCCGTTGCCAGATTTCCCACGTTTCCAAAGGAGCATGTTGTAAAGCAATTATCGTTCAAAGTTGGCAACACTCCATTTGGTTTATTTTCGAATCGGAATTTTATCGTTTTGAGTTGGCAACATTGCATATTAAGTTTACGATTAAAGTGGCAGAAAGAAGTTCACGACAACAAATTACAGTGCATAAGAACAGCCGAAATAAATTATTTCAACTACTATTCATAAAAAATTATTCAAGATATGTTTCTCAACTGAATGTTTTTTCTTCTAGCTCCAGTCGTTATTGAACCGATTAGGGCTCAGTTTATTAATACTTATTATTATATAATATCCATTACTATTATTATATAATATTTAGTATTATTATATAATATCCATCCTTCAGAGAGCATAAGTATGTCAAAAAGGACTAAATTGGAAAGACAAAAATAATGGCTGCATTTAGATACATGGAAACTGTAGATACGAAAAGGCGGAGAAAGTATGATGATAGAATTTCTACCTAAAATCTAGGGCTGAAGAAACTGTACTAGCTACAGAGCACAAGAGAACTTCGGATACAATTTCTACAGACAGATCAAGGGCTGAAGAAACAGCAGAAGCTAGATAGCAGAGAATAACTTCTAATAGAATTTCTACCTCAAGAACAAGGACTGAAGAAACTGTAGATGCGAAAAGGCGGAGAAAGTATGATGATAGAATTTCTACCTCAAAATCTAGGGCTGAAGAAACCGGAGAAGCAAGAGAGCAGAGGAAAAATTCGGATAGAATTTCTAGGGTTGAAGATTCGGACAAAATCTAGGGTTGAAGAAAGTGTAGAAGCTAGAGAGCAGAGGAGAACTTCGGATAGTATTTCTACTGCAAGATCAAGGGCTGAAAAACAGCAGAAACTAGAGAGCACAGAATAACTTCTAATAGAATTTCTACCTCAAGGGCTGAAGAAACTGTAGATGCGAAAAGAAGGAGAAAGGTAGCTGATAGAATTTCTACCTCAAAATCTAGGGCTGAAGAAACTGGTGAAGCTAGAGAGCATAGGAGAATTTCGGATAGAATTTCTACAGCAAGATCAAGGGCTAAATAAACAGCAAAAGCTAGAGAGCACAGAATAACTTCTAATAGAATTTCTACCTCAAGAGCAAGGGCTGAAGAAACTGTAGATGAGAAAAAGCGGAGATAGTACGATGATAGAATTTCTACCACAACATCTATGGCTGAAGAAACTGGACAAGCTAGAGAGCAGAGGAGAACTTAGCAAAATTAAGGGCTAAAGAAACAGCAGAAGATAGAGAGCACAGAATAACTTCTAATAGAATTTCTACCACAAGGGCTGAAGAACCTGTAGATGCGAAAAGAAGGAGAAAGTTAACTGATAGAATTTCTACCTCAAAATCTAGGGCTGAAGAAACTGTAGAAGTTAGAGGGCAGTGAACTACTTCAGATAGTATTTCTACCGCAAGATCAAGAGCTGAAGAAACAGCAGAAGCTAGAGAGCACAGAATAACTTCTAATATAATTTCTACCTCAAGGGCTCAAGAAACTGTAGATGCGAAAAGAAGGAGAAAGGTAGCTGATAGAATTTCTACCTCAAAATCTAGGGCTGAAGAAACTGGAGAAGCTAGAGAGCAGAGGAGAACTTAGCAAGAACAAGGGCTAAAGAAACAGCAGAAGATAGAGAGCACAGAATTACTTCTAATAGAATTTCTACCTCAAGGGCTGAAGAAACTGTAGTTGCGAAAATGACAAAGTATGATGATAGAATTTCTACCTCAAAATCTAAGGCTGAAGAAACTGTAGAAGCTAGAGATCAGAGAAGAACTTCGAATAGAATTTCTACATCAAGATCAAGGGCTAAAGAAACAGCAGAAGCTAGAGAGCGCAGCATAACTTCTAAAAGAATTTCTACCTCAAGGGCTGAAGAAACTGTAGATGCGAAAAGAGAGAAAGGTAGCTGATAGAATTTCTACCTCAAAATTTAGGGCTAAAGAAACTGGAGAAGCTACAGAGCAGAGGAGAACTTCGGATAGAATTTCTACCTCAAGGGCTGAAGAAACTGTAGTTGCGAAAATGACAAAGTATGATGATAGAATTTCTACCTCAAAATCTAAGGCTGAAGAAACTGTAGAAGCTAGAGATCAGAGAAGAACTTCGGATAGAATTTCTACACCAAGATCAAAGGCTAAAGAAACAGCAGAAGCTAGAGAGCAAAGAATAACTTCTAATAGAATTTCTACCTCAAGGGCTGAAGAAACCCCGGATGCGAAAAGAAGGAGAAAGTATGATGATAGAATTTCTACCTCAAAATCTAAGGCTGAAGAAACTGTAGAAGCTAGAGATCAGAGAAGAACTACGGATAGTGTTTCTACCGCTAGATCAAGGGCTGAAGAAACAGCAGTAGCTAGAGAGCACAGAATTACTTCTAATAGAATTTCTACCTCAAGAGCAAAGGCTGAAGAATCTGTATATGAGAAAAGCTGCAGAAAGTATGATGATAGAATTTCTACCTCAAAATCTAGAGCTGATGAAACTGGAGAAGCTAGAGAGCAGAGGATAACTTCGGAGAGAGTTCCTGCAGCAAGACCAAGAGCTAAAGAAAGAGCAAAAGCTAGAGAGCACAGAATAACTGCTAATAGAATTTCTTCCTCAAGGGCTGAAGAAACTATAGATGCGAAAAGAAGGAGAAAGGTAGCTGATAGAATTTCTACCTCAAAATCTAAGGCTGAAGAAACTGGAGAAGCTAGAGAGGAGAGAAGAACTTCGGATAGTATTTCTACTGCAAGATCATGGGCTGAAAAACAGCAGAAACTAGAGAGCACAGAATAACTTCTAAGAGAATTTCTACCTCAAGGGCTGAAGAAACTGTAGATGCGAAAAGAAGGAGAAAGGTAGCTGAGAGAATTTCTACCTCAAATACTAGGGCTGAAGAAACTGTAGAAGCAAGAGAACAGAGAAGAACTTCAGATAGTATTTCTACTGCAAGGTGAAGGGCTGAAGAAACAGCAGAAGCTAGAGAGCACAGCATAAATTCTAATAGAATTTCTACCTCAAGGCCTGAAGAAACTGTAGATGCGGAAAGGCGGAGAAAG
The DNA here is from genome assembly GCA_038380435.1 of Ryuthela nishihirai. NCBI lineage: Eukaryota > Metazoa > Arthropoda > Arachnida > Araneae > Heptathelidae > Ryuthela > Ryuthela nishihirai. The sequence continues at coordinate 5,303,984 of JAWZYU010000015.1, read as the reverse complement.
TATGATGATAGAATTTCTACTTCAAAATCTAGGGCTGAAGAAACTGGAGAAGATAGAGAGCAGAGGAGAACTTCGGATAGAATTTCTACAGCAAGATCAAGGGCTAAAGAAACAGCAGATGCTAGAGAGCACATAATAACTTCTAATAGAATTTCTACCTCAAGGGCTGAAGAAACAGTAGATGCGAAAAGAAGAAGAAAGGTAGCTGATAGAAATTCTACCTCAAAATCTAGGGCTGAAGAAACTGGAGAAGCTGGAGAGCAGAAGAGAACTTCGGATAGAATTTCTACAGCAAGATCAAGGGCTAAAGAAACAGCAGAAGGTAGAGAGCACAGAATATCTACTAATAGAATTTCTACCTGAAGGGTTGAAGAAACTGTACATGCGAAAAGAAGGAGAAAGGTAGCTGATAGAATTTCTACCTCAAAATCTAGGGCTGAAGAAACTGGTGAAGCTAGAGAGCAGAGGAGAACTTCGGATAGAATTTCTACAGCAAGATCAAGGGCTAAAGAAACAGCAGAAGCTAGAGAGCACAGAATAATTTCTAATAGAATTTCTACCTCAAGACCAAGGGCTGAAGAAACTGTAGATGCGAAAAAGCGGAAAAAGAATGATGACAGAATTTCTACCTCAAAATCTGGGCTGAATAATCTGGAGAAGCTAGAGAGCAGAGGAGAACTGCTGATAGAATTTCTAGAGCAAGATCAAGGGTTAAAGAAACAGCAGAAGCTAGAAAGCACAGGATAACTTTTAATAGAATTTCTACCTCAAGGGCTGAAGAAACTGTAGATGAGAAAAGAAGAAAAAAGGAAGCTGATAGAAATTCTACCTCAAAATCTAGGGCTGAAGAAACTGGAGAAGCTATAGAGCAGAGGGGAACTTCGGTCATAATTTCTACAGCAAGATCAAGGGCTAAAAAACAGCAGAAGCTAGAGAGCACAGAATAACTGTTAATAGAATTTCTACCTCAACGGCTGAAAAAACTGTAGATGCGAAAAGAAGGAGAAATATAGCTGATAGAATTTCAACCTCAAAATCTAGGGCTGAAGAAACTGTAGAAGCAAGAGTGCAAAGGAGAACTTCGGATAGAATTTCTACAGCAAGATCAAGGGCTAAAGAAACAGCAGAAGCTAGAGAGCACAGAATATCTTCTAATAGAATTTCTACCTGAAGGGTTGAAGAAACTGTAGATGAGAAAATGCGGAGATAGTACAATGATAGAATTTCTACCACAAAATCTATGGCTGAAGAATCTGGAGAAGCTAGAGAGCAGAGAAGAATTTCGCATAGTGTTTCTACAACAAGATCAAGGGCTAAAGAAACAGCAGAAGCTAGGGAGCACAGAAAAATTTCTAATAGAATTTCTACGTCAAGGACTGAAGAAACTGTAGTTGCGACAAGAAGGAGAAAGGTAGCTAAAAATATTTCTACCTCAAAATCTATCGCTCAAGTAACTGGAGAAGATAGAGAGCAGAGAAGAACTTCGGATAGTGTTTCTACCACAAGATCAAGGGCTGAAGAAACAGCAAAGGCTAGAGAGCACAGAAAAACTTCTAATAGGATATCTACCTCAAGGGTTGAACAAACTGTAGAAGCGAAAAAAAGGAGAAAGGTAGCTGAGAGAATTTCTAACTCAAAATCTAGGGCTGAAGAAACTGTAGGAGCTAGGGAGCAGAGAAGAACTTCAGATAGTATTTCTACCGCAAGATCAAGGGCTTAAGAAACAGCAGAAGCTAGAGAGCACAGAATAACTTCTAATAGAATTTCTACCTCAAGAGCAAGGGCTCAAGAAACTGCATATGCGAAATGGTGGAGAAAGTATGATGATAGAATTTCTACCTCAAAATCTAGGGCTGAAGAAAACTGGAGAAGCTGGAGAACAGAGGAGAGCTTCGGATAGAATTTCTGCAGCAAGATCAACGGCTAAAGAAACAGCAAAAGCTAGAGAGCACAGAATATCTTCTAATAGAATTTCTACCTGAAGGGTTGAAAAAACTGTAGATGCGAAAAGAAGGAGAAAGTATGATGATAGAATTTCTACCTCAATACCTAGAGCTAAAGAAACTGGAGAAGCTACAGACGAGAGGACAACTTCGGATAGAATTTCTACAGCAAGATCAAGGGCTAAAGAAACAGCACAAGCTAGAGAGCCTCAAAAACTTGGGCTGAAATAACAGGAGAAGCTAGAGAGCAAAGGAGAACTTCGGATAGAATTTCTACAGCAAGATCAAGGGCTAAAGAAACAGCAGAAGCTAGAGAGCACATAATAACTTCTGATAGAATTTCTACCTCAAGGGCAGAAGAAACTGTAGATGCGAAAAGAAGGAGAAAGGTAGGTGATAGAATTTCTACCTCAAAATCTGGGGCTGAAGAAACTCTAGAAGCTAGAGAGCAGAGAACAACTTCGGATATAATTTCTACAGCAAGATCAAGGGCTAAAAAACAGCAGAAGCTAGAGAGCACACAATAACTTCTGATAGAATTTCTACCTCAAGAGCTGAAAAACTGTAAACGTGAAAAGAAGCAGAAAGTTAGCTGAGAAAATTTCTACCTCAAATTCTAGGGCTGAAGAAACTATAGAAGCTAGAGATCAGAGAAGGACTTCTGATAATGTTTCTACGGCAAGATCAAGGGCTGAAGAAACAGCAGAAGCTAGAGAGCACAGAATAACTTCTGATAGAATTTCTACCTCAAGGGCTCAAGAAACTGTAAACGCGAAAAGAAGGAGAAAGGTAGCTGATTGAATTTCTACCTGAAAATCTAGGGCTGAAGAAACTGGGGAAGCTAGAGAGCAGAGGAAAACTTCGGATAGAATATCTACAGCAAGAGCAATGGCTAAAGAAACAGCAGAAGCTAGAGCGCACATAATAACTTCTGATAGAATTTCTACCTCAACCGCTGAAGAAACTGTAAATGCAAAAAGAAGGAGAAAGGTAGCTGATAGAATTTCTACCTCAAAATCTAGGGCTGAAGAAACTGGAGAAGCTAGAGAGCGGAGAACAAATTCGGATAGAATTTCTAAAGCAAGAGCAAGGGCTAAACAAACAGCAGAATCTAGAGAGCACAGAATAACTTCTAATAGAATTTCTACCTCAAGGGCTGAAGGAACTGTAGATTCGAAAAGAAGGAGAAAGGTAGCTGATAGAATTTCTACCTCAAACTCTAGGGCTGAAGAAAGTGTAGAAGCTAGATAGCAGAGAAGGACTTCTGATAGTGTTTCTACCGCAAGATCAAGGGCTGAAGAAACAGCAGAAGCTAGAGAGCACAGAATAATTTCTAAAAGTATTTCTACCTCAAGGGCTGAAGAAACTGTAGATGCGAAAAGGAGAAAGGTAGCTGATAGAATTTCTATCTCAAAATCTAGGGCTGAAGAAACTGGAGAAGCTAGAGAGCAGAGAACAAATTCGGACAGAATTTCTAAAGCAAGAGCAAGGGCTAAACAAACAGCAGAAACTAGAAAGCACAGAAAAACTTCTAACAGAATTTCTACCTCAAGGGCTGAAGATACTGTAGATGCGAAAAGAAGGAGAAAAATAGCTGATAGAATCTCTACCTCAAAATCTTGGGCTGAAGAAACTGGAGAAACTAGAGCAGAGGAAAACTTCGGATAGAATATCTACAGCAAGATCAAGGGCTGAAGAAACAGCAGAAGCTAGAGAGCACAGAATAATTTCTAAAAGTATTTCTACCTCAAGGGCTGACGAAACTGTAGATGCGAAAAGGAGAAAGGTAGCTGATAGAATTTCTACCTCAAAATATAGGGCTGTAGAAACTGGAGGAGCTAGAGAGCAGAGGAGAACTTCGGATAGACTTTCTACAGCAAGATCAAGGGCTGAAGAAACAGCAGAATCTAGAGAGCACAGAATAACTTCTAATAAAATTTCTACCTCAAGGGCTGAAGAAACTGTAGATGCGAAAAGAAGGACAAAGGTAGCTGAGAGAATTTCTACTTCAAAATCTAAGGCTGAAGAAACTCAGAAGCTAGAGAGCAGAGAAGGACTTGTGATAGTGTTTCTACCGCAAGATCAAAGGCTGAAGAAACATCAGAAGCTAGAGAGCACAGAAAAACTTCTAATAGAATTTCTACCTCAAGGGCTGAAGAAACTGTAAACGCAAAAAGAAGGAGAAAGGTAGCTGATAGAATTTCTACCTCAAAATCTAGGGCTGAAGAAACTGCAGAAGCTAGAGAGCAGAGGAAAACTTCGGATAGATTTTTCTACAGCAAGATCAAGGGCTGAAGAAACAGCAGAAGCTAGAGACCACAGAATAACTTTTAATAGAATTTCTTCCTCAAGGGCTGAAGAAACTGTAGATGCGAAAAGAAGGAGAAAGGTAGCTCAGAGAATTTCTACCTCAAAATCTAGGGCTGAAGAAACTGGAGAAGCTAGAGAACACAGGAGAACTTCAGATAGTATTTCTACCTCAAGATCAAGGGCTGAAGAAACAGCAGAAGCTAGAGAGCACAGAATAACTTCTAATAGAATTTCTACCTCTAGAGCAAGGGCTGAAGAAACTGTAGATGCGAAAAGGCGGAGAAAGTATGATGATAGAATTTCTACTTCAAACTCTAGGGCTGCAGAAACTGGAGAACCTAGAGAGCAGAGGAGAACTTCGGATAGAATTTCTACAGCAAGATCAAGGGCTAAAGAAACAGCAGAAACTAGAGAGCAGAGAATAACTTCTAATAGAATTTCTACCTGAAGGGCTGAAGAAACTGTAGATGCGAAAAGAATGAGAAAGGTATCTGATGGATTTTCTACCTCAAAATCTAGGGCTGAAGAAACTGGAGAAGCTAGAGAGCAGAGGAGAACTAAGGATAGAATTTCTACAGCAAGATCGAGGGCTAAATAAACAGCAGAAGCTAGAGAGCACAGAATAACTTCTAATAGAATTTCTACCTCCAGAGCAAGGGCTGAAGAAACAGTAGATGCGAAAAGGCGAAGAAAGTATGATGACAGAATTTCTACCTCAAAATCTGGGGCTCAAGAAACTGGAGAAGCTAGAGCGCAGACGAGAATTTCGGATAGAATTTCCACAGAAGATCAAGGGCTAAAGAAACAGCAGAAGCTAGAGAGCACAGAATAACTTCTAATAGAATTTCTACCTCAAGAGCAAGGGCTGAAGAAACTGAAGATGCGAAAAGGCAAAGAAAGTATGATGATAGAATTTCTACCTCAAAATCTAGGGCTGAAGAAACTGGACAGCTAAACAGCAGAGGAGAACTTCGGATAGAATTTTTGCAGCAAGATCAACGGCTAAATTAACAGCAAAAGCAAGAGAGCACAGAATAACTTCTAATAGAATTTCTACCTCAAGGTCTGAAGAAACTGTAGATGCGAAAAGAAGGAGAAAGATAGCTGATAGAATCTCTACCTCAAAATATTGGGCTGAAAAAACAGGAGAAGCTAGAGAGCAAAGGAGAACTTCGGGTAGAATTTCTACAGCAGGATCAAGAGCTGAAGAAACAGCAGAAGCTAGAGAGCACAGAATAACTTCTAAAAGAATTTCTACCTCAAGGGCTGAAGAAACTGTAGATGCAAAAAGGAGAAAGGAAGCTGATAGAATTTCTACCTCAAAATCTAGGGCTGAAGAAACTGGAGGAGCTAGAGAGCAGAGAAGGACTTGTGATAGTGTTTCTACCACAAGATCAAAGGCTGAAGAAACAGCATATGCTAGAGAGCACAGAAAAACTCCTAATAGAATTTCTACCTCAAGGTCTGAAGAAACTGTAGATGCGAAAAGAAGGAGAAAGATAGCTGATAGAATTTCTACCTCAAAATCTAGGGCTGAAGAAACTGTAGAAGCTAGAGAGCATAGAAGGACTTCTGATAGTGTTTCTACCGCAAGATCAAGGGCTGAAGAAACAGCAGAAGCTAGAGAGCACAGCATAACTTCTAAAAGAATTTCTACCTCAAGGGATGAAGAAACTGTAGATGCGAAAAGAAGGAGAAAGGTAGCTGATAGATTTTCTACCTCAAAATCTTGGGCTGAAGAAACTCTAGAAGCTAGAGAGCAGAGAACAATTTTGGATAGAATTTCTACAGCAAGATCAAGGGTTAAAGAAACAGCAGAAGCTAGAGAGCACAGAATAACTTCTGATAGAATTTCTACCTCAAGGACTGAAGAAACTGTAAACTCGAAAAGAAGGAGAAAGGTAGCTGATAGAATTTCTACCTCAAAATCTAGGGCTGAAGAAACTGGAGAAGCTAGAGAACACAGGAGAATTTCAGATAGTATTTCTACCGCAAGATCAAGGGCTGAAGAAACAGCAGAAGCTAGAGAGCACAGAATAACTTCTAATAGAATTTCTACCTCAAGTGCAAGGGCTGAATATACTGTAGATGCGAAAAGGCGGAGAAAGTATGATGATAGAATTTCTACCTCAAAATCTAGGGCTGAGGAAACTGGAGAAACTAGAGAGCATAGGAGAACTTCGGATAGAATTTCTGCAACAAGATTAACAGCTAAAGAAACAGCAGAAACTAGAGAGCAGTGAATAACTTCTAATAGAATTTCTACCTCAAGGGCTGAAGAAACTGTACTTGCGAAAAGAAGAAGAAAGGTAGCTGATAGAATTTCTACCTCAAAATCTAGGGCTGAAGAAACTGGAGAAGCTAGAGAGCAGAGAAGAACTTCGGATAGAATTTCTACAGCAAAATCAAGAACTAAAAAACAGCAGAAACTAGGGAGCAGAGCACAACTTCTAATAGAATATCAACCTCAAGGGCTGAAGAAACTGTAGATGCGGAGTGGCGGAGAAAGTATGATGATAGAATTTCTACCTCAAAATCTAGGGCTGAAGAAACTGAAGAAACTAGACAGCAGAGGAGAACTTCTGATAGAATTTCTGCAGCAAGCTCAACGACTAAATAAACAGCAAAAGCTAGAGAGCACAGAATAACTTCTGATAGAATTTCTACCTCAAGGACTGAAGAAACTGTAAACGCGAAAGGAAGGAGAAAGGTAGCTGATAGAATTTCTACCTCAAAATCTAGGGCTGAACAAACTGGAGAAGCTAGAGAGCAGAGGAAAACTTCGGATTGATTTTTCTACAGCAAAATCAAGGGCTAAAGAAACAGCAGAAGCTAGAGACCACAGAATAACTTTTAATAGAATTTCTTCCTCAAGGGCTGAAGAAACTGTTGATGCGCAAAGAAAGAGAAAGGTGACTGATAGAATTTCTACCTCAAAATCTAGGGCTGAAGAAACTGGAGAAGCTAGAGAACACAGGAGAATTTCAGATAGTATTTCTACCGCAAGATCAAGGGCTGAAGAAACAGCAGAAGCTAGAGAGCACAGAATAACTTCTAATATAATTTCTACCTCAAGAGCAAGGGCTGAAGAAACTGCAGATGCCAAAAGGCGGAGAAACTATGATGACAGAATTTCTACCTCAAAATCTAAGGCTGAAGAAACTGTAGAAGCTAGAGATCAGAGACGAACTTCGGATAGTGTTTCTACCTCAAGAGCAAGGGCTGAAGAAACTGTAGATGAGAAAAGGCGGAGATAGTATGATGATAGAATTTCTACCACAAATTCTATGGCTGAAGAAACTGGAGAAGCTATAGAGCAGAGGAAAACTTAGCAAGATCAAGGGATAAAGAAACAGCAGAAGACAGAGAGCACAGAATAACTTCTAATAGAATTTCTACCTCAACGGCTGAAGAAACTGTAGATGCGAAAAGAAGGAGAAAGATAGCTGATAGAATTTCTACCTCAAAATCTAGGGATGAAGAAACTGTAGTAGCTAGAGAGCACAGCATAAGTTCTGATAGAATTTCTACCTCAAGGGCTGAATAAACGGTAGATGCTGAAAGGCAGAGAAAGTATGATGGTAGAATTTCTACCTCAAAATCTAGGGCTGAAACAATTGGAGAAGCTAGAGAGTAGAGTAGAACTTCGGATAGAATTTCTACAGCAAGATCAAGGGCTAAAGAAACAGCAGAAGCTAGAGAGCACAGAATAACTTCTAATAGAATTTCTAACTTAAGGGCTGAAAAAATTGTAGTTGCGAAAAGGAGAAAGTATGATGATAGAATTTCTACCTCAAAATTTTAGGCTGAATAAACTGTAGAAGCTAGAGATCAGGGAAGAATTTCGGATAGTGTTTCTACCGCAAGATCAAGGGCTGAAGAAACAGCAGAAGCTAGGGAGCACAGGAAAACTTGTAATAGAATTTCTACCTGAAGGACTGAAAATACTGTAGTTGCGAAAAGAAGGAGAAACGTAGCTGAAAGAATTTCTACCTCAAAATCTATCGCTGTAGTAACTGGAGAAGCTAGAGAGCAGATAGAACTTCGGGTAGTGTTTCTACCACAAGATCAAGGGCTGAAGAAACAGCAAACGCTAGAGAGCACAGAAACACTTCTAGTAGGATATCTACCTCAAGGGCTGAAGAAACTATAGAAGCGAAAAAAAGGAGAAAGGTAGCTGATAGAATTTCTACTTCAAAATCTAGGGCTGAAGAAACTGGAGAAGCTAGAGAGCAGATGAGAAATTGGGATAGAATTTCTGCAGCAAGATCAATGGCTAAAGAAACAGCAAAAGTTAGAGAGCACAGAATATCTTCTAATAGAATTTCTACCTGAAGGGTTGAACAAACTGTAGATGCGAAAAGAAAGAGAAAGGTAGCTGATAAAATTTCTACCTCAAAATCTAGGGCTGAAGAAACTGTAGAGGCTAGAGAGCAGAGAAGAACTTCAGATAGTATTTCTACCGCAAGATCAAGGGCTGAAGAAACAGCAGAAGCTAGAGAGCACAGAATAACTTCTAATAGAATTTCTACCTCAAGTGCAAGGGCTGAATATACTGTAGATGCGAAAAGGCGGAGAAAGTATGATGATAGAATTTCTACCTCAAAATCTAGGGCTGAGGAAACTGGAGAAACTAGAGAGCATAGGAGAACTTCGGATAGAATTTCTGCAACAAGATCAACAGCTAAAGAAACAGCAAAAGCTAGAGAGCACAGAATAACTTCTAATAGAATTTCTACCTCAAGCGCTGAAGAAACCATAGATGCGAAAAGAAGGAGAAAGTTAGCTGATAGAATTTCTACCTAAAAATCTAGGGCTGAAGAAACTGTAGAAGCTAGAGAGCAGAGAATAACTTCAGATACTATTTCTACCGCAAGATCAAGGGCTGAAGAAACAGCAGAAGCTAGAGAGCACAGAATAACTTCTAATAGAATTTCTACCTCAAGGGCTGAAGAAACTCCACATGCGAAAAGAAGGAGAAAGTATGATGATAGAATTTCTACCTCCAAATCTAAGCGTGAAAAAACTGTAGAAACTACAGATCAGAGAAGAACTTCCGATAGTGTTTCTACCGCAAGATCAAGGGCTGAAGCAGTAGCTAGAGAGCACAGAATAACTTCTAATAACATTTCTACCTCAAGAGCTACGGCTGAAGAAACATTAGATGCGAAAAGGCGGAGAAAATATGATGCTAGAATTTCTACCTCAAAATCTAGGGCTGAAGAAACTGGAGAAAGTAGAGAGCACAGGAGAACTTTAGATGGAATTTCTCCAGCAAGGTCAAGGGCTGAAGAAACAGCAGAAAATATAGAGCAGAGAATAACTTCTAATAGAATTTCTACCTCAAGTACAAGGGCTGAAGAAACTGTAGATAAGAAAAGGCGGAGAAAGTATGATGATAGAATTTCTACTGTAGAAGCTAGAGAGCAGTGGAGAACTTCGGATAGAATTTCTACAGAAAGATCAAGGGCTGAAGAAATTTCTACCTCAAGGGCTGAAGAAACTGTAAATGCGAAAAGGAGGAAAAAGGTAGCTGATAGAATTTCTACCTCAAAATCTAGGGCTGAAGTAACTGTAGAAGCTAGAGAGGAGAGAACTTCAGATAGTATTTCTACTGCAAGATCAAGGGCTGAAGAAACAGCAGAAGCTAGATAGCACAGAATAAATTCTAATAGAATTTCTACCTCAAGAGCAAGGGCTAAAGAAACTATAGATGCGAAAAGGCGGAGAATGTATGATGATAGCATTTCTACCTCAAAATCTAGGGCTGAAGAAACTGGAGAAGCTAGAGAGCAGAGGAGAACTTCGGATAGAATTTCTGCAGCAAGATCAAGGGCTGAAGAAACAGCAGAAGCCAGAGAGCACAGAAAAACTTCTAATAGAATTTCTACCTCAAGTACAAGGGCTGAAGAACTGTAGATACGAAAAGGCGGAGAAAATATGATGATAGAATTTCTACTGTAGAAGCTGGAGAACAGTGGAAAACTTCGGATAGAATTTCTACTGCAAGATCAAGGGCTTAAGTAATTTCTACCTCAAGGACTGAAGAAACTGTACATGCGAAAAGAAGGAGAAAGGTAGCTGATAGAATTTCTACCTCAAAAACTGTAGATGCGGAAAGGCGGAGATAGTATGATGATAGAATTACTACCACAAAATCTATGGCTGAAGAAACTGGAGAAGCTAGAGAGCAGAGGAGAACTTAGCAAGATCAAGGGCTAAAGAAACAGCAGAAGATAGAGAGCACAGAATAACTTCTAATAGAATATCTACCTCAAGGGCTGAAGAAACTCTAGATGCGAAAAAAAGGAGAAAGTATGATGATAGAATTTCTACCTCAAAATCTAAGGCTGAAAAAAATGTAGAAACTAGAGATCAGAGAAGAACCTCGGATAGTGTTTCTACCGCAAGATCAAGGGCTGAAGAAACAGCAGAAGATATAGAGCACAGAATAACTTCTAATATAATTTCTACCTCAAGGACTGAAGAAACTGTAAACGCAAAAAGAAGGAGAAAGGTAGCTGATAGAATTTCTACCTCAAAATCTAGGGCTGAAGAAACTGCAGAAGCTAGAGAGCAGAGGAAAACTTCGGATAGAATTTCTACAGCAAGATCAAGGGTTAAAGAAACAGCAGAAGCTAGAGAGCAGAAAATAACTTCTAATAGAATTTCTACCTCGAGGGCTGAAAAAACTGTAGATGCGAAAAGAAGGAGAAAGGTAGCTCAGAGAATTTCTACCTCAAAATCTAGGGCTGAAGAAACTGTAGAAACTAGAGAGCAGAGAAGAACTACAGATAGTATTTCTACCGCAAGTTCAAGGGCTGAAGAAACAGCAGAAGCTAGAGAGCATAGTATAACTTCTAATAGAATTTCTACCTCAAGAGCAAGGGCTGAAGAAACTGTATATGCGAAAAGGTGGTGAAAGTATGATGATAGAATTTCTACCTCAAAGTCTAGGGCTGATGAAACTGGAGAAGCTAGAGAGCAGAGGATAACTTCGGATAGAATTTCTGCAGCAAGACCAAGAGCTAAAGAAACAGCAAAAGCTAGAGAGCACAGAATAACTTCTAATAGAATTTCTACCTCAAGGGCTGAAGAAACTGTAGATGCGAAAAGAAGGAGAAAGGTAGCTGATAGAATTTCTACCTCAAAATCTAGGGCTGAAGAAACTGTAGAAGCTAGAGAGCATAGAAGGACTTCTGATAGTGTTTCTACCGCAAGATCAAGGGCTGAAGAAACAGCAGAAGCTAGAGAGCACAGCATAACTTCTAAAAGAATTTCTACCTCAAGGGCTGAAGAAACTGTAGATGCGAAAAGAAGGAGAAAGGTAGCTGATAGAATTTCTACCTCAAAATATAGGGCTGAAGAAACTGTATAAGCTAGAGAACAGAGAACTTCGGATAGTATTTCTACCGCAAGATCAAGGGCTGAAGAAACAGCAGAAGCTAGAGAGCACAGAAAAACGTCTAATAGAATTTCTACCTCGAAATCCAGGGTTGAGGAAGCTGCAGAAGATAGAGAGCAGAGAAGAATTTCTACAGCAAAATCAAGGGCTGAAGAAACGGCAGAACTTGGGGAAAAAACCGCTGATAGAATTTCTACCGCAAAGGGCTGAAGAAACAGCTGAAACTAGAGAGCAGAGAACATGATAGAGTCGCCACTGAAACTTCAAGAAGGAGTGAATGGGACCCAAAAGAGAAATCTACATTTCTCTATAACTCTGGTACGAAATACGAATGATATTCGCCACTCAATTTCGGATCAATGTGTGATGTTTGTTTTCATTGCATCGCTTTAATATGGAAACACGAGGCAGAAGGTCTCGGTTGTAACAACGGAAAAATACAGCTGGAAGAAATAAGTAATCCCCGGAACGACTTTTCAGTTTACTATCTGGAAGCTGCAGAGATTCGCTACATTTTCGGAATAACATATTAAACATAACAAAAGTTTCCAAGTGACATCATCCGGCTGCATGAAGATTATACGAGCCCGACTTAGTCAACAGTACTACAAGGTTAAAGCATGACGTGTTAAAGCTTGTAGGTATTAAAATACGAATTATTGTTCAGAGACGTGCGATTCCCCGTTTCGAATAATATTTTTTAATTTCGCATGACTTTTCAGTTTGTAAATCCATCCGTTAGTAAATCGTTATCCCCGGTAGGGGTGAGGTACCGAACGCTTGTTGCGAAATGTACGTCGCAGGACTTAGAATTTTATGAAGGTCGATGTCACAAAATATGGGACTTTGTAATTATTTTGAGGATTGCATCGTCCATTCTGAGAGGTTAGTCGTCCGAGGGAAGTGGAACTTTTCATAAACGTTTAATAAAGGGTGTGCATATTAATAAGGGTTTTTTAATGAGGGGGTGTGTATTAAGAAAGGGGACGTCAGTTTTGATAAGTGTTAAATTAATAAGGAATAAAAATAAATACACGAAATAAAAATTCGCAAGTTAATAAAAATAAATACAGGGAATACACAACTACCACGTTAAAGTATAAAAATATTTGAGAGTTGATTTATAAGACCTAAAAATACGCATGCTAATTTACGAGAAATAAAATTTCGCAAGAGGAGTTTTTTTAGTAAAGGGGGCGGAATTTTTGATAATGGGTTAATTAACGAGGGGGCGGCAATTTTGTTAGGGTTTTAAATAAAGGGGAGGGATTTTTGATAAGAGGGTTTTTTAATGAGGGGGAGTCAAAAATCGGAACTTTGAAAAATTATCGGATGGCGGACGAACGGCAAAATCCCGGGAGTTTGTGGTGACGTCAGAATTCAAATGGCAGACTCGGGACTTGGAAAATTTGGGAGTTTGTGATCGGTGGGGTTTTTTAATAAAGGGGGTGGAACATTTGATAAGGTTTTTTAATAAAGGGGGCCGCATTAATTAAACATGAATTATGAAATGCGGGTTATGAAATATGAATTATGAATATTAATAAGGAGCGTGGTCGGTGACGTCATAGGGGAAAGCACTGTGCAAGGGGAATCGCTATTCTGCGACTACACTATTTACATCATCTCATATATGTATATATGTAATATCAATATGTTTCCATAATAATGGTTTGAAGTTTCTTTTAACTATCGTACGATCTTCAGTGTCTTGCATAATTATTAGATAAAAGTCCTGATAAAGGTGAACCCATTGAAGTGCCTTTATGTTATTGTTTGATATAAAATAGTTTTTATTTGTTATTACATACAAGTCGTTAATTATTGTTTGATTAGGTCGATATTTTTTTGAAGATTCGCCAATTTTTTACAAGTTCAACTGCTTTGTTTATTGCAAGTGTTTAAATAAAGACTGAATACATCTAAAGATGTAGTAAGATACATCTGTAATATATATCTGTAGATGTAGTCAACCTCCATCAATTTTTGTTTCTTAAAAGGATTTGCTGCCAGGGATTTCATCGCCATTTTCTGTTCCAAGAGCGAAACGACACTCTTAGCACCACAGAGGTCAAATGACAAACTGCTGAAAAGATCTCGAATACTAAATAATGCATTACTGAAAATGAGTGTCCGTTCTGGATCACAAAATTCTTCACACGTTCCTATATGACCCACTACAGGCTAGAGAGTTATGACCAGGGGCGGTCATAACTCTCAAGCTTATTCATCATCATATTTCTATAGTGCATGATATCGCTGTCCCCGATAGGGGACCACCTTGACGTGGGGGGGCTTGTGGCCCAGCAACCAGTCGAAGACTGCTGACCGGTGTGGTCCTCTGGTTGGACAGAGCCAAGACCAATCGAGGTCGAAAGCATTGCTGACTGGTTTAGTGGCCCGGTTGGAGAGTGCTAAGACCTCAAAATCAGGTGCTCAGTGGAGCAGTTCAAGAGCCCTGTAGAACGGAGTGGTGCCCTAGTAGGCAAGGGACCTTTTCAAAGTTTGGATCCCACTAAGAGTCTCCACCACGGGTGCCAAGCGAACTTCGATCTATATATCCATGTTCATGGCTAACCGGGGAACAGAGTAAAATTAGGTTTTGACCGATGGATGAGCTTTCCTTCTATACGACTGCTCGCCTTAGGATTGTCGGGGATGAGATGCATCTATATGGTATAGCCTTGCCCACGACAGTAGATAGTCACGGCTTTCCATAACTTGGTAGTGTCGAGAGATGAACCGGGGATTGCCGTGGTTGCTGTGTTGTGCAGCAACAAAGAGTACTTTGTCTCCTGAAGAAAGTTTCCAAAGTACTGTTATGATTTAAACTTTTCCTTACGGTGGTACCAGGGGCGTAGCCATGGGGGGGAGGCTCCCCCCAAAGTAACTCGGAGTTGGCAAAATTCGAAGCGACTTCGTAAAATCTAGGTGAGTTGTGAAAATCTGTAATTTTTTTGGAAAATTAAGGGGAGTTGTCAACATTGAGGCAACTTGTCAAATCTAAGGCAGTTTGGAAAATGGAGAGAAGGAAAAATTTAGAGCAGTTGGCAAAATTCGAAGCCACTTAGTAAAAACAGCTGAGTTGGCAAAATCTTAGGGAGTTCGCAAAATTCGGAGTGACTTGGTAAAATCTTGGGGAGTTGGCAAAATTGGAAACCACTTGGTAAAGTACAGGTGTGTTGTAAAAATTGGGATTGGTTTTGTGAAATTAAAGAGAGTTGGAAAAAGCCAAGAACACTTGGCAAAATCTAGAGGAGTTGGCAAAATTCGGAGTGACTTGACAAAATCTTGGGGAGTTGACAAAATTCAGGTGGGATGTAAAAATTGCAATCCTTTTTCTGTAAAATTATGGCGTGTTGGCAGAATCGAGGCAACTTTGCAATATCTAGGAGAGTTTGCAAATCTTGGGGGAGTTGGCAAAGTTCAGAGTGGCTTTACAAAAATCTGGTGTCATGTAAAATTGGGATTTTTTTCTGTAAAATTGTGGCGAGATGGCAAAATCTTGGGGAGTTTGAAAGTTTGAAGTTTTTCTTCTACTTTGGCATATAAACTGACAGGCTCCTGTCAGACCTCTGTAGCAAGCAGCTGCTTGAGGGGGTATTTTTTATTATTATTATCCTGAATTTCAGAAACCAAATCCCAATTATCACAACTCGCCCGTATTTTCAAGTTGATTCGAATTTTGCCACCTGCCCTACATTTTGTTAAGTTTCCTCAATTTGTCCAACACTCCTTAATTTCACAAAACAAATCTCAATTTTCACAACTCGCCTATATTTTACCAGAGTGGATTCGAATTTTGTCAATTACTCTAGATTTTGCCAACTCGCAGTAACTTTAAAGAAAAAATCGCAATTTTTACATTTTCTTTGAATTTGCCAAGCCACTTCGAATTTTATCAACTCTCTTTAATTGCATAAGAAAGGCACAATTTTCACAACCACCCTAGATTTTGCCAAGAGTTCTTGGTTTTTCCAACTCTCCTTAATTTCACAAAACCAATCCCAATTTTTACAACTCACCTGTACTTTACCAATTGGTTTCCAGTTTTGCCAACTTCCCTAGATTTTGCAAAGTTTTCTCGATTTTATAACTCTCCTTAATTTCACAAAAACAATCCCAATTTTCACAAATCGCCCGTATTTTACCAAATGGATTCGAATATTGCCAACTGCCATAGATTTTGCCATCTCGCCAAAATTGTACAGAAAAAATCCCAATTTTACATCACACCTGATTTTTGTAAAGCCACTCTGAACTTTACCAACTCCCCCAAGATTTGCAACCTCTCCTTGATATTGCGAAGTTGCCTCGATTTAGCCAACACGCCATAATTTTACAGAAAAATATTGCAATTTTTACATCTCACCTGAATTTTGTCAACTCTACAATGTCATGTGATTTTACCAAGTCACTCCGAATTTTGCCAACTGCCCCTAGTTTTTGCCAACTCCCTAAGTTTTGCCAACGCTCCTAGATTTTGCCAACTCGCAATAATTTTACAGAAAAAAAACCCAAATTTTCACATCTCACCTGAATTTTGCCAACTCCCTACGATTTTGCCAACTGTCCCTAGATTTTGCCATCTCCCAAAGTTTTGTCAACTCTCCATAATTTTACAGAAAAAAATCCTAATTTTTGCATCTCACCTGAATTTTGCCAACTTCCCACGATTTTGCCAAGTCATTCCGAATTTTGTCAACTCCCCAAGATTTTGTCAAGTCACTCCGAATTTTGCCAACTCCTCTAGATTTTGCCAAGTGTTCTTGGCTTTTTCCAACTCTCTTTAATTTCACAAAACCAATCCCAATTTTTACAACACACCTGTACTTTACCAAGTGGTTTCCAATTTTGCCAACTCCCCAAGATTTTACCAAGTCACTCCGAATTTTGCGAACTCCCTAAGATTTTGCCAACTCAGCTGTTTTTACTAAGTGGCTTCGAATTTTGCCAACTGCTCTAAATTTTTCCTTCTCTCCATTTTCCAAACTGCCTTAGATTTGACAAGTTGCCTCAATGTTGACAACTCCCCTTAATTTTCCAAAAAAATTACAGATTTTCACAACTCACCTAGATTTTACGAAGTTGCTTCGAATTTTGCCAACTCCGAGTTACTTTAGGGGGAAGCCCCCCCCCCTTGGCTACGCCCCTGGTACCACCGTAAGGAAAAGTTTAAATCATAACAGTACTTTGGAACTTAGCTTACTGGCCGAGTGGTTAGCACGCTTGGCTATTGATCTAAGGGACCTGGGTTCGAGCCCCGCGTAAGGCATGAATGTATGTGTCGTTTTTCTGCTGAGGTCCTGCCATCCTCTCAGACCTTCTACTGTGGCATATAAACTGACAGGCTCCTGTCAGACCTCTGTGGCAAGCAGCTGCTTGAGGGGGTATTTAAAATTTATTTAATTTTACTTTGGAAATTGGCTTGCTCTCTTCAAGAATTCCACCGTTATAATTTAGATATTCTCGGCTTGCAAGAGACCAGATAAACAGATAAAGGTCAGATTCTTAAAACTAATCTTGAACTTCTCTTTTCACGGAGCAATTATAATAAACATTACCAAGGCATGGGTCTGCTTCTCAGCAGACACGATAGTGATGCTCTTCTAGCATATCAGTGCATTAATGAAAGAGCATTAATGAGCAGTAATGAGCAGTGCATTAATGAAAGAGCATTAATGAGCAGTAATGAGCAGTGCATTAATGAAAGAGCATTAATGAGCAGCAAAATTTCAGACAAGCATTAAAAACTTGAATGTTATCTGCTGTTATGCCCCCACTCAGTATGCCAATGAGGATGAGAAGGATAGGTTTTACGGACAACTTCAGGATATTTTGAATTCTGTCAAGAAAGGAGATATTACCCTTGTTCTAGGTGACTTCAACGCCAAAGTTGGTACTGACTCTGACCTTTGGGGAGGGGTGATAGGCCCTTTTGGTATTGGTAGCTGCAATGGCAATGGGCAGCGTCTCCTGCAGATAAGTAAACTCAATGGTTTCAGAATAACTAACACTTATTACAAACACCGCGACATACATAAATACACATGGGTTTCACCTAATGGTCTGCATAAGATTATGATGAATTATATATTAATTAAAAGCAAAGTATTTGATTGATAAGGCACTTGAGTTTATTTCAAAAAGAAGGAACTGCAGGAATGTCCTTGATCAGTAACCTACTAGTTCTAATAGAAAGGATTACAGAGAGTTTAACAAACCTGTAAAGGATCAGTTAGCTGCTGATAAAAATCTTTGGCTTTGATGGCTTGGCTGATAAAGCCGAGGAAGCTGTTAGCAGCACAACAGCAGAGAGCTCTACCAGATAGTTAATGTTTTGTGTGGTAGAAAACGGACAGGTATACAGGGACTGAAGAATAAACAAGGTAAGGTTATAGAAGGTGAGGATTCTGTCATGGCTGGTGGGCTGAGCATTTCAGTGATATTCTAAACAATGTGGTTAGTTCTACTCCCATTGTTTGCAATGATGATAGATGTATTGGTGGCTTTAATGTTGGCCCTATAACGCAATCTGAAGTTATTTTGGCTGTTTCTAAACTTAAACTACATAAATCCCCAGGGGTAGATGAAATTACTACGGAAATGCTTAGAGCTGGGAATGTTTCGGTTACCACTTGGAAGACTGAAATTCTGAATATCTTTTATGATAAAGGCATGGTTCCTAAGGATTTTACCAGAGCTATTGTTATCCCTATTTTCAAAATGGTGATTGCAGTTCTTGTGATAACCATAGGGGTATCAGTCTACTCTCTGTTCCAGGTAAAGTTCTTTCCATGATTGTGCTTCATAGAATTAAGAATCTGGTTGACAGTCAATTGCGTGATGAGCAATGTGGATTCAGAAGTGGTAGGGGATGTGTGGATCAGATATTTTCTCTTAGGCAGATTTTTGAGAAATGTTTAGAGTTTCAGAAACCTTTGGTTGCTAGCTTTGTTGATTTCAAAAAGGCTTTCGACTCTGTTGATCGTCATAATTTGTGGTTGATTGTGAGATCATATGGTCTACCTGACAAGTTAGTTAACATAATGAAAGCTCTCTATAATAAACACTGAGTCGTGTGTGAGAGTTGGTAAGGCTTGTAGCAATTGGTTTAGCATTACTTCTGGTGTTCGACAAGGGTGCATTTTGTCTCCTTTTCTCTTTAGCTTGGTTATTGATTATGTTACGAGAAATTCACTGCAAGGGAAAGATTTTGGCCTTAAATGATCTGAAGATACCAAAATTTCTGATTTAGATTATGCTGATGATTTAGCCCTTTTGGCAAATGATGTTGATGAGATGAACTCTTTCATTCGAGTTATTGATGAAACTGGTAGTAGAGTAGGTTTGGTTATAAACAGAGAGTACTGAAGTCATGAAAATTGGTCAGGCAGGCTGTGATTCAGTTAATCTGAATGGTTGCAGTCTTGAGTAGGTGTCACAGTTTAATTATCTTGGGAGCTATGTAACAGATAATGGTGATGTGTGGCATGAGATTAACAGACGAAAAGGGATTGCTGCCGGGACTTTTAAGAATCTACGGAGAGTGTGGAGAAATAGGGGTATACACCTAAAGAATGAAATTATACTGTATAATAGTTTGGTTCTATCTAGTGTTAGTTATGGTAGTGAAACTTGGACGCTGCGTAAACAAGATAACAGGAAGCTAGATGTTTTTGATTTCAGATGCTTACGCAGTATCTTGGGCATTAGGTGGTTCAACTTTGTAACTAATGATGAGGTTAGGAAAAGGAGTTTGCAACCTCCTTTAAGCAGCATATTGTGCAGAGAGACTCCGTTGGTTTGGCCCTGTTGCCCGTATGAATACTTATAGATTGGTGAATAGGGTTATGAACAGTGTGCCTAAAGGTCTCAGAAAGAGGGGGAGACCTAGGATGCGGTGGGCAGACAATTTCAAACAGGACCTTATTAGAATTGGTGTGCAGTGGCCAGATGCAGTAGATGTAGCTCAGGACAGACTTGCTTGGAGAACTAAATTGCACGGTCTGGTTGGACCTCCGTAGCCCATGGATGCTTGAGGATGATGATGATGATGATGCAATTAAAAAGTTGATAATAATTTTGTTAATATTTCTAAGTAATCACATCTTTATTGTAAGTTGAATAATCATAATTTCTTTTTATTATAATGATTCTGATGTTTGGAGATCTGAAACGGCTCGACGTATCTAATATGTATAATAAAAAAAATAAATCCCCCTCAAGCAGCAGCTTGCCACAGAGGTCTAACAGGAGCCTGTCAGTAGGTCTGGGTAGAACGCCTATAGGATGGCAGGACCTCAGCAAAAAAATAACAGAAACATCCATGCCTTACCCGGGGCTCGAATCCAGGTCCCGTAGATCAGTAGCCAAGCGTGCTAATCACTCAGCCACGGGACTGCTTAATATGTATGCAAATGCTATAAATTCTGATACTGAAGGTTAAATTTCAAGGGATGCAAATGATGAAAAATGCATTAGAGAATTAAATTCTTAGTTGATAATTTTTTTACACCTCTCAAACAACTGTTTATCACTGGTATGATAAGAGCCTATCGATTAAAGACATCAGATGACCTATTTTGAAGGCGAGATCTCAGCAGAAAGAAAATAGCCATATCTATAGGGTCTCGAATCCAGATCACATAAACTTGAAGCGAAGCGTGTAAACCACTTTTTCACGAGGATGATGTCAAGCTCAATAAATTTGACAAAATGCCAGTTATCAACGACGCAGTTTTTGCTAATCATTTTGAATCTCTTTGGGCCTTATTCTTGAACTATCTTCTTCATCATTAGCTATCCATTATTTTATACTTCTTTTTTTACACACGACAATGTTGACATGCTGCGGGTCAATACTAACAAATATGCTCAATTCAGGAAAATGACAGTGGTTATAAAAGTCGAAACTGGATGGGATAGAACTCATGGGATAGAACTCACATCTCGAAGGATACGTTCTGGACATGGTCGCGATAAGCGAAATTTCGCGATCAACGGGGGATTTTAAAAAAAATATTTTAAAATTCGAAAAAACACTTTGTTAATAAAATAAATATTATTAATTCTATTAAAAAATATCCGAACGCTATGGTTGATTACAGAATTCAGAAAAAATATCTGGCAACGATTTTTTTTATAAATTAGTGATCTGCCAACCTTCGTGTCACGTGACACGAAGGTTGGCAGATCACTAATTTATAAAAAAACGTTGCTAGATATTTTTTCTGAATTTTTTTAATCAACCATAGTGTTCGGATACTTTTTTGAGCGACTGTACATGTGTATGATGTGATTGAGCGAGAAAGAAAGTTAGCACGCACGTACAACATTGGTTTTGACTTTTCCTGGCATGTTTCAGAGCCACGCAAGTGCCGAGATAAAAAAAGATCGCGATATAACGAATCCGCACTCGCCGGGGTCGCGATGAACGGGGGTTACCTGTACTGATAAAATATGAGGAGGATTCATCATTGCAATTGCCTTGAGTATGGGCCTTTTTTGGATGTCGAAAATCTCAGACAACAGCTATGTATTAAGTGACAGAAATTTTTCAAAAGCATTCATTATTAATATTTAACATCAAACAAACAAACAAACAAAAAAAATTGGAATATTGTTACTTACAAAGAGAAAATTTGCAGCAATCTGAAGTTTTCTCTTCAAAGTCTATAAACAAATTAACTGCACTGAAATAAAAATCGTTTTCTCTAGTAGTTATTGACGACAAGACTCAGGTGGAAAATAATTTTTGAAGGGCCTAAAGGTAACCTTATGAGGAGCGACGAGGGAGAAAGTAAAAAATCGATAGAGGTATAATACCTTTTATTTAATATTCAAATAAACTTATCTAGAGTAAATAAAAATATTTACTTTCTTTCGTTAAAGTTTATAATTAGATTCAAATAAAACAATTAAATTAATATACTTCAAAATTCTTTTTTTAAATCTTCCAAATAATTTTAGTCGTAGAATTTAGAAGTGTGTGCATTCTCTTATTGTGTGTATACTCTGAATACATGTCTGTTTAGAACTCGTAGACGTTGAGGAGATGACGAAACAGACCATCAGTTTTTGAAATGGCTAGGAAGGAATACTTAATATTTAAAATTCATAGCAAATATTTCCTGCCTTAAAATTAAAGGAGGTGTGCTAAGCAAAAATTATGTTTAAAAAAAACGATGTGCCAACTTTTGTGGGAAAATGAAATTAAAGGAACGTGTATTAGTTTTATATCATGGTTCCTCCAGTAGCGTAATGTAAAGTGATTAATTAATTTTAAAAAGCCCAAGAAATGTAAATTGTTTTAAAAATAGCCCAAGAAAGCTAATGCCCAAGAAATGTAAATTGATAAAATTAATTTTTAAAAATCTGTTTTTCCATGATTTTACATTAACCCCCTTCAAACTCATTACTTAAATTTGGAGAAGCATATGCCACATCGCCCCCATTAAACTGCCTTCCGTTATTCCCAGAAACGTTTAGAATTTTCACTTCATCAGAATATAAAAAAATACATATTTTGGAAACGAAAATTTTAAAACCACGAGTGCACGCTGCTTAGCAAGCTAAAAAGTGAGCTTCTAAGTCTTCTTTGCAAGCTTCTAAGTGACTTCACATCCATTCTTTGATTTACCACCCCGTTTTCCCAGTTCTGCCTCCGGTAGTGTTAAGACCGAACCCAGACAGCTACGACCAATGGGAACGTGCATTGTCCGTGAACTCTTAATACGACTCCCCGAAAGACGGCTTTGGTTGGAGTCGCCTTTGTCTGTCTAGTTCTGCTCTCTGTACCCAATTTCCTTGCTAATCGTTCAAAGAGAGAAATCACTGCTTCCAATTTCTAGCACTCCCCCTTGGCACTCCCTGTCGGTAGAAATGGAATCTCAAGTATCCGGTTGCTAAACAGCTTGGTATAATAAAAATAAATAAATACCCCCTCAAGCAGCTGCTTGCCACAGAGGTCTGACAGGAGACTGTCAGTTTATATGCCACAGTAGAAGACAATGTCAAACAGGACCTTGTTAGAATTGGTGTGCAGTGGCCAGATGCAGTAGATGTAGCTCAGGATAGACTTGCTTGAAGAACTAAATTGCACGGTCTGGTTGGACCTCCGTAGCCCATGGCTGCTTGAGCATGATGATGATGATGAGAAGATCTGAGAGGATGGCAGGACCTCAGCAGAAAACAACACGAACATCCATGCCTTACCCGGGGCTCGAACCCAGGTCCCATAGATCAGTAGCCAGGTGCTCTAACCACTCGGCCACGGGACGGCTACAAAACAGCTTGGTATATAAAGGGTTAAACTGTAGTAATGCAATTAAAAACCGACGAGTTTTTCTTAAAAGGAATGGTTAGCTTTTTAAAAAAAATTAAATTCTCGGTTGAAAAAGCATTAAGGTGAAAAGGAAATCGTTAACGGAGCCACTACTGAAAAATGTCTTACCGGTACGTCGTACGTGCAAATAATTTCTTCCGGTACAGCGTACCGGCCTACTTTCACCACTGGTGTTACTGTCGTATCTCATTTTGGTTCTCTCACTTGCTAAGTTGATGTTATATCTGACGGAGTCATGGATTTCTTCTAGTCGTTGTTGTAATTCTTGTACGTATTGTGGAATGGATACAGGCATTGTTTCGGGCCGACCATATAAAAGGTCACAGGGAAGACGCAATTCTCTTCCAAAGAGCATCGTCGAAGGTGTCTGTCCAGTATTTTCATACACTGCTGTTTTATATGCCAACAAAAGGAGCGGTAAATGGCGATCCCAGTCACGTTGATGGTCGTCGACAAACAATGAAAGATGTGCAATTGTCCTATTAAATCTCTCAACCATACCATCCGACTGAGGGTGTAGGGGAGTTGTTCTGGTTTTCTGAATGCCTAATAATTGGCAGATGCCTTTAAACACATTGGTTTCAAAATTCCGTCTTTGGTCAGAGTGGAGTTGCGAAGGTACTCCATACCTGCTAATCTAGTTATTTACTATCATCTCTACAACTGTTGTTGCTTCCTTGTCTTGGATGGGATAGAACTCAGGCCACTTTGTGAAATAATCCATTACCACTAATAAATAGCGATTTCGATCATCAGTCCTAGGAAACGGACCCATTACATCAATGGCTATTCTTTCAAAAGGGGTACCAACGTTATACGTCTGCAGCTGACCCCGACTCCTAGTCTTAGGTCCTTTCTTTGCTGCACAGGCACATTGCCTACACCATCTTTCAACGTCTGCCCTACTTTTCAACCAATGAAATTGTTCCCTGGCTTTGGCTAATGTCTTATTAACACCGAAGTGTCCTCCAGTGGCACTATCATGTACATCTTTCATCACTAGTTCCACTCGGAAGCGAGGAAGCATTATCTGCCAACGGATCAGTCGTCCAGTGGGATTATCCCATCTTCTGTATAATACACCAACTTTCATTTCTAAGGAGTCCAACTGTGCTCAGTAGTTGCGAAGTATCCATGGAAGCAAGGGAAGCAATGGTTCCCCTAAAATTATCAACAACAAAAAGAAAATTATAAGTTAAATACTTATATGTAAACGGTTTAACATAAAAGTATTTTCTTAACTTTGATAAGTTTATTTTAACATAAAGTTTATATTTATATAATATTCTTCGAGGTTTTATGTTATATTGTACAGTATAATTAACAGAAGCACCAATATAGCAGGCTAGTTGAGCTAGGAGTGTATGAAGAACATCGCTTCATCGCTACTGCATTGAGCTTGATTTTTATATTCATTTTTTTTAGAAATCACTACTTGCATTGATTTCTATTTCAACCCAGCAGAAACGTTTTTTATAGATACGGCCAGCATAAATTTCTTTTATGCACTCAACTTATCTCGTCGCTTTTTAGATTACATCCTACCTTTCTCACTAACCGTTAGAAGTCTTTAAAGCATTAGCTCTGTACATTGAGGTATTAATACTAGAGACAGGACTCCGATTCCCGTAGCATTGACCGCCATAAAGAAACTAGGTTTATTGAGATAGGTAGGGCCGACAATGTCAAACAGCCCCCTGATCGCAGGCATGGGGCAAAGACCTGTTTCCCCTCCGCTAAAGGCTGAAGTCACCGATGCTGGTAGGAACTTCAGGCACCACCTATTCAAGTGGACTTTTTCAAGAGCCATATGGCTTGCCTGAGACACATTACTCCAGTTTAGGCTTGACGATGCCCAGGATAGTCCACACCTTTGCACACTGTTTTCCGCCCGTATTAATATTCATAATTAATAATTAATAATTAATTAATAATTACTTAAAAAATAATTGATCCCCTTTATTAAAAAAACCCATTATTAAAAAATCATCCCCCATTATTAAAAACCCATGGCGCCATGTACTGCATATGCCGAGTACTATTTTTAAAAAAAACCTCAATTTTAGTCGTAAATTTTCCATTTTTTAACTCCCCTCATTAAACCCCCTTTATGAAAAACCCGTGGCGCCATCTAGTCTGTATGATGAGTACTATTTTTAGAAAAACCCTTCAATTTTAGTCGTAATTCTTGACTCCTCCCCATTGAAAAACCCCCCTTATCAAAATTCCTTCCCCCTTCATTAAAAACACTACCTGTATTTTTAAGACCCCCTGGTTGACGCACCTGTTTTTTTAAGCCCCCCTGGTTGATCCAACTGTAATTTTTAAACCCCTCTGAATTTCCTAACACCTGAAAAAGATTTTTGGTGGCGCCATCTAGTGTATACTTTAGTAAACATTCTATTTTAATCGAAAATTTTCCATTTTTTGAGTCCCCCTTATCAAAAGTTAAGCCTCCCTTTATTAAAAACCCCATCAAAACTGCCCCCTGGTTGACATGTATTTTTTAATCCTCCCCTTATCAAAAGTTCTGCCCCCTTTATTAAACTCCCCCTCGCCGATCACAAACTCCAGTCCCTTTGGTTTCTACTCTCATCTGAAATTTTCCAAGTCCACTAAACTTTTTGGGTGGCAACGATCAGAATGGCTGATGCAATCTTCTAAATAATTACAAAACTAAACTTTCGGTGACAACGATCAGAATGGCTGATGCAATCATCAAAAAAAATTACCAGGTCCCATATTTTGCGAATTCCACCTACACTAAAATAAGGACTGTCCCGCAGAAAATGAAAAAATGCTATTGGGTAAAAATAAAAGAATTAATAAAAAAAAAATTCATAAAAGGCAAACGGCGAAAAAATCTGATTTAAAACAAATTTTTCGTAATTATGAAAAATATTGAGGGGAAATATGGTCTGGTGACTTGTATGGGCGACATAAAAGACCCGCTTTAGAACACACAACAGGCGTGCAGAACCTCACCCCCACGACCACGTTTACTGACGGATGGTTTTACAATCTGAAAAGTCCTGTGAAATTGAAAAATATTATTCCAAACGGGGATTCACAAGGGTTTTATTGACGGATAAATCTTGAATCACACCCTGCGCTGTCGACCCCTTTGCTACCGTATCAGGCCGATGTCTTAAAACATGAAAACCCACTGGCACTCTTGATCGTAGTTTTGGGCTCGAAATTTTTTGCAAGTCCAGAGACGGATGACGGCCCCTCTGACTAAACCCATATTGTCTACCTCATTTCAATCTCCTTTCGTTTCAGGCCATCACAGGATATGGAAACAATGTTTTCCATCCTCTTATCGAAACATCCCATTTATGATAGGTCAGCTATTTATTTACCCCGTCGGAAGAATTTCCCTTCGAGCCCCTAAACCTCCAAGAGTTGAATTTCTCTTATTAATCTGCCATGTCTCAATTGATTACTCTCCGTAAGTATACCCGTTACGCAACATGGTTTTATTCCTAATACTTATTAGTGCTGTATCCTCAGTAAATGATGCAAACTTTTTCCTAGGAAATAACGCTATTCAGTAAGATAACAATTTCTTCCTCCGAAGAAAAATCAGCTATGGGAGTAATCATTTTTTTAAAATCTACAAACGCTCTCACAGTTTTTAAAAATCGTCTCTTCCACCGTTTGCCGGTGAACGTAATGACGCTGATGAAATTCGCGTTACGGCATTAGTTAGATGCTTTACAAGGTCAGTTGTTTTTATAGGCTAAATTCTGTAAAGAGTTTCTGTACCCAGCAGAATGCTATAGAAAGTAAGTCACACTAAAAGTAGAATTCCACGTTTCCGCTTTCGTTTCTGCTTACAGTGTGTAAAAAACTTTAGTTCCAACATGAGTTAATGGAGTAGGGGACATTAAGAAATACACTAATCTACTATAAAAAAATAATACATAAGTCTCACTCAATCGCACCCTCTGAACTTACCTGAGCTAATTCTATATCCGTATATCTATGGAACAAGCTACATGAGAAAGCTTTGTCGTAGCATTAAAATCCGGCTAACTATGATCTGACATATATGTTGTGATCGGGCCTCAGTAAAAGAATTCTGCACTTTTGTCACGAAAATCGATGTTCTCACATAGAGCGTACAAGAAGGGACAAATCAAAGCTCTTACTATCATTGTCACGTGATCTGAAAGAAATGATATGCACGTGCAGCAACAGGCAACCGGTGGTAAAGGTCACGGGTCAACTTACGTGCTGACCTGTGGAAAGCAGATAACCGAAAGCATGTCAAATTCCTTGTGAGAACCACTCAGTGCTTTTACCTTCTTCGAGGACACCCTAATGAGAAAGTTATATAATTACTCGTTTCATGACGAAATGCAACAATTCAGCATGTTCCTTCAAAATATAGATTAGCTTCTCAAGTGATGCACTTAAAAATTGATAAGAATCTATGAAATTCAAAGTTCCAAGGGAGAATGCTGTGTATTTTTCCATATTATTGGGAATGCAATTAATCTTTTTATTTTTGATCATACCTTGCAGATGGCTGTCCTTGAGGTTATGAAATATAACTGGAATCTTATTTGGGAGCTTAAAATTGAGATTACACGTATTATGAGTGACTCCTCAGAGAAGCGCTAGGGGGAAGAATACTATATCCATGCAATGAAACTCATTCGATATCAAAAACCTAGGCCAATATCACGACTTGTACACAAATGTGCTTCTCTTAGCTGATGTGTTTGAGAAAAGTATGTGTTACATACTATGAAATTGATCCCTGTCATGTTTACACAGCTCCTGGACTAGCCTGGCAAGCATGCCTGAAGATGACAAATATTAATCTAGTGTTGATAACCTACAATGTAGCTTTTTGCGAAGCATACGGGGATAAATTTCAGTGATATGCAAACAGACATTTAGAATGAAAAACTGATTGCAAGTTTGCTTCACTGTCATACAATCTTAGAGATAAACTCATTATATAGCTTAATCTTCAGATGCATGTTTCTCAATATCTATTCTTTGTATTTCCTCATACATCTCGCAAGAAAATTAAAGTAACTTGCTTGAAAGAACACAATCACTGATTCATCTTCTCTATGTGTATATTTACTTTCATAGCACCATTTGCCAAAAAAGGTAAAATCGCAAGTATTATCTGAGTCAGATTATTATTTTTTCCATATATCTGCTAATTGTTTACGTTGAAAATCTCACAAAAGCCTGAAATGGACAGTACTTTACCCACGATTCAGCTATAAGTTATGATAACCAACATATTAAAACATTTATCTCATAGACAGTAGGTTAACACGGTCAGTTTCTGATCTAAGAAACCTAGAGATCCGTGGTAAGACATGAGTTTTATTTTTCCACTGAGTACCTGTGTCGTATGAAAGGACTCTGTAACCGCTATTATAATTAGCTGCGTGAAGCCATTTTTAAAGATACAGTGATTTCGAACCCACTAAGATTATGCAATCAATAGAGATTTGCACTAAGAATGTCTATATTTTCGCTCTCATGCTCTTTTCAGGGTTGTATGTGTATTTCTACAGCTCCCTACTACGTTTCAATAAGCGCGTAAGTAAACTGAGTGTATAAGGGCGAAGGTGGTTATTTTTAGCAGCAAGCACACGTTTTTTCGACAATGATATGTATTCGTGTTTTTCACTACACGCGGAAATTTAACACACGCATTTCATGTCTAAGAATCGGTTTATTTATTTTTCAGGCATGAGAATATATATTTCTACACTAGTGTGGAATTCTCAGAACAAGTGGTACTATGTTCGTGTGAAAGTGGTTGTTTTTTGATAATGTTACACGTTTTTTGATAATGTTATGTATTCGCGTTTCACTTGTTTGGAAATCTGAAATAACACTACCTATAGAAAGTAGCATTACTCCAGTAAATTTCATTAGTGTGTACTAAATGCTTTTGGATTCTGAGGGCTCCCAGAACCGATCTGTTAGACAATACTTTAACGTTTAACGGACCTAACGCATAAAGCGCCAAGTCTTTCAACGGTTATTTCCCACTTGAAACAATCATCAAGACAATCAATCGACACATTGCAGAAGTAAGATTGAAAAAGAAAAGCGATAGGAAAGCGAAAGAAAAACACCCTACCCAGCATTCTCACATTAAAAGAAAACGTAACATAACGTAAAGCATTCATCGGTTCCCCTCAAAACAGCTAAGATACAAAACAACCCGACAGAGGGCGCACTATGTCAGCAAGTAGAATACAAGTAACAATAGTTTAACCACAAGTATTCATTTTTAAGTATTAGGATGTTAATATCTTACAACAAAGTTCATTTCTAGTGAAGATGGAACATTATTTTTCCTGCATACATTCACTTTTTTGTGCAAGTGTGTGAATATTACATGTAACTTTTCAGTTGTATGTGAATCAAATATTCACTTTTCTGAACATGGGTGAAATCGCTCCAATGGAGTGAACTACAGTGAAATCGATTACTCACATAGGACAAGTAACTCACGTTGGAAACAGGTGATAAATCCTACAGTTCGAGATCAATAGCTGAATGTTGGCCCAGATCAGAAGGTGGGGGGAGGAGACTGAGGTAGAAGAGTTGGCCCAGTAGTGGGCAGCGATGCTATTTCTTGGTGAATTACCAGTATCAGTACTAGCAGAATTGGAAGAGCTGGTACAAGGTGAAGGGAAACCGGTATTCAAACATATATCATGTCTGCTTCTTCATATCTAAATACTATTCTGTCGAGCATAAATATTAAAAGATTTCAAAGGAAGATGATGCATGCAACAGTCGGTTTTTGGCATTTAACCAGCGCCATCTATCGGGTACAGGAATCCTCAGAACTAAGACACAAATACGTCTTTACTAGTAATGGGAAATCTATGAACAGTACTAGAAAAATCACTGTCCATAACATTAGTTTTTTATTATATTCATGTATTTCAAACCATTTTCTTGTCACGAGGCATCTGACAGAAAACGTAACGTAAGACAGGCGTGCTCAAAAAATATTCAAACGTGTTGAAAAATACTTACTCCTACTGAAATATGAATATTCAAGTTCAAATCAAGAGATGAATGACGTTATACATATTCAACAGATGTCTTTCTAAGTGTATGTCTCTATGCATACATGAATGCGATTGACTAAGTTTTTCTTCATATCTATTTTGTCACATACTTCCATACACATGCTCGTCTCTGTACACGTGTTAATTGTATGTCTGTGTGTGCGTGCGTTGCGTGTACGCACGTGCGTGTACGTGCGTATGTTTGTGTGTAAATATTTTCATGTTTGTTTCTGTGAATCGTGTGTTCAAGAATAAACATATTTATTATCTGTCAGTTGCTGGTTACAAAAAGAAGCACTTTACAAACCTCAACAGATTGGCAGTATAGTTCTATTAGGAATTTCCAAATCTCATCGAAAAGTCACTAAACAGATAAGTTTACTAAAGAGAAAGATGTACTCCAATATTGTATACAGTTTTCAGATAGTCATTATTTTATCTTTCCCGATTTAGTTAAGTAGAAGGAATAGTCAATAAAACAGCTTATACACTAAGAAATCACAATGACGACCAATCAGATATAGAACAGAAATTACTCTTCTACAATTGTGTTTTTAATATCACTACGAATTAGATCTCAACCAATGGCAGGCTATTGCCAGATGACATCAAAGATTTTAGGTATAAGTAGTACACTTAATGTGTGAAAAGACAGTTTTGCAGTACTGAAGTGTTAACGATGACCTGTGTTCAGCCCAAAAGTGATCTCACCGTGGAGCGGTTTGCTATTGGAGATGACGGCTACCAGATAGGTTCTGACTTGTTGGTGAAGATTTGCAAGAACCTTCCCGAAGTGCACATATGTTTGTTTCAGAAGTGCAGTGACATTCCGTTTAGACCCATAAAGGCTTCGGTTATATTATCCGAAGAACAGTGGTATGGAGTGGCTTCTACACTCGCCTATACGTTTACCTTCGAGTATGAACTGAATGGCATGGTGGTATTCAAGGGTAAAAAAGGGGCGGTTATTGAAAAAGGTGTTTGTGATGACGGTACTTCAATGATTTCTTCGGTACATCTCAGCATCAAACAATGGACGTGGTTAAAAGATTTCCACAACTCCATCACCTGCAGCTTGTTGGCTCTGAAGTTTGAAGGTTTTTCTAAAGCCGTAAGGGATGTCGAATTAACTACAGACCATACTCCAAGACTACCTAATGTTGAATTCCATGATCAGAGAGCAAAGCTAAGTTTCAGAAAAACGTTAAACACACTTGCCAGAAAAGAACTTTTTCAGATTCTACATACAAACTGCATTGGGTGTGAAGTAGATCACCCAAGTCAGCTTCGAAATTCGTGTCTTGCCATATCCGATGAATCAGTTGATGCCCATTTCCCAGAAGCCGTGAGAAACATTCATTTAAGCGATATCGCCAAACTTTTTGTGGAAGAGGCAGGAGTTGAAGATAATTATTCCTACATGTCGAATGGAACTTTCCTATGTTACTAAACGAAGTGGTACGCGCCTCTGAATATGTATAATTATTTATATTTAAATGCTAATAGTGTTACTAAATGAATAGTGTTCTATATCTGATTGGTCGTCATTTAGATTTCTTAGCGCAAATAAATTCGTGGTCTTTTAACTTTTATTAATTCTTTTTTAAGTAGTCGATAATTGTAACCTTCCTGAAAATAGTGTATGAATAAAAGATTTTTCCTGCAAAACTGTTTCATTGACTATTCCTTCTACTTAACTGAATCGGGAAAGGAAAACTAATGACTATCTGAAAACTGTATGCAATATTGGAGTACATCTTTCTCTTTAGTAAACTTATCTGTTTAGTGACTTTTCGATGAGATTTGGAAATTCCTAATAGAGCTATACTGCCAATCTGTTGGGGTTTGTAAAGTGTTAGCTTCTTTTTGTAACGAGCAACTGACAGATAACATGTTTATTCATGAACACACGATTCAGAGAAACAAACATGAAAACATATACACACACACATCCGATTCACTGAAACAAACACATTCGCAGAAACAAACATGAAAACATATACACACAAACATACGGACGTACACGCACGTAATGCACGCACGTACACGCAACGCATGCACACACAAACATACTTACGTAACGCACGCGCATACACGCAACGCATGCACACACAAACATACAATTAACACGTGTACAGAGACGAACATATATATGGAAGTACACCTATCCCTCGATTTACACGGT
The DNA here is from genome assembly GCA_038380435.1 of Ryuthela nishihirai. Lineage (NCBI taxonomy): Eukaryota > Metazoa > Arthropoda > Arachnida > Araneae > Heptathelidae > Ryuthela > Ryuthela nishihirai. Next base: position 5,271,724 of record JAWZYU010000015.1, on the reverse strand, counting down.
ACTCAGTTCACACAATTTTGGCTTTCCACGGTCAAAAAATGCAACCAGTTTCGATTTACACGGTACTGACTGAGACGTACATAGAAAGGAAATCTCAGTCAATACCGTGTAAATCGAAACTGGTTGCATTTTTTGACCGTGCATAGCCAAAATTGTGTGAACTGAGTACCGTGTAAATCGTATGTGACAAAATAGATATGAAGAAAAACTTAGTCAATCGCATTCATGTATGCATAGAAACATACACTTAGAAAGACATCTGTTGAATATGTATAACGTCATTCATCTCTTGATTTGAACTTGAATATTCATATTTCAGTAGGAGTAAGTATTTTTCAACACGTTTGAATATTTTTTTAGCACGCCTGTCTTACATTACGTTTTCTGTCAGATGCCTCTTAACAAGAAAATGGCTTGAAATACATGAATATAATAAAAAATTAAAGTTATGGACAGTGATTTTTCTAGTACTGTTCATGGATTTCCCATTATTAGTAAAGACGCATTTGTGTCTTAGTTTTGAGGATTCCTGTACCCGATAGATGGCGTTGGTTAAATGCCAAAAATCGACTGTTGCATCTTCCTTTGAAATCTTTTAATATTTGTGCTCGAAAGAATAGTATTTAGATATGAAGAAGCAGACATGATATATGTTTGAATACCGGTTTCCCTTCACCTTGTACCAGCTCTTCCAACTCTGCTAGTACTGATACTGGTAATTCACCAATTAATAGCATCGCTGCCCACTACTGGTCCAACTCTTCTACCTCAGTCTCCTCCCCCAAACTTCTGATCTGGGCCAACATTCAGCTATTGATCTCGAACTGTAGGATTTATCACCTATTTCCAACGTGAGTGCCTTGTCCTGTGTGAGGATTTCACTGTAGTTCACTCCATTGGAGCGATTTCAGTCATGTTCAGAAAAGTGAATATTTGATTCACATACAACTGAAAAGTTACATGTAATATTCACATGCTTGCACAAAAAGTGAATGTTGCTGACTTGCATCTTCACTAGAAATGAACGTTGTTGCAAGAAATTAACACCCTAATACTTAAAAAATGAATACTTGTGGTTAAACTATTGTTACATGTATTCTTCTTGCTGCCTTTCAAGCTGGCACAGGTCGCCCTCTGTCGGGGTGTTTTGAGGTGAACTGATGAAAGACTTAGCGCTCTATGTGTTAGGTTCAGAAGTTGGTTGAAGTTTGAGTAACCATAGTTAAGTGTAGCCGATACGATTCTGGGTGCCCTCTCCTTCAGAAATGAGGAGTAATTAGTACTTACTTACTGGGGTAATGCTGTTCTCTTTATGACAGTATTATTTCAGATTTTAAATTTCCAAGCGCTATAAATTTTCAATCATTTCTGTGGTTCTTTACTGAAGTTTTCTATATGCAAAGTATTTTGTGATATTCATCCATCCGTATATAATAATGTACGCCATGGACCGTGATTTACTATACCTTAATATTTTATGATTTTCCTGTATTACTCCTTCCGCTATAGAGTGACTTTTATCAGTTACTCCTTAAGTTCACTTATTTTACACACTCTGCTAGTACTGATATGCTACACTCTGCTAGTACTGATATGCTCACTTATTTTACACACTCTGCTAGTACTGATATGAGATGAGATATGAGATGGCGCGTGGTAATAGTCGTTTTTTCTATCTTACAGTATTTGCTGTTTGTAAGCGATTTTTACAGCCATCCCACTGCATTTTTATACTTTTTTCCTCACTCGACGCAGTATGTTTTACAGATATTGTGCTGTCTGATCCATATATTAGTAGATATTTACTGATCTATTCCCATGTACTTTGTTGATTTTACCGTTATTTCTGTCATCCATTCCAGCATATGTTGAAGGTATTCTATCAACTCCAGTACACTATGTTTGATTTTGCAGTTATTGTGTCTTCCAAAGAATTGTGAAAATATTCACCTATCCACTGAAATGTGTGCGCATTTACAGGTATTCCAAGATTCATTTCATTGTAATTTAGTATCTTACAACTAATTCTACCAACCACTACAATGTGTGCGAATTTACAGATATTCCAACACCCTTTACATTTTACTAATTCTCATTCAATTTACCAACCATTTCGTTGTTTTTCTAATTTTCGTTTATGCATATAATTTGATTAAACGACCTTGTCACATGGTGATTCTGTATCGTGGGTAAAGTACTGAATAGTGTCCATTACAGGCTATTGTTAGATTTTTAACGTAAAGAATTAGCAGATATATGGAAAAAATAATAATCTGACTCAGGTGATGATGGCGATTTTATCTTTTTCTGCAAATGATGCTATGAAAGTAAATATACACATAGGAATCACATACATAGGGAAGATGAATCTGTGATTGTGTTCTTTCAAGCAAGTTACTTTAATTTTCTTGCGAGATGTATGAGGAAATACAAAGAATAGATATTGAGAAACATGCATCAGAAGATTAAGCTATATAATGAGTTTATCTCTAAGATTGTATGACAGTGAAGCAAACTTGCAATCAGTTTTTCATTCTAAATGTCTGTTTGCATATCACTGAAATTCCTCCCCGTATGCTTCGCAAAAAGCTACATTGTAGGTTATCAACACTAGATTAATATTTGTCATCTTCAGGCATGCTTGCCAGGCTAGTCCAGGAGCTGTGTAAACATGACAGGGATCAATTTCATAGTATGTAACACATACTTTTCTCAAACACATCAGCTAAGAGAAGCACATTTGTGTACAAGTCGTGATATTGGCCTAGGTTTTTGATGTCGAATGAGTTTCATTGCATGGATATAGTATTCTTCCCCCTAGCGCTTCTCTGAGGAGTCACTCATAATACGTGTAATCTCAATTTTAAGCTCCCAAATAAGATTCCAGTTATATTTCATAACCTAAAGGACAGCCATCTGCAAGGTATGATCAAAAATAAAAAGATTAATTGCATTCCCAATAATATGGAAAAATACACAGCATTCTCCCTTGGAACTTTGAATTTCATAGATTCTTATCAATTTTTAAGTGCATCACTTGAGAAGCTAATCTATATTTTGAAGTAACATGCTGAATTGTTGCATTTCGTCATGAAACGAGTAATTATATAACTTTCTCATTAGGGTGTCCTCGAAGAAGGTAAAAGCACTGAGTGGTTCTCACAAGGAATTTGACATGCTTCCGGTTATCTGCTTTCCACAGGTCAGCACGTAAGTTGACCCGTGACCTTTACCACCGGTTGCCTGTTGCTGCACGTGCATATCATTTCTTTCAGATCACGAGACAATGATAGTAAGAGCTTTTGTTTGTCCCTTCTTGTACGCTCTATGTGAGAACATCAATTTTTGTGACAAAAGTGCAGAATTCTTTTACTGAGGCCCGATCACAACATATATGTCAGATCATAGTTAGCCGGATTTTAATGCTACGACAAAGCTTTCTCATGTAGCTTGTTCCATAGATATACGGATATAGAATTAGCTCAGGTAAGTTCAGAGGGTGCGATTGAGTGAGACTTATGTATTATTTTTTTATAGTAGATTAGTGTATTTCTTAATGTCCCCTACTCCATTAACTCATGTTGGAACTAAAGTTTTTTACACACTGTAAGCAGAAACGAAAGCGGAAACGTGGAATTCTACTTTTAGTGTGACTTACTTTCTATAGCATTCTGCTGGGTACAGAAACTCTTTACAGAATTTAGCCTATAAAAACAACTGACCTTGTAAAGCATCTAACTAATGCCGTAACGCGAATTTCATCAGCGTCATTACGTTCACCGGCAAACGGTGGAAGAGACGATTTTTAAAAACTGTGAGAGCTTTTGTAGATTTTAAAAAAATGATTACTCCCATAGCTGATTTTTCTTCGGAGGAAGAAATTGTTATCTTACTGAATAGCGTTACTTCCTAGGAAAAAGTTTGCATCATGTACTGAGGATACAGCACTAATAAGTATTAGGAATAAAACCATGTTGCGTAACGGGTATACTTACGGAGAGTAATCAATTGAGACATGGCAGATTAATAAGAGAAATTCAACTCTTGGAGGTTTAGGGGCTCGAAGGGAAATTCTTCCGACGGGGTAAATAAATAGCTGACCTATCATAAAGGGATGTTTCGATAAGAGGATGGAAAACATTGTTTCCATATCCTGTGATGGCCTGAAACGAAAGGAGATTGAAATGAGGTAGACAATATGGGTTTAGTCAGAGGGGCCGTCATCCGTCTCTGGACTTGCAAAAATTTCGAGCCCAAAAACTACGATCAAGAGTGCCAGTGGGTTTTCATGTTTCAAGACATCGACCTGATACGGAAGCAAAGGGGTCGACAGCGCAGGGTGTGATTCAAGATTTATCCGTCAATAAAACCCTTGTGAATCCCCGTTTGGAATAATATTTTTCAATGTCACAGGACTTTTCAGATTGTAAAACCATCCGTCAGTAAACGTGGTCGGGGGGGGGGGTAAGGTTCTGCACGCTTGTTGTGTGTTCTAAAGCGGGTCTTTTATGTCGCCCATACAAGTCACCAGACCATATTTCCCCTCAATATTTTTCATAATTACGAAAAATTTGTTTTAAATCAGATTTTTTCGCCGTTTGCCTTTTATTAATTCTTTTATTTTTACCCAATAGCATTTTTTCATTTTCTGCGGGACAGTCCTTATTCTAGTGTAGGTGGAATTCTCAAAATATGGGACCTGGTAATTTTTTGATGATTGCATCAGCCATTCTGATCGTTGTCACCGAAAGTTTAGTTTTGTAATTATTTAGAAGATTGCATCAGCCATTCTGATCGTTGCCACCCAAAAAGTGTAGTGGACTTGGAAAATTTCAGATGAGAATAGAAACCAAAGGGACTGGAGTTTGTGATCGGCGAGGGGGAGTTTAATAAAGGGGGCAGAACTTTTGATAAGGGGAGGATTAAAAAATACATGTCAACCAGGGGGCAGTTTTGATGGGGTTTTTAATAAAGGGAGGCTTAACTTTTGATAAGGGGGACTCAAAAAATGGAAAATTTTCGATTAAAATAGAATGTTTACTAAAGTATACACTAGATGGCGCCACCAAAAATCTTTTTCAGGTGTTAGGAAATTCAGGGGGGTTTAAAAATTACAGTTGGATCAACCAGGGGGGCTTAAAAAACAGGTGCGTCAACCAGGGGGTTTTAAAAATACAGGTAGTGTTTTTAATGAAGGGGGAAGGAATTTTGATAAGGGAGGTTTTTCAATGGGGAGGAGTCAAGAATTACGACTAAAATTGAAGGGTTTTTCTAAACATAGTACTCATCATACAGACTAGATGGTGCCACGGGTTTTTGCATAAAGGGGAGGAATAAAGGTCTTTAGTCGACGCACTACTTTCTTTGCTGACTCTCTGCTTGAGTCTTCACCTGTCTGTAGCTGCTTCCTGTTGCTGTTCAAGGGTTTCTCCAGCTGCCTTTGGTAAGTGATTTTTCTATTCTACTGTAGTTTTTTTAAAAGTTTTTTTCATGCTCTTGCTTAGATTCTAGGTATGATTCGTACGTCCCCAGGATATAAGCTTAAGAAAGGAGGGTCTGTCAGCTCGCCTGACTCTGTGCCCTCAGACCCTCCTGCTAAGCGTAGTGTCCCTAGGGTGTCGCATTGCACTGTGGCAAAGACTTCCTGTGCTTTGCTTCAGAGGGCCCTGCGGACTTACTCCAGGGTGAGGAGAACATCTGTTGGTTCTCCTGACATGGTGTCTTGCCCCTCACACTCTCTCTCAGTGCCCAGGGGTAAGACTCTCTTGTGGTCTCCCTGTGCTCCTGCTGCTGGCCCCTCAGGCATTTCTTCTGAAGGGCTGGGCCTCTTCACTTCTGTTTCTGTCTGTGGAGAGACCTCTTTCTCCTCCAGCCCTTCCCTGGCTACTTCTTCTCCCATCTACACAGTGTCCACATCCTCTGTTTTGTCTCATGGGGTCCCCGCGATTGATGCTGTTATTGCACCATCAACTGAAAATGACAGTATTATAGCTGTCCCTCCCTAGGCCTTTCCTCCTTCAGGCCCCTCAAGTGTTTCTTCTGAAGGGCCTCTCCTCTACTGTGAGTGGAGAGACCTCTTCCACCAGTAGCTGTGCCCCAGCTACCTCTTCTTCCATCACCTCGGCGTCCATGGCCTCGATTTTGTCTGTTGGGGCCCCTGTGGCTGGTGCTGCTATTGCACTGTCATGCGTAAATGACAGTGTTCTTGCAGTCCCTTCCTCTGCCAGCCCTCCCCCAGCAGATACTCCTGAGGTTGAACAGCCACTCATCGACATTTCCAATTTGATCGATGTCGATCAGAAGCTGCCTGCGGACTCTGATGATGGCTTTGTCGTGGTCAACGATACGAGGAAGAGCACCAAGCCTATTCCTCTTGCTGTGACCTCGGCCTCTTCTCGTCTCATGAGCTCCTACAACCCGAACCCCATCTCCACAGAGATTATGAAGATCCTCAGGGCAAGGATTGTGGACGTTTTTTACTTGGTGACGGGAAGCCTTCTTGTCAAGGTCAGCTCTCCTGACCTTGCCAAGAAGCTTCTGTGCACCACCTCCATTCTGGCTATCCCTGTAACCGTGGATTACCCAGTCTCTTGCTGCCTGCCACAGGGCCTCATAGAAGGTATTGACATCTCCCTTACTGATGAGGCGATACACGATGCCCTCTCGGATCAGAGTGACAGCAGTCCATCGTATGTATATTCGCTCAAAAAAATATCCGAACAATCTGGTTGATTACAGAATTCAGAAAAAATATCTGGCAACGATTTTTTTAGAAATTAATGATCTGGCAACCTCCGTGTATAGTACACGAAGGTTGGCAGATATTTTTTCTGAACTTTGTAATGAACCATAGTGTTCGGATACTTTTTGAGTGACTGTACCGCTATCTTCCCTCGGATTCTGGGGTCAACAAGATTCCCCTTAGAAAGGTAGTCCTTACCTTCAATAAATTCCCCTTACCTGAGAATGTTGTCCTGAGCTTCCACCGGATCCCAGTGAAGCCTCGCACCAAGGCCCCACCTCAGTGTCTGAAGTGCCAACGCTTCAGGCACATTGCAAAGAATTGCAGAGGTATGGTGCGGTGTAAGCGCTGCAGTGGGTCTCACTTCCACAAGCAGTGCATGCACACTGGGCCCTGTATCTGTGCTAACTGTGGTGGACCTCATGCCGCCACCTTTTCTGGATGCCGCGGCAGGAAGCTTGCCTGTGAGATGATGAGGGAAGTCCTTGGTCCTGTGCACTCTTTGCACAGAACCAAGGTCGGAAAGGTCCCTCTTTCAAGCTCCGTGGTGACACCCCCGCTTCCTCCACCACCTAAGAAGTCCGCATGCAGCATGCATCTCTTTGACCCCTCTGTGAGCTTTGCCGCTGCCACGAGGGGTCAAATGACCCCTGCTCTGCCACGGAGGTAGCATCAGCAGAGATGCCGGTGCTTGAAGCACAGGCATCTTCTGCTTCTGCTGCTCCCCTGATCCCTGCTATTACCTTTCTTCTGGTGATGCCCTCTGTCCCTGAGGCCCCTTGTGCTGCAGATACCTCCATGGTGCAGGATTCCACTGCAGCCCCTGCAGTGGACTCCTGTCCCATTTAGGCCAAACAATTGGCCAAGCAGGTAAAGAGGACTAGGAGATCAGGCTGCTCGTTTGCCTGATCTGAAGCTCTCCTCTTCCTTGACGCACCAGGATTTCAGGAAGGACCACAGCGACACGGTTCTTCTGCACACCATTCTCTCTCTACTTGTGGATGTCATCAAGGTCGTAACTTCCACACTACCTGAGGAGTCTCGACCTCGAACTTTGACGATCCTCAATCAGTTGGCGTCCTTCATTTCGCACTTTGTGGACTGCTAGACACACTGTGCCGACTAGATTTTTTCTCCAAGTTTCGTTGTTACATCCGACAATGGGCATGTCCAATGGAGCGACTAACATCTCTTCCATTCTGCACTGGAACTGCAGAGGCTTCAGGAGCAAGGCTGCTGACGTCTGGAACTACATCAACATCATGCCAGTTTCCATCCTTGATCTCTGTGAGGCCAACCTCCCTAATCACTATGTCTTCAATCCCTATATTGTGCACACCAGCAAGAGTCATCCGTTCTCCCACAATGCAGCGATTCTTGTGCACAAGAACGTCACACATCATGCTATTGATCTCACTTTCAGTGATGCGAACAGTGATTTCGTGGCATGCCGCTTCCAGCTGAACAGCCCTGATATCACCCTGATATCCTGTTACATCCGGCCTTGCACTGCCTTTCCTGCAGCCACCTTACAGGATATTTTTTCGCAGTGCCCTCAGCCCTGGATTCTCTGTGGAGACCTTAATGCCCACAGCCCTTCCTGGGGTGGAGACAACAGTGATAAGCACGGGGTGGATATTGAGAATCATCTTGCAGCACAATCTCTTTATCACCAACGATGGCTCGCCCACGTTCTACAAACCTCTGTGTACCTACAGCTCCATTGATCTGACCCTCTGTTCTTCCAGCATTTGTCAATGCCTCAGCTGGTCAGTTGACCCTGACACCTGGGGCAGTGACCACTTCCTGCTGCACATCTCCTTGCTTCCCAAGGGACGTGCAGCCCCAAGGAGAACGTTGAAGCTTACCGACTGGCAGTTCTTTCAGCAGATCTCGTCTGAAGAACTCAAGCAATGGATCAAGCAAGATCTGTAGCTTCAATGGCCTCAGCAATCAATGGCTGAAGGCCATTGATTGCTGAGGCCTTTGAAGCTACAGATCTCAGTGCAGTGTCAGAGGTTCTCACTGCTGCATCTGAAGCCTGCACTGTTTCGATCTCGACACCCGGGCATCTTCCCCCTCCGGATATCCACTATAAGCAGTTTTGCACCATTCGCCACCGAGCCAAAAGGCGCTCCTGCCGCTCTGGTAGATTTCCTGACATTCTTCATGCTCCAAGGCTACATGCTGCGATAATAAGGTACCTTAACTGGCGTGAAAGGTTCAGGTGGAGATCCTCCTGCTCCAGCATTAATGTCTTCACCCCTTCTGGGAAGGTCTGGAAGTTCATCAGGAACCAGAGAGGGAAGCCACAGCCTGCCCTCCCCTTCCATAACCTTGCCCTGGCCCGTGGGGAGGACTTAGCAGCCACTGCTAATACCTTTTTGCGGCACCTCACCTCTTCCCTTCCTGCTCCACCAGTGAATATTCAGGATACAGCTCAGCAACCCTGCTCTGGTTCTGAGCCTTGCTATAATGATCCTTTCACCTTGCAGGAACTCACCTCTGCTATTGCGTATTCGAAGCGCTAGTTGGCCCCAGGCCCTGATGGCGTCAGCTAAACTCAGTTACCTAACCTGTCACCTGAGGCTCTGCTTGTGCTTCTCAAAGCCTTCAATCACTCCTGGAGCACCTGCACAGTACCTGAGTCATGGAAGGCAACACACATCGTGCCTATCTTGAAGCAGGGAAAACCCACCATGGAGCTGTCCTCTTACAGGCCCATTGCTCTATGATCTTGCTGCTGCAAGATCCTAGAGAGACTGGTCCTTGGACGCCTGGAATGGTACCTAGAGTCCAATGACCTGCTCCCTGATAGCCTCTTCGGGTTTCCACAAAGGGAGATGCAAGTCGGATAATCTCATCGACTTCAACTCGGCACCTGATCAGGTGCGGTCCCCGGGAGAGACTACTGTTGCTGTCTTCTTCGACATCCAGAAGGCATTCGATTCCCTGTCCCACTCGGATATTCTATGCAGGCTCCATGATTTTGGCCTCAGAGGCAATATCAACCAGTGGATAGCAGCTTACCTCTCCAACAGGACTGTTCGCGTGAAGCTGGGCAACACGCTCAGCGTCTCCCACACCATCAATCATGGAATACCTCAAGGGGGTGTCCTCAGCCTGATGTTGTTGAACATCTAGCTGTCAGGCCTACCCTCTCGACTCGAGGAGAGAGTGGGTATTTCCATTTAAGCAGATGATATCTGCATCTGGTTCCCTAGCCAGGACCCCTACCATGCTCAGCTCGTGATGAAAAGAGCTGTGGACACGGTCGACAAGTTCTTCGACAACCTAAGCCTCACTCTTTCCACTGATAAGACTGTGGCTATGGTTTTCACGAGGAGACGACTTCCACCCACCTTCCCTGACCTCTTGCTTGGGCCAGATCACATCAAGGCCGTCCATCAGCATAAGTTCCTTGGTGTGGTCCTGGACAACAGGCTGACCTGGGGGCCTCACATACAGCATCTTAAGACAGCTGCCACTGCACAGAGAAATATACTGTCTTTTCTTGCTGGTACCCACTGGAGAAGTTCCTGCAAGACCCTCCTGTTCTTGTACCGGCACTTGATCCTCTCCCGCGTCAACTACAGTGGTCACCTTCTGTGCAATGCCTCTGATACACTGCTCAACAATTTGGCAACTGTCCACACTATATCTCTGTGCCTCTGCCCTAACACAATAATGCGTCTGTCATTGCAGAGGTTGATGACATGCCTTTCCACCTGCACTGGAAGAGAGATATACTGTGTCATCTCTCGAGGCTCCATTCCCTGTACACTAACCATGAGCTTCTCAGGAGGTTGCATGACAGGTCTCACTCTGCCATCGCCCTGTCAGCCAAGGACTTCTATGACCGAGTCCTTCCTGCCAGCTCCAGATGCACGAACTGGCAGGGACTGATGCTGGGTGCTGGCAATACTCTCTTCCCCGACCTTCCACCCTGGAGGAACAGTGATCTAATGACCAATGTCACTATCCCTTCTCTTGGTTGGAAGAGCGGCTCTGATCCATTGCCCATCAGACTTCTCTCCACCTCCAATGTCAATGCACGATATGAGAGATGTACTGAGGTCTACACTGATGGATCTGTGAACTGGGAGAGGCAACGTGCTGCCTCTGCCATTGTCATCCCCAATACTGGCATTGCCAGAGGTTTTAGTCTCCCGCATCTAACCTCCTCCACCTGTGCAGAGCTTCATGCTATTCTTGAAGCTGTGCTTTTCATCCTCAGCCTCGGGAGTGGCAACTTTGTCATCCTCTGTGACAGCAAGTCAGCCTTGGAAGCTCTCCAGAAGCGGGACAGCAAAAGCTGCAACCCCTTCCTCATCCAGAAGATCACAGAGACTTGCTCGATGGTCACTTCTGCTGAAATCACAGTTCATTTCCAGTGGATCCTTCCCATGTAGGGATACCTGGAAATGAGCTCGCTGATCACACCATGAAGAAGGCACTGGAGAGTCAGAGGTGTGTAACTAATTACCCTCTCTCTCTCTCAGTGACTGCAAGAGTTCTGTCTCACAACTGGTGAGCCAGTTCCGTCTTGCTCAGTGGCAGAAGGACAGCAGGTGTTCCTCATTCAGGTACCTGGTTGAACCTTCTCTCACTGCTCCTAACCTCGGTAATCTCCTCAGATCTGAGGAGACCCTCCTTCATCATATCCGAGATAGTGTCATCTACAGCCACTCTAAGCTGTACACTCTTGGCAGAGTTTATAGTCCAGACTGTGCCACTTGCGGCACTCCTGAGATTATATCACACATTCTGCTCAACTGCTCCCGCTACAATCCCAAAAGAGATACTTTATTCCGGGAGCTTAATGCTATAGGAACCACTGACTACTCCATCACCTCCCTCCTCGGCAACAACCACAGTGCGAAGCTGCAACATGCACACTTCTGTATTGTCATTGACTTCTTTCAGAACACTGGCCTCCTCTGCAAGGTGTAATATTCAGTACTTTAACATTGTCCTGAAAAGGGCCTTCTTTCCTACATTGTGCTTGAAGAGTGTAGTTTTAATATACACTGCACGACATTGAAATTGCCACACCCAGAAGACGTGAGGGGATAGGGCTGAAATGTAGCACACACATGGCAATGCATATTGGCATACCATGATTTAATTTGAGCCACTTACAACGGTTAGAAGATGAGATAATGCAGCACGATATGACTGCTTCATTAGATGGTTGCACCACTGTGAACGGCAATACAGGCAGCAATACGGCGTGGCATGGAGTCACACAGTCGATGGATATGGTCCTGAGGAATTTCACACCAAGTAGCGTTGACTTGCTCCAAAAATTCATCGAGATTTCACGATGGCCAGTGAGAGAATTGCACACATCGTCCAACATAGTACCACAGATTTTTTTATTGGGGATAAATCTGGAGATCGTGATGGCACGGTAATACTTAAACATGTTGCAAACATTATCTGGAGACCCTAGCAGTTTATACACAGGCATTTCCATGCTGGAAAATGAACTGCTGCCTCCAAGGAACAGTAACGGGCTGCAGAACCGTGCTAACATGTCATGCAGCTGTGTTCCCGTGATGCAGACAAGAGGAGACTGCTGTCATATCCAATAACACCCCATACCATTATGCCTGGCTGATGAGCGGTGTGTTGGTCGCGAACAAAAGCTGCATCCGTCCTCTTGTCAGGTTGTCGCCATATATTAACCTGTCGATCGTCAATGCCCAGACAAAAATGGGATTCATCACTAAACATAACAGTGTTCCATGACTTCGGCACCAAGCCAGACTAGCGCTGCGATGGTTTGCAGTCAATGACAGTTGATGTAATGGTTGCCGAGCACAGGTGTGCCTCTTGCAAACTTCGTTTACCATTCAGATTATTATGGGGACTTTCATGGCTGCTGACACAGCCCATCAAATATAGTCTGCAGTGCTCTGTGGTGACAAACGAGCATGTCGAACAATGTGCCTATCAAGCCTTGCTGACGTCTGTTGGACGACAGATTCCCTCTGCAATGCATGCTGGAACCTTCACTTCGCCACTGTTGCCAACTGTGTCCAACAGGTTATGTATCCTGATGAACATGGGCAGCATGTGAAGCTGGAGGACATGTAATCCTCCAGCTTCACATAGGCTTATAATTCTTGCTCTCTCAAAAGCATCCAAGGCATTAAACTTGCCGACAGTGTGTACCAGGCTTTTTCGGCCTTCGCTGTTCCAGCTACATAAACACAATGCCATCCCTGTTCCTTCTTGCACCTTTTATCTCTTGAGCCACACGTCATTGGCTTGGGTTATCATCATTTGCATATCTGAACTGCACACACCCATCCTTCTATTTGCATGTTTGTACGACCTCCTTCTGGGTGGGGCACTTTCAATATCGAGCAGTTGGGTTGGGTTGTTTTACCTCTGAGCGACGTTTTTTTTGCACACAATGGGCTAAATGGCCAGGTCACAAGGATCCCGAAGGCTCAGAGAAGGTTGACTTCAGGTAGGGGACCCACTGGAACAGCTGTTGGGAAACAGGTGGTAGCCTCCTGTCAAGGTCATCCTGCATATTCTTTAATGTGCACAGACCATGGCTTAATATCACATCCGACGGAAGGCGGCCTTTCCAAGAACATGGATGTCCCTTACTGACCGAGGAGAGAGTTTCACAGAGATAAATCTTAACCCTGGCCCAGGTTGGACTCGGAACTGAAAATTTCGAGCTCCCCGCCCCGTGTTCATGAAAACCCTACTATGATGAGTACATTGATGGAGACGATAGATGATTTGTAAAAGATTTCCACCTGTCTCCTAACGGTTATCCAGGGTCCCCTTCTGTTTCTCAACTCTGAATCATGGGGTTCTTGTGACCTGATCTTTATCCCATTTTGTATGTAAAAGCGTCACTCAGAGGTAAGCGTTTCAAAACTGGCCTAGCTATGATGGGCATACTTGCTTCTCAAATGGCAACAAAATTCCGCATCTTCCATACATGTCTGTTTATAGAATTCAATATTTGAAGGAGAAATAATAGAGATAAAATTATGATGCCTTTACTCAAGCGCACAATATCAATTAAATGAAAAATAACAAGAATGAAATTTAAGAATTACACATATTTCTTTTATATGCAATCAGAGGCCTAGCCAAAATTATCGAAAATATTTCTAATTATTATAATATTAACCAAAATTTTGGTTAACATTTTTATTGATGCATAGTAATGAAAAAATAAGTAAAACACCCCCTCAAGAAGATGCTGGCCACGTAAATCATACAGGAACCTGTCAGTATAATATCCTTGTCTGTTATGCAGTGAACCCAGGTTCCGAGATCAGTAGCCAAGCAAGCTAACCATTAGGCCACCGGGACGCTGATGAATAAATGATTGCTTAAAAATAAATTTCCTCATGAGGGGGAGATTGCACCCTCAGCAATAGTAATCACCTAATAATAACAAAGGAGAGAAGATCCCCCTCTCCTTTGTTACTTTTAGATAACTCATATTTATGTATGCAGGTACTGGACTGAAAAACGGAAATAGTTCCATGTTATTTCAATAGATCAATAACTTCTTCACTATGATTTTTAGTGAAAAATATGTCTAAAGTTAAATTAAAGACCTCAATCAAATCTACCTAAATCCATATTTTAAACATTTTTTTCACATTCAAAAAGAACACTTGAATATTTAACAGGTTACAAAAAAATTACCTCAAATTTTAACTACCACATTAAAAGAGTTAAGGAGATCAATAACGAGTGCAATGCACCCTATGCTCTACTAGATTTAACTATGATCTCTGATCTCTTAACCAGTTTTAATTAAATTTTGGGGTCAATTTTTTTGTAGTTTGTTAAATATATTCCAGCGTTTACAACTTTTTGAATACTGAACAAATAATGTTTAATATCAAGAATTAGACCGATTTTATTGAGTTCCTTATCTTTAGACATATTCACAGTCGTATCAGAATAATATGATCACCCCTGGAATCAAAGTGTACCCGCCCAGGCGTGTCACAGAGTGCACATGACAGGGTCGACCACACAGAGATATAAGCAGCCGGCCAAGATAGTTGAGCCATAGTGAGTAACATGAGCACAATGAGCAGAGGTATTGATTTGAATGATGTTTAAAAAGGAATGATCATCAACTACTGCGCCAAGGGTGGTAGCATCTTGTAAACAGCAGACTTCGTGGGCTGTTCGAGAGGTGCTGTAGTAAGGGTGTACCAAGAATGGACCGCTAGCATACCGAGTACCTCCAGATGTTATAACTGTGGAGCCCAAAGGACATCGACCCCAGAGGAGAACGTCACCTCTGTCGAATGGTAAAAGGCAATCAACATGTAACAAACAGTGCAGCAGTTCACCACTCAAATGAACGCTGGAGCACACAGGTACAGTAGAGTGAACCCTGTTATGCATGGGTCTCCGGAATCGACACTGGGTATAGGCGCCCATGTTAACCAAGGTCCATCGGCAACGAGGCCTGCAGTTCACATGGGACTACAGCCATTGGACAGTGGAAGAGTGGAAATAGGTTGCCTTCTCCGACGAATCGAGGTTTCTACTTCACAGAAGTGATGGGCAGTGGCAGATACGGCGTCAAACACTTGAGAACCAACACCCGGACAAGCTTGTTAGTCAAATACAGGCTGGGAATGGTAGCGTGCATGTCTGGAGGATGGCTCCCTGAACGTCAATGACTACCTGTCCATCCCAGCTGACCACATGCATCCCTTCATGTTGGACGTTTACCCTGGTGATGATGGTGTCTACCAACAGGACAATGCACCCTGCCATGTCGCTAAGGTGGTGTGTGACTGGTTCCAGGAACACAACAGCGATGTCATTCTCGCTTCGCTAGCGAAATCGCCCAACCTCAATCCCATAGAGCACTTGTGGGACCATTTGGATCAACAGGTTCGGTGGGTGGACCCACAACCACGTCACCTCCAGAACTTCCGTGATCTGCTGGAGTCTGAATGGTCACGTGTGCCTCAGGAAACCTTCTAGGGACTCATTGCGTCCATGCCACGCCGTCTACGCCAGGCCAAAGGTGAGGTCACTTTAGTGAAGGTGATTTTGTTATTTTTTTTTGTAACATAAATTTGTATTTTCGTTCAAACTTCCCAGTAAATGAAACTATATTAAAATACTAGCTGAAAGGCACCCTGTTCTGCCCGGATGTCACTTTTAGTCTGTATATTCTTATTTTCATTGCACTAAAGGTAATTTTTTTAAGTACAGGTGCACCCCTACTTGCGAACGTCTACTTGCCTGGTCGCTTTCAGACTTATGAACAATTTGAACGTACGTCTAAAATTTAAATTTCGCGCGGATTCGTGGAGTTGAAGTCGATAGCGTGGTCTAATTTTCCTTTTTTATTTACAATTCGTATTTTATTATTAATGTACAAACATATACATTAACAGTATAAGTTGCTTTATTTATAAATCGACTTTATGTTACAATACACCACAGCAGATTTTTACCGCATTTGAAACACCTGCTAGTAAGCAATAGAGAGCGGGTAAACGAGTGTAATGGATTCTAGTAAGTACATTGAAGGATCAAACACTAACAATAAGTGTTATTCTATGTACAAATGTACTTTTTAAGTTAGTTTTCGACTTACGACAAAATCTCGGGAACTTAACCTGTTCGTAAGTAGGGGATAACCTGTACTACTCCCCCCCCCCTTTTCCGATACATTAGCGCAGATTTTCAATACAAAGAAAATTTTCCGATGATGCCTAGGTCGCTGTTGACGTCAGCGAAGTCTCTCATAGCCCGTGGCTTAGTTTTTACCTAAGATATCGATATTTCCCTTACACAGATTTTGTTGCCCTATGGCTCCCGTGATACTTGATCGCATGGTCCAAATTTCCTGCCCAGCCTCCCCCGCGTGCCGCGGTAATTGATTTAAAATTCAGGTTCCCACTTGTCCCGTGGTTTCGTTTCACACAACTGTCACAGTTCGGGCCTACTAAATGTCACACTAAATGTTGCAGTTTCAACACGAAGAATTTTCCTGTTGTTGCAACGGTCATTGCCGACTCAGCGCGAGCTCTTATACTAGTGACTTCATTGTAAACTATCGCGATTTTTATTCCGACAGATTTTGTCATTCTGTAATTTCCGACGTATTTGACCCAAAAGTTCCAAATTTCGTAGACTGATTCCTTAGGCCCCATACATTGAGGTAATATTACTAGAGACAGGACTGGCAACGAACGCCATGAACACGTACAGATGTTAAGCCTAGTCGACAGTGAGGAGAGATTTGGGTGTTTTTAATAAGTCAACAGTAAAATGCCTAATTCATGCTCAGCGTACGGATGCAAAATAAATGCTGTAAAGGAAGTAATTTGACATTTCATAGATTAGTACTTTACGAAAATTACGAGATGTGTTCTTTGTGACAAATTAAAAATTGAAATTGTTAAACTAAGGAAACTAAAATTAAAGGGTTGTCAACTTTTCAATGTACCATTCTGTCTAAGTCGAATGTAGTTCACGAATTTTTTTAATATATGAAACTAATAATATTTGCATATGTAAAGTAAGTGATTTAAAGTCTGAATTAACATGAGATTAAAAGAATGTTTTCGTATATTTTATTACAATAAGAAATATTAAGCATATGGCATTATGAGACGTCTGCTTTGCATTTTTATGAGACGCTTATTATTATTTGCTTAATTTATGAGACGTCTGCTTTGCATTTTTTATTTTGCCAAAGTGTATTATAAGCTTGCAGAATATATAATATGTTACCTAAATAATTTCAACATTTAAAAAAACCCAAATGTTATAAGCTTGCAGAATATATATGTTACCTTATAATATTTGTGCTTTTTTATAGCACGAAATTAAATTCTGCCATTTATTGGGAGATTTGATTTCCTGCCTCAGCTGAATTAAAAAAGTGTTTACACTCTCTGATTATTTCTTTCAATTTTTAATAAAAATTAATATTTTTTAATGAAAGAAAAAAATAAATGTGACTTTTCATGTTTTTTTTAAATGAGGCGCGAATTTGCACTATTAGGGTCTATAAATTTTGAGAGCTTTCGCTTAAGCTGAATGATTTGATCATGTGTTAGATTTTAAAATATCTTACCATTGTTCCTGTTTTAAACGGGCTCAAATTAAAGTCTGCTAAGTTTACAGTCAATTTAGTTCAGCTTTAATCATATATTAAGAACATATCGAATTTTTTTTTTAATTTTCATACAAAAAACCCCACTTTGAAAGAGCAGTTCCCAGCGTCTTCGTTTTTCATCCGATATAAATCAGTAAGTGTGTATTAATTAAATCTATTTTGCTTTAATTACTACACTGGAATAACCTCATTGAAATAAAAAACAAAAAACAGCAAAGTTCTGCCTCATTTAAATCGTTTGTTAAGCATTTTTAAATAGCCTTCATCGTTGTTCGCAGCCAATTCGCAAGGCATCATAGGTATCTTTCCTCACTAAGCAGTCGGCAGACACAGCCGTCTGTGATCATGGCGGTCAATGCTACGGGAATCGGAATCCTGTCTCTAGTATTACTACCTCAATGGTCCCATATTGTGTTAGAAAATCAAGTACCTAGCTGCAATGGGACGCCTTAATAGTGCCTTTGGAAATGTGGGGAATCTGGCAACGGCAGCTGATTCATATGTTATTTTATTCTTTCTTCACAGGGAGAGTTAAAGGCAGCAATAAAATTAATGTTTCCCGTAGGAATAGCAAGGAAAATATATTTGCTTCTACCAAGCCCACATTTTGAGATTTCGACTTGAAATTTCGCACTGTAACCCGGACACAATCAGAAACTTTCTTTGGAAATTCGAAGCGTCTACGTTGATTTACCGATGAGTTATGGCTGCCACAGACACACACATCTTATTATATAGATATGTTAACTTCTTTCATGTGTTTGGACCATTCTCTGAACCTCACCCCCCCCCCCCTCACGACTCTCAAAATAAATTGTTACAAGACCGCAGTATCCCACATTTTTTTCCTAGAAAACACGCTATGTACAATACTAATTTCTAATGATATTTGATTTAAAAAGCATATAACTATTTTCACTCATAGATTTGGAAACACAGTATCGGACCGTCTATTCCGTTCAATAATTCTGAAGCATCGAGTGCCGGAATGGCGTTCCGGTTCGGTGATCTAAAAACATCGAGTACCAGAACAGCAGTCCGGTTTAGTTGTAACACTGCGTCTGATTATTGCTTCCCGTACTCAAAAAGTCACGATTCGTCACTAGTGCCCAGTAATTTTGGCAGTTGAATTATACCTCGAGATTTGCTCCCAATTAGGTCTTATATCAGATTTTTGAATCAAACCCATTATTGGCCTTATATCTTCATCGTCTAGTTAGGCCTTATATCTTCATCGTCTAGTTAGGCCTTTCTAATTTCCATTGGACTCCAGATGTTAGGAGTATCACTGTTTGCTTCTGTCGATGTTATTTGTCTTTGGGCATTATATCTTTATTGCAACTCTGCATTATAGCAATGCTTGCAGATGTCAATACATGGACGTCTGGAAAGGGCATCTGCATTCCTATGTATTTTGCCACTTCGATGCTCGATGGAAAAACTGTACTCTTGCAACTGCTGTATCTACCTATCAATTTGTCCTTCAGGGTTTTTAAAGTTTAGTAGTCGCCTAAGTGAAACATGATCGATACGAATAAGAAATTTCTGACCATAGAGATAACGATGAAAATGTTCTATTGCTTTTACTATTGCTAATAATTCTTTTCATGTGACACAATAATTCCTTTGTCGTTTGGATAAAGTTTTGCTAAAATATGCAATAACTCTTTCTTTTCTGTCTTGTTGCTGTGAAAGTACAGCACCAACTCCTGCGTTGCTTGCGTCAGTATCTATTATGAACTGTTTTCCAGTTTGTGGATATGCTAACACTGGTGCCGTGGAAAGAATGTGCTTCAACTTTTGGAAGGCCACTTCACATTCGGTGGATCACATGAACTGCTGCCCCCCTCTATCAGACGATGTTGGAGAAACCCGTGACAAATCTTTTATAGTATGTGAAGTCCAATAAAACTACGAAGTTGATGAGCATCTTATGGTGGAGGCCAATCTCTTACAGCTTCTATCTAATTAGGATCAGTTTTAATCCCTGATGTAGTGATGACATAAGCAAGGTAATTAATTTCTTGCTGGACAGTTTACACTTTCCAGTTACGCAGCCAAGCTGAAATTGGAACCGACTAAGTTTTTCAAACACTTGACGATTTCTCAAACGTTTCTCAAAAGACTTTCCAAGAACGATGATGCCGTCTAAGTAAACCAGGCAGACCTCCCAAGACAAACGTTTCAACACCGATTCCATTAGCTGTTCATACTTTGCAAAGTCCAAATGGCATCACTTTAAACTGCCAAAGTCCATTTTCTGTAGCGAAAGCAGTTTTCTCAGTCTTCAGGATGTACACCAACTTGTCAATAGTCACTTTTCAAATCTAATATCGAGAACCATTCTGATCCAGATAGAGTGTCCAGTGTATCATTAATCCTGGGTAAGGAAAGCAAACTTTCTTTGTTATATCATTCAATCTGCGGTAATCCACAAAACTCAGGTAGATCTATCCTTTGTCTGACAAGAACTGCTGGTGATGTTCAGGAACTTGATGATGGTTCTATAATACCTTGAGCTTCCATGTCCCTTATGAGTTGTTCTGTCTCATCCACTTTTGCTACTGGAAGCCTTGCTGGTAGATGGATTGGAGGAGATTCACCAGTGTTGATCTTATGTTCTGTCAGATTAGTACGGCCATAAACATTTGATGTAGCAGAAAAAATGTCTAAAAATTCTTTAAGTAGTCGGCCTTAGCAGCTTGGTCTTCAGTTAAAATCTTCCTTCTTTCTCTCCACAAGTCAGTAAGATGAGAAGGGATGTCTGTATGGTGTTGGTTTGAGTCACTAACTTTATTGTTTACATTTGTTACTCATGTTACAGGTTCCCATCCCACACAACCACAATGTCCAAAAGATATCTATAATGACCCATGGATATCCATGGGTTATCTTAGATATCTTATGGAGATTGTGGTTGTAATATTGCTACTTCACCTTTTCCAATATTCAATTGAATTTGTTACAACTCTTCACTCTGATAGGAATCTGTTCTTTATTTACTTTGACTAAAGTCCATGTAACCAGGATACCATGAGCTTACCAGGGGCATCAATGACCGCCAATCGGAAGACCCCAAAAGTTTCTGCCCGATGTCCAAGGACAATAATTTCATTTTATGCTGGGATTTCTGTCTTCCATCGCTAATACTGTGGTCACACTTGATAAAGAATCAGATATTTGGTTAAACAGAGGGATCTCTTCTGTCTTATAGATGACTGTCACTGGGTCTAATACTGAATCCATGTTTTTTTGGGAAATCAAGACCTAATATGCATTCACTGTAGATGTCAGCGATGTAAACAGGATGGCATACCAGACAGCTACCAACTCTGATTTTGAGTTCCATCCCTCCATGGACTTTAACACAATCTCCAGTGGCTATTTGTACAGTTAGACTGTCTAGCATTCCACTTTGGGTGAGGTATTATCTTCTTTATTATGTCTGAGTAAAGTTACATTTGCACCAGTGTCTACTATCATATGGCAAGCACTCCATTCATGGTTCCATTAGCTACCAACACGTTGTCTCCACTTTGCAGTGCTGAAACGAGGGAGATTTCTTCTGGGACCAATCAATAAATAGCCAGCCTTTGCCTTTCATATTGCTTACACTGGTTTTGTTATCTGTTAGATGTGCTTGAACTTTGCACCCACCACTTTTTGAGTTGGCTTGAATATGTCCGACTTACCACAATTCCAACACAAGGTCTGTGGAAATTTTTGAAAAGGAACCATTTATCTCTTTCAAAACGGATAATATGACTTTGGTTAGTTCTTGCAAAGCTTCACCATTCTTCAGCATGCGACGTTTAAATTGAGTCACATAATACTGCTTTAAATATGTAATCACCGAACGATTATATATTTAATCATCGAACCTGATTTCTAATGCAGTTACCAAACTTTGATAATCCAGTCGTTTTTCTACTGGAACAGACTGCAAAACTGAAACTGCAAGAAAACTGGCCTTCTGAAATCCATTCCACTCATTAGCTCTAACGATGACTTCAAATTGCGTTTTAAATACAGTCCAAGATGATTGCCCATCATACGTGGAAGGTTTAGTTGTATTTCTAGCGATATATGTAAAAATATTATTGTCACTAAAAATACTATTATCACAAAAAGAACATTTCGTTTCTTAAAATCTGAAACTGACGTTAGCAATCAGTTTTAACACTTTCAATTTGATGCCTATAATCTATCTTAACACTATCAGGTTTTGTGTTAAAATTACAAGTGATTTCATTTACATTACACCTTACATCTTCAATTTCAACCTTTAGATTATCACATTATCTGTCGAGTTCGGTTTCAATGCCCTTACACTGATTTTTATATTCAGATCATTAATCTTATTAATTTGAGAAGCCACTTATGATTCAATATTAATAATTAATTTGAGAAGCCACTTAGATCTCAATTCGTTACTTTGTATAGTCATTTCGGCTTTCAAATCATCATTTTGACTGGTTATTTCAGCTCTCAATTCATTATTTTCTGTCGCCAGATCACCAATTTTGCTGTTTGTCATTTATCAGTTTTACTAATTCATCCATACTTCTAGTGAAAGGCATTCAATAAATTATCCCGCTTCTGACGCCAAATGATATGAAATGGATGAAAACTGAGCGTGAATTCAAAAATATAGTATACAACAAATAAAATTCTAAATAATGTATTATTTAGAATAACTAAAGTCAACCAACACAAATGTATATCAGTATAAAAATAAATCTTCAGAAGAACTTAGCATCTTATTACTATTTACACTCAAAAATAAAATAAGGCTTATATCAGTCGATGAGCAGAACAATCGTTTGTACACAAATCTGCAATCTATGGAGAATAACCTTACCAATTCTTGTAAACAAAACTAAATGTAACTATACACCAATTGATGAACTCTTTCTACAGAAAAGTTGAAATCAGCTGTGTTTGTTCGACTAACATAAAATCTCGTCAGCCATATTTTTAAGTATCCTAAACATCCTTATTTTTCTTGTCACTCCACTTGTAGGATCAACACTAATAACTTATTTAATCTCCCGCACACACACCACATAAAACATTTCTTCTTTAGATTATCTTATCGTATACAAACTGAGACTACTTTTTCTTTCACACTCCAACTCCTATAACTTTATTTTTCAGTTAGGTTCTTTGTTCGAAATTATTGGTAACGTAATTCTCACGCTGTAGTTCACGCGAGCGTCAAGATGATACATTACAGCACGGTTCACTGTAGCACGTTTATCTGTCGTAACAGTACGATTAACTATTACACATAACCACACACTTGGATTATCCTTGCATAAGAAAAGCTTATGATAGCGGGTAACGAATCTTTTCCTGCAAAATGTCACATGTAATGTTGAAAATCTCTTGCGTACGACGCAGGTCACTCGAATTTCGAAGAATAAAAAAATATTCGTTGGCGTGCGAAATATAGGCAATCAGGGTGAAGATACTGGTTTTAATTATGAAACATTGAATATCACTTTGATCACTCTTCCAAACTATTTAATGAATAGAAATATCCCAAGCGAGTCGAAAGAAATTACTTAAGGTGTATTCCTACAGACTTTATAACTCGAGGGTAGGACGAATTAAAACAAATGTTGAATTCATATATCAGAAATATTTTATTATAAATTTTCAAGTACTAAAACAAGTGGAAATGGCAACATTTAACAGAAGTTGCTTATATGATTCCAAATATTTGAGATATCAAAAATATAACTGAAAATCTAATTCGCAATTTCTTCAAAATTTAGATATTCAATGCCAAAAAAATTCATTCACTTTCTTCTGAACTTTTCCATTCATCACTTCGCTTTCCCTGCATCATTCGGCTGAAATGAAATGTTAGAAACCGATTTATTTTTCATTTTTGAATATGGCAGAGTACACAAATAAAACTTTTTCAAAATAAAATTTCAGAAATACATTACTTTTCATTTTATGTCTCACAAAAAATTTCTGTAAATGAAATTCCAGAAACACACTTTATTTTTAATATGGTACACAAATAAAACTTCCTAAAACGAAATTTTAGACCTTCTTTAAGAATTTTTTTTCAAATGAAATTTTAGAATGGTCATACCCATACACCACATTCTCCAGAAATTATCCGTAAGATATCTATGATGACCAGCGGATACTAGTCATCTTCTGCATATTGTAATGATATCTTCTGCTGTCTGTATATGATAGATAGCAGAACCAACATTAATAACTTGTTTAATCAGTAACATATCAGTTTATTTAATCAGGAGTCACTGAAAGAAGAGCTATGCACCAATCACCCGTGATGATGCATTCAACTGGCCAGGCTCAGCACCTAATGTCCGACCCTGCCTTTGCGTGGTGCAGGCCGTTAGTACCTTTCAAAAGAGATAATCTCTTCTGGAAGTGAACGGAAGCGGAGGGCGGGCCAGATTAGTGTGGCCTACTGATCTGTACAACTATAAAAAATAAATAAATACCCCCTCCTACTTTTTTTTTTCTACCCTGTTGAGGAGTGGTCAACCACATAGCATCCTGACCTTACAAACCTGCTGGACTGGATTAAAGCTCCGAGTTAGTTATGATCCTGAATTTGTTGCACTGGTGGGCTTCTGTGGAGGGAGAATCTTCTGCTATGTTTTCTGTTTGTTTGTGGGTTGACAGCCCCAAGTGAACAGATTCACAGGATATGTTTATCAGCTGGTGGATAATTCTGAGCAGAGGTCATGGCAGGCATCTGAACTCTTGCTTCTACTGGCATCGGCAAATTCTACATTGGAGGAAGTCTTCCAGTATAGATGGCTTCAACCTTTAGTGGTGGGGGAACGGGTCTTTGTCGCATGCCTGTGTTTAGGGAGCTGTTTAATATTGTCTGCTGCATTCCCTCTTTTAATAAAAGTAGTTTCTTTAAACATCCCACTAACCATTTTTTCTCTATACGTAGTTGGAATATGAGGACTCTGCACAGAGCTTATTCTCCTGATATCCTCACACAAGAATTCCACCATTATAATTTAGATATTCTCGGCTTGAAAGAGAACAGATGGACAGATAAAGGTCAGATTCTTAAAAATAATCATTAATTTCTCTTTTCAGGGAGGGACGACAATAAGCATCACCAAGGTGTGGGTCTGCTTCTCAACAGACACGCTAGTGATGCTCTTCTAGCATATGGAGTGCATCAATGAAAGGTTTCTTGCAGCAAAATTTCAGACCAGCGTTAAAGACTTGAATGTTATCTGCTGTTATGCCCCCAGAGAGGATGCCGATCAGGATGAGAAGGATAGGTTTTATGGACAACTTCAAGATATTTTGAATTCTGCCAAGAAAGGAGATATTACCCTTGTTCTAGGTGACTTCAATGCCAAAGTTGGTACTGACTGACCTTTGGGGAGGAGTGATAAGCCCTTTTGGTATTGGTCGCTGCAATGGGCGTCTCCTACAGGTAAGTAACTCAATGGTTTCAGAATAACTAACACTTATTACAAACACCACGACATACATAAATACACGTGGGTTTCACCTAATGGTCTGCATAAGATTATGATGAATTATATATTAACAGCAAATGGGCTAGTTCTGTTAGGAATACCAGATCATATAGGAGAGCTGAATTGGATCTGACCATTAACTTGTCAAAAGTGTCTTGCAACTTAAAACTTGAGAAGTGTTGTGCTAAAGTAAAAAAAATTACCTTTAATTCTTAAGCTCTGTAAGACCCAGTTATAGCTAAAGCTTACCATGATAGGTTACTTAGTCATTATGACAGTCATGGTTTGCTTACTACTGAAGTTGAGGAAGAATGGGACCATTTTAAACAGGCTTTTTTGGAAACTAATAGTACTCTTTTAGGAAAAAAGGAGCAGAGAAAGCAGAATTATTTGAGTGATAAGGCACTTGAGCTTATTTCAGAAAGAAGGAACTGCAGGAATGTCCTTAATCAGTACCCTACTAGTCCTAATAGAAAGGATTACAGAGAGCTTAATAAACGTGTATAGGATCAGTTAGCTACTGATAAGAATCTTTGGCTTGATGATTTGGCTGACAAAGCTGAGGAAGCAGTTAGGCAGCACAACAGCAAAGAGCTGTACCAGATAGTTAATGTTTTATGTGGTAGAAAACGAACAGGCATACAAGGATTGCAGGATAAACAAGGTAAGGTTATAGATGGTGAGGATTCTGTCATGGCTAGGTGGGCTGAGCATTTCAGTGATGTTTTAAACAATGTGGTTAGTTCTACTCCCATTGTTTGTAATGATGATAGATGCATTGTCAGCTTTAATGTTGGCCCTATAACACAATCTGAAGTTATTTTCGCTATATCTAAACTTCAACTTCATAAATCCCCAGGGGTAGATGAAATTACTACAGAAATGCTCAGAGCTGGGAATGTTTCGGTTACCACTTGGATGACTGAAATTTTGAATAACTTTTATGATAAAGGCATGGTTCCTAAAGATTTTACCAGAGCTATTATTATCCCTATGTTCAAAAAAGGTGATCGCAGTTCTTGTGATAACTATAGGGGTATCAGCCTACTCTCTGTTCCAGGTAAAGTTCTTTCCATGATTGTCCTTAATGGAATTAAGAATCTGGTTGACAGTCAATTGCGTAATGAGCAATTTGGATTCAGAAGTGATAGGGGATGATGTGTAGATCAGATTTTTCACTCAGGCAGATTCTTTAGAAATGTTTAGAGTTTCAGAAATCTTTCGTTGCCAGATTTGTTGATTTCAGAAAGGCTTTCGACTCTGT
The DNA here is from genome assembly GCA_038380435.1 of Ryuthela nishihirai. Lineage (NCBI taxonomy): Eukaryota > Metazoa > Arthropoda > Arachnida > Araneae > Heptathelidae > Ryuthela > Ryuthela nishihirai. The sequence goes on along the minus strand of JAWZYU010000015.1, from coordinate 5,245,064 downwards.
TGATTGTCATAATTGTGGTTGATTGTGGGATCGTATGGCATACCAGACAAGTTAGTTAACATAATGAAAGCTCTCTATAATAACACTGAATCGTGTGTGAGAGTTGGTAAGGCTTGTAGCAATTGATTTAGTATTACTTCTGATATTCGACAAGGGAGCATTTTGTTTCCCTTTCTCTTCAGTTTGGTTATTGATTATGTTATGCGAAATTTTTTGCAACGGAAAGATTTTGGCATTAAATTGTCTAGAGCAATGGTTCACAATTTTTCACAACCTATTCGTCTGTTAATCTCATTCCGCACATCACCAGTATCAGTTACATAGCTCCCAAGGTAATTAAACTGAAACACCTGCTCAAGACTGCAACCATTCAGATTAACTGAATCACAACCTGCCTGACCAATTTTCATCACTTTAGTTTTCTCTCTGTTTATTACCAAACCTACTCTACTACCAGTATCATCAACAGCTCGAATGAAAGAGTTCATCTCATCAACATCATTTGCCAAAAGGGCTAAATCATCAGCATAATTTAAATCAGAAATTTTCGCATGTAGAGACAATTTAAGGCCCGAATCTTTCTCTTGCAGCAAATTTTGCATAACATAATCAATGACCAAACTAAAGAGAAAAGGAGACAGAATGCACCCTTGTCAAACACCAGAGGCAATGCTAAACAAGTTGCTACAAGCTTTACCAACTCACACACACACGACTCAGTGTTATTATAGAGAGCTGTCATTATGTTAACTAACTTGTCTGGTATACCATATGATTTCACAATCAACCACAAATTATGACGATCAAGAGAGTCGAGTCTTTTTTAAATCAACAAATTTAGCAACCAAAGGTTTCTGAAACTCTAAACATTTCTCAAGAATATGCCTAAGTGAAAATATTTGATCATCACAACACATACCAGTTCTGAATCCACATTACTCATCACGCAATTGACTGTCAACCAGATTCTTAATTCTATTAAGCACAATCATGGAAAGAACTTTACCTGGAACAGAGAGTAGGCTGATACCCCTATAGTTATCACAAGAACTGCGATCACCTTTTTTGAAAATAGGGATAATAATAGCTCTGGTAAAATCTTTAGGAACCATGCCTTTATCATAAAAGTTATTCAAAATTTCAGTCATCCAAGTGGTAACCGAAACATTTCCAGCTCTGAGCATTTCTGCAGTAATTTCATCTACCCCTGGGGATTTATGAAGTTTAAGTTTAGAGATAGCGAAAATAACTTCAGATTGTGTTATAGGGCCAACATTAAAGCTGACAATGCATCTATCATTACAAACAATGGGAGTAGAACTAACCACATTGTTTAAAACATCACTGAAATGCTCAGCCCACCTAGCCATGACAGAATCCTCACCATCTATAACCTTACCTTGTTTATCCTGCAATCCTTGTATGCCTATCCGTTTTCTACCACATAAAACATTAACTGTCTGGTACAGCTCTCTGCTGTTGTGCTGCCTAACTGCTTCCTCAGCTTTGTCAGCCAAAATTCTTATCAGTAGCTAACTGATCCTTTACTCGTTTATTAAGCTCTCTGTAATCCTTTCTATTAGGACTAGTAGGGTACTGATTAAGGACATTCCTGCAGTTCCTTCTTTCTGAAATAAGCACAAGTGCCTTATCACTCAAATAATTCTGCTTTCTCTGCTCCTTTTTTCCTAAAAGAGTACTATTAGTTTCCAAAAAAGCCTGTTTAAAATGGCCCCATTCTTCCTCAACTTCAGTAGTAAGCAAACCATGACTGTCATAATGACTAAGTAACCTATCATGGTAAGCTTTAGCTATAACTGGGTCTTACAGAGCTTAAGAATTAAAGGTAATTTTTTTTACTTTCACACAACACTTCTCAAGTTTTAAGTTGCAAGACACTTTTGACAAGTTAATGGTCAGATCCAATTCAGCTCTCCTATATGATCTGGTATTCCTAACAGAACTAGCCCATTTGCTGTTAATATATAATTCATCATAATCTTATGCAGACCATTAGGTGAAACCCACGTGTATTTATGTAAGTCGTGGTGTTTGTGATAAGTGTTAGTTATTCTGAAACCATTGAGTTACTTACCTGTAGGAGACGTTGCCCATTGCAGCGACCAATACCAAAAGGGCCTATCACTCCTCCCCAAAGGTCAGTCACTACCAACTTTGGCATTGAAGTCACCTAGAACAAGGGTAATATCTCCTTTTTTGGCAGAATTCAAAATATCTTGAAGTTGTCCATAAAACCTATCCTTCTCATCCTGATCGGCATCCTCTCTGGGGGCATAACAGCAGATAACATTCAAGTCTTTAACGCTGGTCTGAAATTTTGCTGCAAGAAACCTTTCATTGATGCACTCCATATGCTAGAAGAGCATCACTAGCGTGTCTGCTGAGAAGCAGACCCACACCTTGGTGATGTTTATTGTCGTCCCTCCCTGAAAAGAGAAATTAATGATTTTTTTAAGAATCTGACCTTTATCTGTCCATCTGGTCTCTTTCAAGCCGAGAATATCTAAATTATAATGGTGGAATTCTTGTGTGAGGACATCAGGAGAATAAGCTCTGTGCAGAGTCCTCATATTCCAACTACGTATAGAGAAAAAATGGTTAGTGGGATGTTTAAAGAAACTTTTATTGAGAGAGGGAATGCAGACAATATCAAACAGCTCCCTAAACGCAGGCATGCGGCAAAGACCAGTTCCCCCACCACTAAAGGTTGAAGCCATCTATACTGGAAGACTTCCTCCAATGTAGAATTTGACGATGCCAGTAGAAGTAAGAGTTCAGATGTCTGCCATGACCTCTGAAAAGAATTATCCACCAGCTGAAAAACCTATCCTGTGAATCTATGCACTTGGGGCTGTCAACCCACAAACTGAAAACACAGTGCAAGATTTTCCCTCCACAGAAGCCCACCAGTGCAGCAAATTCAGGATCCATAATCAAACTCACATCATCAGGACACTGTATGGTTGACCACTCCTGAGCAGGGTAAAAAAAGTAGCCATAGTTGTCCAGATCAGAAGGTCACACTACTCTGGCAGCCCTCCCCTTCTGTTCACTTCCACAAGACATTCTCTCTTTTGAAAGGTACTAACGGCGTGCACCACGAGAAGGCGGGATCAGACATTAGGTGGTATGCTTGGCTAGTTCTGTGCATCATCACAGGGACAAGGTGCATAGGTCTTTTTCCAGTGCCTTCGTTTTTTAATATCGCACAAAAATAAAACTTCTGAAAATGAATTATCTGAAATCCATTTACTTTTGATTATTTAAATATAGCACACAAATAAGGCTTTTTGAAAATGAAATGTCACAAACTAATTTACTTTTCCTTTTTTAATATGGCACAAAAATAGGACTTCTGAAAATGAAGTTTCAGTAAAATTGAAGATAAAAAAATGAAAGAATTTTTCTCCATCTGAGCCCCTTAACCTTGGACTTCTTTTATCCGATTCTCTTTGTTTTTGCATTTTTATGCTATTATAGTTATTTTAAACATTTATAACCTTGTCTTATTTGGATGTTTAGCTCTGCGGTTTTATATCCAAATCTGTAGAGTACCTAAAAGGCTCTCAGATATGGCTAAGAATTATTACAAGTATTATAAAGACAAAAAATTAATGAATTTCATACTGCAATTGAGTTTTTAGCAAAATCTACGTGAAAGTCTGATGAAGTTTTCTAGCTTGGGAATGTAGATATTTTCAGGTAGGCAGAAAATGTCCTGGCATGTATAAGGGGCATATATTTTCAGTCCACTGAGTTTGAAGAATGTGATCATTGAATTTCTTATGTTATCCAGGCTTGGGCAAAGGAGAACGAAGTGATCTGTAGTTTCACATTGTCCGCAGTTGGGACAATCACTGTTATTGGCCAGATGGCGTCTGTGGAGGAATGCTTCGAGTGATGTCATGTGAAGACGTAAATGAATTGTTAAGGTTTCCATACTTCTTGAAGTGTATACACTGGTTGTTTTTACAGAGAATCGATTTAGATGTGGGAAATTATTTGGCAGAGAAGATTCTCATTCCATCCTCAGGTTGTTATACAATTCCTTACGAAAAAGAGTGATTATGTCCTCTGCATACAATGTTACAAATACAGGGGTAAATTTGGAAGAGTTGTTGCTCTTTCTGCCAAGTCAGCTGATTCACTGATCTCAAGGTTCTGATGTCCGGGAACCCAAAGCAATCGAAGAAGCCTGGAGAGTTACTTGTTGAAGAGAATGATGAAGATCAAGAATAACCGTATGTGATTTTGTTGATATGTTACTAAGTGCTAAGAGCACCGATTTGGAATCAGATAATAGGAGAAAATTATTATTTTCTTGAATAATAGAGGTGACAGCCTTGATCAATGCTGTAATATGGATAACATAATCAGCTGATCAATATTATGAGAAGAGTTGGGTTGTTTTACCTCTGAGCGGCACTTTTTGCACACCATGGGCTAAATGACCAGGTCACATGGACCCCGAAGGCTCAGAGAAGGTTGGGGGAAGTATCAGAAGATAATATTAATCAGCTGAGAACATGGATTTTCCTGTTGGTAATTTTTCACATATGAAGATTGTGCGTGAAGGGAAGGTGATGCCGATTCCAGTTTGTTGTTTAGATACTGAAGCATCAGTTGCGATGTAGACAGCTTCTGGCCATTTTCGTTTAAAGTCAGAGTAAAAATGTGATCTAATAATGGCAGTAGGCAGTGAAGACAGCTGCTGAAAGCTCGGAGATTCGGTAAGAATTTTGTATGGCGGACAGATCCATGGTGGAATTACAGGCAGTTGTATATTCCGATGGTAATGGCGACATCATTACTTTTATTGTGCTCCTATCAGACGTAAAACGAACCTGTGAAGGGAGGGGAAATGCTCCTGTCTCAGCATAAAGAAGAGGTAAAGGTGTAGCTTTGGGTAAGCCAGTTGCTGATTGTAAAGCTGCCTGATATACAGGAGAAATGATAGACCACTAAGAGGTAGGAGCTGAGGTAAGAAGTGGAGCATTGTATGTTATTGCTTATCTAATGTTTTCTGTTATTAATAGCATTAAGGTATGTCTATTAAGACCATTTCTTGAAGAGGCTAAGCTTTTGATGATGTTAAGAAGGAGACTTGTATTTTTTGTTAATAAAATGTTGCTTGTGTTCCACTGACTTGGAAAGTAAATCCTAAAATCTTCAGCATGAACACCCATGGAATGGTATCTGATCCAAACAGAAGGTTATCAGATCAGGGTTAACGTTGCGACGTCGAGTGATAATCAATGCAGCACTCTTTGGTGCTGATAACTTAAATCCCATTCTTTCGTCCATTGTAAAATGTTATTTAACATCTTCTGATTGGCTTTAAGAAAATGATTAAGATTTAAACTGGAACTAAAAATGGTAATGTCTGCACAGACTGCTATTTTACATGGTGTTTGGATATACTGTGTAATAACCTGATTATAGACATTAAACAGAACATGTGGTAGAACACCACTCTCAGGAAGGCCAACATTTTGCTCTCTACTTGAAGACTGTTTCTAGATTAAAGATAGTTTTTTTTTAAGCCATGTCAATATTTTGCCATGAAATCCAAGAGCCTTCAGTTTATATAGTAGAGCTCCTACATTTATAGAATCCTACACATGAGAAATGTCCAATTGTTGTCTGATCATAAGATGAATAGGTGCCAGTGCATGAAGCAAACTTTTGTTTATAACCTTTTACACTAGTTGCTTTTTATATGAACCAGAAAAACCGTTGTTCGTTTCTCTTTTTTTACACTTGTTGCATCTTTTTACAATGCCCATTTTATTGACTTTTGTGTTCTCTTTTACCATTTTTGCTTCATGCACTTTGATTATGGGTTTCCATGATTTTTTATTGGATCTTGTTTGGCACAATGCGGTCTTAGTTACCATTGCGAAATAGATCCTTCAAATGACCAACCAATCAATAACAAATTCAGATTACCTGTTGAAATATAATTCAAAAAATAATTTTGTGGGAAAAAATGATAATTTTTTCCACAAAATTATTACTTGAATTAAGAGGGAGTTTCAAACTTGGAGTATAACAATTCCTCATTTCCTTCTCTGTTTCACAGGTCATAAAACTTTCTTGAAAACTGCATGAAATACAAATAAGTTTCATTTTTTTTTTGCCTCTATTACCATTACTTGTATTTGTGATGCCCCATCGTTCACTTTTGCTTTTCCTTAACCAGTTTTGTTTAATTTACGTTATATTTATCATTTTGGGGATTTTTATTTCCTTTTTGGCATCACAGCCCTCATTTCCAAGAGTTGTGAGTTGCGCAACTCCGATCTTCCGACTGTTTCCCGCTAAACACGTGCACAAGGACACGCCCCTCTTGCGTCATTCATCCCTTTATGTTAATGTCTTTCCCAGCGTGCAGTCCCGCTCCTCTTTTAAAAACGGTGACCTGCGAGTCACAGTGGGGAGTTAGTGCAGAAGCACAAGCACAAGGTGCGTAGCACCAAGCACAGTGCGTGTAGCACAGGAGTGAGGAGTTGTGTAGAGTGCCTAGTGCATGGAGTTGTAGAATAAGAGAGGAGGAGAAGGGAGAGTGATGTCTTGGTGAGTTGATTTTGGAAATAAATCTGTTTGTTATTTTAAACCTTTTGAGTCTGTACAATTTTTTCTCTTGAGCAACGCGAATTTAGATTAATGGTATTTAGACCTTTTGACAATCAAATTTTGATTCTATTTACTCATTAACGCTCGCTGGCATTTTGAACCATACTTTAAACTTAGTCTACTTTTTTGGCAATTTGTTAATTATTGCCTGCCGCCCGTATCAGCTATCCGGAGCATAAAACTAATTGGATCAAATGAAGGTCCAACATTTAAGCATTATTGCATTTATTTGGAGCGTTACATATTCTGAAAGAAGGGGAAGTCAGTCAGTAGCACACCAGGCTCATAATCTGCAGTTCCCAGTTTAAGTCCTGTCTAGGCCAGCAATAAGATTTATCTCCGCAAAACTCCCCACCCTGTTTTCGGTCAGTAAGGAACACTGATGGGCTTGGAAAAGTTGCTGTCCATCAAATGGGGCATAAAGCCATGGCCCCATATGCAGAAGAGCCATACCCTGCACACATTAAAGAACATGCTGATGGCCTTGAAAAGAGGCTACTATCCATCTCTTAGTAGCTATCCAGTGAGTCTCCTCCCATATCCTTCTCCGAACCTGCTGCTCAGAGCTGAAACAACCAACCAACTAATCTGAAAGTGGAAGGGGTATAGCTCTCCCCCCCCCCCAATCTGGCCCTGATTGTAAGTAATAGTATTGTCAGTGAAACGTTCTTTCAAAGCAGTTTCAATCTACCCATTATATTTATTATATTTTATCATTCATTATAATTTAGTGAGAGCTGCATCTAGGTTATGGCCATGACCATAGGCGCCATGAAATTTAGGTGCCAAATGACGTTATTATCATTTATACATAAATATACTGTTACGACAGATGAACGAGCAACAGTGACTTCATGTCTTAACGTGACTTAAACCCTCATGTGTGCTTCTACGTGAGATTCAATTGAGCCAACGAATTGGAACTTAGAACGATTCGGGAGAATGAAAATATAGCAGTGCAGTGTGTAAAAAATTGAGATCTGAAAGGACGTTCAGATGGTCTGAGTCAGTGCGCGTTAAGTGAAAATAAGTATCTTTTATGTGATGTATGCGCGGGCGGTCGTTTTGCTAGTGTGATAAGTTTAGTGAACTAGCACATGATGAGAGTTTGTTTACGCCTGAAGATATTCAAGTGACATTGTAAACAAAGTGAAGAGGTAGTATTTAGTAGAACAGACAGAGCTGATATTGTATACTCTGTACAAAAAGGTTAATGACTTATGCATGATAGTAGTTAATTTGTTTATAAGGTACTTCATCCATATTTTCTTTGTAACAATTTACATTGTATTGTAATTGGTTCTAAAATATAGTTATTAATACTCACGCTCAGTGCCTATCCATTTTGTAATTCGCAACATTTGGTGTTTAGGAGTGTAGATAATTTATTGAATGCCGTTAACTAGAAGTATGGATGAATTAGTAAAGTTGATGAATGACATTAAAAGTCAAAATAGTGATATAAACAATAAAATATGTGAACTTTCTAGTCAAAATAGTGACATAAACAATAAAATAGGTGACCTGGCTGCACAAAATAATGAGTTGAGAACTGAGATAGTTTCTCAAAAAGATGACTTTAAAGCCGAAATGGCCGCACAAAATGAGTTGAGAACTGAGAAAGTTTCTCGAAAAGATGACTTGAAAGCCGAAATGGCCGCACAAAATAATGAGTTGAGAACTGAGATAGTTTCTCAAAAAGATGACTTGAAAGATGAAATAGCCGCACAAAATAATGAGATGAGAGCTGAAGTGGCTTCTCAAATTGGTAAGATTTCTGATAAGTGTAAGGACATTATGACCGAACTAAATAGTGTAAAAGATGATCTTGATGGTGCAAAGTTAGATTACAAACATGAAATTGAAATTGTAAAAACTGATTGTGAACGCCAGTTTCAGATTTTGAGAAATAAAATGTTACCTTCTGCTTGTGAAGATATTAATTCTAGTGAAAATAATGTTATTACACATATCGCTCGAAATACAACTAAACCTTCTACATATGATGGTCAATCATCTTGGACAGTATTTAAAACACAATTTGAAGTTATCGCTAGAGCCAATGAGTGGAATGAATTCCAAAAGGCCAGTTTTCTTGCAGCTTCCTTAAGAAATTCTGCTGCGGAAGTTTTGCAGTCTGTTCCAGAAGAAAAACGACTTGATTATCAAAGTCTAGTTTCTGCATTAGAACTAAGGTTTGGTGATAGTTATTTAAAACAGTATTATGTGACTCAATTTAAACATCGCATGCAGAAAAGTGGTGAAACTTTGCAAGAGCTTGCTAGTGATATTGAGCGTTTAGCTAGATTGGCTTATAGTAACTGTCCACCAGAAATTCAAGATAACTTAGCTCAATTACAATTTATTGATGCTATTGCTGACCTTGACACTCAACAATCTCTGAGGATGTTTGAAGGTGAATCCTTAAAGTCAGCTGTGGTACATGCTATGAAATACGAGTGCTCCAGGCTTTCCTCCCGAGCGAACAAACGTACAGTAAGATTTGTGAGTGCAGAAGAAACTGTAGAAAAGGATAATGAAATGAAAGAACTAACCAAAGCCATACTATCCATTTTGAAAGATATAAAAGGTTCTTCTTCAAAAACTACCACAGACCTTCAAGTGTTGGAATTGTGGCAAGACCGGACACATTCGTACCAACTGTAATAGGAAACGAATGAGGAGTCCAAGTCCATCAACTAGACAACAGGATCAGGGAAAACAGAAATTAGTCAGTCTTGTGGGGCAAAGGCTGGCTGTTGATTGGTTGGCCCCAGGGGAAGTCGCCCATGTTTCAACGTTACATGGTGATAATAATGGATTAGTAGCTGATGGAGCCATAAATGGAATACCTTGCCGTATGATAGTCAACACTGGTGCAAATGTAACTTTACTCAGAACGGATATAATAAAGAAAATAATACCTCACCCAAACTTAAATACTACACAGTCTAAAATAAGTCTACAAACAGCCACTGGAGATCGTGCAAAAGTCCATGGAAAAATTGAACTTAACATCCGAGTTGGTAGCTGTCTGGTACGCCATCCTGTTTACATCGCTGACATCTACGATGAATGCATATTAGGCCTTGATTTTCTTAAGAAACATGGATTCAACATTAGACCCAGTGATAACCTACTCATCTATGAGACAGAAGAGATTCCTCTGCTTAGCCGGACGTCTGATTCTTTATAAAGCGTAACTCCAATATTAGTGAAGGAAGACACAGAGATCCCAGCACAAAGTGAAGTTATAGTGCTTGGACATCGGGCGGAGAATTCTGGGGCCTTCCGATTGGCAGTTACTGATGCCTCTGGTAAAGGAGCTTTGCTCATGATATCCTGGTTGCAAAGACTTTAGTCAGAATAGATAAAGAACAGATTCCTATCAGAATGATGAACTGTAACAAATCCAATAGAATGTTAAAAAAAAGGTGAAGAATTAGCAATATGTGAAGTTATTACCTGTGTAACAACTATAAATAAAATAGAAGTTACTGATTCAAATCAAAATCATACAGACATCCCATCTCATCTTGCTGAATTATGGAGAGAAACAAGACGAATATTAACTGAAAACCAAGCTGTTAAGGCCAAGAACCTATTAAAAGGATTTTCTGACATTTTTTCTGCCACATCAAATGATTATGGCCGTAATAACCTGACAGAACATAAAATCAACACTGGTGATTCTCCTCCAGTCCATCTGCCGGCAACAAGGCTTCCATTGGCAAAAAGAGAGGATACGGAACAACTCATAAAGGACATGGAAGCTCAGGACATTATAGAACCGTCACAGAGTCCCTGGACATCACCAGTAGTTCTTGTCAAGAAAAAGGATGGATCTACACGATTTTGTGTAGATTATTGCTGATTAAATGACGTAACAAAGAAAGACTCCTTTCCTTTACCCAGGATTGATGATACACTGGACACTTTATTATTAGAGATTTTATTTTAGAGCGGCTATTGGCAAGTTGGTATATGTCCTGAAGACCGTGAGAAAACAGCTTTCACTACAGGGAATGGACTTTGGCAGTTTAAGGTGATGCCATTTGGACTTTGTAATGCACCTGCCACATTTGAAAGACTATTGGAGTCGGTGCTCAAAGGTTTGTCTTGGGAGGTCTGCCTGGTTTACTTGGACGACATCATAGTTCTTGGAAGAACTTTTGAAGAACATTTGAGAAATCTTCGTCAAGTATTTGAAAAACTTAAGGCAGCCAAGTTAAAATTGGGACCGACAAAGTGTAAACTGTTCCAGCAAGAAGTTCATTACCTTGGTCATGTGATCACTACATCAGGGATTAAGACTGATCCTAGTAAGATAGAAGCTGTAAGAGACTGGCCTCCACCACAAGATGTTCATCAACTTCGTAGTTTTATTGGACTTTGCACCTACTATAGAAGATTTGTCAAAGGTTTCTCCAACATCGCAAAGCCATTACATCGTCTGACAGAAGAGGGCCAACAGTTTATGCGGACCACCGAATGTGATATAGCCTTTCAACAACTAAAGCAAGCTCTTACCACAGCACCAGTGCTAGCGTACCCACAAACTGGGAAACAATTCGTAAGAGATACTGACGCAACTAACACAGGAGTTGGTGCTGTACTTTCACAAGAACAACACAGACAAGAGAAAGTTATTGCATACTTTAGTAAAACTTTATCCAAACCAGAGCGGAATTATTGTGTAAACACGCAAAGAACTGTTAGCAATAGTAAAAGCAATAGAACGTTTCCATCATTATCTCTATGGCCAGAAATTCCTTATACGTATTGATCATTCTGCACTTAGATGGTTATTAAACTTCAAAAACCCCGAAGGACAAATCGCTAGGTGGATACAACGGTTACAAGAATACGATTTCTCCATCAAAGTGGTAAAATGCATAAGAAAGCAGATGCTCTTTCCAGACACCCATGTATTGGCAACTGTAAACATTGCTATAATGCAGAACTGTGCATTAATAGCAAATGAAATTTGGAACTAAAGCATGAAATTTTTTGCTTTAGTTCTTTCAACGTCTGCCCTACTTTTCAACCAATGAAATCGTTCCCTGGCTTTGGCTAATGCAAAAGAACTAAAGCAAAAAATTTGGACTAATAGCAATGAAATTTGGAACTAAAGAGATATTGCCCATAAGACAAATAGTATCGACACAAGGAAACAGTGATACCCCTAACATCTGGAATCCAATTGAAATCAGAAAGGCCCAACTAGATGATGAAGATATAAAACCAATATTAGAATTGATTGAAAAATCTGATGTAAGACCTAATTGGGAGCAAATCTCGAGGTATAGTCCAACTACTAAAAGTTACTGGGCACAGTGGGACTCCTTAAAAATGAAATATGGTGTATTATACAGAAGATGGGAGAATCCCACTGGATGGCTGATCCATTGGCAGATAATCCTTCCTCGCTCCCGAGTGGAACTTGTGATGAAAGATGTACATGATAGTGCCACTGGAGGACACTTCGGTGTTAATAGGACATTAGCCAAAGCCAGGGAACGATTTCATTGGTTGAAAAGTAGGGCAGACGTTGAAAGATGGTGTAGGCAATGTGAAGCCTGTGCAGCAAAGGACCTAAGACTAGGTGTCGGGGTCAGCTGCAGACGTATAACGTTGGTGCCCCTTTTGAAAGAATAGCCATTGATGTAATGGGTCCGTTTCCTAGAACTGATGATGGAAATCGATATTTATTAGTGGTAATGGATTATTTCACAAAGTGGCCTGAGGTATATCCATCCAAGACCAGGAAGCAACAACAGTTGTAGAGATAATAGTAAATAACTAGATTAGTAAGTATGGAGTACCTTCGCAACTCCACTCTGACCAAAGACGGAATTTTGAAACCAATGTGTTTAAAGGCATCTGTCAATTATTAGGCATTCAGAAAACCAGAACAACTCCTTTACATCCTCAGTCGGATGGTATGGTTGAAAGATTCAATAGAACAATTGCACAGCATCTAGCATTATTTGTGAATGACCACCAACGTGACTGGGATCGCCATATACCACTCCTTTTGCTGGCATATAGAACGGCAGTGCATGAGACAACTGGACAGACACTTTCCATGATGCTTTTTGGAAGAGAGTTACGTCTTCCTTGTGACCTCTTATATGGTCGGCCTGAAGCAATGCCTGTGTCCGCTCCACAATACGTACAAGAATTACAACAACAACTAGAAGAAATCCATCGCTCCGTTAGACATAACATCAACATAGCCAGTGACAGAACCAAAACAAGATATGACAGTAAAATAAATGGAACTGTTTTCAATCAAGGAGATCCTGTCTGGCTATACAATCCACATAGAAAGAAGAAACTATCTCCAAAACTTCAGAAACCTTGGGAAGGTCCATATATAATAGTTAACAGGAGTAACAACGTGGTATATCGCATTCATCGACGTCCAGCTACAAAGTGCAAGGTGGTTCACGTGGATCACTTGGCTCCGTTTCATCGAAGAACTGAAGAAGCTTCGGAATCCAGAATTCTTCGGGACGAACAAGACCTAAGAAGTGGGCAGTGTTACGACAGATGAACGAGCAACAGTGACTTCATGACTTAAACCTCGTGTGTGCTTCTACGTGAGATTCAATTGAGCCAATGAATTGGAACTTAGAACAATTCGGAAGAATGAAAATATAGCAGTGCAGTGTGTATAAAGTTGTGATATCTGAATGGATGTTCAGATGGTCTGGGTCAGTGCGCATTAAGTGAAAATAAGTATCTTTTATGTGATGTGTGCGCGGGCGGTCGTTTTGTTTTGCTAGTGTGATAAGTTTAGTGAACTAGCACAGGACGAGAGTTTGTTTACGTCTGAAGATATTCAAGTGACATGGTAAACAAAGTGAAGAGGTAGTATTTAGTAGAACAGACAGAGCTGATATTGTATACTCTGTACAAAAAGGTTAATGACATGCATGATAGTAGTTAATTTGTTTATAAGGTACTTCATCCATATTTTCTTAGTAACAATTTGCATTGTATTGTAATTGGTTCTAAAATATAGTTATTAATACTCATGCCCAGTGCCTATCCATTTTGTAATTCGCAACAATATGTATAAACTAAAAGAATAATATATCACCTCTTGGCGAATATGGGATACTTGTTTTAAAAAAAAATTGAGTTTTTGATTTTCTGAATATTGTTTCTTTCAATAATACTAATGGACTGATTGGGAAAATGTAAATAGCAATATATTATTAGCCCAAGACAACAAAAAACCTCATCTCTTAAAATGAAAAAAAAACTGTGTTTGTTCATATACTTATTATTAAAGCATAAAAATGAATATAAAGGAATGAATAGCGGATAAAATCTGCAAGAACATCGACAAACATTACTGCATTATTGATCGATGACATCAATGAAAAAACGTTATTTTAACTTTAAATAATGATATTCACTTTGGAAGAAATGAAAAGCATTTTATGTCAAACAAGCAAACCGAAAATTTCCGTCTTGGTAATGAAAAGGAGTCTTTCCATAATCGCCAACAACTGCATTTAATAAAGCAAAATTAACTCAAAAAATTTAAAAAAAATTAGTTAGAAAATTTTTTTTCTAATATATATTTAGTAACGTAGAGCACCTAGAGTGTTTGCAAAAGTTTAATGTCATTAGAAAGTCTACAATAAATTTAATAAACACATAAATCCAAAAATTGACTAGGTATTATAGTATACATACATTAACAATAAAAAATTAAAGTCAATTTTAATTAAATTCAATTAATTAATAGACAAAAATGAAAATTAACAGATATTTACCTAGATGGTTGTTAAGTAGCAAATGCATGCGGAAGCTAATACAGATTTCTGGAGAGAATTTTATTTACCCAGGATTCTACTTATTATCACCTATTAAATAAGATCGTCAGCTGTCTGATCCGGTATTATTTAGGTGGCTTTGGGTTGTTTTACCTCTGAGCGGGACTTTTTGGAAAAAAAAAAAGGGCTAAATGGCCAGGTCACAAGGACCCAAAGGTTCAGAGAAGGTTGGAGGAGGGGACCCACTGGAACAGCTGTTGGGAGACAGATGGTAGCCTCCCATCAAGGCCATCCAGTGTGTTTTTTAATGTGCACAGAATATGGCTCTACCACTCACGGGGCCACAGCTTAACATCCCATCCGACAGACGGCAGCCTTTCCAAACGCATCGGTATCCCCTACTGAACGTGGGCAGGGCGAGAGTTTTGTGGAGATAAATCTGAATGCTGACCCAGTTGGGACTCAAACCTCGGAATTGCAGGTTACGAGCCTCGTGCACTACCGAATGAGCCACTACTGGCCCTATTTAGGTGGCAAAACCAAAAGAGGAAACGGGAAATATTTTTTTTCGTGATTTAATTCTTTAAAATTCAACTACAAACTAGTACTATAATAGTTTATAATAATATTACTTTTTACTTAAGCTATTTAATTTAAAACGATATGAAACAAAATTTATATTACTATATCAGAGAATTAGAAATTTAGTTAAAATTTTTCGAAGATTTTAAAAATGAGAACAGTTCGAAATTGCTATTTAATTTAAAATGATATGAAACAAAATTTATATTACTATATCAGAGAATTAGAAATTTAGTTAAAATTTTTCGAAGATTTTAAAAATGAGAACAGTTTGAAATTTATCTATTAGTAATTTAGTTGAAACACATGTAAATTGAAATATGAAAAAAATTAATATAATACATAATACATTCTTGACTACAGAATTTCAAATTGATGGCATAAATATGAGCTCAAAAATAATTTTTCATTTATATCGTAAAAGAATAGATTGTGTCCCCCCCTTCCACAGAGAAGAGGCGAATCTTTGCTGTCAGTCTAAACCTTTTGATAATCACACTCCTCCACCAAAAGGTTAAATCTTGATAAACACACTCCACCACCAAAAGACCAAGTTTTGATGATGACACTCCACCATCAAAATATAAAATTTTTAGCCAAAATTAATGGTTTGCTATTCGTTTAAGTTTAGAATTTTTCAAACTTTTCCACTGTTAGAGACTGCAATTACAACTTAGGAGATTCGGAAAGTGTGAATCACAACATTTCATCAACACTTATGCAAACCAAAAAGTATTTTTAATTTATATCTAAATTCAATTTTTTCCTAAGCAAGTTCCATTTTCCCACCCCCCCTTAGGGGAAGAGGTCAATCATCAAATAGGTTGTCAACGCAAACTTCATGACCTAAACATTTCACATTTCATCACTAAATTTACAAAACTTCTAGCATAACTACATCGTTTACAACAAGGCTGGACTAGGTAGGGAAGGTCAAGAGGGCCATATCTCCCATTCAGAATGCTAGTAAGGATAATTGAGCCAAAACATTCTTCAACTTATATTTCTTGCATTTTAAGGAACTTTTTAAAGTCCTCTAAAACAGAGGGGATATGTTATAATGCAATGGAAATTCAGTCTCTGGGAAACAACTTTTTTTCATTCTGCTCGATTGAGTTTATTGTCATCCCCCCCCCCACCACCACCACCACCTTTATTTCTTTCTGGATCTGGGCCTGGCTTCCAATATTCATTTAATCAGTTTGTCGGTATCAAATTTCAGCCTTTTCCAAATTTTGGGTGAAAATTAAATTTTAGCTTTTAGAGGCTTCTGAAAATGTGAATACTAATCGGTATTTCGTTAAACTTATCCAATACATAAATAATTTTAATTTATCACTTAAAACAAATTGAAAGTCTACAGTAAACAGACAAAACGGTGAAAACATTACGTTTTTTTTAAAAACAAACCAAGAAATAAGAATAAAAAAGCTTTCTCATATAATTTTTATTCTTTGAAACTGATTTCTTTCAAAAAAAAATTGATGATGTTAAAAACACTTTTCACAATCATCACCATCATTCTCAAGCAGCCATTAGTTACAGACCGTGCAATTTAGTTCTCCAGACCGTGCAATTTAGTTCTCCAAGCAAGTCTGTCCTGAGCTACATCTGTTGCATCTGGCAACTGCACACCAATTCTAACAAGGTCCTGTATGACATTGTCTGCCACCCACATCCTAGGTCTCCTCCTCTTTCTGAGGCCATTAGGCACTGTTCATAACCCTATTCGCCAATCTAATATTATCCATGTGGGCAACATGGCATAACCAACTGAGTCTCTCTCCGCACAATATACTGCTGAGGAGGTTGCTGACTCCTTTGCCTAACCTCTTCATTACTTACAAAGTTAAAAGACCTAATGCCCAAGATACTTCGTAAGCATCTAGAATCGAAAGCATCTACCTTCGTGTTATCTTGTTTACAAAGCATCCAAGTTTCACTACCATAACTAAACCTAGAAAGAACCAAACTATTATACAGACTATTTTAGTCTTCAGGTGTATATGCCTATTTCTCTACACTCTCCATAGATTCTTAAAAAGTCCCAGAGGCAATCGCTATTCACCTGTTAATCTCATGCCGCCTATCACCGGTTACATAACTCCCAAGATAAACTGAGACACTTCCTCAACGGTGTAACCATTCAGAGTGACTGAAGCACCCAACTGCCTCGCCAATTTTCATCACTTTAGTTTTATCACCAAACCAACTCTATTACCAGTCTCATTAACAGCCCTAATGAAAGAGTTCATCTCATCAACATTTAGGTGCATATGCCTATTTCTCCACTCTCCATAGATTCTTAAAAGTCACAGCAGCAATCCCTATTCTTCTGTTAATCTCATGCCGCACATCACCAGTATCAGTTACATAGCTCCCAAGATAATTAAACTGTGACACCTGCTCAAGACTGCAACCATTCAGATTAACTGAATCACAGCTTGCCTGACAAATT
Organism: Ryuthela nishihirai; assembly: GCA_038380435.1. Taxonomy (NCBI): domain Eukaryota; kingdom Metazoa; phylum Arthropoda; class Arachnida; order Araneae; family Heptathelidae; genus Ryuthela; species Ryuthela nishihirai. The sequence continues at coordinate 5,227,574 of JAWZYU010000015.1, read as the reverse complement.
TTCATCACTTTAGCTTTCTCTCAGTTTATAACCAAACCTACTCTACTCTTGAATAAAAGAGCTCATCTCATCAACATCATTTGCCAAAAGGGCTAAATCATCAGCATTATCTAAATCAGAAATTTTCGTATCTCCAGACCATATAAGGCCAGAATCTTTCCGTTGCATTGAATTTCACATAACATAATGAATAAACAAACTGAAGAGAAAGGGAGACAAAATGCACCATTATTGAACATCAGAAGTAATGCTAAACTAATTGCTACAAGACTTACCAACTATCACACACGACTCAAGACAGCAACATCTGCAAGTGTTATTATAGAGAGCTTTCATTATGTTAACTAACTTGTCTGGTATACCATATGATCTCACAATCAACCAGAAATTATGATGATCAACAGAGTCGAGAGCCTTTTTGAAATCAACAAAGCTAGCAATCAAAGGTTTCTGAAACTCTAAACATTTCTCAAGAATCTGCCTGAGTGAAAAATCTGATCTACACATCATCCCCTATCACTTCTGAATCCAAATTGCTCATTACACAATTGACTGTCAATCAGATTCTTAATTCTATTAAGCACAATCATGGAAAGAACTTTACCTGGAACAGAGAGTAGGCTGATACCCCTATAGTTATCACAAAAACTGCAATCACCTTTTTTGAAAATAGGGATAACAACAGCTCTGGTAAAATCCTTAGGAACCATTCCTTTATTATAAAAGATATTCAAAATTTCAGTCATCCAAGTGGTAACTGAAACATTTCCACCTCTAAGCATTTCCTTAGTAATTTCATCTACCCCTGGGGATTTATATAGTTTAAGTTTAGAAACAGTCAAAATAACTTCAGATTGTGTTATAGGGCCAACATTAAAGCCAGTAATGCATCTATCATCATTGCAAACAATGAGAGTAGAACTACCCACATTGTTAAAACATCACTGAAATGCTCAGCCCACCTAGCCATGACAGAATCCTTACCTTGCTTATCCTTCAAAATCCCTGTATACCTGCCCGTTTTCTACAACACAAAACATTAACTACCTGGTACAGCTCTGTGCTGCCTACCTGCTTCCTCAGCTTTGTCAGCCAAGCCATCAAGCCAAAGATTTTTATCAGCAGCTAATTGATCCTTTGCATGTTTATTAAGCTCTCTGTAATGCTTTCTATTAGGACTGGTAGGGTATTGATTAAGGACATTCCTGCAGTTCTTTCTTTCTGAAATAAGCTCAAGTGCCTTATCAAACAAATAATTCTGCCTCCTCTGCTTTTTTTTTTACTAAAAGAGTACTGTTAGTTTCCAAAAAAAACGTGTTTAAAACGGTCTCATTCTTCCTCAACTTCAGTAGAAAGCAAACCATGACTGTCATAATGACTAAGTAACCTATCATGGCAATCTTTAGTTATAACTGTGTCTTTCAGAACTTAAGAATTAAAGGTAAATTTTTTAACGCTAGCACAACTCTTTTTAAGTTGCAAGACACTTTTAACAAGTTAATGGTCAGATCCAATTCTGCTCTCCTATATGACCTGGTATTCCTAACAGACTAGCCCATTTGCTTTTATTAATATATAATTCATCAATCTTATGCAGACCATTAGGTGAAACCAATGTGTATTTATGTATGTCGTGGTGTTTGTAATAAGTGTTAATTATTCCGAAACCATTGAGTTTACTTATCTGTAGGAGACGTTGCCCAACTGATAAAACATATCCTGCGAACCTATGCAGTTGCTCACAAACAAACAGAAAACAGAGCAGAAGATTCTCCCTCCACAGAAGCCTACCAGTACAGCAAAATCAGGATCCATAATCATGCTCAGAGCCTTATTCCAGTCCAGTAAGTTTATAAGGTCAGCACCAGGACCCTGTGTGGTTGACCACTTCTAAGCAGGGTAGGAAAAAAAAAGAAAGTGTAAAAAGAAATACTTGTAAACTGTCTGAAAACGGGTGCTGAAAATGGACCACAAACATACCTTGCTTAAGCAGGCATTGTATGTGGTGCAAAGTTTTGCCTTTTTATAATGACATGAAAAGATATTCTGGACATTATGTTGCAATGTTGCGACAATGCTTGTTGGAACACACAAAATCCTCATGCAGCCATGGACTAGTAATTAGTTGTAAATTAATAATGTAGTTGTAATTCTAAATTAGTTTGCCAAACATGTTTATCCTGAGCTACGACTACTGAATTTCAATATTGTAGATCAATTGCAATTAATAAGGTCCTGTTTCACATTGTCTGTCCGCTACATCCAATGTCTCCCCCTTCTCTTCAAGCTTTTAGGCATGCTATTCATAACCCATTTCGCCAATTTGCAACTATGCATATTGGCAATATGCTGCTCAAATATGGCTGCAGTCTCTTCTAACCTCATCATTGCATACAAAGTAAAACCACATATGCCCAACATACTGAAAAAGTATCTTTTTTCAATATTTATTACCCATAACTTTTCAGTAAAAAATCAAGTTCTATGAAGCAAAAGAGATTGTCTACAAGAATCCAATACAGTATACAATAACCAGTCATAATTTTATAAAAAATAAAGTCAATATTTACAATTAAATGATGTCACAGTGTAAACAGTTGTTAAATGTTTTTAGGAAGACTTCTCTCGAAAATTTTTTAACATCCCAAATTTAAAAAAAATAATGCTTCAGGAAATTTCATAATTTCTACCATTTTTCCCTCTATTTTTCAAATGTCATTTGTATTTACCTTTAGATTTATATCTAGCATTTTTATTATGCTTAATATTGAATTTATAAGCATTATGAAAATAATACCTAGGTATCTCTATTTATATAATTGACTGATAGGTAATATTATTATTATGATATTCATAATAGATAAATTGTTTTATATCTAAGCAGTGCTCTTTTGCACACAATGGACTAAATGGCCAGGTCACACAGACCACAAAGGCTCAGAGAAGATTGGGAGAGGGGACCCACTGGAACAGCCTGTTGGGAGACAGATGGTAACCCATCCAGTGTGTTCCTTAACATGCACAGGGTATGATTCTCCTGCACACGAGGCCATGGTTTAATGTCCCATCCAACGAATGGCGACCCTTCCAAGCCCATCAGTGTCCCCTACTGGCTGAGGGCAGGGGTGCGGAGATAAATCACAACCTGGCGCAGCTGGAACTTTAACCTTGGAACTGCAGATTATGAGCCTGACAACCTACTGACTGAGCCACCCCACCCCTATTCATAATAGGGTAGTTATTAATATTAAGTTTATTTTTGTGTTGGTTGGTGCAATGTTAACAACTGTATTTTGAATTTTTTTTCATTTTAGCTATGTGTGAACAGTAAGTTTTGACATGAACAGTTAAACCGTAGCTATTCTATACATATACTATTCTATAGCATTATTATGACTGATTCTACTAATAAATCAGCACTTTGAAATCGATTCAAATTTTGGAGGAAAAATTGTCTTGAACCAGGTGGGATTCGAACCCATGATATCCTAAGTTCCCAATTGCATGATAAACCCATCTGACAAATATTTAATGGTAAGACAGGTTGAGGTCTGGGCAAAAGCACAGAGTAGTATGTTAATTTGCCACATACATAATTTGTTTCTTACACCTGAATAAATCATAAGGAATCAGACCTAGATATTTCACTGATGAAACTCTTTTAATAATATTACACTTGCAATTACTTGAAACATTAGTGTCACATTTGTTAGACAGCTAAGTGAAGAATATAAAATTTTATTGCTACCAGGAATTGAGATATTATGTAGATAGAAGTATATGGCCTTAGGCTTGTTTCTGTTAAAACATATACAATTGTTTTGTAACCACATTCAAATAGTTTCAAAATCTTTTTGTAGGTTGCTCTTAACTTTTTCAAAAATTTTACCTCTGCATAAGATATCAGTGTCATCAACATATAAATAGATAAATGTATTTAATCTTTATGTTGTTCATATCTTTAATATTGATAAGGAATAGTAATAGTCAATCTATAGTGAATGCACAGTATTCCTTGTTAAGATAGATATCAAACATTAATTAATAGATTCTGAAAAAAAATCTTCGCTGACATGGCGAGAATCGAACCTGCATCTCTCCAGATTCATGCCAGAGCGCACTACCATTGTACCATGAGTCGGACAATGAAATTTTTTAGAATAAGACCTTATAAATCTTCTTCACTGAGACATGGCTGAGACAGTGCCATCTATACTCAAGGAAATACAACTTTTTCAGTCGTTGCTAACGCTAAAGCATTAATATATAATTAAAAATCAATCCATAGTGAATGCACAGTATTCCCTGTTAAGATAGACATCAAACATTTTTCCAATTTTCAGGTTCCAATTAATAGATTCTGAAAAAAATGAATCAGTGGTCTGACGCGTGGTACAATGGTAGCACGCTCTGGCATGAATCTGGAGAGATGTGGGTTAGATTCCCACTGTGTCGGCGATTAATATTTTTCAGAATCTATTAATTAATGTTTGATGTTTATCTTAACAGGGAATACTGTGCATTCACTCTGGATTGATTTTTAATTATATATTAATGCTTTAGCGTTAGCGACTTCTCATTAACATCTGATAATCAATAGCAACGACTGAAAAAGTTGCATCTCCTTGAGTATAGATGGTGCTGTCTCAGTGAAGAAGATTATAAGTTCTTATTTGGAAAAATTTAACTGTCCGACACATGGTACAATGATAGCGCACTCTGGCATGAATCTGGAAAGATGCAGGTTCGATTCCCGCTGTATCGGCAATGAATTTTTGGAAATAAAGGAATGATGCTCCAACAGTGTTACCCTTGTTTAATTTTGCATTGATTTAATCTGAAAAATGTTCCAGTAAATTTAGCATTCCTGTTTGTTTGTGTGTTGACAGATACAAGTGAATAGGTTCACAGGATATGTTTTATCAGCTGGTCGATAATCCTGATCAGAGGCCATCACAGGTACCTAAAACCTTGCTTCTATGAGAATCATCAAACCTATATTGGAGGAATTTCTATCAATGTAGATGGTTTCAGCCTTTGGTACTGGGGGAAACAGGTTTTGCCCCGAGCCTGAGATTAGAGGGCTGTTTGATATTGTTGGCACTTCCTCTCTCAATAAACATAGTTTCTTTAAACATTCCATTAAACATTCTCTCTCCACCTACCTCTTGCAACATTCCACCAGGTAGTTGGAATGTTACAAGTCTGCACAGAGGTTATTCTATTGATGTCTCACACAAGAATTCCACTGTTATAACTTAGATACTTTCAGTTTGCAAGGGACCAGATGGACAGATAAAGGCCAGATTCTTAAAAATAATCTTAAATTTCTCTTTTCAGGAAGGGAAGATAAAAAGCATTATATCTACATAGCTGGGATTTGTAATTTATAGCATTAAGAAAGTTTTCTTACAGCTAAATTTTACACAAGCATTAAAGACTTGAATGTTATCTATTGTTTTGTCCCAACTGAGGATGCCAATGAGAAAGATAAGTTTTACAGACAACTCAAGATATTTTTAATTCTGTCAAGGTGTGATGGTCCACCCATTCACTTTCACCTTTCCTTAACTAGCTTTACTTTATTTACACTATATTTATCATTTTGGGGATTATTTCATTTTTTGGACATCGCAATCCTCATTCCAAGCGTAGGAGTTGTGCATGTGCAACTCCGACCTTTTGATTGTCAACCACTAAAGCGCGTGTAGAACACGACCCCTCTTACATCATATGCAATCATCATAATATGCAAATGTCTTTCCCAGCATGCAACAGACATGCACCGGCTTTGTACACCACTTGTTATAGTAATGAAGTTAGGTCACAGAGTTAGTTAAAACGTCAGAGAGTTAGAACGTCAGAGAGTTAGAACGTCAGATTGAGATGTAGTCAGAATGATAGAGATTGCGGAGTGAGTTGTGAGAGTAGTAGAGATGTAGGAGTCAGAAGTATGTGTTGTGTAGATAGAAAGAGTTGTTAGTTTACAAATTTTGTATTCTACCATTAAGTTTGGTGAGTTGAAATTTTTGGAAATAAAATTTGTTTGTTATAGAAACTTGAATTTTTGCTATTTTTCTATTGAGCAATGTTGATTGATTTTTAATTATATTTAAACTTTAATTAAACTTGACAATCCTTTTTAAATTCTTACTCGATAAGTAATGCCTGATATTATACATTAACAAACCCTATTTCAACTTTATTTGGTAAGTTATTATTACATGGCGCCCAATACAGGTATCCAGAATTTGAATAAATTTGGATCAGACAAAAGGTCCAACTTGAAAAGTTAATAATCTTTGGAGCACTACAAAGGGAGATATTACCCTTGTTCTAGGTGTTTTTAATGCTAAAGTTGGCATTGACTCTGACCTTTGAGGAGGGATGATAGGCCATTTTGGTATTGGTAGCTACAATGGGCAACCTCTCCTACATGCAAGTAAACTTAATGGTTTGAGAATAACTAATACTTATTACAAACATCATCATGGGATACATAAGCACATGGGTTTCACTAGATGGGCTACATAAGAATATGACTGATTATATATTGATTAAGAGTAAATGGACTAGTTCTGTTAAGAATACCAGTCATATAGGGGAGCTGAAATTGGATCTGATCATTACTTTGTTAAAAGTATCAAGCAACTTAAGAAGTGTTGTTGTAAGGTTATAATAAGTTATCTTTTAACACTGAAGCTCTGAAAGACCCAATTATAGCCAAAGCTTATGATGATTTGTATACTACTGAAGCTGGGGAAGAATAGGACTGTTTTAAACAGGATTTTCTTGAAACTACAGTACTATTTTTGGTAAAAAAGGGCCAGGGTAGTCAAAAATATTTGAGTGATAAGGCAGTTCAGCTTATTTTAGAAGGAAAGAATTGAGGGAATGTCCTTAATCATAACCTACTAGGCCTAATAGGAAGCATTACAGAGAGCTCAATAAACGAGTAAAGGATCAGTTAGCTGCTGATAAGAATCTTTGGCTTGATGGCTTGTCTGTCAAAGCCGAGGATGCAGTTAGACAGCACACCAGCAGAGAGCTGTACCAGATAATTAATAGTTTGTGTGGTAGAAAACAGACAGGTATAGAAGGATAAACATGATAGGGTTATTGAAAGTGAGGATTCTGTAATGGCTAGGTGGCTGTGCATTTCAGTGATGTTCTAAACAATGTGGTTAGTTGTACTCCCATTGTTTGCAATGATGATAGATGTTAGATACCTTGTTAGAATTGGTCTACAGTGGCCAGATGTAGCTCAGGAGAGATGCATTTGGGGAACTAAATTGCACAATCTGGTTGGACTTTCATAGCCCATGGCTGCTTACTATGATAATGTGTTTCTTTGAAAGCCAAATATTTTTTTCAAATATCATAATATTTTTCTAGGTAACCCATAAGCACATTTGCAACATGCTTTTACGTTATTTTTTTACTGCTGGAAGTAGTATAGAAATAGGTCTATAATTATCAAACTGCTCATTTTGATCAGAATTTGTAAACTGGTCGAATGAGTTTTAAGTTCAATAGAAATTATGTGGCTATTATAAATTCTATTTAGTTATTTAGAGATTTGCCCTGAGGGTAAATCTATAAAGTTGGAGATCTGAGTACATGATATTATCAACACTAGGAGATTGTTTATAATCAAAACTCATAATATTGTAGGTTTCTGAAGGTGTTATATCACATAGGAAGTTGTTTGAGGGGAATATGCAAAGTGTGTGAGATCTGATAGAGGAGTTGGAATTATCAGTATTGACCATGTGTTTTCTGAAGCTTAGGCATAACATTTGAAAAATAACTATTAAAGCTATTAGTAATATCTTCAGTTGAATGAGTTCAATTCATTGTCAAATAACTTCAATTTAAATGTAATTAGTGACCATTGGTTGAAAATTAACAAAAAAGCAAAATATTGTTTAAACTGTAAACACATTATCTCAAAATTTAGGGAAGGAAAAATTAATTTGAACAAGTATTTAACACCCAGAAATAAAGAACTCCTGGGTGTTAAATTACAACTAAGCAATATAAACAAAAATTGACATACAAATATGCATGGGTTAACGATGCAAAAATCTTCTTGCAGGAATCTGATGTATTGAAAATTTTGTATACAAATAATGAAAAAGACCTAAATAAACTCTCAAACACATAATTTGGCACACATTGAAGTAGACTTTGGCAAATTATAGGATACTTAATGGCAAGCAGTGTGATTGTTCTTAAACACTTGGTTACAATGGAAGAATCTGACAACACTAAACCTACAACGACCGGTCAAATTCACCTTTTCAAACTTTTACATACAATTTCCCACATACAACATTATCACATCACTATTTCACTTTATGACTTTTCTTATAATATACATACAATGATTTTTTTCAGTATTTACATCTCTTCATATTGTCTTTTTTCCGAGAAATATATGTAGCCTGCTCTACCTACCGCGACCAGTCAATTTGACCGGTTGAAAGATTTCTGTTATTTAGCCTGAAAATTCATTTCTAAAACTATACAGTCAGTTTAAATGAAAGGCTACCAAAGTGTGGCATTACTTCAACTGAAAGCAGAATGAGCCTTTGATACATGATCTGCAGGAGCCGTGATCAAGCAATTCGTACGCACTTGCGTACGTTGATACTGATACATGGCAAAAATGTAAAATTATGAAGTTTATATGATTTGATAAGAGAAGTGAACGTTTACAAACCAATAAATTTGCTTTGATATCTGAAATATGGGGCCAATTACTTGAGAACAGCCAAAATTTTTAGAAACCAGGTGCATATCTGACTGTAGATGAGCAGTTGTTTCCATCCAAGGCTAGGTGTAGATTTACATAATATATGCCGAACAAACCAGATAAGTTTGGAATCAAATTCTGGTTAGCATCTGACGTCAATTACAAGTATGTAATAAATGGATTTCCATAACATATTTGGGAAAGAATGAGAAAAGAGAATCTTAAGTTCCACTTGGGGAGTTCATTGACCTCAAGCTAATAGAACCATTCATAGGATGTGGAAGGAATGTAACCACAGATAACTTTTTTACAAGCATATCATTAGCCACAAAACTGATAGCAAAAAGAACCACTACTGTTGGAACCATCTATGGAAACAAGCGAGAATTGCCAAAACTTGCCAAAGTGAAAGATAATATGGCACGCTTTATAATAAAACTATATAAATCAGGTAATATTACTCTAACAATTTATGAAAGTAAACTAAATAAAAATAGTGGTTCTACTAAGTTCAATGCATAACTCAATAGAAAATTAAAAAAAGTGATAAGCATATACCGGAAACGATTAGATTTTATAATAGCACACAATATGGTGTAGATGTGATGGATCAAATGACAAGAAAATACAGCGTGAAATCTTGGAGATGGCCCCTCCAAGTATTTTTCAATATTCTTGACCTAGCTGGAAAAAATGCATGGGTTTTATATACAGAAACAACAGGGAGGGAGGAAAATTTTAAGGCAGGAATTTTTATTCCAGTTAGCTGAAGAATTTGCCACTGAATATCAAGAATCGCAGGAAAAAGAAAAAGGAAATATACCAAAAACATCAACAAGTTCAGTTTTACATGTACGAAAAACTTGCCAAGTAAGATATTGCAAGACAACAAAACTACGAAAAACTGTTTGAAATGCAAAAAATATGTGTGGGGCAAATGTATATTTGAGAACTAAATAATTTGTAAAAAATGCATTGATGATGAATAAGATATGCATTATTTATTTATAAATGCAAGAAATTATAGAATTACCATTCATTTTTCATTTTCTTTTCATGTTTACAATTGAAAAAAAAAATTGTTTTTTCATTTTGTGAAAGTTGTTTCATTTGTTATTTAATTCAGTACCAAATTGATTATTATCTGCGTTCAATTGTAAAAAAATATAGCTTTTTTTTAAGGACTGGTCATTTGACTGGTCACGGTAGGAATAGGTATACATGAAATGTCGGTAGGTTTAGTGTTAACTAGGGTGGCCAGAAGGTCTAAAGAATCTCTAACTCTTGTTAGTGAACAATATGTTCTTATTTTTTCAACTATACATGCATACATACATAATCCTCTGCACCCATGGGTTATGGAGGTCCTACCAGACTGTGTAACTTTCATCTCCAGACATGTCTGTTCTGAGCTGCAGCTGCTGCATTTCGCCACTGGCCAATTCTAGCAACGTCCTGTTTGACATTGTCTGCTCACAGCATCCTAGGTCTCCCCCTTTTCCTGAAGCCTATAAGCACACTATTCATAACCTGTCTGCCAATCTGCAGATATGCATACGGACAACATGGCCAAACCAACTTGGTCTCTCTCTGCACAAAATGTTACTCAAAAGAGGTTGATGACTTCTTCTCTCTCAGTAATGATGGAATAATTAACCCCATCATTACTTACAAAGTCAAACCACCAAATACCCAAGATACTGTGCACACATCTAGAATCATAGGCTTCAAGTTTCTTATTATCCTGCTCACAAGGGGTCCATGTTTCGCTACCATAACTAACCTTAGAAAGAACCAAACTATCATACAACCTAATTTTAGTCTTTACATGTATAAGCCTATTTTTCCATGCTCTCCATAGATTCTTAAAAGTCCCAGCAGCAATTCCTATTCTTCTATTTATCTCATGCCACACATCACCAGTATGTGTTACATAGCTCCCAAAATAATTAAACTGAGACTTTCAAGAGTGCAGCCATTCAAAGCAACTGAAGCACCATCTGCCTGACCAATTTTCATCACTTTAGTTTTTCTCTGTTTATCACCAAACCTAATCTATTACCAGTTTCATCAACAGCACTAATGAATGAATTCATTTCATCAACATCATTAGCCAACAGGGCCAAATCATCTGCATAATCTAAATCAGAAATTTTCAGATCTCCAGACCATTTAAGGCCAAAATCTTTCCCTTGCAAAGAATTTCACATAGCATAATCAATAACCAAACTAAAGAGAAAAGGAGACAAAATGCACCCTTGTCTAACTCCACTAGCAATGTTAAACCAATCACTGCAAGATGTACCAACTCTCACACATGACTCAGTGTTATTATAGAGAGCTTACATTACACTAATTAACTTATCAGGTATTCCATATGATCTAACAATCAACCACAAATTATGTTGATCAAAAGAGTCAAAAGCCTTTCTGAAATCTATAAACTAGTAACCACAGGTTTCTGAAACTCTAAACATCTCTCAAGAATTTGCCTAAGAAAAAATATTTAATCAATACATCCCCTACCACTTCTGAATCAACACTGTTCATCACATAGTTGTCTTTTAACTAAATTCTTAATTCTATTAAGTATAATCATCCAAAGAACTTTACTACGAACAGAAAGTACACTAATTCCCATAAAATTATCACAAGAACTACAATCACCTTTTTTTAAAAAAATAGGGATAATAATAGCTCTAGCAAAATCTTTAGGAACATCTTTATCATAAAAAATATTCAAAATTTTCAGTTAGCCATGTGGCAACATAAGTGTCCCCAGCTCTAAGCATTTCAGTGGCGATTTCATCCACCCCTGGGGATTTATGCACTTTTATAATGTGATATAGGGCCAACATTAATGCCAGTAATGCATTTATCCTTATTACAAACAATGGGAGTAGAAATAACCACATTGTTTAGAACATCTCTAAAATGCTCAGCCCACCTAGCCATCACAAGATCCTCACCTTCAATCACCTTACCATGTTTATTGCTCAATCCCTGTGTGTCTGTCTGTTTCTTCCCACACAAAACGCTAACTTTCTGGTACAATCCCCTGATGCACACTGAACTGCTTCCTCTGCTTTGTCAACCAAGATATCAGCTATTAACTGATCCTTTACATGTTTATTAAGCTCACTGTAATGCCATCTGTTATGACTAGTAGGGTCTTGATTCATATTAATCCTGCACTTCCTTCCTTGAGAAATAAGTTCCACAGTGTCATCACTAAAATAATTTTGTTTAATCTGTCCCCCTTTACCCAAAAGGTACTGTTGGTTTCAAGAAAAGTCTGTTTAAACTGATCCCATTCTTTCTCAACTTCAGCAATAAGTAAACTACAATTGTCGTAATGACTAAATAGCCTGTCATATATAAGGTATGCTTTGGCTACATCTGGATATTTCAGACCTTCAGTGTTAAAAGTAATTTTCTTAACCTTTGCACATTTCATAAGCTTCAGTTGCGAGACACTTTTGATCAAGTCTGGCACAGACCCAGGCCAGCAGAAGGGGTGAGAGGAGCAGGTGATCATCTGGAACACCACAGCACAGGGAATGCCAAGGGTGCCCATGTCGTTTCTTAGATGTGTTTAAATATATATCTATATAGATAAGCAAAGTCAGAATTTCCATGGGGCAGGGGTGGCTCAGTCGGTAACACGCCAGGCTCGTAATCTGTAGTTTCCTGGTTCAAGTCCCAGCTGGGTCAGGGTTGAGATTTATCTCTTCAAAATTCCCCACCCTGCCCATGGTCAGTAGGAAACACTGATGGGCTTAGAAAGGCCGCCGTCCATTGGATGGGACATTAAGCCATGCCCCGTGTGCGGGAGAGCCATACCCTGCACACATTAAAGAACACGCTGGATGGTCTTGACGGGAGGCTACCATCTGTCTCCCAACAGCTGTTCCAGTGGGTCCCCTCCCCCAACCGTCTCTGAACCTTCAGGGTCCATGAGACCTAGCCATTTAGCCCATGGTGTGCCAAAAAGTGCCACTCAGAAGTACAACAACCCAACTCCAGAATTTCCATAAGGCTTATTAGGCACTTGCATAAGACCACCAACATAATAGGGCACCATCATTTGTCTTATATTTGGTCAAGCAATGATGATATTATGTTGAATATATGTTAAATAGAGATTCTCTCTCTTTAAATCACTCTCTTTTGACAATTGAAAGCAAAGTTTTAAAAGAATACAGATTGTGAGAATATACATGTTATAAAACATATTGGGATTATGTGAATTAATTTTTTTTATTCATTTTTGTGAATAGAAAACCTCATTTAAAGGTATCTAACTTCCAAATCAAGATTTTTTGCAGAGAAATTTAACAAGAGATAAATTATAGATCTCATTCAAATTTATCGAAATCTTAATTTCAAACTACATTCCTTTAATAGCCATTGAAATTAAATTATTTGACAGCAGTAGCTGCCCATCCTAAGCATCTTCAAAATTGATGGAAGCTAAAAAAATCCAATTCAGATAAACTTTTAAAATTACATTTATTTTAGCAAACAATGTTATAACTTTTAAGGTAAATTCTTATGAAAAATTCTCTCTGTTGTTAAATGTTTCAGCTGCAAAAACCCTTTATATAGTAAATTATTCAAAAGCATGATTGAGTCAATATTTTTAATTTCCTGCAACATTTTACTAAAAGTAGGCTTTGTTTCATGGTAATGGAAATTTCAACATAGTTTTCCATTCACATGACATGAAAGTGTCCCAATACTTTTGATTATTTTGTTTAATTGATCCCCAGAGCAAAATAAAAAAAATTTCAAAGGAGGAAAATGTCTGAATTTTGATAATTTAATTTCATTGGTCGGCTCTGATTTCTAACACAGATTGATGCACTGGGTATCACAGACCCTTGATATGTTTTTAATACTGTTTAGTATTTAGTTTAAATCAAACATAATCATAAAAAGTCAACATATAAGTGTTTACTTATATGTTGGCATTTTATGAATTTGTTTTTTACTAATTTGAAACACATTCTTATCATTGACATACATATTAATCTATTTTAGACTCTAAATAATAATCCCTATTTTTTTCTATAACCAATATTTCAGTTTTATGCTTGTGCATGACATCAAAGCATTTCTAAATACCAGACAAGAAAAGAATCTGTTAAATATCTGAGAGGGTCTGCTTGTCTTTTTGTTGACATGAGCACCAAAATATTTCCTCCCTTCATAAAAATCCTCTTTGAAAAAATGATAGGAAATGGCGGTTCTAGCGCTTACCAATCAGATGCAAACTCGGCACACTGCCTCCTCTAATCGTAACTTAGACCAATGTAAGGGTTTGGACCCGAAACATTTTCCTCCACCAAAAAATTTACCCACCACCACCACCATTTAAAAAGCAATTGGAACTGCTTCTAAATGGTAAAAGCTAAAACCACCAAACTCAATATACTGCTGCCATATTATACCAATGTAAGGGTTCAGACCTCCAGCATTTTCCCTCCCCCCCAAAAAATGAATGCCTCCTGCAAAAAAGTGGTAGGAATTGCTTTTAAATGCTACGACTAGAACTGCCAAATTTAGTATACTGCTTCCCCTAACTGTAACTTAGATCAATAATAGGATTGGACCTCCAGATTTTTACTTCCTTCTGAATATTACCTCCCCTCCCATCCTGGCTTGGACAAGTGGTAGAAACTGATACTAAATGGCAAGAGTTAAAACTGCTAAATTAGGTATACAACTTCCTCTAATCGTAACTTTGAGCAATGTAAGGGTAAGAACCCTTAAAAGTTTTTCCTTAGAGAAAAAATCCTTCACCCCCAAAAAAGGTGGTATGAACTGGTTATAAACAGTAAGAGGTTAGACCACCAAATTCAGTGTAATTTCCTCAAACCTCAACTCAAAAAATAGTGAAAGAATTTCACTCACAAGATTTCTTTTCCCCTCAAAAAATGGCTCCCTGGAGTTATTTTTTTCTTTAGAAAATAAGGGAGGAAATAAGAAACTGGGAGGGATTTCTTTTAAATAAGAGCTATGATTATCAAATTCTGTATGCAACTTCCAGTCTTAGAGGAATAAAGACACTTAGGAATTTGAACTCCCATCTTTCTTCCCTCTCCACAAAATAGTCCCCCACACCCCACCACACACACACATATGCAAATACCAAGTACTTTCTTCTAATGATAAAAGGTGGGTGTGCCAAATTTGACATACAGCTTCCTCTGATCCAGCACTTTTAGCAATATGAAATCTTCACCTCCCCAAACCTTTTCCCTACAAAAAATGACCCTCTACATAAATCAAGGAAAATAATTTTTTCTAAATGGTAAGAACTATTATCACTGAATTTGACATACAGCTTCCTCTCATCATAGCTCTAAGCAAAGTAAGGTTTGCCCTTTTGAAAAGTACATAACAAAAAATAATTTTTACCCTTTTTTAAGTTATGTACTTTTCGTTATGTACTTCCTATCGCTTTTGGCTTTGACATTTGTCAGTTCATAGATTTGACAAAACATTGTTCCACCATATCTTTTGAATGCAACGGACAAACTTAATGATTTATATGCCAAATGGATGCTTGTGATGCGGTGAGTGTCATAGGCTATAAAAATATTGACCCATGTGCTTTCTTCCCCCTTAAAAAAGGGGAAATGTGGAAACTATTCATATGCTATATCTCCAGAATGCAAAGGCCAAAAGTAACAAGTGATATGTCAAATGCATGCTTCTGACATGGGGAATGTCATAGGCCCTCTTGATTTCTTCCCCCCTAAAAAAGGGGTGAATGTAAATGATTGTTCCCCTATATCTCCTGAATGCGAATGTAGAAAGTAATAAGCTATGTGTCAAATGCAAGCATTTGACGTGGGGAGTGTCGTAGGTTATAAAAAAAATTAACCCCATGCTTTCTTCTCCCCTAAATGTGGGGAAAAAACCCGTGGCTGAGTGGTTAGCACACTTGGCTACTGATCAAAGGAACCTGGGTTCAAGCCCCAGATAAGTCATGGACGTTTGTGTCATTTTTCTGATGAGGTCCCACCATCCTCACACTTTCTACTATGGCATAAAAACAGACAGACCTCTGTGGCAAGCAACTGCTTGAGGGATCATTTATTTATTTTTGTGGCCATCCTGTGGCCAAGTGGCTACTGATCTAAGGGACCTAGGTTCGAGCCCGGTAAAACATGGACACGTGTTCCATTGAGGTCCCACCATCCTCTCAGACCTTCTAGTGGTTTATAACCTGACAGGCACTGTCAGACATCTGTAGCAAGCAACTGCTCAAGGAGATATTTTATTTTTATTTATAAAATACGGGAAATATGAAAGCAGTTCTACTATATTTTCCAAACGCGAGGGCATAGTTATGAGTTGTGTGTCAACTGAAAATTTGTATAATAATGGTCATAAACTATTCCCCCCCCCCCCTGATAAAAGGGGGGTGGATTTTCGTGGGGTTCTACGGTAATGAATCATAACTCAAATTAAAGCATGTGATGTCGTCAATGTCATGGGCTACCTCAAACATGACTACGAAAGGTGGTAAATGTGCTCGATGTTTAGAGTAATAAAAAGGTTTTTGAAGGTAGGTGTCTTTAGTGACAACAATAAAAAATTAAAAAATTTTAAAAATACCTATCTTCCTATACTACCTTTCATGTAGGGCACTAAAAAGTAGAATATAAACTTAAAGAATATCGATGGTGTAATCAGTCACTGAACTCGTATTTGTTTCAAAGGAAGATAGGATGCCAGCAATCTTCTCGAGTAGATAAATCAATGCCCTATCTTCCTATGAAGTGGATACGCACTCAGTGACTGATTGCACCATCAATATGCTTTAGGTTTATTTTCTACTTTTTAGGGCCCTACACGAATTTTTTCAATTTTTTAATTTATATTTCAGTCATCTCTTAAAATAAAAGTGTTTGTTTCCCTCAACCTTCCCAGTGATAAGGAGAAAAAATCACTGCTGCCGGCACAAATCTCTTGACCTGATCACATACTATTAACTAAATTTCGAATTTCACAAGTGAATAGATCTTTTGCAATATTGTTTTAAAATTAAAATAAAACTTCCACCATTAGAGGCAATATTGACGTTTTCTGGCATGAATCGATCGTTTGTGCTCAATTCAGGTCTTTATTTTTTGTTTTAAATTTTACCGTAAGAAATCTTTCATTAATGCAGTCATATCTTAGAACAACCCACACCTTGAGATGCTTTCCATCCTCCCTCCCTGAAAACAGAAATTTAAAGTTATTTTTAGGTATCTCACCTTTACTATCCACCCAGTCTCTTGCACCCTAGAATAAAATAAAACACCCTCTCAAGCAGCTGCTTACCACAGAGGTCTGACAGGAGCCTGTCAGTTTATACGCCATAGTAGGTCTGTGAGGATGACAGGACCTCAGCAGAAAAACAATACAAACATCCATGCCTTACCTGGGGCTCAAACCTAGGTCCCTCAGATCAGTAGCCAAATGTGCTAACCACTCAGCCACGGGATGGCTCACCAAGTTAAAATGCTTGCATGAGGACATTAAGAGAATAATCTCTACGTAATGTCCTCACATTCCACATACCTGCAGAGAGAAAATGATTAGTAGGATTTTTAAAGAAATTAGATTTATTGAGAGAGGTAGGGGCCAACAATATCAAACAGCCCCCAGCTTGGAGCATGGGACAAAAGCCTGTTCTCCCACCACTAAAGGCTGAAGCCACCATGCTGGTAGGAACTTCAGGCACCATCTTTTCAAGTGGACCTTTTCATGAGCCACATGGCCTGCCTGAGACACAATAGTCCAGTTTAGCATTGGCATTATGCAACTAGTTAAGTGAGAGTTCAGGAACCTGCGATGGCCTCTGATCATGATTATCCACCAGCTGATACAATGTATCCCCATGCCTCTGTTCACTTAGGGCTGGCAATCCACAAGCAAACAGAAAACACAGCAGCAGATTTTCCCTCAACAGAAGCCCATAAGTGTAGCAAGTCCAGGATCCTTAATCAAGCTCAAAGCTATAAACTAGTCTAGTGGTTATAACTGGTTCTTCAACTACTAACGAAAAATCTAGTTTTTCAATTATATATTCAAATATCTGCTGTTCCAATTATATATTTCAAATATCTAGTTTTCAACTATTAACAAAAACTTTTTACTTCAAAAAATTTATTATAATAAAGTTAATATTTTAGAAAAATTAAAACACAAAAATCATTGAGCAAATCTTAATAATAAAAGAGAATCTCTGAAGTCTACCATCTCACCTATTCTAACTAATCAAGTTCAGCAGCAACTATCAAAAAGTAGAAGCTATAGTAAATTAGTGCAACATTTAAAATGGTCTGAACTTTGAAAAGTTAAAAATATAATGCATTAAAAATATACAACTGGCATTGACTCCTACATTTTGCAAATAACCAACATATTAAGCCACTATTTAAAAAAAAGAGTTGCTGATCGCTGGTGTAGATGTCAGAAAAATAAAAAAAAATTTGAATTAAGGAAAATTAATTTATCGAAACCAAAATTAATTCCACAATAAATTCAGTATTACTAGTCCATAATATTTATTATTTTATATTTATTCCCATCGGTCTTTTTCAAAGCATCGCTGAGGTTCACTGAAATTGTTATCATTGATTTTTGGGTATAGGAAGTTCATAAATAGTCAGGTAATTCAAATTATGTTTCAAAATTTCATTTTGCAATATTTATAAATCATTATTTCTAGGAACTCCATACTATGCAAATTACACAATAAAATTATATTGAAATTAGAACAAGTGGAGCAGTTTCAACAAATTTTCTTTCTTTTTTTTTCATTTCAATCATGTCTCCAGTTCATCAATATTAAAATAGGTAGGAAATTATGTTATTGCATTTTAATGAAATCTAACTGAATAATCTCTTCCAAAATTCCTTATGCTCTAGCAAATGAGTACAATATTTTAAAAAATTCAACTACTGAATTTCATTCCAAATATGTCATTGCTTTTTATCACTGTGCAGAAAGCAAGCGTTGAAAAAATAGTTTCAATGATAAGAGCACAATGCATAAAGCAAAGAAACAAATTAAAAATATTGTGTGCAAAACTGACTATAACTTACAATTACAAAGAATCATTCTGTAAAAGTTTTTAAAGAAAATAAAATGCAAAAAAATAAATTATCAAATATATATTATTCATTATCAGGAAGACTTCGATTCATATTTCACCCAGATTAAGAAACTTTTTTCCTTTATTGATTATGATTATTCAACAGTAATTCTTGATTCACTCATTATTCATGCATGATATTAAATATCAGTCTTCCAACAAAGGACATCTAAAATTATGAGTTATAAAAGTAGATTCTCTTTGCTAATAATCAATGTGCAATAATTTCTTAAATAAGTTTCTTGACCAGCTTCTGCATTTTCAAAATAAATTCTCTTTCTTGAAGTAAAAAATAGAACATGCTCTCTTTTTCTGCCCTTATCATGTGGTTCCCTAGACTTAACTTAATTTTTGGGAAAAGTTTATTACAATGGTTAAAATATTTTAAATAGAAATATTAGATGTTTAAGATCCAATTTTTAACTTTTCAAATTGTTTACAGACTCGACAGATTATAAATTTGATTGTATGATATTAGCAGATCTCTGGATTAAAGAGCATGCAGTTGATCTTTATCAGATGAAGAGCTATAAAACATATTTTAACTGTAGACAATATAATAAGGTTGATGGCAGTGATGGAATTAGGCCCGGGTACTATACTGACCTAGTACTAGCCTTTGTGCCTTGACTGGGTTTCAAGAAACATTTTCCTAAACTAAAATTGTTAGATGAATATGTCAAACTTGACTGGAAGTTGTTAAAGACAAGAAATATATATTCCTAATACTTGCTCTCCAGGCCCCTTTTTTTCTGATTTCTGGAGTCATCACCTCCATTCCCTGCAATTTTCCTTCTACTTCTACCCACATTCTTTCTTTTATACATTTAAATAGTAAAAATGTCACTGTTCGTTTTTTGCATTATTTATATGCATATGTTTTTGACTGCATGAAAGTATTACCAATTTATAGCAGTGGCAAAGCATCCAAGGAAGCAATGGGTCCCTTAAAAGTTATCACAAACAACAACAACAAAAAATTATATATCAAATATATATAAACTTATGCAGTATCTTGAGCATTATATGGTTCACCTTTCTAAGTAAAGATGAGGTTAAGAAAAAGAAGTCGGCAACCTCCTTTTGTGACCCATTCACTTTTACTTTTCCTTAACCAGTTTTTACTTTATTTACATTATTAAGATATTAAAAATGTTTAAACTTCCTAAACAGTTTAAAAACATTATTCAACACTTCCCCTCTGGCAATGCATTTTGCCACTCTCTCCTTCCTGTGGCTTCATCAGACTCCTTATGATGTGTTGGTTAAGCGGTTATATGGGTGTCTCCCTAATGACATTCTCAGGTGCTCATGCAGCTGGTGTGTGGTTTACTCGTGCAACAGGAGATTCCTTGCCCCAGCATGGGTGGTATCTCCATGTTGCAGAGCTTATTCTCATGGAGGTTAAGTACACAATTAAAAGGCCCTTCTTCTTCAGAAATTAATTAAAAATAACTTAAAATTCTCTGTCATTGAGTGGTGGAATTTTGAGGTTTGCCCTTCAAACTATTTGTATGTTGGGGGTTTTTGGGAGGGGGACTCGGAAGCTTTTCGGAGCGGGGATGGCGCTCCGTCTTCAGTGAAGTGACACTGGGGCTGTTTAGTTTCTTTACACGTCATGGAGGGCGATTCCAGTGTCGGTTGCAGGTGGGGATGGGGGACATCATTATCTCAATAACCTCACAGACTATAGAAAATGGATGCACGTGCAAGCAGTGTGGCGTTCTCCCAGTCTGTTGTCACATGTACTGCTAGCTTGGTGGTGGCCATAGCTACTGAGACACTGGAATTGCTCTTCATGATATGTGGAAAGGGGCTCTAAACAGCCCTAATGTCACAACATAGTGTCACTTTTCTGAGGATGGAGCACTGTCCTTGCTCTGAGGGGCTTCAGGGTTTTTCTCCTGAAAACTTTTGACATGCAGGTGGTTTGAGGGATAAACTTTGAAATTTTGTTGCTCAATGACAGAGAATTTTAAGTTTTTTTAATGGAGGTTAATCATTATTGATTCTGCATATTGCAACTGAAATTTGGTAGGAGGTACTATTAATGGTTTATATACTATAAAAATAAATAAATAAATACCCCCTCAAGCAGCAGTTTTCCACAGAGGTCTGACAGCAGCCTGTCAGTTTATATGCCAAAGTAGGTCTGAGAGGATGGCAGGACCTCAGCAGAAAAATGACACAAACAGACATGCCTTACCCGGGGCACGAACCCAGGTCCCTTAGATCAGTAGCCAAGCACGCTAACCACTCGGCCATCTATATCATTTCTAAATTACTTTCTATTATTACATGTGCTAGAGCTATGGTAGGTTTTTTATTATTAATATCCTGTTGATGTTCATGCATATGCTTATCGTATGTACTATATGTTTTACCTATGTATGTGTTTTTACCATTTAATTTTTTATAGGGGTCAGGCATTTCTACATTATATACCCCTCCAGTTGTAGTCAATTTATCTCGATCGTTTATTACTAGATGTTTAATGCTTTTATTAATGGTAATTGGAAGTTTGGTGTCATATTTTCTTAAAATTTTTTTATGTATTAGATATTCCTGTTATATATGGGAAGCTGTGTGCATATTTGGAGTTTGTTTTTTGAGGGTTGGTTGAGAGTCATGTTGACTCCTGTATTTAGGTGCTTTTTCCAATTTTCTAATTATATGTTCTGGGTATCCTGTCTCTCGCTATTTTATATATAAATTCTAATTCTTTTTGCAGAGACTGTTTGTATACAGTATATAAATGCTCTAAGTAGATAAGGACTAATGGTTTGTTGGGGTTTTTTTTGTACGTTAATGAATGTGCTCAAATATATATATGGTATGATGTTCAAAATTTAAGTGGGTTTCCAATATACTTCTATATCACATCTGTGTTTCTTCTTTTTGATAAGTAAATCAAGATATGGAATTTCATTATTGCTCAGTCTCGTGGGTAAATTTAATAGTTGGTAAAATACTGTTGAATACTTTGATTAATGTGTTTAATTGACTGATGGGATGGTCCCCAAAAAATAGTATATCATAGATGTAACGAATATATAGGGATGGTTTATAAATAGCTTTCTTAAATGCAGTCTGTTCTATGTGTCACATTATGACATCACCATGAGCCCAGAAAAAGATTATCCCATAGGAATGCCCTCCGTCTGGATCCACGTTTGTTGGTTAGCTGTAAACCAGTTGGAATTGGTGACTAGGTCCAGGGCCTCATCCACACTAATGTACTCTGGCACCATGGGCCTGGCCACCCTCAACCATTCTGCCTTCAGCCGCATCGCTGCATTCAAGCATAGAGTGCTGGGATACAACAATACGACATCCAGGGAATGAATGATTGTAGATTCTAACACTGGTGTATTTTTTATGATAGTAACAGCTTCGTAACAAGATGTAATGATAGTTTTAGTAGATGGAAAAAATGGTGTAAAGAACTTGAAGAGAGCTCTTTCCAAACTATAGTAGGTGACTTACGCTTGCTTATTAATGGTCAGAGCAGTTTTTATTTAATTTAATTTTAATTAATGATTGGGGTATATTTGGGTACATTGGAAGTGTGCAGTTTTTTGAAATATTATTGGTTTGTAAATGGTAGTCACTGGAAGGACAGCTATGCACCAATCCCCTCTGATGATGCATAGAACAGGCCAGGCCTAGAACTAATGTCCAACCCTGCATCTCGTGGTGCAGACAGTTAGTACCTTTCAAAAAGATACTCTCTTGTGGAAGTGAACGGAAGGGGAGGGCTGCCAGATTAGTGTGGCCTACTAATTTGGACAACTATGGCTACTTTTTTTTTCTACCCTGCTGAGGAGTGGTCAACCACATAGGGTCCTGGTGCTGTATATACCAACCTGAATGGAATTATGGCTCTGAGCTTGATTATGGATCCTGATTTTGATGCACTGGTGGGCTTCTGTGGAGGGAAAATCTTCTGCTCTGTTTTCTGTTAGTTTGTGGGTTGACACCCCCAAGTGAATAGATTCACAGGATATGTTTATCAGCTGATGGATAATCCTGAGCAGAGGTCATCACAGGCACCTGAACTCTTTGCTTCTATTGTCATCATCAAATTCTACATTGGAGGAAGTCTTCCAGTGTAGATGGCTTCAGCCTTTACTGGTGAGGGAATGGGTCTTTGCCCCATGACTGCGATTAGGGGACTGTTTGATATTGTCGGCATTCCCTCTCTCAATAAACATAGTTTCTTTAAACATCCCACTAACCATTTTCTCTCCATAGGTAGTTGGAATGTGAGGACTCTGCACAGAGCTTTATCTCTTGATGTCCTCACACAAGAATTCCACCATTATAATTTAGATATTCTTGGCTTGCAAGAGACCAGATGGACAGATAAAGGTCAGATTCTTAAAAATAATCTTAAATTTCTCTTTTCAGGGAGGGACGACAATAAGCATCACCAAGGCGTGGGTCTGCTTCTCAGCAGACACGCTAGCGATGCTCTTCTAGGATATGAGTGCATTAATGAAAGGTTTCTTACAGCAAAATTTCAGACAAGCATTAAAAACTTGAATGTTATCTGCTGTTATGCCCCACTGAGGATGCCGATGAGGATGAGAAGGATAGGTTTTATGGACAACTTCAGGATATTTCGAATTCTGTCAAGAAAGGAGATATTACCCTTGTTCTTGGTGACTTCAATGCCAAAGTTGGTACTGACTCTGACCTTTGGGGAGGAGTAATAGGTACTTTCTGGTATTGGTAGCTACAATGGGCAATGTCTCCTACAGGTAAGTAAACTCAATGGTTTCAGAATAACTAACACTTATTACAAATACCACAACATACATAAGTACACATGGGTTTCACCTGATGAGCTGCATAAGAATATGATTGATTCTATATTAATTAACAGCAAATGGGCTAGTGCTGTTAGGAATACCAGGGCATATAGGGCAGCTGAAATTGGATCTGATCATTACCTTGTTAAAGTGTCTTGCAACTTAAACTTAAAAAGTGTTGTGCTAGGGTTAAAAAATTCACTTTTAATACTGAACCTCTGAAAGACCCAGTTATAGCCAAAGCTTACCATGATAGGTTACTTAATCATTATGACAGTCATGGTATGCTTACTACTGAAGTTGAGGAAGAATGAGATCATTTTAAACAGGCTTTTTTGGAAACTAACAGTACTCTTTTAGGAAAAAAAGGAGCAGAGGAGGCAGAATTATCTGAGTGATAAGGCACTTGAGCTTATTTCAGAAAGAAAGAACTGCAGGAATGTCCTTAATCAATACCCTACTAATAGAAAGCATTTCAAAGAACTTAATAAACATGTAAAAGATCAGTTAGCTGTTGGTAAGAATCTTTGGCTTGATGGCTTGGCTGACAAAGCCGAGGAAGCAGTTAGACAGCACAACAGCAGAGAGCTGTACCAGATAGTTAATGTTTTGTGTGGTAGAAAACGAACAGGTATACAGGGATTGAAGGATAAACAAGGTAAGGTTATAGAAGGTAAGGATTCTGTCATGGCTAGGTGGGCTGAGCATTTCAGTGATGTTCTAAACAATGTGGTTAGTTCTTCTCCCATTGTTTGTAATTATATAGATGCATTGGTGGCTTTAATGTTGGCCCTATAACACAATCTGAAGTTATTTTGGCTGTTTCTAAACTTAAACTACATAAATCCCCAGGGGTAGATGAAATTACTAAGGAAATGCTTAGAGCTGGGAATGTTTCAGTTACCACTTGTATGACTGAAATTTTGAATACCATTTATGATAAAGGAATGGTTCCTAAGGATTTTACCAGAGCTATTACTATCCCTATTTTCAAAAAAGGTGATTGCACTTCTTGTGATAACTATAGGGGTATCAGCCTACTCTCTGTTCCAGGTAAAGTTCTTTCCATGATTGTGCTTAATAGAATTAAGAATCTGGTTGACAGTCAATTGTGTGATGAACAATGTGGATTCAGATGTGGTAGGGGATGTGTGGATCAGATATTTTCACTTAGGCAGATTATTGAGAAATGTTTAGAGTTTCAGAAACCTTTGGTTGCTAGCTTTGTTGATTTCAAAAAGGCTTTCGACTCTGTTGATCGTCACAATTTGTGTTGATGTGAAATCATATGGTATAACAGACAAGTTAGTTAACATAATGAAAGCTTTCTATAATAACACTGAGTCGTGTGTGAGAGTTGGTAAGGCTTCTGTAGCAACTAGTTTAGCATTGCCTCTGGTGTTCAACAAGGGTGCATTCTGTCTCCTTTTCTCTTTAGTTTGGTCATTGATTATGTTATGCAAAATTCACTGCAAGGGAAAGATTTGGGCCTTAAATTGTCTCTAGATACGAAAATTTCTGATTTAAATTATGCTGATGATTTAGCCCTTTTGGCAAATAATGTTGATGAGATGAACTCTTTCATTCAAGCTGTTAATGAGACTGGTAGTAGAGTAGGTTTGGTTATAAACAGAGAGAAAACTAAAGTGATGAAAATTGGTCAGGCAGGTTGTGATTCAGTTCAGCTGAATGGTTGCAGTCTTGAGCAGCTGTCACAGTTTAATTACCCTGGGAGCTATGTAACAGATAATGGTGTTGTGCGGCATAAGATTAACAGACGAATAGTGATTGCTGCTGGGATTTTTAAGAATCTATTGAGTGTGGAAAAATAGGAGTATACACCTAAAGACTAAAATTAGACTGTATAATAGTTTGGTTCTTTCTAGGGTTAGTTATGGTAGTGAAACTTGCACACTTTGCAAACAAGATAACAGGAAACTAGATGCTTTTGATTTTAGATGCTTACGCAGTACCTTGGTAATTCGGTGGTTCAACTTTGTAACTAATGATGAGGTTAGGCAAAGGAGTCTGAAACCTCCTTTAAGCAGCATATTGTGCAGACAGAGACTCCGCTGGTTTGGCCATGTTGCCCGTATGGATAGTAGATTGGCTAATAGGGTTATGAACAGTGTGCCTAAAGGCCTCAGAAAGAGGGGGAGACCTAGGATGCGGTGGGCAGACAATGTCAAACAGGACCTTGTCAGAATTGGTGTGCAGTGGCCAGATGCAGTAGATGTAGCTCAGGACAGACTTGCTTGGAGAACTAAATTGCACGGTCTGGTTGGACCTCCGTAGACCATGGCTGCTTGAGGATGAGGATGATGATAATGATATTTATTATTTTAGGATTTTTTTTTTCTTAAGTCGGACATCATTTTTTCTCACCCAAGGTCACTAAAAGTGTTGTGCATGTGCAACCCCAACTTTTGATTGACAGCCACTAATGTGCAAGCACACTATTGTAAAGTTATGTAAACATACATACACATGTCAGTTGACAATGCCACAGGTATAGTAAGTGACATTACGTCATGGAGTTAATAGAGAGAAATTTTTGCAGTTAGTAGGAAGAATGCTAGTTCAGATGATAGTAGTTTTGCAGGTAGCAGTGGAGAGACAGCGTTAGAGTTGAAAAGTTTGTTAATTTGGAGTTGTGATTTGATAACGTAAGTGGAGATGTTGTTTTGGGTTTGGTTGTTTTACCTCTGAGTGGCACTTTTTTGCACACCATGGGCTAAATGGCCAGGTCACATGGACCCCAAAGGCTCAGAGAAGACGTTGTTTTGAGCGAGCTTTTAATTGCTCAGAGAATTTTATGTAGATTGTAGAAATCTCACTTTGAATCTTGTTTTTTTGGAAATAAACTATGTTTGTTTTATGAAATAGTTTTGACTTTTCTAATTTTTTCTCTTGAGCAGGATAATTGATTTTGATTAGATTTCAACTTTAATAATTGGCAATCTTTTGAATTTTTCCATTTGAATAAGTAACACATAATATACTTAGCGAAACCTTATTTAACTTTATTTGGCAAGATTAATTGCCTAGCACCCGAAACTATCCGGTAATTTAGTTTTTGGATCATTTATAAAGTTCGAAGTGAAAAAATTAACATTCTTTTGGAATGTTACACTTTATTGTGCAGAGAGACTCTGTTGGTTTGGCCTTGTTGCCTGTACGTATAATGACAGATTAGCGAATAGTGTTATGAAAAGTGTTCCTGAAGGCCTCAGAAAGTGGGGGAGATCTAGGATATGATGGGCAGACAATGTCAAACAGCACCTTTTTAGAAATGGCGTAGTGACCAGATGTAGCTCAGGACAGATATGCTTTGAGAACTAAATTGCACAATCTGGTTAAATCTTCATAGCCCATGGCTGCTTCAGAATGACGATGAGGAGAATGATGGCGATATTCAAGTTTCCGTCATATTATATTGTGTAATTAACAGAATCATCAATTTTTTAGGCTAATTGAGCAGGGAGTGTATGAAGAACCTCACTTCATCACTACTGCATTGATCATAGTATCATACAACGGAAGTCCCATTTTCAACCAGTAGAAATTTTCTCATGGACTCATCTTGTTGCTTTTTAGCATTACATCAAGTTTATTACTTCATACCTTTCTCACTAACCACTAAAGGTCATTTGAGCATTTGCTCTGTACTTAGTTTTTGCCATTATTGAAATAGAGTTGAAGACTAGCTCAAGTAATCAATGTCGAGTTAATTAATCAAAGGTAAGTGTAATTAATTTTAACAATTTTTTTTAAATGAGTAATCTTTCATCCTTAACTGCCCTATGTCCAACTTTCACTCATTCTAGATTATAAAAGAATTTCTTAATTAGTAATGTTTTATTGGCAAAAGTTAATTGTCTTTTTCCATTTAGATACCATCTAAGCCTAATTGCCTTGATGCACATTTGTCTAAGAGATTTATAACTTTGTTACTGTGTTTTATTCTTTTCATCATAATTGTAATAACTATAAATATTTTCATTCTACTCTGGGTATAATATAAAACATAAAAAATATTGATACAATTTTTTTGTAGAAAAATTGAAGTAACTTACTAATACTACACTTTGCCAAGGCTATACTCAGTATATGAAAAACATAACTTGTGAAACATTTCATTTACATCAAGATTATAACCAATGCATTATTGTTCTCTAAGCTAAATGTTCCATCTCTGTACCCACTGTATTGCACTATATTCAAATATGTGTAATTAGTATATAATTATAAAGTTTTGAAAGTGTAATAGAGGCATATGAAAGGAAATTTGAAGCTTGAAAGTTATGGAAATAACCGTAGAAATATTTGAAAACAAATTTATAACAACAGGTCTGTACAAATGTATCTTTTTCACTTTACTATTATTTTAATGTAGATACAAAAACACATCTAGTGAATCTTTTCCCGTATAAAAATCAGCTATCAACTACATCTGTCAGGCTTTTGGGTTGTTGGGTTGTTTTACCTCTGAGTGGCACTTTTTTGCACACCATGGGCTAAATGGCCAGGTCGCATGGACCCCGAAGGCTCAGAGAAAGTTGGGGCAGGGGACCCACTGGAACAGCTGTTGGGAGACAGATGGTAGCCTCCCGTCAAGGGCATCCAGCGTGTTCTTTAACGTGCATAGGGTATCGCTCTCCCGCACACGGGGTCACGGCTTAACGTCCCATCCGACGAACGGCAGCCTTTCCAAGCCCATCGGTGTCCCCTACTGACCGTGGGCAGGGCGGAGAATTTTGTGGAGATAAATCTCAACACTGACCCAGCTGGGACTCGAACCTGGGAACTACAGATTACGAGCCTGGGGCACTACTGACTGAACCACCCCCACCCCCACATCTGTCAGGCTGAGCCCGAGTCTGGCACAGGTGCAAACAACAGACACTTCAGGCTCAGAGTAATTTAAATTAAAATTTTTTTTTAATTTTGAAAGCAAGGCAGAAATATAAAATATTTTTGATTATAATTTTAACCTTTTAGCCAGTCTTTAGTAATTAAAAATAACCACCATACAGCTTTTACTTTTTGCTATTCCCTTATTTTTAATAAATTAAAGGCTTTTTGCTATTGTAATGAGCTACTTTAGGAGTCATCTGATTAGATTATTATAACAAAAAAATTAATTTTTCAATGATACAAGTTTTTAGTACTATTTTTTATTAAAGTACATTCATAACTAACATTCAGAATTTCTAATTTCTAAGCTTTTGCCATTTTCGTAAAGTTCAACTTTTCCATACTAGTCAGTATATAATGCAAATTGTTCTGGCAAAGTTCAATCATAGATTCCAGAGGTTAAAAAAAAAACTATATTTGATTTTCAAATATGTTTATTTAATTTCTTCACAGCCTTTTATAACTTTTGTTATTTATTTTTCAGTTTTCATTTAAATAATCTTGGTTTAAAGCAAAATAAATTTTTGTAATGCTGCTATCTTATTCTTCATCATCATCTTCAAGCAGCCATGGGATAGAGAGATCCAACCAGATCATGCAATTTAGTTCTCCAAGCATATCTGTCCTGAGCTACATCATCTGCATCTGGCCACTGCACACCAATTCTAACAAGGTCCTGTTTGACATTTTCTGCCCACCACATCCTAGGTCTCCCCATCTTTCTGAGGTCCTTAGACACACTGTTCATAACCCTATTAGCCAATCTACAATTATCCATACGGGCAACATGGCCAAACCAGCGGAGTCTCTGTCTGCACAATATGCTGCTTAAAGGAGGTTTCAGACTCCTTTGCCTAACCTCATCATTAGTTACAAAGTTGAACCACCGAATTACCAAGATATTGCGTAAGCATCTAAAATCAAAAGCATCTAGTTTCCTGTTACCTTGTTTGCAAAGTGTCCAAGTTTCACTACCATAACTAACCCTAGAAAGAACCAAACTATTATACAGTCTAATTTTAGTCTTTAGGTGTATACTCCTATTTTTCCACACTCAAAATAGATTCTTAAAAGTCCTGGCAGCAATCCCTATTCATCTGTTAATCTCATGCCGCACATCACCATTATCTGTTACATAGCTCCCAGGGTAATTAAACTGTGACAGCTGCTCAAGACTGCAACCATTCAGCTGAACTGAATCACAACCTGCCTGACCAATTTTCATCACTTTAGTTTTCTCTCTGTTTATAACCAAACCTACTCTACTACCAGTCTCATTAACAGCTTGAATGAAAGAGTTCATCTCATCAACATTATTTGCCAAAAGGGCTAAATCATCAGCATAATTTAAATCAGAAATTTTCGCATCTAGAGACAATTTAAGGCCCGAATCTTTCCCCTTTAGCATATTTTGCATAACATAATCAATGACCAAACTAAAGAGAAAAGGAGACAGAATGCACCCTTGTCAAACACCAGAGGCAATGCTAAATCAGTTGCTACAAGCCTTACCAACTCTCACACACACGACTCAGTGTTATTATAGAGAGCTTTCATTATGTTAACTAACTTGTCTGGTATACCATATGATCTCACAATCAACCACAAATTATGACGATCAACAGAGTCGAAAGCCTTTTTGAAATCAACAAAGCTAGCAACCAAAGGTTTCTGAAACTCTAAACATTTCTCAAGAATCTGCCTAAGTGAAAATATCTGATCCACACCTCCCCTACCACATCTGAATCCACATTGTTCATCACACAATTGACTGTCAAGCAGATTCTTAATTCTATTAAGCACAATCATGGAAAGAACTTTACCTGGAACAGAGAGTAGGCTGATACCCCTATAGTTATCACAAGAACAACAATCACCTTCTTTGAAAATAGGGATAGCAATAGCTCTGGTAAAATCCTTAGGGACCATTCCTTTATCATAAAAGATATTCAAAATTTCAGTCATCAAGTTGTAACTGAAACATTCCCAGCTCTAAGCATTTCCTTAGTAATTTCATCTACCCCTGGGGATTTATGCAGTTTAAGTTTAGAAATAGCCAAAATAACTTCAGACTGTTATAGGGCCAACATTAAAGCCAGTAATGCATCTATCATCATTCCAATCAATGGGAGTAGAACTACCCATATTTCTTAGAACATCACTGAAATGCTCAGCCCACCTAGCCACGACAGAATCCTCACCTTCTATAACCTTACCTTGTTTATCCTTCAATCCCTGTATACTGTCCATTTTCTACCACACAAAACATTAACTATCTGGTACAGATCTCTGCTGTTGTGCTGTCTAACTGCTTCCTCTGCTTTGTCAGCCAAGCCATCAAACCAAAGATTCTTATCAGCAGCTAACTGATCCTTTACACATTTATTAAGCTCTCTGTAATGCTTTCTATTAGGACTAGTAGGGTATTGATTAACAACACTCCCGCAGTTCTTTCTTTCTTTCTTTCTGAAATAAGCACAAGTGCCTTATCACTCAAATAATTTTGCCTCCTCTGCTCCTTTTTTTCCTAAAAGAGTACTGTTAGTTTCCAAAAATGCCTGTTTAAAATGATCTCATTCTTCCTCAACTTCAGTAGTAAGCAAACCATGACTGTCATAATGACTAAATAACCTATCATGGTAAGCTTTAGCAATAACTGGGTCTTTCAGAGTTTCACTATTAAAGGTAAATTTTTTAACTTTAGCACAACACTTTTTAAGTTTCAGTTGCAAGACATTTTTAACATGGTAATGGTCAGATCCAATTTCAGCTGCCCTATATGCCCTGGTATTCCTAACAGAACTAGCCCATTTGCTGTTAATTAATATATAATCAATCACATTCTTATGCAGCACATCAGGTGAAACCCACGTGTACTTATGTATGTTGTGGTGTTTGTAATAGGTGTTATCTGTCCATCTGACTCTTGCAAGCCTAGAATACCTAAATTATAACAGTGGAATTCTTGTGAGGACATCAAGAGAATAAGCTCTGTGCAAAGTCCTCACATTCCAACTACCTATTGAGCAAAAATGGTTAGTGGGATGTTTAAAGAAATTATGTTTATTGAGAGAGGGAATGCTGACAATATCAAACAGTCCCCTAATCGCAGGCATGGGGCAAAGACCTATTCCCCACTACTAAAGGCTGAAGCCATCTACAATGGAAGACTTCCACCAATGTAGAATTTGACGATGCCAATAGAAGCAAAGAGTTCAGGTACCTGCGATGACCTCTGCTCAGGATTATCCACCAGCTGATAAACATATCCTGTGAATCTATTCACTTGGGGCTGTCAACATACAAACAAAGAGAAAACACAGCGGAAGATTTTTCCTCCACAGAAACCCACCAGTGCAGCAAATTCAGGATCCATAATCAAGCTGAGAGCCAGGTTCCAGTCTGGTAGGTTTATATGGTCAGCACCAGGACCCTGTGTGGTCGATCACTACTCAGCAGGGTAGAAAAAAAAAAGAAAAGTAGCCATAGTTGTCCAGATCAGTAGGCCACACTAATCTGCAGCCCTCCCCTTCCGTTCACTTCCACAAGAGAATATCTCTTTTGAAAGGTACTAACTGTCTGCACCACAAGAAGGTGGGGTCAGACATTAGGTGCTAGGCCTGGCTGGTTCTATGCATCATCACTGGGGATTGGTGCATATTTCTCCTTCCAGTGATTAGCTAGATTACTAAATTTATCTTATTCTTAGAGTTTGCCAATTAGTAAAAAAAAAACTGCAATTGTGTGTTGTTTGCAAAAATGAAAGATTTAAGTAATGAGAGAAATATGAATTATATAAATATATTAAAGTTGTGAAATACTTCAGAAAACACAGCAAAATTATTTTCTTTAATTTTTTACTCAATTTAAAATGCAAAAAATACAGTAAAACCTTGCAGTTTTCTTAAACAAACGCTTATAAAATTTTACTTACTAGTCTTTTTTTATTTTGTCATTTTC
Organism: Ryuthela nishihirai; assembly: GCA_038380435.1. Taxonomy (NCBI): domain Eukaryota; kingdom Metazoa; phylum Arthropoda; class Arachnida; order Araneae; family Heptathelidae; genus Ryuthela; species Ryuthela nishihirai. The sequence goes on along the minus strand of JAWZYU010000015.1, from coordinate 5,194,965 downwards.
TTAGTCTTCTGTTCATTTGTTTTTTTTCTTTTAATTCTAAAATATACTTGTTTAAATGACTGTTCACACCTGGTGAAAAGCCTGGACTTTTCTCAAAGTATGGCACCAAGAAAAAAATTATAAAAAGAGAGTAATTTTCTCGCCGTCCCATGGCCGAGTGGTTAGCACGCTTGGCTACTGATCTAAGGGACCTGGGTTCGAGCCCCGGGTAAGGCATGGTTGTGTGTGTTGTTTTTCTGCTGAGGTCCTGCCATCCTCTCAGATCTTCTACTTTGGCATATAAACTGACAGGCTCCTGTCATACCTCTGTGGCAAGCAGCTGCTTGAGGGGGTATTTATTTATTTTTTTTTAATTTAATTTTCTTGTTTGATTTATTTATTTATTTACTTTATTATTCAGATATAAATAGCTTTTCTATTCACATGCATTATAATTATTTCAGTATATTGTTTTTTTCAATAAAATTTTATTTGAATTGCCAGATGCATTTTTACTACATATCTCTATAAAAGCCCTATTAAAGTAAAATTAATCATCTTTCTTGTAAATATTTTATTTTAAGAAAATCCAGAATTAAATGCTGATTAATAAGTTTATATAACATGCCATAATTCCTTTCAATTGTTATTTGGAAAAACTATCTAAAGTTCATATTTTTTTTGCCTGAACACAGTTGAAAAAAAGCCTGGCCATATGGTACAATTTAGTGTTTCAGACCTGGCATGGTAAGGTTTCATAGAGTGTGTGGGGTCTTCGTGTTGCATCAACTTCTATAACACTGACGGGGATTGATGCAGTCATGCTGCCATCAAGTTGGCCCGGAGGGAAGAGAATAGCTTTAGGTTCTTAATTAAATTTTTTTTTGTTACAAGACTTCATTTGACATGACACTCTTTATGATCAACTCCCCTTAAATTTAACTCTTACCTTTGGGGGAGGGGAGAGAGAGAGCAAAGGTATAATTTGTAATAAGTTATTACTCATGTCAGCTGGTTGGTTGTTTGGGATTTTATGGTGCAATGGCAGCTAAGGCCATAATGCATCAAAAGAGACGAATAAAAGGATAAAAGAAACAGAACCCACAACCAAAGTTAAAAGTCAATATAGTAAAAGGTAATGGACAAAATCAACAGATATAAAAAATACAAAAAGAAGAAATACATGTAAAGCAATAAATATAAAGGCATAAAAGGAAACCCAACCCAGGAGTAAAAGACCCATGTTGAACAGTGTATAAATGACAAAGACATATATTACAATTTGTTAAAATAACCAGTAAAACGTAAAAAAGCAAATACAGTAGGTAAAGAGGAGTCTTCTTATAAAAGATTTCCGAGTGTAAGGGGCTCAGATGTAAAATCATGAAAGGTAAAATAAAATCGACGTTCAAGATTAAAAACTGGACAAGAGATTAAAATATGTTTAACGGTTAAAATGTTGTCACAAAACTCACACTTAGTTTCGTCGTCCACCCAAAGAAATGAGCGTGTAATAAACGAAGAGACCTAAGTGGAGTCGAGCAAGTACAACTTCCTCCTTGCAATTCCTGTGAAAACAAGACTGCCACAGTTTGACAATGGGCTTGATCTCGAAAAGCTTGTTTCCAACCTGTTCAGACAAGATCTCTGCCACTGTGCCTGGAGCTCGATGGAAAAACGTTGCCAGAAGTCCAAGTAAGGAACTGGCAGTGGAGAGTCAGATAGGGGTGTGGCAGACCTGGTAGCAGCATCTGCCAAGTCATTGCCCTAATCCTGATGTGACCAGGCACTTGCAGTGGTGGTGGCTGCCAGACGATGGAGTTGCTGGTGGATCTTGGAGAGAACAGGGTGAGGCTGATGCCTCACTGAGCTCAAAGCCTGTAGCGAGTCGGTGTAAAGTACACACCAACAATGACACTTAGCTGCTATGTGGTCCAAGGCAATGCTGATAGCATGCAACTCTGCAGTGAAGATGGAACACTGCTGTGGGATCTGGTCTGTAATGATTACATCGCAGCAGATCATGGCTGATCCTACAGATGTACCGGACTTCGAGCCATCAGTGAAGACAGGAAAGAAGTCTGGGTACTCAATGCATTGGCTGGCAAAGAGTTGCTTATACACACAGTAGGGTGAAAAGGCCTTCCCCGACCTGCAAAGAGAGAAATCACAGGAGGGAAAACAGCGAGCCAAGATGGAAGTGGCTCGGCTGTCAACTGTGCAATGCTATTGTGACTGGTTTTAATGTCTTGCAGGTAACCTCGGACATGCAAATCGAAAGGACGAATGGCAGTCGGTCAATTCTGGTATAACATTTCCCACTGCTGAAAACAGAGTCCCAAGAGGGATGGCCTGGCAGGGATCGCAATTTTACTGTTTACTGCAGGGACAACTGCTGACGGTGAACAGATAAAGATGGTTCATCAGTCTCAACGTAGAGACCCTGGACTGTTGAAGTGCAGGAAGGCCCTTGTGCAAACATGGAGAGCCTGATGATGGAGGGGATCCAGCACCTTCACCACCAAATCCCGAGTGGAGTCGTACATCTGGAATCCATAGTCCAGTTTCAACGGGACAAATGCACGGTAGAGGCAGAGCAAAGAACATCGATCTGCTCCCAAGAAAGGGAGGAGAGGACCTTGAGGATGTTCAATGCCTGCATGCACTTGGTCCTGAGATGACGTACGTGTGGTAAAAAGGTCAATTTTCAGTCAAAGATGAGACTGAGAAACTTGGTCTCCGCCACAACTGGAATGAAGTTACCCCCGAGCCGCAGCTCAGAAGACAGATGAAGATTACACTTGCAGCAAAAGTGCACACAAGCGGTCTTCTGTGGGGAAAACCGAAACCCATTGGCTGTCACCCAAACCGATTGTTCAGGGCATTTTGCAGTTGTCATTCAATGACCCTCATGCTGGACAACAAGCAAAATATACTAAAGTTGTCAACAGAGGGCATTGTTTACAATCAGAGGAAGATACTGTGTAATGGAATTTATCTTGACAGTGAAAAGCGTAACACTCAGTACGCAGCCTTGTGGCACCCCCTGTTCTTGGGGGCATTACTCATGTCATTACTTGATATTTGTATATGGTACAACAGTTGTCAAATACCTTCCATATTTTTAACTAAAAGAACGTATATTGCTTATGATAAATGTGGAATACTCGTTTACAAAGAGAACAAAGTTTGCATCCATTGGCTTTTGCACTCTTTATTTTTTTAAATTCAACTATGGATGATTGTAAAATGTATATAATAATATTTTGTTAATGCCACTGATTAAGAAAAATAATTTTTCATTCATCTCTTAAAACCAAAAAGCTCTCTTCCTCCCCACCCCCGAAATAAGGAGGTAAGTCATTGCTACCAATATAAATCTCTTAAACATCACATTCTACAATCAATACTTCAAATTTTTGGGATAAATAGATAATTTGAAATATTTCTAAAAACCTTCTGAAATTTTTTTAAATGTGAATCATACTATTTTAGTACCCATGCAATGCAAAAAGAATTTTTCAATTGTCCACCAACCAAAATTTCAATAAACCAAAAATTCAAATTCTTAGCATAAATACATCATTTTGTAACATTTATTTGAATGTTACAAAATGGAAAAACATATCCATTTGTTCAAGTTCAAAGTGGAAAACCAAAATGTTCAAGTTAAAAGTGGAAAACCAAAATGTTCAAGTTAAAAGTGGAAAAAGTTAAAAATTGAATGTTTGCAATTTTTAACTTTTTCCCACCATAAGCGGGCACAATTTAAACTTTTGGGGAATGCCGAAAGCACAAATTGTAATATTTCATCAATACCTATTGCCCCAAATATTTTTAACACATATCTCTAAAAACAAAACTGCTGAATGTATACAGATGGGCAGACAGACAACAAAATGAAAATTTTAATTCAATAGCATAGTAAATTCTAATAGCAGAGTTCATTAATGCTTTTCTTGCAACATGTCAGCACATTTTGGAGCATCGGTATTTGGCTTTCTTTTTTGCACTGTAATGTAGAGATGCAATTTTTGTTCTTGCCATAATGTTGCGACTCCATTTTTGTTCTCACTGTAATCTTGTGACACCATTTTCCTTCTAACCATTATATTGCACTGGCGTTTTTGCTGTCTGCAAATTGCACAGTCACCATTTTTGCTGTCAGCGAATTGTACAGTCACCATTTCTGCTGTCGGGAAATTACACAGTTCACGTTTTTGCATCAGCATTTTTCCACTGCCATTTCAGCATGATACTGAAATTACCACTAAAATGCATAGAGATGGGAATGTTTCTGTTGTCATGTGACTGACTGAAATTTAAAAAATTTTTCATGATAAAGGTATAAGTCCTAAAGATTTTAATAGCTATTATTATCTATATTTTTAGGTAAGATCACTGCAGTTCTTGTGATAATTATAGGATAATCAATCTACTTTCCGTGCCAGGTAAAGTTCTTTTTCAATTATTGTGCGTATTTGAATTAATAATTTGGTTGATGGATAAAACAAGTTTAATGCACAATTATGCTGTTTATAAGGGAGTGAGCTTAAAAGCAATCACATTACCTAAAGACTATTTCAAAATAGTCAAGGTAAGAGTTGTTATACATGCTTATGACCAAGCTTAAGGAAATCTTTAACAAGTTAAAAGTTCCAAAGTAATTGTCATAACATTACCATTTGTTGATGTAGTCCTGCTGGCTCACCTGGTTGAATGAATTGACATAGCTTCTTCTGTGCTATCTTCTTCATTGATGTTTTGCACAAGTGCTGTCGATTCACAGGTATTAACCACTGATGTATACGTGTGTTGCACTCCAGATGCCAGTCCGGAAAACTACATTGATTTCACAGATGTTAAGATGGTATTGATAGTTGAATTTTCAGATAACAAACTCATTGATGTGGCACAAGATAAGCTCAAGAAGTAGTTCCATAGTTAACGTCAGATGTAGTTTTGCTCCAGGTTCATATTAAGTTTGTTTCAACAAACTCCTTAAACAAGCATATTTCAGTGCAAGTTCTAAAAACAAGGCTAAAGCACTAAACATTAAAACGTTAAAAGTTGGGCCTGCCTTTCCCACAAGCTAACAATGTAGCAACATGTTTCCTCCTGGACGCGTGCGGGACTTCATCAGCCAAAGTGATCGTCAAACATCCTTATATATGAGAGTATCCCCTTATCAGTGAGTTAACTGATCAGAACATCAATCAGATATTAAAAAAGGAAATGATAATACTGCTCTAGCCCAAACAATTTAACAAAATCAAATACAGTTTAATAATTTAACTTTTAAATCAATAACGGTGCCATCTAATAAATTACAATTACAATATGCAGAAATTTTTTTTATCAATCTGTTCAAAGACCACTTGTGCAACATGGACATCTGCCGCCTACCTGTGGTGTGGAATCTCCTGTTGTGCGAGCATCAAACAAATCAGTTAACTCACCAATAAGGGGATACTCTCATATATATCCATTACTTTGACGATCACTTTGACTGATGAAGTCCCGCACGCATCCAGGAGGAAACATGTTGCTACATTGTTAGCTTGTGGGAAAGACGGGCCCAACTTTTAACGTTTTAATGTTTAGTGCTTCAGCCTTGTTTTTAGAACTTGCACTGAAATATGCTTGTTTAAGGAGTTTGTTGAAGCAAACTTAATATAAACCTGGAGCAAAACTACATCTGACTTTAACTATGGAACTACTTCTTGAGCTTATCTTGTGCCACATCAATGAGTTTGTTATCTCAAAATTCAACTATCAATACCATCTTAACATCTGTGAAATCAACGTAGTTTTCTGGACTGTCATCTGGAGTGTAACACACATATACATCAGTGGTTAATGCCTGTGAATCGACAGCACTTGTGCAAAACATCAATGATGAAGATAGCACAGAAGAAGCTATGTCAATTCATTCAACCAGCTGAGCCAGCAGGACTACATCAACAAATGGTAATGTTATGACAATTACTTCAGAACTTTTAACTTGTTAAAGATTTCCTTAAGCTTGGTCATAAGCATGTGTAACAACTCTTACCTTGACTATTTGGAAATAGTCTTTGTGCAATGTGATTGCTTTTAAGCTCACTCCCTCATAAACAGCATAATTGCACATTAAACTTGTTTTAACTTTAGTGCTGTGAATTTATAATTGCTAGGTTGATGGATAGTGTGGGTTCAGAAGTGGTAGGGGATGTGTAGAACAGAGTTTTAGCAACCTTTGGTTATTAGCTTTGTAGATTTCAAAAAAGGTGTTTGACTATGATCATCATAACCTGTGGTTGATTGTGAGATTGTATGCCATAACTGACAAGTTAATTAACATTATATTTACTCAATAAGAACACTGAGTCATTTGTGAAAGTTGGTAAATCTTTTAAAAATTAGTTCAGCATTCTACTGGAGTTAGAAGGGTGAATTGTGACTCTTTTTCACCTCAGTTTAGTTATTGATTATGTTATGCAAAATTACCTGCACAGGAATGGGCAGGGAATTAAAAAGAACTAGGCCTTAAATAGACTAGAGATTTGAAAATATCTCATTTAGATTATGCTGACGATTTTGCCCTTTTGACAAATGATGCTGATAAGATGAACTCTTTCATTAGAGCTGTTGATGAGACTAATAATAGATTAGGTTTGGTGCTAAACAGAGAGAAAACTAAAATGATGAAAATTGGTCAGGCAGGCTGTGGTTCAGTTACTTTGGATGGTTGCACTCAGATGAATTATCTTGGGAACTATGTAACAGATACTAATGATGTGCAGCATGAGATAAACAGAATAGGCACTGCTGCTAATATTTTAAAGTACCTGCGGAGTTTGTGGAAAAATAAAGATACTGTTATGATCGAACATTTCCGACACGAGTCCCCCTCCCCCTCTCACCTGATAGACCACCAAATCTTAGAAATGGAGAGATGGATGTTTAGTCTCCATCCAAGCTGCAAAAGCATGCACATGCAGCTTCATTCACATGTGGAAGAACTGACAGTTTTCATGAAGGTCTGATGATGTCGATGGTGGTCAGCTTCTCATGTTCCCATATGCTACACTCCTAATGAAGGTCGTTAGTGTTGGCATGGGTTATTGGGACACGCATAGCATCATTGTGACAAGGGGTGAGAGGTGAACTCTCCCTGTGAAGTTTTGTCTGACAAATGAAAAGAAGAGGGGAAACAGGGAGTCCCTCTGTGAATGTCTTGAGGAGGGGACACTTGCAACAAGACTCAAGAGAAAGAGCCAGTTGAATGAGAATTGTGCCCTAGCTGAGACCATGAGATTAGATCAGCTAGAATTGTTTGGAGCAGTTTGTAACTGCTAAGGGAGTATTGTGACCCTGAGAATGCAAAATATGCACTGTTATTGAAGTAGATGTACCTAGATGTATATAACAATAAAAGGTATAAACAGGAATGCTGCATATCAGAGTTATTCACAACCATCAAAAGTTGTATGTATGTATGAATGAATCTGATACATATACTACTAAAAGACTAAAATAGGCTGTACAATATTCTGGTCCTTTCTAAAGTTAGTAATGATAGTGAAGCATGACTCCTTAGCAAACAAAATAACAGGAAACTTGATGCCTTTGATTCTAGATGCTTGACTACAATAAAAAATAAATAAATACACACTCAAGCAGCTGCTTACCACAGAGGTCTGACAGCAGCCTGTCAGTTTATATGCCATAGTAGAAGATCTGAGAGGATGACAGGACCTCAGCAGAAAAGTGACACACACATCCATGCCTTAACCGGGGCTCGAACCCAGGTCCCTTAGATCAGTAGCCAAGAGTGCTAACCACTCGGCCATGGGATGGCTGCAGCCTTGTAAATAATGATGAAGTTCAGCAAAGGAGTCAACAACCTCCTTTCGGCAGCATATTTTGCAGAGAGAGACTGACTGGTTTGGCCATGTTGTCTCTATGCATAACTATAGATTTGTGAATAGGGTTATGACAGTGTGACTACAGGCCTCCGAAAAAGGGGAAGACTTAAGATGTGGAGGGCAGACAATTTCACACAGGATGTTGTTAGAAATTAAAATACAGTGGCAAAATGCAGCAGCTATAACTCAGGATAGACATATGTGGAGAAGTAAATTACACTATAAGGTTTTTCAACCTTCATAGTCCATGGCTGCTTGAGGATTTGTGTCTATATGTCATGTATACGTGTAATATGTTTTCACTTCTGTTCACCTAATGTTATCTGGGAAGGTGGGTAATTTAGTGTTATTTACATGACGAGTTTGTTTTTTTTCACTCTTTAATATTTTATATGCTTTTTAAATGTTGGTATATTTAATTTCTACAAAAACGATTATCTTGTAAAAATGAATTGGCCAAACTCTCCATTTCAATACATAGTGTTTGGGAAAATTCTCCTCTATTATGATTCAAAAAAATACTTTTTTTTTACTATTTACAGGTAATATATACTCATCTGTGGACAATGGTTGAAAATCACTGCTCTGAACAATATCTTATGATCTTTATTAATGTTTCTTATGCATTGTTTAAAAAGGTACCTTCTCCAAAGTACTTGCTTTAAATCTGGTTCCACAGAACGCATTAGATTACATAATTCATAAAATTTTTTCATCTGTTCCAAAAACTGGTAAAGGTTGTAATCATGGACCTGAAATATAAAGGAAAAAAAAATATTTACACACCAAAATTACTACATACTCCCAAAGTAATTTAACAGTTTTTGATGTTAAACAAGAACTTTCCTACATCTTTTAAATGTTAGTTTGATTAGTTAACTTCTATGGTTTTGTTATAACTACACATTTTCCAGAGGGAAAAAATTCCAACTACAGGATGATTATGAGACTACAATATCTACGAACAGCACATAAATATAGGTTGCAATAACCCAGAGTATTAACAAGTTAATTCATTGAGTTAGAAATGTTACATGTCATGGGGGCAATGCCTTAAAAGCATTGCTATATCTTGAGCAGTAGAGAAGCCAAATTGTTGATAAACATCCTAAAAGGTCAACCATTTAACACCAAAAATAAATTAGACGAATCATTACTTAGTGTTGGATTTAGCATTAAGAATCGCTTGAACTGGTCATGATTTTAAACAACTGTTACTGCAAAATGCTTTGTTCAAATGACAAAATCTGCATATTCATGTAGCAGGAACACTGAAGGCAAACTTTATGAGTAGGCACATGCAAAAGGCAGGTGATTTATTGTTGACACCTGAAAATGCAAATTTGGTGGTCAACAGAATTAAAGTGCACTGGCTGCCAAGTTTATCATTAAAAACCAAACAGAATTTAGAATATGAGGAAAGCTACTTATTACATCTAGAATAATACATATTACAGTTGAACCTCGACTTTTGTGGGTTTAACTTTCGTGGATTTGATTATTCGCGAGTTTGCCATCAATAATTAAATGGGAAGTTTTCTTTAATTTTGCGGCCTACTGCGAAAAATCACAGATGACACGTGTAGACTAGAAAATCTAAAGAAAACTAAAAAAATTTTAGTAAGTCATAAATGCATAAAATATATGCATTATTAATCTATTTTATCATTTACTAACATAAATATATACACAAATTTATTATAAAATTTTGTAAAAATTTCAGTGCACTCAAGAACTGCAGACTATGCACTCTGTTTAAGGATGCTACACTCTTTGTCTCGGTACTAGCCAGCCTCATTCACATGTTTTATCTCTCAGTGTGTGATGTACTGTATTGTACTTTACTGTACTGTACTGTATATAACTGTTTTATAAACTTGAATAATTTTACTGCTATCTAAATACTGTACATGTATTGCATCACATACTGCACATGTACTGTATTGCCATCTCTCACTATCTCTGTGTATGTTAGCCTACATTGTTGATACTGTAATTTTAAATTTATAAAACATACTGTTGCAGTACACTGTATTGTTTTACTTTTTTTGTGTGTTAAATATGGTCAACAGCATTAAGAGTTAAGGTTTGGGAGGCCTAGAGATGTTCGCGGTTTTTCCACATTCGCAGATGTCCTGCGCCCCTAACCCCCGCAAATGTGGAGGGCCAACTGTACTTTTAAAACATCTGAAGTATAATTTCACTATATAAAAACCATCACAACAAAATATTTTCTTAATGAATCTGTAAAGTTTGAATACAGCATGAAGCAATATATTTTAACTTTGCACACTGTACCAAAGGGGAGGGGATAATTTCCACCACTATGCTTCCTTTAACCCTGCCAGGATCCATGTCGATTATAACTTTGACAGAATTTGAAATGAGAGACTGAAGACAGCTATATCTGTTTTAGTACAACACATCAAACTTTGATTTCTTTTTAAATAAAAATTATACTTTGACAATTTTCTTACATGTATCTTATAAATATACATAATTCAAGCTTGAAAAATAATTTTCCTTTTTGATTTGAAATATATTCTATATAATTTGCTGCAATATAAAAATTTGTTAAAGCTATTTGATCACCATTTTCTACACCAAATAAAAATTTGAAGAACTAAATTACCCAGTCTGGTTTGAGTCCCAGCTGGGTCAGCATTGAGATTTATCTCTGCAAAACTCCCCACAGTCAGTAGGGGATACCGATGGGCTTGGAAAGGCCACTGTCCATCGGGATGGGACATTAAGCCGTCTCCCCATGTGTGGGAGAGCCATACCCTGTGCACATTAAAGCACACACTAGGAGGCCTTAACAGGAGGCTACCATCAGTCTGTCAACAGCTGTTCCAGTGGGTCCCCTCCCCCAACCTTTTCTGAGCCTTTGGGGTCCTTGTGGCCTGGCCATTTAGCCCATTGTGTGCAAAAAGTGTAAGCTCAGAGGTAAAACAACCAAACCCAATGGCCCTCCGTAGCCCATGCCTGCTTGATGATTATGATGATGGATATGACAAGGCCAATTTTATTGTTTCCATTTTCTTACAGTGAAGAAACTTCCTAATTTAAGCTTCTGCATCTAATCTGAACTATTGCAAGCTAATTTTTTCTTAAAGTTTCAAAATTCTCTCAGAAATTAACCGAAAAACTGCTATTTTCAAAATTGGAAGATTTTGGGAGTAATTACGAAGTACATACCTCTATTTTTGTTTTTTCATTTTACACTATTTTTCTGCTTCAAAAATATTTTAATGTGCCTAGAATTATTTTTATCACTCATTCCAGCATTAACAAGTGCTCTCGTGCTACTGAAACCAAAAACCATAACTAAACTTGTTTGTGCAAAACTGATGGTAAACTATGTCATGGCTCTGCAAGATGCAGTTGGCAGCAATTAGTAGCAAGTATGGCATGTGTGCTGTGTACAGTGTCATCAACCCTTTAGGACATCTTCTAGACAATCCCAGGTGTTGCCCCCTTCCAACCCCTTAGAACATTGTGAACCCTATGATATCAACTCCACTTATTAAAACTAGCTTCCATCTTGTTACAGGCTGATACCATCTGTTGCATTAATGCTCAGACCGAAAATACCATTTAAATCTATCTATATTAATCTAATGATATATATTTTTTATCTTCATAAATCAATAAATATTTTGCAGAAAAAATTTCGCCTACATACGGGACTTGAACTCGCATCTCTCCAGAAACATACCAGAGTATTCTACCATTAAACTAATGCCAGCTCTTTTTTCCACTAATTTAAGACTTTAAACTCTTCACCGAGATTTTCGGGCCAACTGTTAGCGCCATCTATGATTTCAGGTGCCAACTAGCATGAAGAGACTTTATTTTTAATTCCATCTTACTCAGTGCAATATTAAAAGTAAGATCATAGATCATACTTTTAATCATCTCAGTGCAAGATCATAGATGGCGCCAACAGTTAACCCAAAAATCTCAGTGAAGAGTTTAAAGTCTTAAATTAGCAGAAAAAAAACAGAGCTGGCATTAGTTCAATAGTAGAACACTCTGGCATGTTTCTGGAGAGATGTGGGTTCAAGTCCTATATGTTGGCAAAATATTTTCTGCAAAATATTTATTGATTTATCGTTAAAAAGTCAACAGGTAATGCTGTGATTGTCATCTATATTTTTTACTCATTGATTTCACTTGAAAAAAATTACAATTAAGTTGAAAAATAAATCTGAGTCTGCAATGAACATATGCACATATTCAATCACCACAAATTGCATCAAGTAGAAACTATTTAGTTTATGCTTTCCTTCTGCATACAGATTATCGATCTGTTGTGATTTCCAGTCTTTGGCCTACTTCCTGCTCTACCAGAGTTGTAATGGCTTCTAAACTTTTAATATAAAGATATTGATTCTATTACCAGAAACTGTGTCATTGAGGAACTATGCACATCAGCTTTTGGTCAATATTTTAGCAGCTTTCGATTTTAAAGAGTTTTTTTTACTCTAATGCTTCTAAAATTTATTTTTTATTGCTTCTCAAATGCATACTGTGATTGTAAACAACAATTAATTTGAAAAGATCGAAAATGAAACAGCTAGTGATCTTTAATGGTGAATATCAGGAGAACCCACCATTGGATTAAGCAGTTAGCATCAAAGCACGATTTATAACAGGGAGGACTTATTTTAGCACTACTTTTAATTACATTTGAACCAAATAAACTAATTAAAGTTAGGAAATTGCGATTTTTCATCAAAATTTCTGCTGGAATTTTATAATTAAAATTTTCTGTAGCAGTTATGCAACTTGGTATTAAAATGATTTATCCTCAATTTCTGTGCTTCAGTTAAACTTCAAATATTTTAAAATATTTGTATTCAATTTTTTTCATAATTCTTTATCACTTTTCAGATATATTTTTTTTATTTTTATTTAAATTATCTTGTTTTAAAGCAAAATGTTTTTTTACGACAATGCTTTTCTTAGGCTTAGATTTGCAGATCATTGAAAGAATATGATATACTTTACAAATATACACTACAGGAAAAAAAATTGCAACAGCTGGAAGGATTAATGCCATTTTATTGAAATGCAGACACCAGTTAGCATACACTGAGATGTAGGATTGATTACATTATCAAAAATAAAATATGGAAAATTACCACCTTACCCACCCAGTAAAGTGGTATAATTAGTATGATGTTGAATTGCCCCGCGCAGCAATGTATTTATGGACACGGCAGGGAAAGCTATCGTACAGCTCTATCATGTCCTTCTGAGGGATAGAATGTCAAATAGCACAAAGTCACTGTTCCATTTCAGTGACAGTGATTGGCGCACCTCTTGGATTATGTTGGAGCTGTCAGCCCATCATGTCCCAGACATGTTCAATAGGTGAAAGGTCTGGCGAGCGTGCTGGCCATGGTAGTACCTGAACGTTTTACTTGTGTAAATACTTCAGACTAATGTGGGCTATGTGGGGATGGGCATTATCTTGCTGGTAAAAGGTTCTGTGCTGCTGAACAAATGGGAGACAGCCACTGGCTGCAAAATGTTGGTAATATATCATTGGACAGTTAGAGATCCCCTTATGATGACCAGTTCTGACCAAGATTTCCAACTAATGGCACCCCACACCAAGACACCAGGTGCTGGAGCTGTGTCACGCTGTCAAACGCATTGGATGGTGTTCCTTTCCCCTGGATGACAACAAATACGTTGTCTACCAGCATTCTATCTGAGACGACACCACTGAAGACGTGCTTGCATGTGGGCAAACGTGAGGGGCAAATGCAGTGCCAAACAATAGGCTCGCATTTAAAACTGTAAATGTCTGTTGTTTACTGTCCGCTTGGTAGGTATTCAATACGTTACCTGTTGCCAGTCCCTTTGCAGTTGTGTTGTAGTTTCGAATCTGTCACACAATGCCATGCATCCCAAATGGTGATCCTGTCACTCCATGTTCATACATTGTTTTCCTTGATCCTTGTTGGCGTGTGCTGGATCCTTCTTGAACCCACTGGCGCCATATGTGTACGATGGTGCTGGGATTGCAGCCAACAAGGTTGGCCACATCTCTGTATGACAAATCAATTTCTCTAAGGTCGATGATTCTCCCACATTCAAAATCTGTTAACTGTTGGAATGGATGTTGACGTCTGCGTGAGAGCATCTTTAGCAGTTTAGAATGATTTCCACAACATTTGTCATCCAGGGAGCTTTGGTTGCTTTTATCTGTGTTTGATAAAATGATTGGACAGGTGTGAAGCACCTGTCATGTCAGCTCACACCTGTCCAATCATTTTGATTGTCCTGCAAACCTAATCATTTCCATATACTACAGCCTCCCTAAATTTTGTCACATTTGCATAACTTCTTGCAAGTGTTGCATCTTTTATTTTATGTAGTGTATATATAAATGACTAAAAATTTTTGAATAAATAAATAATTAAGCATTAATAGAAATATTATGAATTGTTTATATTAAAATAATGAAGTAATTTAGAAAAAAATGGAATTCTTTTAAATTTTACTAAAGTTAAAATGCAAAAAAATACAGCAAACTTTGGCAATATTTAAAACAACTTAAATAATTTAACTTACCATTTTTTCTTGAATTTTTTTGTCATTTTATTAATCACAATTAAATGTTCTTTCTTTTGGTATATGACATATTTCCATTCATTAGTTACTTCAAGATAAGTTTCTGAAGCTGTTTATTTTCTGAAAACAAATTAAATAACAACAACTTCTGAACACTATTATGCTGTATGTCAATGTGGGCATAGAGGAAAATTGTCTTGAGCCTAGTGCCAGCTCAAGACAATCTTTTTCTATGCCCACATTCACATATAGCATAATAGTATTCAAAAGTTACTATGAAATGCTGTGATTTAAAAATGTTTCTAATGTAACAAATATTGTATTCTAGAATTCCTAAGAACTATGCATGAGAATTGAGGATAACTCATTAAAAAAATGCCAGTCCTAGGGAGTGTTGCTTATTGTTGCCTGAGACTGGGAAACTTGCAGTAAAAGATCCTAACTTACAGTTATAAGGAAGCCATCAATGGCTGATTCTACAATGATGGGAATTCAGCCTGTACAACAGAATATAACTGTTTGGAAGCCAGTAGGTCAGTGCACCTGGCATCATCAGGAGGTTGTGGGTTCAGATTCCCTCCAGCTCAAGACAAATTTCCTCTATGCCCACATCGACATACAGCATAATAGTGTTTCAAAGTTGTTACTATGAAATGCTGTGACTTAAAAATGTTACTAATACAAATCTAGTTCTGAATTGGCATAATTGCAAAATCAGAGTGAATTTTTAGAAAGCTCAAAATAAAAACATGTCCTTCACTGTCTCTTCACTTTATGAACATTAGGATGATGGCTGCTATGTCATTTCCTTTTGCAGTGTGGAACTGACATGTTGAAACAGGTCTGTGCCTGCTTCACACAGTCCTACTTTTGTGGCTGTTGCGAAGTTTTGCCCCTTGGCCATCTCCAAAATGAACTGGAGTCCACCCTTATGCAGGGTGGCTAATAAAATTAAATATCCCCTCAAGCAGCTACTTGCCATAGAGGTCTGACAGGAGTCTGTCAGTTTATACATCACAGTAGAAGGTCTATGAGGATGATGGGACCTCAGCAGAAAAAACAACACAAACATCCATGCCTTACCCAGGGCTCGAATCCAAATCCCTTTGATCAGTAGCCAAGTTTACTAACCATGGGTTATACGAAAAGACTGATAAATGATACAATAGTGGGACAGATGCTGTCAAAACCTTCACCTCTCTGGTAATGAGGAGCACAAAATACCCCCCATTCTATCTGGCTCTTGTAGTAATGCATGTAGGTTTAAGCAGAAATTTAACCCTCATGACAGAAATATAATTTGACTAAAACTTTGTCAATATATATCTTGTCAAATTTAAAATGCAGCAGTTCTTCCATATTGGTGAGTAGGAAGATTCTCATATTCTTAAAACTATTTCTTGCCAGAGGGTAGTAATTGGGTTGTTGATATACTACAAAGTTCACTTCATTATTACTGGTTCTAACTGCAGGGTTCACAGTGCACAACAGTTCACCACAAGTATCATCTAGCAACTGAGGCACAATCTGGTCAGACTAAAAATAAATATTATACATTCCACTGTTCCTGTCAGACTTCTGCAGCAAGCAGTTGCTTGAAGGGGGTATTTTTAGTTTTTTCTTATATTGTTCATATCAATGGGATAGTCTTTGAATGCTTTACCCAGTTGAAGGTCTAATTTGATAAAACTTAAAATTTCCCCTAATTCAGGAATGGAACTGGGGAATTAATGTAGCATGACTAGTCAGTACCAATTGCCATTCTGTGGTTGAAACAGAAAGCTTTTTTCGATTTGAAGGGTAACAGTTGAGTTATAACATCAAACAAGGAATTTACTGTTTTGTATCCCTGATGGGGCAGCTTTTGTTTGTGGAAAGGATTGTGTGTCAACACACAGAAGTAACATTCATTATCTATCTTGAACACTGCAGTGTCACATATCTGTAGCATAAAGATGACAGGATTTATGAACTTCTCCAACATTCATACACAGAATCTTGATAAAGCTCTATTTGGGGAACATCATGTCATATCCTTCTCTTCAATTGAAAAACCAATAACCACCATTATAAGTCACTGGTATTTCTCTTGGAATGATGGTGGTGGGATGTGTCAAGGATTCTTCATGGCTTGAATGCAAAAGCTGATAATTTATTCAATATTTTACAATTTCCAGCTATTTGTTTTTAAAAACATTATATTTTTAGGAATTTTAAGGGGGGGGGGAAGGGGGAAGGGCTTAAGAATATATTTCTTACATTATAGACAGCTACTTAGCAGCCCTGATATAAACTGTTTCAAGATTACCTATGTTTGAGAGATGTGAGTGAATGATAGCTAATTATCATTCTCCTCCTCAAGCAGCCATCAGATATATAAGTCCAACCAGACTGTGCAATTTAGTTGATAAGTAATAAATAAATTCGACATAATTGGTATTAACCTATAAATGAATATAATAACTTTAAAGTCGATTTAAATTTTAGAGGAAAAATTGTCTTGAGCTGGGTGGGATACAAACCCACGACCTCCTGATAACATATCAGGTGCTCTGGGCCACTGAGCTACTGGCCACCAATCAATATCTACTCTAATTGATGATATGCACCTTTTCAACCTACATTACATCATATGTTAGTGTTCCGGCATTTTTGCCACAAGTGGCAGACAAATGCCATATAGATGAAAAGTATTTCCTTACAAGTAATACAGTTGATAAGTAATAAGATGACATATTTGGTATTAACCTATAAATTATATGTAATATATATAATTACATATGATGTAATGCAGGTTCAAAAGGTTCATATCATCAATTAGAGGAGATCTTGATTGGCAGCTGGTAGCTCAGTGGTCCAGAGCACCTGACATGTTATCAGGAGGTCATGGGTTCATATGAAATTCAGTTCTACAAGCATATCTGTCTTCAGCTATATCTGCTGCATCTGGCCACTGCACACCAATTCTAAGGTTCTGTCTGACATTATCTGCCCACACATCCTAGGTCTCCCCCTCTTTCTAAAGCCTTTAGGCACACTATTCATAACCCTATTCACTAATCTATAATTATCCATATGGGCAACATGACCAAACCAACAGAGTCTCTCTCTGCACAATATGCTGCTTAAAGGAGGTTGCCTACTCCTTTGCCTAACCTCATCATTACTTACAAAGTTGAACCACCTAAGGCCCAAGATACTGCAT
Source organism: Ryuthela nishihirai (assembly GCA_038380435.1). Classification (NCBI taxonomy): domain Eukaryota; kingdom Metazoa; phylum Arthropoda; class Arachnida; order Araneae; family Heptathelidae; genus Ryuthela; species Ryuthela nishihirai. The sequence goes on along the minus strand of JAWZYU010000015.1, from coordinate 5,177,283 downwards.
AAGAATGCAATAAGCAATAAGAATCTAGAATCAAAAGCATTAAGTTTCCTGTTATCTTGTTTAGAAAGCGTCCAAGTTTCACTACCATACCTAACCCTAGGGAGAACCAAACTATTATAGTCTAATTTTAGTCTTTAGGTGTATACACCTATTTCTCCACACTCTCCATAGATTCTTAAAAGTCCCAGCAGCAATCCCTATTTGTCTGTTAATCTCATGCCACACACCACTACTATTTGTTACATATCTCCAAAGAAAATTAAACAGACACTTGCTAAAAGGCGCAACCATTTAAAGCAACTGAAAAACCATCTGCCTGACCAATTTTATTCACTTTAGTTTTATCTCTGTTTATAACCAAACCTACTCTACTACAACTCTCATCAACAGCTCGAATGAAAAAGTTCATCTCATCAACATCATTTGCCAAAAGGGCTAAATCATTACCATAATCTAAATCAGACATTTTAAGATCTCCAGACCATTTAAGACCAAAATCTTTCTCTTGCACTGAAATTCGCATAACATAATGGATAACCAAACTAGTGCAAAGGAGACAAAATGCACCCTTGCCGTACACCAGAAGCAATGCTTAATGAATTGCTACAAACCTTACCAACTCTCACACACGAATCAAAGTTATTATAGAGCTTTCATTTGTCATTGATAACAATCTCGCAATCAACCACAAATTGTGAGGATCAACAGAGTCAAAAGTCTTTTTGAAATCAACACAGCTAGTAATCAAAGGTTTTGATGTTTCTGAAACTCTAAACATTTCTCAAGAAGATGCCCGAGTGAAATTATCTGATCTACAAATCCCCTACCACTTCTGAATCTACATTGCTCATCGTGCAATCTGTCAACCAGATTCTTAATTCTATTAAGCATAATCATGCAAAGAACTTTACTCGGAACAGAAAGTAGGCTGATACCCCTATAGAAATCACAAGAACTGTGATCACCTTTTTAAAAAAAATAGGATAACAGTAGCTCTGGTAAAATACTTAAGGACCATGCTTTTATCATAAAATATATTCAAAATTTCAGTCATCCAAGTGGTAACCGGAACATTCCCAGGTCAAGGCAATTCCGTAGTAATTTCATCCACACCTGGGGATTTATGAAGTTTAAGTTTAGAAAGCACAACACTTTTTAAGTTTCAGTTGCAAGACACTTTTAACAAGGTAATGGTCAGATCCAATTTCAGCTCCCCTATATGACCTGGTTTCCTAACATAACCACACTATTTGCTGTTAATTAATATATAATCTGTTTGTAATATGTGTCATTTATTCTCAAACCATTAAGTTTACTAACCTGTAGGGAGACGTTGTCCATTGCAGCTACCAATACCAAAAGGGCCTATCACCCCTCCGCAAAGGTCAGAGTCAGTACCAACTTTGGCATTGAAGTCACCTAGAACAAGGGTAATATCTCCTTTCTTCACATAATTCAAAATATCCTGAAGTTGTCTGTAAAAACTACCCTTCTCATCCTCATTGGCATCCTCAGTAGGGCCATATAACAACAGATAACATTGAATTCTTTAATGCTTGTCTGAAATTTTGCTGTAAGAAACCTTTCATTAATGCACTCATCCTAGAAGAACATCACTAGCGTGTCTGCTGAGAATCGGACCCACGCCTTGGTGATGTCTATTATCTTCCCTCCCGAAAAAGAGAATTTTAAGATTATTTTTATGAATCTGACATTTATCTGTCCATCTGATCTGTTGCAAGCCGAGAATATCTAAATTATAATGGCGGAATTCTTGTGTGAGGACATCAATAGAGTGAGCTCTGTGCAGGGTCTCACATTCCAACTACCTATGGAGAGAAAATGGTTAGTGGGATGTTTAAAGGAACTATGTTTATTGAGAGAGGGAATGCCGAGAACATCAAACAGCCCTCTAATCGCTGGAATGGGGCAAAGACCCTTTTCCCAATACTAGAGGCTGCAGCCATCTACACTGGAAGACTTCCTTCAATGTAGAATTTGATGATGCCCATAGATGCCGTTTGGTCTGTAAACAGTTGTTAGGTAGTCACTGGAAGGAGAGCTAAGCACGAATCCCCTGTGATGATGCACAGAACCGGCCAGGCCTAGCACCTAATGTCTGACCCTGCCTTCTCATGGTGCAAGCCGTTAGTACCTTTCGAAAGAGATACTCTTGTGGAAGTGAATGGAAGGGGAAGGCTGACAGATTAGTGTGGCCTACTGATCTGGAAAACTATTGCTACTTTTATTTTTTTTCTACCCTGCTGAGGAGTGGCCAAGTACACATGTTCCTTTTGCTGACCATATAAACCTACTGGACTGAATTAAGGCTGTGAGCTTGATTACGGATCCTGAATTTGCTGCAATGGTGGGCTTCTGCAGAGGGAAAAGCTTACACTGTGTTTTCTGTTTGTTTGTGGGTTGTTGTTGTTCACAGCCCCAAGTGAATAGATTCACAGGATATGTTTATCAGCTGGTGAATAATCCTGAGGAGAGGTCATTGCAGGCACCTGAATTCTTTGCTTCTACTCATCATCATCATCATCCTCAAGCAGCCATGAGCTACGGAGGTCCAACCAGACCATGCAGTTTAATTCTCCAAGCGTGTCTGTCCTTAGCCACATCTGCTGCATCCGGCCACTGTACACCAATTCTAACAAGATCCTGTTTGACATTGTCTGCCCACCACATTCTAGGTCTCCCCCTACTTTTGAGACCTCTAAGCACACTGTTCATAACCCTATTCGCCAATCTATAATTATTCATACGGGCAACATGGCCAAACCAACGGATTCTCTCTCTGCACAATATGCTGCTTAAAGAAGGTTGCAGACTCCTTTGCCTCATCATTAGTTATAAAGTTAAATCACCTAATACCCAAGATACTACGTAAGCATCTAAAATCAAAAACATCTGGTTTCCTGTTATCTTGTTTACACAGTGTCCAAGTTTCACTACCATAACTAACCCTAGAAAGAACCAAACTATTATACAGTCTAATTTTAGTCTTTAGGTTCTATTTTTCTATTTTTATTCTATTTCTCCACACTCTCCATAGATTCTTAAAAGTCCCGGCAGCAATCCCTATTCGTCTGTTTAATCTCATGCCACACATCACCAGTATCCGTTACATAGCTCCCAAGGTAATTAAACTGTGACACCTGCTCAAGACTGCAACTATTCATATGAGCTGAATCACAACCTGCCTACCAATTTTCATCACTTTAGTTTTCTCTCTGTTTATTACCAAACCTACTCTACCACCAGTCTCATCAACAGCTCAAATGAAAGAGCTCATCTCATCAACATCATTTGCCAAAAGGGCTAAATCATCTGCATAATCTAAATCAGAATTTTTCGTATCTCCAGCCCATTTAAGGCCAAAATCTTTCCCTTGAAGTGAATTTCGCATAACATAATCAATAACCAAACTAAAGAGAAAAGGAGACAAAATGCACCCTTGTCGAACACCAGAAGTAATGCTAAACCAATTGCTACAAGCCTTACCAACTCTCACACACGACTCAGTGTTATTAAGAGAGCTTTCATTATGTTAACTAACTTGTCTGGTATACCATATGATCTCACAATCAACCACAAATTATGACGATAAACAGAGTCGAAAGCCTTTTTGAAATCAACAAAGCTAGCAACCAAAGGTTTCTGAAACTCTAAACATTTCTCAAGAATCTGCCTAAGTGAAAATATCTGGTCCACACATCCCCTACCACTTCTGAATCCACATTGCTCATCACGCAATTGACTGTCAACCAGATTCTTAATACTGGCATCATGAAATTATACATTGACATGTAGTAAGCTTCAGCTATCTACACGTCAATGTAGATTTGTCAAGATACTGCATAAGCTAATTTGGTACACATAATTTACCATTATTCCATTATATAATTTCAGAATGATACACGTAATTGTAGCATTCTTCCACTGTCTTCCACTGCGCTGCCTTTAGTGGTGGGGAAATGAGTCTTTGCCCCATGCCTGCAATGGACAGCTGTTTTTGTCGGCATTCCCTCTCTCGATAAACAGTTTCTTTAAACATCCCACTAACCATTTTCTCTCCATAGATAGTTGGAATGTGAGGACTCTTCATAGAGCTTATTCCCTTGATGTCCTCACACAAGAATTCCACCATTATAATTTAGATATTCTCGGCTTGCAAGAGACCAGATGGACAAAGGTCAGATTTTTAAAAATAATCTTAAATTTCTCTTTTGAGGGAGGGAAGATAATAAGTATCACCAAGGAATGGGTCTGCTTGTCAGCAGACATGCTAGTGATGTTCTTCAAGGATATCAGTGCATTAATGAAAGGTTTCCTACAGCAAAATTTCAGAGCATTAAAGACTTGAATGTTATCTGCTGTTATGCCCCCAATGAGGATACCGATGAGAAGGATACATTTTACAGACAACTTCAGGATATTTTGAATGCTGTCAAAAAAAGAGATATTACCCTAGTTCTAGGTGGATTGGATTGGATTGTTTTACCTCTGAGCGGCACTCTTTGCACACAATGGGCTAAATGGCCAGGCCACAAGGACCCCGAAGGCTCAGAGAATGTTGGGGGAGGGGACCCACTGGAACAGCTGTTGGGAGACAGATGGTAGCCTCCTGTCAAGGCCATCCAGCGTGTTCTTTAACGTGCACAGGGTATGGCTCTCCCGCACACGGGGCCATGGCTTAACGTCCCATCCGACGGACGGCGACCTTTTCAAGCCCATCGGTGTCCCCTACTGACCGTGGGCAGGACGGGAAATTTTTGCGGAGATAAATCTCAACGCTGACCCAGCTCGGACTCGAACCTGAGAACTACAGACCGACTGAGCCACCCCCGCCCCCTAGTTCTAGGTGACTTCAATGCAAAAGTTGCTACTGATTCTGATCTTTGGAGAGGAGTAATAGGCCCTTTTGGTATTGGTAGCTGCAATGGGCAACATCTCCTACAGGTAAGTCAACTCAATGGTTTCAGAATAACTAACACATATTACAAACACCGCGACATACGTAAATACACATGGGTTTCACCTTATGGGCTGCATAGGAATATGATTGATTATATATTAATTAACAGCAAATGGTCTAGTTCTGTTAGGAATACTATGTCATATAGGGGAGCTTAAATTGGATCTGACCATTACCTTGTTAATAGTGTCTTGCAACTTAAACTTAAAGAGTGTTGTGCTAGGGTTAAAAAATTCACTTTTAATACTGAAGCTCTGAAAGACCCAGTTATAGACAAAGCTTACCATGATAGGTTACTTAGTCATTATGGTAGTCATGGTATGCTTACTACTGAAGTTAAGGAAGAATGGAATCATTTTAAACAGGCTTTTTTGGACACTAACAGTACTCTTTTAGGAAAAAAGGAGCAGAAGAGACAGAATTATCTGAGTGATAAGGCACATGAGCTTATTTCTGAAAGTAAGAACTGCAGGAATGTCCTTAATCAATACTCTACTAGTCCTAATAGAAAGCATTACAGAGAACTTAATAAATGTGTAAAAGATCAGTTAGCTGCTGCTAAGAATCTTTGGCTTGATGGCTTGGCTGACAAAGCCGAGGAAGCAGTTAGACAACACAACAGCAGAGAGCTGTACCAGAGAGTTAATGTTTTGTGTGGTAGAAAACGGACACGTATACAAGGATTGAAGAATAAACAAAGTAAGGTTATAGAAGATGAGGATTCTGTCATGACCAGGTGGGCTGAGCATTTCAGTGATTTTCCAAACCATAGGTTCCCAAACTTATTTGTCTTACCGCCCCCTTTTCAGAAAGAAAATTACTCAGCGCCCTGCTGGAAATCTATCTTAAGTGAACAAACAGAAAGATGCAGTGACAAATTTGCTCCCCCTAATTGCACTGGAGGCTAATACCAACCCCCTGAATCGTTCCAGTGCCCCCCCAGGAGGTGGTATCACCCATTGTTTGTAATGATGATAAATGCATTACTGGCTTTAATGTTGGCCCTATAACACAATCTGAAGTTATTTTGGCTCTTTCTAAACTTAGAACTTCATAAATCCCCAGGGGTAGATGAAATTACCAAAATGCTTAGAGCTGGGAATATTTCGGTTACCACTTGGATGACTGAAATTTTGAATATCTTTTATGATAAAGGCATGGTCCTAAGGATTTTACCAGAGCTATTATTATCCGTATTTTCAAAAAAGGTGATTGCATTTCTTGGGATAACTAAAGGGGTATTAGCCAACTCTCTGTTCCAGGTAAAGTTCTTTGCATTATTGTGCTTAATGGAATTAAGAATCTGGTTAACAGGCAATTCTGTGATGAGCAATGTGGATTCAGAAGTGGTAGGGGATGTGTGTATCACATATTTTCACTTAGGCAGATTCTAGAGAAATGTTTAGAGTTTCAGAAATCTTTGGTTGCTAGCTTTGTTGATTTCAAAAAGGCTTTTGACTCTGTTGATTGTGAAATCATTTGGTATACCTGACAAGTTAGTTAACATAATGAAAGCTCTAAAATAACACTGAGTCATGAGTGAGAGTTGGTAAGGCTTGTAGTAATTGGTTTAGCATTACTTCTGATGTTCAACAAGGGTGCATTCTGTCTCCTTTTCTCTTTAGTTTGGTCATTGATTATGTTATGCGAAATTCACTGCAAGGGAAAGATAGAAATGGAGATAAGAAAATTTCTGATTTAGATTATGCTGATGATTTAGCCCTTTTGGCAAATGATGTTGATGAGATGAACTGTTTCATTCGAGTTGTTGATGAGACTGGTAGTAGAGTAGGTTTGGTTATAAACAGAGAGAAAACTAAAGTGATGAAAATTGGTCAGGCAGGCTGTGATTCAGTTAATCTAAAAGGTTGCAGTTTTCAGCAGATGTCACAATTTAATTATCTTGGGAGCTACGTAACAAATACTGGTGACGTGCGGCATGAGATTAAGAGATGAATAGGGATTGCTGCTGGGACTTTTAAGAATCTATGGAGTTTGTGGAGAAATGGGCATACACACCTAAAGACCAGTGGTGAAAGTAGATTTCACTTCTTTCCGGTATGCTTCAAAGTATAGCTATGTGTGGAAAATCACACGTAGGCGAACACTCCAGTGAAGCCATAGTACAGGGGTAATAATGACTGTGTGGCGGCGAAAGTAGAGTATCCCTGTATTTTGTCTTTCATTCTATGTTTTCTGCAAATAGCGAATGATTTATGCAATTTTAATGTGAAAAAATATTAATATACCTAAATGTTTCCTAATTACATTCTATTCTTGTATTTCAGCCTTATTCAAAAAATATAATATGTAGATGTTTTTAAAATTATTTTAGAACTTAATGCAATTTTTTAGAAGAAAAATAAACTTTTGACTGATACTGTAATTATGATCACTCAACTTGCATAATCTAAAACCAAATGCCAAATATAGCATTTTTTTAGAATAACATTTATTGAAGATTCAGAGTAACCTTTAAATTTCATAAAGATTAGTCAATGATTATAAGACATACTCTATATGTATCCCAACATACTCTATATGCAAAATTGCAGGGTTCTCGAATCAAAAATGCGGTAAGAAAAGCATGACTTTTGCCAAAAAAAGATGCGAGACGATTTTGCTAAGCATTCTTCAGCACCAAAATCATGCTTTAGCATTATTTGTAATACAAAAGTATTGTTTGGTGCAATTAAAAAGTTGATAATCTTTATCAGAAGTTGACAATCAATTTTTTTTTTCTATTTGATTATTATGATTCCGACATTTCAGGATCCGAAACGGCTTGACGTATCTTGTATGTATACCAATACTATAATTTGCGACACTGAAGGTTAAATTCCAAGGGATATATAAAGTGAAAAAGCACTAGTGAATTAAATTCTTAGTTGATTAATTTTTTTACACCCCTCAAATAGCTGTTTTCTCACAAGTTTCGTAAGAGCATGTCAATTTAAGATGTCAAAAGATCAGTTATGAAGACAAGATCTCAGCAGAAAGACAATGCAAGAAGGAAAATTTATAACTATAGGGTCCTGAACCCAGGTTCCATATATGGATGCTTGTGTTGTGTTTCTACTGAGGTCCCCCCTCCCATACTCACAAATATTCTCTATGGTGATCCAGATTTGAATCCTGTACTGGCATGGTTGTTTGTTCTGTGTTATTCTTGTACAAGAAGGCCTGTATAATCTAGAAGTAGCTTCAAATGCCCTTCTCTGTTCTCTATGTAACTTATCAAGAAAAAATAAAGTTATAAATACTTCGCATACAGTAAGGGATGCCACCTTTCCGGTTTTCATCCGGAGACTCCACATTTTGAAATCTATCTCAAGACTTAGGTTATTGAAAGCAAATTTCTGTTTTCTGCAATTACAGTTTTGAAATGATCAAAGAGTTGCCGCCATTTGTACTACCACGGCGTATGCAGGTTATGAAATGGGCAAAACCGTAGATTGTACACACGATTACCGGGTTTAACCAAGCTCAACTCGCTAAAATGATTAGAGAAACCAGCTTCAAAAATTAGCACTTCCCTTAAAAACCAATCCTAAACACATTTTTTTAAAAATCTATTATGAAAACCAAAACGAAAAAAGGTCCAATTCCTTTTTTTTCTTCTTATGAGTGTGAGGGTGAACTTAGTAGAAAAACAATACAAGCATCCATGCATTATCAGGGGCTCGAACCCAGGGATTGGGCTGAAAGTAAAAAAAAGACCCTATATTTCAATTAAAAAAAACGAACAAGATTTGAGTGAAAGCAGAATTATGCACGAAAACTGATTATAATGTGAATTGTGAAAAATGTTTAAAATATATTCAGAAGCCGGAACGAAAAGTTTTTAAAAAGATTGTACAGATAATTGATTATTTTAAATAAATATATTCATTGTATTATTAGTTTTTTTTTTTGGGGGGGGGGGCAGAATTTACTTAAAGTCAACTTTATGATCTCTAGATATTTAAATCTCAAAAAGTGGCAGCTCTATTTATAGTGCTAATCGAAAATTATATTTAAGAAAAATAATGGCCAAATTTTATGGGACCCTCTCCCATATTTCAAACTCATTAGTTAAATTTGGGGAAGTATGTGCCCTGTCGCCTCCATTAAATTGCCTTCCATTATGCTCAGAAATGTTAGGATTTTCAATTCAGCAATATATAAATTATTTGCAAAAATATATTTATACCAGAAGTCGCTGCTTGCCACAGAGGTCTAACAGCAATCTGTCAGTTTATATGCCATAGTAGAAGGTTTGTGAGGATGGCGAGACCTCAGCAGAAAAATGAAGGATTACATTTCAATGTCTAGGTCATCCCTTTTTCCTCATTTCTGCTTCTGGTAGGGATTAAGGCCGAACCCAGACAGGTATGGTGGATGCGCATTGTCCGTGGATACTTAACAACTCCCCGAGGGACAGCTTTGGTTGGAATCACCTTTGTCTATCTAGTTCTGTTCTCTTTTCCCAGTCTGCTTTTACTAATTGCTCAAAGAGAGAAAGCACTACTTCAGATATTTGGATTAGCACTCCACCTTGGCACTCCCTGTCGGCAGAAATGGAATCTCAAGCGCTTCAAGTATGCGGTTTTCAAGCAACAGGTATCTAAAGAGTTAAACTATAGTGGTATAATTAAAAATCGAGGCATTTTTCTTAAAAGAAATGATTCGCTCTTTAAAAAAATTAATGCTCGGTTGAAACTGTATTAATGTGTAAAGAAAACCATTAACGGATCCACTACTGAAAAATGTTTTACCGGTATGCCATACCAGCAAATAATTTCTTGCCGGTACAGTGTACCAGCCTACTTTCACCACTGCTAAAGACTATAATTAGATTGTATAATAGTTCGGTTCTCTCTAGGGTTAGTTATGGCAGTGAAACTTGAATATTTTGTAAACAAGATAACAAGAAACTAGATGCTTTCGATTCCAGATGCTTATGCAGTATCTTGGGCATTAGGTGGTTCAACTTTGTAACTAATGATGAGGTTAGGCAAAGGAGTCGGCAACCTCCTTTAAACAGGATATTGTGCAGAAAGAGAGACTCAGTTGGTTTGGCCATGTTGCCTATATGGATAATTATAGATTGGCGAATAGGGTTATGAACAGTGTGCCTAAAGGCCTCAGAAACAGGGGGAGACTTAGGATGTGGGGGGCAGACAATGTCAAACAGGACTTGTTAGATTTGTGTGCAATGGCCATATGGAGCAGATGTAGCTCAGGACAGATATGCATGGAGAATTATCTACCAGCTGATAAAACATATCCTGTGAATATATTCACTTGGGGCTGTCAACCCACAAACAAACAGAAAACACAGTGGAAGATTTTCCCTCTACATAAGGCCATCAGTGCAAAAAATTCAGGATCCATAATCAAGCTCAGAGCTTTAATCCAGTTAAGTAAGTTTATAAGGTCAGGATCCTGTGTGACTGACCACTCCTCAGCCAGCTACAAAAAAAAAGAAAAGTAGCATAGTTTTTCAGATCAGTAGGCCACACTGATCTCCCCTTCCATTCCCTTCCACAAGAGAGTATCTCCTTTGAAAGGTACTAATGCTTGCACCATGAGAAGGCAGGATCAGATATTAGATGCTAGGCCTGGCCGGTTCTATGCATCATCACAGGGGATTGGTACATAGCTCTCCTTCCTGTGACTACCTGTCTGGTTATCATTTAAAGACCAATCTTAACTATCAGCAATAATTGCACTGAAACTTCAGTACCTTTGACTAATATACAAAAGTTAAGCTTCTTGCTCAACAAAAATTTTCGGCTTAAACTGCCGTGAAATTATAAATAGCACATATAACTAATGAGTTCAAAAATGTTAACTTTGACAATGTTAAATAATATACAATTTATACACACACACACATACAATCCCTGTTTTCGGGACACCACTTTCTTTACTGCTCTCTGCAACGCTCCAAAAATTATTAACTTTTCAAATTGGACCTCTTGTCTGATCCAAATTCAAAATTCCGGATAGCTTTGTCAGGTACCAGGCAATAATAACTTGCTAATAAAAGTTGAAATAGGGTTCGTTATGTATATAGTGTTACTTATCGAGTAAGAATTAAAAAAAATTGTCAAGTTTAACTAAAGTTTAAATCTAATTAAAAAAATCAATTAAAGTTGCTCAAGAGAAAAACCAAAAATTGAAAAACTCACCAAACTCAATGGTAGAATACAACAGTTGGAGTATAAACAACTCACATCTATCTAAATCTCTACTAACTCTCTATTTACACAACACATACTTCTCACATTCTGACTCCTACATCTACATCTCTACTGACGCTTTCATTCTATCTCTCCACTAACCCATTCTCAACTTCAATCTTAACTGACCACTAACTATGACTACAATTCTAGCCCTTCACAATCTCATTCTGACTGACTCTGTGACCTAATGTCACTTAGTATATATGCTGCGTACAAATCCGGTATGTGGCTGTTGCATGGCAGGAAAACATTTGAATAATCTGACAATCACGCTAGCTATGACGCAAGAGGGGTCGTGTCCTGCACGCACACATTAGCAGCTGTCAATTAAAAGGTTGGAATTGCGCATGCGCAACTCCTATGGCTCGGAAACAAAAATTCCGATGTCCAAAAAATAATAATAATCCCAAAAATGATAAATATAACGCAAATAAAGCAAAACTGGTTAAGGAATAGTAAAAGTGAATGGGTGGACATCACAACAAGTGAAAACAATAGAAGGGTAAAAGTATCAAAGATAAGTAAAATATCAATCCAAAGTGAATGCACAGTATTCCCTATTAAGATAGACATCAAACATTAATTGATTCTGAAAAAATTCATCGCCACCATGGCGGGAATCGAACCCGCATCTCTCCAGATTCATGCTAGAGCGCGCTACCAAGTCACCACTCGTCAGACAACAAACTCTTTCAGAATATGACCTTATAAATCTTCCTGAGACGTGACTGAGACAGTGCTATCTATACTCAAGGAGATACAACTTTTTCAGTCGTTGCATTTGATTATCAGATGTTAATGAGAAGGTCACTAACGCTAAGACGTCAATATATAACTAAAAATCAATCCAAAGTGAATGCACAGTATTCCCTGTTAAGATAGACATCAAACATTAATTAATAAATTCTGAAAAAAAAATCAGAATCTATTAATTAATGTTTAATAAGTAAAATAGCCAGTAAAACATAAAAATTCCAAAAACAAGTGAAAACAATAGAAGACAATATAATTTATGACAAAACCCAGATGCTCCACATTTCAAGACTGCACTATATCTATCGGGAGATGCCATGTTTACCACTATCCAGTCGGGGCTGAACAGTACTATAGAAATAAAGTCCAGCACTCGCCAAAACCAAACTATAATCTTCATCCTGGGTCACCACAAACAAGAATATTGAGAATCCAAGTTGACGCGGTGCCATGACACCAAAAAAAAATAATAGAAGGGTAAAAGTATCAAAGATAAGCAAAATAGCCAGTAAAATGTAAAAATCTGAACACAGGTTAAAACCGATTTATCAAATAAAGGGTGGCCAAGTGCAAGGGGCTCGATCCATAGTAAATACACAGATTACCTGTAGAGATAGACGTCAAACATTAGTTAAAATATTCTGAAAAAAAATTCATCGCCGACATGGCAGGAATCGAACCCACATCTCTCCAGATTCGTGCCAGAGTGCGCTACCATTGCACCATGCCTCGGATAATGAAATTTTTCAGAATACAACCTTACAATTCTTCACTGAGATGTGGCAGACACAGAGTGCCATCTATACTCAAGGAGATGCAACTTTTTCCAATCGTTGCTATTGAATTTCAGATGTTAATGAGAAGGTCGATAACGTTCATGAGTATATATGATTAAAAATCGATCCATAGTAAATACACAGATCCTGTAGAGATAGACTTCAAACATTAGTTAAAATATTCTGAAAAACTTTTTTCAGAATATTTTAAGGGGCTCGGCTGTAAAATCATGATGGCTAAAATATAAACATAGTTCAAGATTAACCCTTACCATGTCACAGCCTGAAGAATCGCTTTCATCTTTTCCATTCTAATGATTAGAGAACAAAATTCATTCCAGTGATTAGAGAGCAAAGTTTCGCTCCCCGTAATACAAGGTTGTGAAAAAAAAAATTTCGAATAGAAATCGGAATTTTTTTAAACTGTTTCCAATACCAAAAATAACATTTAAATCTATGATATATATATTTTAACCTCTTGATTCCACTTGAAAAAATTATGATAAAGTTAAAAGAACAAATCTATTTGAGTCTACAGTGAACGTATGAGCATGCTCAGTCACTGTAAACAGGATCAAGTAGCGTCGATTTAGTTTATGCCTTTATTTTGCCATCTCAAACTTAGATTATTGATCGGTTGCATTTCTGCATATTCCGTGCTATTTGTAGCTCTTCTAGAGTTGTAATGCTCTCTAAACTTTTAACGTAAGAACATTGATTTGTTTTATTATCAGAAATTGTGTCGTCTGGGAACTATGCACATCGACTTTCAATCAATATTTTAGCAAACTTTCAATTTTAAAGACATTTTTTATTTACTTTAATGCTTCTAAAATTATTTTTATTGCTTCTCATGTGGATACTGTGATTTTAAGCAACAATTAATTAGAAATGATTGAAAGTGAATGGAAGTGATACTGGTAGCGATTTATAATGGCGGCAATCAAAACAATCATTAGGATTGCTCAGAGTGCGATTTTTAAATGGTAGGACATTGTTATCATATATTTTCATATTTATTATTTCATTTTGATTATTTATCAGTATTTTTAATTACATTTAAAGCATATAAACAAATTAAGATCAAGAAATTGTGATTTTTAACCAAAATTTCTGATGGAATTTTAGAATTAAACTTTTCTGTAGCAGTTATGCAGCTTCATACTAATAATGCAACTCATTCTCAAATTTAGTGCATTGATTAAATTTTAAATGCTTTGAAACTTTTTTTAATTTTCATAATTTTTTTATCACTTTTTTGATATATTTCTTTCATTTTTTATTTAAATTATCGAATTTTTAAAGTAAAATTATTTTTATGACACTGCTTTACTTAGGCTTAGTGTTTGCTGATCGTTAAAAGATTTAGAAAAAATGAAATAAATGAAAGATTTAAGCAATAATAGAAATATTATGAATTGTTTATATCAGAATATTAAAATAATATAGAAAAAAAAATGGGAAAACTATATTTTTAAAATTTTCTAAAAATAAAGTAGAAAAAAATACAGTAAAACTTTGCAATATTAAAAAAAGAAATGCTTAAAAAATTTAACCTACCTTTCTTTTCGAATTTTGGCCATTTTATTAAGCACAATTAAATGTTCTTTCTCTTGGTATATAACATACAATATTTCCATTCATTAATTATATTTGTGGGATGAGGTTCTAAAGTTGTTTATTTTATTTTCTGAAAACACTTCAAAATAAATCCAGCCACCACAGTGAGTTCAGTTTTAGAAACCCGACACTGTAAGGGTTAAAAGCAGTATACTTAGTTAAAATATGTTTGATCATTAATACGGTGTCACAAAACACACTTAGGTTCGTCATCCACCCAAAGAATGTCTCTGATGCAGATGTCACTGGGCACCCAACAGAAAATGATGGTGGTTGTTGCTGCCTACACAGATCCAATCAACAACAACCAAACAAGTTTCAGATCCAATCCTACAGCAGCGTTCCATCTTCACTGCAGAGTTGCATGCTATCAGCATTGCTTTGGGCCTCATTACAGCTAAGTGTCATCATTGGTGTGTCCTCTACACCGACTCGCTTAGCTCGCTACAAGCTTTGATCTCAGTGAGGTATCAACCTCACTCTGTTCTCTCCAAGATCTGCCAGCAGCTCCATCAAGTCATGGTCTGTTGTGTGTAATCATTTCAGATCCAATCCTACAGCAGTGTTCCATCTTCACTGCAGAGTTGCATGCTATCAGCATTGCCTTGGGCCTCATTACAGCTAAGTGTCATCATTGGTGTGTCCTCTACACCGACTCGCTTAGCTCGCACACAACAGACCATGACTGACACCACTGATATACCATATTCAAGCTATCTGTGAATATAGACAAGAAGTCTAGGTGTGCAGCATGATGGTGGCAAAGAGTTGACAGTACATGCAGTTGGATATAAAGGCCTTCCCCATCCTGTAAAGAGAAAAGTCGGAGGAATGGGTAACAGTGAGCCACAGTGGGAGTGGCTCAACTGCCAACTTGACAATGCTATTGAAACTGATGTTGAGATCTCTGAGGTAGCCAGGGACATGCAAACCGAAAGGACAAATGGCAGTTGGCTGATTCTGATATAACCTTTTCAACTGGGGACTGAAAATGCAGTCCCAAGTGAGATGGCATAACAGGGATCACAATTTTGCTGCATACTATAGGAACAACTGTTGATAGTGAAGGGACAACTGTTGATAGTGAAGTGTTAATAGTTGATCTTAATGTAAAGACTCTGGACCGGTGAAGTGTGGAAGGCACTTTACCGGTCAGAGTTTTTACACAGAGTCACTCTGTATAAAAACAAACAGAGAGGACCTGATGGTGTAGAGGGTTCAGCACCGAATCCTGAGTGGAGTCATACACCTGGGATCCATACTCCAGTTTCGATGGGACAAGTGTACGGTAGAGGAGGAGCAATGAACAATCAGTCCCCCCCCCCCCCCTAAGAAAGAGATGACAGGACTTTAAGGGTGTTCAATGCCTGTGTGCACTTGGACCTGTGATGTTGTATGTGTAGTAAAAAGGCAAATTCATGGTCCATTTTGACCGGAAATCCTATGGCAGAGACGAATAAATTTGGTCTCGATCTCAAAAAGGTGGATCAAGTGATCAAAAAGGTGGATTCAAGGTGGATCAAGTGAACTGTGGCTCCGAGTAACATCATTCCAGTTGTAGCAGAGACGAATAAATTTGGTCTCTGCCACAACTGGAATGATGTTACTCTGAGCCGCAGCTCAGGGTTCAAATGAAGATTACACTAGAGGAAAAAGTTTACGCAAGCAGTCTTCTGTGGGGAGAACAAAAACTCATTTGCCGTCACCCAAACTGAGAGATTCTTCGGGGTAGTTTGCAGTTGTCGTTCAAAGATCTTCACGTAGATGATGAGCAATATATGCTAAAATCATAGAGGACATTGTCTATAGTTGGAGGAAGTTGTCGTGTAATGGAATTAATCTTGACACCAAAAAGCATAACATTAATCAGCCAGGGTGCAGCCTTGTGGTGCCCCTTGGTTTTGGGGGAAAGGCTGCAACAGTGTTGCCAACATGAACTCGAAAAGTATGATAAGACAAAAAGTTTGCAATGAAGATCAGCATGTTACCTCTCAAGCTGAAGCTATGGAGGTCACAAAGAATGCTGAATCTCCATGCTGTAATGCATTTTTCAATGTCGTTAGAAAATTGACACCAGGTGCTCTCTGTGTAAAAACGAATTCCTGATTGCCAATTCAAGGTGGATCAAGTGGTCTACGATAGACCATTGTCTGTGAAAGCCACACTGGATATTCAAAAGAAGGCAATGGTGTTCCAAAGACCAGGCCAGTCTTTCCAACACCTTGAACACAAGTAGTCAATGCAATTGGTCTATAGTTTGAAGGAATCTCAGGATCTTTCCCTGGTTTGGGGAAGACCAAAATGAAATCAAATCTCCCACCAGAAATCGGGAAACTTCTCCTCTTTGAAAATGTGGTTGAAGAGTTGGAGCAGCTGATCATTACTGAATGGTGAGAAATGTTGGAGCATGGCATAGTGGACACTGTCTGGCCCAACAGCAGATGCATGAGAGGAGTGCAGAATAAGTCAAAGCTCCTCCACTGTTAATGGCCTGTTATAAAGTTCCAGGCAATTCGAGTGGAAAGACAGCAGAGAGCATTCAGCCTTGCTCTTCAGAGCCAGAAACTCGGGAGAGTATAAAGATAAAGAAGTGATAGAGAAGGACTCTCCTAGATTGTCAGCTATTGCCTGTCCATTGTGTTCCAGGATCGATAATGAGTGGGACGTGTATTTCCCATCCATCTTCGAGACTTTATCCCAAACTTGCAGACTTATCCCACATGATTCTTGTGGATGACAGAAGACGTGTATTTGATACAAGATTCCTTCTGGCTCTGGCGCTGGATGAAACAGGCCGCCCTGGCACATTGAAAGTTTCAGGGTTGGGGAATGTCGAATATTTATGAAACACCCCCGAAGCCTTGTTCTGAGCCTTATGAGCTGCAGTGCAGTTGGAATTCTACCACAGCTTTGGAAACTGGAAACTGAGTCGAGGTCTGTTGAATAATTGAGGCAGCAGTGTGGACAATACAGTCAGTATCTCTGCCACTGCAACATTGATTGGCTCCTGGCTGACAGAGTGTTCGTCAAGCTCAGAAAGGAGCTCAAAGCCAGCCCAATCAAGCCTCCACGTGAGACATTTAAAGGGCTGCTAGGTCCCCCTTGGGAGATGGTGCACACCGTGGAGAGGTGTTCGCTTCCATATAGATTGTCCTCAACTTCCCATTTAAAGAGTGGCAGGATGGAGGAAAAGCAGATGGTGAGATCAATGGCAGTAAATGTGCAGGTTGAGGAGTGGTAGTTAGTGCTGACACTAGTGTTCAGCAGGAAGCCATTGCTCCAGGACTCCACCCCTCCTATTAGTGTCAGCACTGCCCCAAAGCGGACTGTGTCTGTTGAAGTCCCCCTGATGAGGAAAGGAGACAGCTGCTGCAAGATGAGATCATCAAGGTCTTCCTGGAAGATGATACTTCTGGGTGGTAGGTAGACAGCAGACAGTCAACGAAAATCCCACAAAGAGGCAAATGGCTACTGCCTCTAACTTGAATTTATAAATTATTATCAGCGAGGGATAATTATTATCCCAGTGAGGGGAAGCAGCAGTGAGTCATACTCCTCACTACCACCTCCCCTCGCCAGTGTTGAGGGGTATGACCTGAAATGGAGAATGGCTACTCAAGAGGATGGCTACACCCCTGCAAGCTGGACCATCTCCATCCAGGTCCCAGTGAATGAGAAAGAAGTGCTGGAGAGTGGAATCATTGGCTACCTGCAAGTACGTCTCCTGCAGGCATATGCAGCTGAGCTCATGTGCCCTCAGGAGGACCTTGATGTCAATATTCCTATGGAAACCACAACAATTCCATTGTAAAAGCATGGCCATCTCAGGTCTTTGGAGATTGGGTGGACAACTTTCAATCTATTTTAACCATCGCCAGTGACAGATTCGAAAAAATAGGGCAGTCCATGTCCATACCTTGGAGTTGTACAAAGGACATGGATCAAAGACTGCCAAACAAGGACGGGTTAAAATTTTCTTCTTAGGCCCTGGTGGTGGTGGTGGTGGTGGTGGTGGTGGTGGTGGGGGCTTGGAAGATCTGGCTGTCTATGGTAGGGAAGGAGGGAGCCTTCCATTGGTGGAAGAGGAAGGCGCCACAGCAGGGATGGAAACCCACAGAGTTGATGTCGAGACTGACATCAACTTCAATTTCACCTGCATCGAGAGGTACTTTGCAGCAGATGGAATGCTATCAGTCTGCACTGCCATGGAAACTATCTCAACAATGGGCTTTCCATCATACCAGCACAAGACCTTGGCAGATGGGACAGGCAGTGCAGCGAGCTTCCTTGCTTCTGGATAAGTGATGTTGTTAAGGGTCTTTAGACAGTGTACCTCTTTCTCCTCCAGCAACTTGGGACAGCTATGGGAGTAGGCCAAATGTTTGCCACCACAGTTGATACAGCATGCCTTTTCTGCTGTGCAGTCAGGATCGAGGTGATTCTGGCTGCCACAATGAGCACAGTTGGGTTTGTCCCGGCAAGCTGTGTGGGCATGGCCGTACCTCTGGCATTGAAAACAATGCAAAGAGTTTGGTATATACAATCATACCTTGCAATGTAAGTACCCTGCCTTGATGGAAGTAGGCAAGTGTTGTATGTTGAAAGTCAAAATTAGTACCCTGTGGATACCAATTTCCCAACATGCTGTTGCGAAACCCGGTGGACTGCTATCACTCTCTGGGATGAAAGCTCTGAGACGATTTCCTCCTCAGAAACTTTGAGGAGATCCCACTCAGAGATCATGCCCTGGGATTAATTAAGCATCTTGTGTGGAGTGATGGTGACTGCCACTCCATCAATCACTGTTACATTCAAGAGTAGCTCAGAATGTTTTGGGCAAGCAGTTTCCACCTGCAAGTCACCAGATCTTAGGCAATTGACATATTTCGGTGCTCCCGCAAGACCTTTCAATCCCTTATTGTAAAAATGGGGACATGTCCCCAATTACCTGATCACCTATTGAATAGATGATCAGCCCAACCCTTATGTGGTTGACCACTCCTCAGCAGGGTAGTAAAAAAGAAAAAGTAATCATAGTAGTTCAGATCAACAGGCAACTTGTCGATCAACAGGCAAAGATTCTGGCAACCCTCCCTTTCCATTCCCTTCCACAAAAGAGTATCTCTTTTGAAAGGTAAATGGGCTGCACCATGAGATGGTGGAGTCAAGACTTTAGATGCTAGGCCTGGCCTATTTTGTGCATCATCACAGGGAATTGGTGCATAGCTTTCCTTCCAGTGAATGCCTACCTACCATTTATATATGCATATTACATGATTTATCCCACTTGTTGCTAATCATTCTTGTCACAGTACCTTTCCCATATAACATTTAATTGCATTTGCTTTATCATTTTGAGTTATGCAACTTTTGTCCATTATCGTTTAATTTTGGGCATCAGTATACTTTTCAATCTAACAAATCAGAAATTATTTTAAATTTTAGGAAAATCGTTTTTTTTTCTATTTCATATTCTAACTAATAACTGCTAACAATTGTCTAGTCATATAATATTCATTTGCCCCCTTTTTTAAATGTTAAATAACTTTTATTCTTTATGAAATTTTAAATTTATAAAGATTTTATGCATTTTCCTCCTAAAAATCAATATTTTAATATCCCTATTAGCCCTGAAAATGGGTTAACAATTCAGAATACCTCAATGTTCCAGATACATATTTTCTGCATTTGGTATATTATCTTAAATATCCTAGATTGTCCAAGCTTAAATATCATGGCTTTGAGATTTGAAAAAACAAACAGTAAACATTGCAGTCTTGAGCAGGTGTCACAGTTTAATTATCTTGGGAGCTACGTAACAGATAATGATGATGTGCGGCATGAGATTAACAGACAAATAGGGATTGCTGCCGGAACTTTTAAGAATCTATGGAGAGTGTGGAGAAATAGGCGTATACATCTAAAGACTAAAATTAGACTGTATAATAGTTTGGTTCTTTCTAGGGTTAGTTATGGTAGTGAAACTTGGACATTTTGTAAACAAGATAACAGGAAACTAGATGCTTTTGATTCCAGATGCTTACGCAGTATCTTGGGCATTAGGTGGTTCAACTTTGTAACTAATGATGAGGTTAGGCAAAGGAGTTTGCAGCCTCCTTTAAGCAGCATATTGTGCAGAGAGAGACTCCATTGGTTTGGCCATGTTGCCCATATGAATAATTATAGATTGGCAAATAGGGTTATGAACAGTGTGCCTAAAGGCCTCAGAAAGAGGGGGAGACCTAGGATGCGGTGGGCAGACAAAGTCAAATACGACCTTATTAGAATTGGTGTGCAGTGGCCAGATGCAGTAGATGTAGCTCAGGATAGACTTGCATGGAGAACTAAATTGCATGGTCTGGTTGGACCTCCATAGCCCATGGCTGCTTGAGGATGATGATGAAACATAACTGAATAACTACATTTGTGCAGAGAAAATTTATATTAATAATATGCAAATGACATATATAAAATATTAATTTTAGACATAAAATTTAACACTCACAGTAATCACATATGAACTATCTTTAGAATTTGCTCCAAACTTCTGTTTCTTACATGATGGGTATGTTACTCCTTTTATAAAGTGGAAGGCTGTTGCAAGATGAGCTGGAAGAAACAAAATGAGTAAATGATGGTAAATTTTAACCTAGGTTTATGCAACTTCTTAAAATACTTGAAATATCTTAATTCATTTCATGTTACCCAGGGATGTATCCTTTGAGAAATTTTGCAAAAGGCAGCCACTACCAGATGCATCCATTTGTAATGTACGAAATTTTATTTTATTTAAATACAAATGAACAGTTTTAATATTTATACATATATGCATTTCTGATTTGCAAGTTTTAAGTTTCCATAATAATTTAACTCTTTTAAATTTACTGGAAATTACATTTAATAATACTATAAATATATATATGTAAGCCTCAAGCAGGTAGTTTGGCAGCATGGGGTTTTATGGTGCATTAGCAACCAAACAAGGTAAAAAGAAGATAAAAGGTAATTACCGACAACTAAAGTTAATATCAAACTAGACAAAAGAATATCACCTCTAGTGCATATAGGAATCTCGCTTTCAAAGAAAATGAAGTTATACATTTTAATATCTTTTGAGCAAATTGATGATAGGGAAAGAGAGAATCATATTTTATTAGTAATTATACAATATAAAGAAGGTTTGTCTTTTATTTTTTAAGTTTAAAAATTTGCATTGTACACACCCTAATGAGAAAAGTGGAGATATTATTGCTGGTGGAATATCTCTTGAAAAGCTACTACCAAAATTTAAAATTTCTATCATATTACAAATTGCTTGCAAAAGTCATTAACAGTTTTGCCATTTCCATATTTAGTGATCCATCATCATCCTCAAGCAGCCATGGGGTATGGAGATCCAACCACACTGTGCAATTTAGTTCTCCAAGCAAGTCTGTCCTGAGCTACATCTGCTGCATCTGGCTACTGCACACCAATTCTAATAAGGTCCTGTTTGACATTGTCTGCCCACTGCATCCTAGGTCTCCTCTTCTTTCTGAGGCCTTTAGGCACACTGTTCATAACCCTATTCGCCAATCTATAATTATTCATACGGGCAACATGGCCAAACCAACGGAGTCTCTCTCTGCACAATATGCTGCTTAAAGGAGGTTGCAAACTCCTTTGCCTAACCTCATCATTAGTTACAAAGTTGAACCACCTAATGCCCAAGATACTGCATAAGCATCTGGAATCAAAAGCATCTAGTTTCCTGTTATCTTGTTTACAAAGTGTCTAAGTTTAACTACAATAACTAACCCTAGAAAGAACCAAACTATTATACAGTCTAATTTTAGTCTTTAGGTGTATACGCCTATTTCTCCACAATCTCCATAGATTCTTAAAAGTTCCGGCAGCAATCCCTATTCGTCTGTTAATCTCATGCCGCACATCACCATTATCTGTTACATAGCTCCCAAGATAATTAAACTGTGACACCTGCTCAAGACTGCAACCATTCAGATTAACTGAATCACAGCCTGCCTGACCAATTTTCATCACTTTAGTTTTCTCTCTGTTTATAACCAAACCTACTCTACTACCAGTCTCATCAACAGCTCGAATGAAAGAGTTCATCTCATCAACATCATTTGCCAAAAGGGCTAAATCATCAGCATAATCTAAATCAGAAATATTCATATCTCCAGATCATTTAAGGCCAAAATCTTTCCCTTGCAGTGAATTTCACGTAACATAATCAATAACCAAGCTAAAGAGAAAAGGAGACAAAATGCACCCTTGTCGAACACCAGAAGTAATGCTAAACCAATTGCTACAAGCCTTACCAACTCTCACACACGACTCAGTGTTTATTATAGAGAGCTTTCATTATGTTAACTAACTTGTTTGGTATGCCATATGATCTCACAAACCAAACATAAATTATGATGATCAACAGAGTTGAAAGCCTATTTGAAATCAACAAAGCTAGCAACCAAAGGTTTCTGAAACTCTAAACATTTCTCAAGAATCTGCCTAAGTGAAAATATCTGATCCACACATCCGCTACCACTTCTGAATCCACATTGCTCATCATGCAATTGACTGTCAACCAGATTATTAGTTCTATTAAGCACAATTATGGAAAGAACTTTCTCTGGAACAGAGAGTAGGCTGATACCCCTATAGTTATCACAAGAACTGCGATCACCTTTTTTGAAAATAGGGATAATAATAGCTCTAGTAAAATCCTTTGGAACCATGCCTTTATCAAAATATACAAAATTTCAATCATCCAAGTGGTAACCGAAACATTCTAAGCTCTAAGCATTTCCGTAGTAATTTCATCTACCCCTGGGGATTTATGAAGTTTAAATTTAGAAAGAGCCAAAATAACTTCATATTGTGTTATAGAGACAACATTAAAGCCACCAATGCATCTATCATCATTGCAAACAATGGGAGAAGAACTAACCACATTGTTTAGAACATCACTGAAATACTCAGCCCACCTAGACATGACAGAATCCTCACCTTCTATAACCTTACCTTGTTCATCCTTCAATCCCTGTATACCTGTCCGTTTTCTACCACACAAAATATTAATTATCTGGTACAGTTCTCTGCTGTTGTGTTATATAACTGCTTCCTCGACTTTGTCAGCCAAACCATCAAGCCAAAGATTCTTATCAGCAGCTAACTGATCTTTTACACGTTTATTAAGTTCTCTGTAATGCTTTCTATTAGGACTAGTAGGGTATTGATTAAGGACATTCCTGCAGTTCTCTCTTTCTGAAATAAGCTCAAGTGCCTTATCACTCAAATAATTTTGCCTCCTCTGCTCCTTTTTTCTTAAAAGAATACTGTGTTTCCAAAAAAGCCTGTTTAAAATGGCCCAATTCTTCCTCAACTTCAGTAGTAAGCAAACCATGACTATCATAATGACTAAGTAACCTATCATGGTAAGCTTTAGCTATAACTGGGTCTTTCAGAGCTTCAGTATTAAAGGTAAATTTTTTAACCTTAGCACAACACTTTCAACAAGATAATGGTCAGATCCAATTTCAGCTCCCCTATATGACCTGGTATTTCTAACAGAACCAGCCCATTTGTTGTTAATTAATATATAATCAATCATACTCTTACGCAGCCCATCAGGTGAAACCCACATGTACAGGGCAGTCTCCAGATTAGATTGTGCCCTGAGGCAAACAATTAAATATCACCCCTGATGGATTATAAGACAAAAATATAAGAAAATCTCCAATTGCTATTTTGCTTTTATTACAAGAGAAACATTAATGCAAAACAATTTTATACTAATATTAATTAAATGTTTGCTCTATGGGGATATCGCACAATAAAACTGTTTATACGCTCTTCTAAATTTAAATTATAAGCTATGTACACCTCTATCGATATAGTTGCCAGTCCAACCAATCTTTCTTGGGTCATTGCTATTCGCAAATAATTTTTAATCAGTTGAAGCTTGAAAAAACTTATTTCCGCACTTGTTGTGCTAACAGGAATTGTTAACAATATCCTTAGGGTGGTGGTTATGTTGGGATTAACTTACATCATGTCACTTCAGTTATAACATGCATACAATTCCAGCATGTGGCTGTACCACACTGAGAAAGACATTTGCATAATCTGACAATCGCGCTAGGTATGATGCAAGAGAGGTCATGTCCTACAACACGCTTTAGCGGGTGACAATCAAAAGGTCGGAGTTGCACATGCCCAACTCCTTTGCTTGGAATGAGGATTGCAATGTCTCCAAAATGATATATATAATGCAAATTAAGCAAAACTGGTTAAGGGAAAGTAAAAGTGAATGAGTGGACCATCACAGACGCCATGAGGTAGGCTGCCTCTATGCTATACCCTGTCGACGGTACTGCACATGTACTTATGTATGTCATGGTGTTTGTAATAAGTGTTAGTTATTCTGAAGACATTCCCATTGCAGCTAACAATACCAAAAAGGCCTATCACCCTTCCCCACAGGTCAGAATCAGTAGCAACTTTGGCAATGAAGTCACCTAGAACAAGAGTAATATCTCCTTTCTTGACAGAATTCAAAATATCCTGAAGTTGTCCGTAAAACTTATCCTTCTCATCCTCATTGGGGGCATAACAGCAGATAACATTCAAATCTTTAATGCTCATCTGAAATTATGGTGTAGGATATCTTTCATTAATGCACACATATCCTAGAAGAGCATCACTAGTGTGTCTGCTGAGAAGCAGATCCATGCCTTAGTAATGCTTGTTATTGTTCCTCCCTGAAAAGAAAAATTTAAGATTATTTTTATGAATCTGACCTTTATCTGTCCATCTGGTCTCTTGCAAGCCGAGAATATCTAAATTATAATGGTGGAATTCTTGTGTGAGGACATCAAGAGAGTGAGCACTGTGCAAAGTCCTCACATTCCATCTACCTATGGAGAGAAAATGGTTAGTGGGATGTTTAAAGAAATTATGTATATTGAGAGAGAGAATGCTGACAATATCAAACAGTCCCCTAATCGCAGGCATGGGACAAAGACCCATTCCCCACTACTAAAGGCTGAAGCCATCTACAATGGAAGACTTCCACCAATGTAGAATTTGACGATGCCAATAGAAGCAAAGAGTTCAGGTGTCTGCAATGACCTCTGCTCAGGATTATCCATCAGCTGATAAACATATCCTGTGAATCTATTCACTTGGGCCTGTCAACCCACAAACAAACAGAAAACAGGGCAGAAGATTTTCCCTCCACAGAAGCCCACCGGTGCAGCAAATTCAGGATCCATAATCAAGCTGAGAGCCAGGTTCCAGTCTGGTAGGTTTATATGGTCAGCACCAGGACCCTGTGTGGTTGATCACTACTCAGCAGGGTAGAAAAAAAAAGTAGCCATAGATGTCCAGATCAGTAGGCCACACTAATCTGGCAACCCCCCTTCATTCACTTCTGCAAGAGAGTATCTCTTTTGGATTGTACTAACGGTCTGCACCACGAGAAGGTGGGGTCAGACATTAGGTGCTAGGGATGGCTGGTTCTATGCATCATCATAGGGGATTGGTGCATAGCTCTCCTTAGATATAAATTAAAAATACCTAAGTATTTGGAAAATGCAAATTATTTCATTAGTACCAATCCAACTACAAAAGAATTTTCCAATTATCACTTTAAAAAATGGAGTTGTGTTTTTCACCTTCCAGGGTCAAGTCATTGTTGTCAATGGAAACTTGTTATCCTTCATATTCAACCACTGAATTCTAACATATATGCATCGTTTGCAATATCAGTTCAAATTTTGCAATTTTTAATTTTTTTCACCATTAGAGGGTGCAATTATAGTTATTATTATACCTACCCAACCTAAAAAGAAATTTGTTATTTATATCTATAAACAAACAATTATTTTTTAAAATAAAAATGGTAACATTTTCTCACCAACCATGGGGTTTACATTCCACCACCAAAATTTCAAATTTCTAACTTAACTACATAATTTGTAATATTAGCTTAAAATTTTAGAATATTCAAATTTTTCTACCATTAGAAGGGACAATTATAGTTTTCAGATGATTCTGAAAGTGCAAATCATAATATTTCATCAATTCCTATCTAACCCAAAAAAGAAGTTTTCATTTATCTCTAAAAAATAAACAATTATCTGCTAAAACAAAAAAGTGTGTTTTCTCACCACTCCCTGGGTCTAAGAGGCCTAACCATTGTTGGCAATGGAAACTTCATGACCTTCACATTTCACCAGACCAAAATTACAAATTTCTAGCATAAATACATCATTTGCAATATTCGCTTGAAATTTTTGAATTTTCATCTTTTTCCACCACTAGAGGGCATAATTATTGCTTTAGAGAGATTTGGAAAATAAATATCACAATATTTCATCAATTCCTATCTAACCCAAAAAGAATTTTTCATTTATCTCTAAAAAAATAAACAATTATCTGTTAAAACAAAAAAAAGTGTGTTTTCTCACCACTCCCTGGGTCTAAGAGGCCTACCCATTGTTGGCAATGGAAGCTTCGTGACCTTCACATTTCACCATGACCAAAATTACAAATTTCTAGCATAAAGACATCATTTGCAATATTCAATTGAAATTTTGGAATTTTCATCTTTTTCCACCATTAGAGGGCATAATTATTGCTTTAGAGAGATTTGTAAATGAATATCGCAATATTTCATCAATACCTATCCAACACAAAAAGAACGTTTAATTTATTTCTATAAACGAAAAAGTTTGATGTCTATAGTGGATGACAAAGTAAACCTATTATTTTGTTTTCTTCAAAAATGAGATAAAAACATAATGATAAACATAAGAAAATGATAACACAACTGTAGTAAAAAACAAAAATAACAATGGGTGTAAAGGATCCACATAAAATGTAATAATTAGTGTATAACATAAAATGCAAAGGGAAAACATGAAATATAAATAAAATAACAAAGATGCTTTAAAAATGCAAAAACTAGTGCTAAAACAGAATTATCAGATGAAAGATGCGAGTGTAAAGAGCTGGAAGGTAAATAGTCAGAACAAAAATAAATACAATATTCAAAGTTATAAGTTTTATTTATGTATGTCCACCCTGTAAATGAAACGAATGTGTAATAAATCCATCTAAGTGGAGTCAAATACAACTTCCTCCTTGCAATTCCTGCAAAAAACGATGACACTCATGGCTTGACAATAGGATTAATCTGCAAGAGTTTGCTATCAATCTGTTCTGACCAAGATCTTTGCCACTCTGCACAGAGCTCAACAGATAAATCCTGCCAGAAGTTTGTGTATGGAACCAGCAGTGGAGTTGACAGGGGACAACTTAGTAATGTGTGGCAATCGCGATGTTCCGCTATACTTGGACAGCACTACATCTTGAGGAAGTTGCCACGAAACCACAATCCACTCGCTAGAGAACCTTCTGTTGTTCTGCCTTCAGTCTGTGATGAACCTGCAATGAGAAAGACCTTTGGTTGGACTGACTTGGCTGTACCATCTGCCAAGTCATTGGTTCTAATGCCATTATGACCAAGCAAACAGAAAACAAGAGTTGATGTGGCTGCCAGACAATGGTAAGTCTTTGAGAGAACAAAGTGAGGTCAAGGTTTCACTGAGATCAAAGCCTGTAGTGAGCTAAGTAAGTCAGTGTAATGTTGTAATGGTCTGCATTATGATATGGAAAGCATATGTATGTAATCATAACAACATCCTTCAGGGCTAGTCTTTTGGTATTGTGTATTAAGTCATTGCCTCTCAGCACCACACTTGCAGACTTCCCTCAGGGTTCTCAGTTCAATCCCAGCTTGGGGAAAGCTCATCTCAGCACGATGCATTCTCCTCACCAAGTAGAGCTAAGTCTGATTTGGTTGATAAGCAGCGACATTCAGAAATTTGGATGGATTTCTCTCCTACAGACAGTATTAATTAAAATTTAATGAGTCAAATTCAGATTTTGGCTCCCTGCTTTCTGGCTAGATGGCAGCATGGATCAAGAAGATAAATAAAGGAGAAGTGTTAAAATGGCCAATAGATGGCAGAAAAAAAGTAGTCCACCTTTGAGATGAAGTAGTCATAAGCATGTGCCCTGAATGAAAAGTAGTACAGTTACAGTCTTCTGATGGTTCCCTTCCATTTCACTGATGTATAGTGTGGCCTCACCTGTGATGATGAAGTACACTGAGATTTAGTGGCCTAGAGAGAAGCTGTACTAAATATAGCCTGATAGCAAAATTTGAGAGATTTGTAAAAGATGACGATGATGTTGAAGATTTCAGATGATGAAGATTATAGAAGTATAATGGAAAATTTGAGGGCAAGGGTTGTCATAAAGCACACACCAACAATGATGCTTAGCAGTCACGTGGTCCAAGGCAAGACCGATAGATGCAACTCTGCAGTAAGGATGGAACACTGCAGTTGGATCTAGTCTGCAATGACAACATCACAGCATACAATGGTCAACCCCATCGACATGGCAGACTTCGAGCTATCTATGAAGATGGGCAAGAAATCTGGGTGCTCAGCACAGTGGCTAGCAGAGAGTTACTAATACACACAGTTGGAAGTAAAAGCCTTCCCATTCTGTAAAGGGAAAATCTGAACGAAGGGGTAACAGCGGGCCATGGTGGAAGTGACACAGCTGTTTATTGGACAATACTATCAAGATTGGTGTTAGTGTCTCTTAGGTAAACAAACTGAAAGGAAGAATGGCACTGAGACAATTATGGTAAAGTGTATTTCCCATTTAGAAATCAAAATACAGTCCGAAGTGGGGGTCCAGCAAAGATCATAATTTTGAAGCATATTGCAGGGACAACTGCTAATGGCAAACAGATAAGGATAAACTCTGGACTAGTGAGGAGTGCAGGTCCCTGGGCAAACACAGAAGATCAGATGGAGAGAATCTTACACTTTCACCACCAAATCCCAGGCAGAATCTTATACCTGGGGCTTGTAGTCCAGTTTCACCTCAACAAGTGCATAGTACAGGAAGGGCAAATAACATAAGTCCACTCCCCAGGAAAGAGAGGGGAGGCCCTTGATAGTGTTCAATGACTGCATGCACTTGGCCCTGAGATGATGTATGTGATAAAAAGGTGAATTTTTTTTATGTGATAAAATGGTGATTTTTCAGTTTCAAAACCAAGAAACGGTCTCTGACATAACTGGAATGATGAGGAACCTCCAAGCCACTGCTCAGAGTCCAGATGAAGATTACATTTATGACAAAAGTCCACAAAAGGGATTTTATTTAGTGAGAAATTGAAACCCACTGCCATCATCCAAATTCAGAAAGGAAAACTTCCAAACACAAGAAAGAGGAAGTCATCTAGTAATGATTAAACTTGGCAGCAGGAAAAGGCAATGACAGAGTATTACAGACATAAAAAGAATGTGATGATAAGAAGTATAAATGAAGGTCAGCATGTGACCTCTCAAGTCAAAGAACATCAAACCTCCAGTTATGTTGTGTGCTTTTTTGACACCATGTACTTTTTACATGAAAATGAATTCCTGATCACAGTTTCAAGATATATCAGATGATCAAATGTAATCGTTGCCTAAGAAAGCCACATTGTGTTCTAAATACCAAATAACTCTGACATTCACTATTCTTTCCAACATCTTGCACACACAGCTCATCAATGCAATGGGACAATAATTGGAAGAAATCTTGAGATCCTTTCCTAGCTTTGGGGAGACTAAAAGGATAACCTCTCACCAGAAACTGCTCCTCAATGGAAATATGGCAAAAAAGATGGTGCCTAGTCAATGGCAGGGCTGGATTTCCCATAAAGTACATTATGTCCTTTGGTCAAGGGTAACAAAGCAACATGGGCATCAGCATTCAAGTGTCACACTTTCTTTATTTAATTATCAACTAATGTCATTTTCAATTCTTAGAAGCAATACAAAACAAGTTGCAAATTGCCATGGTTCAATAATGATTCAAAGAATTCTCTCTCCTCCCAATCGAAAGTAAACTTTTGAAGGATATGCACTGTGAGGATACACAGCATATTATCAAACATATTGCAACACTTTCATATTATGTGAATGATATTGTCGTGCCCACAGTGATCTTATCCTGTGGACACGACTTTGGGAGCTGGAAGATTCTCGAACACTCGAACTGGTAAGATAACCTACAAGTTGGAAGACCCAATGGCGCCTGGCTGCTGCGGAGGTCAAATATCCCCCACAGTGTAGACTGTTCGTGATGGTCCCGTTGCAGCCTGCAAAGACCACGGACAGGGGGGCTTCCTCCCTGTTTTCGGATGTCCCAACCAATGAGGTGAGGACATATCTCATCAGGCGACCTCCGATAGATGTCGCGTGATTCAGCAGTTTTTCAACAGAGATGAACAGTGTCGTTCTCCTCCGTAATCAGCTTTCTTCTTGTCCGAGTCCGCGAGGTGAGCAGACGTCTCCTGCCAATGGAAAGAATTCCTCAAGAGTCAGCGCGAGGTAACAGTGAGGACAATGAGTGATGGTGTCTTCGTATCAATGGCTAAAAAAGAGAGAGGTAGGGCATTTTCGACATTTTGGCAATTTTCCACATATGAACAGTTTCTAGCCACAGCCACAGTACTCCCATAATGGACAGTAACCTAGCTTTCTGAATGAGACTTTAGTGATTCTTTGTAAAAAGACTTTGCTTTTCCCTTGTTGGAAGAGGTCGAGCCAAAAACTCTCATGACGAGAACATCCCGGAAGTGGGATGCATTTAGTTTATGTAACTGTTGCCTTAAGTACAGATCTGTAAATAAATATGTTATTGTAATGCTAATATGAGAGTCAGTTTAATTAATCTGTAGTGCTAAGTGATGCATTTGGGAGATTTAAAGTGTTTGATCAACGGCTTGGATAAGTATACTTAGGTGAAGTAAATATTTGAGAATTATTAAAAGTACACAACACAATCGCATAAGCATTTTGGGGGTCAAATCTTTCAGCTTACCCTTATTTCTTTCCACCCCATCACCCAGAGCTGGTGGGGTGTAGAACAATATGAAAGGCCTGATAGCAGATACAAGTAACATGGAAAACAATACTTAACATACTATTACTTTAAAAATAAACTTTTTACATAAAAATACTACAGCAGATAAATTATAAAGATCAGTAAAATTTGTTGAAATTTCGATTTCAAATAATATTTGTTTAATATTTAAAGAGTTATTGAAGCTGAAATATTTAACAGCAAACACTGCTTATCATAAACACTTTCAAAATTGATGGAAATTACAAAAAATTACGGAATATATTAAACTCACATTAATTTCAGTAGAGGATATATAATTTTTGAGGGAAATTCATATGACTAGCAACAGTTCTGTTAAATATTTCAGCTTTCTACTCTTTCAACAGTAACAAACGTTGCTGAAAAAACGAACTTTGGGTAAATTTTTTAAGATTTACTTTCTGTGACATTTTGCTACAAAAGGCTTTTTTGAAAATTAGAGAACTTTGATGTTTTAATTGATAAAATGGAATATGACCATAAAATCAAACATACATTACAAGAATTAAAATGTGAGGTAATAACAAAGACCCTCTTTCAACAATTTTAAACAAGTGATCTTAAAAATGATCCCTTTTTACCAGATGAAATAGCTAAAAAATGTATACCCCCAATTTATCCTGATATTCCACAGTTATTTGTGAAAATTAAGTTGCACAAGCAGAACAAACCATTCAGACCTTTAATTAGTAAATACAAATCCCCTAAGTATAACTTAGAATTAGCGTTACACAACTTCTATAAATCATACTTCCCCCTACGCAATACACATTAACATCTTGTCATCGTGCGGTAACAATGATACAAAAAGCCATAATTACAGACAATACAACCATGCACTCGCTAGATGTTGTATCGCTGTATCCTAGAACACCAGTGCTGGATGCAGCGATGCACCTGAAAGCCAAGTGGTTAAGAGTGGCCAGACCCACTGTCCCACAGTACTTTAGTGTACATGAGGCACTGGATCTGGCCACTTCTTCCAATTATTTTTGTGTCAATGATCGGACATGGGAACAGACAGATGGGGTCCCAATGTGATCCCCCCTGTCTACCCTCATGGCCGATGTTGTCATGAGACATATTGGAAATACACCTTATCAACAGCCGACATATTGAAATATTCGCTTTATATAAGGGTATGTTGATGACATCCTGATTTTTTATGATGCAAACAATAAAAAATTTAGTAACAAATGACAGGGATAAACGACCACCTACGAGTGGCGTCTATGAAATAAAAATTCCAGATCCAACACTAACTTTACAGGGTAAAGATGCATATGTAGGAAAAACACATCAACAATTTAAATCTAGAATGACAGAACATCATAATGACATCAAAAGAAAATTCCAAATACTGCTCTAACACAAATACTACTACAAAATAATTTAAAAGTAGATAATATTGAATACAAGGCAATAGCAGCTCCAAAAACAAAATATCAATTATTATATGCAGAGAAGCTCCTTATTCACAAAAACCGTAACCGTATAGGTAACACTGACATACCACCCTTACCTGTTGCTTGGAATCTCCTTACTTAACATGTGGTGGGCATATGCCCAGCCACATCAGATCACATGACACTTGAGCAAGATGGGCATAAAAGCTGATGATCACGCTTGTATGAGTTGAGCTTGAGGATACCAATGAGGTGAATTGGTGAAACACATCGCTCCGCATGAAGTTATGGAGTTAATATTTTAATTTTTAACTAGTTAGGCTTAAATGTTCTTTTTTAAAAGTTAAATATAAGTTCTTTTAAATGGCTTGAATAAGCATGAGTGTTGTGCAGCTTTTTGACCATCAGTACCAGTTAATGCATAATGACATCAGTAATAAACAACAGACAATAAGGACAGCCAAGTGATATCTACAAGCAACTGCTGAAAAAAGTATGACAAAGCTGACACCTAACATCAAGGAATGTTATCTACAAATATCGCAGCAGTGTGACTTACATCTGATGCTTTGATATCGGCCTGTTGTTTTCCAACATCAAGCAATGCACATCAATAAGGACTGGTACGCTAAGAAGTATAAAATGGCCTATCGCTGTGAACATCTGGCAGCTAATTCCATCATTGGGTAAAAGGCATCCTTAGCCACTGTACCAGCCAAGTTTGCAGAAAACTGGTAACTATTTTTTGCCAATCTCCTTTATAACAGTAAAGGAAAAATAATGAGTTAAGACAATTATTTATGTTAAATAACAAAGTAGGCAGAGAGCTTAGATTTATAGCCAAGGGGCTCAATTCGGCTTGAGTTGCCAAATCTTGTAAGCACACATCATCCTTATATCGAGTTTTTTAAAATAATTTTGATGTAATACAGCTTTTAATCATGAATGAAATGTATTTTTCTTCATGGTTGTGGAAGGAATATTTTCAAAAAATTTTATACAAAATTGAAAAAAAAAACGACTACATAAGTTAACTGGCATAGTGGTTAGGCAGCTAGCGACTGTTCCATCAAGGCAAACTTTGTGTGTTGTGTTAGCTCTAACTAAAGCAGTGGTCAGCAGTGACTTCGGTCGTAGTAGGGCATGTCCTTGTATGAGAAGGCCTGTAAAAGCTAGGAGTAGCTTCTAGGATTCTTCTCTGTCCTATATGTCGCAAATCAAAAAAAAAAGTGTGCACTATCACTTCTTGTGCATAGGGTGTAAATCCAGATCTGCTCAATGGTAAGAGATTTTGGACAATGGTGTAATGGGCATTGTCTGGCCTTATAGCAGATACATGAGAAGAGTTAGAGCATGGCCCAGCTGCTCCACTTTGAATGCCCTATTGTAGGGCTTCAGGCTATTTGAATGGAAAGACAAGAGACACTGTTTGACCTTGCTCTTCTGGACCAGAAACTCGGGGTACTATGTAAAGTAGAAGAGATGGTGGAAAAGGATTCCTTCAGAGTACTGGCAATTGCCTGAAGATCAGTAATTATCTGTCCATTCATTCTGCTCCAGGAATGATAAGGAGTGGAATGTGTGCAGTTCCCACCCATCCTCTGGACTTTATCCCAAACGACCTTAGAACTGGCATGTGGGTGACAGAAGTGTCTTGATTCAAAATTCCTTCCAACTCTGGATGGAACATGCTTTGGTCCTGAAATTCTTGGGGCAAGGGTGGCTCAGTTGGTAGCATGCCAGGCTCATAATCTGCAATTCCCAGGTTCGAGTTCCAGCTGGGCCAGCATT
The DNA here is from genome assembly GCA_038380435.1 of Ryuthela nishihirai. Lineage (NCBI taxonomy): Eukaryota > Metazoa > Arthropoda > Arachnida > Araneae > Heptathelidae > Ryuthela > Ryuthela nishihirai. The sequence continues at coordinate 5,142,698 of JAWZYU010000015.1, read as the reverse complement.
GAGATTTATCTACACAAAACTCCCAGCCCCTCAGTCAGTAGGGAACACAATGGGCTTGGAAAGGCTACCATCTATCGGATGGGGCATAAAAATGAGCCCCATGCATGGGAGAGTCACATCCTGTACCCATTAAAGAACGTAGTGGATGGCTTTGATGGGAGGCTACCATATCTCCTAACAGCTGTCCAGTGGGTCCCCTGCCACAAGCCTTCTCTGAGCCATCAGGGTCCTTGTGACCTAGCCATTTAGCCCCATTGTGTGCAAAAAAAGCACTGCTCAGAGATAAAACAACCCAACCCTGGATTCTTAAAAGCTTCAAGGATGAAGGATATTTATATCTCTGAAACACCCTCCAAGATTTGTCCTGAGTCTTACAAGTTGTAGTGCAGTCAGGAGGGAACACAACGGGCTTGGAATGGCTGCCATCCATCGGATGGGACATAAATATGGGCCATCTGATGGAAAGTTTTGAAAATTGAGGAAACAGTATCGAATTTCGTGGGTTGGCAGGGGAAGTTACACGTAAGATATAATTCATCTCCACCACTGCAACACTGATTGTACCCTGGCAGACTGAGTAGTGATCAAACTCAGAGAGGAGCTTTAAACCACCCCATTCACCCATAACAATCCTCCAATCCTCCATTATGACATGCATGATGGGTAACAAGGCTTACCAGAGGAGATGGTACAGACCACAGGAAGGTGATCGCTTCTAAAAGGGTTGTCCTCAACCTCCCATGTAAAGAGTTGAAGGATTGAGGGGGAACAGATGGAAAGATCAATGGCAGTGAATGTGGATTGGGAAGTATAAAATTGGTGCTGATACCTGTGTTCAAAAAGATGAACACAGAATCCACAAGTCACTGCTCTAGGACCCTCCCATTGGTGTTAGTACTGCCTCAAAGAGGACTGTGCCTGTTGAAGTCTTCTATGGAAAGAAAGGAAGATGGCAGCTGCAAGACAAGGTCATCAATGTCTTCCCAGAAGATGTAGTAGACAGTGAGTGAAGATCCCAAGAGGCAAGTGGCATACACTCTAAGGTAATGGTGAGGGATATGACATGGAATAATAGTTCACAGGAATTGCAACACTCCCCAAGAGTTAGATTATCTCCATATCTGTCTTAATGAACAAGTGAAAAGTGCCGGATTGTGGGATCAGTGAGTGTCTGCAAGTATGTCACCTGCAAGCAAATGCAGATGAAAAAGAAAATAAGTTGTCTGAAGAAAAACTCTGATGCCATCAAGATTCCTGTGGAATCCATGATAATTCCACTGTAGGAGTAAGTCAATTTCAGATCTTAGAGGTGTGGCTGGATGGCAAACCATCACAAATGACAGTTTTATGAATAAAGAGCTGCCCATATCCATATCGTCAAAATAATCTTAAGGGCATGGATCAGAGAAAGTGATCTGAGCAGGTGGTGTTATCTGTTTTTTGATACTGGAAGGGGCCCCTTAAAGTTTGGAGGTCTAGCCGTCTGTAGGAAGGACCTTCCAGAGGAAGAAATGGAAAGCTTTGAAGAAGGAATTGAAACTAGTGTCGACACCAGAGCATGTCGGTTTTGCCTGATATAAGACAGAGTGAGCAACTGGTGAGAAAGATTCAAAAGATGGAACACTGATAGTGATTTGTACCTCCAGAGATATTATGGGAACAATGGGTTTCCCTGCAGCCACACTAGCATAGCAGACTTTACCATCTGTGGTGGGTGGTGCAACAATTGTAATGCTCCCAATCATCAAACAATCAAATGCCAGACAGTCTAGAAATTTGGGATCAATTTTTGTACAACATATAAAACATCAATTTAAAAAAAAAAGATCTTATTTAAAAAATTTTAATATATACACACTCTGAAAAAAAGTTTAGAGGTGTTAAAAAATATGTTTTTAATCTATGACGAATCTCTATTCAAAGTGTTATAATATATCCTTGGAATGTTTCTAGTTGCCATTCAGATAGCTCAAATCACGATATTGCTGCACTTACATTTCCTATTAAAACAAAGCTTTCCCACTGCTAAATTTGCAGTTTAGGCTATGGTTTGAATTGTTGACATTCACATTTTCCTTAAAAGTGTAAAAAACTTTTAAGGAAAATGTGAATGGCAACAATTCAAACCATAACCTTGTTTCCACCAATTTCTATACTTTCTTTATCACTTACTGAACATATTACAATGTAAAAAAATCTATATTTTTTTTGTGTAATCGTAACCATCAAAGTTTGCATGGCAAGAAGTTCAAAGTGATTTTAGTTACGGAATCGTTCCTGCTACCTGCACATAAGATAATCATAGGGTAATCATTGAGTGTTTTTATGTTTTGAAAGTTTATCTTTGATATTTTTATTTGTAATATGTAAATATTAATTGTTAAATTTTATATCTATTATATACAATTTTAAGAATGGAAATGGCTGCATCATCATTGAAAGTCATTGATGAAGAACTGAAAAAAATACATTTTGATAATCACGATTTTTTTTTTTTTTTTCAATATTTCGGGGTATTGGATTTTGATGAGTTTGATGTATTTCCTGATGCTGAATCCACAAAATTAGCTATCCAAGGGAAAAAAATTCCTAATGTTTAATTAAAAAAAAAGCAGCTAAGAAGTGTTCTCGATTTCATAAATATGATAGAAAATCCATTACTGCATGAACAATCCAAGTCACCTTGCATAATGCAGGCCCATGTTTTAAATTATACAATACTGAAAAGAATCATTAAAATAAAAATCACTTTTCAGGTAAATATTGTAGTATGAGGAACAAATTTTCTTTCAATTGATATATAATTTTAACTGCTTTTATTCATCAGGTTTTCCAAACTTAAGCCTTAATTGCATAGTCTGATCTATTTTTTTCATTTTATCACTATAAAAAAAAAGTCTTATTAAAATTAATATACTTTAAAATTTCCTTAAATTTTTTATTTTCATAAAGTTTGTAATTAAATTCTATTTAATTTGATATATAATATGACATATTTCAATTGATTAGTTTTTTTTAAATAATAAAGCTGACGTTGATATGACTCAATATCAACTGATGGAACATAATAATAAACTATTAATTAATAGAACATAATAGACAATGTACAAATTAGAACCCATGTTGGGACTAATTTATCATCATGGTATCTCTCTCCTCAGATACTGAGGGGTCACCACCCAAAATTACACCAAGAGAGGAATTCAATATTTTATGGGGTGGCAGTGTGATGGCAAATATCCCTCCTCGATCACTGTAACCTTCAGGAGTAATTTTTACACATGCAGTTTCCCAATTGTAAGCAATTGACAGATTTCAGTACTCTTGCAAGACCTTTCTGGTTGAAAAAGAGAGACAGGTAGCTAATCACAATAAATTGTACATGGCCTTTCCAAACCCATCATCAATGTTCCCTTCCTCACTGATGACAGGAGGTGAGGTTTAGTAGAAATGGCAGCTACTTCAGTGGATCAAAGATAAGATTATTTTTAATAGATAGGATTTATTTTATTGGTATTTTAATTACTTTCTATGCACATTTCATGACTGGTTTTAAAAAACTGCAATATTTAAATAAAATTTGGTGTTTCTCAAGGTTCAGTTTTAGGACCACTTTTATTCTTAATATATATATAAACGAATTATGTAAACTTGATATAATAGGAAATTTAATTGCTTTTGCTGATGATACAGCTTTAATTTATACTGCTAAAGATTTAGATTCTTTAATAATAAATATAAATTTACATATGATTAAAATTACAAATTGGTTTTTAAAAAATAAATTACTTTTAAATGTAAATAAAATAAAATATATCTATTTCAGATTAAAAGGACAATATGATTTTCTACATAATAAAATATTTTATCATGCTTTGGAATGTATTGGTAAAAATTGTTCCTGTTTGCCTATTAAAGGAGTTGATTGTTTTAAATATTTAGGTGTTTATATAGACTATAAATTGAAAGGAACATATAGCAAATATTATTAAAAAGATAAATATTGTAATACCACGGTTATATTATATTAGACAATTTGTAGATATTTCAACTTTAAAAATGTTATATAACTGTTGGGTTAAATCGTATCTGCAATATGGAATTACTTCTCGGGGTGGCACATATTACACTAATATTAACAGATTAAATGTAGCTCAAAATAGAATTATAAAATGGATATTGAAGAAAAGAAAATATGAAAGTGTTAAAAACTTTTATAAAGATGCTGATATTTTAACAGTTAGAAAATTATATTTTCATTTAATTTTAAGACATTTGTTTAAAAATTGGTCAGACCAAAATATAAAATTTGCAAATTATAACACAAGATACAGTAACTCTGTTAATCTCGTTGAATTCTTACCTAAGAAAAATGTGGCTAAAAAACATTAATTTACCTTGCACCAAAATTATTTACTTTTTTGCCAAACAACATAGAAGTGTAAAAAAAATTACATAGCTTTACTTCAAATCTTCATAAATGGCTAATACATATTGATAATACTGAGGTTTTTTTTTGTAATAAATTTCACATTTTTTAATCATTCATCAAACTCTATTCTTTCCATCTGTTCAAATTACTTTGTTCTTCAATTACTTTATAAATGCTTAAAATGTTTAGACTATTGTTGCCAATAATAATAAATTAAATATTAAATTTTAATAAATTCCACAGGCGAGTTATATACTCTTGTGGATTTCTGTAAATTTCAATTGAAATATTTATGCCCACTGGGGTAGACCAATGTAATCAGTTGTATTATGCGTTAAAAAATAAATGTATTATTATATTAAAAAAAAATTCTTGCTATTACTTCAAAATTAAATTTTCAACACTGGTACTTCAAACTTAATACAAAGAAATATTGATTCAAATTTCAGTGCTTCAAGTTCAACTTTAAATGCTAAAATATTTTTCACTTTATTGTTTGAATCCTTTATATATAAATCGTCTTTTTTTTTTCAAGCAAAATAAATTTCTTGTGATGCTACTCCTACAAATTGACAATCACCAAATATCTTACATACACACTTGTGCCTTATTTCCATAAATGACTAAGAAATTGTGAAAAAACTAAATAAAAGAGTTAAATAATGATAGAAATACTACAAAATATTCATATTGTAATAAAATAATTTATAAGAAATTCATAATAAAATAATATATAAAATAATTTATAAGAAATGTCAAAATAAAAAAAATTCCCTAAAGTTAAAATAAAAAATAGAATATCACCTTGAAAAAAAACCCCTAAAAAAATACATTAATTTATTCTTAAATTTTTGCTTTTGATATATAGCACCAGTGGCCAAGTGGTTAGGGTGCTTGGCTGCAGCTTGAAGAGAATTGGGTTCACACCTCAAGGCATAAATGCCTTTTTCTGAGGTGTCATCTTCGTTACAGATTTTCTCTATGATGCATTATACTGACAGGCAAAGATAAAGGACAGTACAGACAGGTAACTAATTTCAAATTATACTGCAGTGCTACCAAGCCTAAAGCCTGATTATTCATTTTCTGTCAACTCTCAACTAATTAAGACTGCCATTATATGTACTCACTTCATGAATTATTACTGGAAGCTTGTTTTGTGAAGGATTATACCTAGCAGGCATGGCTCATAAGTTATTATAAATAGTACAAACTTACTTAGAAAAAATAATAATAATATAATAATAAATATAGCTCAAAATACATAGATCTTATAAAATCTTAGCTCAAAATATTGGATATATTTGTGCATATTTATTTCTTGAAAATGTCTCAATATATACTGAATTAATTCGTTTCATTCAGAATTCTTTACAAATGACCCTAACACTTTTGAAATATTCTGTAGGTTTTGTACAATTTCTTCCAACCTTTTTATATCAGGAGAAATCTGAAATTCAGTGCTTCATGATTTCAGGCACTGGTGGGAAATCAATCTCAGGGCAATCAGTACAGAATGCTAATATCTAATTATATTATGCAAGTTCAAAATGAATTCTTCATAATAGAATCAATAACCAAACTAAAAACAAAAAAATGCAGCCTCTTAAAATGTCCAAACTCTTATCGAAAAAAAGTAAAAAGTGCAGCTTTTTGATTAGCGGAAACATTTATTGAAAACATTGGTCACATTAAATTGGAATGCCATTCCAGTAATTGTGTTTCCAAAATCATTAAACTGGATATAAAAAATTAATTTCAAGCGCTAATTCTAGTGAATGGGTAAATTTTGAAGAGAATGTTTCTAAATGAAATAACTGAAGGAGAAAAAATCCAATTTGTACTAATCATTGGTGTATCTAATATATAAAGAAGAAAGCTTGTTTGTTTGTTTGTTTGCTTGTATGTCTTGCTTATGCACTCAGCCCCCAGAAGAACTAGAGACACCAAACTTTGCATGAACATTTGTTCACCAGGGAAAGAATATAGGCTATGTGTCAATTCACTGGGATAAACCAAATTGGAGTGGGTGGGTTTGAATTTCTCAAAATTCCCATACACTTAACATTAATGGTTGAAATTTATTCAAAATAACTATTGCCACTAATAAATTTGAAAAAAGGAATACATCAAACTAAACTAATATCTGATTTCGCGTGATTATACATTAACAGTTGAAAACTATTCAAAATAACTGTTGGTACCATTAAATTTTAAATAATGGATGCATCAAACTAATTTATTTCTGATTTCAGGGGAAAAAATAATTGTTCAGTTTGCTGGGTCAAGAACATGAGCATCTGTGGATATAGAAGTCATTCTAATTAAGTGCGAGCGGAACACAAGATTCTTTGTTGAAATGAAAGCTTCAAAAACTAAATTCGTATCAGAAGTTAAAATCATTAATTTAATTTAAAAAAATATGCAAAAGCTAATAAAAGTATGTACATTAATTAATAAATGTTTTAAATATTTATATTAGGTAATAAATAATTTTGTGTAATAATGATTTTTTGTACCTTTACATTTTTATGCGCCTCAGACCACAGTTAAATTTCTTTTGCTATAAAGTTACCTATGCCTGGTAAATTGTATCCGAGGAACTCTGGTGTGTATGAAGTGATTTGAAAGTTCAATTATCTGAACGAGGAAATTCCAGTTTTTGATTTTGAAACTTTTGAGGTGTTCCTGGGAGGTTGGGTTGTTTTACCTTTGAGTGGCAATTTTTACACACAATGAGCTAAATGACTAGGTCACAGGGACCCAAAGACTCAGAGAAGGCTGGGGGAGGGAACCCAATGGGACAGCTGTTGGGAGACAGATGGTAGTCTCCCATCAAGGTCATCCAGTGTGTTCTTTAATGTGCACAGGGTATGGCTCTCCCACACACAGAGCCATGGCTTAATGTCCCATCTGACGCATGGCAGTCAATCCAAGTCCATGGGTGATGCTTACTGACTGTGGATAGAGTGGGGAGTTTTGCGGAGATAAAGTTCAATGCTGACCCAGCTGGAACTCAAGCCTGGGAACTAGACATTACATGTCTGGCACACAACTGACTGAGCCACCACTGCCCCCTGGAGGAGGAGGAGATCAAGTGCAAAGATAATTATGCCAAATGAAAGCTTGCGATATGGGGAGGCCATCTACTTTACATTTTAGCACACCTTGGTGATGACCCACACCTTGGTGATGCTTATTGTCGTCCCTGCCTGAAAAGAGAAATTTAAGATTATTTTTAAGAATCTGACCTTTATCTGTCCATCTGGTCTCTTGCAAGCCGAGAATATCTAAATTATAACGGTGGAATTCTTGTGTGAGGACATCAAGAGAAAAAGCTCTGTGCAGAATCCTCACATTCCAACTACCTATGGAGAGAAAATGGTTAGTGGGATGTTTAAAGAAACTATGTTTATTGAGAGAGAGAATGCCGACAATAACAAAAGCCCCTAATTGCAGACATGGGGCAAAGACCCGTTCCCCCACCACTAAAGGCTGAAGCCATCTACACTGGAAGACTTCCTCCAATGTAGAATTTGACAATCAGGGGTGTAACAAAGAACTATGGTTGGGAGGGGGGGAGAGAAATCAAAAATTTTCTGACTAGAAATTCAAATAATTTTGCCAACTGAGCAAACTTACTTAGATTTCCTCTCTCTGGGGGGGGGGGGGTTTGAGGCAATTTTCACGGCTCTCCTGCATTTTGCCATGGGGGGGGGGGGTTGAGGCAATTTTCACGGCTCTCCTGCATTTTGCCATGGGGGGGGGGGGGGGTTTGAGGCAATTTTCACGGCTCTCCTGCATTTTGCCATTTTACTTCCAATTTTGCCAACTAGCCATAATTTCACAGAAATAATTCCAATATTTACATCTTGTCTGAATTGTAGCAAGTCAGTGTGAATTTTCTTTGATTTTGCCACCTCTCCTTAATTTCACAAAACTATTCCCAATCTTTACATATTTCCTAATTTGCCAAATCACTTCAAACTTTTTAAACTCCCCAAGATTTTGCCAAGTTTTTTTGATTTTAGTCAACTATCCTGAATTTCAGTTGTCCCATGGCCGAGTGGTTAGCGCACTTGGCTACTGATCTAAAGGACCTGGGTTCGAGCCCCAGGTCCTTTAGATCTGGGGTTAAAGATCTAAATTTGCTGACAATGCTACGTCAGTTCACCAACATAGAAACTTTGAAAGTAAGGTTCCATTTTCTGTTCCATCGGAAACAATTGATAGAATAGAGTATTATCAACCGCCACAACGACGATTTGCCAATTCATCTATTAACTATAGTCCTTATGTTAATTGGCCTTTACCTGAGATAAGGTTCGACAGTTCGAAATGTCTGTCATCGTGGACATTTGTCAAGTCCATGGAGGAGCACTTCCGTTTACATGAAGTGCCAAGCAGCAAAAAAGTTGTTTTAGCAGTATCTTGTCTAATTGGATGTGCTAAGCAATGGTGGAATAACGTAGGATGTCGTCATGGCATTGAACATTGGGAAGATTTCAAAATCGAAATCATGGACATATATCCGGCTTATAATGATTTTACAGAACTAGCTACAGAGTTGTTTTCACAAAGACAAAGGGAAAGAGATGACATAGAAAAATTTATATGGGGTACAGTAGAGTTATACCAGCTGTACGATGCTGATGCCGCTGAAATTGATATTGTAAATTGCATATTGTCTCAATTGCTTTTGCCCATTAGAGAATTCCTAGAAGTATGAAATGTGAATTCAATTGCAGATTTAGTCAAATTGGCTCAACAATACACTGCAAGAAGAGAATCTGCAGCAAATGCACTTAACCAACAATGGATGCCATTCCCGCCAAAGCAATGCTACCAGGTTGAGTCCCATAGAATGATTCCCGCACGACCGGAAGTTACACGGTCCCGACAATTTGAGCCGAACGCACCTAAAATGATGCAGAATGAACGAAGTAGAGACTTTGTGCCACATCAAGCTTTGAACAATGACACTACACCTAAAACTTTGTTTAAACAAAATAGAGAAACTTTAAGATGTGATTTTTGTGGCCGACTAGGACACATGGAACAATATTGTTATCGAAGAAATGAAAATTCGGGAAGCTTGAATTGGGATCTTTGAAGCGAGAGGCCAAAGTTCCTCACGGAAAGCCCTCTCATGAGTTATGCCTTGCCACTATGGCTTTACCTTCGTTAATGCTTGCCACGAAGTAACTAAAGTAATAGATCGTAATGATACAGAAGCCGATCTTCAGTTTTCAAAGGAACAAGTTTTCGATGATAATTATGACAATTGTCAATTGACAGTGCAGCCGCGGTCCCGTGGACTTTTTGAATTACCTTTTAGTTACAAAGCAGAATATTCAAGAAGCACCTACAAAATGTCCCGTTAGTGCAAATAATGCAATTTTAGATAACGAAGTTTGTGAAGTAGAACAACATTATGAGAAAGCCGTTTTAGTTGATGAAAAGGTTTCTGAAGTGGAAGTTTTAACAGAAATTAATATTGATGAAAATAATTTTGAGTCTGATTTAAGGAAAACTAATTCTAATGAAGAAAAAAGCAACCAAAAAATTGTGCCGACCGCAAGTATTTCTGACAAGTCTGGCAAGTTTGGAAGTCCTCAACTGTTGAAGCATCATTTGGAGGCAGACACCAATAAGCCTAGAAATTACAAGGCCAAATTCTTCAAAAATCCGCACGGATCGACGAGATACTGACGAAACAACCAGATCCTGCAGAGCGACAACCGGCAGCGAAGCAGTCAACATAGCAAGGATGACGTCACCAGCGAGATCTTCAGCGACAATATAACGTGAGTGAGACAAGCCAACAACGACGGAAAGATGTCATCGGAACCGGACTGAATGATTTATCGCCACGGAGTGCCAACAATGAAATTTAAGTATATTATTATTCTTTCACTTGGCACTATTGATTTATAAATGTTTTCTCTTTTCTCTGGAATAGATGAAGACGAAGAAGAAGCTTATTTGTAATTTATATAGTTAGCAATGTTTAAATTCTTGTTGAAACTTTAAGAGTTTTGATATTTATTTTTGATATCAAAATTTTATTATCAAATAATAATAATTTTGATATCAAATTATTTATGTTTGATTTGTAGTTCGAGTTTATACTTGTGTGAATAGAATTTTTTTTGTATTCTTGTTCATTGAAGTTCTAGTTGTTGTATTAACGTGAGTTAAAATGTATTTTTGTAGATTTTTTTCGTTTCAGCTGACTGATAGCTGAAAAATTGTAAGTCGATATTGGGAAGTTTAGAAATTGTAAAATGTTTATGGATATGAATGAGGAGAGTGAAAGAGAATTAGTGATTTAATATTTTTTTTTTCATTTTTAAGAATTTTGTATTGTAAAATAACGTGCATTCCCAAGTGAATTTATGTATGTAAAAAAATGAGATTCATGTAAAAGTGATTGGCTGAAATGCTATCATCGTATATTATAAATTATTTACACTTTTTTTTCTTTATTCTTAGATACGATGTTATGTATATGTGTTTAAATCTGTTCAGTGTCATCAGTGATATTTATGTATCAATGATGCGTAATTTTTGGGATGACATTGGCAGTATTTATTAGTATATATATGAGATGATGATAACGACAGCAGAATTTTGTTGTTGTTTTTTGTATGTACCTTTTTGGAGCTGTCCCCAAATGGCATAGTCTGGTGACCGAGTTGTTACCAGCATAACTCCTTTGGGAGGGGGACGTTAGCTCTGAAGGGGGAGGTATTTAATTATTGTTCTATTTCAGCTAGCTCGCTATTGCTGTGTATAGGAGAAGAATTAGTGGATGATTACATTCCCGCTTGTTTGTAAGCTTTAAATTTTCTTAGCTTTGCGTATTTGATGTAATTAGGAGGAGATAACAGTGTTCGAATACCCGTTTTTTCATGTGATTTAGGAAAAGATTTAGCTTCCACGTATTTTTTGATTGTGGTTAGGGGATAAGCGGAAGTTATCACCCTGCTAGCAACATATGTAATTTTTTTTCTCTTTTCATGTCTTTAACCTTTATAGAAGTTAAGGAAGATAGGAGTGCTTAACCCGTTTTTTCTGTACAGCTCAAGTTATGCCAATTTCGAGTTTGTATCAGAATGTGATACTAGGTAGACCAATTATGCTAGTATACAGTTAACTGTCACAGCCACTGGTATGCAATTACACTAGGATAGCTGTTAAACACATTTTTGTTAGGAGGAAATGGGAGGAGGTACCTTTGGTTGTGCTGGAAAATTGTGTCAAAGTGAGAATAGTTCGTCTTATCAAAATTTGTGCTAGCATATTTTTACTTATTTATGTTCAGCCATGTGTAAATGACGTAAGATGTGTCCTTTATTCAAAATTTGCTCGTCAAAATCTGTTAGGTCAAATCTTTTGACTCCCTTTGGAAGGGGGAGTTGTGATGCCCCATCATTCACTTTTACTTTACCTTAACCAGTTTTGTTTAATTTACGTTATATTTATCATTTTGAGGATTTTTATATCCTTTTTGGCATCATGCACAAGGACACACTCCCTCTTGCGTCATAGCTTGCGTCACTCGTCATATTATGTAAATGTCTTTCCCGGCGTGCAACATGACATGCGTCCGGCTCTTGTTATAACCGGTGACTTGCTAGTCACAGAGTAGAGACGAGATAGTGCAGAGGCACTTAGAGTTGTAGCACATAGTGCGTTGAAGCACATAGCATAGTGGGTTGTCAGAGCATAAGCATGTAGCATGGAAGAGTGCTGAGTTGATGTATCTTCTTCATTGAAGTTTTGGTGAGTTGAATTTTTGGAAATAAATTTGTTTGTTATTTATATCTTTTGAGTCTTTACAATTTTTTTCTCTTGAGCAACACGAATTAAGATTTGATTATATGTAGACATTTGACAATCATTTTTGGATTCTTACTCATTAACGCTCGCTGGTATTTTGAACCCTAATTTAACTTATTCTATTTTTTGGCAATTTGTTAATTATTGCTTGGCGCCCATCTCAGCTATCCGGAGCATAAAACTAATTGGATCAGGAAAAGGATCCAAACTTAAAAGTATTTTGCATTTCTTTTGGAGCGTTACACTAGATTTTGCCAAGTTTCTTCGATTTTGCCATCTTGTCCACAATTTTACAGAAAAAAATCCAAATTTTTACATCTCACCTGAATTTTGCCAACTCCCCAAGATTTTACCAAGTCACTCCGAATTTTGCCAACTCCCTAAGATTTTGCCAACTCACCTATATTTTACTAAGTAGCTTCGAATTTTGCTGTCTCTCCATTTTCCAAACTGCCTTAGATTTGCCAAGTTGCCTTGATTTTGACAACTCCCCTTAATTTTCCAAAAAGAAAAATTACAAATTTTCACAACTCGCCTAGATTTTACGAAGTCGCTTCGAATTTTGCCAACTCTGAGTTACTTTGGGGGGGGGGAGCGTCCCCCCATGGCTATGACCCTGTTGATGATGCCAGTAGAAGCAAAGAGTTTAGGTACCTGTGATGACCTCTGCTCAGGATTATCCACCAGCTGATAAACATATCCTGTGAATCTATTCACTTGGGGCTGTCAACCCACAAACAAACAGAAAACAGCGGAAGATTTTCCCTCCACAGAAGCCCACCAGTGCAGCAAAATCAGGATCCATAATCAAGCTCAGAGCCATATATCCCAGTCCAGTGGGTTTATATGATCAGCACCAGGACCCTGTGTGGTTGACCACTCCTCAGCAGAGTAGAAAAAAAAAGAAAAGTAGCCATAGTTGTCCAGATCAGTAGGTCACACTAATCTGGCAGCCCTCCTCTTCTGTTCACTTCCACAAGAGAGTATTTCTTTTGAAAGGTACTAACAGCCTGCACCACAAGAAGGCAGAGTCAGACATTAGGTGCTAAGCCTGGTCGGTTCTATGCATCATCACAGGGGATTGGTGCATAGCTCTCCTTCCAGTGACTACCTAGCTACCATTTACAGACATTAAATAAAATATTCGTACCAACTCTTAAATCAGTCATCCGATGTAGCATAACTCAGAAATATCGATAAATCAGCTATCCGAAAGATCACTAATTTACAGAAATAAATTGACAGAAATAAATTGCTTCAGTATCCAATACCTCATTCATTTTCAGGAAACGATACAAGATCAAAGTTTTTCTACAAGAAATAATAAAAGAAATATTAACTTATAACCTAATGCAAAGTCAAATAATATCTGTAACGAACTGTAAAGTCAGCCATCCAACGTAGCGATGGTTCTCAACCTTTCATGCTTCACATACCCCCTGGAAATGTGTATGTAACTGGCATATCCCTTGTATAGATAGATAAAACTCTAGTTATAGTATAACAATGGCTATTTTTACTTTGTTATACTATATCTATTGACGTTTGAGCTCTCATGGCATACCCCCAAAAATTTCACCATGTAAATGGGGTACGCGTACCCCACATTGAGAACCCCTACAATATAGTATAACCCTAAAAAAACGATAGATCAGCTGACAAAAAAAAAAAATCGATAATTTGCAGAAATAAATCTACAGAAATGAAAACGAAGGTTAATACTGACCAGATTGATGGTCACATTATCCTATAAGCACGAGATACTCTTTCTATAAACATCCACTATAGAGTCATTTTACTGCAGTGAGCAATAACTAGGTCACTGCACTCAAAGGCTCAACTGTACCTGCTACCGTGACTTTTTTTTACTGAACTGAATTTTTTTTTTTTTACTGCACTGAATTTTGGAACTTTAACTGCACTGAATTTTGGAACAACTATGCCTGTGTCCTCCTTTCTAAGAAAACTTTTTTTTTTAATTACAGTTTCAATCTGAAGAGTGGGAAAGACTCATAGAATGCTGAGTGATAAAAAAAAATTCTGGGAATACTGAAATAGGTTTATGGCAGAAAAGAGTGTAAAACAGGAAATAAAAATGGTGGTACATATTTTGCAATTACTTCCAAAATCTTCAGTTTTTTTAAAATAGCAGGTTTTTTGTTAATTTACAGAAAATTTTCAAAACTTTAAAGAAAATTTTGCTGATAATAGTTCAAATCAAAATTGTGAGCTTAAATCAGGTGATTGTTTCAGCATTGAGACAAACAAATCAGAAATTCCATATTGCAATTCTAAGAAATGGCAACCATAGCTTTAACAAATTATTTATATTACAGTTTAATAAAATATGCATCAAATGAAAAAAGAAAATATTATTTTTAAAACTTGAATTGTATAATTTTAAAAGATATATCTAAGAAAATTTTCAAATGGCATTTTTTAATTGAAGTTTAATGTGTTGTACAAAGACATCTATTAATTTTTTTTTAGACATCTATTGACATCCTTGACCTCTCATTTCAGATTCTGTCAACATCTATGTTCGATGGTGACCCAAGGGCAGGTTAAATTCTGTTTAATAAGGAAGAACATGACCTATTTCAGTCAACTGGTTTTTTTTTAATTCCAAGTTGACTTGTTGATATGACAGCACAGTTTGCAAAAAGTCTGGACTTTTCTCAAAGTATGTTATGGAGAAAAAAATTATAAAACAGAAGTAATTTTCTTGTTTCAAGTAAATATTTTTTTGTTATTTAAAAATAAATAGCCTTTCTATTGTGTATATTATAACCATTTCTATTAGTTGTTTAATAAATTTTTATTTGCATTGCCAAATGCATTTTTTTTCCTACATGCCTCTATAAAAGTCTTATTAAAATAAAACTAATCATCATCATCATCATCCTCAAGCAGCCATGGGCTACGGAGGTCCAACCAGACCGTGCAATTTAGTTCTCCAAGCAAGTCTATCCTGAGCTACATCTACTGCATCTGGCCACTGTACACCAATTCTAACAAGATCCTGTTTGACATTGTCCGCCCACCGCATCCTAGGTCTCCCCCTCTTTCTGAGGCCTTTAGGCACACTGTTCATAACCCTATCCGCCAATCTATAATTATTCATACGGGCAACATGGCCAAACCAACGGAGTCTCTCTCTGCACAATATGTTGCTTAAAGGAGGTTGCAAACTCCTTTGCCTAACCTCATCATTAGTTACAAAGTTGAACCACCTAATGCCCAAGATACTGCGTAAGCATCTGGAATCAAAAGCATCTGGTTTCCTGTTATCTTGTTTACAAAGTGTCCAAGTTTCACTACCATAACTAACCCTAGAAAGAACCAAACTATTATACAGTCTAATTTTAGTCTTTAGGTGTATACGCCTATTTCTCCACACTCTCCATAGATTCTTAAAAGTTCCGGCAGCAATCCCTATTCGTCTGTTAATCTCATGCCGCACATCACCATTATCTGTTACATAGCTCCCAAGGTAATTAAACTGTGACACCTGCTCAAGACTGCAACCATTCAGATTAACTGAATCACAGCCTGCCTGACCAATTTTCATCACTTTAGTTTTCTCTCTGTTTATAACCAAACCTACTCTACTACCAGTCTCATCAACAGCTCGGATGAAAGAGTTCATCTCATCAGCATCATTTGCCAAAAGGGCTAAATCATCAGCATAATCTAAATCAGAAATTTTCGTATCTACAGATCATTTAAGGCCAAAATCTTTCCCTTGAAGTGAATTTCGCATAACATAATCAATAACCAAGCTAAAGAGAAAAGGAGACAAAATGTACCCTTGTCGAACACCAGAAGTAATGCTAAACCAATTGCTACAAGCCTTACCAACTCTCACACATGACTCAGTGTTATTATAGAGAGCTTTCATAATGTTAACTAACTTGTCTGGTATACCATATGATCTCACAATCAACCACAAATTATAACGATCAACAGAGTCGAAAGCCTTTTTGAAATCAACGAAGCTAGCAACCAAAGGTTTCTGAAACTCTAAACATTTCTCAAGAATCTGCCTAAGTGAAAATATCTGATCCACACATCCCCTACCACTTTTGAATCCACATTGCTCATCACGCAATTGACTGTCAACCAGATTCTTAATTCTATTAAGCACAATCATGGAAAGAACTTTACCTGGAACAGAGAGTAGGCTGATACCCCTATAGTTATCACAAGAACTGCGATCACCTTTTTTGAAAATAGGGATAACAATAGCTCTGGGTTGGGTTGGGTTGTTTCACCTCTGAGCGGCACTTTTTTGCACACCATGGGCTAAATGGCCAGGTCACATGGACCCCGAAGGCTCAGAGAAGGTTGGGGGAGGGGACCCACTGGAACAGCTGTTGGGAGACAGATGGTAGCCTCCCGTCAAGGCCATCCAGCGTGTTCTTTAACATGCACAGGGTATGGCTCTCCCGCACACGGGGCCACGGCTTAACGTCCCATCCGACGGACGGACAATAGCTCTGGTAAAATCCTTAGGAACCATGCCTTTATCATAAAAGATATTCAGAATTTCAGTCATCCAAGTGGTAACCGAAACATTCCCAGCTCTAAGCATTTCCGTAGTAATTTCATCTACCTTGGGGATTTATGAAGTTTAAGTTTAGAAACAGCCAAAATAACTTCAGATTGTGTTATAGGGCCAACATTAAAGCCACCAATGCATCTATCATCATTGCAAACAATGGGAGTAGAACTAACTACATTGTTTAGAACATCACTGAAATGTTCAGCCCACCAAGCCATGACAGAATCCTCCCCTTCTATAACCTTACCTCGTTTATCCTTCAATCCTTGTATGCCTGTCCGTTTTCTATCACACAAAACATTAACTATCTGGTACAGCTCTCTGCTGTTGTGCTGTCTAACTGCTTCCTTGGCTTTGTCAGCCAAACCATCAAGCCAAAGATTCTTATCAGCAGCTAACTGATCTTTTACACGTTTATTAAGTTCTCTGTAATGTTTTCTATTAGGACTAGTAGGATATTGATTAAAGACATTCCTGAAGTTCTTTCTTTCCGAAATAAGCTCAAGTGCCTTATCACTCAGATAATTCTGTCTCTTCTGCTCCTTTTTTCCTAAAAGAGTACTGTTAGTGTCCAAAAAAGCCTGTTTAAAACGATCCCATTCTTCCTCAACTTCAGTAGTAAGCAAACCATGACTGTCATAATAACTAAGTAACCTATCATGGTAAGCTTCGGCTATAACTGGATCTTTCAGAGCTTCAGTATTAAAAGTAAATTTTTTAACCCTAGCACAACACTTTTTAAGTTTAAGTTGCAACACACTTTTAACAAGGTAATGGTCAGATCCAATTTTAACTCCCCTATATGCCCTGGTATTCCTAACAGAACTAGCCCATTTGCTGTTAATTAATATGTAATCAATCATATTCTTATGCAGCCCATTAGAAAGAAAATTGTCTTTAGCCAGTTGGGATACAAACCTACAATAATCCTACCTTAACTATGGTATATGTTTGACTAAAATCTTTTTGGTAATCTTTTAAGAAAACTAGTCTTCCTCAAGAATGTTTCAGCAGAAAAGTTATATCTCTCTAAATTACATATTAGTAAGAGCCATCCCACAGGAAATGCTTCCAAGTATGGAAGCATTTGAAAAGCAATGCCAAGTCTAGTCAATTTTGTCTCCAAGGCAAAGCAAGTTATTTTGCACTCCATTGACTAAAGGGTTTCGCATAGTAATATGCTCTATGTTTACCTGATTGCCTCATCTAAAGAAGAAGTATTTTCATTTTTGACACTCCAGTGATACTTGTCACTGACACAATGTATGTCAGTGAAAATATGTGAACAATTTGGTGATGTGAAACGCATCTTGGTAGGGAAATGCCAGAAAATTAAAACATGGAAAAATTAGCAACTAGTTCACATGTTGTTTTTCACTATTTGGTGACTTTTGTAATTATTTTATACTATGTAGTATCAAGAACAAAGCTGGTAACACTGATAACCTTAACATTTCTATTGTCTATCAGTGAAAAAAATTTGTTGATTTGAAAACATCTTTTGAAATTGGTTTCAATATCACATAATGAAGTCAGCCATATCTTTTTTTATATATATTTGTGTTTTTATTTAATAGACAGTTTTACTGTTTTGATGAATTTCAAATTAATCAGGTTTTCCATAATTCAAATTAACCAGGCTTTACTGTAATTAAATGCTGCATCATGTCTTTTTCAAATAAATGAAGTTAAATATTATTTAAGTCTTCATACTAAATAAATATGACAGCCACTACTTACTTTCATCACTGCTTTCTCTTTTTATTGGATGTGATGCTACATTGGCTTGTGATAATTGAGCAACCAGTTTTTCATCAATCCTGCGGTCTCGCCCAGGACATGCACAGATTCTTACTTCTAATGCACGACGTCCTACTACTTGACCACTATAAAAAACATGATTAAAAAGTTTCAAGTGTTATTTATATAGTAAAATAAGCAAATTATTGATGCATGTGAAAAATTAAGAATTTAAAACATAAGTTAACATTGAATACTGAAATAACAACTGAAAGCCAGTATTTTTCATTCTAGAATAACAAAATACTTTAAATTATTTTGTATTGTTCTCCAGAAAATTTACCTTAAATGTAAGGATTGGCTCAGTTGGCAGAGTGCAGACTTGTAATCTAGTTCCAAGGTTCGAATTCTACCTGAGATTGAGATTTATCTCTGTAACCCCCACCCTATCAGTCAGAAAGCGACATTTTTGGGCTAGGAAAGGCCACCATCAGACAGATGCAACATTAAGCCATTGCCCTGTGTAAAGGAGAACCACACCTTGTGCACATTAAAAAACACGCTGGATGACCCTGATTGGAGACTTCCATCTGTCTTTTAACAGCTACCCTTTCCCTCAGCCTTCTCTGAGGCCTTGAGACCTGGCTAGTTAGCCCCTTGTGTGCAAAAAAGTGATACTCAAGAGTTAAAACAACCCAACCACTAAACATAAGGGTCATTCAAACGAAAATTGGACAACTTCTATATCTGTTTAATGGACTGAGCAATCTTTGTGCCCTTGTGTGAGGACACAAGGCACAATTATACCCATTTCCTTGTGTGAGGACACAAGGAAATGGGTATAATTAGAAGAAACTCACCAACACCAGAATCAGTACAGTATTAACACGAATGTGATAAATGTCCTGTGGCTTCCAGACAAACCCTGCATGAAAGCATTCCAAGTTGAACAATGCATATGAACTGTCACTTAATTTGACCACAAGGTCTCTTGTTGATTGAGAGCTTGGTAAGAAAATAAATTTGCAGTGGTTTTGCCAAACTATTTGCTATTAAATCAGCACCAGCGTTGATTTAAATATGAGGAAAAATTGTCTTGAGCCGGGTGGGATATGAACCCACGACCTCCTGATAACATGTCAGGTGCTCTAAACCACTGAGCTACTGGCCGCCAATCAAGATTTCCTCTAATTAGCGCTATGAACATTCCTTTCATGTTTCATATTGGCGCTAGTCAGGCAATTTTTAGCCACAAACGGCATTTATATTTGCCAATAGATGGAAGCATATACAACAAGTATGCAGATAATAAACAATGAAATAAGCTTGATGTATTCCAAATCAACTATTAAATCAGCACTCTAGCATCGATTTAAATATTAGAGGAAAAATTGTCTTGATCAGTCGGGTGGGATATGAACCCATGACCTCCTGATAACATGTCAGGTGCTCTAAGCCACTGAGCTACCGGTCGCTGATCAAGATCTCCTCTAATTAGCGCTTTGAACATTCCTTTCATGTTTCATATTGGCACTATTCAGGCAATTTTTAGCCACAAACGGCATTTATATTTGCCAATTATTTTTTGCTAATATTTAAATTTATATTTGCTAATATTTAAATCAACGCTAGAGTGCTGATTTAATAGTTGATTTGGAATACGTCGAGCTTATTTCATTGTTCATCAAACTATGTGCATTTGATGGCAGGCAATAAAGTTGAAACACCCAGACTTTTGAGTAAAGCAGTGGTGGGATCCATGACCTCCCGATAGCATGTCAGGTGCTGACTGCTGAGCTACCATCCTCTGATAAATTCCTCCTCTACTGCTAATGTTATGCTATACACCATCGGTCAATCACAGCCTTTGAGTGCACTTTGGGCTCTATTCTTCCAAGCCATCCCAGGCTTATGACACAACCAGCCATGCTAAAAGAGCTTATTGACTGATTTTTTGGTGGGGGGGGGAGCAAATCTGAATATGCATCACTACTTCTGGTATGATCACTAGTACACCTAGGTGATAACTCATGGCATAACAGAATCTGTGTCAAGTATGTGAAAGGTGTTCAGTATTTCAGCACCATATTGTGTTTTCATAGTATGGACAGTTTACTAGATTGCTTTGCAAGGTCTGGCTTTTGATTTTTAAAAATTTTGGCTAAAAGATGTTTTTATGGGCAGAAATTTGCTTTGTTTTTCCTGTGATTTAGATTTATTTCTTTATATGTTACATAAAGATTTGAAGCCTTAACTGGCATAATGGTTAGGAAGGTTGCAACTGTTCCAGAAAGGCAAACTTTGAGTGTCGTGTTAGCTCCACTGAAGCAGTGGTCAGCAGTGACTTCGGTCTTAGTAGGTCATATCCTTGTATGAGAAGGCTTGTAAAAACCAGGAGTAGCTGCTGGGATTCTTCTCTGTCCTGTGTGTCACAAATGAAAAAAAAAAGAAAAAAAGAGAAAAATGCAACAGGATGAAGATGGGTGTAGAGGAAAAATTGCCTTAAACTGGGTAGGATCTGAACCCACAACCTCCTGATTACATTTATTGACAGTGTTGCCAAACTGGGAATTTATTTAAAATATGGTTTATTTGCACAATTATTGTAACAAATTAAAGAATAATTGTGTGGAGGAAAAGATGAAAACTCTACTAATAACTCTGCATTTGTAAAATTGTACTTTAACCCCAATTACCATTTTGATTAATACATTGCTGGCCATTAAAAGTGCAACACCAGGAAGAACTCATCAGATGGTTCCAAAATATGTAAGATGGATAGCCTATGGGAGAACATGTAAATGATTCAAAGCACAGCACATACGCACATCATGTGTGACAGTAACGCTCCCTGGAAGTGGTATAAGAGGAGATTACAAAAAGCCAGTGTAAAGCAATGGAATTGTGTTTGCTTGTAGTTCCTGTGCACTAAAGGATCAAGTAGGCTCAGTCAAAAAACACAGCATCCATACGACCAGGTTTCCAATTTTGATTGAGGGAGAATTGTGGGATTACGGGAAGGCAGATTATTGTACTGAAATATCAGTGCTCATGTTGGACGAAATGCTGCCACAGTGATGAGAATATGGCGTCATTGGGTAGAGGAACAAACTCACCGATGTGAGGGATCTCAATGGCCCTGTCACACAAACGAACGAGAGGACAGGCATCTCATATGCATGGCTTTGAATGATCATACAGCCACATCAAACACCTTAGCTCAACAGTTAGGGTGTGTTGCACATCAACCAATGTCCGCACCATGGAGGTAGGAAGAAAAGAGGGGCCCTAAGCACTTGAAAATGATGCTACGGTGACTGCCCAGCAGCCACGTTGTTCTATTCAAAACACTGATCAGTAGTACAGGCGAGTAATGAGTCTTGTGCTATAAAAATTTTATTATTTACGACATTTGTATTATGGCAGCCTGTTCAGCTTTTGGCTGCACGAAATGCCCTTACAAAAAGATACCAGAAATTACCTTTCATCAGTAAGTTTGTCATTTTTATAAAAGTTTAATTAATTATATAATGATACAAGCATCTTCGCTTTGAAATTACACCACTATGAAATCAGTTTTATTTCGAGTTACAAACCTTGATTCTTCACCAGATTTTTTTTATTTTCTTAGGATTGTATTCAGTGATAAATGTCAAGATGTACTTCTTATACTAGCAACAGCAATATATTTATAAATAAGCACAAATTCAGGGGTGTAGCTGCTTCTAAAAATGGGAGTGTTATCACATCAGAGAAATTTTTTTTTCCTTTTATGAGTTTAGAGGTGTGTTAGAAATTTTACAAATTTATTTCAAACTTAATTCCATCGTTTACTGTTTGATACTGTTTTTTTTTTCTTTCAAAATAAATTTCTTGAAAAGATGCTTTATTTTTTGCACAGTAAACTAAAATGCACTGTCAGCTGATGGCCAATACATAGAAATTATCTTTTATTCAGCTTTCCATTAAATAAAGAGAGACAAGAAGCATGGGTGAAAGCTGTGAGAAGAGAAAACTGGGAACCATCAAAATATAGTACCTTGTGTTCTGAACATTTTACAGAAGATCAAATTGACAGAACACCTCTGTGCTATGTTCAATTAAGGGATACTGCAATACCCAATATATTTAAGTCATTCCCAAGTTACCTCCAAAATGTATTTTTTAACTGCACTAATTGCATGAATGTAGAAGAGATATTAATGGATTTATACATTGAGAGCAAAATACTTTTTAACAATCTCATATCCCTTAATCTGTTATATACCTTTTGTTATTTACCAAATTCCTAAGGTATATTAATTCAACATACGAAATTCAAAAACTACCCTACAGAATATGCAGATTCAGTATTCTTCTGAACATTCCAATACACAGACTTGAACATTTGCTGTTCTACTATTTCTCATTTTATAAATTGGATATAAACATTATAGATAACAGGTGATGACACACTTTGTAGAAGATGTTAAAGTTAAGTTCCTCATCTATCAAAAAATAACTTGGATAGATGGGATTATACCTTTATCCATTATCTGAAATATTAGAAAATCTTAAACTGAGCACAAAGTTTTAAAATTGCCTTGTAATATGTGCAGTTTTATAGATTAGAGCATGGGTGTCCAACCTTTTGACTTCCCTAGGCCACAATGAGTGAAGATGAATTGTTTTAGGCTGCACATATAGTAGCCAGAAAAGTTTTTAATTGGGATATTTGCTTGTGTCACTAATACTTTTGTTATTAGTGCATACATTGTTTTGCCATAAAATATATAATATAGTTAATATATATGAATAATAAAACTTCATTTATTTTCCTATGCTTTTTGTTATAAAATTAAAAAAGGTCTTTTATTTGCCAAGTCACCACAAGAGCGCGTCACATCTGATGCACGCTTCGGATTCGATTTGACTGACCGTGTCTGGTAGGCACTGGCATCGTTAGCACTGCACTTCACCATTGAGTCACGAAAGAACTCACTGAAAATCACATAATCATGTTGAAAGCTTATGTCATAAACATGTAAACTTTACGATTTTGGGCACATTATCAGCTTCCAGGGCCACAGCGGCCCGTAGGTTGGACACGCCTGAATTAGAGGAAGTGAAACCTTTGTTGTCTTGCTCATGATGACAAAAATAATCTTTTGCACATTTCCAGTGAAAGGTTTTGGGAATAGTAGATATCTTCAATTGTGGGGATATAAATAGTAATCCAGAATGGCCATTAAGTGGTTAATTATATCCAAGACCACGTCAATAAAGGTTAATTATGTGGTATGGATGAAGCCCTGAGATCATGGGGCTTCATATCAAAACATCACACATATTGCTACAATCAGAACAGTGAATATGAATAGTATAACTGGAAATTAAGGTTTTTAATAATGATGTAATACAAACTAGGTTACAAGTGACTTCCAGCAGTTAAAATTTAAAAAGTTATAACTAAATGTTATAAATCATAATTTTAAGCTAATTTGCATCACTTTCTGCACTTTGCTGTCAGAGAAGGAAACAGTTAAAAGAAAAATTCTCCAAATAAAACAGTAGAATTAATTAATCAATAAATAGTAAATCCAGAGTTACCTGTTGACTTTGAAGTCAATAAATCAAGAAAAAGTTTTGTGTAAATGAATTTTGTGAAAATACAAAAAATTTTTTCCAGTAAATATATGTTAACAGCAGGTTGTAGTTATTAATGTTACAGAAATATTTTCAATTTTCTAGATATTTCTGCATCTACTTGTACAATTATAAATCCATAAACCACCACTATCTTTGGCTAATTTTATTATATTACAATATAATTGCCTTGACTGTTTTATATATATATACATACATCTAGCATTTATGGTTTTAAACAAGAAATCTGGAAGTAGAGTGAGATAAGTGGGGGCATGAAATTTTATGGTGGACCACAGATGTATTTTTGAATTATGCTTTTTAAAGAATTTATTACTTGATTTTATTTATTACAGACTTACAACCTATGTTACTAGATTCTATGCATAATTCATAGAGATAAATGATTTTTATACAGAAATTTTAAAATGTACAGTTTTTCCCAACATTTTCATTTGGATTTTATATATTTATAATTTTTGTTATTGTTTGATTATATAGGTAATTTTTTTATGTTGCATTATATGCCTTGTGGTTACATTATCTTTATGGTAAATATATATAGCATACACTTTATTATTCAATAAAACCACAATGATTGACTGTGTATGTGGTGGTCATATTTTTTGCCCCAGGTTTCAGAATTCATAGTTCCAACACTATAGGAGTACAGGCAGGGCTGGACTTTGACCTTCTGAGACCCTAAGCTATACACGCCATCCTATACGAGTGATTAGCGTGCTTGGCTACTGATCTAAAGTACCTAGGTTCGAGCCCTGGGTAAGGCATGGATGTTTATGTTGTTTTTCTGTTGAGGTCCTATCATCCTCACAGACTTTCTACTATGTGGCATATAAACTGACAGGCTCCTGTCAGACCTCTGTGGCAAGCAGCTGTGTGAGAGGGGTATTTATTTTTCTTTAAGATATACAAATTTTAGAGGCCCAAAAAATTCAAAAGTTGAAATATATATACATTTATTATGATTGAAGGGAGCAGTAAAAATTTAACAGGAATGAGAACATTATTCCTGCAGTGCTAAGTTAAGGTGAACAATGTTTGCACAATAAATTAAATATATTTTTTTTCTAACAGTAAAACTTGAAATGTATTTCTTTGAGGCCCCTCATATTGCAAGACACTAAATTGTAGTTTAGTTAGCTTAGGCGTAAGTCCAGCCCTGAATACAAGAATGTAATAAACTAAAGGAAACTTCATATTGTATTCACAGTTTCCAAATAACTAGGGATTAGACATAATGTTGCAAATCATATTGCTCATTTAAATTAAAACAAGTGTACAATTGGAAAGAAATTTTCTGAAGCTTGGAAAAGCCATTGTCTGTCGGATGGAGTTTAAGGCTGGCCATCCCATGTAGGAAATACATACCGTGTGTATGTTGAGGAATAAACTAGATGGCCTTATCAGGAGGCTATCATCTCTGCTAACAGTTGTCCAATGGAATGTAAAACAACCCAACTGTTCATTTTTAACCATTTTGAAATAAAAGTTTAAATTCTTGGAATTCTATATGTTTTATTCTCATGTTTTTAGGGAAAGAAAGAAAAAATAAATTTAGAAATTAACAGTGGTTGCCAAAATATTAAGGGCATAGCACTGTACTCCTTTCAGTTAGTATATAAATTAAAGCACCTCCTGGGCTAAGGGTTAGGTGAATTTTGTATTTTCTATGAGCTTAGCTGTTGAAATGCTCATTTACTTATATAATGACAAAAAGCATGATATAATATAATGAAGGCCTTCTGATAAATCCATAAATATTTTATTTGCAGGTTAAAAAACAGAGAAAACTTCCAGCAGATCATAGTGAAAGTTCAACAATTGTAGATCTTAATTCATGTTTCCTCTGAAATCATATGCCAGTCACCTTAGCAAAGAGTAACTTAAGAGGCAATTGGATGAATCTGAGGGCATTAATAAAAGATGTGTTAAAAAAATCAGGCTACTTCAGCATACAAAACGCACAAACAACAAGAAAATTGAAAACCTGAAGTTAGTTCTGAAAGATATTGAGAAAAAAAAACTTATGGAGGAAGACACATTAGCAATTTTAAGCAAGGCATCAGGTCCTAATCAAGAATTGCTGGCTCATCAGCTTGCAAAAGCTCAGGACAGAAAGCAACCTAAAAAATATTCTGCCGAATTAAGAGCATTTGCCCTCACACTTAACTTCTACTCACTGACGGCTTATTGTTATGTGAGAAATACCTTTAATTCTTGCCTTCCTCATCCTAGAACCATTTCAAAATGGTAAAAACATATTGATGCTGCACCAGGCTTCACTTCTGAAGCCTTTACAGCTTTAACAAATGCAGTCATCAGTAGTCAATAACCTATGGTATTTTCTCTAATGATAGATGAAATGGCAATACGTCAGCATGTTGAATATGATGGTCATGTGTTTCATGGCTACATCAGTGTAGGCTCAGAATTGGATGATGACTCTCTTCCAATAGCCAAAAAAGCATTGGTTTTCATGGTTGTTTGCATAAACAGTAGATGTAAAGTACTAGTAGGATATTTTCTTATTGATGGTATGACATCAGTACAAAGAGCAAATCTTGCTCTTTGTACTTGTGAGAGAAGCTATTTTTATCTTTGTTCCATGCAGCAAATCAGACATTGCTTAACATGTCTGAATTTGTTGCATGCAGCAGATAAAAATAGCTTCTCTCACCTTTGATGGATTAGCAGCAAATTAAGCATGGCCAAACATTTAGGCTGCTCACTCGATCCAAGAGCATTAAATACAACCTTTACAAATTTGGATACTGGAGAACAATATCAGTCTTCTTGGATCCTTGCCATATGCTTAAGTTGGTAAGGAATACTTTGGCAGAGAAAAAAGTAATAATTGATCCCGATAACAATTTTATTGAATGGAAGTACATATTAGCCCTTCATGAACTGCAAGAAGGTGAAGGCTTGAATCTAGGAAATAAGTTAAAGGCTGCTCACATACAATTTTGGAAACAAAAAAAAAATGAAAGTAAGGTTGGCCATTGAACTTTTAAGCAAATCTGTGGCAGATGCAATAGAATTCTGCAATGCAGAATTAAAATTACCGCAATTTAGAGGATCTGAAGCCACTATTGCATTCATCAGAATAATCAATAACTTGTTTGACATTCTAAACTCTAAGAATGTCAAACAATATGGCTTGAAAAAGGCATTGTGCAAAAGCAATTATGAAAGTGTATTTAATTTGCTTAGTGTCATTGAAATTTATCTAACATCTCTGCAAGTGAGCAGAAATGGTGATAAAACTTTATCATCCAATAGGAAAACTGGTTTCTTAGGATTTCTTGTTCGTATTCAAAGTTTGAAAACCACGTTCCAGTCTCTAGTATTAACAGAACATCCAGTCATGGCTTACTTGCTTTTGTACAAGATAAGTCAAGATCACATTGAATTATTTTTCCAAGCAGTTAGATTTCTTGGTGGATGTAATAATAATTCAACAGCCAGACAATTTATGGCTGCCTACAAAAAGTTGCTCATCAAATCAGAGATTACAAATTCAATATCCAGTAATTGTGTGCCTCTTGATGAGTTAAGTATATTAAATGTTACTAGTACACAATAATCAGAAAGTATCATTAATTCATCATCTAATGGATATCAGGCAATTTATTGTGATAGTGGTAACAATTTAGATGATAAAGATGATTTTAATGGTCATGATTATTTATTTAATGCTAGTTCATTAAGTCAGTGTGTTGAACATATCCTGATTTTGCTGCACTGGTGGGCTTCTGTGGAGGGAAAATCTTCCGCTGTGTTTTCTTTTTGTTTGTGGGTTGACAGCCCCAAGTGAATAGATCCACAGGATATGTTTATCAGCTGGTGGATAATCCTGAGCAGAAGTCATCGCAGGCACCTGAACTCTTTGCTTCTATTGGCATCGTCAAATTCTACATTGGAGGAAGTCTTCCAGTGTAGATGGCTTCAGCCTTTAGTAATGAGGGAACGGGTCTTTGCCCCATGTCTGCGATTAGGGGGCTGTTTGATATTGTCGGCATTCCCTCTCTCAATAAACATAGTTTCTTTAAACATCCCACTAACCATTTTCTCTCCATAGGTAGTTGGAATGTGAGGACTCTGCACAGAGCTTTTTCTCTTGATGTCCTCACACAAGAATTCCACCGTTATAATTTAGATATTCTCGGCTTGCAAGAGACCAGATGGACAGATAAAGGTCAGATTCTTAAAAATAATCTTAAATTTCTCTTTTCAGGGAGGGACGACAAAAAGCATCACCAAGGCGTGGGTCTGCTTCTCAGCAGACACGCTAGTGATGCTCTTCTAGGATATGAGTGCATTAATGAAAGGTTTCTTACAGCAAAATTTCAGACAAGCGTTAAAGACTTGAATGTTATCTGCTGTTATGCCCCCACTGAGGATGCCGATGAGGATGAGAAGGATAGGTTTTATGAACAACTTCAGGATATTTTGAATTCTGTCAAGAAAGGAGATATTACCCTTGTTCTTGGTGACTTCAATGCCAAAGTTGGTACTGACTCTGACCTTTGGGGAGGAGTAATAGGCCCTTTTGGTATTGGTAGCTGCAATAGCAATGGGCAACGTCTCCTACAGGTAAGTAAACTCAATGGATTCAGAATAACTAACACTTATTA
Organism: Ryuthela nishihirai; assembly: GCA_038380435.1. Lineage (NCBI taxonomy): Eukaryota > Metazoa > Arthropoda > Arachnida > Araneae > Heptathelidae > Ryuthela > Ryuthela nishihirai. The sequence continues at coordinate 5,113,834 of JAWZYU010000015.1, read as the reverse complement.
CAAACACCGCGACATACATAAGTACACATGGGTTTCACCTGATGGGCTGCATAAGAATATGATTGATTACATATTAATTAACAGCAAATGGACTAGTTCTGTTAGGAATACCAGGGCATATAGGGGAGCTGAAATTGGATCTGACCATTACCTTGTTAAAAGTGTGTTGCAACTTAAACTTAAAAAGTGTTGTGCTAGGGTTAAAAAATTTACTTTTAATACTGAAGCTCTGAAAGATCCAGTTATAGCCAAAGCTTACCATGATAGGTTACTTAGTCATTATGACAGTCATGGTTTGCTTACTACTGAAGTTGAGGAAGAATGGGATCATTTTAAACAGGCTTTTTTGGACACTAACAGTACTCTTTTAGGAAAAAAGGAGCAGAAGAGGCAAAATTTTCTGAGTGATAAGGCACTTGAGCTTATTTCGGAAAGAAAGAACTGCAGGAATGCCCTTAATCAATACCCTACTAGTCCTAATAGAAAGCATTACAGAGACCTTAATAAACTTGTAAAGGATCAGTTAGCTGCTGATAAAAATTTTTGGCTTGATGGTTTGGCTGACAAAGCCGAGGAAGCAGTTAGACAGCACAACAGCAGAGAGCTGTACCAGATAGTTAATGTTTTGTGTGGTAGAAAACAGACAGGCATACAAGGATTGAAGGATAAACAAGGTAAGGTTATAGAAGGGGAGGATTCTGTCATGGCTAGGTGGGCTGAGCATTTCAGTGATGTTCTAAACAATGTAGTTAGTTCTACTCCCATTGTTTGCAATGATGATAGAAGCATTGGTGGCTTTAATGTTGGCCCTATAACACAATCTGAAGTTAGTTTGGCTGTTTCTAAACTTAAACTTCATAAATCCCCAGGGGTAGATGAAATTACTACGGAAATGCTTAGAGCTGGGAATGTTTCGGTTACCACTTGGATGACTGAAATTCTGAATCTCTTTTATGATAAAGGCATGGTTCCTAAGGATTTTACCAGAGCTATTGTTATCCCTATTTTCAAAAAAGGTGATCGCAGTTCTTGTGATAACTATAGGGGTATCAGCCTACTCTCTGTTCCAGGTAAAGTTCTTTCCATGATTGTGCTTAATAGAATTAAGAATCTGGTTGACAGGCAATTGCGTGATGAGCAATGTGGATTCAGAAGTGGTAGGGGATGTGTAGATCAGATATTTTCACTTAGGCAGATTCTTGAGAAATGTTTAGAGTTTCAGAAACCTTTGGTTGCTAGCTTTGTTGATTTCAAAAAGGCTTTCGACTCTGTTGATCGTCATAATTTGTGGTTGATTGTGAGATCATATGGTATACCAGACAAGTTAGTTAACATTATGAAAGCTCTCTATAATAACACTGAGTCGTGTGTGAGAGTTGGTAAGGCTTGTAGCAATTGGTTTAGCATTACTTCTGGTGTTCGACAAGGGTGCATTTTGTCTCCTTTTCTCTTTAGCTTGGTTATTGATTATGTTATGCGAAATTCACTTCAAGGGAAAGATTTTGGCCTTAAATGGGCTGGAGATAGGAAAATTTCTGATTTAGATTATGCTGATGATTTAGCCCTTCTGGCAAATGATGTTGATGAGATGAACTCTTTCATTCGAGCCGTTGATGAGACTGGTAGTAGAGTAGGTTTGGTTATAAACAGAGAGAAAACTAAAGTGATGAAAATTGGTCAGGCAGGCTGTGATTCAGTTACTCTGAATGGTTGCAGTCTTGAGCAGGTGTCACAGTTTAATTATCTTGGGAGCTATGTAACAGATAATGGTGATGTGCGGCATGAGATTAACAGACGAATAGGGATTGCTGCTGGGACTTTTAAGAATCTATGGAGAGTGTGGAGAAATAGGCGTATACACCTAAAGACTAAAATTAGACTGTATAATAGTTTGGTTCTTTCTAGGGTTAGTTATGGTAGTGAAACTTGGACACTTTGTAAACAAGATAACAGGAAACTAGATGCTTTTGATTCCAGATGCTTACGCAGTATCTTGGGCATTAGGTGGTTCAACTTTGTAACTAATGATGAGGTTAGGCAAAGGAGTCTGCAACCTCCTTTAAGCAGCATATTGTGCAGAGAGAGACTCCGTTGGTTTGGCCATGTTGCCCGTATGAATAATTATAGATTGGCGAATAGGGTTATGAACAGTGTTCCTAAAGGCCTCAGAAAGAAGGGGAGACCTAGGATGCGGTGGGCAGATAATGTCAAACAGGACCTTGTTAGAATTGGTGTGCAGTGGCCAGATGCAGTAGATATAGCTCAGGATAGACTTGCTTGGAGAACTAAATTGCACGGTCTGGTTGGACCTCCGTAGCCCATGGCTGCTTGAGGATGATGATGATGATGATGATGATAGCTGGCTATATTGTTAGGAAACTGTCTTTAAAGTTAAAATGTGAAATATGTATAGAAGCACTTCAGACAACAATGCCATATTTTAGACAGTAATTAATAAGCTACAAGAGTAATGGTGGCTTAAATCATCCCTCCAAAGATGTATTTTTGATATGTAAAAAGAGTGAATCTGCTTTTTGTAAAAATGCCAATTTAAGTGGAGGAAAACACTTAAACACAAAATATGGTATATATATATATACATCAAATCAGGTTTTAGAAGCAATTGCAGGCCAACGTCTTTTTACCTCTCTGGATATTCATATGCATGACACATCTTCATTGGAAAACCATTATATTCATTTAATCTGTGGTGTATCACAAAATTATTTGTGTATTAGATACATGAAGTGGGCCAAAAGTGTAAAAAAAATTAAATTCAGTGAGACAACTGTACACAAAGGATATTATTTAAAGGTCAATAGAAGTAGATAAAAGTTTTTTTTTTTATCTTTTATATACTTGTTTTTGAGTCATTATGTTATTCATGTTTTCAAACTGGTTTTCAGACCTATGTAATAGCATTACTTGATAATCCTCAAACACTGCCTTACCAAAATATTAGAGAGTTAAAATATCTTACCTAAAAGATCAATAACTTATACAGTATGCATTTAATAAAAAAAATGACTGAAGATAAATACCATAACCAAATCTAAAACATGATTTTTAACAACATTGGTTCAGTATTTATAGAGTTATAGAAGCTAGAATATTTCACAATAAATTTGCTTGTATTATCAAAGTTAGAAAGAATCTTAATGAAAATATCATCACACAAACTTTTAAAATATATATTTTGTTAAACGTTTTGCAACAATATTATTTAATTATTTTGTGAGGTAAATTCTTATAATGCATTACTGCTGTTTAATATTCCAGCTTCCATATAACTTTAAACACTAAATTAATATTGTTGAAAATACAGGTTAAATTATGATCTTTAATTTTCCAACAGTTGCATTTTTTTCATTAAATGAATATTTTAGAAGTTATAGAGCTTCGAAATTAGATTGATATAACAAGGAAATTCCTACTGTATTTGTGAAAGCAGTCAAAAATATGGCAAAATCTTTTGGCTGCGATACATCAATAAACTAAAATTAATATATTACTTTATATGGCTCACTAATGCTAAATAATTTTTCACTAATGTATTATATACCCAAGCTGAAAATGTTGAGAATAATAATTACAAACTAATTTATATAGTGTTAATATTGATATCTTTCAAAAACTGTGTGATGTGTTTAAACATTTCTAAGTCATTATGAATTTGGCTACTATTATTGCAAATTGGCTAACTGCTGTATTTTTACTTAAACCCCAACTGACCAACTCAGATTTTCAAATGAGTTTAATAAAATGACCTGTACTGAATGTATTTCTATAAAGTTTAGGAATATATATTTCAGTAAATTCATTTCATCCAATGTTTTTTTGAAAATTACTGATCTTTTACATTAACAAATCTAGTTGTTAATTGGTTATGTTGAAATTTTTTAATGTAACTTAAAAAAATTTAAAATACTGGGATATACAGAAGTTTTATAATAACTTTAGTGTGGGTATGGAAAGAAGTCCCAGGTTTTCTGTACATCTCTTTATTTCTTTTGCAAATACTTATAGAAGATAAGATGTAGTTTTATTCTTTTAGAGCATGTTTGGTATTTACTCAGTTGCTTCATTTAATTAGAAACCCAGTTTACATAATATATTTTTTCCCCTTTACACTCTTGGACAAAAAAAAGTGATGCACCCCAATAAAATAATCCACAAACCTGTCAAAGCTGGTATGCAAATGCCTCTTGGCAAGGTATGCAAATGACTAAGGTTTCACCACCAATGAACATCCAGGTCATTCCCAGAGTGTAGTTGAATTGCATGTGCTATGTTTCATTGCGAGGGACACTTGCCTTGAGGTAGGTCAATTTTTTTGTCTAAGAGTGTACATTAATAAATCTCAGGGAAATGAATCTTGGTATTCCTCTAATTGAAATATATGCATACACAATTCTCAAGCAGCTATGGATTATCAAGGTCAGACCAGTGTTAAAATAAATTAAAATTCTCTGTTGTTGAAAAATAAAAATTTTTAAGTTTATCCTTCAAACTATTTTCATGTTAAAAGGTTTTAGGAGAAAACTCAGAAGCTTTCTGGAGCAATGACAGTGCTCCTTCAGTGAGGTGACACTATGTGGTGACTACTTCAGTCACATAAGGTATTCTCATAGTGCCTATCTTCATTCACCTTTTCACATAGTGTCACTTCACTGAAGAAGGAGTACTGTCCTTGCTCTAAAAAGCTTCTGAGTTTTCTCCTAAAACCTCAACATGCAATTAGTTTGAAACAAAAACTTAAAAAATTTATTGCTCAATGACAAAGAATTTTAATTTATGTTAGTTTCTGAGCATCATCATCATCATCATCCTCAAGCAGCCATGGGCTACGGAGGTCCAACCAGACCGTGCAATTTAGTTCTCCAAGCAAGTCTATCCTGAGCTACATCTACTGCATCTGGCCACTGCACACCAATTCTAACAAGGTTCTGTTTGACATTGTCTGCCCACCCACATCCTAGGTCTCCCCCTCTTTCTGAGGCCTTTAGGCACACTGCTCATAACCCTATTCGCCAATCTATAATTATTCATACGGGCAACATGGCCAAACCAACGGAGTCTCTCTCTACACAATATGCTGCTTAAAGGAGGTTGCAAACTCCTTTGCCTAACCTCATCATTAGTTACAAAGTTGAACCACCTAATGCCCAAGATACTGCGTAAGCATCTGGAATCAAAAGCATCTAGTTTCCTGTTATCTTGTTTACAAAGTGTCCAAGTTTCACTACCATAACTAACCCTAGAAAGAACCAAACTATTATACAGTCTAATTTTAGTCTTTAGGTGTATACGCCTATTCCTCCACACTCTCCCTATATTCTTAAAAGTCCCGGTAGCAATCCCTATTCATCTGTTAATCTCATGCCGCACATCACCATTATCTGTTACATAGCTCACAAAATAATTAAACTGTGACATCTGCTCAAGACTGCAACCATTCAGATTAACTGAATCACAGCCTGCCTGACCAATTTTCATCACTTTAGTTTTCTCTCTGTTATAACCAAACCTACTCTACTACCAGTCTCATCAACAGCTCGAATGAAAGAGTTCATCTCATCAACATCATTTGCCAAAAGGGCTAAATCATCAGCATAATCTAAATCATAAATATTCATATCTCTCCAGTCCATTTAAGGCCAAAATCTTTCCCATCAAGTGAATTTCGCATAACATAATCAATAACCAAACTAAAGAGAAAAGGAGACAAAATGCACCCTTGTTGAACACCAGAAGTAATGCTAAACCAATTGCTACAAGCCTTACCAACTCTCACACACGACTCAGTGTTATTATAGAGAGCTTTCATTTTATTAACTAACTTCTCTGGTATACCATATGATTTCACAATCAACCACAAATTATGCCGATCAACAGAGTCAAAAGCCTTTTTGAAATCAACAAAGCTAGCAACCAAAGGTTTCTGAAACTCTAAACATTTCTCAAGAATCTGCCTAAGTGAAAATATTTGATCCACACATCCCCTACCACTTCTGAATCCACATTGCTCATTACGCAATTGACTGTCAACCAGATTCTTAATTCTATTAAGCACAATCATGGAAAGAACTTTACCTGGAACAGAGAGTAGGCTGATACCCCTATAGTTATCACAAGAACTGCGATCACCTTTTTTGAAAATAGGGATAACAATAGCTCTGTTAAAATCCTTAGGAACCATGCCTTTATCATAAAAGATATTCAGAATTTCAGTCATCCAAGTTGTAACCAAAACATTCCCAGCTCTGAGCATTTCTGTAGTAATTTCATCTACCCCTGGGGATTTATGAAGTTTAAGTTTAGAAACAGCCAAAATAACTTCAGATTGTGTTATAGGGCCAACATTGCATCTATCATCATTGCAAACAATGGGAATAGAACTATCCGCATTGTTTAGAATATCACTGAAATGCTCAGCCCACCTAGCCATGACAGAATGCTCATCTTCCATAACCTTACCTTGTTTATCCTTCAATCTCTGTATACCTGTCTGTTTTCTACCACACAAAACATTAACTATCTGGTACAGCTCTCTGCTGTTGTGCTGTCTAACTGCTTCCTCGGCTTTGTCAGCCAAACCATCAAGCCAAAGATTCTTATCAGCAGCTAACTGATCCTTTACATGTTTATGAAGTTCTCTGTAATGCTTTCTATTAGGACTAGTAGGGTATTGATTAAGGACATTCCTGCAGTTCTTTCTTTCCGAAATAAGCTCAAGTGCCTTGTCACTCAGATAATTCTGCCTCTTCTGCTCCTTTTTTTCTAAAAGAGTACTATTACTGTCCAAAAAAGCCTGTTTAAAATGATCCCATTCTTCCTCAACTTCAGTAGTAAGCAAACCATGACTGTCATAATGACTAAATAACCTATCATGGTAAGCTTTAGCTATAACTTTTTTTAAGCGCTTTCAGAGTTTCACTATTAAAGGTAAATTTTTTAACTTTAGCACAACACTTTTTGAGTTTCAGTTGCAAGACACTTTTAACAAGATAATGGTCAGATCCAATTTCAGCTCCCCTATATGACCTGGTATTCCTAACAGAACTAGCCCATTTGCTGTTAATTAATATATAATCAATCATATTCTTATGCAGCCCATCGGGTGAAACCCATGTGTACTTATGTATGTCGTGGTGTTTGTAATAAGTGTTAGTTATTCTGAATCCATTGAGTTCACTTACCTGCAGGAGGCACTGCCCATTGCCATTGCAGCTGCCAATACCAAAGGGCCTATTACTCGTCCCCAAAGGTCAGAGTGAGTACCAACTTTGGCATTGAAGTCACCAAGAACAAGGGTAATATCTCCTTTCTTGACAGAATTCAAAATATCCTGAAGTTGTTCATAAAACCTATCCTTCTCATCCTCATCGGCATCCTCAGTGGAGGCATAACAGCAGATAACATTCAGGTCTTTAACGCTTGTTTGAAATTTTGCTGTAAGAAACCTTTCATTAATGCATTCATATGCTAGAAGAGCATCACTAGCATGTCTGCTGAGAAGCAGACTCACACCTTGGTGATGCTTATTATCGTCCCTCCCTGAAAAGAGAAATTTAAGATTATTTTTAAGAATCTGACCTTTATCTGTCCATCTGGTCTCTTGCAAGCCGAGAATATCTAAATTATAATGGTGGAATTCTTGTGTGAGGACATCAAGAGAAAAAGCTCTGTGCAGAGTCCTCACATTCCAACTACCTATGGAGAGAAAATGGTTAGTGGGATGTTTAAAGAAACTATGTTTATTGAGAGAGGGAATGCCGACAATATCAAACAGCCCCCTAATCGCAGACATGGGGCAAAGACCCATTCCCCCACCACTAAAGGCTGAAGCCACTACACTGGAAGACTTCCTCCAATGTAGAATTTGACGATGACAATAGAAGCAAAGAGTTCAGGTGCCTGCGATGATCTCTGCTCAGGATTATCCACCAGCTGATAAACATATCCTGTGAATCTATTCACTTGGGGCTGTCAACCCACAAACAAACAGAAAACACAGTGGAAGATTTTCCCTCCACAGAAGCCCACCAGTGCAGCAAAATCTGAGAAAGAAGGTCTTTTTTAATTGTGTATTTAAAGAATGTTATTTAATCCTCCAAATATCATTTGGCCACTGCAGATTAAGTTTAATGAGGTTAGTTTGAAACTGCCCACCTCATTGTAATCTAAGGTATTTAGGTACATTTCATTATCCTATATGCAAATCTACAGTTATGTACGTGGACAACATAGCTGAACAAATGACCAATCTCTTGTACAAACTATTATGTAACCTAATTTTAGTCTTTAATCCTGTAATTAAACTACAGTTGTAATAATAATTGATTTTTTCAAGTTAGTAAGACTTGAAACTATAACCTCTTATTTGCATACCATGTGCTCTAGCAATTGAGCTATTGGCACCCAAATTAATCATAAGTCAGAAAAATCAAAAAGCTATCATATTGGGTGTGGGTCTGCATGTTTTTCCACAAGGTGTGGGTCTGCATGTTTTTTGATAAATTTCTTATTTGAAAGAGAGTATGAGGACTGTTTGATTGCTGAGAACCTTCACTTAAGGTACGATGTGTAATTTAATATATAAAAAGTAATAAAGTATGCAAATTTAAAATTCAGAACCCACTGCATATAAATGTATTTACTGTTTATGAAAGTATTTTCTTTGGATTTAAATTTAATGTAATTCTTTATGTGAGAAATGAAATATTTTTCCCCTCAATTGACTTTTATGTCTAAAAAACCTCCCAGTATATATTTTTGTTTAATAATTAAAAATATTGTTCATTAGTAAAGTATATATGATATTTCAGTATTAATTGTAGCATAAAGTAGATATTGGTATTAAAGATATTTCCATTTCAATCTTGAATTGCAGAATATAGTCCTTTCAAATTCCATAGAGAAAATGCTCTGATTATTTATATTCTGAATAAAATTTATATTTAAATTGACTGTACTTTTATTTTAATGTAGGTTTGGATTTTTTTTTAAACAGTTTATGAATAAGGCTTTTAAGGTGACATATTTTTGAAGATTTAATAACAGATTCAGTAAAAATAGGCTTATGCATTTAAAATGAAAATTTTACTAATTAAATTTTTTGTACACTCATAATAGTGGGTGTCATAACTTATTAACATATTTTTGGAGCTGAATCTTTACTATTGTGAGAAATCACTGGAAAGCATTTTAATGTAGGTGTGTTATACATGAATTCTCCACCAAAGTTTAAAGTGTTTGTAAAATCTACCATTGTCTTTATTTAGTTTTGTTAAGCAAATATTTTTTTTATTTTTGTGGAATGAGAATTTTTTTTAACGTAAAACAGCTATATTCTGAAACTTACAAATGTGATTTTTTTGCAGTGTAAATGCTCCTATTGCATATAATGTTTATTGTTTTATCCATAAAATGTTTTCTACTATTATCAGTGCAGTATAAATAAACTTTCAAAATCTTGTAATTGTTTGTTATTGTCGTATTCAACGAAATATGTAAGTAGTTCTGCTATACAGTAATTCTGTATGGAAATATTCATTGCATTAAAAAAAAAGCAATATAAATTCCAAATAGCTTAAATGGGCTTTCCCTTAGTCATACAAAAATGTAGAGTAACTGAGTATAGCACGTGAAAAGTGGGTTTGATTGCAGCGGCAGAGTTTGTTTTGGAAGCAACAACATGGCTACCGCCCTGCTGCGTCAGCATCATGATCTTCGACAGGGAAAGCACATTAGGGCATCTCCTCTCATTCATACCTCCGTGGTCTGCACATATGGTTCGATGTCATCTGCAGCATCGAGGCATCTTTGGTAGGTAGCCATTGCTTCAGCTACCTTTGACTCTACACCACAGGCGTATGCAACTACAATAGTGCTAAGAACATTGTGCATGGATGTGCGAATGGCATGTCTTTTCAGACAAATCCTGTTTCAGTAAGCAGCACCATGAAGGATGAATCCATATCTGGTGGCATCATGACGACAGGCTCAGTGAGACATGCATGATGCAGTGCCATACAGGTCTGGCCCCTGGTGTTATGGTATGGGGTGCCATTGGACTCCACTCATGCACACACCTTGTATGCATTACCAGTACTTTGAATAGCCAGCATTAAATCACTGAGATGTTGGAGCCTGTGGTCGTACCTCATCTTCAGGGGCTCTCTGGTTCCATTTACCAACAGGACAATGCCTGACCACATATGGCATGCTTCATCCAACAATTCCTGGACAGCCAGCATATGTGTCATATGCTGGCTATCCAGGAATTGTTGTATCCAATTGTTGGTTCTGACTTGGCCTGCGCATTCACTAGATCTGTCCTCAATTGAATATGTCTGGTGCATGATCTCATGATGACTAGCACACCAGACACCTGCAGCTGCTACAACAGATGAACTTTGGCTACGTTTTGAAACTGCATAGACTGGCATTCCCCAAACATACATCCGACATCTCATCCTCTCAATGCCGGACTGTGTATCAATGGTTATTGCCACTCATGGTGGCTACACAAGATACTGATTTCTTTAAATTCCACAAGTCTAACAGAGTTGTATTTGTAATCATTTGATCCTTGTAACACAAACTATGTATTCACTAAATATGGCTTTGATACCTCTTGTCTTTCCTGGTGTTGCACTTTTAATGGCCAGCAGTGTACTTACCATTGAGCATATGTAGAGATTAGTATAATGCTTCAAAACATATGTTATTTTCTTTAATATGGGCCTTGTAACCGATCCAAAATATACGCTAAATTGCCGGATGGTTCGGGAACTAGGCAATTAATCTTGCCAATAAAGTTAAATGAGGGTTTTTAGTATAATAGACACTACTTAGTAGAAAAGAATTCAAATCAAAAGATTATCAGTTATTAAAGTTAATTCTAGTCAAAATCTGCTCAAGAGAAAAAAAATTAGAACATCAAAACTATTTCAGAAAACAAATAAAGTTTATTTCCAAAAATCTAGACTCACCAAAGTGAATTCTTCCTTCTACAAAATATCTGAGCAACTAACAGCTCAGATTTGCAAAATAGACGATTTTTCGTCATGTTGCAGGGTAAAAACAGCCAATGGAGGGAACAGAAAAACGGACTACCACAGGGGAGTGTGCTTGCCCCCATACTGTGTAACATTTATACAAACGACCAGCCGATATGCTGACATACAAAGCAATTTATCTATACAGATTTGGGTTGTTTTACCTCTGAGTGGCACTTTTTTTGCACACAATGGGCTAAATGGCCAGGTCACATGGACCCCGAAGGCTCAGAGAAGGTTGGGGGAGGGGACCCACTGGAATAGCTGTTGGGAGACAGATGGTAGCCTCCCATCAAGGCCATCCAGAGTGTTCTTTAACGTGCACAGGGTATGGCTCTCCCACACACAGGGCCATGGCTTAACGTCCCATCCGACAGACAGCAGCCTTTCCAAGCCCATCAGTGTTCCCTACTGACCGTGAGCAGAGCGGGGAATTTTGCAGAGATAAATCTCAATGCTGACCGAGCTGGGACTCAAACCTGGGAACTACAGATTACGAGCCTGATGCGCTACCGACTGAGCCACCCCCGCCCCAATATCTATGCAGATGACAACGCTGTGGCTGCTCAAGGAGAAAGTTTCCAAGAAGTCGAAACTAAACTATCAAGAGTCATAAACAAACTGTTTCAATACTATGATGACAATCATCTGAAACCTAATCCCAATAAGACACACACATGTGCATTCCACCTAAGGAATAGAGATGCAAAAAAGAAATTAAAGATTACATGGGGAGGACAAGAACTACAAACGTGGGATTTCCCAAAGTACCTAGGCGTAACACTTGACTGAACTCAACACTTCCCATATATACTCACACTTCAAACAACACTGCCAGAATAATAAAGAAAAAATTTCTGCTAGAAACAACATTATCCGGAAACTCACAGCAACATTTTGGGGAGCACAGCCTAATGTGCTATGAATATCAGCTCTCGTCCTCTGTTTTTCCACTGCTGAATATGCAGTACCAGTATCGAACGTCTCAGCCCATTTTGTATGTGCCTCAGCACATACAAAACATGTTGATGTGGCAATAAATAAGACTGTCGCATTATAACAGGGTGCCTAAGACCAACCCCAATTGGAAAAATATACCCATTGGCTGGCATTGCCCCACCAAACATCCGGAGGAAAGTAGCAATGGAAGCGGAAAACCAAAAACAGGGAACAGACCACAGACACCCGCTTTACGGCCACGAGCCAGAAAGATCAAGATTCAAGTTTAGGAGAAGTTTTATGAAAAATACTTATCAACTAGAGATTCCTCCAGAAAGACGCCATGTCAACCTCTGGGAGGAACAAAACCCAAGTGTGTGGAGTGAACCAAAGGAGTTACCCACACCTGGGTACCACCTCCCATATGGCATATGGAAAGCTTTAAATAGATTGAGAACTGGAGTCACTCAATGAAAGACTAACCTGAAGAAGTGGAACATACAGATCGAAAATGAGAGGTGCGATTGCGGGGAGATGCAGGACTTGCACACCTGCTGATGTGCCGAAATATGGGAGAACCCTGTAACATGGACGACAGAAAGTAAGTAAGTACACCTCAGATAAACAAAAACTGCTCCTCTGAGCTACAACAAAATCTCTACCAACATTCTGCATTCTAAACACAACTAACATTCTGACATCTCAATTATCTCATTACTCTCTATTGTCTCTACTACACTGTGACCTAATGTCACTTACATTACACTTGACATGCAACTGAAAAGTGTGTATTGCACTCCTTTAGCAGACCAGAAGAGGGAAAAGTGATGTCCAACTGATGAATAAAAGCCCCAAAATAATAATTATAAAGTAAATAAAGTAAAACTGGTTAAGGAAAAGTAAAAGTGAATGGGTGAACCATTACAACTCCTCCTTCCAAAGGGAGTCAAAATTTGACCTAACACATTTTGATGATATTTACTTATGCAATTACTTATGCTATTTACAAATCGCTGAACATAAATAATGAGTAGGTATATGCAAATTTAAGCTGTCCCATGGCCGAGTGGTTAACATGCTTAGCTACTGATCTAAGGGACCTGGGTTCGAGCCCCGGGTAAGGCATGGATGTGTGTGTTGTTTTTCTGCTGAGGTCCTGCCATCCTCACAGACCTTCTACTATGGCATATAAACTGACAGGCTCCTGTCAGACCTCTGTGGCAAGCAGCTGCTTGAGGGGGTATTTATATTTATTTATATATGCAATTTAATAATACAAACTATTCTCACTTTGACAGAATCTTCCAGCACAACTAATGGTACCTCCTCCCATTCTCCTAGCAATGTGTATAGCTGCCTATTGTAACTGCATAATAGCGTTAATTGGTCTACCTAGTATCACATTCTGAAACGATCCAAAAGTTGCATACTCCAAACTATACACAAAGCATGTTAATATCTCCTGTCTACTTATCTTTTAAAAGGTTAAGGAAAAAAATATATAAATACAGAAAATCTGCTCTTTCACAGAATAAGATTACAGATGTATCAAGCGAGGTACATAACATCCGCTTATTCCCCTAACAACAATCCAAATATGCAAAAGCTAATCTTCACTCTTCCACACAAAAAAAAGGGTATAGGTCTTCCATTAAATCCTCTTAACTACAATCATCACAAAGCTAATGATAATTTCATTCTGCAAACAAGCAGACATGTAATCATCCACTAAAACTTCACCTAAACACAATAAATCATGATCCAGCTGAAATAAAAATAGCATTAATTACCTCCCCTCATCGAGCTTTATGTCCCCCTCCCCGAGGAGTTTTGCTACTGACAGAATATACTTCAAATACGATTTATAAAATCACTGTACACCAAATTCTCTTTCATTCTTAAATTTTTTTCTCTAAATTTCTTAATTTTAACTTACAATACTCAAATCAGCTATCAGTCAGCTGAAATGAAAACATTCACTACAAAGTTATAATTAGACTAGAAATAAAGTTATCACATCATTATGCTCAATTCAGCATTCAGCCTGGGCTATTTCAATTGCTGTTGTAATTAAAAATGAAAAATTTTACCTAATTCAATCAAAATGGTTATTAATAACATAATAAGTATCTAAAAATATTGTACAGAATAACAATTTGTAGGGAAATATTGAAGTTTGCTGGTAAAAATATCTCTAGTTCCCGTTTTTGATACCTATGATTCAGTAACACCTGTTTTTACTTAAGCTGCTGTAACACTGCAAAGTATGCTGCTATTTTACTTCCTGGATAGGTGGCTTCAGGTTACAGTGCCTGGATAGGTGGCTATCAGGTGCCAGCAATTAATCTTGCCAAAAATAAATAAGGGTTCCTTTTTAAATGAGTGTAAGACAAGGAAGAAACTAAATTAATGATTGTCCCAAAATAGTAGTTAAATCAATATCACTAAAACAAAGCTCTACTCAAGAGAAAAAAATCAAAGTCAAATATAATTTCATAAAATTAAATAAGATTATTGACTCACCAGTACAAAGCTTCTACAAAATAACTCCTCAAATCTAAATACTTCTCCACCTCCAACAACTCTTACAACTGTTTATCTCCAAATCACTCCAACTATCAGCTGATTATCTACATCTCATTTCAACTATCAGCTGACTATCTACATCTCAACACAACTCTCAGCCTCACACTGGCTTAAAGGCAAATGTGCCAACATCAATCATGCTTGAAGTCACATTTGCCTATGGTGATCATGCGATAATGATGACGCAAGCAGTTGGTGACCTTGCTCGCTACTGTCAGCAGTCATCAATCAAAACAGAGTTGTGCAATTGGCAACACTACATATAGAGAGAAATGATGCCTCAAAGGAAAGAAAGGCCCTAAAATAATAATGTTAATAACTTAAAACTGTTTAAGGAAATGTTAAAGTGAATGGTGAACCATCAGAACTCCACCCTCCAAAGGGAATCAAAATTTGACCCAACAGATTTTAAATAAGCCAATTTAGAATAGAATATCATGAATTATGCCATTTACAATTTTGTGAACATAAAAAAAAGCATTGAGTGTGGCAAAACATCAATTTAGACATACAGACTACTCTCACTTTAATATAATCTTCCATCACAAACAAAGGTACCTCCTTCCATTTCCCTAACAAAGTGTACAGCTACCTACTTAAAATACATACCAATGGTTGTGGAAGTTAACTGAATACTAGTGTTATATGAACTAACTAGTATCACATTCTGATATGATCAAAAAGGTACTTGGTATACCTCAAAGACTGCACAAAATGGTGTTAATCTCACTCCAGCATACTTAAGTTTCTAAAAGGTCAATTTTACAGCCGAAACAAGTGGGGTACAGGCATCTGCTTATTCCCATAGCAACACTTCAACACACAAAAGCTAATCTTTATTGCTATACAAAAGAAGCAGGTACAGGTCCTCCACTATAAATCCACCCAACATACATATATCCAAAGCAAAGCTAATAAAAATTCAGTACAGAAAAGCAGGTATATGGTCATTCACTACAAATACACCTAATTTAGGATTACTAGATGCCAGTGTTCTAAAAGGAGAGCAAAATAGCTTAAAAACAGAGGACAAAGGAGGACATGTTTTCAACTTGTGAAATAAAATAAGTTTTTTCCTAAGAACTGTTAGTTGGTCCTATTTCAAGTACCAACTAACAGTTCAGTCAGAAAAAGACATAATTTTAATTATTCAACACACTTCAAAATATATAACGTGTCAATCTTTATTCATACTTGATAAGCAATCAGGATTTATTTGGCCTTAAGTGACATAGTAGTTAATAACTATCTGATGTTCCAGAAAACAAACTTTGTGTATTTCTATTAACTCTGATTGATATAGTGGTCAGCAGTGACTTCAGTCTTGGTAGGGCATGCTTTTGTATGAGAAGACTTGTACACACTAGGAGTAATTCCTTCGCTATCCTTTATGCTGCAAATCGAAAAACAAACTGCTATCAACTTTCATAGCTCCATCTATCTGTGGGTGGAATCAAAAATTTTATGCAATTTTTTAAATGGGAAATATTCCTTTTAATCTATCATGTAAATTGCTAATATTGAGATTGTGGGAAATAGCAACTTTTACAATGTTAACAGAATTAATTTTGCATTCACAATTTGCATTTACAGAAAATTATTTTCCAATTAACAGTAACTTATATTATCATCATGGGTTTAAGAAATTTAAGATGTGCATAAAATGAGTGCTTTAATTTCAGTTGAAAACATGTTATGCTTTTACACAAAAAGGAGAATATTTCATGTGTTATCAAAATTCAGAGAGGATACCAGATAAAAAAAAAAAGGACATGTCCTCCTTTTGGAGGACATGTGGTAGCCTAAACCTAAATACAATCATTTGTGATCTAGCTGAAATAAAAATATATGTTTAATTATCTCCCCTTATTGAGCTTCACATCTCCTTCCCAGAGGAAATGTTAGTGACAGACTTGGTCTCATAGACTAGGCAGTTAGTGAGAGTTCAACACAGTACAAAATCAGCAGGGCCAGTTGTCATCGTCATATCACATATGCAAGCAAATACTGCCAACGTTATCCTGATAACTACACATCACTGATGTATTTATATCACTGATAACAACAAATAGATTTAAAAACACATAACAAAAATTTGACATCTTATCTAAGGGTAAAGAAAATCAGCTTGACTAAATGATCATATATATGATGTTAACATTTCACCTTATGATTTCCTCCAATTTTACATTTTAATAAAAATATATCACTTTCAATACAAAATATACTTCATAATAAGATTTACATTCTAAAATCTCTTTCATGCTCATTGTTTACTACCATCAGTTATAACTATAACCACTTTTGTATCTCTAAACTCTAATTACCCCATCACTATACTCAACTCAGATAACAATCAGCTGAAATGAAAAAAAAAAAATCACTTCAAAGTCATGAATACGCTTGTAATAAGGTTATTATGACATACATTTTTTATGGGTTCAACTAGGACATCAGAGGAACCAGAACATATAAACAATGTATTCAACTTACATTATAAATCCATCAAAATGCAAATAAATTACAATTTCAAAATATGCAAAAACTCTAAGGTTTTAACTTGAAGGTAAAACTTATTTCAAAATCTTCCACCAGATTTAAACAGCATTAAATAAAAAATCTTGGAACTTCTTCATCCTCTTCTGCTTAAAAAAAAATAAAGAAAACAAGAAATAAATACACCTATTAGTGCAAAAAGAGTGAAATAATATACTTAAATTTCAATTACTGGAACTCCCTTGAGGTTTACGCTTCATTTTATTGATTCCAGAAAGTTCATTCCCATTCTGCTCCAAGTGTAGGAACATCAAAAGATCCCTTTTGTGACATCATGTAGTCATTTTAACTGCTGTACTGGCAGTTGTCACTATGTTGGTTGTCTTCAAATCGCTGGTGTCTTTGCTTTACTTCCTCGAAGTTCATGGAACAGCTGAGTCTGCGTTTGCTGTCCACAGACATATTATTAGTGCCTTGTGCAGATGGGGATATTCATGGATTTATCTGCAGATATCATTTAAAATCACTTTGCAGGGGGGAAAATGAATGTTGACATGGGTAGTAGATAACACCATGGGTAAAAAGTTTATATCAACACGGATAGCAGATAAAATTACGGATATGATAAGAAGTCATTAAAAGTGGTTTTCATTAAACAGAAATTCAGCACATGAAGTATTTGTGTATTATAATAAATTGTCACACAATAAGTTGATAACAATCCTTCAATTTCCTGGAGAACATTTTAAATATCATCGAAGATCAAAGTAGCAATTTGCTCTCCACATTGCCATTGTTTGTAAGCAAACAGTTAGGCCACAGCAATCTGTGATAAGTTGGTAGTGCATCTGGCTTGTAATCTGCAATTCTCCAGTTCTAGTTCAACCTGCAACAGCATTGAGATTTATCTGTGCAAAACTGCTGGCCCTGCCCTTAGTGGGATCAGCAATGGGCTTAGAAATGCCACTGTTTGTTGGATGGGTCATTAAGCTCTGGCCCAATGTGTGGGAGAGCCGCACCCTTTGCACTTTAAAGAATATGCTGGATGGCCTTAAAGGCAGGTTGCCATCTGTCTCTTAACAACTGTCCTGTTGGTCCCCTCCCCAAAACCTTCTCTGAGCCTTCAGAGTTCTTGTGACCTGGCCATTTAGCCCATTGTGTGCAAAAAAGTGCTGTTCAGAGGTACAACAACCTAATCCAACCTTGTATGAAAAGCCCTGTAAAAAAACTAGGACTAGATCCTAGAATTCTTCTCAATGTATTGTAAAAGCAAAATGATGTAAATGGAAAACCACATTCAAAACTCCCTAACTTTGAAATAAGCTTTTTCACAGAAAAAAATGTTACAGGAGATAAATTTTAAATCTCCAATTCATCCAAATTTTGATTTTAGAAAATATTCATTTATAATTTAAATATTCGTTGAAGTTGATATATTTCAAGCAGATGCTGCTGTTGTCCTAAAACACTGATTTGAAACAGAGGGAAACTAAAAAAAATTAACTTTATTGTAAATTCTTATGAGTAGCAACACTGCTGTTAAGTGGTTCATTCATTTCATTTGCAACACATAGGACAGAGAAGAATCTTAGAAGCTACTCCTAGCTTTTACAGGCCTTCTCATACAAGGACATGTCCTACCAAGATCAAAACCCTCTCTTTGCTGCAGTCAAATCAAAATGGATGTAGGAATTTTAATTTAAAAAAATGGATGTTTAAATTTTAATTCCTACATCCATTTAAGGATGACAACCTTATAAATCTGTCACTGAGATGTGGCAAATTTTTTTTTGCCACATCATCATCATCTTGCAAAATCAGATATCATTCTGGCTCAGTCAAGGGCTCTCCATGACTGAGCCCATGTCCCCTACTGACCATGGGCAGGATGGGGAGTTTTGCAGAGATAAATCTCAACACTGACCCAGCTGGGGCTCAAACCTGGGAACTGTAGATTACGAGCCTGGTGCGCTACCGACTGAGCAACCCCTACCCCCCCAAATGCAATAATGATGGGTGAGATAATCCAGGGGGAACTCATGGGCTGGGGAGCAGTATTCGTTGATGGAGATTCAAATTCTGCTAACTTTCTGGATAGTCTCTCTCTGTATGAAGAGACTTGGAAAAGGTATAAGGGAATGATTTTCTTATCACCTCACAACCATTGTTTCTCAAGTTTTCCCTGCTTGTGGAGGAAGTTACTGAGGAAGGGATGCCTGCACTAATTCCAGTGAGAAGAGTTTCCAGCTTTGAATGCCTGTACTCCCCGCCACTCTTCCCCTGAGCCTCTCATTTGCCCCATTGCTAATGCTGGTGGGCTCTCTGAAGATCTCACTCGAAGGAAAAATACAAGATAATATATGTACTGAGGTTACTTGGTGTATATCTCCCGGTGACATCCCTTGTTGTTCTCGCTTTACTCTATGCTTGCTTGCCAGATGAGATCGGATCATCGGTGATGCCTTGGTTGATGCTGTTTACTATGAGTCCAGAGGACAATCTTTGGCATCCCAACAACGTTGTTTTCACTCTCTGGTATTGTTCACCTTCGTGGCTGCTGGATTGAACAAGCATGCTTGATGAGAACCTTATGTTTTATATGATGGCTCCTTGTCATTTGTGTGGATGTTTGTCAAAAGGTTACATTATTTCAATGTTCACCTCCTCTACTTTAACAACTTGCCAAACACTTTTATTGTGGCCTATAGGAGCCAACAGTTCCAGCAACACTCAGTGGATCTCTTGCTCAATGTGATTAGTTGCTGATGAAAATGGCAAAAACAAGAAGGGGGAGGGGGGGGGAGAATCAAAATGGCAGTGACAGTGGACAAGGGCATGACACTGCATATCCAAGGTTGCTAAGCAATGTGAGATGTGTGCAACAATATCTCTGGTGAAATCCTTAGAAACAATGACTTTATCATAAAAGATATTCAAAATTTCAGTCAGCCATGTGGTAACAGAAACATTCCTAGCTCTAAGCATTTCAGCAGTAATTTCATCTATCTCTGGGGATTTATGGTAGAAACACCCAAATTAACTTCAGACTCTGATATAGGGTCAATTTAAAGCCAGTAATGCATCTATCATCATTACAAACAATGGGAGTTAGAAACTGCATTGTTTAGAATATCACTGAAATGCTCAGCCCACCTAGTCAGGACAGAATCCTCACCTTCTATAACATTACCTGTTTATCCTTCAGCCGTCTTATGGCAGAGTGGTTAGCATGCTTGGCTACTGATGCAAGGGACCTTGATTCGAGCCCCGGGTAAGGCATGGATGTTCATGTTGTTTTCCTGCTGTCCTGCCATCCTCACAGAACTTCTACTATGGTATACAACTGACAGGCTCCTATCAGAACTCTGTGGCAAGCAGCCGTTTGAGGGAGTATTTTTTTTTTCATTTTTTTATCCTTCATTCCTTCTATACATGTCGGTTTTTTTACCACACAAAACATTAACTATCTGGTACAGCTCTCTGCTGTTGTGCTGTCTAACTGCTTCCTTGGTTTTGTCAGCCATGCCATTACCACTAGATCCTAGTATAGCTTCAAGTATTGTTGGAAGAGCCAGACATTTCAATTAATCAACATTTTATACTACTGTAGACAACCAAGTCAAACAGGCAGTTATCGTCCATTTATCCCCAGGGCTTTAATAGAGTATGTACTTCAAGAATTGCATGATGTATCCTCAGCAGGACATCTAGGTACACATAGAACATATCAGAAGGTAGCCAAAAGAGCATATTGGTCAGCTTTAAAAAAGGATGTAAAATTCTATGCAGAAACATGTTTAATTTTTCACACCACAAAATTCGATCAGAACCGTCCCCACAAGGACGGTTCTGATGCCTACTATTTC
Source organism: Ryuthela nishihirai (assembly GCA_038380435.1). NCBI lineage: Eukaryota > Metazoa > Arthropoda > Arachnida > Araneae > Heptathelidae > Ryuthela > Ryuthela nishihirai. The sequence goes on along the minus strand of JAWZYU010000015.1, from coordinate 5,092,884 downwards.
CATGGGTTCATTGGAGATCGTGCTTCCCATAAGAACACAATTTTATGAAAAGCACAATCTCCAATGAACCCATGGAAATAGTAGGCATGGATTTAATAGGCCCCTATTCACAAACGCAAGCGGAATCCCAATATATTATGATTTTAGTGGATTATTTTTCAAAATGGATTGAAATATTTCCCTAGGAATGTAATGGAACAATTGTAACAAAGAAGTTTATAAATGAATTTATGTGCACCAAATAAATTTATGTGTCCGAAACTATACTCTTGGGGTACCCAAGAGTATAGTTTCGGACAATGAGCCCCAATTCATTTCAAATTGTGCTTGCTCGAGTATGTGAAACATTTCAAATAAAACACATATATACAACTCCATATCATCCACTGTCAAATTTAACCGAAGGAATTAATCAAAATATTGGTAGAATGATAGATGCATATGTTGAAAACAGACATAGTATCTGGAATAAATACTTGCAACAGTTTTTCTTTGCTCTACGCACTTCACTACATGAAACAACTAAATTCACACCTGCAAGGATATTTATAGAAAGAGAGCTGACATACTCTGGGACAGACTTATTGGTCAACCTTCATCTCCGCAAACCATTGAATGTAGAACAGAACAGCATATTCAAGCCATTTTCAAAGACACAAGATAATTACCTAAGAGCACAACAGAAGCAACAAGAAAATTATAAAAAAAGATGAAGGCAGAAGGAATTTAAAATAGGTGATAAGGTCTTGATTAAAATGCACGATAAAAGTGATAAAGAAAGAGGATTCGTAAAAAAAATTTCCCTGTTATATGCTGGACCATATATTGTAAAAAAACAATTTTCAAATTTGTTATATGAACTAGCCAATATAATTACTAATGCCTCAATAGGATAATATTACAATATAGTCAACATTGAACAGTATAAAAGTTCTATAGAATGTTCCAGATCAGAAGTCTCAAACGATCTGGATGCTCCACAACAAAACCAGGAAAATGATGTCTCTGAGGATGATGATGAACCATTACCAACCAGACAAGAGAAGAACAGATTGGATTATAACCTGTTGCATACAACAGGAAAAAAGATAGCAAAGCCAGATTCAGCTGTTCCGTCGACGTGAAGAGTGTAGCGAGATGTTAACGAGACAAGGACAGCCTAAAGAGTGACAACTGGCAATATAGTAGCTCTCAACATGGAATAGATGACATCACCAGAAAGATCTTCAGAAGTACTACACATAGCTTATCGACTGATGTGAGAATGAAGTCTTCAGGAAATGACTGGATGATGATTTATTTCAACAGAGTGCCAACAATGAAAATTTAAGTATATTATTCTTCTTCCACTATGGCACTAATTATGTCATTTCTTTTCTCTGGAATAGATGTAGACAGAGATGATTGAAGATTATAATTGTTCATATGTAGAGATTTTGAAATGTTTTAATTTCATGTTGAAACTTTGGAGTTTTGATATTTTTGAAAATTAATTTATTATTCAAAGTTTATAGTATGAGTTTACAGTGTGAAGTAACTAGAATTTTTTTATGTATTCTGGTTCATCTGAAGTTCTAGTTGAACTATAAAGAGTTATATATTGTATTAACGTGATTTCAGGAATTGTAGATTATTTTCATTTCAGCTGACTGAAAACTGAATTGAGTGTTGTAAGCTAGAATTTAGAAATTTAGGAATTATAAAACTGTTTATGGATATGAATGATGAGAATGAAAGAGAATTTAGTATACAGTTGTTATAAGTCGTATTTTGAGTATATAAACTGTATTTGAAGTGAATTTTGTATTTATGCTTTTTTTAATGTAAAACATGGATGGAATTGCATTGGATGAAATGTTAGCATCGTATATGACAAATTATTGATTCAGCTTTTTTTTTACTCTTAGATATGATGTATATGTGTTTAAATCAGTTCAGTGTCATCAGTGATATTGATGTATCAATGATATGTAATTATTGGGATGACACTGGCAAAATTTGTTTGCATATACAGGAGGTGACCATGATGTCTTGGAGTTTTTGAACTGTCTTTGAGCTGTTTCCAACAGCAAATTCTAGTTTGACTGAGACGGTCATTAGCAAAACTTCTTTGGGAGGGATACGTAAGCTCGATGAGGGGAGATAATTAATGCTATTTTTATTTCAACCAGCTCGCGATTTATTGTGTTTAGGTGAAGTTTTAGCAGATGATTACACTCCTGCTTGTTTGTAAATTGAAATTATTAGCTTCGCGTATTTGATTGTAGTTAGGAGGATTTAACAGATTACCAATACATTTTTTTATGTATGGCAAGCACGAAAGATTAGATTTCAGGTATTTGATTGTTGTTAGGAAATAAGCAGATGTTACATACCTTGCTCTGTGCATCTGTATATATATATTCTGTGAAAGAGCAGAATTGCTGTAATTTTTTTCATTTTTTTCCTTAACCTTTTTAGAAGTTAAGCAGGACATAAGTTAAATTAACAAGTTTTGTAAAGGTTATAGTATACAACTTTTGGAATTGTATCAGAATGTGATACTAGTTAAGCCAATAATGCTAGTATGCAGTTAAATGCCACAGCCATCGTATGCATTTACACTAGGTAGAATATACACTTTGCTAGGAGGAATGGGAAGGGGTACCTGGTTGAGATGGAAGATTGTGTTGATGTGAGAGTAGATCGTCTTATTAAAATTTGTGTATGCATATTTATTACTTTATTTATGTTCAGCGATATGTAAATGATATAGAAAGTGTCCTTAAATTCAAAATTGCTCATCAAAATCTGTTAGGTCAAATTTTGATTCCCTTTGGGATGGGAAGTTGTGATGGTCCACCCTTTCACTTTTACTTTTTCTTAACCAGTTTTTACTTTATTTACGTTACATTTATTATTTTGGGGCTTTTATTCTTCAGTTGGACATCACTTTTCCATCTTCTGGTCTGCTAAAGGAGTTGCGCATGCGCAACTCCAACTTTTGATTGACAGCCACTAATGCATGCATTACGACACACACCCTCTTGCATCATAGCTAGCGCATAATCGTAAGTTTATGCAAATGTTTTTCCCAGCATGCAACACACACGTGTCAGTTGCACACATGTATACTAAGTGACATTAAGTCACTGAGTCAGTAATGAGATAGTAGATGCTAGTAGGAAGTCAGTTGTTAGTAGATATGGAGCTAGATGCGAGCTTTTAGTTACTCAGACTTTTATACTCATCAGTTTATTTGGTGAGTCTTGAATTTTTTAGAAATAAACTTTGTTTGTTATATGAAATATTTTGACTTTGTTATTTTTTTCTCTTGAGCAACAAAATTGATTTTTTATTACAAATTAACTTTAATAATTTGACAATCTTTTGATTTCTTACTCACTAAGTAACTCCCATATACTTAGCAAACCCTCATTTAACTTTATTTGGCATGATTAATTGCCTAGCGTCTGATGCTATTCGGAAGTTTAGTTTAATTTGGATCAGTCAAAAGGTCCAAAGAGAAGTAGTTTAACAATCTTTTGGAGCATTACAAGGTGAGTTGTGAAAATTGGTATTGGTTTTCTGAAATTAAAGAGAGTTGGTAAAATCGAGACAATGTGGTAAAATCTGGGTGAGTTGGCAAAATCTAGGGCAGTTGGCAAAATTCGAATCCATTTGGTAAAATACAGGTGCATTGCGAAAACTGGGATTGGATTCCTGAAATTAAGGAAAGTTGGCAAAATCGAGACAACTTGATAAAATCTAGGGGAGTTGGCATAATTCTAAGTGACTTGATAAAATTCAGGTGAAATGTAAAAATTTGGATTGTTTTTGTGCAATTAAGGAAAGTTGGTGAAATCAAAGGGAGTTGGCAAGATTCAAAGCCACGGTAAAATACAGCCAAATTGTGAAAATTGGGATTGTTTTTGTGCAATTAAGGAGAGTTGGCGAAATTCGAAGTGACTTGGCAAATTCAGGGGAGATGTAAAAATTGGAATTTTTATTGTAAAATTATGACAAGTTGGCCAAATCGAGGCAACTTGGCAAAATCTAAGGCAGTTGGCAAAATTCGGAGCAATAGGTAAAATGCAGATGAGTTGTGAAAATTGGGTTTGGTTTTGTAAAATTGAGTAGAGTTAGCAAAATAAAGAAAACTTGGTAAAATCCTGTGGAATTGCCTGAATTCAAAGTAACTTGGTAAAATTCAGGTCAGATGTAAAAATTGAGATTTTTTTTGTAAAAGTCATAGCGAGATTGTGAAATTGAAGCACTTGGCAAAATTTTTGGGAGCTGCTACCATCCCCCCCCCCCTCCCAAGCGAAATTCTTGTTGTTGTTTTTTCGCAGTTGGCAATATTCGAATTCTGAGTTGGAAATTTTTCATTCCCCCCCAAAGCATAGTCCTTTCGCTACGCCCCTGTAGAGGGCCTAGATGGGAGGCTACCATGTCTCCTAAGAGCTGTCAGTGGGTCATTTCCCTAAACTTTGTCCCTTGGGATCCTTGTGATCTGGCCATTTAGTCCACTGTGTGCAAAAAAGTGCCACTCAAGAGGTAAAACAACACAAAAATAACCATCAGGTTCGAGTTCCAACTGTGACAGAATCGAGATTTATCTCAGCTAATCCCTCTCCCACCACCGCCACCACTACCACCCTTCCCTTGGTCAGTAGGTGACACTAATGGGCTTGGAAAGGCTTCTGTCTGTCGGATGTGGTGTTAAGTCATAGTCGTAAATGCAGGACAGCCATATTCTGTGCACCTCAAAGAATATACTGGATGGTCTTGATGAGAGGCTACCATGTCTCCTAAGAGCTGTCAGTGGGTCCCTTCCCTAAACTTTGTTCCTTGGGGTCCTTGTGAACTGGCCATTTAGCCCACTGTGTGCAAAATAGTGCTGCTCAGAAGTAAAACAACCCAATCCAAAGGCTGCAGCCAAATTTTCTTAGATAAATTTCTCCTCAATCAGAAACTGATATACAAAATTCTCCTCATTTGCATCCAACCATTCTGTGAACATCTTCTATAACACAGATTCCCCTGCCATGAACATAGATTAGTGGCAATATTTTGGTTCCAATCTTAAAAGTCAATATTCATATATCTGTCAAAGTTTCTTACAACCATTAGCAAGAGTTGTCATCTTTATATTCTTTGAATTTCTCTGTCTAATAAATGGAAGTGCCAGTTTACCAGGCTGTCGAGCTAGAAGTGTAGGAGAAACCTCACTTCAACTGCTACTACATTGATTATCTCATATGCATTTCCACAGTTCTATGTTCAAGAAGCAAAGATTGCAAAGTAATTTAATTATCTATGACACTGTTAAATGTTTTTAAGCACTTTAACACATGGACTATGCTATCAAATATCAATAATTATTATAGAGAGATTTACGTATCATGCTGTAGGGGATGGGAAGTAACAGGAGCTTCTTGGAATGCTTTTGGTGAGAAATTTAAAATTCAACGTTTTTGCCAGAAGTGAAGTCTCAGTGGAGAATTAAGATAATGATGACTGCTGCCAATGGTCTACCCGCATTGGCGAATGACATAATTATTTATACTTTTTGATAGCATAGGGTATTTAAAAAGTTGATAATTATGCTATTGAGGGGCTGAATAATAGTTTTCTTATTGGTATTACTATAGGGAGTTTTTGCGTGTGTGTGGGGGGGGGGGGAGGGTACATTGATCGCCGATTTTAGGAGGTATTATGGAGGTGTAATGGCCTCCATAATACCTCCTAAAATCAGCGATCAATGTACCCCCCCCCCCCACACACACACACACACACACACAAAAAAAAAATTCCCTATAGTAATACCAATAAGAAAACCATTATTCAGACCCTCAATAACAATTATCTAAACCCCAATTTTCAGTTTACCAAATTTATTAATTCACTAAAAGTACCCCACTCATTATAAAGATGAATTACTACCCAGAAACTGTGATGCTTCCCTCGACATATGCATATCTTGGCGATTTTCCATAATCCCACACTCTCCCACCCTCTGTTACATGCAGATCGCATTACTGCCACCTGCACTTCCGCCGACCACTCCAATCCTCGGAGCTGAACCACTGACATGTCAATATAGGGCACCCCAGCCCTCCCTCGCGGTCACCAACCAACTGCCTCTCCTGAATTAAGTCCCTCACTTCCCACCCGATGAAGTGCTGATAGGAACGGTGCAAAACATGCATCATGGATCTAAAACTTTTTAAGTACCCTATGCTATCAAAAAGTATAAATAATTATGTCATTTGCCAATGCGGGTAGACCATTGGCAGCAGTCATCATTATCTTAATCTCCACTAAGACGTCACTTGCCAGCAAGAACGTCGAATTTTAAATTTCTCACCAAAAGCATTCCAAGAAGTTCCTGTTACTTTTCCATCCTCTACGACATGACACGTAAATCTCTCTATAATAATTATTGATACTTGATAGCATAGTCCATGTGTTGAAGTGCCATAGAGAATTAAATTACTTTACTTTAATTACCACACTGTGTACCTCTACTGTAATTTTTGAGAGATTGCTAATATATATGCAGTACATCTGACTACTTCTCTGAATCTTTACCACATAATACATGCTCCAGATCCAATCAGAATATTCTGCAAAAGATATCTGTTAGCTTAGTAGATGATGCCATTACTAACATGTTTCTCATCAGTGGTTCTCACCGCTGAAACTGCAATTCAGAATATCAATAAAGGTAAGTTAAGTGTTTTAGGATATTTCCCAAAATCGTTGAAAACAATGAATAAAGTAAGATTAATTATTCTGAATTGATGAGCTTACACTTCTCTGTACACATTTACTAAGGGGCCAAGGCATATAGTAATGTAATGTATCAAATAGGGTTTCTAAATGTCCAGTAAGAAGAGAACAAGTGTTTTTTTTACACTTCTATGTCTGGTAGGTATTTTAAATATATTTAATATAGTGTCATCAGAAAACAACTATGACATTTCAAAGTTTATTAAATTAGCAAATTAAAGACATATAATAATAGCATTTGTTGTAGAATGTTCATATACTCTCCAAATTTTACATTTCCTCACAATGTTAGTGGTACAGTGATCACAGAAGCCCATCAACAATGGCATGGTAATATTTGTGGTATGCACCCTAACTATCAGTATGATGGTGTCTGTTCAGCAGAAGGCTCAGTGTTTTTGGTATAATAGGTTCAAGTCAATTTCAGTTGTTAAATATAATTTTTAATGTTTGTATGGAACAAAAGTGCTTAAGTGGCAAAACAGTTATTTAACAGTTTGCTCAGTTTAAGAAAATAGGAAGAATTTTAAAGTAGAAGTCATCAGGTTGACTACAAACATCCAAAGAGACTGTAGAAGGCATTAGAGCAGCCTAAAAAAACTCTATCCCTTGCCACTGCACTGTGTAAACTGTATACCTATGACCACATACAAAATGTACTGCATAAGCACCCAAGATTACACACACAAATTTCAATCATCAAGACATGAAATTAAAGTACACTGATTGTCAAAAAAAAGTCGAATTTGAAATTTTTATTTAAAGATAAAATGTATTTCCTCCATTGCCATTAACATTACATAAGTTTCAGTAGACTCTTACACCATCTTAGTCCTAAAAGTATTACTACACAAAACTTACAAGCAATATTAATGGAAAATGAAGGAAACTTTCAGTTTTTCTGATGATCTACTAGATTGCATAAGTTTAAATTTAAATGTATAAAAGTAAAACACAAAACTTGCCATAATTCTCTTGGATAATAAGTATAATGTAACCATTTACTATAAGATTGAAAGTAGAGTACTTCCACAAGAGTGTGAACTCATATGCAGACAAATTTTGTTGTAAACAGTAGCTAGGCACAAACTGGAAAGAGAGCTGTATACCAATGTATACCCCAATGATAATACACAGAACTGGCCAGGCCTAGCACCTATTGTTTGACTCTGCCTTCTTGTAGTGCAGGCCATTAGTACCTTTTGAAAGAGATATTCTCTTTTGGAAAGGAATAGAAGGGGAGGGTTGACAGATAAGTGTGGTCTACTGATCTGGTCATCTATGGCCAATTTTTTCATTCTTTTCTGCCTTGCTGAGGAGTGATCAACTTCACATATATCCAATAGACTGGAATGGTTATGGTTTTAATTTTTTATTGATTATGGACCTTTGTTGAAGGAAAATCTTCTGCTGTGTTTTCTGTTTGCCTATGGGTTGCCAAGCCCTAGGTAAACAGAGGCACAGAATACCTTATATCAGCTGGTAGATAATCCTGATCAAAGGTCATCACAGGTACCTGAACCATCACTTAGCTAGTTGAGCATTGCCAATCCTAAACAGGAGTAGTGTGTCTCAGATAGTCATATGGCTCTTGAACAGGTCCACTTGAAAAAATGGTTCCTGTAGTTCTTACCAGCATGGGTGGCTTCAGCCTTTAGCAGAGAGGGAACAGGTCTTTGCTCCAAGCTCCAATCTGGGGGCTGTTTGATATTGTTGGCCATACCTCTCGCAATAAACCTAGTTTCTTCAAAAATCCTACTCATCTTTTTCTCTCTGCAGGTACGTGGAACATGAGGACATTACATAGAGATTATAGTTCATACAGGAATAAATGATAACCTTAAGGGTTGGGTTGTTTTATCTCTGAGCAGCACTTTTTTGCACACCATGGGCTAAATGGCCAGGTCACATGGACCCCAAAGGCTCAGAGAAGGTTGGGGGAGGGGACCCACTGGAACAGCTGTTGGGATGGTAGCCTCCCGTCAAGGCCATCCAGCATGTTCTTTAACGTGCACAGGGTATGGCTCTACGGCACACGGGGTAACATCTTAACATCCCATCTGACGGACAGCGGCCTTTCCAAACCCTTCAGTGTCCCCCTACTGACTGTGGGCAGGGAATTTTGCAGAGATAAATCTCAACGCTGACCCAGCTGGGACTCGAACCTGGGAACTACAGATTACGATCATGCATCCGCCCCAATGATAACCTTAAAGCAGCTATTGTTTTCTGCTTATACATAAAGCTTTTGATTCTGTTCCACATGACATAATGTTATTTAAACTTGAAAAATGTAGTTTTAGAGGAAAAATGTATAACTGGTTAAAAAGTTATTTAAATGACAGGTTGGGTTGTTTTACCTCTGAGCGGCGTTTTTTTGCACACCATGGGCTAAATGGCCAGGTCACATGGACCCCGTAGGCTCAGAGAAGGTTGGGGGAGGGGACCCACTGGAACAGCTGTTGGGAGACAGATGGTAGCCTCCCGTCAAGGCCATCCAGCGTGTTCTTTAACGTGCACAGGGTATGGCTCTCCCGCACACGGGGCCACGGCTTAACGTCCCATCCGACGGACGGCGGCCTTTCCAAACCCATCGGTGTCCCCTACTGACCGTGGGCAAGGCGGGGAATTTTGCGGAGAAAAATCTCAACGCTGACCCAGCTGGGACTCGAACCTGGGAACTACAGATTACGAGCCTGGCGCGCTACCGACTGAGCCACCCCCGCCCTTAAATGACAGGGTTCAGATAGTTAAAATAAATGGCATTGTTAGTATGGAAAAAATTGTACAGTTTGGTGTTCCTCAAGGTTCAGTTTTAGGATCACTTTTATTCTTAATATATATAAATGATTGATGTAAACTTGATATAACAGGAAATTTAATTGCTTTTGCTGATGATACAGCTTTAATTATACTGCTAAAGATTTAGATTCTTTAATAATTAACATAAATTTAGATATGATTAAAATTAAAAATTTGTTTTTAAAAAATAAAATGCTTTCAAATGTAAATAAAACAAAATATATCCATTTCAGATTAAAAGGATAATGTCATTTTCTACATAATAAAATATTTTATCATGCTTTGGAATGTATTGGTGAAAATTGTTCCTGTTTGCCTATTAACCCATTTAAATCAGATGACGAGCTCAGCTCGCGCGGTTGTTCTTATACGCTAAGACCGGATGACGAGCTCAGCTCGCGCGGTTGTTCTGACACGCTAAGACCGGACGACGAGCTCTGCCCGCGCGGTTGTTCTGACACGCTAAGACCGGACGACGAGCTCTGCCCGCGCGGTTGTTCTCACACGCTAAGACCGGACGACGAGCTCTGCCCGCGCGGTTGTTCTCACACGCTAAGACCGGACGACGAGCTCTGCCCGCGCGGTTGTTCTCACACGCTAAGACCGGACGACGAGCTCTGCCCGCGCGGTTGTTCTCACACGCTAAGACCGGACGACGAGCTCTGCCCGCGCGGTTGTTCTCACACGCTAAGACCGGACGACGAGCTCTGCCCACGCGGTTGTTCTCACACGCTAAGACCGGACGACGAGCTCTGCCCGCGCGGTTGTTCTCACACGCTAAGACCGGACGACGAGCTCTACTCGCGCGGTTGTTCTCACACGCTAAGACCGGACGACGAGCTCTGCTCGCGCGGTTGTTCTCACACACTAAGACCGGACGACGAGCTCTGCTCGCGCGGTTGTTCTCACACGCTAAGACCGGACGACGAGCTCTGCTCGCGCGGTTGTTCTCACACGCTAAGACCGGACGACGAGCTCTGCTCGCGCGGTTGTTCTCACACGCTAAGACCGGACGACGAGCTCTGCTCGCGCGGTTGTTCTCACACGCTAAGACCGGACGACGAGCTCTGCTCGCGCGGTTGTTCTTATACGCTAAGACTGGACGACGAGCCTTGCTCGTGCGGTTGTTCTTATACGCTAAGACCGGATGACGAGCCCTGCTTGCAGAGCGTAGAGGTATGAAAATGCATTTGTGGTCAGTGTGTTAGATCAGAGATGTCTCTCAAATGCATTTTTTCTTATAGTGCAAACATGTGACAATACTGAGATTAATTTTTCTTTGTCCTTCTCCAGTTGTTGAAATGAATTCCATAGTAGAAAAAAATTTATAGCTGTGAGTAAAAATGGTGTCAAGGAAAGTTCGTAGTAGTGATAGTGAGGGAATAAACAAGCTCTTAGAATCTGTATTAGGCAGTGAATCTGAAGTTTCTGATTTATCTGACGATGATAGAAGTGATAGTAAACCTAGAAGTGAATCTCAGTGGAAAAAAATAGTGAAACGACAAAAACGCATCATGCAAAGTGGATTAGAAGTGGGTAAAATCAGAAAATAACCCTATTATGTATCCATTTAGTTGTTACAGTGACGTTACAATCGAAATAAAAGGCAAATCTGAATCTCAATCTCCATCCGAACTGCAAAAATTTCTGGACTATATGGACCCTTTGTTCTTCATCATAACAAAAGAAACCATTGATTAAGCATGGGAGCAGTTAGCTAATCCTGTAGAAAGAAAAGACGATGACAAATGGTTCGAAGTAATAGAAGGTGAAATGAAAGGTTACTTTTCTCTGGTAATACTGATGTCCCAAGTTCGTAAATCACGTTTACAATTGTACTGGTTGAACTCAGACATACTGAAACAGGGTGGTGAGTATGTAATTCAAGTAATTTCAAAATTTCAACCCCACAATACTCAATGGTTAATTTTTTATGACTTTCTGAAATAATATAAGTATTGTTAAAATACTTATTAGGGAAAGGGGATTTAAATCAGATTCCTATGCTACAGGCAGGGCATTTAAATATGAAGCGAATGGGTTCAGAAAGTTGAATGCTTAAATATTTAGTGTTTATATAGATTGTAAATTAAATTGGAAGGAACATATAGCAAATATTATTAAAAAGATAAATATTGTAATACCACGGTTATATTATATTAGACAATTTGTAGATATATCAACTTTAAAGAGATATATAATTGTTGGGTTAAATCATATTTGCAATATGGAATTACTTCTTGGGATGGTACATATTATACTAATATTAACAGATTAATTGTGGCTCAAAATAGAATTATAAAATGCACATTGAAAAAAAGAAAATATGAAAGTGTTAAAAACTTTTACAAAGATGTTGATATTTTAACAGTTAGAAAATTACACATTCTTTCAATTTTAAGACATTTGTTTAAAAAATGTTCAGACCAAAATATAAAATTTTCAAATTATAACACAAGAGACAGTAACTCTGTTAATCTCGTTGATTTCATTAGTTAGATGATTTAATTAGTTAGTTAATCTGTTAATCTCGTCTGTTACCTCGCAAAACTGTGATTAAAACATTATATTTACCTTGCACTAAAATTATTTAATTTTTTGCCAAACAACATAAAAATGGAAACAAATTTTCATAGCATTACTTCAAATCTTCATAAATCATCATCATCATCCTCAAGTAGCCATGGGCTACAGAGGTCCAAGCTGACCATGCAATTTAGTTCTCCAAGCAAGTCTGTCCTGATCTACATCTGCTGCATCTGGCCACTGCACACCAATTCTAACAAGGTTCTGTTTGACATTGTCTGCCCACCCACATCCTAGGTCTCCCCCTCTTTCTGAGGCCTTTAGGCACACTGCTCATAACCCTATTCGCCAATCTATAATTATTCATATGTGCAACATGGCCAAACCAACGGAGTCTCTCTCTACACAATATGCTGCTTAAAGGAGGTTGCAAACTCCTTTGCCTAACCTCATCATTAGTTACAAAGTTGAACCACCTAATGCCCAAGATACTGCATAAGCATCTGGAATCAAAAGCATCTAGTTTCCTGTTATCTTGTTTACAAAGTGTCCAAGTTTCACTACCATAACTAACCCTAGAAAGAACCAAACTATTATACAGTCTAATTTTAGTCTTTAGGTGTATTCGCCTATTTCTCCACACTCTCCATAGATTCTTAAAAGTCCCGGCAGCAATCCCTATTCGTCTGTTAATCTCATGCCACACATCACCATTATCTGTTACATAGCTCCAAAGATAATTAAACTGTGACACCTGCTCAAGACTGCAACCACTCAGATTAACTGAATCACAGCCTGCCTGACCAATTTTAATCACTTTAGTTTTCTCTCTGTTTATAACCAAACCTACTCTACTCCCAGTCTCATCAACAACTCGAATGAAAGAGTTCATCTCATCAACATCATTTGCCAAAAGGGCTAAATCATCAGCATAATCTATATCAGAAATTTTCATATCTCCGGCCCATTTAAAGCCAAAATCTTGCCCTTGAAGTGAATTTTGCATAACATAATTAATAACCAAACTAAAAAGAAAAGGAGACAAAATGCACCCTTGTCGAACACCAGAAGTAATGCTAAACCAATTGCTACAAGCCTTACCAACTCTCACACACGACTCAGTGTTATTATAGAGAGCTTTCATAATGTTAACTAACTTGTCTGGTATACCATATGATCTCACAATCGTCCACAAATTATGACAATCAACAGAGTCAAAAGCCTTTTTGAAATCAACAAAGCTAGCAACCAAAGGTTTCTGAAACTCTAAACATTTCTCAAGAATCTGCCTAAGTGAAAATATTTTATCCACACATCCCCTACCACTTCTGAATCCACATTGCTCATCACGCAATTGACTGTCAACCAGATTCTTAATTCTATTAAGCACAATCATGCAAAGAACAAGAGAATAGGCTGATATCCCTATAGTTATCACAAGAACTGTGATCACCTTTTTTGAAAATAGGGATAACAATAGCTCTGGTAAAATCCTTAGGAACCATGCCTTTATCATAAAAGATATTCAAAATTTCAGTCATGCAAGTGGTAGCCGAAACATTTCCAGCTCTAAGCATTTCTGTAGGAATTTCATCCATCCCTGGGGATTTATGAAGTTTAAGTTTAGAAATAGCCAAAATAACTTCAGATTGTGTTATAGTGCCAACATTAAAGCCACCAATGCATCTATCATCATTGCAAACAATGGGAGTAGAACTAACCACATTGATTAGAACATCACTGAAATCTCATCATCTGTAATGCTTTCTATTACGACTAGTAGGGTATTGATTAAGGACATTCCTGCAGTTCTTTCATTCTGAAACAAGCTCAAGTGTCTTATCACTCAGATAATTTGGCCTCTTCTGCTCCTTTTTTCCTAAAAGAGTACTGTTAGTGTCCAAAAAAGCCTGTTTAAAATGATCCCATTCTTCTTCAACTTCAGTAGTAAGCAAACCATGTCTGTCATAATGACTAAGTAACCTATCATGGAAAGATTTAGCTATAACTGGGTGTTTCAGAGCTTCAGTATTCAAGATAAAATTTTCAACCCTAGCACAACACTTTTTAAGTTTAAGTTGCAAGACACTTTTAACAAGGTAATGGTCAGATCCAGTTTCAGCTCCCCTACATGACCTGATATTCCTAACAGAACTAGTCCATTTGTTGTTAATTAATACATAATCAATCATATTCTTATGCAGCCCATCTGGTGACACCCATATGTACTTATGTATGTCATGGTGTTTGTAATAAGTGTTAGTTATTCTCAAATCATTAAGTTTACTTACCTGTAGGAGAGGTTGCCCATTGTAGCTACCAATACCAAAATGGCCTATCACCCCTCCTCAAAGGTCAGAGTCAGTACCAACTTTGGCAGTGAAGTCACCTAGAACAAGGGTAATATCTCCTTTCTTGACAGAATTCAAAATATCCTGAAGTTGTCCATAAAATCTATCCTTCTCATCCTCATCGGCATCCTCAGTGGGGGCATAACAGCAGATAACATTCAAGTCTTTAACGCTTGTCTGAAATTTCGCTGTAAGAAACCCTTCATTAATGCACTCGTATCCTAGAAGAGCTTACTACAGGTCTGCTGAGAAGCAGACCCACACCTTGGTGATGCTTATTGTCGTCCCTCCCTGAAAAGAGAAATTTAAGATTATTTTGAAGAATCTGACCTTTATCTGTCCATCTGGTCTCTTGCAAGCCGAGAATATCTAAATTATAATAGTGGAATTCTTGTGTGAGGACATCAGGAGAAAAAGCTCTGTGCCGAGAGTCCTCATATTCCAACTACGTATAGAGAAAAAAATGGTTAGTGGGATGTTTAAAGAAACTACTGTTATTGAGAGAGGGAATGCAGACAATATCAAACAGCCCCCTAAACGCAGGCATGCGGCAAAGACCTGTTCCCCCACCTCTAAAAGCTGAAGCCATCTACACCGGAAGACTTCCTCTAATGTAGAATTTGACGATGCCAGTAGAAGCAAAGAGTTCAGGTGCCTGCGATGACCTCTGCTCAGGATTATCCACCAGCTGATAAACATATCCTGTGAATCTATTCACTTGGGGCTGTCAACATACAAACAAAGAGAAAACACAGCGGAAGATTTTTCCTCCACAGAAGCCCACCAGTGCAGGAAATTCGGGATCCATAATCAAGCTCAGAGCCATATATCAGTCCAGCAGGTTTATATGGTCAACACCAGGACCCTGTGTGGTTGACCACTCCTCAGCAGGTAGCAGGGTAGAAAAAAAGAAAAGTAGCCAGAGTTGTCCAGATCAGTAGGCCACACTAATCTGGCAGCCCTTCCCTTCTGTTCACTTCCACAAGAGAGTATCTCTTTTGAAAGGTACTAATGAGAAGGCGGGGTAGGACATTAGGTGCTAGGCCTGATCAGTTCTATGCATCATCACAGGGGATTGGTGCATAGCACTCCTTCCAGTGACTACCTAGATATCATTTACAGACCTCTTCATAAATGGCTATTATATATTGATAATATTGAGGGTTTTTTTCTTTTGTAATATAATTTCGCATTTTTTGATCATGCATCAAACTTTTTTCTTTCCATTTGTTCAAATTATTTTGTTCTTCAGTCAGTTTAAAAATGCTTCAACGTTTAGACTATTTGTTGCCAAAAGTGATTAATTACATATTGAGTTTTAATAAATTTCACAGGCGAGTTTATAAACTCTTGTGGATTCCTGTAAGTTTCAATTGAAATATTTGTGCCCACTGGGCTAGATCAATGTAATCTGGTGTATTATGTGTTAAGAAACAAAATGTTAATAAATAATTATTCTCTTGATGTCCTCAAGCAGGAATTTCAGCATTATAACCAAGTTATTCTAAGCTTGCAAGAAACCAGATGGATAGGTGAAGGTCAGATATTTAAATTTTTCTTTTCAGGAAGGGAGGATAGGAAGCATCTCCAAAGTGTAGGTTTGCATCTCAGCAGACACACCAGTGATGTACTTCTAAGATATCACTGCATTAATGAAAGATTTCTTACAGCAAAATTTAAAACAAAAACTAAAGAATTGAATGTCATTTGTTGCTATGCTCCCACAGAGGAAAAGGATAAGTGTTACAGACAGCTTTGGATATTTTGAATTCTGTGAAGAAGATATATTTCTCTTGTGCTAGGTGACTTCAATGTGAAAGTTTGTACGTTCTCTGACACCTATGGGCAGGAGTTTGGTTTTTTTGACATTGGTAGTTCAAATGGCAAAGGGAAAATCTCCTGCAGATAAGTAAACTTAATGGTTTGCAAATATGGAACACATACTATAAACACCAGGGCATTTAAAAATACATATGGGTGTCACCTGATGGGTTGCACAGGAATATAATAGATTATATTTTTAATTAACAGCAAATCACTTTGTTATCAATTGGTTAGGAATACCAGATCATACAGGGAGCCGAAATTGGATATGATCATTACCTGGTTAAAAGTGTCTTGGAACTTAAGCTTAAGAAATGTGCCAAGGTTACAAGAATTACTTTTAACACTGAAACTTTGAAAGATCCAGATAGGCAATGCATACCATGATAAGCTAATTGGTCATTATGGCAATCGTTGTTTGCTTACTGCTGAAGTTGAGAAAGAATGGGATCAGTTTTAAACAGGATTTTCTTGAAACCAGCAATACTCTTTTGGATAAAAGGGAACTGAGGAGGCAAAACTATTTGGCTGATAAGGCTATGGAACTTATTTTTGTAAGAAGGAAGAATTAATATGAATCAACACTGTACTACTCCTAACATATGGCATTACAAAAGGCTTAATAAACTTGTAAACAAATCAGTTAACAGCTGATAAGAATCTTTGGCTTGATAATTTGGCTGATAAAGCTGAGGAAGCAGTTAAACAGCAGAGGATTGTACCAGACTGTTAATGTTTTGTGTGGGTTAGTTGGTTGGTTGGGGCTTTTTGGCGCAAGAGCAACTAAGGCTATAGTGTGCCAAACAGAGACAAATAAAGAGCTAAAAGACAGGCAACCCACAACCAAAGTTAAAATAAATACAAAATGGCAAACAAGGACACAGAAAGAAAAGGGTAGAATAAAAATGGTAAAAAAGTACAAAGAATAAGAACCAACAAGTGTATAAGTCAACAATAACAATGGGTGTATAGTTTTGTGTGGGAAGAAACAGACAGATACACAGGAATCAGTTTGGCAAAGGTGGTTGAAGGAGAGCATTCTGTGATGGCTAGGTAAGCTGAGCATTTCAGAGATGATCTAAAGAATGTGATTATTTCTACTCCCATTGTTAGTAATGAGGATAGATGCATTACCGGCTTTAATGATGGCCATATGTCACATTCTGAAGTTGCTTTGACTATCTCTAAATTAAAACTGGATAAATCTCCTGGGCTGGATGAAATCACCATTGAAATGCTTAGAGCTGTGATCACTGTGTTGTCACATCGCTGACTAAATTTTTGAATATTTTTTATGATAAAGGTGTTATTCCTAAAGGATTTCACTACAGCTATATTTATATCTATTTTTTTTTAATATGATCATACTTTTTATGATAAACATAGGGGAATTAGTTTACTTTGCTCCAGATAAAGTTCTTTTCATGATTTTACTTAATAAAATTAAGAATTTGGTTGATAGACAAGTGCATGATGAACAGTGTGGATTCAGACGTGGTAGGAGATGTATGATCAAATATTTTCACTTAGGCAGATTCTTGAGAAATGCTTAAAGTTTCAGAAACCTGTGGTTACTAGCTTTGTAGATTTCAAAAAGGATTTTGACTCTATTGATCGACATAATTTGTGGTTGATTGTTAGATCATATGGAATACCTGATAAGTTAGTTAGTGTAATGAAAGCTCTCTATAATAACACTAAGTCATGTGTGTTGGTAAGGCTTGCAGCGATTGGTTAGTATTGCTAGTGAAGTTAGACAAGGGTGCATTTTGTCCCTTTTTCTCTTTAGTTTGCCTATTAATTATGTTATGCAAAATTCTTTACAAGGAAAGATTTTGGCCTTAAATGATCTGGAGCTTTCAAAATTTCTGACTTGGATTATGCAGATGATTTGGTCCTGTTGGCTAATGATGTTGATGAGATGAATTCGTTCATCAGGGCTGTTAATAATAGGGTAGGTTTGGCGAAACAGAGAAAAACTAAAGTGATGATAATTGATCAGGCAGATTGGGCTTCAGTTGCTTTGAATGGTTGTGCCCTTGAGCAGATGTCTCAGTTTAATTATGTAAGGAGCTGTTTAACAGATACTGGTTATGTGTGGCATGAGATAAATAAGTAAACAGTGATTGTTGCTAGCATGTTTAGGAATCTATGGAGAATGTCGAAAAATAGACATATATACTTAAAGAATAAAATTAGACTATATAATAGTTTGGTTCTTTTTAAGGTTAGTTATGGTAGTGAAATATGGACCCTTGGTAAGCAGGATAACAAGAAACTTGATGCCTTTGATTCTAGATGCTTGTGCAGTATCTTGGGCATTAGGTAAGTAATGATGAGGTTCAAAGAAGGAGTCATCATCCTTCTTTAAGCAGCATTTTGTGCAGAGAGATATTATGTTGGTTTGGCCATATTGCCCATATGCATAGCTGCAGATTGGCAAAAAGGATTATGAATAGCATGCATAAAGGCTTCAGGGAAAGGAGAAGACCTAGTATGTAATGGGCAGACAATGTCAAACAGGACCTTGCTAGAACTGGCCTACAGTGGCCTAATGCAGCAGCTGTAGCTCAGGACAGACATGTCTGGAGAGAAAAATTACAGTCTGGTATGACCACCATGGCTGCATCAGGATTTTTGTATTTATGTATCATATAATCATTTAAAGTATTAGCAACAGCAGTAGGGCAATGAAATGATAAAAATATTTTAAAGTTTAAAATAATACATCTGTAAAACTCAACCATTTGCATGTAAATACAACCATATGAAATTACTTTAGTAGAGAATTTATGCTATCCAGATTTAGCAACTAAAATTTATGTTCGTTGTCAAACTGTTCATCCCAAAAAGGTTGTGATTAGATTCTGTGGAATAGAACTAAAAAATCTGCTAGCTAGATATATATATTAAATAATGAAACAAGCTTGACGTATTTCAATCAAGTAAATAAATTTGCACTTTAACGTCTATTTAAATTTTTTTTTTCAACGGCTAAAGTGTCTGATTTATTTACTTGATTGAATACGTCGAGCTTATTTCATTATTTATTATCTGCATACTTGTAATACATGCTTCCATCTATTGGCAAATATAAATGCCGCTTGTGGCTATATTGCCTGAATAGCGTCTATATGAAACATAAAAGGAATGTTCATAGCGCAAATTAGAGGAGATCTTGATTGGCAGCTGGTAGCTCAGTGGTCCAGAGCACCTGACATGTTATCAGGAGGTCGTGGGTTCGTATCCCACCCAGCTCAAGACAATTTTTCCCCTAAAATTTAAATTGACGCTAAAGTGCTGATTTATTTACTTGAAAGGTATATATAATGTTACTGACTAAAGACCTATAGTCTTAATATCATTCAGTATCAACCAGTTTGAAAATCTAGTATTTATTTTAAACTCTCTAATAATCTGGTGATCCCAAGTTTTTTAATATGTTTGATGATATGAAAACTATACAGTCTTCTTACCCCTAAAATTTGCAGATTTTTATAAATGTAACTGGAGATACCATATTTTCTTAATTTCTTCATCGATTTAATTATTGATTCTGAGCATTTTGCAGGGGTTTTATAAATGATGTGTAAGCTTCTCCCCAGGACAATAAACCATACATCAAGTAAGATTTAACCACCAAAGCACATAATTTTCAAAATCGACATATCAAAAAAATTTCTAATGTATTAAATTTTTGGTCTTAATAAATTTTATTTTACTAGGATTTCATTAATATGCAATCTCCACATTAGTTTCCTATCAATCACCACACCCAAGTATTTATAGTTTTTCTGCACATGTAATGAAGGACAATCAGAATTTACTTGAGTACATAAATCAGTGTAATAAATAATTTTATCTAAATAATCAGGGTTGTTTTCCCTTAATCTAGAATTAATATATTTGGTTTTCTATACATTTAAAAGCAACTGATTTGACCTAAACCATCTTCGAATAATCATTACCTTTGTAGATAATTGCAGAGTCATCAGCAAATACATCCAACTTACTGCAGAGCTTTAAATCGCAAATATCATCAATAAATGTCAAAAGCAAAGGTCCAGAACTGAACTCTGTGGTGCACCATAATAAAGGTTAATTTCAGTACTATTGACATGACCAATTTATGTCAGTTATATAACTTCTCAACCACTTCAATATAGCTCTAATTTCATATAGCTCTGATATTTTAAATATAATTTTATGTGGAACTGAATTAAATACCTTTTTAATATCTAAAAAAAGAACCATAGATCTCTGTCTATTATTAAAACAGCAGAAAAACTTTGGAAACTAATTCCAAGACATCTACCAGCAAAAATCTGTAGCAACAATCACACCATAAATTTCATCATACCTAAATGAAATACTGTTTGGATATTTATATAAGTACAATGGTGCTCACATTGAGAGACCTGTTAAAAAATGAGTTAAAAGTTTAAGATTTTACATTTACAGA
Source organism: Ryuthela nishihirai (assembly GCA_038380435.1). NCBI lineage: Eukaryota > Metazoa > Arthropoda > Arachnida > Araneae > Heptathelidae > Ryuthela > Ryuthela nishihirai. The sequence continues at coordinate 5,072,145 of JAWZYU010000015.1, read as the reverse complement.
GGAAATTAAGTTTTGCTTTGAATTTATAGAAATTAATGTTTAAAATACCATAGTTCTTTTTCAATAATGGCCCTATATGGTTGTTTCCATTCATCTGAATTCTAAATGAATTTACTTTAATATACTGCTTTACCATCAAAAGCATTCATGCCCTTTCTTGTCCATGATGCCATAAAGTCCAACTGCACAAGTAAACATTAACTGAAGTGATATGCAATCTTGCTTGACTGTGATTTAATGCTCATTATTGCCATAGTTATCATAGCATCTTGCCACCCTCCCTAAATCAAGCCCTGGTTGACCCTATGTAGCTTCAATTGCTTCAGGATTTTTTGTATAGTTTAATATTTTCTACACAAAGATTATAAAGCATTCATGATCAATTTAAAACACTAAGTTTTAATACACACTTTTTTTCAAGAGTGAAGATAACTGTTATTGGCCGTCTGTTGAGACCTCCAGCACATGAACCCCAGCATACAAATTTGAAAATATAAGTTGAATAGCTATCACCAGCTGAAATACGAAAACAAATGTATATTAATTTTTGTAAAACATACAAGGTACATCAGAATATAATTTATGTAAAATCAACAATACTGATTTTCACATTCATTAATTAACAAAATCATTTGTTAATTTACAAATGTGAAATAATGCTTTTTAGATATATTTCATATGGAATAAAGAAACTATGAAGCTACTTCTAGATTCATGGTTTGTAAAGAATTTGCCCACTGATCAAAAGTTAGGTTTACCTACTACTGAATCAGAGTTAATACACAATATACAAAAATATTCAACCGAAAAACTAGGTACATTTTTCAACCGCAATGTAACACACATAATCCAAAGCATCCATGGTCTATAGGATCCAACTAGACTATGTAATAAATATATTTCTCATGCATAAAAATATGAGTGTCATGAGCTATTATTAGTCATTGTAGGCTAATTCAACCAAGGTTTGGAATCTGTCTAATCACCATATCCTACGTCCCCTCCTTTTTTTACAGCCTTTTAGCACACTGTTCATATATCTCTATTCACTAATCTCTAGTTATGCTCAATAACATTGCCAAACCAATGTAGTCTGTATCTGCACAATATGCTGCTCAAAGGTGGCCGCAAACTCCTTCACCTAATCTCATCATTGCTTACAAAATCAAACTACCTAATGCCCAAGATATTGCATAAACATCTAAAATCAAAAGCATCAAGTTTCCTGTTATCTTGCTTATAGAGGATCTAAGTTACAGCCATAACAAACCTCACAAAGGACCAAACTATTATACAGCCAAGTTTTAGCTCTAAGACATATACACCTATTATTTCATAATCTCCATAGAACCTTAAGAAGTAACTAATGAATAGCATCTTATATACCAAAAGAAAAACATTTAATTGCAATTAATAAATTGGCAAAAATTCAAAGAAAAACGAAAAGCAAGTTTTTAAACATTTATTACAATATTGAAAAATTTTACTGCATTTTTTTTTTACTTAATTTCAGTAAAAATATTTTTAAAAAAAGTACTTTTTCCCACTTTTCCATATTATTTTATTATTATAATAAAAATAGTTCATAATATTTTTATCAATGCTTAAATCTTTCATCTAGTTTTTTTTTCTTTTCCTTTTCTAATTTTTTTTAGTCATTTATGCAAATAATACATATGCTTAGATTTTGGGCAATTGCCAAACTCTAAGCCTAAGGAAAGTAGTGTCATAAAAAAATTCATTTTGGTTTAAAAACAAGATAATTTAAATAAAAACAAAAATCTAAAAAAAAAATGACTGAAAAATACTGAATTATATTTCAAAACATTTAAACTTTAAATGAGGCAGTGAGGATGAGTCTTGTAAATGGTAGATACGTAGTCACTGGAAGTAGAGCTATGCACCAATCCTCTGTGATGATGAATAGAACCGGCCAGGCCTAGCACCTAATGTCCAACGCGGCCTTCTCGTGGTGCAGACCATTTGTAACTTTCAAAAGATATACTCTCTTGTGGAAGTGAACGGAAGGGGAGGGCTGCCAGATTAGTGTGGCCTACTGATCTGGACAACTCTGGCTACTTTTCTTTTTTTCTACCCTGCTGAGGAGTGGTCAACCACACAGGGTCCTGGTGTTGACCATATAAACCTGCTGGAATGATATATGGCTCTGAGCTTGATTATGGATCCCCAATTTCCTGCACTGGTGGGCTTCTGTGGAGGAAAAATCTTCCGCTGTGTTTTCTCTTTGTTTGTATGTTGACAGCCCCAAGTGAATAGATTCACAGGATATGTTTATCAGCTGGTGGATAATCCTGAGCAGAGGTCATCACAGGTACCTGAACTCTTTGCTTCTACTGGCATCTTCAAATTCTACATTGGAGGAAGTCTTCCAGTGTAGATGGCTTCAGCTTTTAGTGGTGGGGGAATGGGTCTTTGCCCCATGTCTGCGATTATGCAGCTGTCTGATATTGTCAGCATTCCCTCTCTCAATAAACATAGTTACTTTAACCATCCCACTAACCATTTTCTCTCCATAGGTAGTTGGAATGTGAGGACTCTGCACAGAGCTTTTTCTCTTGATGTCCTCACACAAGAATTTCACTATTAAAATTTAGATATTCTCAGCTTGCAAGAGACCAGATGGACAGATAAAGGTCAGATTCTTAAAAATAATCTTAAATTTCTCTTTTCAGGCAGGGACGACAATAAGCATCACCAAGGTGTGGGTCTGCTTCTCAGCAGACACACTAGTAATGCTCTTCTAGGATACGAGTGCATTAATGAAAGGTTTCTTACAGCGAAATTTCAGACAAACGTTAAAGACTTGAATGTTATCTGCTATTATGCCCCCACTGAGGATGCCGATGAGGATGAGAAGGATAGGTTTTATGGACAACTTCAGGATATTTTGAATTCTGTCAAGAAAGGAGATATTACCCTTGTTCTAGGTGACTTCACTGCCAAAGTTGGTACTGACTCTGACCTTTGAGGAGGGGTGATAGGCCATTTTGGTATTGGTAGCTACAATGGGCAACCTCTCCTACAGGTAAGTAAACTTAATGATTTGAGAATAACTAACACTTATTACAAACACCATGACATACATAAGTACACATGGGTGTCACCAGATGGGCTGCATAAGAATATGATTGATTACGCATTAATTAACAACAAATGGGCTAGTTCTGTTAGGAATACCAGGTCATGTAGGGGAGCTGAAACTGGATCTGACCATTACCTTGTTAAAAGTGTCTTGCAACTTAAACTTAAAAAGTGTTGTGCTAGGGTTAAAAAATTTACTTTTAATACTGAAGCTCTGAAAGATCCAGTTATAACCAAAGCTTACCATGATAGGTTACTTAGTCATTATGACAGTCATGGTTTGCTTACTACTGAGGGGCGGGGGTGGCTCAGTCGGTAGCGCGCCAGGTTCGTAATCTGTAGTTCCAGGTTCGAGTCCCAGCTGGGTCAGCGTTGAGATTTATCTCCGCAAAATTCCCCGCCCTGCCCACGGTCAGTAGGGGACACCGATGGGCTTGGAAAGGCCGCCATCCGTCGGATGGGACGTTAAACTGTGGCCCCGTGTGCGGGAGAGCCATACCCTGTGCACGTTAAAGAACACACTGGATGGCCTTGACGGGAGGCTACCATCTGTCTCCCAACACCAGTTCCAGTGGGTCCCCTTCCCCAACCATCTCTGAGCCTTCGGGGTCCATGTGACCTGGCCATTTAGCCCAATGTGTGCAAAAAAGTGCCGCTCAGAGGTAAAACAACCCAACCCAACCTACTACTGAAGTTGAAGAAGAATGGGATCATTTTAAACAGGCTTTTTTTGGACACTAACAGTACTCTTTTAGGAAAAAAGGAGCAGAAAAGGCAGAATTATCTGAGTGATAAGACACTTGAGCTTGTTTCAGAAAGAAAGAACTGCAGGAATGTCCTTAATCAATACCCTACTAGTCCTAATGGAAAGCATTACAGAGAGCTTAATAAACATGTAAGGGATCAGTTAGCCTGCCTAATAAGAATCTTTGGCTTGATGGCTTGGCTAACAAAGCCGAGGAAGCAGTAGACAGCACAACAGCAGAGAGCTGTACCAGTTAGTTAATGTTTTGTGTGGTAGAAAACAGACAGGTATACAGGGATTGAAAGATAAACAAGGTAAAGTTTTAGAAGGTGAGGATTCTGTCATGGCTAGCTGGGCTGAGCATTTCAGTGATGTTCTAATCAATGTGGTTAGTTCTACTCCCATTGTTTGCAATGATGATAGATGCATTGGTGGCATTAATGTTGGCCCTATAACACAATCTGAAGTTATTTTGGCTGTTTCTAAACTTAAACTTCATAAATCACCAAGGGTAAATAAAATTACTACAGAAATGCTTAGAGCTGGGAATGTTTCGGTTACCACTTGAACGACTGAAATTCTGAATATCTTTTATGATAAAGGCATGGTTCCTAAGGATTTTACCAGAGCTACTGTTATCCCTATTTTCGAAAAAGGTGATCGCAGTTCTTGTGATAACTATAGGGGTATCAGACTATTCTCTGTTCCAGGTAAAGTTCTTTCCATAATTGTGCTTAATAGAATTAAGAATCTGGTTGACAGTCAATTGCGTGATGAGCAATGTGGATTCAGAAGTGGTAGGATGTGTGGATCAGATATTTTCACTTAGGAAGATTCTTGAGAAATGTTTAGAGTTTCAGAAACCTTTGGTTGCTAGCTTTGTTGATTTCAAAAAGGCTTTTGACTCTGTTGATCGTCATAATTTGTGGTTGATTGTGAGATCATATGGTATACCAGACAAGTTAGTTAACATAATGAAAGCTCTCTATAATAACACTGAGTCGTGTGTGAGAGTTGGTAAGGCTTGTTGCAATTGGTTTAGCATTACTTCTGGTGTTCGACAAGGGTGCATTTTGTCTCCTTTTCTCTTGAGCTTGGATATTGATTATGTTATGCGAAATTAACTTCAAGGGAAAGATTTTGGCCTTAAATGGACTGGAGATAAGAAAATTTCTGATTTAGATTATGCTGATGATTTAGCCCTTTCGGCAAATGATGTTGATGAGATGAACTCTTTCATTTGAGCTGTTGATGAGACTGGTAGTAGAGTAGGTTTGGTTATAAACAGAGAGAAAACTAAAGTGATGAAAATTGGTCAGGCAGGCTGTGATTCAGTTAATCTGAATGGTTGCAGTCTTGAGCAGGTGTCACAGTTTAATTATCTTGGGAGCTATGTAACAGATAATGGTGATGTGCAGCATGAGATTAACAGACGAATAGGGATTGCTGCCGGGACTTTTAAGAATCTATGGAGAGTGTGGAGAAATAGGCGAATACACCTAAAGACTAAAATTAGACTGTATAATAGTTTGGTTCTTTCTAGGGTTAGTTATGGTAGTGAAACTTGGACACTTTGTAAACAAGATAACAGGAAACTAGATGCTTTTGATTCTAGATGCTTATGCAGTATCTTGGCCATTAGGTGGTTCAACTTTGTAACTAATGATGAGGTTAGGCAAAGGAGTTTGCAACCTCCTTTAAGCAGCATATTGTGCAGAGAGAGACTTCGGTGGTTTGGCCATGTTGCCCGTATGAATAATTATAGATTGGCGAATAGGGTTATGAACAGTGTGCCTAAAGGCCTCAGAAAGAGGGGGAGACCTAGGATGCGGTGGGCAAACAATGTCAAACAGGACCTTGTTAGAATTGGTGTGCAGTGGCCAGATGCACTAGATGTATCTCAGGACAGACTTGCTTGGAAAACTAAATTGCGCGGTCTGGTTGGACCTCCGCAGCCCATGGCTGCTTGAGGAGGAGGAGGAGGAGGATGAAGATGAGAATGAATCGTTTTAATACAAATCTGCATAAATGCTATAAAAAAGTTTATTTTTAAAATTGCAGCAAAAAGTTTGGTTAAAAATCTTAACTTCCTAATGTTAGTATATTTGGTCAAATATCTTTAAAAGCAGATGGTGTCACACCATTATAGCTACTGGGGCTCAGCCCCACATGAAATTCCTAAAGCTTCTCTTTTAATTCAGAAATAAAAAACTATGTTAAAATTTTGATAGAAAATGAGGATTTAATGTCTGTTTAATATTTCAAGCAGAAAAACTTAGTGGTGACTACTTTTGATTCCTGTTTTGCTCTTGACTGATAGTGTCAGTGGCAAAGGGAAGATCATGTGACATCTCACCACAAATTTCCTCCTTCTTTATCCATCTTTCTATATCCCAACTAAAATTCTCCTGAATTACTTTCAAATTCTACAGTATAATTCTATAATCTTCATCATCTCAAATCTTCAGCAGCAGCATCTTTACAAATCTCTCAAATTTCGCTATCCAGCTGTACTTAATACAAGCCCTCTATGGGCCACTCAATCTTGAGGTATTTCATCATCACAGGTGAGGCTACACTATGGATCAAGAAGTGGAAGGGAGCCATCAAAAGACTGTAACCATACTATTTTTCATTTGGATCACAAGCTTGTAACTATCAACCACCTTCATCTCAAAGGTGAGCTATTCTTCCTTCACCTGCAATCTATCCTTTATTTTTAACAATCCTCCTTTATTTATCACCTCCACATTTTAACAATCCTCCTTTATTTATCACCTTGATTCATGCTTCCATCTAGGCACAGAGCAGGGAACCAACATCTGAATTTGACACATTTAATTTTTAATTAATTCTAGCTGTATAAGAGGAATCCTCCCAAATCTCCAAACATCACTGCTTATTAGCCAAATCAGAATCTGACTTGGGCAGCTCTGCTCGGAGAGGAGAACACATCATGCTGAGATGAGGCTTCTCCAAGCTGGGACCAAACTGATGACCTGGGAAGTTGTCAAGTGCTGCTGAGAGGCAATGATTTATTCTACCACACTAAGAAGCTAGCTCCAAAGGGCATCATTACAATTAAGTACATATGTGTTCCCTATTGTAACAGCATATTGTGTGACTTAATTGTGTTAAATGTATAGTTGAAATTTCTATTCTGTGTTATGTTGTGGTAAAGAATTTCATAGTTTCTTTCACCAATATATTATTTTAATTTCTTTTATATAAACATTTATAATTTTATAATGAATAAAGTTGGCTAGTTTTGGAACACCCATTTAATGGGTTACTAGAGGTTCACAAATTTTTGACACTGTAACCCCCTTAAAATTGTAATAAATTTAACAATCCCCTAGAACTGCAATAAATTTATGCAATACCTTATAATTATAACAAATTTATGAACCTCCTGGAATCGTATATAATATTATGTGACCTCTTCAATATAAGGCCTATATATTTGTTATGAAAAACAAATCTCTAAAAAAACCAGGGAAATATAAAACTATCAGAGCTTCACAACCTCCTTCCAAGCTGCTTGCCATCTTCAGTTTGAGAAACATGAGTGATTAGAAAAACTACAGTGAAACCTTTAGAAGCTAGGCTGCTATGAGCATTGGCAGAATTTTTTTCAGGGGGGCAAAGAGTATATCAAAGTTTCAAGGTAGAAATATTTAAGTCATACCATTTATCAATGAATGGTAAAATTAAGCATTTATCATAACCATAATACACTGAAATGCCATTGAATTAGGGATAAGAGACATTATCAAAATTCAGTACCGCAAGTCCCACATTTGCATGCATGTGTGGCTCTGGTCATATATAGCTGTCGGCTTTGGCTTCCCCAAGCATTCATCGTGAGAAATGTAATGGGAAAGGTAATGGATTTAGATGCATTTGAGAGAGGGCAGATTGTAGGTGCCTGATGGATGGGACACTCAATCTCTGAAATTGTCAACGAACTTGGATTTTCTCATACAACAATTTCAAGAGTGTTCCAGGAATATGAAAATTCAGGCAAAAAAACAAGGACCCAGACAAACTACAAAGGGCACACATCATACAGAGATTCATACCAGATATTTTCTGAAATCACCTCCCATCTGAATGTGGGTTCCAGCTGGGAAGTCAGTGCAAGCACCGTGCAATGCTCACTTCATCATCTCGGATTCAGGAGCCACCAACCTATGAGAGTCCCACCCCTAACATCATGACACTTTGCAAAATTGGTAATGGAGAGCCTGGAGTGATGAATCTCAATTTAAACTTCATCACGCCAATGGGAGACTGAGGGTATGGTGCCAACTCCATGAAGCCATGGATCCTGCATGACAGGTTGGAAAAGTACAAGCCGGTGGTGGCTCGTTGATGGCCTGGGGTGTCTTCAATTGGACGTTTGGGGACCTTTGGTACATGTATCGACGACTCTCAGTGCATCCCAGTATGTAGAACTCATGACTGACCATTTACACTCATTTATGGCCATCATGCATCCCAATGGAGATGGTGTCTACCAGCAAGGCAACTGTTCATCTCACAGGTCAAAGTTGGCTACTGAATGGTTTCAGGAGCATTTTTCTGACTTTGAAATAATGAATTGGCCACCTAGAAGGCCAGATTTAAATCCCATCGAAAATCTTTCGGATCCTTTTGAGCAGAGAGTTCAGGCCCGTGTCCCATCAGCGACAACCTGGAGAGAATTGTGGGCAGCTCTGGAGGATGCATGGATCACTATACCTGTGGAACATTTATGCAAGCTTGTGGAGTCCTTGCCTCATTGTATGGCAGCCGTTATCAGGGACAGCCGTTATCAGGTCCAACACATTACTAGGTTGCTATCCCTAATTCAAAGGCACTTCACTGTACTACTAAGGATGGCTAAAAACAAATTGGGAAAAAGGGAATCATGTTATTGAAATTACACATTAAAATGTCTTTTCATATTACTAAAAAAAAATTATATACTTCCAAAAAAAAGTGAAAATGTAAAAAAAAAAAATCAAAATTTCTTTACATGAAAAACAACATTAAATTTTGGTGCATCTATGTTATTCAACATAAATTAATTTTTTGATCAATTTTTCCATGGAGGTGGGGGGGAGATATTGCATCTTGCAGGCCACCCAAATATTTCAGTAATTCAGAGATAAAAACTCAGTCTGTCTTTTTATGTGTATTGGTATTAAGAAAAGTCTTGGCTAACTGCTAGTGAAAGCAAGAAAACTTGCTTTTCTGAATAAAAAGAAAACAATAACAAAATTTTAAGTGTTTTAACTCAATGATATTTATTTATTTTTGTTGCAGGAATGTCATTTCAGCCACGTCCACTACTTGTTTAATACAATGGTGTAAAAAGTCATTCTGCTTGTTGGAAGGAAACATTAGCCCAGGAGAAATTTTTTTGTCACGCGATGTCATTGATTAAAAGCATCATTAAAATAAGGTCCACCTTTTAAAAATCATGCATTAGGCTAATTGCTTAATCCTTAATAATGATTTCATTTTCGATCATTTCAAAATAATTATTCTTTATAATCATTATATACATTTGAAAAGCAGTAAGAAATAATTCAGTGCATCGAAAGTACATCGAATCTTTCAGTACATCAAGTTTGCTAAACTATTGATTGAAAGTGATGTACATAGTTCACAGATGATGCAACTTCCAGTAGTAATAAAATCAGTATCTTACATTAAAAGTTTAGAAAGCATTACAAATCTACTAGACCACTAAGTAGGTCAGAATGACAGAAATCAGAGACCAATCAATAATCTACTATAGTAGGCAGAATAAAGGCATAAATTAATTCATTGCTACTTGATGCTATTTATAGCAATTCAACAAGTGTGTACAATCACTACAGGCTCCAAAAACCTATTTTAACTTTATCTTAATTTTTTCAAGCAGAATCAACAAGCAAAAAACAAATATCACAGACTGAAATGTATTTTCAAGATCTGATTTGAAAAAAAATAAAAAAAAAGCAATTTCTGTTCGAAAAAAAAAAATGATCTTGCATTATGGAACAGTAGACCAACTCCGAGTTACTAGAATTGGAAAAGTGAAAAGAATATACCCAGCTTGCACACACAAAGGTTAAAATTCTCGGGAGTAATCCCTATTATTCAGCTTATCTCATGCCCCACATCGTCAATATCTGTTACACACCTCCCAAGATAAACTGAATCACTTCCTCAAAAATGCAACCATTAAAAACAAATAGAAGTACAACCTGATTGACCAATTTTCGTAACTTAGTTTCATTTCTGCTTATCACCAAACCTATTCTACTATCAGTCTAATCAACAGCCTGATGAATAAGTTCATTTCAATAATATAATTTGACAACAGAGCCAAATCATCAGCATATCTAAATCATAAATTTTCAAATCTGAGACTATTTAAGGCCAAAATCTTTTCCCCATAATTAATTCCCCATAACATAATCAAACACCAAACTGAAGGAAAAAAAATATAAAATACACCTACATATAACACCACTGGCAATGCTAAACCACTTTCTACAAGCCTTACCAACTCTCACACATAATCATTATTAAACTAACTAACTTGTCATGTATGTCATACAATCTCACAATCAATCACAAATTATGAAGATCAACAGAGTCAAAAGCATTTCTGAAATCTATGAAGCTAGCAATCATAGTATTCTGAAACTAAACATTTCTCAAGAATCTGCATAAAAGAAAATATTTGATTGAACATATCCTACCACTTCTGAATCAACAATGCTCATCAGGCAGTTGCTCATCAACCAATTTCTTATTAATTTATTATTAAGACCAATAACATAAAAATTTAGCTAGAATATAGAGTAGACTACTCCCCTATAATTATCACAAGAACTGCAGTAATCATTTTAAAAATAGGACTAATATTAAAATTCTCAAAAAAAACTTTATAATAAAAAATATTCAAATTATTCAATATTAAAAAAAATATTCAGCCATGTAATGGCAAAAATATTACAACTCAAAGTATTTCAATTGTAATTCCATCTACCTTATTTATGAACTTTATTACTATACAAATTAGAGGGATTTACGTAGTTTTAATTTAAAGATTGCCATAGTAACTTCAAAATATGAGTCCACATTAAAGAAGTAATGCAACTGTCCTTATTATAATGGGAGTAGAAGGTTGGGTTGGGTTGTTTTACCTCTGATCGGCACTTTTTTGCACACAATGGACTAAATGGCCAGGTCACAAGGACCCTGAAGGCTCAGAGAAGGTTGGGGGAGGGGACCCACTGGAATGGATGTTGGGAGACAGATGACAGCCTCCCGTCAAGGCCGACCAGCGTGTTCTTTAACGTGCACAGGGTATGGCTCTCCCACACATGGGGTCACAGCTTAACGTCCCATCTGACGGACAACGGCCTTTCCAAGCTCATCAGTGTTCCCTACTGACCGTGGGCAGGGTGGGGAATAATGCAGAGATAAATCTCAAAGCTGACCCAGCTGGGACTCGAACCTGGGAACTGCAAATTACAAGCCTGGCACGCTACCGACTGAGCCACCCCTGCCCCAATGGGAGTAGAACTAACAACATTGTTTAGAACACCTCTGAAATGCTCAGCACACCTAGCCACTAGAGAATCTTCACCTTCAACAACCTTACCATGTTGATCTCTCAATCCCTATATGCAGTCTGTTTCTTCCTATGTTATGCGAAATTCACTTCAAGGGAAAGATTTTGGCCTTAAATGAACTGGAGATGTGAAAATTTCTGATTTAGATTATGCTGATGATTTAGCCCTTTTGGCAAATGATGTTGATGAGATGAACTCTTTCATTCGAGTTGTTGATGAGACTGGTAGTAGAGTAGGTTTGGTTATAAACAGAGAGAAAACTAAAGTGATGAAAATTGGTCAGGCAGGCTGTGATTCAGTTAATCTGAATGGTTGCAGTCTTGAGCAGGTGTCACAGTTTAATTATCTTGGGAGCTATGTAACAGATAATGGTGATGTGCGGAATGAGATTAACAGACGAATAGGGATTGCTGCCAGGACTTTTAAGAATCTATGGAGAGTGTGGAGAAATAGGCGAATACACCTAAAGACTAAAATTAGACTGTATAATAGTTTGGTTCTTTCTAGGGTTAGTTATGGTAGTGAAACTTGGACACTTTGTAAACAAGATAACAGGAAACTAGATGTTTTTCATTCCAGATGCTTACGCAGTATCTTGGGCATTAGGTGGTTCAACTTTGTAACTAATGATGAGGTTAGGCAAAGGAGTTTGCAACCTCCTTTAAGCAGCATATTGTGTAGAGAGAGACTCCGTTGGTTTGGCCATGTTGCCCGTATGAATAATTATAGATTGGCGAATGGGTTATGAACAGTGTGCCTAAAGGCCTCAGAAAGAGGGGGAGACCTAGGATGCAGTGGGCAGACAATGTCAAACAAGACCTTGTTAGAATTGGTGTGCAGTGGCCAGATGCAGTAGATGTAGCTCAGGATAGACTTGCTTGGAGAACTAAATTGCGCGGTCTGGTTGGACCTCCGTAGCCCATGGCTGCTTGAGGATGATGATGATGATGTTGCACTGTCTAGAGGCTTCCTGTAGTTTCTCAGCTAAGTTATCAAGCAAAAAATTTAATTAGCATTCAACTGGTACTTTAAATATTTATTATCCTATATGTTACAAATGGTAGGGTGCTGATTTAGTTTCTCCCATCAATTCCTTCTTTAAGAAATAAATTCATACTAATAGCTTCAGCTTTATTAAGTTAAAATTTATTTTCAAGTAAAGCAGTTTAAAATGGTATCATTCTTCTTCAACTTCAGTAATAAGCAAACCAAATTTGTCAATAATGACAAGTAAACCTATTATGATAAGCTTTGGCTATATCTGAGTTTTCCATAGCTGCAGCATTAAAGGTAATCTCTTAACCTTAGCACAGCATTTCTTATGTTTCAGGTGCAAGACAAAGTAATGATTAGACTCAATATCAGCTCCTTTATATGTTGTGGTACTCCTAACAGAATTAACTCATTTCCAATCCTTTCAGACCTCTGTGGCAAGCAGATGCTTGAAGGGGTATTTATTTTATTTTATATTTATAATATATACAGTCAACTCTCGTCAATTTGAACCTCTGTATTTCGCATCTTGTTAACTCAAATGTTTTGAAATTCCCAACTGAATCCTTATACTTTTATTATATTTCTTCTCTCTTTAACTGGTACTAATTTTTCATCACCACCTTGCTAACTCAAATTTTTTTGAAGAACATTTGGAAGAAAATTCCTTTTTGGTAAGTTTTCTTTCCATGAAGTTTTGTCAGGTGTACAAAGTGATTCTCACTAACTACACACTGTCCACACTGCTTGCTGGTAGACAATGATTCTCACTGACTACACACTGTCCACACTGCTTGCTGGTGGACAGTGATTCTTATTATTCATGCACTGCTTCCACCATTCCTGCAAGGCTGAAGTATTGGTCATAGAAAGTGCTAGTTTAAATTTAATTTATAAATAGTTTCTCTTAGTACAGATTTAATTTTATTACAATGCAAAGAACAATTTAAATGCATTAAATGATACAGCAAAAGTGATCACAGCTGCTGAATGTAGAGGAAGGAGGAAAAATGGCATTACTAAGAAAACGGAATTACTAGTAGTACTCTGTCAACCATTTTAAAGAACAAATACACGATACTGAAACAGCTAGATTGTGACAGAAGGAAATGAATGATGCATGCAAAATTTCCTGATGTTGAACAGTAAATTTGCTAAAATGGTTTAGTCAATGTAGGAACAAAAACATTCCAGTGGATGGGAATCTATTGCGAGTTCTGTAAATAGTTTTTTTAACTGTTTATGTGACTCTTTTGCACAGATTTGATAACTCAAAGTTTTTTGTTTCCCTTGAGTTTTGAGTTAATGAGAGTTTACTGTAATTGATGATATTCCTATGCAACCCATCAAGTGAAAACCACTTGCATTTCTAAATGTCTTGTTGTTACTAGTGTTATTTTCAAACCAATAAGTTTACCTACCTCTAAAAGACATCTCCCACTGCCATTGTAATCAGGGTTGGGGAGTCCAACAAATGCTACTAAGGATAATGGAGACCAAAAATTATTAAACTTATTCATATTTCACACAATTTTTCATGAAATTTTATTAAAATCTTTAAAGGGAATGATCCTCTACCACTTCTCAACTCACAATGTTCATCATGCACTTGTCCATCAACCAAATTCCTCATTCTGTTCAGTACAATAAGCCAGAGAACTTTACTTGTAATCAAAAGATTGATTTCCCTATAGTTATCACAAGAACTGCAATCACCTTTTATAAAAATAGGGAAATAATAGCTCTAGTTAAATCCTTAGAAACAACACCTTTATCATAAAATAATATTCAAAATTTCAGTCAGACCAAGTGAAAATACAGCTAAAAACAGTGAAAACACATATATTCATCCGTTTCTTACCATATTGAAACATAACTATCTGGTGCAGCTCTCTGCTGCTACATTATATAACTCTTTCCTCTGCTTTGTCAGCCATGCAATCATGCCAAAGATTCTTATCTGCCTATAACTGATAATTTACACACTTATTAACTCTTCCATGGCACATCCTGAAATACTGGTTTACATCCAGAGGTCAAGCTATTTTTTATATGCTCAGCCAAAAATATAAATTTAGAACTTTTTTTTTCCTGAATAACTAATGAAAGGAATTATGACATTATATGACAAATTAATCAGCATTTAATTCTGGATTTTTCTGAAAATAAAATATTTAACAAAATAGATAACAGTTTTATTTTAATAGGGCTCTTTTAGAATCATGCAATTAAAAAAAATCCATTTGACAATGCAAATAAAATTTTATTTAAAAAAACTAATAGACTGAAATAATTATAATTCATATGAATAGAAATGCTACACTGGTTTCCATAAATTAAGAAAAATCCTAAGTCAATGGGAAGCTAACATCAAAGCTCTAACTTCTAAAATAAGTTTTTAAATTTTGAAAAATACAATTGCATATAAAGATCTCAATCATATAAATCAATATCTTGATTTTCAACATTATTCGTTCAGTATTATATTTAATGAGTTATGGAAGCTTGAATATTTAACAACAGCATTGCCAATCTTAAGAAACTTATACAAAACTGAAGAATGGTGAAAGAATTCTTTACACAAAGTTCTAAAATACAAACTTATTTTATTAAACACTTTGATACAATACTTATTACTAAGTTTTAATTAACTTCTGAGGTCAATTTTTGTGGCTGACATTGTTATCACTAAATATCAAACTTCCATAACTCATTAAATACTGAACGAATATTGTTGAAAATCGAGATATTGATTTATATAATTGAGATCTTTATCTGCAATCACTTTTTCAGAACAAAAAAAAACTTATTTTAGAAGTTATAGAGCTTTGACATTAACTTCCCTTAACTTAACATAGGGATTTTCCTTAATTTATGGAAACCAGTGTATTTCTGGATAACAAAAAAAATGAAGTTTTACTTGAAATAAGAAAATTGCTCTCTCTCTCTCTCTTTTTTTGGTACCATACTTTGAGCCTTCTGCCAAATGCAAAGTCATTTCAACCTTAGAATTTTGTTAAAAAAATAACCACTCAACCAAAATAAGTCATGATATATACCAAATTAAACAGAATGTAATTCTGAATTTTATGAAAATAAAAAAATTTCAAAGCACACTGATTTTAATATGACTTTTTAAATGTGATATGGTGAAAAAAAAATGATCAGACTATACAATTAAGGCTTAATTTCGGAAAACCTGATTAATGAAAATAGTTAAATTATATATTTTAATCAAAAGAAAATTTCTCCCACAATAAATTTGCTTGCAACATAATTTTTATTTCTTTTAATGATTCTTTTCAGTGTGATATATTTTAAAAAATAAGTCAGAGTTATACAAAGTGACTTGGACTTCTCACATTTACGGAATTTTCAAAACTGGTTATAAAATGGAGGAACACTTTCTTTGCTGTTTTTTTTTTACTAAATGAAACGCATTTTTTTCTTTCGGTGTTGAATTTTGGGGATCTTGGCAAAGTGCTGAAAATATGGCTTATCATCATCATCACCCTCAAGATGCCATTAGCTATGGAGGTCCAACAAGAAAGTGGAATTCAGATGTTGGTTCTCTGCTTTCTGCCTAGATGGCAGCATGAATCAAGATGACAAAGAAAATTAAGAGGATTATTAAAGTTGGCCAATAGATGACAGAGGAAGTAAATGACTCACCATTTGATGAAGGATGTTGGTAGTCACATGTATATGACTACCAACATCCTTCATCAAATGTATGTGACTATGGTCATGGTCTTCTAATGGCTCCCTTCCCCTTCATGCTTATAGTATGGCCTCACCCATGAATTAAAGGAAAATGTACTTTGATATTAAGAGTCTACAAATCATTGAATAAGGAGGAGGAACAATTCATCAGCTCACTCAGCAGTCCAGAGCAAGAGTTGATGTACATTGTAAAAAAATGCTGTATCACTTGAAAAGATAAATCACCATATATGGAGACCCCAAGAACAGTTCACTGGTCTGTCAGAAATTGTGGAGTTCATGCAGCAAGAAGCAAACAATAATAATAGAGGAGAAATTCCACTTAAAATCTTGGCCCACAACAACCTGATTGGAAGAATAATAGGAAAAATTGGTAATACCATCAAGCATATCATCAAACAAACGGAAACAAAATAAGTTTCAAGCAGCATTCATGATGTTAGCAGCTTTAACTTCGAACAAATTATTACGATAAAGGAAAAACTGGAAAAACAGAGGACATTCAAAATATTTTTGACATGTGTCTGTAGATTTGCACTCATTCCACTGAATTTAATGAGCTACAATTTGTTGAGAAGCTTGTTTAAACTTGTCATTACATGTTAAAAATAAAGGCTATATCATGATTTCTCTCTTTGCTGATGGTACATAGAGTTTGGTCTGTGAAATCTGTGCATTGTTGCTATGGAGCCTACTACAAACAGAGAAAGATTTTCCATTTTCACAAGTATGCAGCTTGGGGACAATGCAATAAAAATTCATGCCAATTTGTCACAAGTATATGAGGATCGTGCCTGTTCATATGGCACTCTTATGGGATGAATGCACAAATTCCGAGAAGGATAGCAGAGCTTCGAAGACTTCCCTCATGCAGGAAGACTGAAGAAGGCCATGAATGAGAGAATCATCACTGCTGCTTGGGAACTCATTAAGGAAAACCCACACATCACCATTAAGATAATAAGTTAGATGTTAGATATCAATTGGCAGTGTGGAAACAATTATTCATTCACATTTAAAGCTCCGAAAGATCTGTGCCAAATGGGTACCTCACAAATGATAGAGCAGCAAAAAAGGGCTACAGCCAACTTGTGCAAGGAGTGCTGGCAAGGTTTGAACATAGTGGTTCCACACAGTAAAAATAAAGGCTATATCATGATTTTCCATTTTCACAAATCATCCCCAAATCCTCCAACAAGATTTTCGCCCAAAGAAAAGGATGTTCACAATTTTTTTTTTTTTTTCAATTCCCAAGGAGTGGTAGCTGTGGACACCTTACCTGAAAAAATGATTATAAATCGCCAATACTACACCAACATTGTTTCGACAAATATGGTTAAGGAGATGAAGGTGCAGCATCTAACAACAGGGTGTCAAGGGTTCTCCTTTGTGACAAAACCCATCACGTTACGACCTATCTGGAGCAAGAAAAAAATCAAACAGCTACCCCATCCTGTATATTTACCCGATTTTGCACCTCGTGATTTTTGGCTGTTTCCAAAAATTAAAAGGGAACTTGTTGTGAAGCCTGTTTCAAGGGTGCAAGACCTTTCAAAATGCATTCATTCAGAGTTGCAAAGTATTCCCCAACAGGAGTACCACTAAACATTCCAGGATTTGTAGACATCTGCAGCAAATGCTGGAGGAGAGTACTTTGAAGGATAGTAAAAGTTCTGTTAAAGTGCAATGGTTTTTGTTCTACAGTTACATGTCAAGAACTTTTTGAATACCCTCGTATATGCAAAGCAGAATAAATGATTAGCAGCAAATTGAGACATAGTAATGAAAATGACTGGCTGCTATGTCTTCTCAAGCTTTAATGTTCCTTGGATTACATCGAATGACAATGATGTCTACTATTGATGGATCTGATGGTTACTATCCAAACCACAGAGGTCCTGCAGCACCTCCTTTATAGAATGAATAACAGTCCCCTTTCATATATTCCGGTGTTGTATTCTCCTACTGGACCGAAACAATCCCAAAAGTTACAGAAAGAATCATTCTATCTTTATATTCCAAATTCAATTTTAGGTGCAATTATTGGCACTGGTGGAAGCACTTTCAGAGATATGATAAATTCTTCAGGAGTCACAATTCAAGTTGATCAGACTGATAAAGAACCTATATATATTGTCAGTCTGAAAAAATAGTAACTATTGTTGGGTCTCCTGAATCACAGTTTAAGGCTAGTTAGTTGAATTAGAGCAGTGAGTTAGAATTGAGTTGTTGTGAGGTGAAGAGGAGAGGCTTGAATGAGCTTAATGTAGGAGCTCGATGTTTATGCAATTGGATTGTAGTGGAAATAGATTTGTCAGTATACCAGTGGGATGGGTAGAGTAATACTTTAAATTTCGAATGTTGTACAAAACTTTATCAAAAGTTAATCTTTTGTTCATCACAGAAAATGGAACTTAGAACAAAACAATTTATTTAAAAATGTTGTTTCTCTAAAAAATATTTCACAGCTATTATAATTCACTTGATTGGAACTAAATAACCTGTTTACTATGATGTTGCATCAACTTGCCATTCAATGAAAACTGATCTGAAAATCTAGTAAAATACATTTTGACTTAAAATTAATTATTCTCCTCTGCCAGCCAAACTCCATTACATACTGACAAAGATAGCATATTAGGAATCCATATTCTTTTAAGAGTTCATTTTTGATTCTCAGAAGAGAGGAAAAACTCTGAAAAGAGAATAATAGTTTTTTTCTACCAATGCATTCTTGCAAATAATTTTTTTCTCCTTATATATTTTAAAAAGGACATAACTTTGTTATTTAAATGAGTGAATTGTAGCATTTAAATGATGGCATCCCTAGGCTAGTGCCTAACATGCCTAATGGGAAATCTGGGCCTGGATTTTTCTGTTAAGTAGCATTCTGTCTTCTGTTAAGTAGCATTCAAAACAAAAAATCTGTCAGGGTCTTTCAGCATGTTATTTAATGTGCACATGGAGTATTGTGATGCCCCATCGTTCACTTTTGCTTTACCTTAACCAGTTTTGTTTAATTTACGTTATATTTATCATTTTGGGGATTTTTATTTCCATTTTGGCATCACAGCGCTCATTTCCAAGAGTTGTGAGTTGCGTACGCGCAACTCCGATCTTCCGACTGTCCCGCTAAAACACGTGCCAAGGACCTCTTGCGTCATAGCTTGCATCGTTCATCGTTTTATATTAATGTCTTTCCCGGCATGCAACGCCGGCTATTGTCTTTTAAACCGGTGACTTGCTAGTCACAGAGTTAACGAACAGTTAGTGCAGAAGCACTGAGCGCATAGAGTGCAGAGGCACTCAGGAGTGAGGAGTTATGTAGAGTGCCTAGTGCACGGAGTTGTAGAATAAGAAAGAAGGGAGAGTGATGTCTTGGTGAGTTGATTTTGGAAATAAATCTGTTTGTTATTTTAAACCTTTTGAGTCTGTACAATTTTTTCTCTTGAGCAATGCAAATTTAGATTAATGGTATTTTGACAATCATTTTTTGATTCTTACTCATTAACGCTCGCTGGCATTTTGAACCCTATTTTAAACTTAGTCTACTTTTTTGGCAATTTGTTAATTATTGCCTGGCGCCCGTATCAGCTATCCGGAGCATTAATCAAATTGGATCAAACTTTAAAGCATTTTGCATATTCTTTGGAGCATTACAGTATCATGGTTGAACAACCCATCCAATGGATACCCATAAATGGCCCCTTTCTTACCAATGGCAGAATGAAGATTAGAGTGAAAATCTCCATGGAAGCATAGTGGTGAATCTGACCTGTGAACATCAGTTTACTAGCTTGGAATGCTACTGACTGAGTAAACCATTATCCTGAGACATGGATGTGAATGGAATGTTGTGAATTTTCAATAGGAGACATTTGGCTACCACATATGACAAGGTTTATTTTTTACTATTATTCATTTATTTGTACTTTTGGTACAGTTAATTAAACAGTTTGGTAAACAGTTAATTTTCTTGCAGAATTTATTATCACTAAATACATGGGTAATTTTCACAGGATACATTAGTAACCTTTTGCAAATCATATGGTGCTTTAAATCTCCTGTTTTTGTTTTGGATGCTACTCACAAAATATTAATTAGCGACGGCAGCCAAAAAATGGGAATTTACTGATAATTATAAGTAAACTCCCGTTATAATCCTTCTTTCTTGTAGGGGCGGGGGTGGCTCAGTTGGTAGCACACCAGGCTCGTAATCTGTAGTTCCCAGGTTCGAATCCCAGCTGGGTCAGCATTGAGATTTATCTCCACAAAACTCACCGCCCTGCTCATGGTCAGTAGAGGATACCGATGAGCTTGGAAAGGCTGCCATCCATCAGATGGGACATTAAGTCATGGCCTCATATGCAGGAGAGCCATACTTTGTGCACGTTAAAGAACACACTGGATGGCCTTGATGGGAGGCTACCATCTGTCTTCCAACAGCTGTTCCAGTGGGTCCCCTCCCCCAACCTTCTCTAAGCCTTCGGGGTTCTTGTGACCTGCCCATTTAGTCCATTGTGTGCAAAAAAGTGCCACTCAGAGGTAAAACAACCCAACCTTCCTTCTTGCACCTTTCAATAATGGCATACACTATAGAAATACAAATACCATAAGAGAATAATCAGGAATGTAATTCAAATCATATCATGAAATTTTTTAAAATTTTTATTTAACTTTTTTCATGCAGGGGGTTGTAGTAAAGCCAAGATAAAGGTAATTTTAGATATTAATTTAAATGTTCAAGTGGCTTGATCACAATTTGCTCTTGAGCTGGAATAAAAATATTGAAAGACAGTCTAAAAGGACTCCATTATGGCCCAAGAATCAGAGTTGAAAGTTTGGACACGCATAAATTAAAAGATGTACATCTTCATTGCATTAAAAAAAGTCTAGAAAATTTGCAGTATATTGCATTAAAAAAGTCTAGAAAATTTGCAGTTCATTGCATTAAAAAAGTCTAGAAAATTTGCATTTCATACCTTGAGGATTCTCATAGGGAACAATAACACTATGGCGTCCAGTTACTGTATCAATATCATAAACTGCTTGAAGGCATTCACAACGTATTAGATGCTCTGGTGCTGGATGACCTATTTAATACAAAAAGCAACAGTGACTGCTTAATAATTATAATTAAAAGTTTGATATAATACAACTGAAATCCAATATTATCTTTAAATAATAACTAAATGAATAACCAATCATCAACAAAAATATATAACTACACTTTCAACCAATGATTTAAACACACATCTTAAAACTAATTTCCATATTTATTTGAAAATAAGATCCAAAAGAAATATGCATTTCAAAAATCGTGACAATAATATTTGTTATCCATACATATATGCTTTCAGCCTAAGACAATTACATTGGAGATCACCAACTAAGAAAATATTACCCGGCAACATAGTTTAATTTCATTAGAGAACCAAACAATCCAAAATATAGAGCAGGAAAAAATTTCCACATCCCAAGCTATCAATTGGCCATGCAGCTTGTTATGATAGATCCCATAAAATTCATCCACCACCACCACTTCAAACTATGGAAATATAACTCATTATGCTTGGAAATCATTTGTGCATTTCTCCCATTTTTTTACACCTTTGTACTGCTTTTAGTTATGATAAGAAGAAGCTATATACCTAATTTGATAGTTCTATCTTTCTGTTTAAGTTCTACCATTTTGTGGCAAAAGAAAAAAGTTTGGGGGACCAAACCACTATATTGAGCTTATCATGAAGAGGAAGTTGTACAATGAATTTGGTTGTCTTAACTCTTACCATTTCGACAGTGTTCTTTAGCTTTTGTGGGGAGAGAATGTTTAAGGAGCCAATTAAACATAGACAAGAATAATTTGGTGCTATGAATATTTTATTTAACATCACATTAAATTCTCTGTTAATTTCTTTTTTTATCATTTCTTCATATTCCAGTAAAAAGACTTTGATCTTGTATCCTTAACACATAAATCAGTCCTTCTGCTGGAGGACAATTTTGGCATAGATAATATTGGATTTCAGTTGTATTATATCAAACTTTTGGCACAGCCTGAGTGGTACTTAGCCTGAGTACACAGTCAGTACTGAGTGGTGGACTCAGTGGTAACTTGGCTGTGCCATTCTGATGACATGTTGGTTTTTCTTTTTCATTTTGGCTTTGGCGCACTAACAATTTGGCACTTACATAGTCAAGATCCCCAAAATTCAACACCCAAAGAAAACTAATTAAAATGTTTAGTAAAAAAAACACCTAAAAAAAGTTTCTCCATTTCATATAAAGGGCAGAAAATCTTATTACTGTGAGCAATCCAAGTCACCTTGTATAATGCTGGCCCATGGACACACCACACTAAAAAGAATCATTAAAAGAAATAAAAATAATATTTCAGATAAATATATTATTATTTGGGAAGAATTTTACTTTTGATTAATAGATAATTAATAACTTTAATAATTGTATTCATGGCTGTCTTAGAATAGGTAGATTAATATACATTAACACATAAGGCAAATAACTTCACTTACTTTAAGTACACAATTAAAAGGACCTTCTTGTTCAGAAATTAATTAAAGATAACTTAAAATTCTCTGTCGTTGAGCAATAAAATTTTAAAGTTTATCCTTCAAACTATTTGCATGTTGAAAGTTTTTCTAAAAACTTTCAGATACACCCAATTATGTTTTTACACAGTACATAGGTTCTTAAAAAAACCATGCAAAAAAAAATGCAGTGCATTTGAAAAAAATAGAAGATTGGTTCCAGACGTGAAAACCCAGTACAAATGATAAGTTGTTTTCAAACAAAACATATCAAAATCTTTAATTAAATCTTTATTTGATTTTGATTCATTTAAACACATTTTTTATTTTATAAACTTATAAGGATAATTATACGTACATATATAAAGTAAATTATCCTTCATAAAGAAAATAATGTCACTAATTCAAGAATACAAAAGTGAAAAAAACTATGACTTACATATGCTTATTAACTAGATTTTATTCATTGTCACTTTCTGACAATAGACACATTCGTTTGTGTAAAGACTAGAATTAAATCACTTTCATCGCTTGAAACATTTTGGCTGTCATATTCATACTCCAACAGTGAAATGCTCTCTGTGACATGGAGAGCCAAATTATCACTTGTTTCCAATGATTCTGAAGTTTGATTAGTTTTGACAACGAACTCTGTAATCAATCGTTGAGATCCTGCTTTGACTAGATCTTTGTATAATTCTTGATAACGCACCATACACGACTTCAGTTCATGTTGGGATCAACAATGGGATCTCATGTGTAAGAAAATGACTTTCCAATTTACTAGCCATTTGAAGCCCTTCTTTAATTAAACCTGCAGTGAGTGGAACCTCTTCATCACCATCACTTTTTTCTTTTTCATAAGGAGTCTCAAGGACATTTCTATTGTTTCATCTACACTAAGAGCTTTATCAACCAGCAATTCATCAATATCTGCAAATGATAAATCATCGAATCCTTCTCCACCAACTGCATGTGCTAAAGCAGTGTCTCGCAAACTTTTTTACTCTGCAGCACACTGAATCTAATTTTTTTTCCGCGGCACACTGAATCTAATTTTTTTTTCCACGGCACACCTAAAAAAGAATAAAAGCAAACTCTATATAATCGTCATTATATTTGCGCTTTATTGAAGTCATCAGCCTGGTTTTACTTGAAGATTTGCTCTCGTTCTTTAATTCATAACTCGGTGTTTGTTTTAAATATCTGTCCATTCTATGGCTTGAAATAATCAAAAATTAATACCAAATTTGGAAAAAGCTTGATAAATACTTACAAGATCCCAGTTGATAAAATCTGAAAGTTTTTATTAAAGCACGTCGATAACACAAGTCAAGTCAAAATGAAATCTTTGGAATATCTAGTGTCAATTTGAAAATCTCTCGCCACACTACTGTGCCGCGGCACACAGTTTGCGAGACACTGTGCTAAAGTGATGTTATTAGGATATCCAATTGTATTTGGGGGTACAGGATCTTTGCTTTTTACACATTCTGACAAAATAGCTTTCCAGCATGCATTTAAAGTTGCTGTTTTTAATTCTGATAACATCAATCCAGCATGTCTGATACAATCTAAAATAGAAAATTTCTTCCACACATCAATAACTGTTGGTGTTTTATCCTTATCTAGTTTATCCAAAATGTATTGGAATATTTGTCTTACGCAGTAAGTTTTAAATATGGCAATTATACCCTTGTCTAGTAGTTGTATTAAGGATGCCATATTAGGTGGCAGAAAACAATTTTTCACATTTGGGTGTTCCAAAACAGGGTGGCCAGGTGCATTGTTTATAATCAATAGAACTTTAAATTCGAGATTTTTTTCCTTCAAATAGTGTTTAACTTCTGGAACAAAATATTTATGGAACCATTCATTAAAAATTACTTTTGTAGCCCAGGCTTTTTTGTTTGCTATCCAATACACTGGCAATTTATTCAATCTAGACCTTTCATTGACCGTGGTCTTAGGGATCGATTGATGAGCAGCAGTTTTAACATACAATCTCCTGAAGCATTGCTGCAAAATAGAAAGGTCACACGATCCTTAACTGTTTTAAAGCTGCCAACAGTTTTTTGTGATTTTGCTACCTAGGTTCTACTCAGTATTTTTTTTTCTAAAAAAGACCAGTTTCATCTGCATTCCAGGAGTAGGGGTGGCTCAGTCGGTAGTGTGCCAGGCTCGTAATCTGTAGTTCCCAAGTTCAAGTCCCAGCTGGGTCAGCATTGAGATTTATCTCAAAATTCCTTGATCTGTCCATGGTCAGTAGGGGACACCGATGGGCTTGGAAAGGCCACCGTCCATCGGATGGGACGTTCAGCTGTGGCCCTGTGTGCAGGAGAGCCATACCCTGTGCATGTTAAAGAACACACTGGATGGCCTTGACTGGAGGCTACCATCTGTCTCCCAACAGCTGTTCCAGTGGGTCCCCTCCCCCAACCCTCTCTGAGCCTTTGGGGTCCATGTGACCTGCCCATTTAGTCCATTGTGTGCAAAAAAGTGCTGCTCAGAGGTAAATCAACCCAACGACCCATCTGCATTCCAAACTTGATCAGGAGTGTATCCACCATCTTCAATGATTTGGGCCAATTTTGGACAAAATTCTTTAGCAGACGGCTCATATGCAGATGCAACTTCACTTTTTATCTTTACATTATGAAATGCGTGTCTTTGAAGAAATCCTGCAAGCCAACCTGTACTTGCAGAAAATTCGTAATTTTTGTTTTATTGAGCTGATGTGGTTGGTTCCATTTCTTGTATCTGCTTATATATTTGCAATGCCATCTGTTTGATAGTATTTGCATCTAAAGGTATTCTTTTTTGCGAGTTATCTTCTATCCACATTACTATTGCCTTTTCCATCTTCACTTTTACACTATCTCTTGTGTACGATGATAGCTTAATGCTCAATTTTGTTCCAGAAAGCACAGATTTTCTAATAGCATCTTCATTTTTCTTGATAGTTCTTATAGTAGCTTCATTCAAATCAAAATATTTACCTATGGATGTTGAACCTTCTTCAGTTGCAAGACGATCTAAAATAGGATCTCAGTATCCAAAGAGATAGCTTTCTTTTTCTGCTTTTGTATAGTTGAATTACCCTACATCATGGTAAGGCTTAAGAAAAATATTTGAATTGTAGTTAATAAATCAGATGATGAAAAATTGTAAATTACCTATCAGCAAAATTTAATAAATTTATACACACACAAAACTTCAAAAAATGAAACAAAAATGTTTTAATTTCTTCTATTAAACATCTAAACACTTCTAACTTTAAATACGAAATGAGAGACCAAGACTAATGTATGTATTGAAGATAAAATTGAGAATTCCCGGAACTCAATGTTGCCACTTTATTCCGAATGAAATAGGTTTTGTACAATTTTTCCATAAAATAGAGAATGTGATAATGGCATTTGCTATAGAATGTTGAACAACTCTCAAAAATTTACCTCAACATTTCCTGTGCACCATTAGTGGTATAGTAGGTGTAGATGCACATCAACACTGTGCACAGAAATATTTGTTATGTGTCTAATCTATCCCAGTCAGTATGATGGTGTCTATTCAGAAGAAGGTTCAGGGCTTGCTTTGGTATGCTGTTTCAAGCCAATTTAAAAAAATATAGTTTTTCAACATCATTTTTATGTCTGTATGGAACAGCAGTGCTTAATGGCAAAACATTGATGTTTGTACACCATTTTATCATATTACAGTATGCATGATTGCATCATAGCTAATAAATGTGGAGCATATGTGGTGACTTCTCGAACTTGACACACAACATCATCATTACAAGTGGAAAGGATCAACATTTTTCTAGCCAGAAGATGTCACAAAAAGATTAAAAAGTCAAATCAAACTCAAATGCTCAGTAACTAGCTGAGGAACAAAAAGGTAAGAAATATATAACATCTAGCAAAATAATAAGGGTCTGATTCTCACAAATATTTCCTTTTTAAACCTTTCCAGTGCCAAGCTTGAATAGCAGGTTTGTAACCATGGAGCAACCTTTTCAACCTTGATCAATCAAAAAAATTAATTTAAAACTTTTCTTGCCAAATAACTAATGAGAGGAATTATGGCATGTTATTATCATTATCTTCAAGTAGCCATGGGCTACAGAGGTCCAACTAGATTGTGCAATTTAGTTCTCCAAGCACATCTGTCCTGAGCTCCACATCTTCTGCATCTGGCCACCTTAGACGAATTTTAACAAGGCCCTGTTTGACAGCGTCTGCCAACCACATCCTACATCTTCCCCTCTGAGGGCATTAGGCACACTGCTCATAACCTTATTCGCTAATCTGTAGTTATGCAAACAGTCAATATGGCCAAACCAAAAGAGTATCTACACAATATGCTGCTCAAAGAAGGTTGCTGACTTCTTTACCTAACTTCATCATTACTTACAAATACACAATTAAAAGGACCTTCCTGCTCAGAAATTAATTAAAAATAACTTAAAATTCTCTGTCATTGAGCAATAAAATTTTAAAGTTTATTCTTCAAACTATTTGCATGTTGAAAGTTTTTAGGAGAAAACTCAGAAGCTTTTCCAAGCAATGACAGCTCTCCGTCTTCAATGAAGTGACACTATGTGGTGACGCTAGGGCTGTTTAGACAAAGAGCTTTTTTCCACATATCGTGGAGGGTGATTCCAGTGTCTCAGTTGCAGATGGGGACAGTCGAGGTCATTATTTCAATAGCCCTGTGAACTATGGTTCTGTAGAAAGTGGATGCACATGCAAGCAGTGTGGCATGCTCCCAGTCTATTGTTGCCGTGTTGTACTGTTAGCTCAGCAGCAGTCATCATTAGCTTGTTTTGGCTGACATCAGTTTGGTGCTCTGTGAACCTCTCTTGTAAAAAGCATATGGTTTTGCTGATCTAGTAAACAACAGAATTATTCGGCAAATGTATGGAAAATCGGTATATATGCCTGAGTTTTGAAGTAGGTTAAATTTGTCTCTGTCCTTTTTGATTAATTTCTTCAGATTTGGAGCTGGGCTGAAAACAATTTTGACATTTTGGGCTCTGATAATTTGCGGACTGATTCACATAGGACAGAAACATAGGAAATAGGTCTGGCAAAGGTTGTACGTTTGGGTTCGGTGATTGGGAGGAGAGTCGAATCTCTTCTGCTATCATTTCTATATTTACTGATTAATTTGTCTATTGTTGCTGAGTTGTAGCCATGGGAAGCAGCAATGGAATGGATGTTTTGAATTTCTTTTTCAAGCAGCTGCTCATTTGAAGATACGGCAAAGGTCCTACATGTGAGGGAATGGAAGGCTGCAATATTGTATGTCCATGGGGTGCATGAGTCCATGCGAATGACGGAGGGGCCGTAGGTAGGCTTTCGGTATACTGACATCGTCAAGTCAACTGCATCATCTTTTTGAATGAAAACATCTAAAGAGGGGATAGCACTGCTATTTCCCTCCTCCTTCATAAATCATATCATAGGATATATATTGTTGGCAGAGTTAACCCTTCCAGTGTCCATGTTGTCTGTATACGTATGGAGAATCTGAATTGAGGGACCAATGACATATGTATACATATTTAGCACAACAAAAATATATCAATTTTTAAAAAAATAAAAATTGCGGTTGCGATTTTATATATATATCTTATAAAAATATATAATTCAGGCTTCAAAAATAATACTTTGTTTTTTAATTTGATGCATACTTTATTAAACTACAATATAAATAATTTTATAAAGCCATCTGATTGCCATTTCTTAGAAGCACTAAACAGTATTGCCGATTTGCTTGTTAACATTCCTATTTGCTGAAACAACCTTCTGATTTAAGCTCACAAGTTTGATTTGAACTATTATCAACAAATTTTTCCTTAAATTTTTGAAAAGCTCCTAAATATTAACAAAAAAAAAACTTCTATTTTTAAAAATTTTAGATTTTGGAAGTAATTACAAAATACATACATTTTTTTTTTTCCATTTCACTCTTTTCTGTCATAAACCTATTTTAGTATTCTCAAGTTATTTTTATCATTTTTCCCAATATTCTATGCATCTTTCCGCCACCTTCAAATCAAAACTGAAAGTAAACACATCCTTCTTCTTAGAAATTCTGGTTGCACCTGCATTTAATTAGTTATGCTTCACTGAGGCAAACAAGACACAGATGGCTGACACATGCTATCACCGTTCCGTGTGCTATAAGTGTTTTTCACAGTTTTGGTCCAGCATATTGGATACTCTTTGTAAAGTTAGTATTTTTTTTTATATTTGAACCTTAGCTGGTTTTCATTTCAACAGATTTATTTTCAGAAATTAGCGATCTTTTGGCCGATCAATAAGTTTTGATTTTTTTCAGTTATATTATGTCGTACGGCCAGCCTACAACTTGTTACTGTGGATATTTTAACATCGCATTAGGATAAATGTTGATTTTTATTTTATTATTTATTACTTCTCCAGTAAAACTTTGATATAGTATCATTTTCTGATAATAAACGAGGTCTTGGATATGAAAGCAAATTCATTTCTGTATATTTACTTCCGTTAGTTAGCGATCTTCAATCGGCTGATTTATCAATCTTTCCGAGTTATGCTAAATTGGAGGCCAGCAACCGCATTGAAAAAGGCTTTTTAAAATCAATATGCTTGAAAATTTGTTCATATTATTTATTTTCATAAAATTCGTAATTAAATTCTGTTTAATTTGGTATATAACATGACCTATTTCCATTGATTGGTTTTTTTTTTTTAATTCTAAAGTTGACTTGTTTATCTGACTCAGCACAATTGGCTCGTAATCTGTAGTTCCAAGGTTCGAGTCCCAGCTGGGTCAGCGTTGAGATTTATCTCCGCAAAATTTCCCCGCCCTGCCCACGGTCAGTAGGGGACACCGATGGGCTTGGAAAGGCCGCCGTCCGTCGGATGGGACGTTAAGCCGTGGCCCCGTGTGCGGGAGAGCCATACCCTGTGCACGTTAAAGAACACGCTGGATGGCCTTGACGGGAGGCTACCATCTGTCTCCCAACAGCTGTTCCAGTGGGTCCCCTCCCCCAACCTTCTCTGAGCCTTCGGGGTCCTTGTGGCCTGGCCATTTAGCCCATTGTGTGCAAAAAAGTGCCACTCAGAGGTAAAACAATCCAATCCAATCAGCACAATTGGCTAAAAGCCTGGAATTTTCTCAAAGTATGGTACTGAGAAAAAAATTTCAAAAAGAGAAAAATATTTACTTAAAACCAAAAAAGTAATTTTTTTTTTATTTAGAAATATATAGTCATTCTATTTATGTGCATTGTAATCATTTCTGTCCATTATTTTTATTTTTATTTTTTTTAAATTTTATTTTTATTTATTTTTTAATTTTATTTGTGTTGCCAGATGCATTTTTTACACAATTGAAAGGACCTTCTTGCTCAGAAATTAATTAAAAATAACTTAAAATTCTCTGTCATTGAGCAATAAAATTTTAAAGTTTATCCTTCACACTATTTGCATAAAGTTTTTAGCAGAAAACTCAGAAGTGTTTTGGAGCAAGGACAGCTTTCCGTCTTCAGTGATGCTATATAGTGACTCTAGATCTGTTCAGACAAAGAGCTTCTTTCCACATGTCATGAAGGGCGATTCTAGTGTCTCAGTTGTATGTGGGGACGGACAAGATCATTATTTCAATAGCCTCATGGATTATGGGTCCGTAGAATGTGAACGCACATGCAAGCAGTTTGGTGTGCTCCCAGTCTATTGTTTCTGTGTGTTGAACTGCTAGCTCGACAGCAGTCATAAGCTTTTTTTGGCTGACATCAGTTTGGTGCTCTGCGAGACTCTTTTGTAAAGAGCGTATGGTTTTGCCGATGTAGTAAACAACAGAATTATCTGGCAAATGTAGGGGAAATCGGTATACGCCCAATTTTTGAAGTAGGCTAAATTTGTCCCTGTTCCTTTTGATTAATTTCTTCAAATTTGGAGCTGGGCTGAATTTGAAGAAATAAATCAAAAGGGACAGGGACATCTGAAAAACACATGACTCTAAAAAAGTCTTAATAAAATAAAACATATCATCTTTTTTGTTAAATACTTGATATTCAGAAAATCTAGAATTAATTGCCGATTAATGCAGAAAATCTAGAATTAAATGCTGATTGACAACAAGCTATAATTCCTTTCATTATTTGTTTGCAAAAAAAGTTCTACAGTTAAAGTTTTTTTTTTTGGTTGAGCATAATGAGAAAATAGATTGGCCCCTGGATGGAAACCTGTTTTTCAGCCTGGACACTGGAAGGGTTAATGAGGCTTCTTAATTGCTCATTGCTGCCATTCCAAATTAAATTTTACCCTTCTTCTGGTGTCACTATGTCGATGATATATTTTCAATTTTGAATGGCAGCAATGAGCAATTAAATAGCCTCATTGACACTCTGCCAACGATATATATCCTATGATATGTTTTACAAAGAAGGAGGAAAATAGCAACCTCTTTAGAGATTGCTATTTTCCTCTCTTCTTTGATTTTCCTCATCTAAAGAGGTTTTTTCTCCTTCTCAATAAAAGGAGGAAAAACCTCTTTAGATGTTTTCATTCAAAAAGATGATGCAAGAGCCTTGACAGCGTCAATATACTGAAAGCTTACCTACAGCCTCTGCGTCATTTGCACGGACTCATGCACCCCATGGGCATACAAAATTGCAGCCTTCCATTCCCTCACATTCCTCTCACTTCACACGCCTTTGCCATATCTTCAAATGAGCAGCTGCTTGAAAAAGAAATTCAAAATATCCATTCCATTGCTACTTCCCATGGTTACAACTCAACAACAATAGACAAATTAATCAGTAAATATAGAAACAAAACCAGAAGAGATTCAGCTCTCCTCCCAATCACCGACCCCAAACGTACAACCTTTGCAGGACTTATTTCTTACGTTCCTGCCCTATGTGAAACAGTCTGCAAATTACTCAGAGCCCAAAATATCAAAATTGTTTTTAGCACAGCTCCAAATCTGAAGAAATTAACCAAAAGGGACAGAGACAAATTTAGCCCACTTAAAAACTCGGGCATATACCGATTTTCCGTACATTTGCCGAATAATTCCTTTGTTTACTATATTGGCAAAACCATAAAAAAAAAATACCCCCTCAAGCAGCTGCTTGCCACAGAGGTCTGACAGGAGCCTGTCAGTTTATATGCCACAGTAGGAGATCTGAGAGGATGGCAGGACCTCAGCAGAAAAACGACACACACATACATGCCTAAATCCGGGGCTCGAACCCAGGTCCCTTAGATTAGTAGCCAAGCGTGCTAACGACTCAGCCACGGGACGGCAAAAAGAGAGGTTTGCAACTGATGTCAAACTGAACCAAACTGATGTCAGCCAAAACAAGCCAATGATAGCCACCGCCAAGCTAACAGTACGACACATGGCAACAATACTGGAGAGCACGCCACACTGTTTGCATGTGGGTCCATTTTCCTATGGAACCATTGCCATGAGGCTATTGAATAATGACCTCGTCTGTCCCTACCTGCAACCAAGACACTAGAATCACCCTTCACAACATGTGGAAAAAAGCTCTTTTTCTAAACAGCCCTAACGTCACCACATAGTGTCACTTCACTGAAGATGGAGAGCTGTCATTGCTACAAAAAGCTTCTGAGTTTTCTCCTAAAAACTTTTCAACATGCAAATAGTTTGAAGAATAAACTTTAAAATTTTATTGCTCAACAACAGAGAATTTTAAGTTATTTTTAATAACTTACAAGTTAACCACCTAATGCCCAATATACTGCATAAGCATCTGGAAACAAAGGCATCAAAAGTTTCCTGCTATTTTGTTTACAAAGGGTCCAAGTTTCACTACGATAACTAACTCTAGAAAAAAACAAACTGTTATACAGTCTAATTTTACATGCCTAGTTTTCCACACTCTCCATAGATTTTCAAAAGCTCCAATGCCAATTTCTATTTTTTTGTTTATCTCATGTTGCACATCACCAGTATCTGTTACATAGCTCTCAAGATAATTAAACTTAACACATCTGCTCAAGAGTAGAACTATTCAAATTAACTGAACCACAGCCTGCTTGATCGATTTTTATCACTTCACAATCTCCTTGATTTAAAACCATTTCAGCTATTTTACCATCAGTCATGGAACAAATAACTCGAGCATCATTATCGATGTTAAAGACTTCTTTGATATCCACCTTTTCTAGTTTATTGACAGTCTCTGAAGGAAGTGTTATTGCATTTGAGAGGAGATTATCATGTTATTCTCAAAATCATCAGTTTCTCTATCTTTATCAATAAGCATAATCCCAGGTGAGAGGTTGTACCATGCATGCACAACTGTGTCTTTAGTAACTGAGTTCCAAGCACTGGCAAGAGCATTAATGGCATCCTTCAAGTTAAATTATTTCTGAAAACCTTTAACACCCAGGCTTCTGTTGACTGCCACCAGCATGCTTTTCAAGAAGGAATTTTTATATTTACACTTCATAGATCTAAGAATGTCTTGGTCATCATCATCATCATCCTCAAGCAGCCATGGGCTAAGGAGGTCCAACCAGACTGTGTGCAATTTAGTTTTCCAGGCAAGTCTGTCCTGAGCTACATCTGCTGCACCTGGCCACTGCACACCAATTCTAATAAGGTCCTGTTTGACATTATCTGCCCACCGCATCCTTGGTCATCCCTCTTTCTGAAGCATTTAAACACACTGTTCATAACCTTATTCGCCAATCTATAATTATCCATATGGGTAGCATGGCCAAACCAGCGGAGTCTCTCTGCACAATATGCTGCTTAAAGGAGGTTGCCGACTCCTTTGTTTAACCTCATTAGTTATAAAGTTAAACCACATAATGCCCAAGATACTGCGTAAGCATCTAGAATCAAAAGCATCTAGTTTCCTGTTATCTTGTTTACAAAGTGTCCAAGTTTCACTGCCATAACTAACCCCAGAAAGAACCAAATTATTATACAGTTTAATTTTAGTCTTTAAGTGTATACACCTATTATTCCACACACTCCATAGATTCTTAAAAGTCCCGGCAGCAATCCCTATCCGTCTGTTAATCTCATGCCACACATCACCACTATCTGTTACACAGCTCCCAACATAATTAAACTGCAACACCTTTCAAGATTACAACTATACAGAATAACCAAATCACAGCCTGTCTGACCAATTTTCATCACTTTAGTTTTCTCTCTGTTTATAACCAAACCTACTCTACTCCCAGTCTCATCAACAGCTCGAATGAAAGAGTTCATCTCATCAGCATCATTTCCTAAAAGGGCTAAATCAGAAATTTTCAGATCTCTGACCATTTAAGGCCAAAATCTTTCCCTTCCAAAGAATTTCACATAACATAATCAATAACCAACTAAAGAGAAAAGGAGACAACACAAGCAATGCTAAACCAATTGCTACAAGCTTTACCAACTCTCATACGTGACTCATTGTTATTATACAGAGCTCTATTATGTTAACTAACTTGACTGGTATGCCATATGATCACAGAATCAACCACAAATTATGATGATCAACAGAGTTGAAAGCCTTTTTGAAATCAACAAAGCTAGCAACCAAAGGTTTCTGAAACTCTAAACATTGCTCAAGAATCTGCCTAAGTGAAAATATCTGATCTACACATCCCCTACCACTTCCGAATCCACATTGCTCATCACGCAATTGCCTGTCAACCAGTTTCTTAATTCTATTAAGAACAATTATGCAAAGAACTTTCCTTGGAACAGAGAGTAGGCTGATATCCCTATAGTTATCATAAGAACTGTGATCACCTTTTTTGAAAATAGGGATGGTAATGAAACATTCCCAGCTCTAAGCATTTTCATATAATTTCATCTACCTCTGGGGATTTATAAAGTTTAAGTTTAGAAATAGCCAAAATAACTTCAGATTGTGTTATAGGGACAACATTAAAGCCACCAATGTCATCATTGTGAACAATGGGAGTAGAACTAACCACATTGTTTAGAACATCACTGACATGCTCAGCCCACCTAGTCATGACAGAATCCTCCCCTTCTATAACCTTACCTTGTTTATCCTTCAATCCTTGTATACCTGTCCGTTTTCTACCACACAAAACATTAACTATCTGGTACAGCTCTCTGCTGTTGTGCTGTCTAACTGCTTCCTCGGCTTTGTCAGCCAAACCATCTTAATCAGAGATTCTTATCAGCAGCTAACTGATCCTTTACACGTTTATTAAGTTCTCTGTAATGCTTTCTATTAGGACTAGTAGGGTATTGATTAAGGACATTCCTGCAGTTGTTTCTTTCCAAAATAAGCTCAAGTGCTTTATCACTCAGATAATTCTGCCTCTTCTGCTCCTTTTTTCCTAAACGAGTACTGTTAGTTTCCAAAAACGACTGTTTAAAATGGCCCCATTCTTCCTCAACTTCAGTATTAAGTAAACCATGACTGTCATAATGACTAAGTAACCTATCATGGTAAGCTTTAGGTATAACTGGGTCTCTCAGAGTTTCAGTATTAAATGTAAATTTTTTAACCTTAGCACAACACTTTTTAAGTTTAAGTTGCAAGACACGTTTAACAAGGTAATGGTCAGATCCAATTTCAGCTCCCCTATATGCCCTGGTATTCCTAACAGAACTAGCCAATTATTGTAGTTTAATAAAATATGAATCAAATAAAAAAATAAAATATTATTTTTCGAACTTGAATTACATATTTTAGATGATATATGTAAGAAATTTTTCAAACAATAATTTCTAGTTTTATAAAATCGAAGTTTTTTTTTTGTTGCACTAAAAATGTGCATAGATGACAGACAGTCTTGCAATTCTTTCTTTCAAAAATAAACTCCAGTGCCTTAGCATGCAAATAATGTTGCCTCCTCTGCTCCTTTTTACCCAAAAACAGTAGTCTCAGTTTCAAGAAAAGCCTGTTTAAATAGATCCCATTTTTCCTCAACTTAGTAGTAAGCAAACCATGACTGTCACAATCACTAAGTAACCTATCATGCTAAGTTTTGACTGTAACTGGGTCTTTCAGAGCTTCACTGTTAATGGTAACTTTTTTTAAACCTTAGCACAACACTCCTTAACCCTTTCCCAGGGCCTTAACCCTTTCCCAGGGCCTTAACCCAGGCTTTCCTAACCCTTAACCCAGGGCCCATGTCTTCTATGCAAGTTGACAGAATCTGAAACAAGAGACTAAGGATACCTATATCAGTTTTCAGTATGAAACTTCAATTTTTTAGAAAAACAATTTGCAAATTTTAAAAATTTCTTGCAAATATCATATAAAAATACACTAATAATGCTTGAAAATAATACTTTCTTTTTCCATTTGATGCACATTTTATTAAATTATCACATAAATAATGTTTTAAAACAATCTGATAATTAAACTATCCATTTCTTAGAAGTGATATATGGTATTGCCAATTTGTTTGTTGCCTCTATGCTAAAGCAATCCCCTGATTTAAAAGCTCAGAAGTTTGATTTGAACTATTATCAACAAATTTTTCCTTAAAGTTTTAAAATCTCCTGAAAATTAACAAAAAACTGCTATTTTTAAAAATGGACAATTTTGGAAGTAATTATGAAGTGAATACCAATTTTTTTGCTACATTACTGTAAAAATTCTTATTAAAATTAACAAGTTTTCAGAATTAAAATCTGTTTAATTTAGTATATAACACAACCAATTTCTATTGATTATACTCATATTGATACTTGACTCAGCAACAAGCCTGGACTTTTCTCAAAGTATGGTACTGAGAAAAAAATTACAAAAAGAGAGCAATTTTCTTATTTTAGGAAAGCTGTAGTTTTCTGTTTCTCAGGAATAAATATCCCTTCTATTAATAATATACGTTATAATTATATCTGCCTATTTGTTTGTTTTTTTAATAAATTTTTATTTACATTTCCAGATGCATTTTTACTACAACTCTAAAATAGCCCTATTAAAATAAAACTAGTCATCTTTTTTGTTAAATTATTCATTTTCAGGACATCCAGAATTAAATGCTGATTAATTTGGCATTTAATATGTCATTATTCCTTTCATTAGTTATTTGACAAAAAAAGTTCTAAAATTAATTTTTTTCCCCTTGGCTAAGCATATGAAAAAATAGCTTGCTTCTGGGTGTAAACCAGTTTTTCAGGTTGGTCCCTGGAAGGGTTAAGTTTAAGTGGCAAGACACTTTTTAGCAAGGCAATGGTCAGATCCAATTTCAGCTCCCCTATAACACCTAGTATTCCTAACAGAACTAGCTCATTTGATGTTAATATATAACCAATCATATTCACATGAAGCATATCTGGTGAAACCCATGAGCACTTAAGTATGTCTCGGTATTTGTAATAAGTATTACTTATTCTCTAACCATTAAATTTAATTACCTTTAGGAAATGTTGCCCATTGCTGCTACAAATACAAAAGGGAGCTATCACTCCTCCCCATAGGTCAGAGTCAGTACAAACTTTAGCACTGAAGTTGCCTACAACAAAGGTAACTATATGCATAAATCACAAACCTGTAATTACTGATTGAGTTAGCCGTGGCTCCCAGTGTAGGGGAGCCATACCCTGTTCACATTAAAAGAACACTATATGACCTTGACAGGAGGCTTCCATCTGTTTCCTAACAGTTGTGTAGTGGATCCCCTTCCCCAATCTTCTCTGAACTTTTGGAGTCCTTCTTGACAGAATCCAAACTATCCTGAATTTGTCAGTATCCTCACTGAAGGCACAACAACAGATAACATTCAAGTCTTTTAATGCTTGTTTTAAATTTAGCTGTAAGAAATCTTTCATTAATGCACTCATATCCTAAAGAGCATCACTAGTGTGTTTGCTGAGAAGCAAACCTACAACTTGAAGATTCTTTTCATCTTCCCTTTCCCAAAAAGAGAAATTTAAGATCATTTTTAAGCATCTGGCCTTATCAGTCCAGCTGGCCTCTAGCAAGTGAGAATATCTAGGTTATAACAGTGGAATTCTTGTGTGAGGACATCAAGAGAATAATCTCTATGCAGAGTCCTCACATTCCAAGAACCTATGCAGAGAAAATGGTGGATGAGAAAATCAGTGGGATGAAATCAGGAAGAGAAAATCAGTGGGATGTTTAAATAAACTATGTTTATTGAGAGGAAAGGCATGTCAAAATTGAACAGCCCTCTAATTGCAGGCATGGGACAAAGACCAGTTGCATCCATTACTAAAGGCTGAAGCCATCTACACTGGCAGTACTTTCTCCAAAGTAGGTTTGACGATGCCACTAGAAGCAAGTTCCTGAGATGGCCTCTGATCAGGATTATCCACAACTGATACAACATCCTGTGAATCTATTCCCTTGGAGCTCTCAACCCACAAACATTCACAAAACATTTTCCTTTAACAGGAACCCACTAGTACATCAAATTCAGGATCCATAATCAAGCTCAGAGCCATTATTCCATTCAGGTTGGTATATATAGTCAGCACCAGGATATGTGTGGTTAACCACTCCCAAGAGGGTAGGGAAAAAAAGTATCCATAGTAGTCTAGACCAGTAGGTCAGTAAACCACACTGATCTGGCAGCCCTCCCCTTCCATTCTTACCACAAGTATCTCGTTTTTTAATAGTTTGCACCACAAGAAGGTGGGGTCAGACTTTAGGTGCTAAGCCTGGCAGTATTGTACATCACCATAGGGGATAAGTACATAGCTCTCCTTCCAGTGAATACCTAGCTATCATTTACAGACCCGTTATATGTCAAATTAATTGCCATTTAATTCTGGATTTCACGAAAATGAAATATTCAACTTCAAAGACGACAAGTTTGATTTTAAACATGGCTTTTCACAGTGATGTGGTAAAAATTATATATGACAATGGAAATAAAAATTTGTTTAAAAAACAAATAGACAAAAATAATTATAATACATATGAATAGAAAGGTCATTTATTTCTAAATGAGAAGAAATAAAATTTTACTTGAAACAAGAAAATTTCTCTTAACTTTTTCTTTGTTTAGTAGTGAGGGGAACAGATCTTTGCCTCGTGCCTGTGATTATAGGGCTGTTTGATGATATCAGTATTTCCCCTCTTAATAAACATAGTTTCTTTAAAAATCCCATTAACCATACTCACTCCACAGGTAGTTGGAATATTACAAGTCTGCACAGGATTATTCTCTTGATGTCCTCACACAAGAATTCCACCATTATAACTTTGATATTCTTGGCTTGCAAGGGACCAGATGGACAGATAAAGGCCAGATTTTTAAAAATAATCTTAAATTTCTCTTTTCAGAAAGGAAAGATAAGAAGAATCTCCAAGTTCTAGGTTTGCTTCTCAGCAAGCAAGCTAGTATGCTCTTCTAGGATATGAGTGTGTTAATGAAAGGTTTCTTACAACTAAATTTCAGACAAGCAT
Organism: Ryuthela nishihirai; assembly: GCA_038380435.1. NCBI lineage: Eukaryota > Metazoa > Arthropoda > Arachnida > Araneae > Heptathelidae > Ryuthela > Ryuthela nishihirai. The sequence continues at coordinate 5,033,013 of JAWZYU010000015.1, read as the reverse complement.
TAAAGATTTAAATTTTATCTGTTGTTATGCCCTCACTGAGGATGAGGATGAGGAACAGGTTTTACTGACAAATTCAGGATAATTTGAATTTTGTCAAGAAAGGAGATATTACCCTTGGTCTAGGCAACTTCAATACTACAGTTGGTATTGATTTCAACTTTGGGGAGGGGTGATAGGTCCCTTTGGTATTGATAGCTGTAATGGGCAATATCTCCTACAGGTAAGTAAACTTAATTGTTTCAGAATAACTAACATATTACAAACACTGTGATATACATAATTACATGTGGGTTTCAACAGACAGGCTGCATAAGAATATGATTGATTATACACAGTAGTATCAGAATAATATGACCACCCACGGAATCACAGTGTACATGTCCAGGCACGTCACAAAGTGCACATGACAAGGTCGATCACACAGAGATATAAGCAGCTGGGCCAGGACAGATGAGCCATAGTGCATAATGTGAGCACAATGGGCAGAGGTACTGATTTGATGGACGTTCAAAAAGGAATGATCATTGGCTACCACACCAAGGGTGGAAGCATCTCGGAAACAGCAGACTTCATGGACTGTTCAAGAGGTACTGTAGTAAGGGTGTACCAAGAATGGATAGCTGTCACACCAAGTACCTCCGGGCATCATAACTGTGGAGCCCCAAAGGCCATCGACCCCAGAGGAGAATATCGCCTCGGTCAACTGGTAAAGAGCAACTGATGAGCAACAGTGCAGTAATTGACCACTCAAATGAACGCTGGGGCACCCAGGTACATGTCCCTAATAATAGTAGAGTGAACCCTGTTATGCATAGGTCTCTGGAGTCAATGCTGCGTAAAGGCGCCCATGTTAACCAAGGTCCATTGGCAACGACGCCTTCAGTTCGCACTGGACTACCATCATTGGACAGTGGTAGAGTGGAAAAAGGTTTCCTTCTCCGACGAATTGAGGTTTCTACTCAACAGAAGTGATGGGCGGTGGTGGATACTGCGTCAGACACATGAGAACCAACACCCGGATACACTTGTTAGTCAAGTACAGGCCGGCGGTGACAGTGTGCATGTCTGGGGGATGTTTTCCTGGTATGACATGGGACCACTGGATGGGTCCCTGAATGCCAATGGCTACTTTTCCATCCTGGCTTCATGTTGGATGTTTACCCTGGTGGTGATGGTGTCTACCAACAGGACAATGTGCCCTGCCATGTTGTTAAGGTGGTGAATGACTGGTTCCAGGAACACGATAGCGATGTCTCTGTTCTCCCTTGGCTGGCAAAATTGCTAACCTCAATTCCATAGAGCACTTGTGGGACCATCTGGATCGACAGGTTCAGCATGCGGACCCACAACCATGTCATCTCCGGAACCTCCGTGCTCTGCTGGAGTTCAAATGGGCATGTGTGCCTCTCTTCCAGGGCCTCATTGCATCCATGCCGTCTCGTCGCTGTCATCCGGGCCAAAAGTGATTATTCCCATTATTAGGTAGGTGGTCATATTATTCTAATACGACTGTGTATATTAATTAACAGTAGATAGGCTAGTTCTGTTAGGAATACCAGCTCATACAGGGGAGCTGAAATAGGATCTGATCATTACCTTTTAAAAGTGTCTTGCAACTTAAAAAGTGTTGTGTTAAGGTTAAAAAAAGTTACCTTTTACACTTAAGCTCTGAAAGACTCAGGTTTGCTTCTCAGCAGCAAGCTAGTATGCTCTTCTAGGATACAAGTGTGTTAATGAAAGGTTTCTTACAACTAAATTCAAGAACAACTAATTCACAGAAACTTTCAAAAAAAATTTCAAAAAAAAAAATTCTTACAACTAATTCACAGAAACAAGTTAACTTGAATGTCATCTGTTGTTATGCCTTCACTGAGGATGACAATGAGGATGAAAAAGATAGGTTTTATGGACAAATATTGTTAATTTCTTGAAACTAACAATATTCTATTGGGTAAATAGGTGCAAAGGAGGCAAAATTATTTGAGTGATAAGGCACTGAAGCATATTTTAGAAAGAAATGTTCTTAATCAATACCCAATTAGTCACAACAGAAAGTGTTACAAAGAGCTTAATACGTGTATAAAGGATCAGTTAGCAGCTCATAAGAATCTTTGGTTTGATGACAAAGCTGAGGAAGCAGCTAGACAGTGTAACAGCAGAGATCTGTACCAAATAGTCAATGTTCTGTGGGAAGAAACGAACAGGTATACAGAGATTGAAGGATAAACGAGATAGGATTATTGAAGGTGAGGATTCTGTCATGGCTAAGTGGGCTGAGCATTTCAGAGATGTTCTACACAATATGGTTAGTGCTACTCCAATTGTATGTAATGATGATAGATGCATCACTGGCTTTAATGTTGGCCCTATATCACAGTCTGAAGTTATTTTGACTATTTCTAAACTTTAAACTACAAAAAAACCTCAGGGGTAGATGAAATTACTACTGAAATGCTTTGAATTTGGAATGTTTCTGTTACCATGTGGCTGACTGAAATTTTGAATATCTTTTATGATAAAGGCATGGTTCCTAAGGATTTTACCAGGGTTATAATTGTCCTTATTTTTAAAACAGGTGATCACAGTTCTTGTGATAACTATAGGGATTTCAGCCTACTTTCTATTCCAGGTAAAGTTCTTTGCATGATTGTGCTTAATAGAATTAAGAATCTGATTTCAGACAATTGCATGATGAGCAGTGTGGATTCAGAAGTGATAGGGATGTATAGATCAGATGTTTTCACTTAGGCAGAATTTTGAGAAATGTTTCGAGTTCCAGAAATCTGTGATTATTAGCTTTATTGATTTCCAAAAAGGCTTTTAACTCTGTTGACTGTCATAATTTGTGGTTGATCATGAGATCTTATGGCATACCAGACTAGTTAGTTAACATAATGAAAATTTTTTATAGTAACACTGAGTCATGTGTGAGACTTAGTAAAGTTTGTAGCAATTGGTTTAGCATTGCTTCATTCAGAAGCAATGCTCAACAAGGGTGCATTTTGTCACTTTTCCTCTTTAGTTTAGTTATTGATTATGTTATGTGGATTTCAATTGCAAGGGAAAGATTTTGGCCTTAAATAATCTGGAGATCTGAAAATTTCTGATTTAGATTATGCTGAAGATTTGGCCCTTTTGGCAAATGATGTTGATGAGATGAATTCTTTTATGAGAGCTGTTGATTAGACTGGTAGTAGAGGGTTTGGTGATAAATAGAGAGAAAACTAAAGTGATGAAAATTGGTCAGGAAGGCTGTGATTCAGTTAATTTGAATGGTTGCAGTATTGAGCAAGTGTCTCAGTTTAATTATCTTGGAAGCTATGTAACAGATACTGGTGATGTGTGTGGCATGTGATTAGCAGACAAATAGGGATTGCTGCTGGGACTTTTAAGAATCTATGGAGGATGGAGAAATAGGAGTATGCACCTAAAAACTAAAATTAGACTGTGTAATAGTTTGTTCTTTCTAGAGTTAGTTATGGTAGTGAAACTTGGACACTTTGTAAATGAGATAACAGGAAACTAGATGCTTTTGATTCTAGATGCTTACATAGTATCTTGGGCATTAGGTGGTTCAACTTTGTAAGTAATGATGATGCTACAGAAAGGGTTGACAACCTCCTATAAGCAGCATATTGTGCAGAGATTGGTTTGGCCATGTTGTCCATGTGCATAAGTATAGATGAACAAATAGGGTTATGAACAGTGTGTCTAAAGGCCTCAGAAAGAGGGGGAGACCTAGGATGCAGTGGGTAGACAATGTCAACAGGACCTCATTAGAATTAGGCTACAGTGGCCAGGTGCAGCAGATGTAACTCAGGACACATATGCTTAGCCCTTCCAGTGTCCAGCCTGAAAAACAGGTTTCCATCCAGGGGCCAAGCTATTTTCTGCTTATGCTCAGCCAAAAAAAATTTTAACTTTAGAACTTTTTTGCCAAATAACTAATGTAAGGAATTATGGCTTATTGTATGCCATATTAATCAGCATTTAATTCTGGATTTTCTGAAATTATAATATTTAACAAAAAAGACCATATATTTCATTTTAATATACACAAATAAAAATATTGGTAAATATTTTTCTCGTTTTGTAATTTTTTTCTCCTACCATACTTTGAGAAAATTCCACCCTTTTAGCCAATTGTGCTGTCAGATAAACAAGTCAACTTTACAATTTTTTTTTAAAAACAGCCAATCAATGGAAATAGGCAAAGTTATATACCAAATTAAACAGAATTTAATTATGAATTTTATGAAAATAAATAATATAAACAAATTTGCAAGCATATTGATTTTAATAAGCCTTTTTCAATGTGATATGGTGAAAAACAAAGATATACAATTAAGGCTTCATTTTGGAAAACCTGTTGAATAAAAATAGTTAAATTATATATTTATCGAAAGAAAATTTCCTTCCAAATAATATAATATTCAACCTGAAATATGATTTTTATTTCTTTTAATGATTCTTTTCAGTATTGTATATTTTAAACATGGTCAGTGTTATACAACGTGAGTTGGCCTTCTCACATTCACGGGATTTTCTGAACTGGTTATGAAATAGAAAAAAAAACTTCCTTGGCTGCTTTTTTTTACTAAACATTATGAATTTTTTCTTTGGGTCTTGAAGTTTGGCAATCTTGGCTAAGTGCAGAAAGGTTTGTGCAACAAGGACCAGCCCTTCCCGAAATTGCCCTCCCAAATGGTGGCTGATTTCCGTAGCAAAGGGTCTATTTTGCTTCCGTATGCAAGATATTCAATTTCAGAAAACAGTACAAGCTAAAAAAAATTTTTATTAAAAAAGGCAGAAATAATAAAAGAAAATTTACATATAACCTAATGGGATGTTAAATAAAATATCTGCAACAACTTTTAAGTCAGCCTCCAATTTAGCATAACTCGGAAAGATTGATAAATCAGCCGACTGAAGATCGCTAACTAACGGAAGTAAATATACAGAAATGAATTTGCTTTCATATCCAAGACCTCGTTTATTATCAGAAAATGATACTATATCAAACTTTTATTGGAGAAGTAATAAATAATAAAATAAAAATCAACATATAGCCTAATGCAATGTTAAAATATCCACAGAAACAAGTTGTAGGCTGGCCGTACGACATAATATAACTGAAAAAAATCAAAACTTATTGATCAGCCAAAAGATTGCTAATTTCTGAAAATAAATCTGCTGAAATGAAAACTACGGTTTAAATATAAAAAAAATACTAATTTTACAAAGTGTATCCAATATGCTGGACCAAAACTGTAAAAAACACTTATAGCACACGGAACGGTGATAGCATGTGTCAGCCATCTGCGTCTTGTTTGCCTCAGTGAACATAACTAATTAAATGCAGGTGCAACCAGAATTTCTAAGAAGGATGCATTTACTTTCAGTTTTGATTTGAAGGTGGGGGAAAGATGCATAGAATATTGGGGAAAAATAATAAAAATAACTTGAGAATACTAAAATAGGTTTATGACAGAAAAGAGTGTGAAATGGAAAAAAAAAAATGTACGTATTTTGTAATTACTTCCAAAATCTAAAGTTTTAAAAAATATAAGTTTTTTTTTTTTGTTAATATTTAGGAGATTTTCGAAAATTTAAGGAAAAATTTGTTGATAATAGTTCAAATCAAACTTGTGAGCTTAAATCAGAAGGTTGCTTCAGCAAATAAGAATGTTAACAAGCAAATCGGCAATACTGTTTAGTGCTTCTAAGATATGGCAATCAGATGGCTTTATAAAATTATTTATATTGTAGTTTAATAAAATATGCATCAAATTAAAAAACAAAGTATTATTTTTGAAGCCTGAATTATATATTTTTATAAGATATATATATATATAAAATCACAACCGCAATTTTTATTTTTTTTTAAATTGATATATTATTGTTGTATTAAATGCATATACATACGTCATTGGCCCCTCAATTCAGATTCTCCATACGTATACAGACGGCATGGACACTGGAAGGGTTAGAGAACTAAATTGCACAATCTGGTTGGACCTCTGTAACCCATGGCTGCTTGAGGATGATGATGACTGACTACTACAAAAAAGTTGAAGTTTAAGAAACCACAAAAATGTAACTTAAAAATTACAAATTCTCAATGGTAATTATTAAATTACTTCAGTTTAATCAAAAATAATAGTATACTTAGTGCTATAATTTAAAATTTTTTTCACAATGTCCTAATCAGATGTCTCCTATAGTAACTACCATTTTAAGTCATGTACACCTAATGATTTAATTTTTGGTCATTTTAAATAACTCTTCTTTCTAATTGCAGAGTATATATTTGAAAAGCAGTATAAATAATTCTAGAAGTTGTGGAATCAATATCCCCCCCCTCTCCTTCTAAATTATCAGAAAATCATAACTGTTTTCACATCAGTTGTGGTTTTCATTATCAGAGTCAATTAAATAGTTTCGGAAAAAAAAACTCATGATTTCTGGTTCAACATTAGCTAAAATATCCATTGTATACTATGCAAATACTTGTTATTCTTTGAAAAATTTTATTTCATCAACAAAACATAACATAAAAAACACTTTAGTATTTCTGAACACAGTATAAATAACTATCTGTACAGCATAGCATGCACACACTAAAAGTTTCAAAACGAAACTAGATATTTACCAATTGATATCATGCTCCTATGATGTTACCAATCACACAATCAAAGAAATGTGCATTTTTTTTTCTATTCTGTTTGCAAAATATATCCGATAACAGATAAAAATAATTCAGAAACATTAAAATAGTTTTTAATTGCAAAATATATTAAAATGGAGCAAAAACTACAGCTATACTTTCGCACAAATCACTTAAATCCTCCAATAAAAAATGTTCCCTTGGCATCTGACTTCATTTGATTCTGAACACATTTGTATATAATCCAATAAATACTCATGTGGAAAAAATTAATGTCAACAGTGCGGGAGTTGAACCCACAACTCTCCAGATACATGCCAGAGTGCTCTACCATTAAACCAACCATCAGATGATAATTTGCTTCCACAAAGTGACTTCATGAGTATTTATTGAATTCTATATCTACATGAAATCTGTGTATTTACTATGGATACATTTGTATATATTTTTTTATTTTTAATATTTTTCCAATGCAATTAACTCCTTGGAGCTCTCTGTCAGCTAGTAGGTTGGGTTGTATTGTTTTACCTCTGAGCGGCACACTTTTTTGCACACCATGGGCTAAATGGCCAGGTCCCAAGGACCCCAAAGCCTCAGAGAAGGTTGGGGGAAGGGACCACTGGAACTGTTGAGAGACAGATGGTAGCCCCCGTCAAGGCCATCCAGCATGTTTTTTAATGTGCACAGGGTATGGCTCTCCAGTACACAGGGTCACAACTTAATGTCCCATCCGACAGATGGCAGCCTTTCCAAGCCCATCAGTGTCCCCTACTGACAGTGGGCAGGATGGGGAGTTGTGCGGAGATAAGTCTCAATGCTGACCCAGCTGGGACTCGAACCTGGGAACTGCAGATTACGAGTCTGGTGCGCTACCGACTGAGCTACCCCTGCCAGCTAGTAGGGGAGTGGGACAGACAGACACATACATACAACCAGACTGTGCCAATTTGTTCTCCAAACCCATCTGTCCTGATTTCATTTATTTGATCAAAACTCTCCAGAAAAAGTCAAGCTTGTGAGACCCCTATTACCATATCAAAAGTAAGACTGGAACACAATTGATAGGAGAGAAAGGCAATGAATATCCAGCAACACTGTGGTTCTGTAATTTTGAAAAACCTTCTGCAGTGGAATTTGGGGAAAAGCTGCAAAGTCCTTATGGTTTATTGTTCAAAAATTTATGAGAATTATTAGCTTCAATTTATTTTCTTCGGATTGTTGATATATGCATTTTAAATCAAATTCAAGATGACTGTGATATCTGCTGCTGTCTGAATTTTACTTCTGTACAAATAAACAAGTTTGAGAATTTTTTTTAAATAGGGACGGATCCTATAGCATCTGGTCCAACCTGGGAGCAGAGGTCAAAGTCTTCCATAGACCTCCATGTGTAGATTAACCTTAGCCGACTTCCTGTTGCTGCTTCTGTGAAATGCATTGCCAAAGGATTGAAAAGCTTAGAAATGCACCTAAGGACGACAGAACACAGGCAAGGTTGCTGGCATTCGAAAAATTCTTTGTGACAAAGAGTGCTGTTAAGAAGCTGCCTCTGAAAAAAGAATGCAAGTGTTTATTGAGAATGGCTTGTATCCTGTGATTTTTGCAGGACACAGCTGGGACTCCAAATGGAAGGAGAGGGAAATAATTTTCCCAACTCTTTTCAAATTTAAAAAAAAAGCCAAATAAATAAGTCTAAATTCTGTAAAAATATCCAATTTCTTTCAAAAATCTTAATGTTAGATTCCAAAGTGATATTTTGATTCTGGGAGTAGGGTGATTCAGCAAAGTTTCTGTATTGAAAATTTCATGGGTTAATACTTCGATTTAAGTTTCTAAACTTTTTCTTTCTTGCTCAAATTTTTTACACTTGCATAATATGTGTTCTACATTTTCCCCTTCTTGACAGGGTTCACAGAGGGGAGAGTTTACTTTTTTAACGATGAATAAAGTCTTGTTGAAGAGGGTGTGATCTGCAATAAGTCTTGTGATTTTGATTTGTTTTAACCTGTTGCTTTATCCTCTACTCTAAGTCCTGCAATTTTTTCTTTGGAATAATTGGCATTTTCTGTGTTCTGTATGAAATGTTCTTCGAACTTTCTGAGTGATTTTTTTTTTTTACTTTTGTTGTTTAGAAAAGCTATTTTGTTTCGATACATTTCTATTATTCCAAGGTCAAGTGCTTGTTTAGCCATTTTGTCTACAGTCTCATTAATCATGCCACCAATAAGCAGTGGAGTCCAGTAAAAACAGCATGAGTTTAAGTTGATTTTGTTTTGTAATTCTATTTTTCTTAGTATTTCTGCTTGAAATGAAATATCAAAAGTTTTAAAGTCCTGTTTTGAAAGAGCAATAAATGCAGATTGGCTGTTAGGAGAAAATGGAAATTTTTATTAATTTGTATGTTTTGCAAAAATTTATAGTTTCTAGGATGGCGATTAGTTTAATGTCCATAATGTTTAGATTATAACTGAGTTGAAAAGTGTTTCTTAAATTAAGTGAGGGGCAGAAAAATGCACCTGCCACTTTCTTGAGTTTCGGAGCCATCTGTAAAAGAAGCATAGATTAATCTTTTTTTTTTTCATTTATTTTATTTTCCAGGATACATACATATCAATAGGTTTATTAAGATTTGCTCCTATTTCTTTTTTGAATAATAATTCCTTGTCTCCCATGCAGATTTGCAGTTGTTTCCAAAGCCATATTTCTGGTAATTTTTTTTTTTCGTTTTTGGTTAGCTGAAACTGCAATAATGTTTTTATAGTTAGGATTTTTCTTATTTATACTATTACAAGAGCTGTAATTGAGCTTTTTGTATTTTTTTCTAGAAGATGGTGCTTATTGTGTCTAGTGGCAAGTCTTGTAACTTGTTGCATCAGAATGTAATTTCTTCTGATGCAGTGAAGTTGCTGTGGTTAATAATGTAGGGATTAGGGGTTTTTGAGGCATTAGGCTTAGGCAGGTACAAAATACTTTGTTTCAAATTCTTTCAGTGATTTGCTGTTTTGGTTGGGGGGGGGGGGGGGGCAGAGTTTATAAAGCAACATCCATAATCAAGTTTAGATCAGATGAAATTTTTACAAATGGTGAGCATTTGATCTTTAGGTGGGGCCCATTTGGGACTAATGCTTCTTAGCAAGTTGATATAATGGGTGCTTTTGTTTTTAATTCATTTATCTGTTCAATTCTGTTGAATTTTCTGTCAAGCATTACTCCTAAATATTTGAATTTATCCACTTGTATGTAGCTTTATTTTTTATTTCATTTCTAATAATAGATTCTTCTTTTTCCCTAACTGGGAGGATGACAATTTATCTGGCTCAATCTGGAGGCTCCATTTATCACAGTAAATAATAATTTTGTCAACAGCCCTCTGCAATTTTTCTTCAAGTATATGGAAGTGATGCCCTGAGGACTAAATGAAGATATCGTCCTCATATTGCATCAAATGAATTCTAGATGAGAGGTTACAGTGTCAGGTTCTGAAACTGAACTCACTGTGGTGACCAGCTTTATTTTAAAGTGTTTTCAGAAAATAAAATAAACAATTTTAGAATCTAATACTGAAGTAACTAATGAATATAAATATGTCATGTTACATACCAAAAGAAAGAGCATTTAATTGTGCTTAATAAAATGGCAAAATTTCAAGAAAAAAAGTTAGGTTAAATTTTTTAAGCATTTTGTTTTAAATATTGCAAAACTTTACTGTATTTTTTTTCCACTTTATCTTTAGTAAAATTTCAAAAATATATTTTCTCCATTTTTTTTCTACATTATTTTATTATTCTGATATAAACAGTTCACAATATTTCAATTATGGATTAAACCTTTCATTTATTTCGTTTTTTCTAAATTATTTAGTCATTTATGCATATAATGCATAATGCATCTTCTTAAACTTTTGAGGGTGGGGGTGACTCAGTTGGTAGCACGCCAGGCTCATAATCTGCAGTTTCCATGTTCAAGTGCCAGCTGGGTGAGCATTGAGATTTATCTCTGCAAAACTCTCCACCCTGCCCATGGTCAGTAGGGGCAAAGCCCTCTCTATGGGGAAGGCCAGATGCCATGTGACTGTGACATTTGAAAAAGAGGTTCAGCAGTCCCATGATCCTTTCATCTTACTTGTTCTTGCTGGCCACGGTGTAGTTCTGTGGCGCCATTTTTGAAATTTTTAACTTTTGTGGTCGAGTGGTTAGCAAGCTTGGCTACTGATCTAAGGGACTTGGGTTTGAGCCCCAGTTAAGGCATGGATGTTCGTCTTGTTCTTCTGCTGAGGTCCTGCCATCCTCACAGACCTTTTACTATGGCATATAAACTAAAGTGCTCCTGTCAGACCTCTGTGGCAAGCAGCTGCTTGAGGGGGTAGTAAATATATATTGCATGTTTTTGAGGTGAATACAATGTGAATTGCTATTTATTAAAAGTGTTTAATGTCCTCAGATGTAATCAGTGAAATAATTTCTAGTAGTTTGTGCACATAATTTTTGTGTGAGTCACTTTGTGATAGTTCTTTGTTAGGCCTAACAACATTACTCGAATTGGAAGTACTGTGTGCTTGGATGCAACAGCAACTATAGCTTGGATATCAAAAATACTAAAGTCTTTTGTGCGAAGTGATGTTTTGTGAAAATCATTTCGATCAGAATTTCATCATCGCTTTCAAGAACTCCCAAAGTAAATGAAATTTTGAAAATTTTAATAGGTAAGTGATTTGGTTTTACAGTTGATATATCAATGATATCTGAATGATAAAATTATTTGGTTTATAGTTGGCATTTGCTGATATTTTAGAGGTAAAATGATTTGGTTTACAGCTGATATCTCATTGATATTTTAGTGCTAAAATGATTTGATTTACCGTTGACATTTGCGATCATTTTAGTGCTAAAATAATTTGGTTTATAGTTGACCTTTCGCTGATATTTATGTAGTAAAGTGATTTAGTTTGAAATTGACATTTGCCAAGATTTTAGTGCTAAATTGATTTGGTTTATAGCTGAAATCAAGCTGTAAAATGGTTTGGTTTATACTTCATATTTCACTGATATCTTAGTGATAAAATTATTTGGTCTGCAGTTTATATTTCGCTGATATTTAATTGGTAAAATGATTTGGTTTATAGTTAACATTTCGCTGGTATTTAATTGGTCAAATGATTTGGTTTATAGTTCATATTTCGCTGATATTTAAATGGTAAGATGACTTAAATTTGACATTCGTTGATATTTTAGTGCTAAATTGATTTAAATTAGAGTTCACGTATCTGGTAGAGTAATTAGACCTTATAGTCATTACATTTGAACTGATATGTCATTGCATTTTGAATGTAAAATGATTTCATACAAGCTGGCATTTCATTAATACCTAGAGTGAAAATGTATATGCCATCAAATGTGATTGAAATATTATGAATAGTTGTTTTTTTTAACTTAATTTGATATGAGGGATAAGCAGTCTAATTATGACAAGGCAAAGATGTCAATTACTCACATGTTTTGTGTCACTGTGACACAAAACATTTTAGGTTGTGTGGGTTTCCCATTCAGATTAAATAAAAGGATCTCAGGCATGCATAATATACATTACTAAAACAATTCAACTTTCAATAAAACTTTTAAAGCTATTTTAGATCATTTGCATAATTAAAATTTAAATGCTGTAGAAAAGGATTCTCCATTTATGCTGAGCATGATAATCAATCAATATATGATAATGGCTGTTAACTTTTACTTCAGTAATTCCATTTAATTGCTAAATTAATTTTTGAATTTTATAGCTGATCATGTGTATCATATGCCTTGTTACCCTGTGAAAAAAAATACAATTTTACTAAGATATGAAATCCTAATCCATTTTAAATTAATTACACTCTTCTACTATAATATATGTATAATGTAATAGATAAATACAGCAGCTATATAGATTATTACTGAATCTCAAAGTTAAGGATTAACATTACAGTACAGATCTAAGAAAATAGTTCCCAAATTTCTTTAGGGCATACAATGATAAATATGCTAAGCATATTGCACTCTAAAATATATTACTGATGTAGTCTAAATTTTATCAAATTTTTATTGTACAAAAAATTGTTTAAGGCAGATTTGAAAAGGATGTGATAATATTACTTGAACAATTTAGGATCCAATAATGACAGAATGTTTTCCAAGAGAACCTTTTAATTTAATATCCCTTTTTATTACAATGATCATAAATCATTAATTGCTTCAAAAGTTTTTGATGATACATACTCTTTAATGGTTCATAAAAATTATGAAATCACATATTTTCAAATATCGCAACATGTGCTAATTAGGTAATTGAGGAAAACATTTTTGATGCATCATTTTAGTTAAAGACCACTTTTAGGAATTTAGTTAAAAGACCACAATGGGAAGAAATATTTTTTCCTATTAAATATCTTTTATTGTTTTTTTATCCTGGATTTGATGTCAAAAATGCTGGAGAATGCTTTGTACGAAGCAAAGTATGAATGCTTAATGTATTTTTTTGTTGTAGACTACTAAAGTGGCAGTGATTTTCCATGAATAAAAATATGCAAGGTTTGATTATTCAATAATCATCCTGGAAAAAATAAAAAATAATTAAATTTTTGAATTGATATAACTAAAAAAATTATAAATGGCATACTGCTTAAATATTTTGTGGAAAAAATTTCACCAACATATGGGACTTGAACCCACATCTCTCCAGAAACATGCCAGAGTATTCTTACTGATTGAATTAATGCCAGCTCATCTTTTTTTCCACTATTTTAAGACTTTAAACTGTTCACCGATGATTTTTGGTGCTATCTATGATCGATGGGTGGCAACTATTTCTTTTTATATTGCACTGAGTAAGATGGAAATAATAAAGTCTCTTCATGCTATTTAGCATTATTAATGATTTAAACATAGGTGACAATCTTGACATTGACTTTATTATTTCCAAACAAGGTGTAAAGACCAAAAGTAACCACATCAAGGACAACAAACATAAAAAGTAAGCTAATCATAAGGATTTCACAGCAGATTCACATTACAAAACCCCAAGAACTAAATAATCCTATCAGGGACAACATTCTTCTACAACAACAGATAATATTGGCTCTATTAATGAGGCAGTTTAGTTGCTCATTGCTGGCATTCCAAATTAAAAATATATCATCAACAAAGTGACAGCAATTAATTTTTTAAAGCAGAAGACAGGTAAGAATCTGACATTGTTATCACATTAGCTGACAAAACATGTCAGTATGCTATCATGAACAACAATGACTATAAGGCAAAGTTTTTGACCTTATAAATAGTTCTAATTGTACCAGTCTAAATGATGACCTCATTACTAGCATCAAAAACAAGATTTTCAGGCTAAAAAACACAACCAGTGGCTTCCCAAGGACCTCAAAAAAGTGCAATGCCATCCAACTGCCAGGCACTGCAAATGTTCACCCAATGCAAAGTGCACAAAGATAACCATTCCATTAAGCCCTTAATTCCAAAAGATCATCTCAACACTCTTCCTAAAGAGTAATCTGTCCAAATTTTTATCTAGCGTTATGAGCACCCAATTTCCATAAAATTTACAGTGGAATTCCCCAACAGACTAAAGGATCTGTCCTTTCTTCCCAACAGCAAATTAGTCACACTTGACATAGTCTCCTTGTTCCCATCCACTCTAGTTTTTGATGCTGTTATGTTATTTCAGACAAAAATTATTGAAGAGCAAACATTTTGCTTCCTGAAATTAACGGCATTCACGAAGCTCTAAAACTAGTCACTGACAACAGTTATTTCCAGTTTAGCAACAAATCTGCAGGCAGGATTCAAAGGCCTCCATGAGCTCACCTCTTTTTGGCGTCCTGTCCGAGATTATCCTTCAAGACCTCAATACAATACGGTGACTGAGCATGCTCATACATTCACTGTAGACTCAAATAGATTTGTTTTTAAATTTTATCTTAATTTTTTTCAAGTGGAATCAACATGTAAAATATATATATTAGATTTAAATGTTAATTTTGATATATAATTAGAAACAGTTAAAAAAATTTAGATTTCTATGCGAAAACATTTTTTTTCAACCTTGTACTACTGGAGCAAAACTTTGCTCTCCAATCACTAGAATGGGAAATATGAACGTGATTCTTCGGGCTGCAGCATGGTAAGGGATAATGAGATCTGCATTATAGTAGTTAAAAATAAGGGGTGCTAAGACAGAGTCCTGAGGCATTCCATGTGAGGCTTATACACTGAAGAGCCAAAACATTATGACCACCTGCCTAATATGTTGGTCCTCCATGTGCCGCCAAAACAGCTCTTATCCGGTGAGGCTTGGACACTACAAGATTTCCAAAGGTGTCTAGTGGTATCTGGTACCAACATGTTACTAGCAGATCCTTAAATTCTTGTAAGTTACGTGGTTGAGCGGCGGCAGATCAGATATGCTGTTCCAACACAAACCACAGATGCTCGATTGGACTGCTGTCTGGAGAATTTGGAGGCCAGGGCAATACCTGGAAGTCTTCCTCATGTTCCATGAACCATTCTCAAACAATCCGGGTAGTGCAGCATGGTGCATTACCCTGTTGAAAGAAGGCATTACTAGAGGAAAATACCATTGCCATGAAAGGATATACATGGTCTGCAATGATGTTTAGGTAGGTGGTATACATCATAGTTTCCTGCACATGAATGACTGACCCAGAATTTCCCCCAGAACATTGCCCAACTTTCTCCACTGGCTTGTTCCCATCCCAGGGTGCATCCTGGCACCAACATTTCACCAGATAAATGACACACACATACCTGGCTGTCAACATGGTGCAACAGGAAATGAGATTCATTGGACCAGATGGCCTTCTTCTAATCATTCAAAGTCCAATTTTGATGCTTCCATGCCCATTGTAGGTGTTTTCGATGGTGAACCAAGGTTAGCATGGGCACTCAGAGCTGCCTGTGGCTACACAGCCCCATTTTCAGCAGGGTTCAATGTACTATGTGTTGTGACACATTACTCTCATCACCAGCATTCAAATGACGGGCAAGTTGTGTCACAGTATCCCTTCTGTTGGCTCATAAAAAAAAATACCCCCTCAAGCAGCTGCTTGCCACAGAGGTCTGACAGGAGCCTGTCAGTTTATATGCCACAGTAGAAGATCTGAGAGGATGGCAGGACCTCAGCAGAAAACAACACAAACATCCATGCCTTACCCAGGGCTCGAACCCAGGTTCCGTAGATCAGTAGCCAAGCGCTCTAACCACTCGGCCACTGGACAGCTATTGTTGGCTCATACCATATGGAAAATAGTCTTTGCTCACCTCTAGCATCGATGAGCCATGGTCAGCCCACACCTTGCCGATGGTTTGTGATTTTTCCTTCCTCAGACCACTGTTTGAAGGTACTAGCCATGGCTCACCATGAGCACCCCACAAGCCTTGACATCTTGGAAATGCTCTGACCCAGTCATCTGACCATTACAATTTGGCCTTTGTCAAAGTCACTTAAGTCCACTGCCTTTCCCATCTGAAGAATAAAAATATCATTGATTAACAGAGCTCAGTATCAAGTGTTATTTATACCATTTCATGACCATCACACATGTTGTTGTTTACCTGCAGTTGCTTCGATTTGCATAAAGATGAGCTGGTCATAATGTTTTGGCTCTTTGGTGTAAATATTTGAGAGAGTCCTTTCAAGTTTAACTCTGATTGATCATTTAGTGATGAAATTATCGATGAAGTGCTGTAGGTTTCTTGCAATTCCAATTCTCTTGATTTTATGTAGAAGTCCTGCAAGTCATATCGAATCAAATACATCCTTAAGATCTATAAAGATGATCATTATGGAGTGTCCTAGTGCCAGGAAGGTTTGCACAGAAATATTGATGTTGATAAAGTTATCACAGGTGCTTCTGAATGGTCTAAAACCAGTCTGTTGATTATGTAGTAAGCTAAATGATCTCTGGTCTGTTGAAAATGTAGTGAGTTATAGGACTGTACACATCAGTCGTAGATATATTTTTTCCAGGTTTTGGAATTGGGACAACATATGCCTCACACCATTGTTCAGGAAGGGTTCTGTCTTCCCAATAATAATTAATAATTTGAAGGAGTGAAAAAAGTGTTTTGGGTGGAAGATATTTCAACATTTTGTTGGATATTTTATCTGGGAGGGCTGTACAGGTTGTTTTAAAGTTCTAATAACACAAACCAGTTTGCTGAAAGTGAAGTCTTATTAATTTTTTAATCAATGTCTTCAATTTCTTTAGGGGTAAAATTTTTAAATTTGAATTTTCCATGTTTTTAGGGGGGGGGGGGGGGTTCTTGACTTTGCCAGCTATTATTATCCAGTATTTTATCTAAATTTTTCTGCAAATAGATTTGCCACTTCAGTTTCTGTTAGATTATTATTTATCATAATATTTTCCCATGGGTTTTGTTGTGTGACGAGCTTTCCTATTTTTTTAATAAGTTTCTAAGCTGTCATGGTGAATGAGAAAATGTTTATTTCTGAACAGATAGTTTACCACTCCATTTTGCGTGCATAGCAGATTTTTTAGTAACAGCTGTTAATCTTTTACGGGCCAAGATATCTCAGGTCTGTGTATTCTCCTAGCTTTTCTTTCAGCTCGTCTAAATAGGACAATCATTTTATGAATATATATATATTGCATTAAAATTTATATAATTATGTTTGGTTACTTCTATAGTACTTTGAACAAGAGTAAAGAGAAGAATAATTACCAGTTGATTGAGCTTGTATACCTTGCTGGAACAGTTGAACAGCTGATTCTGAAGTAACTCTCATACATAGCCTGATGAAGCCAAGGGAAGGATGAAGTGGCAAAATACGTTGCTGGAGGAACTATGTTGGAGAGTGTTTTAAACTTTTTTAAAAATTTTAAGAGTTTTAAACATTTTAATATGCAATTGGGATTTAGTAGTTTTAATTCTTGAGGATGTGCTTAATATTATCAACTCGCTCAATTAGTCAAACCATTCAAGAGCATAACAACATGAACAACAAACTGCAACAGAAGTGAGTGCATGTCAGCAGAGGAAGTGTCCATAAAAACCTGATGACTCCAATGTTCTTCAAGTAAACCAGGACTGGTAATCATAGCTATGATGATGTACATTAACATCAACCCAACATCGAGTGCAATGGAATACTGAAAACAAGGAACATACAACCCCTCAGAATCAGCTATTCGATTGTATCAGCAAGGCATACAAGCTCAATGGACTGGCAATTACTCTTTTTATTTTTGGCAGCCTTTACAAGGAAAAGGTATGTGTACAAGAGAAAGGAATAAATGTAAAAGCAATAAGTGTAGAAGCAATAAGCAGATTCCATTAAGTGGTAATCAACACTACTTTTTCTATATGAGCCTTAAGCTGTCCTCAAGAATTTTTATTTTGTAATTACAGCTAATATCATGTATAATAAATTGTATATTTTCCTTTTTCATTTGCTGCAAATTTTATTAAACAATATAAATATGTTAAAGCCGCTGATTGCCATTTCTTAGAAGCACTAAATAGTATTGCCGATCTGTTTGTTAAAGTTACTCTTTGTTGAACCAACCTTCTGACTTAAGCTCAAAAGTTTGATTTTAACTATTTATTATCGATAAATTTTTCCTTAAAGTTCCGAAAATCTCCTGAAAATTAAAAAAAACTGCTATTTTTAAAAATGGAAGATTTTGGAAGTAATTGCAAAGTACATACCACTGTTTTCTTTTTTTATTTTACATAGACATCTTTTGTATAACAAGTAAAACTTTGATTTTTAAAAAATAAGAAATTGCCGTATAGAAATTTTTCTTACAGGTATCTTTTAAAAATACGTAATTTTGATTTGAAAAATAATATTTACCTTTTTCATTTGATGCATATTTTATTTAACTACAATATAAATAATTTGTTGAAACCATCTGACTGAATTTCTTAGAAGCATTAAATAGTATTGCCAATTTATTTCTTAAAGTTCTTGGCTTTGTCAGTCAAGCAATCTAGCCAAATATTCTTATCAGTTGGAAATTTAAGCATTTATTAAGCTCTTTGCAATGCTGTTGGTGAAGACAAGTAGGGTCTTGATTCAAATTATTTCTGCAATTACTTCTTTCAGAAATAAGCTCCATAGCCTTATCATTCAAATAACTTCATCATTTCTATTCCTTTTTACCCAAAAAGTACTATTACTTTCAAGAAAGGCATGTTTAAATTGATCCCATCCTTTCTTAATTTTGATAGTAAGCAAACCATGATTGACAAATGACTAAGCAGCCTATCATGTTATGCTTTGGCTATATCTGAATCTTTCAGAGTTTGTGTTAAAGGTAACTTTTTTAACCTTAGCACATCACTTAGGTTTAAGCAGTAAGACACTTTTGTCTAGGTAATGGTTAGACCAAATTTCAGCTACCCTATATTATCTGGCATTCTTAAGAAAACTACAGCCCATTTACTGTTCTTAATATATAATTACATTAATATGCAACCCATCAGATGAAACATAGTACATGTTAGTTATTTTCAAATCATTGTTTACTTACTTGTAGGAGATTTTTCCCAATGTCATTGGAACTATTAACACCAAAGGGACCAAACACCCCTGACGAAAAATCATAGTCGGAACCAACCATTTACTGCCCCTAAAAAAATTACAGGCACTGAAGTCATCCTAGTACAAGAAAAGTGTCTTCTTTCTTGACAGAATTCAAAATATCCTAAAGTTGTCCGTAAAACATATCTTTCTCATTCACATTGGAGCCCTCAGTGGGTTTATAACAACAGATAACATTTGAGTCTTTAATCTTAGTTTTAAATTTATTGGTAAGAAATCTTTTATTAATGCAGTCATATTGTAGAAGAGCATCACTGACAGGTCTGCTGAGAAGCAAACCTTTTTTCCTTTAAGAAGCAAACCTTTCTAGGCATGTACAGGAAGCAGAACTCTGAAAGGCTCTTAAAGGAAAAAAGGTTTGCATTTAAGAAGCAAACCTTTTTTCCTTTAAGATTTAAGAATTACAGCTCCCTCCCTGAAAAGGGATTTTTTGAAATTATTTTTAAGTATCTGACCTTTACCTGTCCATCTGATCTCTTGGAAACTCAAAATATCTAGTTTATAACATTTGAAATCCTGTGTGATGAGATAAAGAGAATAACATCTAAGTGATGTCCTCACATTCCACATACCTGTGGAGAGAAAATGATTACTATGACTTTTAACGAATCTAGGTTCATTGAGAGAGGCCATTGAGAGAGGAACAATATCAAAGAGCCCCCTAATCACAGACATGGGGAAAAAGACCAGTTCTCCCACTGCTAAAAGCAGAAGTCACCCATGTTAGTAGGAACTTCAGTCACCATCTTTTCAAGAACCAGAATCTACATAGAAACTGACCTGCCTGAACTTCATTGCTCCAGAGTAGGATTGGTGATGCCCAGTTAGCTAAAGTAGGAATCAGGTACCTATGATGATCAGGATTATCCACCAGCTGATAAATGGTATCCTATGCCTCTGTTCATTTAGGGCTGGCAACACTTAGAACAGAAAACATGTGGCATATTATCATTCAACAGAGTCCCAAGCAGTGCAGTAAGTCCAAGATCCATAAACAAGCTCAAAAACCATAAACCTGCCCAGTGGGGTATAAATGGTCTGCAGCAGGACCCTATGAAGTTGGCCATTCCTCAGCAGGGAATAAAAAAAGAAGTAGCCATAGATATAAAACACGGAAATTGCCTTTTTTTTATCTTTTTCGATTTTACTAAGTATTTAACCACTATCAAGCTGTTTATAGATGACGAGATCAGTAGGCTACACTGATCTGGAAGCTCTGTCCTTTCCATTATCTTTCAGAAGAGAATATTTCTTTTGAAAGGTAGTAATGGCCTGCATCACAGGAGATGGGGTCAGACATTAGGTGCTTGGCCTGACAGGTTCTGTGCATCACCAGGGAATGGTACAGAGTTCTGCTTCCTGTACACGCCTAGCTACCATTTACTGCCCCTAAAAAAATTACAGGAAATCTTAAAGGAAAAGTATTAACAGGAAATATAATAATAAAATTACAGCAATTCAAAGTTAAAGGTTTTTTTTTTTTTTTCAAAAACCTCCCCCCCCCCCCCAATGGGATATTACTTGCAGGGGGGGATTTTCCAGTACACCTCTGACAAAATGCTACATAATCAATCAATAGTAAACACTCAAAACTACCTTTCACAAAGAAATCAATAAATAGTTTTGTGAAAAAAATTTATGTTTTTTCCACAGAACTATTTATTGACTTCTGAATCAACAGGTTTGGTTTAGTTGTTTGGAGTTTTATGACACAAGGGCAACTAGACCATATTGCAGCAAACAAGACAAATCAGAAAAGTAAAGGAATAAAAATTGAATAAACCCACATCCATAGTTAAAAATGAAACACCTAACAACACAAAAGACGGTAAAATAGGCAGGAAAAGACCTTTTTAAAAGAAGTAACAAGTATAAATTGCAAAAAACAACAATGGGTGTATAGGACACATGTAAAAATCAAAAAAGTGTAAAATACAAGACCACAGGTAAAACATCAAAGGTGGTTAAATTAGCCAATAAAATGTAAAAAAGGCAAAGACATGAGCCAAAAAGGAATTATTCGATATAAGATGTCCAAGTGTAAAAGGCTTGGACATTAAATTATGAAAGTTAAAATACATATTCAAGATTAAAACAAGGACATTCAGTTAAAATGTGCCTGATAGCTCAAATGGTATCATAAAACTCATGGGTTGGGTTGCTTTACCTGTGAGCAGCACTTTTTTGCACACAATGGGCTATATGGCCAGGTCACAAGGACTCTGAAGGCTTAGAGAAGGTTGGGGGAGGGGACCCACTGGAACAGACTGGAGACAAATGGTAGCCTCCCATCAAGGCTATCCAATGTATTCTTTAACGTGCACAGGGTATGGCTCTCCTGCGCACGGGGCCATGGCTTAATGTCCCTTCTGATGGACAGCAGCCTTTCCAAGTCCATCGGTTCCCCTACTGACCATGGGGAGGATAAGGAGTTTTGCAGAGATAAATCTCAATGCTGACCCAGCTGAGACTCGAACCTGGGAACTGCAGATTATGAGCCTGGCACGCTACCGACTGAGCCACCCCCGCCCCACATAAAACTCGTGTTTAGGTTCATCATCCACACATAGAAGAAACGAATGTGTAATAAACAAATGGCCTACGCAGAGCCAAGCAAGTACAATTTCCTCCTTGCAATACCTGTGGAAACATGACTGTCATGGTTTGATAAGCTTGATCGCAAAAAGTTTGTTTGCAATCTGTTCAAATCTCTGCTAAGATCTCTGCTACAGTGCCTCTGGAGCTTGCTAATAAAATGCTGCCATAAGTCCAGATATAGTACCGAAAGCAGAGAGCTGGACAGGGGCATGGTTGATTTGGCAGGTGTCTGCCAAGTCATTGCCCCTGATGCCAACATAACTGGGCACCCATCAGAAAAGGATATTTGAGATGGCTGCTAGACCATGGACCTACTGGCAGATTCTTGGAGAGAACAGACTGAGGCTGAGACCTCACCGAGATCAAAACCTGTAATGAGCTAAGCAAGTTGGTGTAGAGAATACACTGATTACTGACTTAGTCGCCACATGGTCCAAGGCAAGGCTAATAGCATTCAATTCTGAAGTGAAGATGGGATACTGCAGTGGGATCCGGTCTGCAATGATTATATCACAACAGACCATGGCAAATCCCACTGATGTGTGGATTTCAACCCATCTGAAGACAAGCAAGAAGTTCGGGTGTGCAGTATGATGGCTGGAAAAAGAGTTGCCAGTACACACGGTCAGGTGTAAAGGCCTTCCTCATCCTGCAAAGGGAAAAAAATCACAGGAAGGGGAAACAGCAAGCCAAGGTAAAAGACCTTGGCTGTTGACTGTGCGACGCTATTGAGACTGATGTTAATATCTCTGAGGTAACCTTTTAGACATGCAAACCAAAAGGACGATGGCAGTTGGGTGATTAGTGTATAGCATTTCCCACTTCAGAATGAAAACACAGTCCCAACTGGGATGGCTTGGCAGGGACTGCAATTTAGACGCATATTGTAGGGACAACTGCTGACAGCGAAGAGATATAATTCGTCAGTCTCAACGTAAAGACTCTGGAGCAGCGAGGTTAGATGAAGCTGTCTAGTAATATAATTTATCTTGATAGTGAAAGGCATAACTTCTTTTTCCAATGTGAATGGAAACAAGAAATTCAAGATAGAGCCTTGTGGTACTCCCTGGTCTTGGGTATAAGACCGTGAAGAGGAGGCCTTCCAGTGGTGGAAGTGGAACGCTGTGCAGCAGGAATGGAAACTGGCATTGATGCTGATGTTGACACCAACCTTGGTTTTGCCTGCATGAGGAGGTATTTGGCCACAAGTGCGATTCAGTAGGTGGTACACTGATATCAGTCTTCACCGCCACAGAAGCCCACTCCACCTGCATAGGAAACCTCACCAGGTGGGGCAGGCAGTGCAGTGAGCTTTCTTGCATCAGGATAAGAAATATTGTTGATGCTTTTAAGGAGTACTTCCTTTCCCTCCTGTCACTTGGACAGTCATAGGTGAATGCTGGATGGTCACCGCTACAGTTCACACAGCTTGGCTTGTCTGCTGTGCAGTCAGGATCAAGGTGATCCTGACTGCCACAACGAGAACAGCTGAGTTTGCCCAGGCAAGCTGTATGGGCATGGCCATACTTCTGACACTAGAAGTAGTGCAGGTGATTAAGTAAATACAGGGTGTTTCAAAACTCTCTGTACAAATTTTAATGGGAGACAGGGAACACCAAGACAAACCTTTTTCATCAATGAATGTATGTCTGCTGACATAACCCTTCGGTGCTAGAGGGCGCTCTTTGGCTGCGTTGCAATTGGCTAAAGGAGCGAAGTGTGAACAGACTTGTGTTTGCCATCAGCATTCGTAAATCAGACACATTATGTGTAACATGCAGTGTTTCATGACTACCAAGATGGCTGACATGCATCTGGCATATGGGGCTGACAATAGAAACAGAAGAGCTGCTCTGAGGTTGTACCGACAGTGCTTCCCAAACAGCACCCTAGCACTGAAGGGTTACATCAGTGGACATACATTCACAGAGAAAAAAGCTGTGTCTTGGTGTTCCATATCTTCCATTCAAATTTGTACAGAGAATTTTTAAAACCCTGTATATATCTGTACCTGACAGTGAAGGTATCCTGCCTTGATAGAAGTTGGCAGACACGACATGCTGAATGTTAATATCAGTACCCTGGTGGGTACCAATTTTCCCATCACACGAGTGAAACTCAGTGGACTGCTGTTACTCCTTGGTTGGAGAGCACCAAGCAGATTTCCTCCTTCATGATTTTAAGAAGTCTATAAATATAAATTTAATGCACAATTAAAGCTGTATTACATCTAAAAGTACATTAAAAACTCAACATAAGGATGAGGTGTGCAGCTCAAGCTGAATTTAGCCCTTGGCCAAAAATTTAAGCTTTTCACTTGCTTTGTTATTTGACATTATATAATTGTCTTAACTCGATTATTATCCTTTACTATTATATAAAGGAAATTTAGAGAATGACAAAAATAGTTACCAGTTGTTCAAAACTTGGCTGGTACAGCATCTAAGGATGACCTTTTGCTAGATGATGGAATCAGCTACTCGATGTTCACAGTCATAGGCCATTTCGTACTTCATAGCTTACCAGCCCTTTTGATATGCACTACATGATGTTGAACAGCTAAGACCAATACTGAAGCATTAGATCTAAGTTACTCTGCTGTAGTATTTGTAGACTACATTTCAAGATGTTAGATGTCAGTATTGTTGTACATTTCTCAGCAGTTGCTAGCAGATATCACTTAGCAGTCCTTATTGTCTGTTATCTATTACCGATGTCATTACTTCATTATGCATTAACTAGTACAGGCAGTCAAAAGTGATGCACAACACTCACGCTTATGCGAGTTATTTAAAAAACTTATATTTAACTTTTAAAAAGACATTTAAGCCCAACTAGTTAAACATTAAAAATATTGACTCCATAACTTTGTGTAGAGCAACATGTTTCGCCAATTCACCTGTCTTTGGCATCCTCAAGCTCACCTTTTAAAGGCGCGATCATCAGCTTTTATACCCATCTCACTTAAGTGTCATGTGATCTGATGTGGCTGCATGGAATCTCCTTACTTAACATGTAGTGATACATAATAAGACAAAAAGAAGTAGCGGTTTATAAGAAATACTTAACACTAGATACAAATAACCTAAATCAAATTTTAGAAAATTGATAAAGAAACAATTAAAATTAATAAACAACATAATATAAAGTTAAATAACTTAAAGCAGGCGAAAATGAATTATAATATAAGAAGTAAAACATATAAATCTGAAAAAAGATTTGTAAATCTATCGCAGTTTGATTTAAATAACGAACAAAAACGTATATTGCAACAAGAGGCTAAATTTGCATATGAAAACAAGCAAATAAATATAACGCAATTAATTCCACAAATCGAACAATCTATTAATAAGATACCTAATAAATTTAAGGATATGGAAAGATTTAAATTATATAGAGCAATCAAGTTTACTCAAAAAAAATATAAATATGAAAAATACTAAAGATATAAAAATTCTAAAGGATTTAAAGCATAATTAAGAGATAATTATACTGGCAGATAAAACAAACCAAATAGTTTTAATTGATAAAATGGAATATGATCACAAAATTGAAGATACATTATAAGATTTAAAATGTGAATTAATAAAAAAAGACCCTCTTTCAACAATTCTAAATAAATTAAGTGATCTTAAAAATGATCCCTTTTTACCAGATGAAATTGCTAATAAATGTATACCCCCAATTTACCCAGATATTCCACAGCTATTTGTGAAAATTAGATTGCATAAACTGAACAAACCATTTAGACCTATAATTAGTATATACAAATCCCCTATGTATAATTTAGAATTAGCGTTACACAACTTCTTTAAACAATACTTCCCCCCTACACAATATACATTAACTTCATGTTATCAAGCGATAACATGATACAAAAAGCCATAATTACGGACAATACAACCATACACTCGCTAGACATCATATCGCTGTACCCTAGCACACCAGTGCTCGATGCAGCGATGCGCCTGAAAGCCAAGTGGTTACGAGTCGCCAGACCCACTGCCCCACAGTACTTTAGTGTACACGAGGCACTGGATCTGGCCACTACTTCAAATTATTTTTGTGTCAATAATCAGACATGGTTCCAGACAGATGGGGTCCCAATGGGATCCCCCCTGTCTGGCCTCATGGCCGATTTTGTCATGAGACATATTGAAAGACATATTGCTTTATCAACTGCCAGGTATAAACCTTCCCTTTATATACGGTATGTTTATGTACATTTCAAATTTTATACCCGCGGACTCTGCACATCCAGCAAAATACAAGAAATCTTATACCCCCACTTTATTAGAGCATATCGATATTGCTCTGAAATGAGCTTGTTGCAAAAAGAACTAACATCAAAACGAAAGCTAAAGAGGTAGGTTATACCCAAAAAATATTGAACAAATGGGAGAAAAGTGCAAAATATAACATCGAAAATAATTCACAATTACCACAAAACCAAGAAAAGATTAATAAAACATATGTTAAGAGTTTCCCACATACGAAAAAAAAATCACTAAAACTATGACTAATATCCTCACGAAATATAATACTATACTACCCACTAACATGACACTAACATTCAATCAAAAATTTAACAAAATGACAGGGATAAATGACCACCCACAGGTGGCATTTATGAAATGAATATTCCAGATCCAACACTAATTTTACATGGTAAAGATGCATATACAGAAAAAACATATCGACAATTTAAATCCAGAATGACTGAACATCATAATGACATTAAAAAACAAAATCCAAATACTGCTCTAACACAAACAATAATATAAAATAATTTAAAAGTAGACAATATAGAATATAAGGCAATAGCAGCACCAAAAACAAAATATCAACTACTATATGCAGAGAAACTCTTTATTCACAAAAACCATAACCATATCTGTAATACTAACATACCACCCTTACCTGCTGCATGGAATCTCCTTACTTAACATGTGGTGGCCGTAAACCCAGCGATGCCAGATCACATGACACTTGAGTGAGATGGGTATAAAAGCTGATGATCGCATTTTTAAGAATTGAACTTCAGGATGCCAAAGATAGGTGAATTGGCAAAACACTTTACTCCACACGAAGTTATGGAGTCAATAGTTTTAATGTTTAACTAGTTGGGCTTAAGGGGGCATAGGAGTTTCTCGAGCTAAAAAAATCGAATTTTTTTTTTTTTTTTTTTTGCCATTTCTGATAGTTTTTACCCCTAAGAATGAGAATAAAACCGTTTTTAAAATATTACAGAAGATATAACACTTTATGTCGAGCGCCATGCATGGGCCTCGGAGAGCCTGTTTCACAGCAGCGCGTAGGTAGGAAAGTTGGACCCACCGAATAATGGTTTCTTTTGTCCTTATTCGAAGAGCAAGTTATCTGTGGGTAAAGCATTCATATTTTTCTCAACAGATGGCGTTGTAATCGTTTTACTTTCATGAATGCAGTTTCTAAACTAAGTTCAAAACAGCAATCTCTTATACAGGCTACCCAATTTCTTCAAACTTTCAAAAGCATTTTTCTCGAAACTATGTTTTCAAAGTCGGTATCGGTGATAACTCAATAACAAATCACTCAATTGACTTGTTTCTTTTTTCTACTTATAGCTTATAAAATTCCCTAGTCCTTATTGGATGATTTTTTGAAAATTTTAATTTTTTATATTTTTTTCATAGTTTAAACTGGAAAAAAAGCTAAAAATTGACACTTGTTTTTTGAAAGGTTGCCATTTTGTTAAAAATTCGAAATTTAAAAATCCCATTTGATACGGACTTTAAAATTTAATGTACTTTAAGAATTTCTTTTGTTTGTTTGTTTCAGATGAATGTGCAGGGCGATTTTACTGGTACCGCAGACCTCTGTATGGTGTGCAAGCCAGTATTGGCAGAGCTGTGGTGGTTTTTTCGAAAATTTGACTGAATAAAAAAAATTTTTATAACTACATGAGATGTACTTTCATTTAAAAAAAAAGTCGTTATTTTACCTTTTTTATTTGGGCTGAAAAAAAATTATGAAAATTGCCTTTTTTTTATGGCCGAGAAACTCCTATGCCCCTTTAAATGCCTTTTTAAAAGTTAAATATAAGTTTTTTAAATAACTCGCATAAGCGTGAGTGTTGTGCATCACTTTTGACTGTCTGTACTAGTTAATGCATAATGAAGTAATGACATCGGTAATAGATAAAAGACAATAAGGACTGCTAAGTGATATCTGCTAGCAACTGCTGAGAAATGTACGACAATACTGACATCTAACATCTTGAAATGTAGTCTACAAATACTACAGCAGAGTACTTAGATGTAATGCTTCAATATTGGTCTGTTACTTTTCAACATCATGTAGTGCATTTCGAAAGGACTGGTAAGCTACGAAGTATGAAATGGAATACGACTGTGAACATCGAGCAGCTGATTCCATCATCTAGCAAAATGTCATCCTTAGATGCTGTACCAGCCAAGTTTTGAACAACCGGTAATTATTTTTGTCATTCTCTAAATTTCCTTTATATAATAGTAAAGGATAATAATACGAGTTAAGACAATTGTATAACGTCAAATAACAAAGCAAGTGAAAAGCTTAGATTTATGACCAAGGGGCTAAATTCAGCTTGAGCTGTAAAACTTTGTTAGCACACCTCATCCTTATGTTGAGTTTTTAATGTACTTTTAGAGGTAATACAGCTTTAATCATGTATTAAATTTATACTTACTGCAGCTGTGTTTTAATAAATTTATGTTTAAGAGGTCCCCACTTCATGAGGAATTCAATAATTAGTGGGGTGTGACCGTAATGGCCACCCCATCAATTGAGTGAACTTAAGGAGCAGTTCTGAGTGTTTTAAATGGTGCCTACGTAATGGGAATGCCTGCTAATTTCACAACATGAAATGACAGCAGTGTTAGTTACATTTTTGTTCACTGTGGTACTGAGCGATCCATTGTTTTGCCTGTTACTTGCTTCATAGCAGTATAAGTTATTACGCTGTTTACCGCTAGTTTCAAAATTGGATTTTGATACAAATTTGTTCATATGTGATTTATTTGCTGTTCTGTCTACTTTCTGCCATTTTTATCTAGAAGTTTGAATGATGATGAAGTATTGTGTAATGTTTCACAGAAGCAAAACTTATGAAACAAAACTCAGTTTTTATAGAATCTCTTCCAAACTGGATCTGCGAGACAAGTGGCTACAATAATGTGTCAGCAACGTAACGTTGACATGAGTAATTTTAAAAAATTTCTGAAATCACTTTTGTATAAAGAATATTTTGGAATCGCTGGAATTATAAGCAAGAGAAGGTTATTCCCATTAAGTCAATATGATGAATATCGGTACAATATACGGAACTGAATTACACTGCCCTAAAAAAATATTACAGAATTTCAGTGTTTTGTGAAGGGGAATCTACCTTCAAAGCTCTGTAACTTCTAAAATATTCATTTAATGGAAAAAGGTTACTAATAATAAATTAAAGATCATAATCTTATCTATTTAAATCTCAATTTTCAACAGCATTTGTCTAGTATTTAAGCAATTATGAAACCTAGGATATTTCACAACAATAATGGGTTATAAGAATTTAAAAATAAATATAATAAATACCCCCTCAAGCAGCTGCTTGCCACAGAGGTCTGACAGGAGCCTGTCAGTTTATATGCCATAGTAGAAGGTCTGAGAGGATGGCAGGACCTCAGCAGAAAAATGACACATACATCCATGCCTTACCCGGGGCTCGAACCCAGGTCCCTTAGATCAATAGCCAAGCGTGCTAACCACTACCTCAGATATTAATCGAAACCTAAATAAATAAGCATTGTTTCAAATCATTTAATAAAATTTAAATTTTAAAAGTTTGCATAATAATTATTTTGATGTTAGATAATTATGAATGATTTTCATAAAACAAGATAATTTAATATTAAATTTTACAGCTTTCATAACTCTTTAAGTATTGAAGGAATATTGATGATAAACAGATATTTAAATAAATTTGATTATCTTTAACTTCAATCACAGTTTTTCATTAAATGCATCACGAATGTAAAATCTGATTTTGTGTTTATCGGCCACCTAAATAGCAGCAACATCCTGACAAGGTAGAGACAAGTACCCTTCTGCACATACACATGAGCTGCTCAAAAAGAACCTAGCCCTAACTGGTCTACAAGTACCAGAGTACAATCATTACATTCATTACATTTTTCCATTAGATGCATATTTTAGATGTTATAGAGCTTCGGAGTTAGATTCTTATTGACATAACATGGAAAAATAATGCCATAGCTTTTTTGAGCACAATATTTTTGTTACCAATTTAAAATTTTTCACTAATTAAAATAATATGTTTCTTTAAAAAATAAAATAAAAAAAATAGTGCTAGGTACAATAGAAAAAAATGTCACTAATTTTCTTGGGATCGGGACACTCTTGTTCTTCCCTCCCCATCTCTTCTTAAACTAGTCTTATATATGACTAATGGGATGTCGAAGTTTATAACAGTTTGTCAGCGTTTCGAATTGCACAACTATATGTATAAACCAGGGTGGATTAAGCAATTGGGTACCCTGGAACAAAGTTCTAAATAGGAACCTTAGAGCTATACTCTAAATGGAGCCCCTTTATCCTTCTATACTGAAAAATAATGAAAATTGAACTACTTTATGTAAAAACGGCGATTGACATGATAAAAAAAACAAACATTGCTTTAAAACAAGCAAAAAAACAGAAGGCCCCTGTAGGTCGGGGGAAGTAATTGAAATAAAAAGGCTAACATATAAAGAGTCAACTCTGTGCTGCAACATAAACTTTGTGCCTATTGCATTAAAACTATTACTTTTGATAATTAATTTTTTTGGCAAATTTTCTGCTTCGTGCTTAATTAAATATTTATAAATAATGAGATAAACTCGACTGTTCAACATCCACTAATAAATCAGCACTTTGACATCAATTCTAATTTTAGAGGAAAAATTAGAATTGACGTCAAAGTGCTGATTTATTTGTGGATGTTGAACAGTCGAGTTTATCTCATTATTTATAATCATTAGCATACTTGAAAGATGTGCTTCCCATCTATATGGCAAATAGAAAACCACTTGTGGCTAAAATTACCTGAATAGTGCCTATATGTGAAACAAAAGGAATGTTCATAGCGTTAATTAGAGGAGATCTTGATCAGCGGCCAGTAGCTAAGTGGCCATGAGCACCTGACATGTTATCAGAGAGTCGTGGGTTTGTATTCCACCCGGCTAAAGACAATTTTTCCTCTAAAATTAGAATCGACATCAAAGTGCTGATTTATTAGTTAATTAAATTAGGTATTAATATCAAAACAATCTTGCTTAAATCTATTACTCTTAATTAAAAAAATTAAAATTATTCTCTTAGCAATAAGCTCTATTGCAATATTAATTAAAATTATTAAATTAGATAAAGGATTGCTTTGAAAAAAAATTAAATTTTGTTCTTTAAAGAATTACCATTAAATAATATTATTGGGTAACACTTCAAAATTTCGAATCTTAATGGATAATAATTTTCAGCTGTAACACGATTATTTTTAAACATATTTTTCGTTATTGAGAGTTTAAATCATTATTCCTATTGCATCTTCAAGGAATATTCTAATTTATTATATTTGATTAATCATCTGTCTGGTTCTTTAACTATGACTTTGACCAGATCGCTATATACTTACCGTTAGAGTAGGTTAGCTTACCATGGAACTGCGTTGCCCTCATGTGGCATGTTCTGAAGCTTCCTATACACACTTGTTAACTTGGGGATTTGTGGAAATCGGCTGACATTCCCATTACATAGGCACAAGGTTTTGAACAAGCAAATCTCAACAAGTAAGTCACTAGATCGTAGACGCTTGACGGATTTCAGCGAACCTGCAAAATCTTCCAAACCCATGGAATGGATGATCAGGAACCAGGTAACAGGAGATACAGACAAAGATTAAGGTGATGAAGAGGAAGGATCCTCAAGATGAAATCTTTTTGTGGATGATGCAGAATCCAATGCAGTAATTAATCTCGTATTTGTTTTAGTGTGGTTTAGTGCATGTGGTACCCACAGAGCCCAACATGGGATGCCCAATCAGGCATCAGGGCTGCACAGGCACTACATCCACACAGATAGTAAGCCAAGTTCTCACAAATAAACAAAAGCAAAAAGAGAAGTGTGAGGAACTGAACTGTCCTCACAAAATAAAAAAATAGGCAAATAGAAAATTGTAAGGAACGGACCTTACAATTTACAAAAAAGGGAAAGTAATGAAAATGTGTGAGGAAACTCACAAACCTGTACCCAGACATGGGCAAGGGACTCATCATACTGCACAGCTGGTGCTAGCAAGTCCAGCCCATCAGCTGATTGATCCTGGGAGGAACACCCAGGAGCCCTCGCTTACCTGAAGCAGAGTACAAAGCAGTGTGTAGCAGCGGCCCTTGAAACCACTAACCAGCCTGGAGCAAACAGGTTCCCCAAGGGCAAAACAGCCCAAAGGACCCTGCTAGTCATAAGCTGGGGAGAGGAGACGAGGAGCTCCAAGAAACTATCAGGATCCTCCTTTCCAGGAAAATGAATCACTATGCACAGCAAACATGCAGGTTTGTGAAGGTACCCAAACCAGCAGAACATTCGCAGGTGGCCCTCTCACCACAGATAGGAGCTTGCACTGAGGGAAAAGTCAATAGGTAACTGTGCATTTACTATTGATTGATTATTTCATTAATAACGATTTAGTGGAAGTGACATTCTTATTTACATTCTTATTCAGCATTCTTATTCTGAATTGCCTTCCCCAATCATAAGTGGTGTCATGGTTGACAAATTCGGAGATTATAAATCACATTACTGTATAAATCAAGGAACTGGTGTTAATTTAGTGGTTAAAACACTTTGCAGTGAATCCAGAGAGACATGGGTTTGACTCCCACACATGAGCAAAACTCAGTTTTTCCACAAAACCATTTATTGAGCAACATAATACTGAAAACTTCCAGAAAAATTAACACCAACACGTCTTTAACTGCATAGTTTGTGACTTCACCTAATTCATATATGGAAAACGTTTTTATCAATTATGTTCAAGTGCTTTATACTTCCAATAAAAATTACAGAGAATGAGCATATTACAAACACATAATAATCTTCTAAACATGCAAAAATAAAAATGTTTTAATAGTTCAAAAAACTTACCAATTGTAGCATCAGGAAGTGAGTGGTTTACACAACGTTGTACAATTTCTGAAACATGTTCAGACTGGTTAAAAACAGCCATAGTTCTTATTTTTGTATCATCTGGCATTGTGTAATCAGTGGAAAAATGGATGGGGCAAGGGGCACCTTTGCTGACATAAAGCTTATCCTTAATTTCAGAATACTGCAAAACAATTAAATATTCATCACAATTACACTTTCAGAAAACACATTGATATGAAAAGGCTTATTAAAATGAGAACACTCAATTCTAAAAATTCATAACCTATGTTTTAATCATAAAGGAAATACTGTTCAAACTAAACCAATTTTATACATGGAATGAATTATAAATAAGCACCCTAGTTTCTATTGGTTTGGTACTTAAATTTTTTTTGTACAGCAAATGTACAGCATACTGCTTTCAAGCACAAAAAAAATATTTTTCAGTCTTTAATTCTAACCTTAGAGTAGCCACACATGGTCTTTTAGCCTAGCCATGTACAAATCTGAATTTTTACAAAAGAATTCTTTTGACACTTGACATTTCTGTTTGTCTTACTAGAAACACTGACAATATTTTTGCTGTGGCAGTGTGGAAAACATATGGGCAGCTTGGAGAGTGATAATGTACCAACAACATTAATTGTTTTTGCTAGTGAATTCACTTTTCTTTCTATCGCATTCTGTTACATTTTTGCAGAATATTCAGAATATTTTTTTTATCAATGTAAAATGGTAGTTAGGTAGTCACTGGAAGGAGAGATATGCACCAATCCCCTGTGATGATGCATAGAACCGGCCAGGCCTAGCACCTAATGTCCGACCCCGCCTTCTCGTGGTGCAGACAATTAGTACCTTTCAAAAGAGATACTCTCTTGTGGAAGTGAACGGAAGGGGAGGGCTGCCAGATTAGTGTGGCCTACTGATCTGGACAACTATGGCTACTTTTCTTTTTTCTACCCTGCTGAGAAGTGGTCAACCACACAGGGTCCTGGTGCTGACCACATAAACCCACTGGACTGGACAGATATATGGCTCTGAGCTTGATTATGGATCCTGATTTTGCTGCACTGATGGGCTTCTGTGGAGGGAAAATCTTCCGCTGTGTTTTCTCTTTGTTTGTGGGTTGACAACCCCAAGTGAATAGATTCACAGGATAGGTTTATCAGCTGGTGGATAATCCTGAGCAGAAGTATTCGCAGACACCTGAACTCTTTGCTTCTATTGGCATCGTAAAATTCTACATTGGAGGAAGTCTTCCAGTGTAGATGGCTTCAGCCTTTAGTAGTGGAGGAACGGGTCTTTGCCCCATGTCTGCGATTAGGGGGCTGTTTGATATTGTTGGCATTCCCTCTCTCAATAAACATAGTTACTTTAAACATCCCACTAACCATTTTCTCTCCATAAGTAGTTGGAATGTGAGGACTCTGCACAGAGCTTTTTCTCTTGATGTCCTCACACAAGAATTCCACCATTATAATTTAGATATTCTTGGCTTGCAACAGACCAGATGGACAAATAAAGGTCAGATTCTTAAAAATAATCTTAAATTTCTCTTTTCAGGGAGGGACGACAATAAGTATCACCAAGGCGTGGGTCTGCTTCTCAGCAGACACGCTAGTGATGCTCTTCTAGGATATGAGTCCATTAATGAAAGGTTTCTTACAACAAGACAAGCGTCTACAACAAGACAAGCGTTAAAGACTTGAATGTTATCTGCTGTTATGCCCCCATTGAGGATGCTGATGAAGATGAGAAGGATAGGTTTTATGAACAACTTAAGGATATTTTGAATTCTGTCAAGAAAGGAGATATTACCCTTGTTCTTGGTGACTTCAATGCCAAAGTTGGAACTGACTCTGACCTTTGGGGAGGGGTAATTGGTCCTTTTGGTATTGGTAGCTGCAATGGCAATGGGCAACGTCTCCTACAGGTAAGTAAACTCAATGGATTCAGAATAACTAACACTTATTACAAACACCGCGACATACATAAGTACACATGGGTTTCACCTGATGGGCTGCATAGGAAAATGATTGATTATATATTAATTAACAGCAAATGGGCTAGTTCTGTTAGAAATACCAGGGCATATAGGGGAGCTGAAATTGGATCTGACCATTACCTTGTTAAAAGTGTCTTGCAACTTAAACTTAAAAAGTGTTGTGCTAGGGTTAAAAAATTTACTTTTAATACTGAAGCTCTGAAAGATCCAGTTATAGCCAAAGCATACCATGATAGGTTACTTAGTCATTATGACAGTCATGGTTTGCTTACTACTGAAGTTGAGGAAGAATGGGATCATTTTAAACAGGCTCTTTTGGACACTAACAGTACTCTTTTAGGAAAAAAGGAGCAGAAGAGACAGAATTATCTGAGTGATAAGGCACTTGAGCCTATTTTGGAAAGAAAGAACTGCAGGAATGTCCTTAATCAATACCCTACTAGTCCTAATAGAAAGCATTACAGAGAACTTAATAAACGTGTAAAATATCAGTTAGCTGCTGATAAGAATCTTTGGCTTGATAGTTTGGCTGACAAAGCTGAGGAAGCAGTTAGACAGCACAACAGCAGAGAGCTGTACCAGATAGTTAATGTTTTGTGTGGTAGAAAACGGACAGGTATACAAGGATTGAAGGATAAACAAGGTAAGGTTATAGAAGGGGAGGATTCTGTCATGGCTAGGTGGGCTGAGCATTTCAGTAATGTTCTAAACAATGTAGTTAGTTCTACTCCCATTGTTTGCAATGATGATAAATGCATTGGTGGCTTTAATGTTGGCCCTATAACACAATCTGAAGTTATTTTGGCTGTTTCTAAACTTAAACTACATAAATCCCCAGGGGTAGATGAAATTACTACAGAAATGCTCAGAGCTGGGAATGTTTCGGTTACCACTTGGATGACTGAAATTCTGAATATCTTTTATGATAAAGGCATGGTTCCTAAGGATTTTACCAGAGCTATTGTTATCCCTATTTTCAAAAAAGGTGATCGCAGTTCTTGTGATAACTATAGGGGTATCAGCCTACTCTCTGTTCCAGGTAAAGTTCTTTCCATGATTAATAGAATTAAGAATCTGGTTGACAGGCAATTGCGTGATGAGCAATGTGGATTAAGAAGTGGTAGGGGATGTGTGGATCAGATATTTTCACTTAGGAAGATTCTTGAGAAATGTTTAGAGTTTCAGAAACCTTTGGTTGCTAGCTTTGTTGATTTCAAAAAGGCTTTCGACTCTGTTGATCGTCATAATTTGTGGTTGATTGTGAGATCATATGGTATACCTGACAAGTTAGTTAACATAATGAAAGCTCTCTATAATAACACTGAGTCGTGTGTGAGAGTTGGTAAGGCTTGTAGCCATTGGTTTAGCATTACTTCTGGTGTTCGACAAGGATGCATTTTGTCTCCTTTTCTCTTTAGCTTGGTTTTTGATTATGTTATGCGAAATTCACTTCAAGGGAAAGATTTTGGCCTTAAATGGACTGGAGATACAAAAATTTCTGATTTAGATTATGCTGATGATTTAGCCCTTTCGGCAAATGATGTTGATGAGATGAACTCTTTCATTCGAGCTGTTGATGAGACTGGCAGTAGAGTAGGTTTGGTTATAAACAGAGAGAAAACTAAAGTGATGAAAATTGGTCAGGCAGGCTGTGATTCAGTTAATCTGAATGGTTGCAGTCTTGAGCAGGTGTCACAGTTTAATTATCTTGGGAGCCATTCGTAACAGATAATGGTGATGTGCGGCATGAGATTAACGGACGAATAGGGATTGCTGCCAGGACTTTTAAGAATCTATGGAGAGTGTGGAAAAATAGGCGTATACACCTAAAGACTAAAATTAGACTGTATAATAGTTTGGTTCTTTCTAGGGTTAGTTATGGTAGTGAAAATTGGATGCTTTGCAAACAAGATAACAGGAAACTAGATGCTTTTCATTTTAGATGCTTGCGCAGTATCTTGGTAATTCGGTGGTTCAACTTTGTAACTAATGATGAGGTTAGGCAAAGGAGTTGGCAACCTCCTTTAAGCAGCATATTGTGCAGAGAGAGACTCCGTTGCTTTGGCCTTGTTGCCCGTATGAATAATTATAGATTGGCGAATAGGGTTATGAACAGTGTGCCTAAAGGCCTCAGAAAGAGGGGGGGAACAAGGATGCAGTGGGCAGACAATGTCAAACAGGACCTTGTTAGAATCGGTGTGCAGTGGCCAGATGCAGTAGATGTAGCTCAGGATAGGCTTGCTTGGAGAACTAAATTGCATGGTGTGGTTGGACCTCCATAGCCCATGGATGCTTGAGGATAATGATGATGATGATAATGAAAATTCACATTGAAAATTTCAAATGCACATAAAAAAAACCCCATCAAAAACATGAAAAAACAGTCACTTTCTCAACACTCTCTCCTTATATTTCATCGAAATGTAAACCAATATATTTGCATATTCTTCCAAAAAATAAATTATAGAATTATGAAATATGAGAAAAAAGTTTAAAAATGATTGTTTAGAGCAAGTAGGTAGATAAATGTTCAGAGCAATTTGGTAGACAAAGATACCATTACCTGGTGGTGATGGTATCTACCAACAGGACAATGTGTCCTATGTTGCTAAGGTGGTGCATGACTGGCTCCAGGAACACGACAGCAATGTCTCTGTTCTCCTTTGGCTGGAGAAATCGACTGACCTCAATCCCATAGAGCACTTGTGGGACCATTTGAATCAACAGGTTCTACGTGTGGACCCACAACCATGTCATCTACGGAACCTCCGTGCTCTGCTGGAAATCGAATGGGCACATGTGCCTATGGCAACCTTCAAGGGTCTCATTGTGTCCATGTCACGCCGTCTCGTTGCTGTCATCCAGGTGAAGGTTGCAATGTTAAAAATTATTTTCTGAACTTTTTTCATGAAGAATTAAAAAATCCATGGAATGTCTGAAAATACGAATAACTGTGAACTAATATTTTGAACACAATTGTTGAAAAGAGCAGTTGAATATTATCTTCTAGTTCGAGTTAAGAGTTTCTAGTATTTTTATTAGCCCAAAATTATTATTATCTTTTGATAATTCTTCAACTATTTAATTGATATTACCAATTGATGTGACCAATAGCGGCAGTAACAGGGGTTGAAATGGCGATTTAAATAATATACAGCTTCAACACTGATCAAGATTGATAAATTTTCATCTTGAAAGAACCAGTCAAAAAACTCTTGCTGTCATCATTGCAAAATGCTCCTTGCACAATTTCTCCTTCAGGGCCTTCCTTGTACAACTGTCAATATATCAGTAGTTGCTTCTTCCAATAGTTGACTGATCGACTGAAGGCTGCTGTTACCTGTTAAATTGTTCTACAACTGATTGGTGTGTAGTATCTGGTCTCCCACACATGAGCACTAAGTTAACTCTTTCATCTTTTGATAACTTTTGTCTATACTTTGCTCTGGAACAAAGAAATTATATAGAATTCAGCATAGTGTGCGATGTATTTAACATTATAATTCATTCATCCCTATGCTATATAACTCAGCCCCACCCTGTATATAAGCAAATCCTAATTCCTAATAAATAAACTTAAGTTCAGAAAATCAGTCAGATGTGAGAATGAAATACATTTTTTGTGCATTTCAAAACAGCCATAGATAAATACTTTACTGTCTTCTACACACAGGCTCACATCAATCACACACCATGAAATTTCAACCCCAGTGGAGCCTAATTAACATCTACAGTCTGAACTACGAAAAAAGGAACAAAGAAAAACCTTATAGCAAGAAGAAAATTATCATTTTTGGACAAAAAAAAGATAGTAAAAAAAAAATTCATATTTTATTTTGCATTTCATAGATGTTACTTGAAAACATCAGCAGATAAAAAAGGAATAAAAGCATGGAATACAAATATTGTTGAACAATATGGGATCCTTCAGAATGAAATTAAAAAAAATTCTAATGTTAGGAAAAACATATAATTAAAATATCTGTTTTTGTGATTCCACTAGTGTTTTTCTATTTGCACTGCTCTTTCTTCAAGAAATAATTTTGTGGAAAAAATAATTTCACAGATGTTTTTATAAAATTTGGTAAATATTAACAGAATCGAGATTAAAGTCATTCATTGGAACAGTGGTGACTGGACTTCTTTTTATGGTTGTACCAAAGTAAGAGAATTTAACAGTTGACTCAATTGTGCCTGTAAAAATATTAATATTGTAACAGTTGACCCAATCGTACCTGTAAAAATATTAATATTGTTAACAGTTGACCCAATTGTGCCCGTAAAAATATTAATATTGTCCATGATCCTACATATCACACTAACAAATGCTTCACATGACATCATTTGGATATTTTAGGCATATACTGTTTCAAAACTGCTCAACTTCTAAAAAGAACCATTTGTTTATCATCATAAAATTTTGCATTAGTGAAAATGCAGTAGAATTCACAGGATTTGTCAAAAAATAACTATTTCACGACTTAATATACATGCAAACAATAGTAAAATGAATGTTTCTATATTATTACTAATCAATTTTGTTATTAATCCATTATTAATATAAATTACATATAAACATATTCTATACACATAATCCTCAGCAGTCATAGACTACAGACTGTAGTTCCCAGGTTCGAGTCCCAGCTGGGTCAGCATTGAGATTTATCTCCGCAAAATTCCCCGCCCTGCCCACAGATAGTAGGGGACACCGATGGGCTTGGAAAGGCTGCCGTCCGTCGGATGGGACGTTAAGCCGTGGCCCCGTGTGCGGGAGAGCCATACCCTGTGCACGTTAAAGAACATGCTGGATGGCCTTGACAGGAGGCTACCATCTGTCTCCCAACAGCTATTCCAGTGGGTCCCTTCCCCCAACCTTCTCTGAGCCTTCGGGGTCCATGTGACCTGGCCATTTAGCCCATGGTGTGCAAAAAAAGTGACGCTCAGAGGTAAAACAACCCAACCCATAGACTACAGAGTCCAATCTGCGTAATTTAGTTTTAATACACAGATCTATTCTGAGCACCAGCAACTACATTTGGCAATTGCAGTTCAGTTCTAATAAGTCATAGATCTTGACTTATTAGAACTTGTTTGGTATTGTTTGGTATTGCTATTTCACCAGATTCTACATCTATTTTACTTGAGCCTTCAGGCACACTGTTTATAACTCTATTTGTTAACTTACAGTTCTGCTTCCAGGCAACATGGCTGGAACTCTTCATGCATAAGATACTGTTTATACACAGCTGTTAACTACTTTCTCTAACTTCTTAATTATTTATGAAATCAAAGCACCTAATCTTCAAGATGCTGCATAAACATCTGGATGGTTCATGGCTGTTTAGGGTTTTATGGCTTATCAGCAGCAGTCAGTCTATATTGCACCAAATGAAAACAAGCTAAAAGACATGGAACCCTAAGGGCAATTCATCAATAGAGGCCACATGATCGAGGACCCAACATTTCTGTGATATACATTAAAATATTTAAGCTCAATTTAAAAGGAAGAAGAAAAATCATAATTCAATGAAAACTGAATTGCATTTTTTACATATAAAATTCATTTATTGACCTGCACATTTTTTCAGTTTTAATTCAAATGGATGATTGGGAAAATGCAAATAAGTCTTTTATTAATAATTATAGAATCAGAAAAACTATTTATCTTTTATCCCTTAAAATGAAAGAGTGACTTTTCTCACACCACTCTGTGAAAAGTGGGAAATGTTGCTCTCATTGGAATATCTTGTGACACTACTATTGAAATTTCAAATTTCTACCATACACAGATACAGAAATACAGACTTATAATTCTAAGATATTATACAGAATACAGACTTGTAATTCGGATTAAAAGCCTCACATTCGCCAAATTTAGTGCTCTCTAACAATGGAAATTTAAAATAAGTATTTGAAATATATGAATTATTACAAAAAATTAAGCTAGATTGCATCTAATTGTTTTCAAAAACTATACACTAGACTGTGCGTAAGAG
The DNA here is from genome assembly GCA_038380435.1 of Ryuthela nishihirai. Classification (NCBI taxonomy): domain Eukaryota; kingdom Metazoa; phylum Arthropoda; class Arachnida; order Araneae; family Heptathelidae; genus Ryuthela; species Ryuthela nishihirai. The sequence continues at coordinate 4,991,906 of JAWZYU010000015.1, read as the reverse complement.
TCATTAGTTATTCCTTGCCACAGTGCTGTTTAGCAGTTTGTTGGGTCTATCTATTTTTGTGATTGCTAAATTTGTCAGTTTAGAGTAGAAAGTTCTTGTTTAGTTAGGAATCTTTCCTGGAAAAATGTTATAGCAGAATTCAATGGAGTTGCTGAAATAACCATCTTATTTAAGTTCACAAGTTTGCTTTGAATTATTATCAACAAATTTTTCCTTGAAGTTTTTAAAAACTCTTGAAAATTAACAAAAACCTTATTTTTAAAAATGGAAGATTTGGGAATTATTTACAATCTCTGTTTTTTCCCCCATTTTATACTGTTTTCTGCCTTACATCTTTTTCAGTATTCCTAGAATTATTTTTAATATTTGTATCATTTATCCCAGCATTCTATGTGTTTTTCCTGCTCTTCAAATCCAAACTATGCATGAAAATAAAAAGTATAAGAAATGCATTACCCAGAAGAAGGCCAGAGCTGTTGTTCTTTGAGCATTAGTTACTGTGAAACTGCCAGGAGATGAGAGAGGCAGGCTCTGTAACTTAGTTAATTGCTTGCACATATGGCAGTCAAATGGCCATAAAGTGGATTGTTTACAACAAACTTTGGATAAATTCACCATACATCTAGTTAGTATGTATTTATACTTTTATATTTAAACCTTCATTTTCATTTCTCTACACTTATTTAAGTAAATTAAGGATCTTCCGTCAAACGATTATTTTTCTTTCGCAGTTACGCTACACTGGATGGCCAGCTTACAACTTGTTGCTGTGGATATTTGATTTAATATAAGATAGGTTAATTTTTCTTTTATTATTTCTTTATTTTCCCCTAAAAAACTTGAATTTTGTATCATTTCCTGAAAATAAATGAGGTTTTCAATACAGAAGCAAAACGGATTTCCTCGGCATGGCAAGTTTTTACATGGATGATTTATGCTTCCCCCAACAAACTGAATTATAAATTCCCTATATAAACTTAGTATTTTATTTCCTCCTTTTATAATTAAACCTTAATTTTCATTTCTGTAGATTTACTTTATTTCCATAAGTTATCGATCCTTCCAAAGATCAATAATTATTATATACATTGATATAATAAACTTAATGGGATATTAGTAAATTATCCACAGCAACAAGTTTAAGCTGGCCACCCGATGCAGATATCATATACATTGATATCTACATTGGATGGCCAGCTTAAACTTGTTGCTGTGGATAATTTACTAACATTGCATTAGGTTTATTTTTCCCTTTATCATTTCTTCATTTTCCAGCAAAAAAAAAAAGCTTCGATTTGTATCTTTTTTTGAAAGTGAATGAGGTCTTGGATATGAGAGCAAAAACAACTTCCTTGGCACAGAAATCATTCTTCATGTGGAAGGGCAATTTCAGAAAGGGTCCTCCCCCCTGCACTAAACTCAATGAGGACATTTTACTCCCCACCCCTTCCCTTAGCAAATTTTCGCTTTTTAAAATAAAATTACTAGTTTTTATATTTATATTGAATGATTTTAAAAGCATCCCGCCCCTTCAGTATCAAGCTGTGCCGCTCTGACGATATAATGCTGTTGTTTTTGCTTTGGTGCACTAACTTTTCAGCACTTAGTCAAAATCCCCAAAATTCAACACCCAAGGAAAAAACTTCATAATGTTTAGTAAAAAAAAAATGCCTAGAAGTGTTCCTCTATTTCATAAACATGATAGAAAATCCCATTAATGTGTGTGCAATCCAAGTCAACTTGTATAACTCTGGGCCATGTTTTAAATTACATAACACTAAAAAGAATCATTAACAGAAATAAAAATCATGTTTCAGGTAAATATTATAATATTTGGGAAAAAAATTCATTTTGATTATTATATAATTTAACTGTTTTTATTCATCAGGTTTTCTAAAATTAAGTCTTAATTACACAGTCCAATCTATTTTTTTTACTTTATCACTATAAAGAAGTCTTTTTAAAATTAATATGCATCAAAATTTGCTTAAATTTTTTATTTAATAAAATTCATAATTATGTTTAATTTCATATATAACATGACCTATTGCAGTTGATTATTTATTTTTTTTAATTTTAAAGTTGGCATGTTGATATGACTCATCACAGTTGCCAAGCCTGAACCTTTCTCAAAGTATGGTATTGAGCTAAACACCAGCTACAACCCTTTGAGAAACGATATTTGTTATTCAGAAACAAATTGCCTTTCTATTCAAACACATTATATATATATCTCTATTATTATTTTTTTTTGGTAAATTTTTATTTGCATTGCTAGATGCAATTTTTTACTACATGACTCTAAAAATGCCCTCTTAAAATAAAATTAGTAGTCATTTTTGTAAAATATTTTATTTTCAAAAAATCCAGTATTAAATGCTAATTAATTTGGCACCATAATGCCTTTCATTAGTTATCTGGCAAAAAAAAGTTCTAAAGTTAATTTATTTGGCTGAGCAGAGTGAAAAATTAGCTGGGTCTCTGAATGTAGGCCAGTTTTTCATGCAGGGACCCTGGATGGGTTAAGCTTAATTTGCAAGACATTTTCAGCAATGGTCAGATCCAATTTCAACTCCCCTACATGACCTGATATTTCTAACAGAACTATCTTATTTGCTAATATATAATCATATTCTTATGTAGCACATCTGGTGAAACTCATATGTACTTATATATATATATAGTAATGTGTGAAATAAGTGTTAGTTATTCTCAAATCATTTACTTACCTGTATGATACATTGCCCATTGCAGTTATCAATACCAAAAGTACCTATCATCAGTTTTTCATCATCTATTTATCAGTTTTTCATGCAGGGACCCTGGATGGGTTAAGCTTAATTTGCAAGACATTTTCAGCAATGGTCAGATCCAATTTCAACTCCCCTACATGACCTGATATTTCTAACAGAACTATCTTATTTGCTAATATATAATCATATTCTTATGTAGCACATCTGGTGAAACTCATATGTACTTATATATATAGTAATGTGTGAAATAAGTGTTAGTTATTCTCAAATCATTTACTTACCTGTATGATACATTGCCCATTGCAGTTATCAATACCAAAAGTACCTATCATCAGTTTTTCATCATCTATTTATCAGTTTTTCATGCAGGGACCCTGGATGGGTTAAGCTTAATTTGCAAGACATTTTCAGCAATGGTCAGATCCAATTTCAACTCCCCTACATGACCTGATATTTCTAACAGAACTATCTTATTTGCTAATATATAATCATATTCTTATGTAGCACATCTGGTGAAACTCATATGTACTTATATATATAGTAATGTGTGAAATAAGTGTTAGTTATTCTCAAATCATTTACTTACCTGTATGATACATTGCCCATTGCAGTTATCAATACCAAAAGTACCTATCATCAGTTTTTCATCATCTATTTATCAGTTTTTCATGCAGGGACCCTGGATGGGTTAAGCTTAATTTGCAAGACATTTTCAGCAATGGTCAGATCCAATTTCAACTCCCCTACATGACCTGATATTTCTAACAGAACTATCTTATTTGCTAATATATAATCATATTCTTATGTAGCACATCTGGTGAAACTCATATGTACTTATATATATAGTAATGTGTGAAATAAGTGTTAGTTATTCTCAAATCATTTACTTACCTGTATGATACATTGCCCATTGCAGTTATCAATACCAAAGGTACCTATCATCTCTCTCCAAAGGTCAGTCAGTACCAACTTTAGTCTTGAAATCGCCTAGACATAGGTAATAGTCTTTAATTCTCCTTTCTTGATTGAATTCAAAATATCTTGAAGTTGCCCATAAAACCTATCTTTCTCATCCTCATGCCGTTTACAATTGGGGCATAACAAATATAACATTCAAGTCTTCAATGCTTGCTTGAAATTTAGCTGTATAATGGTATTATTGTCTTTTTTGCTCAGCGAACTACTGATAAAATTTAAATTGCATTTTATAGAAAGACCTATATTGCATACTTACCGTCCAAGAAATTCCTTTCGTAGATTTTTCTTGTGGTCCGAAACCGATATTAAAATTGTACATCCCTCGCCAATTTGTGCTGTAAATGAAAAACAATTGCAGCTCAGTATCTTCTATAAAAAAACAAATATACAATGTAATCAGGGCAGGATCAAGGGTCAGAGGTACCAGCAAGAGGGCCATGTAGCCCTCCCCCTTCCCCCACTGAGAATGAGTAGCCATAATGGAAGCAAAAAATTATTAATATATGTATATTTCACATATTTTTAAAGAAATTTTTTAAAGACCATTAAAATGGAGATTAAAAATTGATAGTAGAAAAGCAATCCAGTTTCTTTGTAATGTTTCAAAGATTACTAACTTTCTTAAATTGGACCTCTTATCTGATCCAAAATAGATTCAAACTCCAGATAGCTTATTGGGTGTCAGACAATATTAACTTGCCAAATAAAGTTGAAATAGGGTTCATTATTATATATAGCATTACTTATTGAGTAAGAATTCAAAAAGGATTGTCAAATTGTTAAAGTTTAAATCTAATCAAAAATCAATTAACATTGCTCAAGAGAAAAATAGCAAAAGTCAAATATAGATAACAAAGTTTATTTCCAAAAAATTCAAGACTCACCAATTCAGATGATGAATACAAAAATTGGACACTTAATATAACATGGAGCGTACAACCGGCACGTCTGTTGCATGCTGGGAAAAACATTTGCATAATCTGATGATCGTGCACTAGCTATGAGGCAAGAGGGGGGTGTCTTAAACACATACATTAGCAGCTGACATTCAAAAGGTCGAAGTTGCGCATGTACAACTCCTTCTACAGCTCGGAAGAAAGAATTGTGATAAGTCCAAATGAAATAACAATCCCAAAAATGATAAATTTAATGTAAATAAAGTAAAACTGGTTAAGGAAAAGTATAAGTGAATGGGTGAACAATCACACTTCCTCCCCCCCTCCCCCCCCGATTTTCTTTCTAGCACAATTGAATCAATTGTTTCCCCCCTCCCATTCCTTTTTTTCTAGATCTAGGCCTTAATGTAATAATTACATTTTTTTTAGTACAGCTATATACAGGAGTTTATCAAAATAACGGAAATAGCAACTGGAGTACATGCAATGTGCTGTATGCAATATCATAAGGACATAACCCATGATGTGAGGTATATAAAGGGAAGTACGATGTCGGCTATCACATTGCTGTGTCACAGCTTTGTGGTGTAATTGTCGGCAATGTCAGATCTCAGTGACCTCCAAAAAGGCATGATCATTGGTGTGCATCTTGCAGGAGTTTAGTAATCAGAATGGCAGAAATGGTAGGTGTAACATGAAGAACTGTATTGAAGATTATGACTATTTATCAAAGAGGACATTACCACCAAACACACAAATTGTGGACATCATAAGAAGTTGTCGTCAGCTAGGGATAGGCGAATGCTGGCATGGATTGTACAACAGTAGCACAAGACCATGGCACCACAAACAGCAACAGAGTTGAACACCAGTCAGAATGATCCCGTTTATGTCATAACAATTCATTGGGAACTTCATGGTGCCAGTATTTATGGCCATGCTGCAATCCACAAACCTCTGATTACCAACATCAATGCAACAAAACGTGTAAGTTGGTGCAAAGCACATAAAAACTGGGATGCTAAAGACTGAAACGTGTCATCTGGTCTGATGAAATGTGCTACACATTGTTTCCCACCACTGGTAGAGTGTACATCTGGCGAAAACCTACAGTAGTGTACCGCCTGACTGTTTGGTTCCGACTGTGAAGCATTGAAGTAGATCCCTGATGCCGTGGGACACCATAACATGGCATTCCTTAGGGCCATTAGTTATTCTGAAGGGTCATGTCACATCCGCAACATACGAATCCATTCTTGGGGATCACCTGCGCCCAATGTTGTGGGCATGAATGCCCGAGGTGGGCCTACAGCTTATTAATAAAATGTTCTCTAGAAACAGTACGAGTTTCCATTATTTTGATAAACCCCTGTATATCTGCAGCTACATTTTGCAGAACACTGATAGTTTGAAGAAATATTCTTTTGAAAAATATGATCTGTACTAGATTATAAGGTGTCACGGAACAATATTACCATGATGAAGAACTTTGCATTTGCTAGTTCAGGGCTGTAGATTGCGTTTGGGCACTAAAGATGGACATTTTGAACATCTCCAATAAGAACAATTTTATTGTATTCTGTGCTACCATTTTGCCTTGTTATCCCAATAGTCTTCTGTAAAGTAGAAAAACAAACAATTCACGGATAGTTTATCTAGAAATTAGAAATATAAATGGTAGCTATGCAGAACAGGCAGATGATTACTACCTTTCAGGAAGATATTCTCTTTCATGAAGGGGAATGGAAGGATAGCAATTATAAATTCACAGCAAACTTAAAATAAACCTGGAGCAAAACTACATCTGATGTTAACTATGGAACCGCTTCTTGAGCTTATCTTGTGCCACATCAACGAGTTTGTTATCTGAAAATTCAACTATCAATACCATCTTAACATCTGTAAAATCAAAGTAGTCTTCTGGACTGGCATCTGGAGTGTAACACACATAAACATCAGTGGTTAATACCTGTGAATCAACAGCACTTGTGCAAAACATCAATGAAGAAGATAGCACAGAAGAAGCTATGTCAATTCATTCAACCAACTGAGCCAGCAGGACTACTTCAACAAATGGTAATGTTATGACAATTACTTTGGAACTTTTAACTTGTTAAAAATTTCCTTAAGCTCGGTCATAAGCATGTATAATAACTCTTACCTTGACTATTTTGAAATAGTTTTTGTGTAATGCGATTGCTTTTAAGCTCACTCCCTTATAAGCAGCATAATCGTGCATTAAACTTGTTTTAATGGAAGGATAGTGCTGCCAGATCAGTTTGGCCTACAAATTTCAACTTCAACAGCCATTTTCTTCCTTTTTCTTCATCCCTGCTGAGGAGTGTTAACTCTCACTCAACAAGCACAACAGATTCAAAACTTAAGACTGTCAAGTTACATTAATAAAGTATACAATTAAAAGACCTTCTTGCTCAAAAATTAATTTAAAATAATTTAAAAATTCTCTGTCATTGAGCAATAAAATTTCAGAGTTTATCCTTCAAACTATTTGGATGTTGAAAGTTCTTAGGAGAAAACTCTCAGAAGCTTTTCGGAGCAAAGACAGCGCTCCGTCATCAGTGAAGTGATGTTATGTACCGCTCCAAATTTGAAGAAATTAGTCAAAAGGGACAGGGACAAATATAGCCTTCTTCAAAAATCGGGCGTATACCGATTTCCCCTACAGTTGACGGATAATTCCGTTGTGTACTACATCGGCAAAACCATTCGCTCTTTGCAAGAAAGGTTCGTGGAGCACAAAGCTGATGTCAGCCAAAAGAAGCTAACGACAGCCGCCTCTGAGCTAGCAGTGCAACACACGGCAACAATACACTGGGAGCACGCCACACGTCTTGCGCGCGCATCCACTTTCTACGGAACCATAGTCCGCGAGGCTATTGAAATAATGACCTCGTCCGTCCCCACCTGCAACCGAGACACTGGAATCACCCTACACGACATGTGGAAAGAAGCTCTTTGTCTAAACGGACCCAGCGTCAGTACATAACATCACTTCACTGATGACGGAGCGCTGTCTTTGCTCCGAAAAGCTTCTGAGAGTTTTCTCCTAAGAACTTTCAACATCCAAATAGTTTGAAGGATAAACTCTGAAATTTTATTGCTCAATGACAGAGAATTTTTAAATTATTTTAAATACATTAATAAAATTTAAAAATTCAAATTCCATATAATGTGAGCGAGCTGTCCAAGGTCTGTGGCTAAATAGGTCACAAACAAGTCAAGTTTGCAAAGATAAAATAATTTGAGTAATGATACATAATCAAAGATTTCTACTATAACAAGTTTCCAGAAGAGATTCCTAAATACACAAGAATATTAAATATTACACAATCACAGGTAGGCACCTCTTGGTGATATTCACTGAAAAAATATAGAGGACAAATTGTCATTATCTCAGTGGGATCTGAACCCATGACCTCCAGATAACATGTCAGGTGCTATGACCACTGAGTGGTAACTCAGTGGTCACAACACTGACATGTTATCAGGACACTCAAGATATTCTCTATCTACTAATCAAGATATTCTCTATTGGTGGCTTTAAGCATTATAGCATGAATTAGTCACTAAAGGTCATGGTTTGGATCTTACCTGGATAATGACAATTTTCCTCTACATTTATTTAACATACAAGAATGTTCTAGCTATAACTTGATAAATTAAAAAGTACAAATCACCAAGAACCAACAAACATTTAACAACACTGTGATGAGGAAGAACTAGCAATACACTTGCTCACAGATTTAGTGCATAAAGTTTTGAAAGCAGCTAGGTGACATATTTTAACATAATTCAAACAACCCAGAATATGGTTGGGTTGTTTTACCTCTGAGCAGCACTTTTTTGCACACCATGGGCTAAACGGTCAGTTCACATGGACCCCAAAGGTTCAGAGAAAGTTGGGGGAGGAGACCCACTGGAACAGCTGTTGGGAGATAGATGGTAAACTCCCGTCAAGGCCATCCAGCAACAGGGTATGGCTCTCCCACACACAGGGCCATGGCTTAATGTCCCATCTGATGGAGGCGGCCTTTCCAAGCCCATCGGTGTCCCCTAATGACCATGGGCAGGGCAAGGAATTTTGCAGAGATAAATCTCAACGCTGACCCAGCTGGGACTCGAGCCTGGGAACTACAGATTACGAGCCTGGTGCACACTACCGACTGAGCCACCCCACCCAGAATGTGCTATCTTGCAACATACATCAAGTGAATCAGTTTTCACATGTACTCAACTTCACAGTGTCTTAATGCTGGCCTCTTATTCCAACTGGCTATGATTTTGATTCTGGACATTATACACTGGTGTACTCCTATTGAAGGAGAATCTATTGCTATGTTTTCTGCTTGTTTGTGGATTGCAAGCACCAACTGAACAGTGAAGCAGCATACATTGTTTGCCGACAAATGAACCTGATCAAAAGCCATTGCAAGTACCAGAACCCTGAAAACTATTTCTAGAATCACTGATCCAAAACTGGAGTATTGTGTTTCAGATGCCAAACTGGTGGTGTTTGAGAGTCTGATGGCAAAGAATTACAATGGTTATCTTCATTCCTGCTAGCATGGTGGCTTCAGCTTTTAGAAGGGGAGAAAGATGATATTGGCCATACTTCTCTCAGTAAACTTATTCTCTCTTAAGAAAACAACTATTTTCTGTCCCCAGTTACCTGGAATGTGAGAGCTCTTAACTCAAACTTTTCTTTGAATCTCTTCATAGAGGAATTCCACAATAAGAAAATTTCTTACTTGCAGTGCCAGATGTATTTTTTTTTTACTACATGACTCTAAAAAACCTCATTAAAATAAAACTATCCTACAACATGGTTGAGGTGATTGCCAGACAATGAAGCTTCTGGCAGATTTTGAAAAGAACATGGTGAGGTCAAGGCATCAGGGCAATTAGGTCATAATGTGACAAACAGTAAAAAATAAAGGAATAACAATCATGTAAGGTTTAAAAGTGAAATGCAAAAATTGGAACACACTATAAAAAGACAAATAAAATGAGCAGAAAACAAGTATAAAGTACAAAAATCAACAATAGGTGCAGAGGAACTGATCTAGACAATTACAGTGGCGACTCAAATTATTCCTCCAATTCCTACTTTCAGAAATTAGCTCCACAGCCTCATCACTCAAATAACTTTGTGGCAATAAACATATTTTAATCCCATGTTCCTGTTTGGACTTAGAGTGATGCATGTATTTTAGCTTTCATGATTTATATCCAAGTATCTTACACTTGCACACCTTTTATCTGATAATTCTTTTTACCACCTGACTTTTATGTTTTACCAGTTATTACTCCTGTTTACCCGAGTTAAAAGCAGAAATAAGTATAAAATGCAGGGGTCAAAGATAAAAACTCATATACATTTAAAGTAACCAGTAAAACATAAAAAGTTAAAGGTGGAAAAATGAATTATCAGATAAAAAGTGTCCAAGGGTAAGAGACTTCGACATAAATCATGACAGCTAAAATACTTATATCACCCAAAGTTAAAACAGGAACATAGAAATAAAATATGTTTTAGAGCTAAAATGGTGCCACAAAACTTACATTTAGACATGTCATCCACCCATAGTAGAAATGAATAGGGATAAAAGAGGGACCTAAGTGGAACCAGTCTATAAACAGTAGCTAGGCATACACTGGAAGGATAGCTCGGTACCAATCCCTGAGGATGATACACAGAAATGACCAGGTGAAGCACCTAATGTCCGACCCCACCTTTTCATGGTGCAGGTGGTTAGTACCTTTCAAAAGAGATATTTTCTTCTGGAAGGAACAAAAAAGGGTGCCACATCAGTGTAACTGCACATTGATCTGGAAGCATACCATTTATCAGTTGGTAGATAATCCTGATCAGAGGCCATCGTAGGTACCTGAACCCTTACTTTAATGAGTTGACCATCGCTGATCCTACCCTGGAGCAATGAGTCTCGGGCAAATCAGTTTCTATGTAGATTCTGGTTCTTGAAAAGATGGTGCCTGAAGTTGCTACCAACATGGGTGACTTTAGCCTTTAGCAGTAGGAGAAAGGGTCTTTTACCCATGTCTGCAATTAGGTGGCCATTTGATATTGTTGGCCCTACCTCTCTCAATAAACCTAATTTCTTTAAAAAAATCCTACTATTCATTTTCACTCCATGGGTATGTGGAATGTGAAGACATTTCTTAGAGATTATTCCCTTGACAGTCTCACACAGGAATTCCAACATTATAACTTTAATATTGTGGGCTTGCAAGAGCCAGATGGACAGGTAAAAGTAACATATTTAAAAATAATTTTAGATTTCCTTTTTCGGGGAGGGAGGATGAAAAGCATCTCCATGATTAGTTCTCCACATAGGTTTGCTTCTCAGCAGACCTGCCAGTGATGCTCTTCTACAATATGACTGCATCAACAAAATATTTCTTACCAATAAATTCAAAACTAAGATTAAAGACTTGAATGTTATCTATTGTTATAACAGATAACATTCATTCACACTGAAGACTCCGAATGAATGAGAAAAATAGGTTTTTACAGACAACTTTAGGATATTTTGAATTCTGCCAAGAAAGAAGATACTTTTCTTGCACAAGATGACTTCAGTGCTAATGTTGGTTCTGACCATGACTTTTCGTCAAGGGTGTTAGATCCCTTTGGTATTAGTAGTTCCAAGGGCATTGGGGAACATCTCCCATAAGTAAGTAAACTTAATTGTTTAAGAATAACCAACACTTATTATAAACACAATGACATATATAAGTACATGTGGGTTTCACCAGATTGGCTGCATAAGAATATGACTGGCTATATATTAACAGCAAATGGGCTAGTTCTATCAGGAATACCAGGTGATGTAGGGGAGATTGAAATTTGATCCGACCATTAACATGTCAAAAGTAATGGCACTTAGCACAACTTAAGAAGTGTTGTGCTAAGGTTAAAAAAGTTACCATTAACACTGAAACTCTGAAAGATCCCAATATAGCTAAGGCATACTATGTTGGCAGCTTAATCTATGATAATCATGGTTTCCCTACTACTGAAGTTGAGAAAGAATGGGATCAGTTTAAATGGGCTTTTCTTGAAGGTATTAGTACAGTTCTGGGTAAAAAGTAACAGAGGGGACAAAAGAAATTTCAGTGATAAGACTATAGAGTTTATTTCTGAAAGAGAGATTGCAGGAATAATTTAAATATTCCTGAAATTTTTCCTATTAGATCTATTATTCCTGCAATTTATTCCTATTAGTCCTAACAGATGGCACTATAAAGAGCTTAATAAACGTGTAAAGGATCAGTTAACAGCTGATAAGAAGCTGTGGCTTGATAGCTTAGTTAGCATAGCAGAGGAAGCAGCTAAACAGCAGTTAACCCAGATAGTTAATGCTTTATGTGCAAAGAAATGGACAGGTACACAGGTATTGAGAGATAAATATGGTAAAGCTTTAACAGCTTTACCATATTTTTAGATTCTGTCATGAATAGGTGGGTCCAGCATTTCAGAAATGTTCTAAACGATGTGGTTAGTTCTACTCTCTGTTTGTAATGGATAGATGCATTACTAGCTTTAACATTCGCCCTATATCACATTCTGAAGTTACTTTGGCTATCTCTAAATAAAACTACATAAATCCCCAAAGAGATGAAATTACTACTGAAATGCTGAGAACTTAGAATGCTTGTGTGCATTCTAAGTTCTAAGCATTCAAATGATATAGCTGACTGAAATTTTGAATAATTTTTATGATGTAGGTGTTCCAAAGGATTTTACTAGATTTATTATTATCCCTATTTTAAAAAAGGGTGATTGCTTTTCTTGCAATAATTAGAGGAGAATCGGTCTACTTTCTGTTACAGGTAAATTTATTTGCATTTAATAGATTAAGAATTTAGTTGATGGACAACTGAGCGATGGACAGTGGATTAAGAAGTGGTAGGGGATATATAGATCAAATATTTTCACTTTGGCAGATTGTTGAGAAATTTCTAGTTTTAGAAACCTGTTGTCACAGAGGTGGAGGATACTGAGTGTTATTTCTCATAGGCTGCTATGTTAATCAGTGATCTCAGTAGATTCCCATACAGCAGTGCCTTGAACAGTTCAATCAGGAAACTATATGTCACGTGACTGTTACCACAGTAGCCAGCAACCGGTTGGTGTGGGCAGCCTAAGGCTCAATGACAAAAGGCAGCCAGCAAACTGTTGGTGCTAGGACTTCAATGACAAACGGCTTGGAGAAGAGAATTGCTTGTGTCGAAAACTTCCTCATCGAGTTTCACACAACATACATCACAATTGAGTTCTCACAATATACTTCAACAAAAGAAACTTATCAAAACGATGAACCAAAATGATAAACAATTTGTCATATATGTAGACATTAATGCTAACGCTAACATTTGAATTTCCACGATGCTGCCAAAAGGTGTCATGTGCACACACGTGCAGAGCAGAGATGATGACATTTTATTTCCAAATCGAACTGTGCGGAGCACTGCTCAAAATGATGAGTCAACACTCTGTATTCTCCTCCTCTGTGTCTATTGTTACTAGTAATGTAGATTCCAAAAAGCTTTTTTGACTCTGTTGACTATAATAAATTGGGTTGATTGTGAGATCATATGGCATACCAGACAAGTTAGTTAACATAATGAAGGCTCTTTATAACGCTGAGTTGTATGTGAGAGTTGGTAACGCTTGTAGCAATTAACCTGTGATTCCTTACTAGTTGTACTCTGTTGTTCGATAAGGGAGCATTTTGTCTCATTTTCTCATTAGTTTGGTTATTATGTTATGCAGAATTCTTTGCAAGGGGAAGATCTTGGCCTTAAGCCGATTCTTAAGATGAGGCCTTAAGCCTAGATTTCAAAATTTCTGATTTAGATTATGCGAAACTTTCGGATAGATTTGTTTAGAAAACAAAATTGCAGTCCAGTTGGACTTCTACAGCCCGTGGATTCACTAGGATTTCCTATGTATGCATGTAAGTAGAACCAAGCAGGTACAACTTCCTTCCTGTGATTTCTGCAAAACATGACTGTCATGGTTCGACAACAGCTTGAATTCGAAAAGTCATTGCCCCTGATACCAACATGACCAGACACCCTACAGAAGAGGACTGTGGAGCTTCTGGTGGATCTTAGAAAGAAAAGGATGAGGCTGATGCAATAATGAGAAATATATAATAGCAAGCTAAGAAATATATATAGCCCTATAGCAGGCTAAGCGAGTTAGTGTAAAATACACCGACAATGATGCTTAGTCACTATGTGGTCCCAAGGAAAGGCTGATAACAACTCTGCAATGAATATGGAACACTGTGGTTGGATCTGGTCTGTAATGATAACATCACAGTAGATTGCAGCCAGCATCACAGACTTGCTGGACTTCAAGTCATCTGTGAAGATAGGCAAGAAGTCTGGGTGTCAGGCTGAGGGGCTGGAAAGGGTTCCTGGTACATGCAGTCAGGTGTAAAAGGCCTTCCCATCCTGCCAAGAGAAACATCACAAAAAGGAAAAACAGTGAGCCACAGTGGAAGTTGCAACACTATTTAGACTAATGTTTATATCTTGAAGTTGACCTTGGACATGCAAATCAAAGAGACAAATGGCAATTGGACAATTAAGATAAAGCATTTCCTACTCAGGACTGAAAACACAGTCCCAAGTGGAATGGCACAACAGAGATCAGAATTTGAATGCATATTGTAGAGACAACTGCTGACGATGACTAGACAAAGAGTATCAGTCAATCTCAATGTAAAGACTTTGGACAGGTGAAGTGCAGAAGGCTGCACACAGAGGACCTGATGGTGAATGGGATCCAACACCTTCACCACCAAATCCCAGACAGAATCATATACCTGGGATCCATAATCCATTTTTGACCAGACAATTACATGATACAGGAGGAGCAAAGAACATTGTTCTGCTCCCCCATGAAAGGGAGGATAGGACTTTGAGAATGTTCAATGCCCGGGTGCACTTGGACTTGAGATGCCTACATGAAGTTAAAAGGTCAGTTTCTAGTCAAAAATGAGACAGAGAAACCGCCACAACTGAAATGATAGTAACTCCTAGCTGCAGCTCCATGTTCAGATGAAGATTAAATTTGTGGCAAAAGAGCACACAAAGTGTTCTGTGGAGAACCAAAATTCTCTGGTCATTGCCCAAACAGATTGTTTAAGACAGTTTGCAGCTGTCGTTAAATGACCCTCATGCTGGATAAAGAGGAAAAGATGCTAAAATTGTCAACATATAGGCCATTGCCTAGAGTGGGAGGAAATTTTGCTGAGATAGCAAAAAGTGTAACACTCAAGACACAGCCTTATGCCCTTGTTCTTGGGGGAAAGGCTGTAATAGAGTAATTAAGAGTGGTGAAAGTAGGCCGGTTCGCGCTGGTACGCCGTACCGGCAAGAAATTATTTGCCGGTACGACGTACCAGTAAGACATTTTTCAGTAGTGGCTCCGTTAACGATTTTCTTTTCACCTTAATGCTTTTTCAACCGAGAATTTATTTTTTTTTAAAGCGAACCATTCCTTTCAAGAAAAACTTGTCATTTTTTAATTACATTACTACAGTTTAACCCTTTAGATACCAAGCTGTTTAGAAACTGGATACCTGAGATTCCATTTATGCCAACAGGGAGTGTCAAGGGGGAGTGCTAAAAATTGGAAGTAGTGCTCTCTCTCTTTGAACGATTAGCAAGGAAATTGGGTACAGACAGCAGAACTAGACAGACAAAGGCAACTCCAACTAAAGCCATCTTTCGGGGAGTCGTATTAAGAGTTCACGGACAATGCACATTCCCATCTGCCGTAGCTGACTGGGTTTGGTCTTGATTACTACCGGAGGCAGAACTGGGAAAACGGGGTGGTAAATCAAAGAAACGATATGAAGTCACTTAGATGTTGAAATCCTTTGCAAAACAGCGTGTACTTGTGATTTTAAACTTTTCGTTTTCAAAATACATATTTTTTTATATTCTCTTTTTATCTTCAATTGGTTTAGCATTACGTCTGGTGTTCGACAAGGGTGCATTTTGTCTCCTTTTCTCTTAGTTTGGTTGTTGATTATGTTATGCGAAATTCACTTCAAGGGAAAGATTTTGGCCTTAAATGGGCTGGAGATACGAAAATTTCTGATTTAGATTATGCTGATGATTTAGCCCTTTTGGCAAATGATGTTGATGAGATGAACTCTTTCATTTGAGCTGTTCATGAGACTGGTAGTAGAGTAGGTTTGGTTATAAACAGAGAGAAAACTAAAGTGATGAAAACTGGTCAGGCAGGTTGTGATTCAGTTAATCTGAATGGTTGCAGTCTTGAGCAGGTGTCACAGTTTAATTACCTTAGGAGCTATGTAACTGATGCTGGTGATGTGCGGAATGAGATTAACAGACGAATAGGTATTGCTGCTGGGACTTTTAAGAATCTATGGAGATGGTGGAGAAATAGGCGTATACGCCTAAAGACTAAAATTAGACTTTATAATAGTTTGGTTCTTTCTAGGGTTAGTTATGGTAGTGAAACTTGGATGCTGTGTAAACAAGATAACAAGAAACTAGATGCTTTTGATTCTAGATGCTTACACAGTATCTTGGGTATTAGATGGTTTAACTTTGTAACTAATGATGAGGTTAGGCAAAGGAGTCTGCAACCTCCTTTAAGCAGCATACTGTGCAGAGAGAGACTCCGCTGGTTTGGCCATGTTGCACGTATGGATAATTATAGATTGGCGAATAGGGCTATGAACAGTGTGCCTAGAGGCCTCAGAAGGAGGGGGAGACCTAGGATGCAGTGGGCAGACAATGTCAAACAGGACCTTGTTAGAATTGGTGTGCAGTGGCTGGATGCAGCAGATGTAGCTCAGGACAGATATGCTTGGAGAATTAAACTGCGTGGTCTGGTTGGACCTCCGTAGCCCATGGCTGCTTGAGGATGATGATGATGATGATGATAGATATGGCAATTTTCTTTCTGCTGAGATCTCGCCTTCATAATTGGTCATCTGATGTCTTAAATCGACAGGCTCTTATCATGCCAGTGATAAACAGCTGTTTGAGAGGTAAAAAAATTATCAACTAAGAATTTAATTCTTTAATGCTTTTTTCATCATTTGCATCCCTTGAAATTTAACCTTCAGTATCAGAATTTATAGCATTTGTATACATATTAAGCCGTCCCGTGGCTGAGTGATTAGCAAGCTTGGCTACTGATCTACGGGACCTGGGTTTGAGCCCCTGGTAAGGCATGGATGTTTGTGTTGTTTTTCTGCTGAGGTCCTGCCATCCTCACAGGCGTTTTACTCAGACGTACTGACAGGCTCCTGTCAGACCTCTGTGGCAAGCTGCTGCTGCTTGAGGGGGTATTTATTTTTTTTTTTATTATACATATTAGATACGTTGAGCCGTTTCAGATCCTCAAATATCAGAATCATTATAATAAAAAGAAATTATGATTATCAACTTATGATAAAGATGTGATTACTTAGAAATATTGATAAAATTATTATCAACTTTTTAATTACACCAAACAATAAATTTGATATAAAAATAATGCTATAGCATTATTTGGGTTCTGCTGTAACAAACAATGCTGTGGAACTGAAAGAAAAAGCCCAACAGTTTGCATTAAAGAAAAGCGAGGTTACTTTTCTTGGAACCATTTATCAGAGTGGATTAAGGTTAGGAGAGAACAGAAAGATTTCTGCCAGGTCCACTAGAAGAGTGGCATTGTAGTTTACAATTAGTGGCTACCTCTTAAGGGGGAAAGGAAGCAAGCATGAGAGATGAGAAGAGTTTGGGATGCAATGATCTTCTGCATATCGGGCTGCAATGGTATCCAAACGGTATGCACGCACGACCAATCCAATAGTTACCATTTTCACTCTGTGGTATTAGCTTTGCTGAATCGCTAAACATTTCTCATTAAGGTGAAGACATGGTCTATATTGAGGTCAAATCATATGTAAAGTTAAGCGTGCCAACAAATAGATATATCACGTGTAAAAGTGAAATGATTAATTTTTTTACTGCAGAAATGGCCAACCTAATAGTACCCGTGACAAGAGTGGGAAGTTAGATGAATTTGCTTGGCACACAAGAGCACTCAACAAAATCATCGCGCAACCTTTTTTTCTTTGAAAAAAGTCACTTTTCCTACCTCATTATGGATGCAGAAACTCTGCAATTTCGCATCTATTATTGGGGATAAGTCAGAGATGAAATTTCCGTATGTCATGTAATCATTGATTAAGCTTTATAAATTTTAAAGACTATTCCAAATCTCTGATAAATGTTATTCTAAAAAAAATTCTATATTTGGCTTCCGAGATTAAAACAGGCAAGTTGAGATTTCAAAATTGCAATATGAGTGAAACGTTAATTTTCCTTTCTAAAAAAATTTTACACATTTTCAAAATTTAAAAACATCTGGATTCAAGACCCTATAGGTATGGTTATTTTCTTTCTGCTGAGATCTCACCTTCATAAATAGGTCATCGACGTCTTAAATCTACAGGTTCTTTTCAGACGAGTGATAAACAGCTGTCTGAGAGGTGTAAAAAAATTATCACCTAAGAATTTAATTCTCTAATGCTTTTTTCATCATTTGCATCCCTTGGAATTTAACCTTTAAAAACATCTAAATTGTATTATTTTTTTCAATAAGACTGAAATCCAAGAATACAACGGAATCAGCAGGTATTTAAATATATTAATATTTATTTCCATTAAAAATCCCTAAATCATTCACTATTTGTGGAAAACGTATGGAAAATGAGAAAATATAAGAGCACTGTACTTTCGTCGCCACACACTTCAATTTATTAACCCCTGCATGTTATTTTCCACACATAGCTATGCTTTGAAGCGTACTGCTAAGAAATAAAATCTACTTTCACCACTGGTAATTAATAGAGGTTTAACCTTGGTACAACATTTCTTAAGCTTCAGTTGCAAGATACTTTTGACCAGGTAACCCAATTCTGACTCCCCTCTATGATTTGGTATTCCTAACTGAACTAGCCTATTTGCTGTGTCTATCGTATTCCTGTGCAACCCATCAGGCAAAACCCATGTGCATTTATAAATGCCCACGTGTTTTCAGTATGTGTCAGTTGTTTGGAAACAATTAAGTTTATTTACCTGTAGGGAACATTCTCCATTGCCATTGGAACCTACCAATTCCAAAGGGATCTAAAATGCCTGCCCAATCGTCAGAGTCAGTACCAACTTTAACATTAAAGTCACCTAGCACAAGAGAAATATCTCCTTTCTTCACAGAATTCAAAATATCCTGAAGCTGTCTGCAAAACTTATCCACCTCGTTCTCATCCGAGTCTTCTGTGGGGGCATAACAACAAATTACATTCAAGTCCTTAATTTTTATTTCAAATTTTGCTGTAAGGAATCTTTCATTAATACAATCATATCCTAGAAGACCATCAATGACATGTCTCCTGAGAAGCAAACCTACACCATGGAGATGATTTCCATCCTCCCTCCCTAAAAAGATATAGTTATTTTTAAGTATCTCACCTTTACCTATCCATCTGGTCTCTTTCATACCTAGAATAGCTAGGTTATAATGCTGGAATTCCTGTGTGAGGACATTCTCAAGCAACGTCCTCACGTTCCAGGTGATGAAATGATTAGTAGGATTTTTAAAGAAACTAAATTTATTGAGAGAGGTAGGGCCAACAATATCAAACAGCCCCCTGTTTGGCATGGGGCAAAGACCTGTTCCCCCCCCCCCCCCCCCCCCATCACTACAGGCTGAAGTCACCCATGCTGGTAGGAACTTCAGGCACCACCTTTTCAAGAGCTACATGACCTGTTTGAAACACATTACTTCAGTTCAGGATTGGTGATGCCCAGCTAGCTAAGTGAGAGTTCAGTACCTTCAATGGCTTCTGATCAGGATTATCCACCAAATATAAGGCATCCTGTGCTCTCTGTTCACTTGGATCTGGCAAGCCACAAGTGAACAGAAAACACGGTGTTTTATTCTGCCTAATCCAAAACTGAGCCTTCTGTTGCTTCTCTTCACAGATCCCTTCACCCTTTGATGAATCCCCAGTGACAAACCAGGTAAGACCATATTGAAGAAATCACCCCCTAGTGGCCTCAATATTTCTTAATTCTCAAACTTTCGGGAAAATATTCCACTTCGAACAAATCACACCAAACCAATGAAAATTGAGATTTAAATAGATTTGATTATGATCTTTCATTTATCTTCAGTCGCATTTTTCCATTAAACGCATATTTAAAAACTATAGAGTTTTGATGTTAGATTCCCATTGAAATGACACTGATATTTTCCATTTCAGTAGGTTCTAGATAAATTGTTCAAAAATTCATATTATCTCAATGAGAATCTAACATCAAAGCTCTTTAACTTTTAATTTATGTATTTAAGAGGAAAATGTGACTGAAGATAAATTAGAGATCATAATCAAATCTATTTAAATCTCAATTTTCGACATTATTCATTCAGTATTTACAGAGTTACGGAAGCTGGAATATTATTGAACAATAAACTATCTTTCATAAGAGTCAATCATAATTGTTTAATATTGAAAAAAATCATTACACAAACTTTTAAAAATGCATATTAAATGGTTTGAAACAATACTTGTTATTTGTTATAATTAATTTCTGATGAAAATTTTTTTATGCATGTTTTATCTCTCAAAGACAAAATTAAATAACTGCATAGACAGTTCATTTGAGTACACATGTAGAAAGTCAATAAAATCCTATCTGTATGACTTGCAATGAACTGATGCTTTAATAAAGTGATGTTGTGATTGCTAATTCATCACGATGTCAATTCATCGCAGCAATTCATGCTATGATGAATGATGCTGTAATGAATTGATGTCACGATGAATGATGCTGTGATGAAATGATGTCACGGCGAACTGACCACGATGAATTGATTGATGCATGATGAATTAGCATAGAACCCATAATTTCTTGTCCATTTTGCTACAGGATCAATAATGGAGGGGTCCCACTCATTTTCTGAACTTTATTCCACATAACTTTAGAACTGATTGTGTGCAGGTGATTGAAGAAGTATTTTTAATCTGAGATTCCTTCTGGCTGTAGCACCAGAAAAAACGAGCTTTTGACCTAAATGCGCTTGAAAACCTTTAGATTGGAGGATGTTGGATATTTCAAAAATATCTCCAAGCCTTTTTCTGTGCCTATGAGATATATTGAAGTCTGGATAACACCACAGTTTCAGAAATTGAGAAAACTGTCAAAGTTTAACGGGAATGTAAAGGTAGCTTCATGGATAATGCAGTCCATCATCTCAAACAGTGCAGCACAGATTGGTGCCTGGCTAACTGAGAGTTAGTCAGACTCATGGGAGTTCAAAATTCCATCAAAGTGCCATTCAGTTTGATCACTCCTCAATTGTGAAAAAAATTGAACACGTGAGGGCTTGCAAGGCCCTCATAGGATATTCAACACACCACAAGGAGGTGATCAATTCCTCATGGGTTATCTACTTCCCATGTACAAGGGGCATTCAAAAAGTTCTTGCCAAGCATCTGCAGAACAACAACTATTACCCTTACCTAAACAAAAGTTTTACTGTCCTTCAAAGTATTGCCCTATAGCATCAAGGAAAAGTTGCAGACATCTACACCAATTCTGTAACACTCGGTGGTATACCTGTTGGGAAATACTCTGCAACTCTGAATGAAAACATTTTGCAAGGTCTTGCAGCCTTGAAAAACGTCTCCCCAGAAAGTTCTTTTTTAATTTTTGGAAGCAACAAAAATCGCATGGTGAATGATCAGGTGAATATGCAGGATGGGGTAGCAGTTTGATTTTTTTCCCTGCTCCAGATAGGCCAACTTGCTGGATTTTGTGAGCAATGGCATTGTTATGAAGAAGGAGAACCCTTCACATGCCTTTGATTGGATACTGTTCCTTCATCTCCTTAACCATTTTGAGCAAAACAATGTTGGTGTAGTTTCGCCATTTAAAGTCATTTTTTCAGGTAAGGTGTCCATAGCTACTATTATTTGGGAACTGAAAAAAATTGTGAACATCTTTCTTTAGCAAAAGTCTTGTTGGAGGATTTGAGGAAGCAGTTCATCTTTGGCAGCCAAAACATAATTTGCAATCTTTCTGGGAGTTGTATACTAATAAAACCATGTCTCATCACCTATTACAATGTCTTCTTGCACAAGTCAACTCTAGCCCTTTTTTGCTGCTCTCTCAGTTTGTGTGGTACCCATTTAGCACAGATCTTTCAGAACTTTAATGCTGATGAATAATAATTTCCACATGAGATTGATACACTGACATCAAAACTTATTACTTGAACAGTGATGTGTGGGTTTTCCTTAACGAGTTCCCGAACAGCAGCAACAGTTCTCTTGTTCATGGCCACCTGTGGTATTCCTGCACAAGGGAGATCTTCAAAACTCTGCCATCCTTCTCTGAATTTGTGCATCCATTCTGTAACAGTGCCATATGAACAGGCATGATCCCATATACTTGGGATAAATAAGTATGCCTTTTTCATTCCCCAAGCTGCATCCTTGTGAAAATATAAAATCTTTCCCCATCTTTTGTAGGCTCCATAGCAACAACACACAGATTTTGCAGGCCAGACTTTATGAACTAGCAGCAAAGAAAGAAATGATGATATGGCCTTTGTTTTTAAAATGTAATGGCAATTTTGACAAGCTTTCAAACAAGTCATTGTTTGTTGATATTGGAGGAATGAGTGCAAATCTACAGACATGTGTCAAGAACGTTTACTAACGTTACCAGCCACTCTTGCAGCTCAGGACACAGTCCCTCATCCTTGAAACCCTGAGGGAGTGAACTGGAAGCGAGAAGGCTGCATGGGAGAAAACTGAGGAATGCGAGAGAAACGGTAGTAGGGGTTTGACTGTGGGACAGTGTGAATGTGTGACGAGATTTGTTAATGTTGGAAGAGGATTCTGTCGGGCCTAGGCAGAAAGACACGAGTGGTGGAGATCGCTCTTGAGATGAAATAAATTAAATGTTTGGATTAATTTCTCCTTTGGAATTCAAGCTGTTAGGAGTATTCAAGTGCTGAGTGATAAGAGAGAACTCTCCCACCATTTATACCCTTGCATAGTGAAAGGTATAGTGATGCAGCAGGCATAACTATAGCTAGTCAAGCTATGTGAAAATATGTAACTGTAAATATTTCCAAATAGAAAGTGCTTTATTGTTTTGGAGAAAGGTTAATTCTATCATCTCCAGCATTTTAAGGAACCTAAGCAGAGGAAAATACTTAATAACTGGCCACAACTCATACACAATATTCATCCTCTATCAAGTGGGGATCACCAAGGTGCATTCTGAAACTAGAAATCCTTACAGACCATAAAGTCAATTTGGAAAGGTAAGAAACATGTCTGGGAAACATGTTTGGAAAGGTCAAGAAACATGTCTGAAAATGGTCTGTAAATGGTAGATCTTGATGCTTATGTAAAGCAGTAGGAGCTAAGTAAGCAACCTTTAAAATGGTGGGAGAGTTCTGTAAAATGAGAAGGTTCCATGCTCTGAGGAAGTTCGAATTTGGTTTATTTTGCTGCCATTGGACACATTTAATATTCCCTTCTTTTCTCTTTTTTGCCCTGCTCCCTCATCTCCAAACATATGATCACTTAGCCCTTCCAGGGACTATAGACATTTTTTGTACATTACATGAAACTTCGATTTTTTTTTTAATTTGCAGTTTGAAAATTATCTTATATGTCTTTTAAAAACACAATTCAAGCTTGAAAAATAATATTTTCTTTTTTTCATTTCATGCATATTTCATTAAACTATAATATTAATAATTCGATAAAGCTATCTGATTGCCATATTTTAGAAGCACTATACTATGTGATTCAGTTAATCTGAATGGTTGCAGTCTTGAGCAGGTGTCACAGTTTAATTATCTTGGGAGCTATGTAACAGATAATGGTGATGCGCGACATGAGATTAACAGACAGATAGGGATTGCTGCCGGGACTTTTAAGAATCTATAGAGAGTGTGGAGAAATAGGCGTATACACCTAAAGACTAAAATTAGACTGTATAATAGTTTGGTTCTTTCTAGGCTTAGTTATGGAAGTGAAATTTGGACACTTTGTAAACAAGATAACAGGAAACTAGATGCTTTTGATTCCAGATGCTTACGTAGTATCTTGGGCTTTAGGTGGTTCAACTTTGTAACTAATGATGAGATTAGGCAAAGGAGTCTGAAACTTCCTTTAAGCAGCATATTGTGCAGAGAGAGACTCCGCTGGTTTGGCCATGTTGCCCGTATGGATAATTATAGATTGGCTAATAGGGTTATGAACCGTGTGCCTAAAGGCCTCAGAAAGAGGGGGAGACCTAGGATGCAGTATGCAGACAATGTCAAACAGGGCTTGTTAGAATTGGTGTGCAGTGGCCAGATGCAGTAGATGTAGCTCAGGACAAACTTGCTTGGAGAACTAAACTGCACAGTCTGGTTGGACCTCTGTAGCCCATGGCTGCTTGAGGATGATGATAATGATACAGTACTCCAATTTCTTTGTTAGCATTACTCTGTATTGAAGCAATCACCTGATTTAAGCTCAGAAGTTTGGTCTGAACTATTATCAACATATTTTTCTTTAAAGTTTCCAAAATCTCATGATAATTAACAAAAAACTGCTATTTTTAAAAATGGAAGATTTTGGAAGTAATTATGAAATTTTAACCTATTTCTTGGTGTACCACTGTTAAAAGTGTTGTTAAAATTAATATGTTACTACAATGTTCAAAATTTTTACTTCAATAAATTCAGAATTAAATTCTCTTTAATTTGGTATATAACATGACCAATTTCTGATGATGTTATTTATAAAAAATATTCTAAAGTTGTCTTGCTTATTGGACTCTGCAACAAGTTTGGACTTTTCTCAAAGTATGGTATGGAGAAAAAAATTACAAAACGGAAGAAATATTTACTTTAAACAAGAAATTTTTTTGTTATTCAGAAATAGCCTTTCTATTCATGTGCATTATAATCATTTCTGTCTATTAGTGTTTTTTAAACAAATTTTTATTTGTGTTGCCAGATGCGTTTATTACATGACTAAAAAAGTCCTATTAAAATAAAACTTGCCTTTTTTTGTCAAATATTTTATTTTCAGAAAATCAAGAATTAAAAGCTGATTAATTCAGCATATAGCATGCCATAATTCCTTTCATTAGTTATTTGGGAAAAAAGTTCCAAAGTTAATATTTTTTTTTGCCTGATCAGACTGAAAAATAGATGGACCTGGGAAGGGTTAGAAGCAAGTTTAAGTTTGCTTTTGGGCTCTTGCTGGAAGCACAAACTGATGAATGTAAATTTCATAATGTTTCTAAGATCTATGACCTGAAATACTCTCAAGCACCATTTTTAGCCTCCAATAGAATGGGATTTGATCTTTGAATTCAAAGGATTTGCCAAATCCAAAATTTCATGTTTTGAGATGTTTAACCCAAACACATCCAGACATCAATTTTCATCTTTCTAGCAGTCATAGATCAAGGATTGACCTCTATTTGACCTGAAAAGATATATCAGAGGTAAAATTTCGGATTTTTTTTCCAAGATTTACTATGTACCCAGGTAGAACTGGGACTCACCAGAAGACAACGTTTTGTCATTTCTCATTACGGATAGCTCTAACCTGACTCCAGTTCAGAATGCAAATATCTCAAAAATAAATTCCTTTTCGAAATTTAATGAAAGTTTCATAAGATATTTAATATTATATTAGTATTTACATTTGAAATAAAAATTATATTGGCATACTTGTCCAATTATACAAATTTAATTTCCAATCAAAGAATACATTGAAAATTTTTTCCAATTATGAAAAATTATAAATCATTGCAGATACTGAAGTTAACACTATTTAGTAAGGAGTATGATTACACCAACAATACATTACTAAAAATAAAAAAAATTATTTAGACACAGTGAACATTGCTATATTTCAGTTACACATAAGTTACAATAATACTGTAACAATGATTATTGTAGCAATTATTATGTGTAAATAAAAATAACAGCAATACAGCTTGCACAATTAGCTCTCATGCTCTAACCCTTCCAGGGTGCAGCACAAAAACCTGGTTTACATCCAGAGGCCAAGCAATTTTTTCACTATTCTCAGCCAAAAAATAAGTTCAGAGCTTTTTTAACCAATAACTAATGAAAGGAATTATTGCATGTTATATGTCAATTTAATCAGCATTTAATTCTGGATTTTCTGATAATAACATATTTAACAAAAAATAAGCCTAGTTTCCATTTAATATGGTTTTTTTAGAGTCATGTACTATAAAAGAAAGAAGCATCTGGCAATGCAAATAAAAATTTCTTTAAAAAAAACTAAGAGAAATAATTATAATGCATATGAATAAAAAAGTTATTTCTGAATAAGAGAAAATTATATTTTTAATTAATAATTTACTCTATATCAATGTAGTGAATGGAAAAGCTGAGACAATTAGTTGAAATTATTGTGTACATATTACCTTGGGTTTTTCCTGGCAATGATATCTGACCAATGTACCTATAGATTTCCAGGCGAAACCCTTGGAAGAGCAAAAAATGTCTTAATACATACACCAAAGAGCAAAAATATTATGACCAGCACATCTTAATGCAAATCAAAGCAACTGCAGGTAAACGATGATGCGTGTGAAGGTCATGAAATGGTATAAATAACACCTGATACTGAGCTCTATTAATCAGTGTTAATCTTGTTCTTCAGATGGGAAAGGCAGTAGACTTAAGTGAGTTTGAAAAAAGCCAAATTGTAATGGCCAAATGACTGGGTCAAAGCATTTCAAAAAACAAAAGTCAAAGCATGGCAAGGTTTGTGGGGTGCTCACAGTCAGCCATGGTTAGTACCTTCAAAAAGTGGTCCGAGGAAGGAAAACCACGAACTACCTGACAAAGTGTGGGCCGACCACAGCTCATTGATGCTAGAGGTGAGCAAAGCTATTCTGTATGTTATAAGCCAACAGAAGGGATACTGTGACACAACTAACTCGTAATTTGAATGTTGGTTACAGGAGTAGTGCGTCACAACACACAGTACATTGAACCCTGCTGAAAATACGGCTGCATAACTGCTGGCCACTCTGAGTGCCCATGCTAGCCTCAGTTCACCATCAAAAGCACCTACAATGGGCACGTGAGCATCGAAACTAGTCTTTGAATGATTGGAAGAAGGTAAATAAAAGAAGAAGAAGAATAAAGAGGAAGAAGGTCCAATAAATCTCATTTTCTGTTGCACTATGTGGATGACCAGGTACATGTGTGTTGTTTACCTGGGGAAGTGTTGGCACCAGGATGCACCGCGAGACAAAAATAAGTCAGTGGAGGAAGTGTAATGCTTTGGCAATGTTCTTCTGGGATATCCTGGGTTCAGTCATTCATGTGCAGGAAACTTTGATGTCTACCACCTACCTAAACATCATTGCAGACAAGGTATATCCTTTCATGGCAATGGTATTAACCTCTAGTAGTGCCTTCTTTCAGCAGGATAATGCACCATGCTGCACTACCCGGATTATTTGAGAATGGTTCGTAGAACACGAGGAAGACTTCCAGATATTGCCCTGGCCTCCAAATTCCCAGCAGTCCAATCGAGCATCTGTGGTTTGTGTTGGAACAGCATATCCAATATGCGGCAGCTCAACCATGCAACTTACAAGACTTAAAGGATCTTCTGTGTTGGTACCAGATACCACAAGACAACCTTTAGAAATCTTGTAGCATCCATGCCTCACCGGGTAAGAGCTGTTTTGGTGGAATGTGGAGGACCAACATCATATTAGGCAGGTGGTCATAATGATTTGGCTCTTCATTGTATACACCACTTTCCTTTAATATGTTTTTATTTGAAACAAAACAATTACTCTTGTTTTACAATTTTATTCTCAGTACTACATTTTGAGAAAAGTTCTCACTTTTTTGCAAACTGTGCTGAGTCAAATAAACCAAGCCAACTTCATAATTTTTTCAACAAATAAAAAATCAACAGAAATAGGCTATCTTATATACCAAGGCAAACAGAATTCCAAATTTTATGAAAATATTAAAATTAATATCTTTTTAAATTCTTTAAGACTTTTTTATAGTGATATAGTGCAAAAATTAGATGTGACTATGCAACTGAGGCTTATTTTTAGAAAATCAGATCGATAAAAAGTTAAATTATATATTAATCAAAGGACAATTTCTTCCTGAATAATATATTTATATTAAATGTGGTTTTTATTCTTTCATAATTCTTTTCAGTATGGTATATTTTAAAAACATGGCCCAGTATTATATAAGGCGACTTGGATTGCTCACATTCATGAGGTTTTTTTTGTCCCATTTATGAAGTGGAGGAACATTTTTTTGGCTTTATTTTTACAGAACAATATGCAATTTTTCTTCAGGTGTTGCATTTTGGAGATTGCACCAAGGCTAAAATCATATAAATATTCTCTGAGTAGCCCAGCCAAGATTTTGGAAGGGGTAGGGTAAAACACCCACAGCTGCATAGAAGGTGGGAAAGGGGGGGAAGTTATAACACCCTTGAAGAAAATGCCCTCCCAACCACAGAGGACTGATTTCTGTGCCAAGGCTTTCTGTTTCCATATATAAAACCTCATTCATTATCAGGAAATCAACCTCATCATTATCAGTTTTCCAACTGAATATAAAAAAA
Organism: Ryuthela nishihirai; assembly: GCA_038380435.1. Lineage (NCBI taxonomy): Eukaryota > Metazoa > Arthropoda > Arachnida > Araneae > Heptathelidae > Ryuthela > Ryuthela nishihirai. The sequence goes on along the minus strand of JAWZYU010000015.1, from coordinate 4,963,514 downwards.
ATAATAATAATAAAATTAACATATAACGATATGTGACATTAAAAAAAACTACAGCAAAATGTTGTACACCATCCATCATCATAACAACAAAAGATCAATAACAACATATATTTATATGGGAATAAAATTTATAAATCAAAAGAAGTTAAAACAAGTTTTAAGCCAACCATTGTCACAACCAGCAATGTAGAATAACTCAAAGATTTATGGGAATAAAATCTATAAACTGAGAGAAGTAAAAACAAAGCAAGTTTTTAGCTGATCACTGTCATAAATATTAATGTAGCATAACTCTGGAAGATCAACATAAATATATAAATCTAGAGAAGTAAAATGATAATAGATCTATAGAAATAACAACAAAAATTTAATTATAAAAATACAAAGAAAATACTAACTGAATTGAAAAGTTATCCAATATTGATAACACTATATGCAACACACCATGCATATATGCCAACACTTGCTACTATTTACTGAGCTGTGACCTACTTTACCAACAGTTTTGCACATACAAGTTATGTTTAGTTATGGTTTTAATTTCAGTAGCAAGAGAGCATTATTGAATGCTCAGATGAATAATAAAAATACACCAAAGGGCCAAAGCATTAAGACCAGCACATCTTTATGCAAATCGAAGCAACTTCAAGTAAACGACGGTGCGTGAAGGTCATGAAATGATATAAATAACACCCTGATATTGAGCTCTATTAACAGTGTTAATCTTGTTCTTCAAATGGGAAAGGCAGCAGACTTAAGTGAATTTGACAAAAGCCAAAGTGTAATGGCCAGACGACTGGGTCAGAGCCTTTCCGAGATGTCAAGACTTGTAAGGTGCTCACGGTCAGCCGTGGTTAGTACCTTCAAAAAGTAGTCCGAGAAAAACCATGAACCACCAGCAAGGTGTAGGCTGAGCACAGCTCATAGATGCTAGAGGTGAGCAAAGGCTATCCCATATGGTACAAGACAACAGAAGAGATACTGTAGCGGAACTCACCCATAATTTGAATGCTGGTGAGGGGAGTAATTTGTCACAACACACAGTGCATCAAACCCTGCTGAAAATGGACCTGCATAGCCGCAGGCCGCTCCAAGCACCCATGCTAACCTCAGTTCACCATCAAAAGCACCTACAATGGGCACACAAGCATCAAAACTGGACCTCGAATGATTGGAAGAAAGTCGTCTGCTCTGATGAATCTCATTTCCTGTTGCACTATGTGGACAGCTGAGTACATGTGCATCAAATGATGTAGAAGTGTTGGCACCAGGATGCACCCTGGGACAAAAACAAGCCGGTGGAGGAAGTGTAATGCTTTGGGCAATGTTCTGCTGGGAAACCCTGGGTCCAGTCATTCATGTGCAGGAAACTACGACACCAACCACCTACCTAAACATCATTGAAGACCAGGTACATCCTTTCATGACAACAGTATGCCCTTCTAATAGTGCCTTCTTTCAGCAGGATAATGCACCATGCCACACTGCCCGGATTGTTCGAGAATGATTTGCAGAACATGAGGAAGACTTCCAGGTATTGCTCTAGCCTCCAAATTCCTTGGACATCAATCCAATTGAGCATCTGTGGTTTGTGTTGGAACAGCATATCCAATCTGCAGCAGCTCAACCATGTAACTTACAAGAGTTAAAGGATCTTCTGTGTTGGTACCAGATACCACAAGACACCTTTAGAAATCTTGTAGCATTCTGTCTCGCCAGGTAAGAGCTGTTTTGGTGGTATGTGGAGGGCCAATATCATATTAGGCAGGTGGTCATAACATTTTGGCTCTCCGATGTAACTCTAATCATATTGAAATAACTTTAATGCAGAAAACTACGGGTAAATGAGAAAAATAGAAGTATATACTTTGCCATTGCTGCCAAAATTCTCCATTTTTAAAAACAGCTGTTTTTGGTTACTTTCAGGAAGAATTTCAAAACTTTACAAAAATATGAATTGGTAATAATTCAGATCAAACTCGAGGGCTAAAATCAGGAGGTTGCTTTAATATAGAAAAATGAAAACAAGCAAATCAGCTTTACCATATATATGGCCTAAATAATGGCAATTACATGGCTTTAACAAATTATTTATATCACAGCTTAATAATATATTCATAGAATGGAAAAAGTATTACTTTTCTAGCTTGAATTGTGTATTTTTATAAGATATATATAGGAAAACTTTCAAACAGCAATTTTTTTTTTTAAATCAATCTATCATACTGAAAATTCATATAGCCATCTTTGGCCTCTCATTTCAGAATCTGTCAATGTCTACAACTGACATGAACCCTGGAAGGAAATAAGGTTAGCCAATAATGCAGAGGGCAGCATACCTCATTTCTCTATAAGAGCATTTCTCATATCATGGTCTTTGGAGAGTGTTCATGACTTGCAACTCACCTTCCCTAAGCAATCCATGCAAGTTCAATGGGATTTAGGTCTGAGGACCTAACTGGCCAAGCCATTCTCTGGATATCTTCACTCTCAAGTTATTCTTCCACTATATGAACCTTTATGTGCATGAGCATTATCATTCATAAAAAATAATTCTGACAAAATGCCACCTCTAAAAAGTCTTACATAAGGCTCTAGGTTCTTGTCTCTATATCTTAAGGTAATTAGTTCCTCCCAAGATGACTTGAGGTCTTGGGAGGTATCACTATCTGGGAAGTATCACCATCAGTGGCTGCACTACTGATAGTGATACCTCCCAGACAAACAAACCACTCCCACCAAAATGGTCTCTTTCCATGATATTCAGGGGCTGATATTTTTCAAGCTCTATCCATATGCAGTGGCACTGATAATCATGCTATATCCTGATACATCCGAAAAGAAAACCTGTCCCCACTGATCCAAATGAGGCACTGCCTGCTCCATTCCAGTCATGTTCTCAGATGAGCTGAGGTTGGTGGTATGCACATTACACATATTCTAGCATATAACCCTCTTCCATGAAGTTGCCCAGACACTCTGGATACCATTCTCCTGTGGCAGCCAAAAGCACTGACTCAACTTGGCATGCTGACATTAATATATTGCACCTTGCAGTTAAAAGATAGGAAATAATTATTTTGAACTGTTCTTAGCCTAATCTGACTCATTCTTCTAGAGCATGTTCCATTGCCTTAAAAACATCTTCAGAGTCTGAAGTTATACTTTCCAACACATTTATGAATCTGCAACTCATATGACTGTACTGCTTCCATTTATCCAATGTCTCTCCACTTCTGTCATCCAAATGGTCCCTCCTTTCCATTTTAATATAACTGTAATCCAAAATGCTCGATAAAGCCACTCTTAATCTGAAATAAGAAGCACCTGTTCCTGAAGCTGCTTTTATCGGCAGTCAAATTTGCATACTACAAACTCTTTTGCATTGAGAATGTAAATTTAATGGCTGATAAAGGTGTTATTTCACACTAAATATCCTCTGAAACTCAGTTGTAAAGAATCACAGGATGTGTTCTGTATATATGGAGCTCGTAAAATAATAAGCTGAAAAAGGAGATGTGGGTTCGAATCCCACTCACAGCAAAAACATTGCTTTTTTTTAAGCTTATTATATCCTCTGAAATTTTTACTAATTCCAAAAAAGGAGTTATTGAGCTCTTTACAGTTTTGTTCAATTTCCTTAAATTATGAATAGCCATGTATTTATTACTTCTCTCACTGTTTCAATTTAAAATCAATATTTTCAGTAAAACATAATAACTACTATTAGAGAACACTTACCATGCTGGAAGAGATGATGGTGCACCTTTAGATGCAGTAGTATCTGGGGGAAAATTTGAGGATTCAGATTTTATTTCCATTTCATCTCTTGCTGCTGATAAAGCATTCTGAAACAATTTTGTGGAAAACATTCATATATAAAATGTAAAACATGGACCTTTTACAAACTGTATAAGCCTAATGTAAAAATTACTTATAGTACAGAACAGTCCCATTAAGTATGTGGCTTAAGAAAATCATAGAGACCATCATCATCATCCTCAAGCAGCCATGGGCTACGGAGGTCCAACCAGACCGTGCAATTTAGTTCTCCAAGCAAGTCTATCCTGAGCTACATCTACTGCATCTGGCCACTGCACACCAATTCTAACAAGGTCTTGTTTGACATTGTCTGCCCACCGCATCCTAGGTCTCCCCCTCTTTCTGAGGCCTTTAGGCACACTGTTCATAACCCTATTCGCCAATCTATAATTATCCATACGGGCAACATGGCAAAACCTACGGAGTCTCTCTCTGCACAATATGCTGCTTAAAGGAGGTTGCAAACTCCTTTGCCTAATCTCATCATTAGTTACAAAGATGAACCACCTAATGCCCAAGATACTGCGTAAGCATCTGGAATCAAAAGCATCTAGTTTCCTGTTATCTTGTTTGCAAAGCATCCAATTTTCACTACCATAACTAACCCTAGAAAGAACCAAACTATTATACAGTATAATTTTAGTCTTTAGGTGTATACGCCTATTTCTCCACACTCTCCACAAGTTCTTAAAAGTCCCGGCAGCAATCCCTATTCGTCTGTTAATCTCATGCCGCACATCACCAGTATCAGTTACATAGCTCCTAAGGTAATTAAACTGTGACACCTGCTCAAGACTGCAACCATCCAGATTAACTGAATCACGGCCTGCCTGACCAATTTTCATCACTTTAGTTTTCTCTCTGTTTATAACCAAACCTACTCTACTGCCAGTCTCATCAACAGCTCGAATGAAAGAGTTCATCTCATCAACATCATTTGCCAAAAGGGATAAATCATCAGCATAATCCAAATCAGAAATTTTCGTATCTCCAGCCCATTTAAGGCCAAAATCTTTCCATTGAAGTGAATTTCGCATAACATAATCAATAACCAAGCTAAAGAGAAAAGGAGACTAAATGCACCCTTGTTGAACACCAGAAGTAATGCTAAACCAATTACTACAAGCCTTACCAACTCTCACACACGACTCAGTGTTATTATAGAGAGCTTTCATTATGTTAACTAACTTGTCTGGTATACCATATGATCTCACAATCAACCACAAATTATGACGATCAACAGAGTCGAAAGCCTTTTTGAAATCAACAAAGCTAGCAACCAAAGGTTTCTGAAACTCTAAACATTTCTCAAGAATCTGCCTAAGTGAAAATATCTGATCCACACATCCCCTACCACTTCTGAATCCACATTGCTCATCACGCAATTGACTGTCAACCAGATTCTTAATTCTATTAAGCACAATCATGGAAAGAACTTTACCTGGAACAGAGAGTAGGCTGATACCCCTATAGTTATCACAAGAACTGCGATCACCTTTTTTGAAAATAGGGATAACAATAGCTCTGGTAAAATCATTATGAACCATGCCTTTATCATAAAAGATATTCAGAATTTCAGTCATCCAAGCGGTAACCGAAACATTCCCAGCTCTAAGCATTTCCGTAGTAATTTCATCTACCTTGGGGATTTATGAAGTTTAAGTTTAGAAACAGCCAAAATAACTTCAGATTGTGTTATAGGTCCAACATTAAAGCCATCAATGCATCTATCATCATTGCAAACAATGGGAGTAGAACTAACTGCTTTGTTTAGAACATCACTGAAATGCTCAGCCCACCTAGCCATGACAGAATCCTCCCCTTCTATAACCTTACCTTGTTTATCCTTCAATCCTTGTATGCCTGTCCGTTTTCTACCACGCAAAACATTAACTATCTGGTACAGCTCTCTGCTGTTGTGCTGTCTAACCGCTTCCTCGGCTTTGTCAGCCAAACCATCAAGCCAAAGATTCTTATCAGCAGCTAACTGATCCTTTACAAGTTTATTAAGGTCTCTGTAATGTCTATTAGGACTAGTAGGGTATTGATTAAGGGCATTCCTGCAGTTCTTTCTTTCTGAAATAAGCTCAAGTGCCTTATCACTCAGATAATTCTGCCTCTTCTGCTCCTTTTTTCCTAAAAGAGTACTGTTAGTGTCCAAAAAAGCCTGTTTAAAATGATCCCATTCTTCCTCAACTTCAGTAGTAAGCAAACCATGACTGTCATAATGACTAGTAACCTATCATGGTAAGCTTTGGCTATAACTGGATCTTTCAGAGCTTCAGTATTAAAAGTAAATTTTTTAACCCTAGCACAACACTTTTTAAGTTTAAGTTGCAAGACACTTTTAACAAGGTAATGGTCAGATCCAATTTCAGCTCCCCTATATGCCCTGGTATTTCTAACAGAACTAGCCCAATTGCTGTTAATTAATATATACATCAATCATATTCCTATGCAGCCTATCAGGTGAAACCCATGTGTATTTATGTATGTCGCGGTGTTTGTAATAAGTGTTAGTTATTCTGAATCCATTGAGTTTACTTACCTGTAGGAGACGTTGCCCATTGCCATTGCAGCTACCAATACCAAAAGGGCCTATTACTCCTCCCCAAAGGGCAGAGTCAGTACCAACATTGGCATTGAAGTCACCAAGAACAAGGGTAATATCTCCTTTCTTGACAGAATTCAAAATATTCTGAAGTTGTTCATAAAACCTATCCTTCTCATCCTCATCGGCATCCTCAGTGGGGGCATAACAGCAGATAACATTCAAGTCTTTAACGCTTGTCTGAAATTTTGCTGTAAGAAACCTTTCATTAATGCACTCATATCCTAGAAGAGCATCGCTAGCGTGTCGCTGAGAAGCAGACCCACGCCTTGGTGATGCTTATTGTCGTCCCTCCCTGAAAAGAGAAATTTAAGATTATTTTTAAGAATCCGACCTTTATCTGTCCATCTGGTCTCTTGCAAGCCGAGAATATCTAAATTATAACGGTGGAATTCTTGTGTGAGGACATCAAGAGAAAAAGCTCAGTGCAGAGTCCTCACATTCCAACTACCTATGGAGAGAAAATGGTTAGTGGGATGTTTAAAGAAACTGTGTTTATTGAGAGAGGGAATGCCGACAATATCAAACAGCCCCCTAATCGCAGACATGGGGCAAAGACCCGTTCCCCCACTACTAAAGGCTGAAGCCATCTACACTGGAAGACTTCCTCCAATGTAGAATTTGACGATGCCAATAGAAGCAAAGAGTTCAGGTGCCTGCGATGACTTCTGCTCAGGATTATCCACCAGCTGATAAACATATCCTGTGAATCTATTCACTTGGGGCTGTCAACCCACAAACAAACAGAAAACACAGCGGAAGACTTTCCCTCCACAGAAGCCCACCAGTGCAGCAAAATCAGGATCCATAATCAAGCTCAGAGCCATATATCTGTCCAGTCCAGTAGGTTTATATGGTCAGCACCAGGACCCTGTGTGGTTGACCACTCCTCAGCAGTGTAGAAAAAAAAGAAAACTAGCCATAGTTGTCCAGATCAGTAGGCCACACTAATCTGGCAGCCCTCCCCTTCTGTTCACTTCCACAAGAGAGTATCTCTTTTGAAAGTTACTAACGGTCCGCACCACGAGAAGGCGGGGTCGGACATTAGGTGCTAGGCCTGGCCGGTTCTATGCATCATCACAGGGGATTGGTGCATAGCTCTCCTTCCAGTGACTACCTAGCTACCATTTACAGACCTAAGGAGATCAAGATACCAAGACAACCAGACCATAGAGACCAAGGGTGGCCAATTCAAACTTAGTAAAACTTTGAAACTTGGAAAAAAAACATATTCTTAAAGAGCCTCAGAAAAAAATTCTCTACTTAAAAATGAAAACATATATTTCTAAAGAGAAAAAACTATATTTTTAGGGAATCATAAAAATATCTTGATTAAAAATCAAAAATATGCATTTTTAATGAGTAGTATGAATTGGCAAATTCGTTTGGTTATGAACTTAAACATTTTTGTCCAAAAAAATTTGGAAGAAATGAGGCAAATTCTGTATATTGATTATTTGTTTTATGAGCCATAAGTTCTTTCCCAATGACCCAGGGTTGTCAAAAGCCTACACCTAATCTAGACTAAATTTTGCACCACTTACTACATATAAATCAGAAAGAAAACAATTTGTTGCACAATGGTAAGGTCACAATGATATTAACTCTTATAACAGTGTCAAGTAAGAGGAGTCATTGAACAACTGTTAGCAAATGGAAAAATCTTCTGAGAGCCATCTGTCAAATTTTCAACTGTCACATAGCAATGGATTAATACTGCATCAACATTTACAAGTCCATGGTGTTCCCACCATACAGCAGGCAATTAGGACCAAGGGCCCCAAACTTATGAGGATCCATAGTCCAAGCTTGAATCATGTTAAAGCTTATAAGATATTGAAAATAATAAACTTTACAACTAACATAAAAATGACAGATATGAGAATTTTGATATACCAAAATTCGCATATCTATTTATTAAAAAATACATAAACTGAGTTGGCTTTGCATTAGCAACACCTACCTAATACCTCATGGGGGCACTTTTTGCCCATAACATAGCCCATATAAATCGGGGCATCGACTCCATAAGGTGTTACCCATTCATTCCACAATATGTCTTGTAGTGCCTGTACATTTGCAGAGCACTGAATCACCTTTTACAGTAGATCAAAGTATGCAGTAGAGCAAACATGCTCAATTGGGTTGAGATCCAGTAAATTGGGCAGCCACGGGAGGATGAAGAATCCATTGTCGTGTTCCTGAAACCAGTTCAACCTGCTGAGCTATGTGAAATGGTGCATTATCTTGATGGATACTGGAGCTGTTGATTCACTGTGATCAATGGATCCAGGGCATTACATGAAAACAGTCTGCAAACCATAACATCTGTCTCCAGCCTGCTGAACACTGATGATGCATCCTGGCACCATGATGTTTTCTCAAAATGAAAACATGCCCACTAGCATGATGGAGTTGGAAATGATATTCATCTGACCAGGTGCCAGCCTTCCACATATCAGTGGTCCAGTGTTGGTGCTGATATGCCCGCACAAGCTGCAGTTTCTTGTGTCTCTCAGTGAACATGGGCACCCATTATGACCATCAACTGTCATATTACAGAATATAGATATACACATCAGAATAATATGACTTTTAGAATAGATATACACATCAGAATAATATGACCACCTATCTAATAATGGGAATAAGCACCCTTGGTCCGGATGACAGTGGCGAGACTTGGGTTGGGTTATTTTACCTCTGAGCGGCACTTTTTTGCACACAATGGGCTAAATGGCCAGGTCACATGGACCCTGAAGGCTCAGAGAAGGTTGAGGGAGGGGACCCACTGGAACAGCTGTTGGGAGACAGATGGTAGCCTCCCATCAAGGCCATCCAGTGTGTTCTTTAACGTGCACAGGGTATGGCTCTCCCGCACACAGGGCCACGGCTTAACGTCCCATCCAACGGACAGCGGCCTTTCTAAGCCCATCGGTGTCTCCTACTGACCGTGGGCAGGGTGGGGAATTTTGCGGAGATAAATCTCAACGCTGACCCAGCTGGGACTCGAACCTGGGAACTACAGATTATGAGCCTGGCGCGCTACCGACTGAGCCACCCCCGCCCCCAGTGGCGAGACAGTGTGGCATGAACACAATGAGGCCCTGGAAGGTTGCCAGAGGCACAGTGCCCATTCAGATTCCAGCAGAGAACAGAGGTTCCGGAGATGGCATGGTTGTGGGTCCGTACACTGAACCTGTTGATCCAAATGGTCCCACAAGTGCTCTATTGGATTGAGGTCGGGTGATTTCACCGGCCAAGGGAGAACGGAGACATTGTTGTTATGTTCCTGGAACCAGTCACACACCACCTTAGCGACATGGCAGGGCGCATTGTCCAGTTAGTAGACACCATCACCAACAGGGTAAACATCCAACATGAAGGAATGCATGTTGTCAGCGAGGATGAACAGGTAGCCATTGGCATTCAGGGACCCATCCAGTGGTACCAGCGGTCCCAGGTCATACCAGGAAAACATCCCCCAGACATACACACTGCCACCGCCGGCCTGTACTTGACCGACAAGTGTGTCTGGGAGTTGATTTTCATGTGTCTGACGCCGTATCTGCCACAGCCTGTCACTTCTGTGGAGTAGAAACCTCGATTCGTCGGAGAAGGCAACCTTTTCCCACTCTTCCACTGTCTAATAATGGTAGTCATGTGTGAACTGCAGGCATCGTTGCCGATGGACCTTGGTTAACAAGGGCGCCTTTACGCAGTGTCGACTCCGGAGACCCATACATACCAGGGTTCGCTCTACTGTTATTGGAGACACGTACTTGGGTACCCCAGCATTCATTTCAGTGGTCAATTGCTGCACTGTTGCACATTGATTGCCCTTACCAGTAGATGGAGGTGATGTTCTCATCTTGGTCGATGGCCTTTGGGGCTCCACAGTTATGACGTCTGGAGGTATTCGGTATGCCAGCAGTCCATTCTTGGTACACCCTTACTACAGCACCTCTTGAACAGCCCACAAAGTCTGCTGTTTCCTATATGCTTCCACCCTTGGCACGGTAGCCAATCATCATTCTTTTTTGAATGTCCCTCAAATCACTACCTCTGCCCATTGTGCTCACATTTACGCACTATGGCTCATCTGTCATGGCCGGCCACTTATATCTCCGTGTGGTCGACCTTGTCATGTGCACTCTGTGACGCTCCTGGGCGAGTGGGTACACTGTGATTCCAGGAGTGGTCATATTATTCTGATACTACTGTGTACATTATATAGTGAATATATTTTAATACTTTTTATATGTTTAAAAGAAGCTTATTTTGGCAGCATACCATCCTTTGAAAGTATTATGAACCAATTGATTTCATCACTGGCAACATGTTTTACTTCCACTTTTTACTTTATGAGATATAATGAAAGAAGGTAGTTTTTAAATTTTTAATTTATATATTTCATTATTCCCAGCTTTGCTTTGCATTTGTTCAATCTTTCTGGTTCATTTCTGTTTAAACTTTCTTTAGCATCTAAGTGCTTTAATTGAAGGATGATGATTACTGGACTTGTACTACACAAACTTTGTTTCAATTAAGGGATGGGCAACCTCTTCTCGTTGACAGGCCACATGAGGATTTTTTAGTGTTGTGAGCCAGATCCATAGTTACTGCCTTAAACACTCTAACCATACCCTCTCCCCTCTCCCCATACAATGCCCTGCACAAACTATATACTTTTACAATCAAAATAATTATATTGAATACATTGAACAACAAATTTTGACTTTTGGTATGTTTTGGAAGTACAAACAATCGTTTCTTATGTAAATCGAGGTGCTGAACACGAAAATGACATATATGTTTGATTGGCTACAATTTATGAGATACAGTCGCTTACCTGTATTGTCATTCGATAAAGGTTGCATAGGTCTACAGCAACTGCTGCTTATATACTCACAGTGCCATAGTTTTTCAGGGAGAAATCCAAATGATAACTGCTTTTTTATTCCCTTGGAAGTCCATTGCCCTTTCAGAAGGCATGCCATGCTCTCTGTTCATCACCAGTGATGATATGATCAAATATCTGGACCGAAAAAGTACATAGCAATAGTGAGCGAACATTGGAAATTTCTATGGAAGGTACAGAAAGACAGTTGCATCTGACCATAGCCTTGACAAAATTCTTCATTAGGCCCAATTTTATGCATAAAGATGCCAACAAAATCTTCCTAGATTGTACCAGAAAATGATGCTATATATTCTTCCCTGGCTTCAGTGATTGCCAGAGGTCAAATCTTCACATAATGAGATGCTTTGTCTCTGCTATTCCATTAGCAAAGAAAGCAACAAAACTTTGTATATCCGAGCTGTATAGTCCAAGCAAAAGAGCAATGATTTTTAAGTCCACATAAATATGCCACTTGTATTTGTCATAATTTACTTATTGAGGTAACTGTTTCATATTATCACAATTTTCCTTCATATTTATAACATGGCCTATGGAAGAGACCATTCCCATTGTTTAGAAGAATGGTAAATAATTAAAGAAACTCGACCTACTTAGTATTTACTAATAAATTACCACTTTAAAGTCGATTCAACTTTTAGAGGAAAAATTGTCTTGAGCCAAGTGGGATACGAACTCATGACCTCCTGATAACATGTCAAGTGCTTTGGACCACTGAGCTACCTGTCACCGGTCAAGATCACCTCTAATTAATGCTATAATTAGAGTGTTAGAGAAGATCTATAACGTTATAATTAGAGCGTTAATTAGAGAAGATCTATAATGCTATAATAGAGTGTTAATTAGAGGAGATCTATAATGCTATAATTAGAGCATTAATTAGAGGAGATCTTTATCAGCGGCCAGTAGCTCAGTGGTCCAGAGCATCTGACATGATATCAGGAGGTCATGGGTTTGTATCCCACCCAGCTCAAGACAATTTTTCCTCTAAAAGTTGAATCGACTTCAAAGTGGTAATTTATTAGTAAATAGATGAATGGTGTTCATATTTAATTTCAAGGAATTTATAAATAATCTCCATTCTCCTGGAGTATGTGTCATATGGAGGGGTATGAATAAACCATCAACATCTTTGAAAGCAACCATGTTACCTACCATGATAAAGAACAATACTAGATCTTTTTGGCGGTTACGATATGCACTTCCTTTCACATTTGTATCAAAGAGATTCCACTGCTGTAGTCTGGATCCTAGGAATTCCACCTTGCTCTTTGACAGCTCCAGATCTCTAACAAGGTCATTCAACTCTTATGTGGTGAATCCAATGTTATAGGTGTGAAGTTGGAATCTACAGATGCTATTTCCTGTTTCTTCCTTCTCTTCCTCCTCCGAGCCCACATCGTAATGTTCTGGTGGTTCTGGGATGGGCATGTTTTCCTCATGTGGCACTGGGCAGATAGCAGAGATATTTTGAAGTAGTTCATTGTCTTTTTCTTTTTAGTAATATCACTTCCCAGCAGAGGTGTCATACAAAAGTAACAGTCACTCATGTGATTGGATGGTTACCGTCATATCATTGACCACCTCTTGCCATTTAGTCAGATGCGAAGATATGTTGTACAACTATTACACAATATATGCAGAGCCCAGCTCCTCTATCGAACTCCAATCTTACACCCAAAGTAAAGGTGGTAGGCCTTTACGATGATGCGTTATTTCATTCTTCTGTGGCACAAAAGTAACTTCGCCATAAATGTAACAAAAATGGTCTGCATTGTTCATACAAGAACAAGGTATATTGCTCACATACAGCACCTGCATACAATCCTGAATGGACAATAACTGAGGAAGGGTAACTCTTGAATGAAGCAACCTGAGTATTGTGTTGCCTCGAATGATAAAATAACTCCCCTGGTACTGTGTTACCTCCAATGATGCAATAGCTCCCTGGTAGTGTGTCAACTCGATGCTTGGTACAGTGCATGAAAAATCAAATCAATATATACTGTATATGGATGCTTTGAGGTGCTAAAGCACCTCAAAATTAATAAAAAAAAAACTGCTGTTTTCATTTTTGAAACATTTTCAGTGTTGCACAGTGTTATAAATATAAAATATAAACTATTAAATTTTCACAAAAAATTCGTGCATACATATTTGTTACAAAAAGGAACATTATAATTAAATACACATGAAATTAAAAATAAACAGCATAATAAGGTAAAAATGGAATACATTTTAATGGAATTTAACATTGACTCCATGCACAAATAACTACTAAATGAGCTGTGTCAGAAACATCTGTACTTTCATCAGCAGCCAAATATAAATATTGAAATTTCGAATGCTATCTCTGTACTTTATATATTGGCATCTGATTGATCTGCCTTTTCTGTGGAATAAATTTATCAACATAAATTTTTCTCCCTGAACATCATCATCATCATCATCATCCTCAAGCAGCCATGGGCTACAGAGGTCCAACCAGACCACGCAGTTTAATTCTCCAAGCATATCTGTCCTGAGCTACATCTGCTGCATCCGGCCACTGTACACCAATTCTAAGAAGGTCCTGTTTGACATTGTCTGCCCACCGCATCCTAGGTCTCCCCCTCCTTCTGAGGCCTCTAGGCACACTGTTCATAACCCTATTCGCCAATCTATAATTATCCATACGGGCAACATGGCCAAACCAGCGGAGTCTCTCTCTGCACAATATGCTGCTTAAAGGAGGTTGCAGACTCCTTTGCCTAACCTCATCATTAGTTACAAAGTTAAACCACCTAATACCCAAGATACTGCGTAAGCATCTAGAATCAAAAGCATCTAGTTTCCTGTTATCTTGCTTACACAGCGTCCAAGTTTCACTACCATAACTAACCCTAGAAAGAACCAAACAATTATACAGTCTAATTTTAGTCTTTAGGTGTATACGCCTATTTCTCCACACTCTCCATAGATTCTTAAAAGTCCCGGCAGCAATCCCTATTCGTCTGTTAATCTCATGCCGCACATCACCATTATCTGTTACATAGCTCCCAAGATAATTAAACTGTGACACCTGCTGAAAACTGCAACCATTCAGATTAACTGAATCACAGCCTGCCTGACCAATTTTCATCACTTTAGTTTTCTCTCTGTTTATAACCAAACCTACTCTACTAACAGTCTCATCAACAGCTCGAATGAAAGAGTTCATCTCATCAACATCATTTGCCAAAAGGGCTAAATCATCAGCATAATCTAAATCAGAAATTTTCGTATCTCCAGTCCATTCAAGGCCAAAATCTTTCCCTTGAAGTGAATTTCACATAACATAATCAATAACCAAGCTAAAGAGAAAAGGAGATAAAATGCATCATTGTCGAACACCAGAAGTAATGCTAAACCAATTGCTTCAAGTCTTACCAACTCTCACACACGACTCAGTGTTATTATAGAGAGCTTTCATTATGTTAACTAACTTGTCAGGTATACCATATGATCTCACAATCAACCACAAATTATGACGATCAACAGAGTCGAAAGCCTTTTTGAAATCAACAAAGCTAGCAACCAAAGGTTTCTGAAACTCTAAACATTTCTCAAGAATCTTCCTAAGTGAAAATATTTGATCCACACATCCCCTACCACTTCTGAATCCACATTGCTCATCACGCAATTGACTGTCAACCAGATTCTTAATTCTATTAATCATGGAAAGAACTTTACCTGGAACAAAGAGTAGGCTGATACCCCTATAGTTATCACAAGAACTGCAATCACATTTTTTGAAAATAGGGATAACAATAGCTCTGGTAAAATCCTTAGGAACCATGCCTTTATCATAAAAGATATTCAGAATTTCAGTCATCCAAGTGGTAACCGAAACATTCCCAGCTCTAAGCATTTCCGTAGCAATTTCATCTCGCATTGCTCATCACGCAATTGACTGTCAACCAGATTCTTAACTCTATTAGTCATGGAAAGAACTTTACCTGGAACAAAGAGTAGGCTGATACCCCTATAGTTATCACAAGAACTGCAATCACATTTTTTGAAAATAGGGATAACAATAGCTCTGGTAAAATCCTTAGGAACCATGCCTTTATCATAAAAGATATTCAGAATTTCAGTCATCCAAGTGGTAACCAAAACATTCCCAGCTCTAAGCATTTCCGTAGTAATTTCATCTACCCCTGGGGATTTATGAAGTTTAAGTTTAGAAACAGCCAAAATAACTTCAGATTGTGTTATAGGGCCAACATTAAAGCCACCAATGCATCTATCATCATTGCAAACAATGGGAGTAGAACTAACTACATTGTTTAGAACATCACTGAAATGCTCAGCCCACCTAGCCATGACAGAATCCTCCCCTTCTATAACCTTACCTTGTTTATCCTTCAATCCTTGTATACCTGTCCGTTTTCTACCACACAAAACGTTAACTATCTGGTACAGCTCTCTGCTGTTGTGCTGTCTAACTGCTTCCTCGGCTTTGTCAGCCAAACCATCAAGCCAAAGATTCTTATCAGCAGCTAACTGATCTTTTACACATTTATTAAGTTCTCTGTAATGCTTTCTATTAGGACTAGTAGGGTATTGATTACGGATATTCCTACAGTTCTTTCTTTCCGAAATAAGCTCAAGTGCCTTATTACTCAGATAATTCTGCCTCTTCTGCTCCTTTTTTCCTAAAAGAGTACTGTTAGTGTCCAAAAAAGCCTGTTAAAAATGATCCCATTCTTCCTCAACTTCAGTAGTAAGCAAACCATGACTGTCATAATGACTAAGTAACCTATCATGGTAAGCTTTGGCTATAACTGGATCTTTCAGAGCTTCAGTATTAAAAGAAAATTTTTTAACCCTAGCACAACACTTTTTAAATTTAAGTTGCAAGACACTTTTAACAAGGTAATGGTCAGATCCAATTTCAGCTGCCCTATATGCCCTGGTATTTCTAACAGAACTAGCCCATTTGCTGTTAATTAATATATAATCAATCATTTTCCTATGCAGCCCATCAGGTGAAACCCATGTTACTTATGTATGTCGCAGTGTTTGTAATATGTGTTAGTTATTCTGAAACCATTGAGTTTACTTACCTGTAGGAGACGTTGCCCATTGCCATTGTAGCTACCAATACCAAAAGGGCCAATCACCCCTCCCCAAAGGTCAGAGTCAGTACCAACTTTGGCATTGAAGTCACCAAGAACAAGGGTAATATCTCCTTTCTTGACAGAATTCAAAATATTCTGAAGTTGTTCATAAAACCTATCCTTCTCATCCTCATCGGCATCCTCAGTGGGGGCATAACAGCAGATAACTTTCAAGTCTTTAACGCTTGTCTGAAATTTTGCTGTAAGAAATCTTTCATTAATGCACTCATATACTAGAAGAGCATCACTAGCGTGTCTGCTGAGAAGCAGACCCATGCCTTGGTGATGCTTATTGTCGCCCCTCCCTGAAAAGAGAAATTTAAGATTATTTTTAAGAATCTGACCTTTATCTGTCCATCTGGTCTCTTGCAAGCCAAGAATATCTAAATTATAATGGTGGAATTCTTGTGTGAGGACACCAAAAGAAAAAGCTCTGTGCAGAGTCCTCACATTCCAACTACCTATGGAGAGAAAATGGTTAGTGGGATGTTTAAAGAAACTATGTTTATTGAGAGAGGGAATGCCGACAATATCAAACAGCCCCCTAATCGCAGACATGGGCAAAGACCTGTTACCCCACTACTGAAGGCTGAAGACATCTACACTGGAAGACTTCCTCCAATGTAGAATTTGACAATGCCAATAGAAGCAAAGAGTTCAGGTGCCTGCGATGACTTCTGCTCAGGATTATCCACCAGCTGATAAACATATCCTGTGAATCTATTCACTTGGGGCTGTCAACCCACAAACAAAGAGAAAACACAGCGGAAGATTTTCCCTCCACAGAAGCCCACCAGTGCAGCAAAATCAGGATCCATAATCAAGCTCAGAGCCATATATCTGTCCAGTCCAGTGGGTTTATATGGTCAGCACCAGGACCCTGTGTGGTTGACCACTCCTCGGCAGGGTAGAAAAAAGAAAAGTAGCCATAGTTGTTCAGATGAGTAGGCCACACTAATCTGGCAGCCCTCCCCTTCCGTTCACTTCCACAAGAGAGTATCTCTTTTGAAAGGTACTAACGGTCTGCACCACGAGAAGGCGGGGTCGGACAGTAGGTGCTAGGCCTGGCCGGTTCTCTGCATCATCACAGGGGATTGGTGCATAGCTCTCCTTCCAGTGACTACCTAGCTACCATTTACAGACCACTCTAATAAACAATAGAAGATAAATGGTCAAAGGTAATCAAAGATCTCAACTGCATTGAATTAAGAAAGGATTCAACTATATCTATCCAAAATAAATTAAGAAATCTTCGCAGCAAAAAACATCTTCCTGAGCATATCCATAATGCTTGTACTCCACCTATTCATTACAGTCATCCAAAACTATTTTTGCAAGTCAAGCTGCAGAAAAATAATTATCCTGCCAGATCACTAGTTTCTAAAAGACATTCTCTATGTATAAACTAGAAAAGGCCTTATTCAATGAATTAAGCCAATTATATCCAGATACTAAATATACTGTGAAATCAACCATTCATTTTCTGAACTGCATTAAAGATATAAATATAACTGAACACTGCTACATGGGAATTACCGGAAGGCAGATTATCCTACCAAGACATCGGTGCTCCTGTTGGACAGAATGCTGCCACAGTGATGAGAATATGGCGGCAGTGGGTAGAGGAGGAACAAACTCACCAATGTGAGGGATCTCAATAACCCTGTCACACAAATGAACAAAAGGACAGATATCTTGTGCACATGGCTTTGAATGATCATACAGCTATATCAAACACCTTATCTCAACAGTTAAGGTGTGTTGCACACCAACCAGTGTCCGAATGTATGGTTCGACGTCATCTGCAGCATTGGGGCATCTTTTCTAGGCAGCCATTGCTTCAGCTACCACTGACTCTACAACACAGGCAAATGCAACTGCAATGGTGCCAAGAACATCACGCAAGGATGTGCGAATGGCATTGCATCGTCTTCTCTGATGAATCCTGCTTCAGTATGCAGTACCATGATGGATGAATCTGTATCTAGTGGTACTGTGGCAACAAGCTCAGTGAGACATGCATGATGCAGCACCATGCTGGTCAGGCCCCTGGTGTTATGGTATGGGGTGCTATTTGGACTACTTACATATGTGCCTCGTACGCATTACCAGTTCTTTGAACAGCCAGCATTACATCACTGAGGTATTGGAGCCTGTGGTAGTACCTTATCTTCAGGGGCTCTCTGGTACCAATTGCCAACAGGACAATGCCCGACTACCTGTGAAATGCATCGTCCAATTCCTAGATAGTCACCATGTGACACTTTTGCCTTGGCCTGTGCATTTAACTGGATCTGTCCCCAATTGAACATGTCTGGTCCATGATCTCATAACGACTAGCACACCAGACACCAGCAGCTGCTACAACAGATGAACTTTGGCTACATATCAAAACTGCATGGACTGGCATTCCCCAAACATACATACAACGTCTCATCCTCTCAATGCCAGACCATGTAGCAGCAGTTATTGCCGCTCATGGTCACACAAGATACTGATTTCTTTGTATTCCACAAGTCTAACTGGGTTGTATTTGCAATCATTTGATCCTTGTAACAACTATGTATTCATTAAATATGGCTTTGATATCTCGTCTTTTCTGGCATTGCACTTTTAATGGCCAGCAGTGTAGTATACTTCATTCCTAACAGTATGAGACTAACTTATTTTAGCTACTTTGAAAAGTCGATTCTCCTCATGATTGATTATCATAAGACATGATACAAATTTATATATTATTATAAATTAAATTTTATATTTAAATCATAATCTATATTAGTGTAACAGTAAACCTCAGTGTGATGTTAGTGAATCTTTCAGATTCCTGTTGTGGAAATTAAAGCAAATTTTCTCTGTTGTAAAATTCTCTAATTCTGACTTTGACAGTGAGAATCCTCATTTCTTACTGTCAAATGGAATATTTTTTAATAACTTTAATTGCTGTCTATTATTCCTAACTGTTACAGAGAAATGAAAAATACATTGTATTGTAGCTATTTTGAGAAGTTGATTCTCTTCATGATTAATTATCATATCACATATTATTATAAATATTTACAAATGAAAGTATATATTGAAATTATTAAAAACCTATAATAATGCAGAAATAGCTCTTAGTGTAATATAGTTATCATGCAAAGAAAAAATCATTTGATTTAGTCTCTACCTTATTTTAAAATAATTTAAAATTCTCTGTCATTGAGCAATAAAATTTTAGTGTTTATCCTTCAAACTATTTGATGTTGAAAGTTCTTAGGAGAAAACTCTCAGAAGCTTTTCGGAGCAAAGACAGCACTCCGTCTTCAGTGAAGTGAAGTGTCTTTGCTCTAAAAAGCTTCTGAGAGTTTTCTCCTAAGAACTTTCAACATCAAATAGTTTGAAGGATAAACTTTAAAATTTTATTGCTCAATGACAGAGAATTTTAAATTATTTTAAATTAATTTTTGAGCAAGAAGGTCTTTTTAATTGTACACTCTACCTTATTTACTCATAGGTAAGTACTACAGAAGTAATGATTGCAATGTTTAAAACAGTAAAATAACGAAATTCTGCTTTACTTTTGCTAAAAAAAGACTACAGCTTGTTGTGATCACTAAACAATTCAAAATACATGTAAAATCATATAAAAAATGATAAATAATAACTCTTCAAAAATGCATTACAAAGGAGTCATGCAAAACATAAAGGGACACAAGTGCTTTCATATTAGATCTCAAGCGAAACACAATTGAAATTCTACTGAAGCTAGTAACATTTTCAATTATGTACTACTAAAGAGAACTCTATTATCTACTGCAAACTATATCATATAGAATCTGCTCTTTACCTAATTGTATTCACTTGGGGTTTGGTCGACCTTAATGATAAAAACTTTTGCAATAGGTACGATTTTAGATTATTAATTATACCAAAACTTTAATTGTGAACATACTGTTTACTGCAACTAAGATAATCTGAAAAGAATATCTGTGTAAGAAATATAGAATTACATTTCAAAGAAACAAATGTTTAATCATGGTAAAAAAAACTGTTAACCACTGCAAAAGAGAATCAAGTAAACATACTAAAATACTAAATTTGCAGTAATAGTTAAGAGACATTTTCTGTAACCTAGTATAATTTTATGTGATGATACAAATCACAGGGTGTATGCATGATTTATTTTGGGATTATACTCTGTCATTTTGAAATATGGTGCCGATATCAGAGAATATGTTTTCTATTGAACTGAAAAAGTTGTTTCAAAGAAGTTGTAAAGCATATGTAATTATGCAATTTTACTGTCATATTCCTTAAAAAATATTGAGTTGGTAAGGTTTGATTTGTCCCTCCTTACATACTAACTTGCTTTATTGGTTAAAAGTTTTTTTGTGTGCAAATCTGAGATTAATGAGTCATTTTGAAATAATCTACTTTGTTTATGTTATTAATGCTTAAATTTATCTTACTATGAAGTTACTTTTAAATGATATATGATTGAGGAAAAGCTTAATGTATTGTGATTACATTTCAGCAGTATATAAATTAAAATCCTGCAATTTCAGTTTACAAACCAAAGAGCAGATTGTATTATATTTCATGTCAAATCTAAAGATAATTTTAGTTTTTTTTCCACTGAGTTTTTATAATTGAATGTTGCAATAATAAAAATCAAGCATCCCTCAAGCAGCTGCTTGCCACAGAGGTCTGACAGGAACCTGTCAGTTTATATGCCACAGTAGGAGATCTGAGAGGATGGCAGGACCTCAGGAGAAAAACGACACACACATCCATGCCTAATCCGGGGCTCAAACCAAAAGATCCCAAAATTTTATCTTATGTATAAATACACTGAACAAACATATTATTACACTCCAAAAACAATATGCAAAGCAGAAATATCATATTCAGTCATGTGGGATGCTGAAACTGGCAATGCCTATAAATAGAGTAGGTCTCTATGCATTGGAAACCAGTCACAGAAGAGTAATCATGGGTAAAGGGAGCAACATGAGTTTGACTGTGGCCAGATAGTAGGTGCGAAGAAGGCCGGTTGTTCAATCACCACAACTGCTGAACTGTTGGAATTTCCACATCAGACCGTCACACATGAATATCAAGATTACATGAAATACGACATAACTTCCAACCAGCGGGAGAAATGTGAATGTAAATGTGCAATTGACTCTCGAGGTGCACACAGACTGTCCAGCATTGTTACAAGGAATCACAAAGCTACCATGGAGCATATAACATTGGAATTCAACTAGGGCGAGTCCACAAGCTTAAGCACAAAGACTATCCGTTGTTACCATGGAAAAAATAGCTATGGCAGTTGATATTCACATCATGTCCCCTTGCTGACTGCAAGGCACCAAAATATTAGGCTACAGTTTGCAAAGCCATATCACACCTGGAGTGCAGAAAACTGGAAACACATCATCTGGTCTGACAAATCCCAATTTCAACTCTATCACGTCGAGAGGAGGGTGCATGTGTGGCATAAACCACACAAAGTGATGGACCCAGCTGTCAAGTTGGGGTCATACTGGCAGGTGAAGGCAGTGTAACAGTTTGGGATGCATTTACGTGGGCTTCCTTAGGGCCCTTTATACCTGTCGAGACCTCTATCACTGGCACAAGGTATGTGAATATACTCACAGACCATTTACACCAGTTCGTAATGATTCTCTTTCCGCACCATGATGCCATCTTTCAACATGACACCACCACACCCATATTTCCCAAGTGGCAACTAATTGGCTCCAAGAGCATTCAAGTGAGTTCATCACACTCATATTGAACCCTTGATTGCTCGACCTCAACCCCATTGAGAATTTGTGGGACAAATTGGAAAGATCGATTCAAGTCCACCAACCCTCACCAGCAACTGTGCATGTTCTGCAACAAGTGATCCTTGCTTCATGGGCAACAATATCACCTCTGTGTTTTACCAACACCTCCTACAATGGAAAGCCAATGGACCAAAGATCAGAAGTGATGCCACATTAACCTAAGTAGTCCATCCAGCATTGTGCTAGCAACTGAAGTATCAATGCAAGTACAGAAGGTGCAACACAATTCCTTTGTGTTTTAGTTGTATTGTAATGTTATTTGGAAGTTTACTAAGTTCAAATGGTGCACAATCTTCATTATTTCCTACGGATAATTGGCCCCTGAATGTCAGGGCCAAATATTCAACAGGCCCAAATAATTGTTCCCGAAAAAATTTGCAGCTGCAAAATCCAGTTAGCAGAAAAGATTTCTTTCCAACAAAGAAATCAAAAGTAAGTTATCACCTTTTGTATATTTCTCATATAATTAAATTTATTTAATATAACTTTTCTTTAAACGATGTCAATAAAAAAGTTTGTCGGAAATAAAAGTTACAAGCATGTTTAAATATATATCTCTGGCTGTTTTTTATGCCAATGCTTAGGGTTGCCAGAGAATCTTTTTTGCTCATATCTTTCTTCTCCTTTTTCGTATCGAAATGCCTCAAGACAAGTGTCTCAATACCAAAATATTAGGCTACAGTTTGCAAAGGCATATCACACCTGGAGTGCAGAAAACTGGAAACACATCATCTTTGTTTTCTTTTCTTTCAATCAAAAATATTTATGAAATATGATATGTATGGCAACAATCGACATGCTGGCAAGCCCAGCAACAACGTCGAGGAATGATGCCACCAAAGGATAAGAGACAGCCAAACTTCACACATACTTCACAACATATGAAATATTAAAAGGTATATCATTTATCTTATTTATTTCAACCCTTCCAACTAAGAACATCATATAAGTTGTTATTAAAATGTAAATTATAATTACTGTAAAACAAAGGCTTATTTATTCTTTCTTTCTTTCTTTCTTTACTTCTGTAACATTCAAGGTCACCTGGATGCAGCTTTCCTTCCTTCCAGAGGGCTTTGGTCCCCAGGAAAGGGCATTAAACATTGCAACAATGACTAGCTAGAGCAGATATTTTGTTTGGGATACTCTATTAATATAGTGCTATTATAATGTTATTATAATACCTTTTTTGTATTCACATTCTCTGCATATCCTTCAGTGGCCCTATGCTGATATTATAAAATATAAAAATTATATTTTTATATACCTATGTACAGTTATATTTAAATTTCATGTATGTCCTTTTTTTTTGTAAAAGAAATTTTTGAGAAAAGTTCTCTTTTCATAATTTCAACTTCTGGCAACCCTACCGGTGCTATGTAAATTGTAAATGATTCTGCATTGAGGAAATCTACAAATGTTATGAGTTTTTCCCCTTTTTTTGCAATTTATCCTTTACCTTATTTACTCATAGGATAAGTACTACACAAAATATAATTGCAATGTTTAAGACAGTAAAATACAGAAATTCTGCTTTACTTTTACTGGTTGTTTTGTTGGTTGTTTGGGGGTTTATGGCACATGAGCTACTAAGGCTATAATGTGCCAAATGAGGTAAAAAAAAAAGAGTTAAAAGACCCCTTAATCAAAGTTAAAACCAAATGCTGTAAAAGGCAAAAGTCAAAACCAACAAGATATAGATAAAAAACAACAATAAAGGTGTAAAACAACAAATATTTATATATATATAGTATGTATAAAAAATGGAAAAAACTAACCGAGGTGTAAATAACCTAGGTCAGATGGTGAATAAATAACAAATCCATAAAATCGTAACCTGGTAAAATAAACTGTATACTGTAAAGAAGCAAAAATGGAGGTAAAAAGCAATAATCAGTTAAAAGATGTCCAAGTGTAAGAGGCTCGGATGTAAAATCATGAAAATTAAAATACAGTCTATGTTCAAAGTTAAAAGCGGGATTAAAATATGTTTAACAGTTAAACAGTGTCACAAAACTCACACTTAGGTTTGTCATCCATCCGTAGAAGAAACGAATGACTCAAGCAGAGCTGAGCAATTACAACTTCCTCCTTGCGATTCCTGCGGTATCATGACTGCCATGGTTTGATGATAGGTTTGATCTCAAAGAGCTTGTTGGTAAGCTGTTCTGACCAAGATCTCTGCCACTATGCTCGGAGCTTGATGGAAAAAAGTTGCCGGAAGCTCAAGTATGGAACCGGCAGCAGAGAGTCGGATAGGGGCGTGGCACACCTGGCAGCAGCATCTGCCAAGTCATTGCCCCTAATCCCGATGTGACCAGGTACCCAACAGAAGAGAACAGTGGTGGTGGCTGCCACACGATGGAGCTGCTGGTGGATCTTGGAGAGAACAGGGTGAGGCTGATGCCTCACTGAGATCAAAGTCTGTAGCAAACTAAGTGAGTCGGTGAAAGCACACACCAACAATGATGCTTAGCTGCTATGTGGTCCAAGGCAATGCTGAAAGCATGCAACTCTGCAGTGAAGATGGAACATTGCTGTGGGATCTGGTCTGCAATGATTACATCACAGCAGACCATGACTGATCACACAGATGTACCAGACTTCAAGCCATCAGTGAAGACAGGAAAGAAGTCTGGATGCTCAGCACATTGGCTGGCAAAGAGTTCTTATACACACAGTCGTGTGTAAAGGCCTTCAAAGAGAGAAATCACAGGAAGGGGAAACAGCGAGCCAAGGTGGAAGTGGCTCAGCTATCGACTGTGTGTTGCTATCGAGACTGGTGTTAATGTCTCGCAGGTACCTCAGAAACGCAAATCGAAAGGACAAATGGCAGTTGGCCAATTCTGGTATAACATTTCACACTGGGGATTGAAAACAGAGTCCCAAGTGGGATGGCCTGGCAGAGATCGCAATTTTGCTGCATACTGCAGGGACAACTGCTGACGGCAAACAGATAAAGATGTTTCATCGGTCTCAACATAGAGATTCTGCACCAGTGAAGGCAGGAAGGCCCCCATGCAAACATGGAGGGAATCCAGCACCTTCACCACCAAATCCCAGGTGGTCGTACATCTGAAGTCTGTAGTCCAGTTTCAACCGGACAACTGCATGTAGAGGCAGAACAAAGAACATCGGTCCACCCCCACGAAAGGGAAGAGAGGACCTTGAGGATGTTCAATGCCTGCATACACTTGGTCCTGAGATGATGTATGTGTGGTAAAAAGATCAATTTCCCATCGAAGATGAGACTGAGAAACTTGGTCTCCACCACAACTGGAATGAAGTTACCCCTGAGCCGCAGCTCAGGGTCCAGATGAAGATTACGCTTGCGGCAATAGTGCACACAAGCGGTCTTCTGTGGGGAGAACCGAAACCCATTGGCCATAGCCCAAACCAAGAGATTGTTCAGGGCAATTTGCAGTTGTCATTCAATGACCCTCATGCTGGAAAACAAGCAAAAGATACTAAAGTCTTCAACAGAGGGCATTGCCTACAGTCAGAGGAAGTTGCCGTGTAATGGAATTTATCTTGACAGCGAAAAGCATAACACTCAGAATGCAGCCTTGTGGCATCCCTTGTTCTTGGGGTAAAGGCCTCAACAGAATGTTGCCAACATAAACTCGAAACTTACGAGATGATAAAAAATTTGCAATGAAGATCAGCAAGTAACTTCGCAAGCCGAAGCTATGGAGGTCACGAAGAATGCCGAATCTCCATGCTGTGTCGTACGCTTTTTCGATGTCAAAGAAAATTGACACCAGCTGCTCTCTATGTAAAAACGAATTCCTGATCACCGATTCTAGGCAGATCAGGTGGTCTAAAGTAGACCTGTGCCTGCGAAAGCCACACTGGGTGTTGGAAAGAAGGCTGTGATGTTCCAAATATCACACCAGCCTGGTATTTACCATTCTTTCCAACACCTTGCAGATGCAGCTCATCAACACAATTGGACAATAATTTGAAGGAATCTTGGGATCTTTGCCTGGCTTGGAGTAGGTCATGATGACCTCCCAACAGGAGTCCAGATACTGCTCCTTGATGAAAATACGGCTGAAGAGTCAGAGCAGTCGATCCTTACTCGATGGTGAGAGATGTTGGAGCATAGCATAATGGACATTGTCTGGCATGACAGCATATGCACGAGAAGTGTGCAAAGCAAAGCTCCTCTGCTGTGAATGGCCTGTTGTAAGACTCCAGGTCATTCGAATGGAAGGACAGCGAATAGTGTTCCACCCTGATCTTCTGGGCCAGAAACTCGGGGGAGTAGGAGGATAGAGAAGAGATGGAGGAGAGAGACTCCCCAGAGTGTTGGCAATTGCTCAAGGATCAGCAATTGCCTGTCCATTGTGCTCCAGGGTCGATAATGAGTGGGATGTGTACTTCCCACCCATCTTCCGGACCTTATCCCACACAATCTTAGAACTGGTCGTGCGGGTGATAGAAGACGTATAGTTGATCCGAGATTCCTTCTGTCTCTGGCACCAGATGAAATGGCCTTTCACCCTGGTGCGTTTCAATGCTTCAAGGTTGGGGGACATCGGATATCTCCGAAACACACCCCAAGACTTGTTCTGAGCCTTACGAGCTGCGGTGCAGTCAGGAGTCAGGAACCGTGGAAACTGAGTTGAAGTCTGAGGGATACTATAGGCAGCTGCATGGAGGATGCAGTCTGTCATCTCCGCCACTGCAACATTGATTGGCTCCTGGCTGACAGAGTGCTCATCGAACTCAGACAAGAACTTGAAGCCACTCCAGTCAGCCCGATCAAGCCTCCACCAGGATGTACGTGAAGGGCTGCAAGGCCCCCCCCATGGGAGATGGTGCACACCACATGGAGGTGATCACTTCCATATGGATTGTCCTTGACCTCCCATGTAAAGAGTGGAAGGATCGAGGAAGAGCAGATGATGAGATCAATGGCAGTGAATGTGCGGGTTGGGGTGGGGATGTGCTGACACCGGTGTAGTATGTACTGACACTGGTGTTCAAAAGTGAGAGCGAAGGATCCAGGAGCCACTGCTCCAGGACCCCACTCCTCCCACTGGTGTCAGCACTGCCCCGGAGTGGACTGTGTTCATTGAAGTCCCCCATGATGAGGAAGGGGGATGGCAACTGCGAGACAAGGTCATCCTGGAAAACAATGCTTCTGGGTGACAGAGAGAACATCAACGAAAAACCCACAAAGAGACGGATGGCAACCACCTCTAAGTCGGTGATGAGGGGTACGACCTGAAATGGAGAATGGTTGCTCACAAGGATGGCAACACCCCCGCAAGACCATCGCAGCAAATGAGAGAGAAGTGCCGGATAGTGGGATCGTTGGCTGTCTGCAAGAATGTCTCCTGTAGGCACACACAGATGGGTTCGTGTGCCATCAGGAGGACCTTGATGTCGTCAATATTCCTCTGGAATCCACGACAGTTCCATTGTAGGAGTGTGGCCATCTCAGGTCTTAGAAGAATTGGCGGATGACTTTCGACTTATTTTAACCATCGCCAGCAATGGTTTTGAAAAAATGAGCCGGTCTGTGTCCATGTCCTTGGAGTCATCCAAGTGACATGGATCAGAGACTGCAAAATGAGAAGGTGCTAAAATTTTCTTTTTGGGCCCTGGTGGAGGCCCCTAGGGCTTGGAAGGTTCTGCTGTCTGTGGGTGGGGTGGAGGAGGCCTTCCAGAAGTGGAAGTGGTAGGTACAGACGCAAGAATAGAAACTGGAGCTGATGTCGAAATTGACACCAATGTCAGTTTCGTTTGCATCAAGAGGTACTTAGTAGCAGGCGAGAAAGATTCAGCAGGTGGAACACTGATATTGGTCTGCACCGCCACGGAATGCTTGACGATGGGCTTTCCAATGACCACACCGGAATAGGAGACCTTGCCAGGTGGTGCAGCGAGCTTCCTCGCCTCTGGATAACTAATGTTATGGAGGGTCTTTAGGTGCTGTACCTCTTTCTCCTCCAGCCACGGGAGTATGCCGGATGTTCGTCACGGCAGTTTACACAGCATGCCTTTTTTCATCGACTGCTGGATCGGAGACTGCAGTCTCCGATCCAGCAGTCAGGTTCAACCTGACTGCACAGCAGTCGATGATCGTGACTGCTACAACTAACACAAGTGTGCTTGTCCCGGCATGCAGTGCGGGCATGGCCAAACCTCTGGCATTGAAAGCAACGCAGAGGGTTTGGTATAAATGGCCATACCTCACAATATGTAATATGCAATGTAATGTAATATATGTAAATATCCTGCCTTGATAGAAGGCAGGCATGGCATGTTGAAAGTATTAGTACCAGGGTGTGTACTAACTTTCCATCATGGCGTGTCGAAACCCGATGGACTGCTATCACTCCCTGGGCTGAAAGCTCTGAGATTTCCTCCTGAGAAACTTTGAGGAGACCCCACTCAGAAATCACGCTCCAGCAGGAGTTGAGCATCTTGGGTAGAGTGACTTCGACTGCCACTCCACCAATCACTGACTTTTAAGAGTAGCTCCGAATGTAGAAATAGCAGGCAGTTTCCACCTGCAAGTCACCAGATCTGAGGTGCTTGACAGATTTCGGTTCTCCCACAAGACCTTTCAAACCCTAGTTTATAAAAAAGGGGGACATGTCTCCAAGCACCTGATCACCCGTAGTGTAACCTTGGAGATGGAGACACACACGAAGATGATGGCAAAGGCAAAAAAGATGGGGGTTTATGGTGAGCCCTCTTGGTGGCATTGCCCGGTGAATTTTGAGTTGTAGAACTCATGGTTGTGTTTTGGGATTCAATGCTTGTTGTCCCTACCCACCATGGAGTCCAACAAGGGGATGCCCAATCGGGCACCAGGCACTATACCCACATAGCCAGTGAGCCAAGCCCTAACAACAAAACAAAAGGAAAAGAAAAAGAGAAATGGGGAGAAACTCATCTGAGTTCCCACAAAAAAAATAAGCAAAAAATTAATAAAGTGTGAGGAAAGAAACCTCACGAAACAAAGAAAACTATAAAATTGGTGAACGTATGGGGAAATTTGTAAACCGTCACCCGGATGTGGGCAAGGTTACTTACCGATCTGCATGGCCAACCCTAGCAGGACTTGCCCACCAGCTGATTGATCCTGAAGGAGCGGCCCCAGGACTTCCCGTTCACCTGAAGCAGAGGCCAAAGCAGAGTATAGCAGTGGCCCCCTAAGTCACTGTCCAGCTGACAGACAAGTTCCCCAATGGCAAAACGGCCAAAGGGGACCCCACCAGTCATGTGCCAGGGAGATAAGACAGGGACCCCCAAACAACTGCCAGGCTCCCCCTTTCCAGGGACATGGGTCTCCGGGCATGGCAAACACGCAGGCGAGCATTCAGGATTCTGTGAAGGTACCCGAGCAGGTGGAACCTTCACATAGTGATCCCCACACCACGGACAGGAGCTCACACTGCGGGGCTTTACTTTTGCTAAATGAACAGTAATAGTTGTGATCACTAAGAAATCCAAGACACATGTAATATATAAAAATGACTTAAATAATAATCTCTTCAATATGCATTACCAAGGAGTCATGCAAAACATAAAGGTTCTTTCATATTAGATCTCAAGAGAAACACATCACTGAAATTCTACTGAATGCCAGTAACATTTTCAATTATGTATTATTAAATGAGAACTCTATACCTACTGCAAACTATATCATATAAAATCTGCTTATTGTATTCACTTGGGGTTGGGATTTGGTCGACTTCAATGATCAAAGCTTTTGCAATCTGTTTGATTTTATTAATTATAAAAATAATAAAATAAATACCCCCCCCCCCCCCCCCAAGCAGCTGCTTGCCACAGAGATCTGGCAGGAGCCTGTCAGTTTACATGCCATAATAGAAGGTCTGTGAGGATGGCAGGACCTCTGCAGAAAAATGACACATACATCCATGCCTTACCCGGGACTCGAACCCAGGTCCCTTAGATCAGTAGCCAAGCACGCTAACCACTCGGCCACGGGACTGCGTTATTAATTATACCAAATTTTAATTTAATTGTGAACATACTGTTTACTGAAACTAAGGTATTCTGTGATGAATATCTGTGTAATAAATATAAAATTACATTTCAAAGAAAAAATACCTAATCATGATGTATCATTTCTCTCTCAGGTATGTGAATAGCATTTTTTTAAATATGATATTATTAGAGAGACAAAATATTTTGATGCATCTTCTGGCAAATTGTTGCAAGTTCCTTCACATACTATCTTGCTAACCAGTCATGGAGACTTTTACTGTAACTAGTACTGCTTTACCATAATATTTTCTTTACTGTAACCTGTACTGCTTTACCAGTTAATGCTTCTGTATAAATCCAAGATTTGAGTAATTTTGAAATAATATGTGCTTCCTTTCTGTTATAAATTCTAAAATTTACTATGCAACACTTAAATGATTAGTATATTAAATTCCTGCAGTTTCAGTTTCACTGTCCAGCTGACAGACAAGCTCATCTAATAAATAATTCTAATAATCATCTAAATAAAGAGCAGATTGCATTATATTTTGTGTCAAATCTAAAGATAAATTCTAGATTTTTCCCACTAACTTTTTGATAATTCCATGGTTGAAAAAATAAAAATATTACCATATTTTATCCTTTTCATTGCATTCTTGAAGTGTTTTATCTCACATGAAGAGTACTGATAATATAAAAATTATTATTTAGTAATCAATGACTAATACTAAATTGATAAAACGTTTGATTTCCTTTCATGTGTTCGTGTGTAAAAAGATATATATTATATGTTGCATTTTTAATTTTTATAAGTTCAAAAAATTAAATATGATTAACAAATTTAGTAATTTTTAGAAACATTATGCAAAATGAAAAGATATATTAAAATTTGTGTTTGTCACATGCTTTAGCAGTTGCACAAAATGATGCTCTTAATTTTAATTCAAAGTTAATTTCAAAGATCTGTTTCTAATAATTTTCATCAGAAAAGTGACCATAAAATCTAGAGATTCTGTTACTTGCTAGAAATATTCATATCGTATTCTCAATATTATGAATATAAAAGTGAAAATAATACTCAGTAATACTAAAAACTGAAATAGGATAAGAAAAAATCTGTCCCATGGCAGAACTGAAATTAGAAAAAAATGTGTGGCAAATGAGCACATTAGGGTTACCAATGGTGCTGCCATAGCTTGGTCCATTGGCCTTGGGCAACAGGTTATTAGATTATCAAAAAATAAAATAAATATGTAAATATTACTCTAATACTAAAAATTGAAATAGGATATGAAACAATCTGTCCAGTGATCAGAACTGAAAAGTTTGGGGGGGGATGTGTGGCGAAGAGCGAGCTTAGAACTACCTATTTGGAGGTCAAAAGTTGATCCACTGACCTTCCATTATAGAAAGTGTTGGCATAACAAAAATGGTATTACTAAACTAACATAAAAATCACACACTTCCACTCTGCAGCTACCCAAATCTCCAGTTGTGCCTTTTTCAGAGGGCAGTTCATTTTGAAAATAAGGTCAAAGGTAAGAAGTTTGTACAGAAAACATGGAGTGGAGGAGTCTTACACCAATCCCTACCTAGTCTATCTCCTCCTCCTTATAAAGTGGTCACTATTTAAGTGACAATCAAGGTCTGAGCTTGATATTCAGAGGTTGCACAGTATTTTCAGAAAAGCCAACTTACCACTCTGCACAAAATGAAGTAGCACGGGTTGATGTTATAAATTTTAGGCTACTAAAGAACACCATTTCAATCTTAGTGTAAAGGTAAATTGGTAAATAAATAAATTGATATTCCATAAAAAAAAAATTCGAGAATAAGAGATAAAAATATTAGTAATTTCCATGGCAGTATTAACAGGTTAACCCTCCAGAAGTGGCTTTGTGTTGGGTTGTTTTACCTCTGAGCAGCACTTTTTTGCACACCACAGGCTACATGGCCAGGTCACGTGGATCCCGAGGGCTCAGAGAAGGTTGGGGGAGGGGACCCACTGGAACAGCTGTTGGGAGACAGATGGTAGACTCCCATCAAAGCCATCCAGCATGTTCTTTAATGTGCACAGGGTATGGCTCTCCCGCACACGGGGCCACGGCTTAACATCCCATCCAACGGACAGTGGCCTATTCAATTCCATCAGTGTCTCCTACTGAATGTGGGCAGGATGGGGATTTTTGCGGAGATAAATCTCAATGCTGACCCAGCTGGGACTCGAATCTGGAAAGGGGCGGGGGTGGCTCAGTTGGTAGCGCGCCAGGCTGTAGTTCCCAGGTTCGAGTCACAGCTGGGTCAGAGTTGAGATTTATCACCGCAAAATTTCCCCGCCCTGCCCATGGTCAGTAGGTGACACCGATGGGCTTGAAAAGGCCACCGTCCATCGGATGGGACGTTAAGCCGTGGCCCCATGTGCGGAAGAGCCATACCCTGTGCACGTTAAAGAACACGCTGGATGGCCTTGACAGGAGGCTACCATCTGTCTCCCAACAGCTGTTCCAGTGGGTTCCCTCCCCCAACCTTCTCTGAGCCTTCGGGATCCTTGTGGCCTGGCCATTTAGCCCGTGGTGTGCAAAAAAGTGCCGCTCAGAGGTAAAACAATCCAAACGAATCTGGGAACTACAGATTACAAGCCTGGCATGCTCCAGAAGTGGCATAAAATGATACAAATAAAGAGGTGGCATTGGTCTTCCAGACTGATTATGAAAAAATGTTCTCCAAAAGTTTATAATAAATAAATCGGAAATAAATTTTCTGTTTTGGGTTATTTTATATTAAATTAATTAAAAAAACACTTTTTTCAAAAAAAATTTATTCAAAGAAATAAAAAAATCCTAAAATAATGCCTAATAAATAAAAGCCTAATAAAATAATGCCTAATAAACAAAGAAATTCTTTAATTTAAAAAAAAAAGTAAAAAAATAAACACTTGCTACTAAATACAGCCAATTACTTACCTTTTGCATTATTTATAGGACTTAAATTTAGATAAAAAGTTTATTGTGTTCACAGAAAAATATCTAACATAAGTTAAAACTGTAACACAAAGAGTGGTGTCAGTGTGACAGACTGAGTTGGCATGTAACTTAATCCAGAGTAATCGGGCATATTAAACATTGCAATGTTAGGTTCAGTATATCATATTAGGAAGGTATTAGTGTGCTTGTGCCTACACTTTTGTGTTGCAAAATTATTAGAGAATATATTCTTAATTGGTCTGACAGGCCATATGCCACTTCTAGAGGGTTAATGAAAAGAGGATATGAAGACAAACTTGAAAAAGGTGATCAATATAACAACATCAACTGAAACTAGGAAAAAAAAGTTAGAATAGGGAAAGAAAAGTGAAAAAATGGGGAAGTTATATCAATTTTTTTTCAGTGAAGTGAAATAAATTAAGATTTGGCCTAGATATGACTAGAACAAGGCCATATAACACACTAATGCCTTATGAAAAAACAGAAAAAAGTCATAGAAAAAGCAAAAAGGAATTGAGAAATAATTATCCTTGGAAATTTGAACATCTGAAAATATGTAATAGCAGTCAAGTGTTAGGATATGGAAAGAATTGTCAAAATACATGAAATTGTTTTTACCTCTACTGTAATTTTTGTTAAAATAAAACATAATTTTTTAATGGCTTAGAAAACTTGGAAATTTAATGTTGATCATTAACTATCATTAGTGGTAAACAGAAGTCTAACTCACATTCAAATAGCTTAAAGTTCTCCATCATTGAGCAATATAATTTTTAAGTTTATCCTTCGAACTATTTGCATGTTAAACAAACTCGGAAGCTTTTTGGAGCACTGACCGAGCTCTGTCTTTGAAGTGACACTATATGGTGATGTTAGGGCTGTTGAGAACTTCTTTCCATGTGTCATGAAGGCCAAATTTGTGTGTCATGAATAGCCAAGATTCCATAGTAAGTGGATGCACATGCTAGCAGTGTGGTGTGCTCGTAGTCTATGGTTGCTGTGTTAGTATTGCCAGCTCAGCAGCAGCAGCAGTTTTGTTTTGGCTGACATCTGTGATGCTCTGTGAACCTCTCCTGTAGAGAACATAGGGTTTTTCCAATATAGTAGACAAGAGAATTATCCAGCAAATGTAGAGGGAATCTATATAAGCCTGATTTTTGAAGGAGGCTAAATTTGTCTCTGTCACTTTTTACAATTTTTTTGAGATTTGGAGCAGGGTGAAAACAGTAATGATATTTTTGGGCTCTGAGTAATTTGCAGACTGATTTGCATAGGGCAGGAACATAAGATATAGATGAGGCAAAGGATGCCTGCTCAGAGGAGAGCCTATAATTATTGATTAGCTTTTCTATAGTTTTTGGTGGAAAATATGGGATGCAGCAATGGATTTAATGTTTTGAATTTGTTTCGTAAACAAATACTTTGATGATAGTCAAGTCCTTATGATGAGAGAAAAAAGGTTGCAATTTTGTATACCCATGAGGTGCATGAGTCCATGTGTATGATGAAGGGAACATAGGTAGGCTTTTGGTATGTTGATGTCATCAAGGCTCATGCATCATATTTTTGGATCTTCTTAAAATGTCATGTCCCCATGATCAGTTGCCACTCTACAAATGTTCAATGTTCATTTCAGTCTACTTCCTGATGTTATCTAACCAGGAGATTCTTCTTCTTCCATGTCTTCTTTCCCTTCCATTCTTCCATCAATAATTAATTGTGGGATTAAATATTTATTGTTTCTGACTAGATGACCAAGATATGTAGTATTCCTTCTCTTGATGTTGGCTCAGCAATTCATGGTTTCTTCCTACTTTCTCCGGGACTTTTTAATTTGTCATCTCTGCTGTCCATGAGATTTTCAACATCCTCCTGTAAATCCACATCTCAAATGCTTCAATCTTCTTGATGATTGTAGATTTCATTGTCCAACACCATACAGCATGTTTGACCAAATATAGCACTTTATCATTCAAATCTAAGATCAAGATTCAGGTTCCTGCTGCACATCATAGACTTCATTTTAAGGAAACATTGTCTAGCCATTTCAATCCTTGATTTTATTTCCATATCAGTCGTTTTTGTTATTTACCAAGAAACCCATATATCTAAACTTACTAACTTTCTCAATTTGCTCTCCATTTACATGAAAGTTCATGTTGGAATGGGATCCC
Organism: Ryuthela nishihirai; assembly: GCA_038380435.1. Classification (NCBI taxonomy): domain Eukaryota; kingdom Metazoa; phylum Arthropoda; class Arachnida; order Araneae; family Heptathelidae; genus Ryuthela; species Ryuthela nishihirai. The sequence continues at coordinate 4,928,053 of JAWZYU010000015.1, read as the reverse complement.
TGTTAAGTGTTATGAGCTTAATTTTACTGACATTTAAGACCCATTCTTTTGCTTTCCTTATTCAGCTGATCGAGGAGAGTCTGTAGGTCGTGCATATTAGAGGTAAATTATCCAGTATCACAAGCATAACATATTATTTATTATTCTTCCATTAATAGGTATTCCTTCTCTTCCAAAGCTCTTTTGAATATATCCGAGTATATGTTAAATAGGAAGGGGGACAACACACATCCTTGTCTCACTTTTCTCTTGATGATGTTATCTGTCATGCTATTTTCAATTAGAAGTGATGCCATTTGACTACAATATAAATTTCTAATTATTCAAATGTTGAGTGGTTAGCGCTCTTGGCTACTAATCTAAGGGACCTGGGTTCGAGCCCCAGGTATGTGTCGTTTTTCTGCTGAGGTCCTGCCATCCTCCTCAGACCTTTTACTATGGCATATAAACTGACAGGCTCCTCTGTGGCAAGCAGCTGCTTGAGGGGGTATTTATTTATTTTTATTTTCTTTACCATCAAGTCCAATATCCTTATGAAACTTTGAGCTACATGGGTTGAACTCGATCAATAACCTTCTCAAAATCAATATAACAAATATAGACATGAATCATAATTGTATTCATGGCTGTCTTAGAATAGATAGATTACTATATATAACAACTTAAGACAAATAGATTCACTTACTTGTGAGTAAATATCCTAATATTTCAACCCCTGACTGATTAGGATATTTATTCACAAGTAAGCAAATATATTTGTCTTCAGTTGCTATGCATATTAATCTAGACATCAATTTGTTGTTCTCTACATCTCTGTATCAAAACCTGGGCACAAAGAAAGCTTCTGTTATTCCTAATCATTCTCTACATACGAATTGTACATCATCAATTGTTTCCTCACATTTTTAGTATATTGAATTATGAACGATTTTCAGGAACATTTTTAAGACTTGACTCATTAGACAAATTAGTGTAAAGTCTCGACAGATTTTGGTGTTTTGGGTATGGTGATGAAAGTTCATTTCAACCAGTCTTCAGGGATTTGTCTGTTTAATATATTTTATTAAATAATTCTACAAGTATGCCAGTATTTTTACTGTTTAATAACTTGACTATTTCAGCTGGGATTCTATCGTCACTAGCCTTCTGTTTTTTGCTGAGTTAATCACCTACTCCTCTTCAGATTATAGGAAGCACGGACCAATCAATGCATTGTTCATTTCATCTAATTCTTACAGTAGAGGTTCACAATAAAGTAATTAAAATTAAATTGAAATCTTTAATTCTCTATGACACTGTTAAATGTTTTCAAGCATGTCAACAAATGTTCTATGCTATCAAGTATCAAAAGTTATTAAGGAGAAATTTACATACCATACTACAGAGGATGGGTAACAAGAAGAACTTCTGGGGTGCTTTCGAGTGACAAGTTTAATGTTCAACGTTCTTGCCGGCAAGTGACACCTCAGTAGAATTTGAGAAGGCAATGAGGGATGCTGATAATTTATTTACTTAACCCTTTAAAGCCCAGGAAACTTCAGAAAAGAGTGAGGGTATTAAAGACGACACTAATTAGACGAGTCCTTTCCAAATTTTGGCCATTTTAAGCCATTATGGGCATTAATCATCATCATCATCATCATCCTCAAGCAGCCATGGGCTACGGAGGTCCAACTAAGCCATGCAATTTAGTTCTCCAAGCCTATCTGTCCAGGGCTATATCTAAGAACTGCACACCAATTCCAACAAGGTGCTGTTTGATATTATCTGTCCACTGCATCATAGGTTTCCCCCTCTTTCTGACGCCTTTAGGCACACTGTTCATAACCCTATTTGCTAATCTAAAATTATCCATACAAGCAACATGGCCAAACCAATGGAGTCTCTGCACAATATATTGCAGAGGAGGTTGCTTCCTTTGCTTAACCTCATCATCACTTACAAAGTTGAACCACCTTATACCCAAGATACTGCGTAAACATCTGGAATCAAAAGCATCTAGTTTCCTGTTATCTTGCTTACAAAGTGTCCAAGTTTCACTAACATAACTAATCCTAGAAAGAACCAAACTATTATACAGTCTAATTTTGATCTTTAGGTGTATTACACCTATTTCTCCACACAATCCATAGATTCCTAAAAGTCCCAGCAGCAATCCCTATTCATCTATTAATCTTATGCTGCACTTCACCAGTATCTGTTACATAACTCCGAAGATAATTAAATTGAGTCACTTGTTCAAGGGTGCAACCATTCAGAGCAACTGAAGCACCAACTGCCTCACCAACTTTTATCACTTTAATTTTCTCTCTGTTTATAACCAAACCTATTCTACTACAAGTCTCACCAACAACTCGAATGAAAGAGTTCATCTCATAAATAGCTCGAAATAAAGAGTTCATCGCATCAACGTCATTTGCCAATAGGGCTAAATCATCAGCATAATCTAAATCAGAAATATTCAGATCTCCAGACCGTTAAAGGCCAAAACCAGTCTCGTCAACATCATAAACAACATCCGTTCATCATAATCAATAAATTCATGATGTTGAGAGAATTATGATGTTGATGAGACGAATCATATCAATTCATCTCATCAACATCATAAGCCAACAAGGCCAAATCATCTGCATAATCTAAATCAGAAATTTTGAAATCTCTAGACCATTCAAGGCCAAAATCTTAAAGTCATAATATTTAATCACTAAATATAATATATATAATTATCATCATCATCATCATCATCATCCTCAAGCAGCCATGGGCTACGGAGGTCCAACCAGACCACGCAGTTTAATTCTCCAAGCATATCTGTCCTGAGCTACATCTGCTGCATCCGGCCACTGCACACCAATTCTAACAAGGTCCTGTTTGACATTGTCTGCCCACCGCATCCTAGGTCTCCCCCTCCTTCTGAGGCCTCTAGGCACACTGTTCATAACCCTATTCGCCAATCTATAATTATCCATACGGGCAACATGGCCAAACCAGCAGAGTCTCTCTCTGCACAATATGCTGCTTAAAGGAGGTTGCAGACTCCTTTGCCTAACCTCATCATTAGTTACAAAGTTAAACCACCTAATACCCAAGATACTGCGTAAGCATCTGGAATCAAAAGCATCTAGTTTCCTGTTATCTTGTTTACACAGCGTCCAAGTTTCACTACCATAACTAACCCTAGAAAGAACCAAACTATTATAGTCTAATTTTAGTCTTTAGGTGTAACGCCTATTTCTCCACAATCTCCATAGATTCTTAAAAGTCCCGGCAGCAATACCTATTCGTCTGTTAATCTCATGCTGCACATCACCAGTATCAGTTACATAGCTCCCAAGGTAATTAAACTGTGACACCTGCTCAAGACTGCAACTATTCAGATTAACTGAATCACAACCTGCCTGACTAATTTTCATCACTTTAGTTTTCTCTCTGTTAATAACCAAACCTACTCTACTACCAGTCTCATCAACAGCTCGAATGAAAGAGTTCATCTCATCAACATCATTTGCCAAAAGGGCTAAATCATCAGCATAATCTAAATCAGAAATTTTCGTATCTCCAGCCGATTTAAGGCCAAAATCTTTCCCTCGAAGTGAATTTCGCATAACATAATCAACAACCAAAGAGAAAAGGAGACAAAATGCACACTTGTCGAACACCAGACATAATGCTAAACCAATTGCTACAAGACTTACCAACTCTCACACATGACTCAGTGTTATTATAGAGAGCTTTCATTATGTTAACTAACTTGTCTGGTATACCATATGATCTCACAATCAACCACAAATTATGACGATCAACAGAGTCGAAAGCCTTTTTGAAATCAACAAAGCTAGCAACCAAAGGTTTCTGAAACTCTAAACATTTCTCAAGAATCTGCCTAAGTGAAAATATCTGATCTACACATCCCCTACCACTTCTGAATCCACATTGCTCACCACGCAATTGCCTGTCAACCAGATTCTTAATTCTATTAAGCACAATCATGGAAAGAACTTTACCTGGAACAGAGAGTAGGCTGATACCCCTATAGTTATCACAAGAACTGCGATCACCTTTTTTGAAAACAGGGATAATAATAGCTCTGGTAAAATCTTTAGGAACCATGTCTTTATCATAAAAGTTATTCAAAATTTCAGTCATCCAAGTGGTAACCAAAACATTCCCAGCTCTGAGCATTTCTGTAGTAATTTCATCTACCCCTGGGGATTTCTGAATTTTAAGTTTAGAGATATCCAAACTAGCTTCAGCTTGTGTTATAGGGCCAACATTAAAGCTGCCAATGCATCTATCATCATTACAAACAACGGGAGTAGAACTAACCACATTGTTTAGAACATCACTGAAATGCTCAGCCCACCTAGCCATGACAGAATCTTGACCTCCTATAACCTTACCTTGTTTATCCTTCAATTCCTGTATGCCTGTCCGTTTTCTACCACATAAAACATTAACTATCTGGTACAGCTCTCTGCTGTTGTGCTGTCTAACTGCTTCCTCAGCTTTGTCAGCCAAGCTATCAAGCCAAAGATTTTTATCAGTAGCTAACTGATCCTTTACACGTTTATTAAGCTCTCTGTAATCTGTTCAATTAGGACTAGTAGGGTACTGATTAAGGACATTCCTGCAGTTCCTTCTTTCTGAAATAAGCTCAATTGCCTTATCACTTAAATAATTCTGCCTCCTCTGCTCCTTTTTTCCTAAAAGAGTACTGTTAGTTTACAAAAAAGCCTGTTTAAAATGGCCCCATTCTTCCTCAACTTCAGCATTAAGCAAACCATGACTGTCATAATGACTAAGTATCCTATCATGGTAAGCTTTAGCTATAACTGGGTCTTTCAGAGCTTCAGTATTAAAGGTAAATTTTTTAACCCTAGCACAACACTCTTTAAGTTTAAGTTGCAAGACACTTTTAACAAGGTAATGGTCAGATCCAATTTCAGCTCCCCTATATGCCCTGGTATTTTTAACAGAACTAGCCCATTTGCTGTTAATTAATATATACATCAATCATATTCCTATGCAGCCTATCAGGTGAAACCCATGTGTATTTATGTATGTCGCGGTGTTTGTAATATGTGTTAGTTATTCTGAAACCATTGAGTTTACTTACCTGTAGGAGACGTTGCCCATTGCCATTGCAGCTACCAATACCAAAAGGGCCTATCACCCCTCCCCAAAGATCAGAGTCAGTACCAACTTTGGCATTGAAGTCACCAAAAACAAGGGTAATATCTCCTTTCTTGACAGAATTCAAAATATCCTGAAGTTGTCTGTAAAACCTATCCTTCTCATCCTCATCAGCATCCTCAGTGGGGGCATAACAGCAGATAACATTCAAGTCTTTAATGCTTGTCTGAAATTTTGCTGTAAGAAACCTTTCATTAATGCACTCATATCCTAGAAGAGCATCACTAGCATGTCTGCTGAGCAGCAGACCCACGCCTTGGTGATGCTTTCCATCCTCCTAACTGTAAAGAGAAATTTAAAGTTATTTTTAAGTATCTCACCTTTACCTGTCCATCTGGTCTCTTGCAAGCCTAGAATATCTAGATTATAGCACTGGAATTCCTGCATGAGGACATCAAGAGAATAATCTCTATGTAATGTCCTCACGTTCCACGATCCTGCAGAGAGAAAATGATTAGTAGGATTTTTAAAGAAATTAGGTTTATTGAGATTAGTAGGGCCAACAATATCAAACAGTCCCCTGATCGCAGGCATGGGGCAAAGACCCGTTCCTCCTCCGCTAAAGGCTGAAGTCACCGATGCTGGTAGGAACTTCAGGCACCACCTTTTCAAGTGGACTTTTTCAAGAGCCACATGCCGTGCCTGAGACGCATTACTCCAGTTTAGGCTTGACAATGCCCAACTAGCTAAGTAAGGTTCAAGTACCTGCGATGGCCTCTGATTAGGATTATCCACCAGCTGATATAAGGTATCCCATGCCTCTGTTCACTTAGAGCTGGCAACCCGGAAGCAAACAGAAAACACAGCAGCAGACTCTCCCTCAACAGAGGCCCACCAGTGCAGCAAGTCCAGGATCAATAATCAAGCTCAAATCCATAAACAAGTCCAGTCTAGTAGGTATAAATGGTCAAGACCCTGTGAAGTTGACCACTCCTCAGCAGGGTTAAAAAAAAAGAAAAAAAAATGAAAAAAAGTGGCCATAGATGACCAGATCAGCAGGCCATACTGAACTGGCAGCCCTTCCCTTCCGTTCCCTTCCAAAAGAGAATATCTCTTTTGAAAGGTACTAATGGCCTGCACCACGAGAAGGCGGGGTCGGACATTAAGTGCTAGACCTGGCCGGTTCTGTGCATCATCACTAGGGATTGGTACACAGCTCTCCTTCCAGTTTACGCCTAGCTACCATTTACAGGCTTATATAATTATATTATATATATATAATCATTAAGGCTAAAATCCTGAAGTTGTCCATGCAAAGAATTTCCAATAACATAATCAATAACCAAACTAAACAGAAAAGAAGACAAAATGCATTCTTGTCGAACATCAGAAGCAATGCCAAACCAATTGCTACAAGCCTTACCAACTCTCACACATGACTCAGTTTATTATAGAGAGTTTTCATTATGTTAAATAACTTGTCTGGTATGCCATATGATCTCACAATTAATCACAAATTATGACGATCAACAAAATCAAAGTTTTTTGAAATCAACAAAGCTAGCAACCAATGGTCTCTTAAACTCTAAACATTTCTCAAGAATCTGCTGAGTGAAAATATCTGATCCACATTACTCATCACACAATTGACTGTCAACCAGATTCTTAATTCTATTAACCCTTCCAGGTACCAGCCTGAAAAACAGGTGTCTATCCTAAATTAAAAAGGAATTGTATTTTTAACATCTCTAAAATATAAGTTTTTTGGGCATATATATTAAAATTCGATATTTCTGTTTTTTTTTTAAATAAAGTTTGGTGTGTTGTACTAAGACCATATGCATACTTCATCGGCTCTCGCAATTCAGATTCTCAGAATGTATACATACAGGTTGGGCACTGAAAGGGTTAAGCACAATCATGCAAAGAATTTACATGCAACAGAAAGTAGGCTGATACCCCTATAGTTGTCACTTGTGATAACTGCAATCACCTTTTTTTAAAAATAGGGATAATAGCTCTGGTAAAATCCTTAGGAACCATGCCCTTATCATAAAAGATATTCAAAATTAGAGTCATGCAAGTGGTAACTGAAACATTCCCAGCTCTAAGCATTTCTGTAGTAATTTCATCTACCCCTGGGGATTTATGAAGTTTAAGTTTAGAAACAGCCAAAATAACTTCAGATTGTGTTATAGGGCCAACATTGAAGTCACCAATGTATCTATCATCATTGCAAACAATGGGAGTAGAACTAACCACATTGTTTAGAACATCACTGAAATGCTCAGCCCACCTAGCCATGACAGAATCCTCCCCTTCTATAACCTTACCTTGTTTATCCTTCAATCCTTGTATACCTGTCCGTTTTCTACAACACAAAACATTAACTATCCATACAGCTCTCTGCTGTTGTGTTTGTCTAATTGCTTCCTTGGTTTTCTCAGCCAAGCCGTCAAGCAAAAGATCCTTTACAAATTTATTAAGCTCTCTATGCTTTCTTATTAGGATTAGTAGGGTATTAATTAAGGACATTCCTGCAGTTTTCTTTCTGAAATAAGCTCAAGTGACTTATCACTCAAATAATTTTGCCTCCTCTGGTTTTTTTTTTTCCTAAAAGAGTACTGTTAGTTTACAAAAAAGTGTGTTTAAAATGGTCCCATTCCTCCTCATCTTCAGTAGTAAGCAAACCATGACTGTCATAATGACTAAATAACCTATTATGGTAAACTTTAGCTATAACTGGGTCTTTCAGACCTTCAGAAATGCAGGTAAATTTTTTAACCTTAGCACAACACTTCTTAAGTTTAAGTTGCAAGACACTTTTAACAAGGTAATGGCCAGATCCAATTTCAGCTCCCCTACATGACTTGATATTCATAACAGAACTAGCCCATTTGTTGTTAATTAATACATAATCAATCATATTCTTATGCAGTCCATTTGGTGACACCCATGTGTACTTATGTATGTTGTGGTGTTTGCAATGTGTGTTAGATATTCTCAAACCATTGAGTTTACTTACCTGTAGGAGACGTTGGCCATTGCCATTGCAGCTACCAATACCAAAAGAGCCTATCACCCCACCCCAAAGGTCAGAGTCATACCAACTTTGGCATTGAAGTCACCAAGAACAGGGGTATTATCTCCTTTCTTGACAAAATTCAAAATATCCTGAAGTTGTCCATAAAACCCATCCTTCTCATCCTCATCAGCATCCTGAGTGTGGACATAACAGCAGATAACATTCAAGTCCTTAATTCTTGTCAAAACTTTTGCTGTAAAAAACCTTTCATTAATGCAATCATATCCAAAAAGAGCATCACTGTGGTGTCTGCTGAGAAGCAGAACTATGCCTTGATGATGCTTATTATCGTCCCTCCCTGAAAAGAGAAATTTAAGATTATTTTTAAGAACTGACCTTTATCTGTCCATCTGGTCTCTTGCAGATCGAGAATATCTAAATTATAAGAGTGGAATTCTTGTGTGAGAACATCAAGATAAAAAGCTCTGTGCAGAGTCCTAAATTCCAACTACCTATGGAGAGAAAATGGTTAGTGGGATGTTTAAAGAAACTACGTTTATTGAGAGAGGGAATGCCAACAATATCAAACTGACCCCTAATCACAGGCATGGGGCAAAGACCCATTCCCGCACCACTAAAGGCTGAAGTCATCTAACTGGAAGACTTCCTACAATGTAGAATTTGATGATGCCAGTAGAAGCAAATGTTGAAGTGCTGCAATGACCTCTGCTAAGGATTATCCACTTAAGGGTTAAGGTTTAGTGAAGGAAATAACCAATAATACATTTGGTAGCATAGAGTGCTTAAAAAGTTAAGAGTTACATGAAGCATGTTTGTGCCCTTACTTTGGGTGCATCGTCAGGTGGAAAGTGACCAACTTTAGATATTGCACGAGAGGCAGGCACCCCACCCCTCCCCCGTACTCAAAAATCAATTGCCTCTTATGCAATATCTAAAGCTGCTCACTTCCCACTTGATGACTCACCCAAAGTAAGGGTGCAAAGCACCTGTCATGGGACTCAAATTTTTTAAGCACTCTATGCTACCAAAAATATTATTGGTTATTTCCTTCACTAAACCTTAAGCAAATAAATTATCAGCATCCCTCATTGCCTTCCCAATTTCTACTGAGGCGTCACTTGCTGGCAAGAACGTCAAAGATTAAACTTGTCACTGAAAAGCATCCGAAAGTTCCTCTTGCTACCCATCCTCTACGGTATGGTATGTAAATTTCTCCTTAAAAACTTTTGATATTTGATAGCATAGAACATTTGTTGATGTGCTTAAAAACATTTAACAGTGTCATAGAGAATTAAAGATTTCAATTTAATTTAATCCTTATTCATAGTCAGAAAAAAGTGCTTCTATATATTTAGTCCATGCTTCCACTTACTCAAATTCTTCCATTATTATTTTCACCCTCATCATTTCTAATTGTAGCTGGATGCTTTCTTCTACTCATTCCTGAAATTTCTTTAATATTTTTTTAATGCAGATTAAAATTATCATGCTTTTCTTGCAATAATTCAATTTCTTTGCACCTTTTCATCCTACAGCCTTCCTTAGCTTCTTTAATTTTGGCCTTTATCAGCCTGTTCACCTTGTTGCATTTCAATGCATCACGGTTTTCGAATGATCAGCATTTGTCCATTAGTAGCATAACATTTCTTTAATTTGGATAAAAACATCTAAATAGGGATTGCACTGCAAGTTTCCTCCACCCTTGCAAAATGTATTGTAGGATAGATTACTGAGGCAGTTTAATTGCTCATTGCTGGCATTCCAAATTAAAAATATATCATCAAAATAGTGTCACCAGAAGACATGTAAAATTGCTGCCATGTTGAATAATTTTATATTGTGGTCTTGAAGGACAATCTTGGACAGGATTCCAAAAAGAGGTGAGCTTATGGAGGCCTCAGAGTCCTGCCTGTAGATTAGTTGCCAAACTGGAAATAATTGTTGTCAGTGACTAGTTTTAGAGCTTCATGAATGCCATTAATTTCAGGAAAGCAAAATGTTTACGCTTCAATAATTTTTGTCTGAAATAACATCAGCATCAAAAACTAGAGTGAATGGGAAAAAGGAGACTATATCAAGTGTGACTAATTTACTGTTGGGAAGAAAGGACAGATACTTTAGTCTGCTGAGGAATTCCACTGTAGATTTTATGAAAATTGAGTGCTCACAAATAAAGCTTATAAAAATTTGGGCAGATTACTCTATAGAAAGAATGTTGAGATGATCTTTTGGAACTAGGGGCTTAATGGAATGGTCATCTTTGTGCACTTTGCATTGGGTGAACATTTGCAGTGCCTGGCAGTTGGATGGCATTGCACTTTTTTCAGATTCTTGGGGAGCCACTGATTTTTTTTAGCCTGAAAATCTTGTTTTTGATGCTAGTAGAGGTCATTATTTAGATTGGTACAATTAGAACTATTTATGAGGTCAAAAACTTCAGCATTACAGTCTATTTTGTTCATGATAGCATACTGACATATTTTGTCAGCTAATGTGATAACAATGTCAGATTCTTACTGTCTTCAACTTTAAAAAATTAATTGCTGTCACTGTGTTGATACATTTTTAATTTGGTATTCCAGCAATGAGCAATTAAACTGCCTCATTAATACAGCCAATATTATTTGTTGTTGTAGAAGAGCAACAATTGCCTCTGCGTTATTGAAATTAGTTCATCCCTCATGAGATTGTTTTTGGGGTTTTTTCACAATGTGGATCAGCCGTGCATTATATTCTATATTTACAGGTTTTCTACATGTTGTCCCTGATGGGATTATTTAGTTCTTGGGGTTTTATAATGCGAATCTGCTGTGATATCCTTATGATTAGCTTACTTTTTACATTTGTTGTCCTTGATGTGATTATTTTTGGTCTTTACAACTTGTTTGGTGCATTTATGGCCTAAGTTGCCACTACACCATTAAACCCCAATCAACTTGATGTGATTTTTAGTTCTGGGGATTTTCTTAAAATGCAAATCAGCAATGAATTCTTTACAATTTTCCTATTTTTTTATGTTTGCTGTACTTGATGGGATTATTTAGTTCTGGGGGCTTTAAATATTTTGTGGAAAAAATTTCGCCGACATACAGGATTTCAACCCGCATCTCTCCAGAAACATGCCAGAGTATTCTTACCGATTGAACTAATGCAGCTCATCTTTTTTCCACTAATTTAAGACTTTTAAACTCTTCACTGATGATTTTCAGCTCCTGTGATTGGTGCCATCTATGATCTATGGCTGGCAACTATTTCTTTTTATATTGCGCTGAGTAAGATGGAAATAATAGTCTCTTCACACTATTTAGCTTTATTAATGATTTAAACATAGGTGACAATCACAACATTACCTGGTTGACATTTTAACATTAATATATCAATAAATATTTTGTGGAAAAATTTTTGCCGACATACAGTAATGCTAACAGCAGTGAATTGTTCATGATCTTCTTGCTTTTTACCTTTCTTGTTGGTGGAATTGTTTTAGGGGCATTTTTATAACATAGATTGGCAGATTTTCAAGCTTATTTAGGCTTGTCTCTGATGGAATAATTCAGTTTTTAGAGCTTTTTAATAATGCAGATCAGACATGAATTTTTTAGATTGTCTCTATTGGGAATATTTAATTCCTTGGGCTTCTTTAAACTGCAGATCAGCAATATATCATTCAATGATTTCTTTTTAGACTTGTCTTGGATGAGATTATTTTTTTCCAGGGGCTTTCTTATACAGTGGACTGGTGGTGAATGGTTTATGATATTTTAGACTTGTTTCTGATGAGACTTTTTAGATCAGGAGTTTTCTGAAAGGGTGGTTTTTTGTTTAATGGTATGCTTCGATTAATATGGCTGATTTTGATGAAATTATTTTATAGCATTTCTTTTCATTTGCACTGTAGAAACAAAAGCTTTGTTTGGTACTGAACAACATTCAGTCATTAGGAAAATTGCCATGAGTGTCATTATTTTTTCTGGTTTTATGTGCAGAATCAAAATTTTACATTTAAAAATACGTATTTATGATTAAATGCTTTAATGTTTTGCAGTGTTTTCCCTGCTAGTAATGCAAATTTTTTGGTATTGACTGAACATTTTTATGAAGTTGAACCATTTCTCATTTGTTCAGATTGCGTATTTAGTGCTCTTTTTCACTTAAGTAACTTGAATAGACAATTTTTATACAATTCTTTCAGAAAAATAAAATTTTATCAGTTAGCTGTCCACAATCCTCAGCCAAGAGATGGAACTCTTAGGATACAAATGATGACACAACTTTCAATATGTTGCATCAAAACAACAGTGCACCAGCTTGTTCATGCTTAAACTTTAGGGCTCTAATTATGATTCTTAATCACTCTGCATGCTGCTACCCCCCCCCCAAATGTTAAGACTGGAAGCAAGTTAATATACCATTGTTACAAAAGTTATTAATCTTTAAAGCATAATTTTCAAATAACTCTATATATAATTTATGTGAAACTTTTCCTTTGCATTCTACAATCCATTTAATATCACATTAACCTTTCCATGATTTCTCCATTGCCTGCGTTAATATATTGTGAAACCACATATTTTTTATTGAGTAAACCAATTGGAAACTTGGGCCTTATCGACCCTATTCCTACGAGACCACAAACCAAAATCGGACCTTTTTATTACAACATACACTTCGCAAACTTCAAATGTACGATACTTCGTGTTCGGAACAAATGTTTCAAAGTTCATAAAAAAAGTCTAATTATTATTATTGATAGTGACTTGTTTGAACAAGTGAAAAACTGGACACTGGAAGGGTTAAAGACCAAAAGGCTTTAGCTTCTAGCAATAATCGAGACAAATCGTAAATAATTACAATTGCTTATCATATTCATGATTGTTATACATATATATTTTAGCAATTTTGTTTTAAATTCTGTTTTCAAATATATGAATCTAAATTTCGTAAAAGGCCACATAACTATAATACATACTTTAAAGTTGCCAGATTTTTTTTTCCAAGTTTCACCGCAGTACAATTAATCAGGTTCAAATTATTGCCCTATTCTATGAATGGTATATCATCGGCCAGAGAGAGATAGTTTCCATAGAGGTAATTAAAGTTTTCGATTGCAGCGCCCTCTACCTCTAAACATCTCCTTGCCTGCAACTAGAGCTGCTGTACAGTTATAACGTAGCCTCCGTAACTAAATGCCTACCGTAATGAACCAAACCTTGGCAACACCTGTTTACTGGATCTGCCGCTAAATGTCGTTGGCTACGGGTTCATACCATTGAAAGTTTTTGCAGTTGTTACGCGAAATTTTTTACTTCAATTACAACATATCACATTTACAATGGTGTATTGTCCTTGTTTCCTATTGTAATTCAGATACTCGTAAGGATAAAATTTCTTTTCATGAAATTCCTAGCCATTGTGATTTGCGTCAAAAATGGCTAAGAGCTATATCTAGATAAAGGTAAATTCTTCTGAATATAGATCATTAAGATGTCAACTGAATTTTCATTAACACTACATGTTTAGTGTTTAAAGAGATATAAATTTTTATATTTAGCAATAAGGTATATTATAGTAATAAGGTATAATTAATTAAAATTTTTATGTAAACTTGTAACTTTTTTTCTGATATGCATTTTATTTTATTCAAGTTTACACATAAAACATGATTCCTTATTATTTTGATCAGGGCAGAATTGAGGGAGGGACGTGCATGTACCACCATCCCCTTTGAAAATGTTAGTAATGGTAACAGATGCACAAATTTCTTAAACCTGTAAAACTGAAGGGGAAAGGCCATACTGGAATGAAAATCCACTTTCTAGGCCCTTTTACTTGCTCGATTGAGTTTCTTGTCCCCACCCCACCACCTTAACCTTTTTCTCCCTAGAACTGGGCCTATTTTCGATTAATGTGTATATTTCAATTGCACTATCGGTTTGAATTGCACTATCGGTCACTATCTTAACATTTCTAAATTCATTATAATGTAGAGCGCAAAAAAAAGTGCTGCGAAATTATTGGTAGATTCATTAAAAAGTAATTAAAAAGTTCCCTGAAAAATAAATGACAATCACCCAATTCTTATTAGCAATTAACAGGAATTTCCATTATATTTTATGCATATCTTTCACAATTAAAGGCCCCTATCAAACGATCGTTTTTTCCTTACAGAATATTTTTTGCTCTCTAGTTATAAAAATAATATGTATCCTCTAATTTGGGGAAGAAAATTAAAACGCTTTAAAAATCAATTGCCGTGGTATTCCCGTCCTCTTTTCACGAAAGAGAAGAATGTAATTTGAGGAACTTTTAGGTAGGTATTCCTCCCCCCCTCAATGTACCAAGCTGTTATTTGGTAAATATCTTATTACGTTTGACCACCTGATGGAAAACATGGCAGACAAACAATTTTGACATTCATAACGAGGTATTTATAGGCATATTTCTCAGTGGCTGAAAGCAGAAATATTTCAAGTATGATCATGCATTGCTTAAAAAAATAAATACCCCCTAAAGCAGCTGCTTGCCGCAGAGGTCTGGCAGGAGCCTGTCAGTTTGGTTTTGAGTGTTAATTAAACCCAAACAAAAATATATATAGTTTATTTTTTCAATTATACAGTAGTTCAAATTTTCATTGTCAGAGGGCACTGAAAGTGTAAAATAACTAGAAGAACGCATATCGCCTCTGGCGCATATGGGAATCTCATGTTCAAAGACAATGAAGTTCTTCGTTTGCTACTTTTGAACTCCTTAAAAGTTTTAATTATGGATGTTAATGTTGGTTTTCTACTGAGTCCTGCCATCCTCATGGATCTTCTGCTATGCGGTATAAATTGACAGGCTCCTGTCAGACCTCTGTACAAGCAGCTGCTTGAGGGATTATTTATTTATTTTTAGGGTGTGATGGGGGAAATGCACATATTAGTATTTTATTAGTAATTATAAAACATAAAAAGAATTTGTCTTTTAGTTCTTAAATTAATTTGCTTTTCTCTCTCTTCTGAAAATAGTGGGCAGATCATTGCTGCCAGTGGAATTTATACCATAACAGAACTAAGAAATTTCTATCATAAACATGATATCTAATGATATAAATTAAAACTACCATTGAAAATGCGAATTACATTTCATTAGTAACCAACTAAAATAGAGATTTCCAACTATGTCTTAAAACAAAACCGCTTAGGGTCAATCATTGTTGTCAACGGAATTTTCAAGACCAGAATTCCACGACCAGAATTTCAAATTTATAGCATAACTACATCGTTTGCAATATTCATTTTAAATTTTTAGGATTTTTCGTTTTCCATCATTAGAGAGCGCATTTATTGCTTTTGGTAAAATTGCAAAATGCAAATTGTAATATTTCATCAATACCTGTCCTACCCAAAAATAATTTTTTATTTATCTCTAAAAACATACACTTTTCTGTTAATACAAAAAAAAAATTACATTTACCTCACCTCCTGGGTCTAAAGGGTCAAGTAATTGTTGCCAATGCTAACTTCGTAACCTTCACATTTCAACACCAAAATTTTAAACTTGTAACATAACTACATCGGTTGGAATATTCGGTTGATATTTTGGAATTTTCAGCTTTTTCCACCGTTAGAGGGCGTAGTTATAACTTTTGGGAGATTCAAAAATGCAAATAGTAATATACCATTATTTCCTATCTAACACAAAAAGAATTATTTATTTATCTATATAAACAAAAAACTACGATGTCTACAGACGGACAGACAACAACATAGCGAAATTATATCTTTAAAAAAATAAAGAAAAGCCCTAAAATTTGCTTTTCCTTTCTTAGCCGTTTTCTAAAGTGCTTCCAATAATGAACACTGAAATCTGTATCAAATATTACCGTTTCCTTTTCCGGAATCCATAAATACCGTGCAATGCCACTCAGCTATGCACGCTGAACCATCAGAGCGACGACAAAACATGGCGTCTAATTTTGAGATGGCCAACCTCTACCTATATAACGCCTCTACTCGCACCTAGCCAGGGAGAGGAGCTAGTTCCAAGCGTTGTTTTTTCACTGCCGAGCAAAGTTTTAAATTGCTTACATTACGTGACTGATTTCACATACACCCTTACTCTGAAAAATGTTCATTTCTAAAATATTTGACGCCATGCCATGTTTTGTCGTCGCTCGGATTGTTTAGCGTGCAGAGCTGAAAGCTTTAATTCTATTCTTCTCTGAATGGTATATCTTCGGCCAGAGATAGAGACAACTTCCATAAACGTAGCCAGAATTCTTTGGAATAGAATTTCAATTTTGAGATGGCCAATCTCTACCTATATAGGGCCTCTAGTACTACCTAATTTACAAAATAGGATTTCATTAAGAAGGGTTATGTTGAACAATCGTTATTTTCTCTCTAAACGAAAAGAAAATCATTTGATTGGAGTGAATTATGCGTTTTTGTATATGAAACCTTCTATTTTATTTCTCAAACAAGTGTCTCATGAACGAAACATTTAAGAAATGAACATTTTTCAGAGTAAGAGTGTAGGTAAAATTAGTCACGTGGTGTAAGCAATTGAAAACTTTGGCAACTCTTTCTTATTCAAACCATTTTCTATTCAATTTATGGATTCCGGAAAAGGGTAAGGTAATATTTGATGCAGATTTCAGTGCTCATGAATGGCTATGTCCACACTTGTGCGTTTTACGTGCGCTAGACGCATGCGCAAAGGCATGCCTCAAATCAGTTGAACGGCGCCGTTTTCAGTGACGCACACAGTAGCGCACGGATTTCCACCAGTAGTGGATTTTTGTTCAACATTCCGTGCAACTTCGTAGTTTGTCTGGAAGGTTTCGTTCTGTTGTTGTAATTATTGAGCTTATGTTTTTTGTTCACCATGTCGTCAGAACAAACATTGGCCTTTATAAATTATTATTAATAAATATATTCGCTATAGAACAAAATCAATTATTCGTTATAAAATTATTATTAATAAAATAATATTATTACAAAAAATAAAAATAAAACCTTCATTTATAATATTTTCACTAAATGTTTCATTATATATTCTACCTATGTAACATAACTCTACAAGTACTTGTTTTGACGTGATATGGAACATTCAGCCGACTTAAAATAATTCATGTACATTCATTCTTATACCCGCTAACATAGCAGCATCATTTACGTCTATTGCAACTTCACGTGTACACTGGTGAAAAATTGAAAACTATTTGACGAACAAGTGTAGACAGTTGAAGGCATGCCTCCAACGCATTCCATCCAAGGCATGCGCTAGACTACTCAGTGTTGAAAAGCAGAATTGAAAGTTTAAAGTAAAGTTGATGATGAAAGCGCACAAGTGTGGACATAGCCATTGGAAGCACTTTAGAAAACGGCTAAAAAAAGGAAAAGTAAATTTTATAGCTTTTTTTTTAAAGATATAATTTCAGTTTTTCGTCTGTCCGTCTGTAGACATCGAACTTTTTGGTTTATACAGATAAATAAAAAATTTCTTTTTGTGTTAAGTAGGTATTAATAATACATTACATTTGCATTTTTTGAATCTCCCAAAAGTTATAACTGCGCCCTCTAACGGTAGAAAATTTTGAAAATTCCGAAATATCAAACGAATATTTCAAACGATGTAGTTATGTTAGAAGTTTAAAATTTTGGTGTTGAAATGTGAAGGTTACGAAGTTAGCATTGGCAACAATCACTTGACCCTTTAGACCAGGGGGGGGGGGGGGGGTATGCAATTTTTTTAAACAGAAAAGTGTATGTTTTTAGAGATAAATAAAAAATTCTTTTTGGGTTCAACAGGTATTGAAAAATATTACAATTTGCATTTTGCGAATTTTCAAAAAGCGATAATTGCGACCTCTAAAGGTGAAAAAAAACGAAAAATCCCAAAAATTTAAAACCAATATTGCAAACGATGTAGTTATATTAGAAATTTGAAATTTTGGTGCTGGAATGTGACAATCTTGAAAATTCCCTTAACAACAATGAATTGACCTTAAGCCCAAGGTAGGTAAGAAACGGAATGGTTTTGTTTTAAGAGATAGTTGGAAATCTCATTTTTATTTGGTTACTAATGAAATGTGATTCGCATTTTCAAAGGTAGTTTTAATTTATATCGTTAGAGATCACTAAATATCGAAACTGCAAAACTTTTAACGAATGCTTCAAGTGATCTGTTTATGGTAGAAATTTCGGCGTGTACAGTTCTATTATGGTTGAAATTCCACTGGCAGCAATGATCTGCCCACTATTTTCAGAAGAATAGAGAGAAAAGCAAATTAATTTAAGAACTAAAAGACAAATTCCTTTTATGTTTTATAATTACTAATAAAATACTACTATGTGCATTTCCCCCATCATACCCTAAAAAGAAATAAATAATCCCTCAAGCAGCTGCTTGTACAGAGGTCTGACAGGAGCCTGTCAATTTATATGGCATAGCAGAAGATCCATGAGGATGGAAGGACTCAGCAGAAAACCAACATTAACATCCATAATAAAAACTTTTAAGGAGTTAAAAAGTAGGCAAACGAAGAAATTCTTGTGTTTGAACATGAGATTCCCATATGCACCAGAGGCGATATGCATTCTTCTAGTTATTTTACACTTTCAGTACCTTCTGACAATGAAAATTTGAAGTACTGTATAATTGAGAAAATAAACTTTTAATATTTTAATAATACCTGTAATGTGCAAAAAGAGTTTTTTATTTATTTCTTAAAGCAGAAAAGTTGCATTTTACCAATGGGACAAATCATTACTATTAATGTAAACCACTTGACCATTACACTCTATGACCATAAATTTATGTTTCTAGCAAAAATAAATCGTTTACAATATTTATTTAAAGATTTGGTATTTTCCAGCATTTGTTTCGAGATTTTTCATATCGCCTATAGCAATCTCTAACAATGGAAATGCCACTGATGGCGATTCGAAAAATGTAAATATTAATATTGTTGTGGGAAAAAATTTCGCCAACCTAAGGAGTTTGAACCCACATCTCTCCAGAAACAAGTCAGAATATTCTAACCTGTTGAACTGACGCCAACTTTTTTAACAAAAACGTTTATTGATTTATAGAGGTTTACACGTCTATAGGTAATGCTGAGATTATCAAATATTGTTCAAATCATTAATATTTTGTTAGTGCCTGTAAAACAAATATCTATATATTGTTTCGTTTATCTCTTAAAAAGTTTCATTTTCGCACACCCTTTTGGCTAAAACGGAAACGCCTTGTTGCCATTGTAAACCTTCTGACCCTAACATTTTACTACCAAAATTTCGACTTCTATTGTGAATAGTTTGTTTGCAATATTGGTTTGAAATTTTAGCAGTTTCCATCTTTTTCCACCGCTAGAGGACGCCATTAAAGCTATTGAAATTTTTCAAAATTGCGAATCGCAATACTTGTTTGACATTTATCCAACCCAAAAAGAATTTTTTATTTAGCTCTAAAAGTAAAAAAGTTGATTGTCCATAGTCGGACAGAGTGGAAAGACAGATAGACAGACAACAGTTAACAGGGAGACAGATAGACAGGCGAGCAAATTTTGGCATAGGCAGACGACAAAGTGAAAACATTAGCTGGTTTTTGAAACGACCTTAAAAGAAATATTTTGTTTTTTTTTCAGTTAGCTCATTTCACTTTTGCAGCCAATTGCCATCTTCTGATGGAATTTCTCGGAAAAAATTATTCATTAATTTATTTCTTTGAGTGAAATTTTTACATCAAAATGCAGCGCAGTAATGCATTCATAAAATATGGAAGTTTTTATAGACAAAAAAGAGGTAGAAATATATAAAACTATAACAACTGAGAAGTTTTAACTTGGTACATACAGTAACTCATAGGCTTTCATCTCACGAAACTGAACGACAAAACATGTCGTTCATAAACCATGTGACTCAATCAACCAATGGCAGTGAATCACCGAGAATCACCTCTAACTATACAGGACCTCTAGGTAGTACCTGTGCTCAACAAGAAAATTTTAGTATTTTGAACGCTCTACAATATTTAACATATTACAATAATTAAATTGAGATTCATTTGTTAATGCACGATAACAAGTTTACTCCAATTATATATTATACAATTGCACATATTTTCAATAAAAACCATATCGTGGTTACATGTATAAATTGTCAAAAGATGGCAGCACGTACTTCTTGTATCAACCATGAAATAGAAACTCACTCTTAAAACAAACTCCAGAAATCGATATTCATTGATATGCTCCAGTGAGCATGCAATTGGAACATTCCTTGACATATATTTGAAAGATAATTAAATGTACAGTGGACCTTCGTTATAGCGCTGCTCGCTATACCACGCACTCGGTTATAGCGCGGGCGATGTTCGCGATAAGTTCAAACATGTTTATACAGGTCCGTGCGGCGTTAGTGAGTATCGCATTTTATTGTTACTGCGTATTGAGTAATTGTGTATGTATTGAGTTCCTGCATGTATTTTGAATAGTGTTTAATTATTGTATGCATGATGAGTAAAAGAAAAGCTTACAGTGTGAAATTTATTGTGTCGCCACCGCGCCGCGGTACAACGCGGTTCACCTTAAAACGCGGGTGTTGGTTCCCGCCCGACATGCGCGTTGTATCGGGGGTCCACTGTATTAATTTATATATTATTAATTTTAAAAATTCTTCAAAATTACTCAAAATAAACTTATATAATTTTATTTTGATAATTTGATAAATTTACTAGTGAAATGTAATTTCCAGTAGCAGTTTTGAAGGGCGATATGTACAGCATAATGCTGAACAGGCAGCAATAATATAAAAATCGCAAATCGTCAATTTTTTTAGAGCAGAATACGTTCTGTTACTACAGTTACAGCTAATGTTTTGAATAGAATAACATGGCTTCCACGCAGTCGTTCTGGCATCAGCTTTAAGTGCTTAGTCTAACATCCTTCTTTAAAAACTGGACCATTTTGTAAAAGGGACCTTGGCCCCTTTATCATCTGGTCCACGAAGTGCTTAGGGCGTCTCCTCTTCCTTCCTTCCTCCATTGGCTCAGGTACCACTGTAGGCAAATAGAATCTGAGCAATCGGAAATTTCACTGGAAATAGACGAGGATATATTGCAAATGAATGAAGACTTATCGGAAAAAATAATAAGAATAAATATCTTCAAATAATTAAAGAAGGGACATTTCACTGCAATAAAAAAAACAAGTAAGAAAACACCAACCACAACGAAGGTGATTGAAACTATATTCACACCAGACTCGGAAATAAAACAGGATTTTAAAAGACTTTTCCACGAAATAATGGACTATTATCCTGATATGGAAGATCCAGTACAGGAGGCAAACAAATGGCATGACTGTAGTGCCTATAAGTAATAGTGTTTCAATTGTCAATAGCCTAGCCATTAAAGAGTGGTCCAAATAATGGTCTCCTACCGACAGAGGGACTAGAGTCGCATCATAACTTCGTACATGGGCAGTGAAAAGATATTGATATAGTAACGCCACAAGTAGTTCTACATTAAAAATGATATCGCGAAACATTATGGGCATGAAAAACCATGATACTCTATAAGCAGTTCAAATGTTTCGTTAGTTTCCTCCAGAAATTTAAATATTAAGAATTAACTTACATAATAAAAAATTGTTTTATTGGGGTGGCATCCTCATAAATCCCATTTGTACATCTGTGCTACCATTTTAATTTGGTAAGTATAAAGTGAGTAAACCTTTAATTTGTTTTATATATTTAGCATAATTGATCGTTTATAGAAGTTTCAGGGCAGTTGTAAATTTCAGTGTTGTTATGTTTAACGTTATGAAAAGGAGAGAATTATATAGTTTATATTTGCTCGTATTTAACCTCACGTGACATATAATACAATTTCAAGTACAACTTGCTGAATACTGTGTCGCTGTAAGAAATTCGGCTCGCCGTGGCTAAAATAAAAAGCGGCAAGTCATGATCACGTCCGTTGTACTTTTAACGTAGTAAGGTGTGCTTTGCATGTAGCATCTTGAAGCGATAGGAACTGCTAGCCTCACAATTGCAACAAACAGTTTTAAAAGTATTTTTCTCAGTATAACAACTTTCTTTCGCACAGTGCAGTTAAGACGAGAATTTTTAAGATTAATATTTAGAATTTTAGATTTTACTAATATAGATTTATATATATATATTTTACCAATATTGATAAATTACTGAGGTTTAATTTTTACACTTAAGAACATTCAAGTCTAATATGCATTGTGGGTACACTAAAGCTGTTATTGGTTCTTGTCAACTCCATGACCTATGTTCCAGTACTTAACGGTAATAAAATGCTGTGGCATTCAACACGGGAAACGATGTTAACAGCAGTTATATTGAAGAATGTGAACTTAGGATCATTGTAAAATTACGCAGATTACGAAAGAAAAAATCGTACACAAAAACTAATAAGTCCTCCCAAACTATTTATACAGAATTTTATGTTTTAGAATTTTTTTTAAATCCTTATACAGCTTTCAAAAGTTTCACTCTGCTCTGCAATGAAATATGATTTGTGAATGATATATAAAAAAATATAAAAAATAGCATATGCTATTTTTTATATATTATTTAATTCTACAATTATCAATAATAAAATAATAATAATAATAATAATAATAATAATAATAATAATAATAATAATAATAATAATAATAATAATAATAATAAATGTTTATTGACTATATATAACATATAATACACTTAATAATAAATAAATAATGCTTATACAAAATAATGAGTTAAAATAAAATCCACAATTCGGTATGAACAAAATATACAACTGATATAAATAAATCCATGTAAAGTAAAATATTTATTGTGAAATGAAATGCAATAAAATATAAGCCATATAAGAACGACCAATGAGCTTTATGCTCTTACAAGTTGTCAAATTATATTAATAGTTTTTAACGATATGCATTTTTATAATACAGAATTAAAGGTTTAAGAGTGAAAAAATTAATAATTTTAGATTTATTCATTAATGAGATGAAATGAGGTAAGTCACTTAATAACGAAATAAAGACTCAATATTGTTTATATGTAATAATCTTTGCTTAATTTTTATTTTAAAAATATTTTCATTTTTTTTCTTCCCTTCTATTTTTCGGTAGTTTATTAAAATTTCATAGAGCTAGAATCATGATGTTTATGGATAATTTCTTTTCTTGAAAAAGGTACATAATAAAGTTTTCTATTTCTAAGATTTATTTTTGTATGTTGTAATTTTAAGAAAAATCTGGGTTTTTAAACACAAATAAAAGGATTTTATATATATATAATTGTCTTAAATTCAAAATTTCATTTTCAAAAATCATGTTTCTTAAATTCGTAATATTGTTATTTATAATAACCTTCAGAATTCTGTTTTGTAATGTTATTAATTTATTTAAGGAATTAAAATATGTTCCTCCCCAAGTAATTAAACAGTATTGTAAAGTAGATTTAATGCATGAATTATAAAGAGTTATTAGAAAGGAAGTACCTACAATTTCCTTTAGATGATATATTCTAATTGGGAAATATCTTAAATGTTTGCAATTATATTTGTATGACTATTCCACTTTAAATTATTATCAGTAGTAATTCCCAAATATTTGTATGTTTTAATTTGTTTAATTTCTGCACATGAACATACAATATTATTATCACAAGTAAATCTATGATATATGATTTTATCTTTGAAATAACTCTTGTTAGTGAAACTGAAATACATTGAATACGATTTTTCGGTATTTAATGTAAGATGATTTTGATGAAACCATAACTGAATTTTTTTAAATCATGAGATATAGTCGATTTCAATTCTTCAAAATTATTACTTCTACATATTATAGCAGTATCATCAGCATAGACATAGGATATCCTTTTAAGTTATTAAAAAAGAAATCATTGAAATAAATCAGGAATAAAATAGGTCCAAAAACTGAGCCCTGTGGCACTCCTTTAGTAAGCAATAAGGGTGAACGTTTTGTATTTTTTATGTCTACCATTTGTTTTTTATCTGTAATATATGACAAACCATTTTAGCGTATTTCCTCTAACACCAATGTAATTAAGTTTCTGCAATAATATATTATTATTTACAGTATCAAATGCGTTTGCATTATCTAAAAAAATTACCATAGTGTTTTGAGAATTATTTATATCATGTAAAACAGTAGTGGCCATTTCCAGTACTGCATGATCTGTACTCTTATGTTTTCTAAACCCAAATTGCAATTTATAAAAAAAATGATGAATTATTTCAAAATTTTATAAGTCTATTCTTCATTATTGTTTCGATAACCTTTGATAAAATAGTAATACAGAGATTGGTCTATAATTATTTAAAATATTTTTATCTCCTTTTTTGTATATAGGCTTTACAATAGCAGTTTTCAATTGGTTCATAAAAATACCAAAATTAAACAATATATTTATGATTTGTGTTAAAAATGTTGCATGGTATTTATTGATGATTTTTAATATTTTGGGACTTATATTATCAAATCCATTAGCTTTATTTTCATCTAAATTGTTTATAATATTATTCAATTCAGTTTCATCTGTCTTTTTTAAAAATATGGAATTTTTGTTATTTAAGATAGAGAGATAATTATGAAAGTTAATAGTCGTGTCATTATTATAATTATTAACATTAATGAAATGATAATTAAAGTCATTAGTTAATTTTACTACATTAGTATACACTGGTAATGTTGAGTCAGAAGTTTTTTCATTCAAAATTTTCTTTACACATTTCCATTGTTTTCTTGTACTTTTTTGTATTTTTTAAATTCAGTTTCATAATATTTATTTTTTAAATTTATTATTTTTGAAACTATGTTTTTTCTAATTGTTTTATAATCATCATTATATTGCAATATAAATGGATATTTTTTGTGTCTTAAAAATGCTTTTTCCCTCTTTGTAATCAAAATAATTATTTCATTAGTTATCCAAGGATTATCATTAATTTTTCTTTCTATCATCAATATCATGTGTTTGTGTGCTGTTTAATATTGCATTATTAACTAACTGTAAAAAAGTTTGATATATATCATTAATATTTGAATTATCAATTTCATTTAATTTAAAATTTAAATATTTTATCTTAGATTCCAACTGTTTAATATTGATACTAGTTCTTTGAGATATTTCATGTTTCTCTTTCATTTTCATATTAGGTTTAAGAATTTTTAAAATTAAAGTATAGTGATCTGTTATATCATTTAGAAATAGTGCACATTTGTAATCATATATCTTACTTTCTCTAATAAAGATATGATCAATGCAACTTTTAGAGTGATTATAAATTCTTTTATAGTCATTTATGAAAGATTCAAATCGATTTGCTGATAATATATTGAAATATTCATTAGTATTATAGTTATCATTACTTATATCAATTTTGATATCACCAATAAATAAAATATATTTGTATTTAATATTATGTAAAATTCAATCTAGTTCCTCCAGATAATCATGAATTGAATAATTAAGATCCCTATATAATGCCATAATATAATGATCGGTTACTTTATGATATACCTTTATATTATCAGCAGTATTCATTTCAATGTTAATATTATGAAAAAAAAATATTTTTTTAAAAAAATAAAGGATTATGCCACCTGATTTATTGTAGTCTCTACATTTAAAAAACATTTGAAATCCTATTTTATTAAATAAACTGATTTCATCATCCTTCACCCATATTTCACTTAATATTATAACATCTAAGTTGTAATTAACAGTAGACAACAAAATTAATAATTCATCAAAATGTGCTCTTAAACTACGAATATTTAGGTGAAGTATATTAAAGCAATTGTATAAATCATGTTTAATGAAATTACCAAAGTCTATTATATTATCAAATTTTGAACATTTATTATTGCAGAAAGGAAAAATGTTAGAATTTATATGATCTAAATTATTCATAATTTAAGGAATATTAATTAAATCACTAACATTTGTTATACGTAACACTCAAGAATTTTCATATTTTCTCATATACACTTTTCCTTCTTTAGTCCATATATATTTGCAATTGTGTTCATAACCAAACTGTTTAACATCATAGAATAGTTTCTTATTTAGCTGGATTAAATGTTCGTTAACGAAGATTTCTGTTTTTATAAATCTGGAAAAGACCATAATCATTTAATGATATTTCAACAAGAGTTGTACCCCATCGAATTATTTCGCTAAGTTTGTCGGATGATATTCAGGTGCACAAATGTGTGAACAATTATAGGAATATGTAATTGCACAATGTTTAAATTCCAGACATCCAATTAAATGGGAAATTATGGGTTGGAAATTCTCGATAGAACATGTTCCAGCATTCTGTGATATATACTTCTGACAATTGCGTTAGTATTTTAATGTTAATTCATGTGCTATCAATTAGTAATTGATGAATGATGACTACATGTAGGTTGTTAGTCATTCATTGTTGTGATTAAGGTTAATTTTGCAAGCGGGAAACTTTATTGTGATTATGGTAACCAACCACTTTCCATGCCATCATACCAAGATCGGCTGCTACCGGCAGTCAGTTTTAATTGCACCACTCGTGCCCAAAAAGGAAGAGATATCGCATTTCACAAGTAAGAAATTAATTAAAGTTTGATTTAAGGAAAGAAAAATTTGTTAGCAAATTGTTACAATCTTTAGCAGATATGATATGTAATAAAGAGAATAAATACTACCCATTTGAACAACTAGAATCACTGCTAATGTTCCTGTAATAAAGTACAATCAATCATAAAGTATGGTTTATAAATATGTAGTCTTCAGTCTTCATTACTCTTAGATTATAATTTTCAGGGTTGTTTTCTAATAGCTATCTGCAAAATCTGAAGAATGAATAAAAAACCAGAAATGCTTTTTTTTAATATATATATGGAGAGAATTGGAAAATAAAATACCAAACATGAACTAGTTAATTACAGCAGAGAATGCCTGGTTTGTTTTTAACATGTTTTCTGAACACTTCAAGTGAAGAGTTATATATATATATAAAATAAACATCATGGCAAAGATTATTTTCAAAAGATTTGCCAAATGCTGTTGAATATATGTACCTTGCATACAAGAGGAATTACTTGATTGTAAAAAAAATATATTTCAAATAGTGGCTCTTTCATAAGGCAAATATATATCATGTTGTATGAATAGCATGTATTTGGGACAATATCTGTCAGCAGAATTTTTTTAAAATATATATATATGGTAACTGATATTCCTCAGTAGTCAGTATGCTCATGGTTTTCTTCTGTATTGTTTTGCTGTGTTGCCATTCTGCTGAGGTCTTCCTCACAGATCTTTTCTGTGGCAAATTCTGACAGAATTCTGTTAAGAGCAGAATTTTAATGTGAAGGGTATATTTTAAAATTTTTTAAAATACAGTTTAATAAATGGTGGTGGTGGGGGAATGTTTGAATCTTCCACCACATGTCATGTGAAAGTTAACACAACTTTCGTTTTAACCCTGGATGATTATCATAGGGTACTACAGCACCCCCTGCAATTTTGCCAAGAAAGTTACACAACAAAATTTTGAACTCTCACCAATTAAAATCAATTAACCTTTCAAGGTTTCCTTATAAATTAATTAAATGCCTGGTATCTTGATTTATTTATGACACTTGGGTATTCTGAGAAGTTTCACCTTTATATACATTTCTTTCGTACTGTAATAATCTGTTTTCCACACCACTCATTTATCAGTATCAGGTCCAGATGCAAATGTGGGGGATCATCATTTTTGTGGTGAACCATTGTTCCATCCCCCCTGAGAATAACCAGAATGGAGGCCAACTTGGTCACCAACAGATTATTTTGCGTGGTCTTTGGATGGATAAGAACTTCATGTTACATGAACTGACTCAATCATTTGTATTTCTGAAACTAGATTATTGCACATAGATATATATGCATAGATTATATTGCATATAGATTTTTTTTTCCTAATTTTTGTGGTCAGATGACAAATTTTAGAACAGGATGAATTTTTTCTGTATGATCAATTCCGCTTACTGAAATATCCATATTAGATTAAAAAAAAGAAAAAAAACCAACATAATCTGGTGTGCCATCAGAATCTGAGATATTTTTGCTCTCTTCTGCAGGTATGGCTCTGATTACTACACAGATACCAAGCAGGCCCAGATCTAGAAAAATAAATAATGTTGGGGGAGTTGCCAAATGAGTAAATTGAACTAGGGAGATAAAGCAGGCCAAGAGAGTGTATCACCATTCTTAACAAATTTACCTCCATTTTAGTGGTCTAAAAAATGTCTCTTGAAAGGTGTGTAACCATACAGATGTTTAATAATATTTGTCCTTCATTCTGGTTATCATTCTCAGATGTATGAGGCAATGGTCCATCACAAAAATGATGACACCTCCCATTTACATCTGGATCTGATAATGATAAATGAGTGCTGTGGAAAACAGAGCAAATATTGCAGGAAATGATACACATAAAAGAAATGTGATCTTGATGGAATTTAGATATGTCTGCTAAAAATATTTTCACCTCTATCAGTCTACACATTTCTATCAGAGGTCAAGAAATTTGGTGAATGGGAGGCTGTCTCAGTCAGCATACCAGACTTCTAACCTGCTCATTTCAATTTCCACCAAATGTCAGTATTGTGCTTGCATTCAGATTGTTTTCTATAAAAAAAATTCCCATAAAACTCCTACTGTGCCCTCACTGGAAAATACAATAATAATAATATATGTTGTAGGCAACATCAAGAAACAATTGTGATCTGCTTTATCTATATAATAGTAGAAAAATACATGTAGTTATTCTTTGTTGAAAGGTTAAATTTGAAGAATTGCTGTAACATCACTGTAACACTGAAGATTTTTAGGCAGTTTAAATACCCACATAACAGATTAATAGTATAACCAACATGGTTACTCTGAGATTCACTCTAATTCAAATGGGAATATATCATTATTGATAACAATGTAGTAGCTTTTTGATTAAACTGTCTTCAGTATTCACCAACTCATAGTCTTAGATTTTCATGAAAATGAGAAGA
Source organism: Ryuthela nishihirai (assembly GCA_038380435.1). Lineage (NCBI taxonomy): Eukaryota > Metazoa > Arthropoda > Arachnida > Araneae > Heptathelidae > Ryuthela > Ryuthela nishihirai. The sequence continues at coordinate 4,898,804 of JAWZYU010000015.1, read as the reverse complement.
TAAAATAGCTTGGTCACTATATATATTGATTTAAGTATAAGAGGTTATATATGTGTCATGTATTAGAGCACATTAATTTTTTTTCATTTTTAAACCTAGAAATCACATTGGTTAGTATATGTCCATCAAAGAAAAACATATTTTGGCTGGTCTATGCACTTGCAAAACTTTTGTGCAGAAACATATTTATTTCACAGCTTTTCTGCTTTACCTGAAAGCCTTCAAATGAGCAACATTTTCTGAAAGAGTTAAGACTAGTTTTTAAAAATATACAGCCTCAATATTATTTTAAAATATTTACTTACTAGAATTTATTTTTGTCTTTTCCACTATTACTTTTATTATGAATAGGGGGGAAGCTAATTTGGATTATTCATTTTTTCCCTATAAATGTTTGTTATTAAATGAAAATAGATGCATGATAATCTTTTTGTAAACATTTCTGTGATTTATTAATTGTGACCTCGACAAGTAAGTTTTAAGTTCTCACGAAGGTTGAGGATCCTCTGAGGGACATTCTTTATTTTTTCCAGCTTGGGCTAAAAGGTCATGTCTCAAGGACTTTGAGAAGGTAGGGGAAGGAGATCCACTGGACAGCTGGTAGGAAATAATGATAGCCTCTCATTAAAGCAATCCAGTGTGTTCTTTAGTTATACACAAGGTGTGGGTATAACACACAGTGTTGCAAATTAACTTTCCATCTGACAGACAACAGCTTTTTCAAGACCATCAGTATCCCTTTTCTCAATGAAGGCAAAATGGGATAAATTCTCAGTACAGGCACATTTGGGACTCAAACCTCTTGCAGATTACAAGCCTGGCAAATTGGGCTTCTATGTCATTGAGGCTCAATTTGTTATATATATATTCTATCTTTATAATGATGAGAAGAAATAGTTAAGAAATAATAGGAAATCACAGATATGCATCTGTTGGTGATAGGTGGGATCTGAGACTACAACCTTCTGATAACATGTCAGGTGCTCTGATCACTATGCTACCAGCTGCCAAACAACTAATCCTTATGCTTGATACAAAGTATGTTGACTTAAAAGAAAAGCAATGCATCTTGACATGTGCTGGTTGTGTGCACTAACCTGGAAAGTACCTTCTAGACCAGAACCAGTCTTCATTACAGTCAGACAATGACCAGGCCCAGATCTAGGAAAATTTGAAAGGGAAGCAAGACACTTGATTTCTAATGCAATATAACATTTTCCCTCTCCACTTTATAGGTTTTCAAAAAATTTCTTCAAAAATGCAATAGCACCCACTTATTATCAGGAGGTCATGGGTTCAGATCCCATGTTGCTAATCACAATTTTACCTCTATGTTTATTCGAGATTAAATTTTTTTTATTATTACACACATTGTACTTTATGATTATTTCAGTTGGCATAACTATATTTGGGCAAATGCATGGTAAAAATGAAAATTCATATACATCAGTGATTATGAGCCACTTACCATTTTTCCTGAGAATGTAAATCAATACATTGCTGTAAGCGTTGATACAGGAAAAAGCACTCTTATAAATACCAAAAATGATGGGGGATTGGTAAATGCTTCTTCTGGTGTTATTCAATTGTGCACGATAGCAGAACGAGTGCTAAGATAATATTTCGAAATGAAAAAAAAAACAAAACTGGATGCTAAAACTGCAAAGTGAAGTACTAAGTATAATTTCGAGTACAATGATGTTCAAAAATTGCGATCATCTGTTCTCTGCAGCAGAATTTGGTGCAGAATCGCATTACCCAAAACCTTTGAAAAAATTGTTAAAAGAATTTTTCACCATTCGTATTCATCAAATGTGTAAGCAACAGAGTTTACAATTGCGTGGAACAGCAGTTAGACAAATATTTACTAAACTAATCCATTTTAAACGAGAGTAACTTTTTTTTGATGTAGTCAGCAGAGGTAATACCTCGAGATAATTTGAATATGTTTACCATTGTTCTGTGTTAATGCACAAAAAAGTAAAAGTTAGAGTTTGATAAATTTTGTATCATTCGAAAAAATGTTTTTAATTATAAACATGTTAACAAACGTAGAGCAGTTCCCTTAATTAAAATCGTTTAAAAGACCAGCAGTTTCAGCGGGGATTTATTACTTGTTTTAAAAGAATAAAAATTCTTTAAAAAAAAAACATTAATGCTTTTTACATTTAATTATACAAAAAAAAAAACATTTAATGCTTTTTGAAAGCAATCTTGACTTCTAGATAATTCTGAAAGCAATTATTCAGTTGAGTATTATACTCAATCATGGAGGTAGGAAGATAAGAGGAGGAGCCCTAAGCACTTGAAAATGATGCTTCGGCGACTGCGCGGCAGCCATGTTGTTCTATTCAAAACATTGATCGTATAGGTGAGTAATGAAGTGTTGCACTATAAAAATTTTATTTTTTTCGACATTTGTATTATGGCAGCCTGTTCAGCTTACGGCTGCACGAATCGCCCTTCAAAAAAGATACCAGGAATTACCTTTCATCGGTAAGTTTGTCATTTTTATAAAAGTTTAAATAATTATATAACGATACAAGCAACTTCGTGTTGCTATGAAATCGGTTTTATTTCGTGTTACAAACCTCGATTCTTCACCAGATTTTTTTTTTTATTTTCTTCGGATTGTACTCAGTGATGAATGTGAAGATGTATTTCTTATATTGATTGATTGATTGATTGATTTTACGTTACACTTATTTGAGAATTCCTTCTGCAGGCTTTCTCAGTTAAAAAATTTTGTTGGCTCTAATTGAATATTAGTGTGTATTCTAATCAATGGATGATGAATTTACATACTTTTAAATAGAGGTGATTAAAATATCAAGGAGTTTCTTTTTTGTTTTTTATTTTATTTTAGGTGGAAGTATTAGATATTATTTTGTTTAAATGTTTCAGTGTTTAAATTCCTCTCTCTTCATGATTTAATAAGTTCAGTGTAAGAAGGGAAAAGTAAATTACGATAAAGTATTTTCATAAGGTGAGAAATATAATCTTTCTTTTTTTTAAATTTGGATAGCATTGAAGGGTTTGTTTAAATGCCCCCTTTTTTTCTTGGATTGGAGTCTTATATTTTTGAATTTCTTTTTAGATTAATTTAATGTATCTGGTGTAAATTGTCATAGGTGAGTGACAGCGATCATTAGTTAGGGTGAAATTTTTTCAAATTGTTTAAATAATTTTAGTTAAAAGAGGAGAGGAGAGTGTAATGCTTTTCTCCTTTTCGTTAATTCTTCTGATAGGGTTCTAATTGTCCCTTTTAAGGTGAATACTGAATTTATTTAATTCTGTATGGATTTCAAATAGAGCGAGTTTATTGCTTGTAGTTATTTTATTTTTACTCTGGTTCAGGGGTAGGTTAGGCGTACATGAAGATAGGTATGAGAGACTGAGGAGTCAGGCACTGAGATGTCGGGTTCAAGCTACTGTCTGGAACGTTGCCTTTTTTTTTTAAATGGATATTATATTCCCTTCACCCTGTGGATATATATATTTTTTCTTTTTTTATATTTTTTTAATTTTTTATTATTTTTGCTTAGTATAATTTTTAGTTGCTTTTTTTTTCATATAGTTTTTTTTTTTTCAGCCGTCCCATGGCCGAATGGTTAGCGTGTTTGGCTACTGATCTAAGGGTCCTGGGTTCGAGCTCCGGGTGAGGCATGGCTGTTTGTGTCGTTTTTCTGCTGAGGTCCTGCCATCCTCTCAGACCTTTTACTGCGGCATATAAACTGACAGGCTCCTGTCAGCCCTCTGTGGCAAGCAGCTGCTTGAGGGGGTATTTATTTTATTATTTATAGTTTTTTCAGATATTATTTTGAAATTTTCCTTTGTGGCTGAGGAAGGATGTATTTCAATCCTTACGAGATTTTTTTTGAGATATTGTAATAATTGTGTATTTTGTATTGATTGTTAACTCTGGTTGAGGGAGAAGAATGAGCATGAGATGGGGGAGAGATGTGAAGCTGAGGGTACAAACATAGAGCTGGTGGGTTCGAGCCACCATCTGGGGCGTTTTTTTATGTATAAATATATATATATTTTTTTAGTTCTTTTTTTACTTCTTATACTATTGGCTTTCTTTAGTTTTGTTAAGCAAATTGTTTTTTATTTTTGTGGAATGAGAATTTTTTTTAACGTAAAACAGCTATTTTCTTAATTTTACAAATGTAATTTTTTGCGGTTTAAATGCTGCTATTGCATATAACTTTTATGTTTTATCCATAAAATGTTTTCTATTGTTATCAGTGTAGTATAAATAAACTTTTAAAATCTTGCAATTGTTTGTTATTGTCGTATTCAACGAAATACATAAATAGTTCTGCTATATAGTAATTCTGTATGGAAATATTCATTGCATTAAGAAAAAGCAATATAAATTTCAAATAGCTTAAATGGGCTTTCTCTTAATCGTCAAAAAATAATCTTCCCGTATATAACGCACAGTAAAACTGAGTATAGCACGTGAAAAGTAGGCTCGATTGCATCGGCAGACGGTTTGTTTTGAATGCAACAATATGGCTACCGCTCTGCTGGCTAAGCATCATTTTCCTTGGACAGAGAAAGCGCGTTAGGGCCTCTCCTCATCTTCCTACCTCCATGTACTCAATCAAAATTATATTGCCAACGCGTGTAAAGTGAATGCTAAGCAATAATCGCTACCTGCGTTATTGCCCACCCTTTACATGGCCGTCGGTCATTCAATTCGCCTCAACTTTCCAAACCGGTTGAGCACTCTATCCTATTCTACCTCGCTGTGTGGAGTAGAAACCTCGGTTCATCGGAGAAGGCAATCTTTTTCCACTCTCCAATAACAGTAGTCCCGTGCGAACTGCAGGCATCGTTGCCAATGGACCTTGATTAACATGGGCCATTTTTCCCATCCAATAATAAAAATTTAACACAGAAACTCAATAATATCGGAATTTTTTTCTGTATAAAAATAGAGGACATAAGTTAGTAAACAGTGCAATTTTCTATGTATAACAAAACACGTAATCTGATAACAGGGTCACTTCTACATAATTCTTGTTTAAAAACAATACTGTTTAACATGTCACATAGTCAAATTTGTTTTTCCCTCATCAATTGGTTTGAAATACTTCCCCAGATTTCATGTTATTCTGCAATAAAAGCATTATGCAGTAGTGATTCTAAAGGATTATCTGCTTGCAGTTTTCACTATCTTCAGGTTGCTGAATATTCTTTCTACAGTAACATTGCTATGTGGTAGAACTAAGCAACATTCTACTACTGGCCTATAGTATTGAAAGAATATTAGTATTCTTCATAGTATCTTTGATCTGAAGATTAATGTTAAGACATCAATTTTGAGCAGTCTACCACCTGTAGATCGATATTTGACTTTTGACCATAAAGGAATGATCACATCCAAAATTTCCCAATATTTCCGAGATCTACAATTCAAAATGCCCAGGAACCAATTTTTAGCTCCCTAGCATCGATAGACCTAAATTTGACTGCAAAGTACCCTCCGGATCCGACATTTTATAACATTTTCGAGATCTATAACTCGAAACACCTGCAGACGCCAATTTTCGCGTTTCTAGCACTCGAAGATCACGGTTTGACCTAAGCAAAAACTATCGGTGAAATAAAGGTCTATGTGATCTGCATTTCGCCTCAAAAGACACGTCAGAGGTCAAATTTAGGATTTTTTTCGAGATCTACGACCTGGATTACCCCTAGGTGCAAATTTCCACAGTTCCATTTCTGCACCGTAGAATGATCCACTGTCAGCCAGCATCCAGTCACTCACTTAAAATCGTCTACAGTAAACAGTGCAATTTTCTAAGTATAACAAAACACGTAATCTGATAACAGGGTCACATAATTCTTGTTTAAAAACAATACTGTTATACAATACAGGGATATGAACGTTGAATTGTAAATTTGTAAGTTCACAAACCGAAAATAATCAGAAATATTCAGCGTTTTATACTTTTATACGTTTAAGTCTTGAAATATCCATAAAAACGATAGGCCTAGATAAATTATTTGCAAAAATGAATTATTTGCTATCATTCAAAGCGTACAACGTAATAAAAATTTGAATTAACCGATAGGTTAGAGCATTTTAATACAGAATAATCATGATACTAATAATTTGCAGTATTAAAATGATCTAACTTATCGGTTAATTCAAATTTTTATTACTTGAAGTATATTTTATATTTTGAAGATGTGACAAATAACATACGTACCAATATGTGACGTTTGGACTCGACAATTGTAATAGAAGTCCTGGCGTAGATATCCTTGTAAATTTCAAAAGCAATTTAAAACGTTATAATTGGCTAAACAAGAAAGAATAATCATGATACTAATAACTTGCATTCTTGTTTAGCCAATTACAACGTTTCAAATTGCTTTTGCAATTTACAGGGATATCTACGCCATAAGACTTCTATTACAATTGGCGAGTCCAAACGTCATATGTTAGAACAATTGAGGTAATATTACAAGAGGCAGGACTGGCAACAGACGCCATGAACATATACAAAATCTTAAGCCTACTCCTCAGTGAGGCAGAGAGAGAGGCGTGTTTGATTAGCGTAAACAAATTTTTCACCACGCTCTTAGACTTACATGAATTGTGTACTAACTACTGAAAAACACTATAAAAGCAACAACTCAACATTTCATAGGTTAGTAATTTACAAATATTGTGAAATGCTTTTAAATTTAAATTGTTAAAGCTGAGAGGCCTAAAAATAAAGAAAGCATTTCAAAATACCGTTCTGTCCTAGTGTAATTAATATCAAACGTAGTTCACGATTTTTTTCGTAAATGAAACTAATAATATTTACATGAGAAGAAGGTGATTTACAGATTGAAACAACATGGGATTTATAGAATATTTTCGTGAATTTTGTTTCAAAAAGAAATATTAAACATAGATATTCATTTTATGAGACTTCTGCTTTGCATTTTTATTTTGCGAAAATAACACATATTGCTTTTTTTCTTTTCCTCGAACGAAACGCCTGAAATATGGATTTTATAATTTTCCATGTGATAAATGAAGCCTAAAAATTTGCTTTTCACATTTGATAAAAAATTTTATGAGTCGAAACGCTAAGGCTTGTCAATTGTGGTTGAAGCTCCACTGTCTCTCTTTAAACAGTAGCTAGTACTATCTGTTCCCAGAATTTTACTGTTTTAAAAATAAAACTTCAGAAAATGCACAGTAGGATAAATTAATGATTTTGTGGCAACTTTATTCACATTTGTAACAAATGCCTATATTGAGAGACACTTCTAGAAGATATGATAGAAATTGCAGAGAGAACAGATATTGCCTATAAAAATGATCACTCATTCTGTGTAAGAGGGAAGAGTACTAGAAAATTTAAGAGAAAGTTGATGTCAGTGCAAAATGAAATCCAGAGCTTAAAGAAAATGCTATGGTGAATTAATTGCCAAACAAGCAATAAGACTCTTCTTCTTTAAAAGAAATATTAGATTTGTTTAAGGCTCAAAAGCTCATCAAGATGACATTGAGACACCAAAGCCCGTGTTTCTGGATATAACTTTAAACCTGTTCAGAAATTCACAGCAAAAATGCTGAAAGAAGCAAAGGCATATTTTACCGCCAAAAGGTAAATAATCTCCAACGGCTTATTAAAAATTAAGGTTCTATTTTTTTTAAAAGGCATGAATTTTTAAGAGAAAGAGATTATATTTTCATTCTTCAAAGGCTTATTAAAAATAGAAGTCATATTTTTTATTTTTATAAAGGCTTATGAATATGAACAACAGGAAAATTTCTTCCCCAGAACCTCCACAATTTTAATTTAGTGCACATCAGTAGATGGCTTTCCTGGATTTATTTAAGTTTTCTGCATGGAAAATTTTACACTTTTACTGATAGTAAGCAGAAGCATATGATATTCACTTTATTATTTGAGGAGAAGTCAATTAGGATACAAATATTGTACAATGACAAATGCTATTGTGGATATGTAGATTATGGTAATAATGCTAACGATAAAAATTCAGATATAGCTTCTGAAACTAATTTTTATGAATGTCGGAGGATTGGACAATGACTCCACTCATAATTTCCTTCCAGTGCTACATACATGCACACGGAAATGCTTGAAGCTGTAGTCCCAGCAGGCGATTACAGCCATGTTCGCCTGTGTTTTCAGTCACCCAACCTGAAGAATCCAGTGAACTTGGCCCTGATCCGCCGAAATGAACTGACGGCGGAACGGTTCATGGCTGCGCTGGAATGTGTGGTTCAGTCAAATGAATCTCTCGGAAGCCACAGCGACCTTGAATTCGACTTAGTGTGTGCAGACTTGGAGCATGTCGGTCGCGGTGGTATTGGAAAACGTACGGCGTCTGAGACACATAATCTCGCTAACGTCCAGTCATTCATTCATAAGAAGGGTAGTGTCAGAAGAATTGTGAACAAAGATCAGATCTGTCTGGCAAGAGCTTTTGTCATCGCACGAGAGCTCTGTTTAAAAAACAAAGGCCTGCCCAACCGCTACGATAAAATCAGTGTTTATCGTTACCCTTTGCAAGGGGTAGAAGTAAGAGAGCTCCATCTTGACGCTGGTGTTCCCGAGAGTCCCTGTGGTCTCCCGGAAGTCAACTTGTTTCAACTACGTCTTGCGGGCCAGTTCCGTATTATTGTTTATTCTGCTGACGATGTCTTTCTCCCCATTTTCATAGGACCCGAAGGTGAGGATAACCTTTATTTATTATTTAACCAGGGACATTACGATGTTATAACTAAACCATCGGGGTTTTTCGGGGTTAAGCAATTCTGCCCGAAATGTTTAAAGGGTTTAAATACACAGAGTCACGTTTGCAAGGGAACCTGCAACAGGTGCCTGTCAACTGATGTGCTTCATACGGGGGAGTTGTTGCTCTGCACGGTGTGTTGCGTGTATTTCCGCGGGGTTGAATGCTTTCAGGCGCACCTGGTGAAGGCATGTCAGACGCGCCATTGCTGTGTTAAGTGCATCAGCATTTTCGATCCCTGAAAAAGTACGTTTGCAAGGTTGACGCTTTAAAATTCGTCGAGCCCTGCAAAATTGACCCTGTCGGTCAGGCCTACCTCTACTTTGACGTGGAGACAGTGCAGTGTGCTGATGGATCATTGAAACCGATATTGTGTGTGGTCATGTACCAAGTGGATGAAGAGTGGGTTTACGCTTCATTCCCGGAAACGGACGCCTTTATGGACTGGCTTCTGGCTGAAGAACGTCCCGGGGTTCAACGATTCAAGGACGTCACAGTCCTAGCACACAATCTGAAAGGCTTTGATGGCATATTTATCATTAGTTACCTGTACAGAAAATTTTTAAAACCGGATCTCGTGTTCGATGGATCCAAGATTTTAGGTATCTTTTTACCTGGCCTTAAAATAAGGTTTATCGACACGTTATCCTTTATTCAGGCTCCTCTTTGCTCCTTTACAAAGACCTTCAACTTCGAGACGGTGAAAGGTTTTTCCCCCTTTAAATTCGTGAAGGAGGAAGATCTACAGTATGCAGGACCCATCTCTGATCAGCTTTTTTCCAGCCCGAAGACATGGAGCCTGAAACTCTGTCAGCATTTAATGATAAATATGTCACAGCAAGCCTTGAACCCTGGGATTTTCAACAGCAGCTTCTGTATTACTGCAAGGCAGATACAGAGCTGTTGCGGCGAGGAGCCCAAACTTTCCGTGAGGAATTTTTAAATCTCACAGGTGTAGACCCATTTGCACGTTACCTAATCATTGCCAGTGCTTGCCTTCGCATTTTCCGTGGAAAGTTTTTGCAAAAGAATACCCTCGGTGTGTGCCCCGCCCAGGAGTATTCAGCAAGTAATGACCGGCAGTCCTGGAAAGCTCTCGCGTGGTTAGAGTATGAGGCTTCCAAGGACAATATTGAAATTCAAACTGTGCGATCACCCGGAGGCGAATATAAAATTGGACAGTAAAAACTGGACGGCGTGTGCCACAGTATCCATTGTTTTTACGAATTTTTAGGGTGTTACTTTCATCATTGTTTGAAATGTTTCAACCCTGAAAAAATAGATCAGCGTACGAGAAAGCCATTTGGTTTGCTAAACACCCGAACCATGGATTGCCTTGAGGCCTTGAAACTGCTGATGAACGGGTACACGTGCAAAATCATGTGGGAGCACGAATTCGATGAGTTAATGCGCAAAAACCCATCCGTCGCATTGATTTATAAATCCATCGAGCCTATCAGGCATATAGGGGCCCGTGATTACCTCTATGGAGGGTGCGTGGAGGTGTTTTCTATCTTTGCATCGGGTGACCAAGGATGTAGCCTTAACTACGTTGATTACAACAGCTTGTACCCTTATGTTTGCAAGAAGGCTCCTTTCGGTAAAGGTCACCCGGTTCGGATCACCTCCGATTTCGCCACGGACCTCGACCACTATTTTGGCATTGCACACGCTACATTGTTAGCGCCAGATGACTTGTTTATCCCTGTACTGCACTACAGGTGTAATGGGAAGCTGCTTTTCTCCCTTTGTAGGACCTGTGCAGATGGTCACCTCTCTTTTGTTGCGATCTTATGCAACATCTAGAGCCGGGGGCAAGAAAGCGCCATATAGACGCACCTGAACCCCGGCCTCACATGGCAGCAGTCCTATAGAAGGAAAGCTAACCACCGGAAGAAACCTAACTTTATTCTGTTCCCCGGTTAGCCACGAACAAAGATATGTAGATCCAAGTTCACTCGGAATCCGGGGTGGAGACTCTTAGTAAGGCCCAGACTTTTCATAGGGCTAGTACCTACTAGGCGGGCTCAAACTGTTTGGCAGAGACCTTGAACTTGCTCACACAGAGCACGTGAGGTTGAGGCCTAAGACTCCGTCACCGTCCGACTGGTCGGCGATGTCGTCGGCCTCGGTTGGTCTTGGCTATGTCCAACCGGGGGAAGATTCCGGTCGGCACAGCCTTCGACCGGGTTGCTGGGCCTGAAGCTCCACCACCACACCAAGGTGGTGGTGGGGCTTCCCTATCGGGGGGGGGGGGTAGATGGTCAAGTGGCACCCCCTTGCCAGCACAGTGTGAACCAGCACGTGTTGACAGGTTTCTGGCCGACGTTCGAAATTTACTGCTATACACGCTGGATACAAACTTCTCCAATTCCACGACATGTGGCATTTTAAGACCATTCTGCAGTATGATCCTGCAACAAAAAAGGGAGGTGTCTATGCGGGGTATATAGATACTTCTCTGGGGCTGAAGCAGCGTTACTCCGGGTTTCCCCTGACGTGCAGACCGAGGAGCAAAAGGAAGCCTTTTGTGAGGCCTTCTTCCAGGCGGAGGGGGTTCGGATACTCCCCTCGGAAGTTGAAAAAAACAGCCTTAAGCGTACTCTTTCCAAGGTCTCGCTTAATTCGTCATGGGGAAAACATATGCAGAACATGAGTCGAACCCAGACGACCATCGTGAGCTGTCCTGTCAAGTACATAGAGCTCTTGATGGACGCCTCATTAGTTGTGACTGACATTGCTGTTATCAGTGATCAAGCCGTGTTATTCACACACAAACCTGTGGAGTCTGCCACTCCTCCGAACACCCATGGAAGCTTGATTCTCGCCACAATGGTGACGAGTCACGCTCGACTAAAACTGCACGAGCTTCTGTCAAAATTAGGAGCTCATGCCTTGTATTCGGACACGGATTCAGTGATTTATTCGACGTCTCCCCTCGACACCTACACCCCTGCACAAAACCCGTTTCTCGGAGGTCTCGTCGACGAAATCACAACAAAGTATGGAAACAATGTTCACATCAGAGATTATGTCAGTGCTGGAGCTAAAAGCTATGCCCTTCATCTCAGTAACGGCGACGAAATTCTGCGCCCCAAGGGCATATCTCTCACGAAGAAAAACCGTGAAAAGTATCATTTTGAACTTCTGAAATCTATGGTGTTAGAACAGTCCCCCTCCAACAAGACCTTCGATGTCCCCTTCAACTTAGTTCGTAAAAAAGTGGATGGGACACTTACGAACAAACCCATGGCAAAAAGGTTTAAGGCCAACCTTGATAAGCTCTATCTCAGCTCGGGTTCGACTGTCACAACCCCTATGATGTCGTTGTCCCTATGAGTACAACGACCTGGGATTGGATAGCCTTATTCAACTCATGGACGAGTAAATGTACATATTTCAACAGCCTTAATTTATTATACCTTTATTTATTATTTCATTGTACATAGTAAACCTTATTATTTCAACGTACATAATAAATAAATAAATTAATAAATAAATCCACCCTCAAGCAGGTGCTTGCCACAGAGGTCTGACAGGAGCCTGTCAGTTTATATGCCATAGTAGAAGGTCTGAGAGGATGGCAGGACCTCAGCAGAAAAACGACACGAACATCCGTGCCTTACCTGGGGCTCGAACCCAGGTCCCTTAGATCAGTAGCCAAGCATGCTAACCACTCGGTATTTATTATTTCATTGTACATAGTGGAGCTTTATTTATTATTATTTCATTTTATATAGTGAACCTTATTATTTCAATGTTCCTAGTGAACCTTACTTATTATTTCAATGTTCCTAGTGAACCTTAACTTATTATTTCAATGTTCCCAGTGAACCTTATTATTTCAATGTCCTAAGTGGACCTTAACTTATTATTTCAATGTTCCTAGTGAACCTTATTATTTCAATATCCTTAGCGGACCTTATTATTTCAATGTTCCTAATGAACCTTATTATTTCAACATTCATAATGTCCCTAATAACACATGGCGTCGTCAGCAGCTTTTGAAATCTGTATTTTTTATACGGATCTTATATGTGTATTTTTTTTAAATTACCAACATCATTGTCTTTGAAACTTACAGTGTTTTTATACTGCTTTCCAACATTGGATTTGAAATTGTCATATGAATTGTCATCACTGTCTGTTTTATAACTGTTGTTGTGTTTTAATAAAAAAAGGTTTAAAAAAATCCGTCTCTTTATTTCCCAACACTGGAAAACACTATGTGGGTGGGATGAAAGCAAGAGATAACTTTGTTTCAGGTGATCTGGAGTCTTATCAGCGCAGCGATCTACAGTAGCGATGCTTCCCATGCCGCAGCAACGTTTTCATTGGTCCCCTCTGCATGTACTAGCGCCCTCTACCGTACTTCCGGGTTTGAGCATCAGTGCACTCTCCCTATCTGTAGGGTATGTGCTAGCGATGGCGTAAAAACTAATTCACTGAATGAATGAGAGAGAGAGGCATAAAAACTAATTCACTGAATGAACAAGAGACGTATATCAGTTTTACTTTCTTTTATTGGATATCTTTTAATACATTTTTAATACTTGGTTTTTTAATACGGAATTTTAATAAAAATTTTTAACACAAGTCTTCAGGCACAGAGATCATGGTAATACATCTTCAATACGAAGCCCACTCAGATAATTTTCTTTTCTTACACCGGATGGGAACGGCAAAGTCTTTTGGAGGGTGATCATAAGACTCTGATATAGGCTGTCTGGGAATGTTGACCTTTACTTCCTGTGGAGTTTCAAGCTGCTTGGTAAATAACAGGTAATTTTTCAAAGCGGTCAAATACTTTTGAGATTTATCCCCAGCATCGCCAGATTCCAATATTTTCTTCATCTCCGTGTCTAAATCACACACTTTTTTTCTTGTTTCTCCTCAGCACTGTTTTCACCGATATTATTTTTTTTCTAAATAAGGAGACCAGCAGGGGTAAGGCAGCAGTCAGCAGTGGAATGATAAACCCGGAACCACGCTGTAGGAGATGTTTATTGTGATGAACAGATGCACATTTGGAAAATAAACTTCTTATGACAGTCTTGTGCTGGCGTAAATTCTTTAATACTCTAGGGAAAACAGGTATATTGCCTTTTAAGAAATTGGCACACACTTCACATAGAGCATACATCTGGGGATCGGAGATGTGCTTAAACAGCGCAGCAACTGCTTTCCCCCAAGTTTTGGCAAACACTGAAGGAATGGGCCTTGAGATTTAACTTTCATTTGGAACGTAAAGTATTTCGGGTTCTTCAGATGGAAGAATCTTGGCACGGAGCCTTTGGCTGTCCAACATTCTGGGATGAAGATCAACACACAAATAAGTTCATATCAATGGGATAGTCACTCGCAGGTAGACTGTGTAGCTAGCCTATAAGCATCTGTCAGGAGGTTAGAATGATGGGGGAACACTTGTCTCGCCAGGTGCGTTATTTGTGAAGCATCCCGACAGTTGCGAAATAAAAACATGTAGTGAGCATTGAGTGATATATTCTTCGAATGTCTTCCCTTTAAAAACAGATTTTGCAAAATCAGGACAATCGTGATATTTTTATGATGACCGCCACGAATAAACAATTGTATTATGCCTTCGCTAGCTGCAGACTGTTCCATTAAGTCATCCAGTACCAGAAGCGTAGGTCTGAGGAAATCAAATTCCAGATCTACAGGTAGTCCTTCATAAAATTCCGCAGTTTTCTTGAATGGTTCAAAGGCAGGTTGCCACTCCCCGTAGAAGTAAACGACACGTTGGGGTGGGGGGTCGAATACTTGAGCGGCTTCTTTGATGAATTTCAGAGTGAAAGTCGTCTTTCCACACTGTGAAGGTGCGGCAATTATAATATATGAAGGAGTTCAGAGAGCCATCGTATCACCATACAGTCGTTAAAGTCTACTCGACACGTGTAACACGATGCAGTACTGTGGGAAGAGTCGAACCACAAGCTCTTTTCAACAGGAAATACAGACAGTGAGCACTGCAAGTGTCTCCCATTGGTCCTGCAGAGGTATCGAGGGATGTAAGACGTGACGTATGCCTAGCTGGCTATAGTATTCTTGCATGGAGACATCGGGACTTGTGCCCAGGGGGTCAAAGTGATCCACGTGCATTCCTTTCTTGTAAACTGCTATCCAGTGGGTTCTGGGCAGGGAGGACAGATCAGTATTGTAGATAAACAAGGCTTCTGACCTATCGATTCTGCGGGGTAGTCTGTCATGGGGGAACACATCGAGATTTGTAGGTAACATCGAAAGGATGGATTCTAGCTGATAGGTATTCATGAGCTGTAGTCAAGCAGGACTTTACGATCCAATGGGATTTCCAGCAAATTCTGGTATTCAGCATACAGGATCACGGTTACCAATTTGGGTAGCGGCTTGGCAAACTTTAATTCGACTCTCACACTTCCGCTCTTTATTAAAGAAAACAGTTGATTGCATTCACGTTGCTCGGGAGTCAATTGGAATCCAAACAGTGTAAAACCTTCTCCAAAGTCTTTTCGCGATAAGTTAATACCGCTATCGGATTTCCAGGCATCCACAGCTTCCAATAATCCTTGGTAACATCGGAGATAACGCCCATTCGCAAAGTCGGGGGTGTAGGACAGCTGATCACTGTCAGTGTGAAGGCTGATGTAGTTTAAGTCGAAATGTTGGAAGTTGAAGGGATTTTTTTCATACGACCCATTCAGGCTGGTACTTTCTACCATACCCAGTACCAGACGTACCGGGAACTGGCCGCGAAATAAATTGTCATGGTTCACACTCATCAGGCCTGAAGCGATGGAGAACATATGTAAATCCGTTCTTCGCAGATGGTACTTGGCACTATCTGAACTCAGTAGGTGAGTGTGTGCAAGGATGACACTGGAAGTGGGTTTGACTTTACGCACGAAAAATTCAGCTTGGTGAATCTGTACTTTGTAAGAGGGGTCCGCTTCACCTGTCACGAGACAGAATTCAGGCTTGAACCTTTACAAACGCAGTCTCAGGTCGACTTGATTGAGTAGGTAACGATCTTGATTGAACAGGTCGGCATGGATCCACGAGATGAGTTCGATACCTGTTGACTTGACGTACCCCCTGCGCTGATGCCATCCCTCGTTCTTCCATCCCCCATACCTCGTTCCAAATTTAAAATGCAGAGGTTCTCCGGTGTCGATACGAAGGAAGATTCTCACATTCTTGAAACTGTTCCTTGCAAGGGGGTAGTAATGAGATTGCTGATACACTGCAAAAATGGCTTCGTTATTACTGGTTCTGACGGCAGGGTTCACAACACGCAACAGTTCACCATGAGTATCACCTAACAACTGAGGAGCAATCAGGTCTGAATACATTCCTCTGTTCATATCAATGGGATAGTCACCCAGGGCTTTATTCAGTGGCATATCTAATTTAGTAATTCCTAGCATGTCTCCTAATCCGGGGTTCGATCGAAGAAATTTAATGAAATGTGACTTGTCTGTATCCATCAATACGGTGTGATCTGCCTGTTCCTTGAAATGGTAAGCTTTTCTCAGTCTGTAGGGTAACATCTGATTCGTTACATCGAATAATGATTTGACAGTTTCGTATTGTCCGTGGGGTACCTTTCGTTCTTGGAAATTACCTGGGGGGATCATGAAGAAATAACACTCGTCATCTATGTCGAATGTTGCCGTATTGCAAAGTTTGCTAGCAAATCGTTGGTGGAAGGGTTTGTCAACTTCTCCCTCACCGATACACAGAAGTTTGCCGAAATTCGTTTTAGGAAACATCAAACTGTATCCCTCACTGGGTTTGAATACCCAGTAACCGCTGTTATAGGAAACTATTATTTCTTTGGGGAGCTGATTGGTGAGGAGAGACAACAGTTCCATTCGAGTTATTTTGCCTGGTTTGTTTGATTTTCCAGTATTCTTCAGAGGGAGCAGGAGCATAATATTGAAACGTGTCATTAGAACCATCCACATTGTACCAGCTCACGGGTAAGTGAACTTCTGCTAGTCCCACTTTCCATTTTCCACTCAGTCTTAGGGGTTGTGCTAGACGAACCGTGAAATCAGTCTGTGAATTGTTTGAGTAAATATTCTGACTAGCCGTGGAGGGAAGGGTCAGATAGAAACTATCCATTTTTTAGGAATCCACGAAGGTTTGGGATAACCGCGAAATTTGGCCAGTATCTTGTGCCCTTTTCTTTCGATTATTTTCTCAACAGTGTAAAGTTCGGGTTCGGTTACTTTTTGAAGTTCCGATTTATAGAATGTGCCTTTCAACACTTCTCCCTCGGAATCCCGTATGACGTATACAGGGGGCTGATGTTGTAACACCCTATCGACTACAAATATTTCTTCGGTCCACAAATGCGTACCTGCCTTCTTGAAGGGTACTTTTACACTGGCTAGTCGAACCGTGTCCCCTACTTTAAATGCCGGTTTTTCTTTTACTATGGCCGGATTGCGATAGAGAAGCGAACCCACACAGCGTCTTCATTGTGTAAGGTCACGTCCTTGGGAGCCATATCGTGTACACCGTGAACGCTGGCATTGTATCCCCATACAACACATTGCAGAACGTCCAGGTACCGGTAAGTGTTATTGCGTGTATAATATCTCCCAGTCTCTCGCGTAGGGTGCGATTCCATCTCTCTACCAAAGCTGCTTTTTTGTCAGAGTAGGTGACATAGAACCGAATACCTTTCTTTTTCAGGAATTTCTGGAACACTCTGCTGGTAAATTCCGTACCTTGATCCGTATTTAAATTCATGGAAGATCGCCCCTTGGAAAGGATTTTTTTGAAAGCCGAACCATTTCTTTCCCTGTTTTTGCCTTCATCGATGACTGTTAATATGTAGCGATAACTGTCATTGAAGCGAGTTAGATTTTTCACGACTACGAGATCGGCTTGCCATTGTTCGTCTAACCCTGTGACGTAAACTTTGTTACGGGGGGGGGGGGGGAACTTTCTGCGAATAGGTTTATGTAGCGTGTAGGCGGGTTGCTTTTCTAACCATTCTCGGACGAGTTTCGGTGGTAGCCGCGTATTCAGAGCTACTTTTTTACACTACCGAATCCTCTTTCAAGGTCGAAATAATGGGACTCCAAAGTTTTGTTTTCTGCTGCATCCAGAAGTCGTACCCCACCAGGTTTTTCCATTGATGTAATGAAAGTGTAACACCTGTTACTGTAGGGACGTCTCCTATAAACTGTATGATGTCCACTGTTAAGTTACACACGCGAAATTTGTATTCACCGTCTAAGGTTTTTGACTCCCCACACTGAATATTTTTACTAGGAGCTACAAGTTCTAATACAAGCATCACTATCTTTAACACTGACACGATTACACTACCGACACTAGCTAACACCTTCTTTCTCCTATCCATATCAAGATTAAAATGACATAGGATGAAAAGACAGACACATACATCTCATTTTTTCCCTCATCGATAATAGCATTATATTTTAGACCACATTGCCACCAATGCAATTATTCTGAGGCTTGCATCAGCCGATCGTTGCCATCCCGAAGTTTAGTTGGTAAGGTACTTATTCGGAGATTAAGGGGGCTTACAATATAGGTGGGTCAACCAGGGTGTCTGAAATAAAGAAAAATCGGGGCTATTCGAGAAGGAGGGCTTAAAATATCGGTGGGTCAACCAGGGTGTCTGAAATAAAGAAAAATCGTGGGGCTATTCGAGAAGGAGGGCTTAAAATATAGGTGGGTCAACCAGGGTGTCTGAAATAAAGAAAAATCGTGGGGTTATTCGAGAAGGGCTTAAAATATAGGTGGGTCAACCAGGAGTCTTTAATGACGGGTTGGCTGAAAAATTGGGAAATTAGAGTTAAAATAGCGGTTTTTCCGAAAATAGTACGCCTCATAGTCACCAGATGGCGCCAGGGGTTAAAAGAAAGAAGGATGGGGGCTTTCTAATAAGGGGGGAGGAATTTTTAATAAAGGGGGAGTCAAAAATCGGGAAATTAGAGCTAAAATAGGGGTTTTTCAGAAAATAGTACTCCTCATAGTCGCCAGATGGCGCCACGGGTTTAAAAAAAGGGGAGAGGAAGGGGTTTTTTTAATATGGAGGCGAGGAATTAATTATGAATGTTAATAAGAGGGCGTGATCGGTTACATCATAGGGGTGTGGTCAGTGACGTCATAGGGAGATTCCCCGGGTGGGAACATACTACTAAGGTCATTTAGTTTTCATTTTGAACAGTAAGTTGGCCCCATTCACAAAGAGATTTCACACATGGGAAACGCAATTATTTTAAGAAATACTGGAAAATTACTTTTCAATTGGATTGGTACTAATGAAATATTCGCATTTTAAAATTCGCTATTACATTGTTAGAGGGAATTAAATATGAAAGAGACGATATTCTTTTAACGAATGTTGCAAACGATCTGTTTATGATAGAAATTTTGGTCAGAGTGTCAAGAGATAATATTAACGTTTCTTTTGCACGTTTATAAGACACCGTCAACACGAGAAACGCCGCAAGAATTAAACACAGTGTGCTTAAAAGCACTTCACTCTGGTAAAAGGACTGATTTTTTTTTTTACTTCTCCCAGGTTGAGAACACTTTATACAAATGGTTTAGAAAAGCTTTCCAAAAAACAATATGCTTTTAGAAACTGGCTGTTTCAACAAAAAACTAGCCATTATCCCCATTACAGTGTATATTGTGTAACAAGCTTATCTGTGTTTAAAACAACTCAGTATTTCAACTCCCTCATAAGGAGTAAAGAACTCTATCTGATGAAACTAGCCAAACAATATTATCATCTAATACTTGCTTCCCTTTGTGTCATACGTTGAACCCCATTTTGGAAGCTGCTCTGAATGTGACACCTCAATGAAACGGATATCCTTTAAACACCATATATGATATTTCACTTCTCTAATACATTTTAACTGGCTTCAGAGCTGTTTTCTGAACAACAAGCCTTTCTACTGAACACAATTCGCACGAGAAAGTTAGTCACAGTATTGAGGAGGAATGTGTCTACTCAAGGTAAACTAACCACTTTGGTCTTATTGAGTGAAATTCACGTCATTATTGGCTTACACCGGGTGGAACCACTCGTGCTGCTCAAAGGTGATTAAAAACGCCACGAACAACTTCGCAATGTAGTGGGATTCCTTTAACTTTGCAGCTCTTCATGAGACACTTTTCCCGTGAATATTCTACAGCACAATTCGCACGAGAGATTTTGTAACATGCTGCTCAAGGAGGTCTAACTTACTCATTAAAAGGTATAGATCGCAATAGAGGCGCGGATGGTTTTTTTAGCGAGCTGTGGTACTGGCGTACGTAAATCTTTTATTTTGATCCTTGTATTGTAAGTGACACGAGTGAAAGTGTTTATTTGCAGCAGTTAATCGATAATTAAAAGTTTTGTCGCTAGTAATGGCACTTTTACTAATGGTCACGGCTGTTTACATAACTCTTGAAACGTGAAATATTAAGAAAATTGTGATTCTAAATCGTCCAAATCAAAAAGGCAAAAAGGAGTGATCAATCCAAGTACAAAGGCAAAAAGGAATCTAAATAAGCATTGCTGACAGCCCGTTTCCAGTGTTAAAGGTTAAAAAGACGGAGCCTCGTGACTGCTTTGTTTCCCTCCGGCCTTAATTAGAGGGAAGTAGGATTTAAATGTTTGAGCGGCATACCCCCCCCCCCCCCCCCCCTAGAAACTGGAATCTCCCCTCAAGAGTGCGCTTAAAACCACTTGGAAAATTATTAAGCAATTCAGTCCGCTTGATGCCCTGTTTTCTGAAGCATCTTCTTGACAAATTGGGCACGTGCAATGCTTGCATGAAATTCGTGCCCACAGGGCAGCATCTTCAGTTTACTTGTTCACCATATACGCATTTTGTGCTTCAGCACAAAAACCGATATGAGGGAAGGACTAGTCCTCGTGGTTTCGCCAAGTCATTTAGCTGGACGTGCTTCATATTACATTTGCATGCCTTTTCGGATACTTTTCGCAGCATGGTGCACGTTTATGACACCGTGAACACGAGAAAAGCTGCAAGAATCAAACACAGTGCGCTTGAAACCACTTCAGTCTGGTAAATGATTCACCATCCTTTAACGTTTCTTTTGCACGTTTATAAGACACCGTGAACACCCGCAAGAATCAAACACAGTGCGTTTAAAACCACTTCACTCTGGTAAACGATTCACCATCCTTTAACGTTTCTTTTGCATGTTTATAGGACACCGTGAACACGAGAGAAGGCACAAAAATCAAACAGAGTGTGCTTAAAACCACTTGGCGCTTTTCATCTGGTAAATGATTCACCATCTTTTAACGTTTCTTTTGCACGTTTATAAGACACTGTGAAGACAAGCAAGAATCAAACACAGTGCACTTAAAACCACTCCACTCTGGTAAACGATTCACCATCCTTTAACGCTTCTTTTGCACGTTTATAAGACACCGTGAACACCCGCAAGAATCAAACGCAGTGCGCTTAAAACCACTTCACTCTGGTAAACGATTCACCATCCTTTAACGTTTGTTTTGCATGTTTATAAGACACCGTGAACACGAGAGAAGGCACAAGAATCAAACACAGTGCGCTTAAAACAACTTTAGTCTGGTAAACGATTCACCATCCTTTAACGTTTCTTTTGCACGTTTATAAGACACCGTGAACACCCGCAAGAATCAAACACAGTGCATTTAAAACCACTTCACTCTGGTAAATGATTCACCATCTTTTGACATTTCTTTTGCACGTTTATGACACCGTGAACACCTGCAAGAATCAAACACAGTGCGTCTAAAACCACTTCACTCTGGTAAATGATTCACCATCCTTTAACGTTTCTTTTGCACGTTTATAAGACGTTGCACGTTTTATAAGACACCGTGAACACGAGAGAAGGCACAAGAATCAAACAGTGCGCTTTTCACTCTGGTAAATGATTCACCATCCTTTAACGTTTCTTTTGCACGTTTATAACACACCGTGAACACCCGCAAGAATCAAACACAGTGCGCTTAAAACCACTTCACTCTGGTAAACGAATCACCATCCTTTAACCTTTCTTTTGCACGTTTATAAGACACCGTGAACACAAGAAAATCCGCAAGAATCAAACACAGTGCGCTTAAAACCACTTCACTCTGGTAAATGATTCACCATCCTTTGACGTTTCTTTTGCACGTTTATAAGACACCGTGAACACCTGCAAGAATCAAACACAGTGCGCTTAAAACCACTTCACTCTGGTAAATGATTCACCATCCTTTAACGATTCTTTTGCATGTTTAGAAGACACCGTGAACACGAGAGAAGGCACAAGAATCAAACACAGTGCGCTTAAAACCACTAGGCGCTTTTGACTCTGGTAAATGATTCACCATCCTTTAACGTTTCTTTTGCACGTTTATAAGACACCATGAACACCCGCAAGAATCAAACACAGTGCGTTTAAAACCACTTCACTCTGGTAAACGATTCACCATCCTTTAACGTTTCTTTTGCACGTTTATAAGACACTGTGAACACAAGCAAGAATCAAACACAGTGCGTTTAAAACCACTTTCTCTGGTAAATGATTCACCATCCTGTTTCTTTTGCACGTTTATAAGACCATGAACACGAAGCCACAAGAATCAAACACAGTGCGCCTAAAACCACTTCACTCTGGTAAATGATTCACCATCCTGTTTCTTTTGCACGTTTATAAGACCATGAACACGAAGCCACAAGAATCAAACGCAGTGCGCCTAAAACCACTTCACTCTGGTAAACACCGTGAACACGACAGAAGCCGAATCAAACACAGTGTGCTTAAAACCACTGGCGCTTTTCACTCTAGTAAATGATTCACCATCCTTTAACGTGGTTTTTTTCAAATGCTTTCTTCCTCTCAAATGATCGATGAAAGGCTCATTGCACTCTTTGTAAATATAGGGAGATGGTCTCGATCCAGCGATGCACTTGTGAGTAGTTTTTGTAAAAGGGTCAAGTGGCGCCACTGTGCTTAGCGAAAAAAAAAAAAACGTGTTTTCGCACGTAACGCTGCTTTACAGATTGGAATTTGAGAAATTGCGAGATTTCGTCTCTCTTTGAAGCACTCTGAATGTTGATATTTTCTTGAGCAACTGTATATCTCCTGAATGCGAATGCCGAAAGTATCGAGCTACATGCAAAATGAAAGCTTCTGATAAAGGGAATGTCCAAGAGTATGAAAAATTGACCCCTGATGCTTTCTCCCCCTCTAAGAAAAAGGAAATATGAAAATGATTATTCCTGTATATCTCCTGAATGCGAAGGCCGAAAGTAACGAGCTATATGTCAAATGAAAGCGTCTGATAAAGGGAATATCCAAGACTATGAAAAAGTGACCCGTCGTTCTTTGTTTCGCTTTTAAAAAAAGGATATATGAAAATAAATATTCCTCTATGTCTCCTGAACACGAAGGCTGAAGGTTACAAGCTGTATGTGAAATCAAAGTTTCTGAGAAACGGAATGTCCAAGACCATGAAAAAGTGACCCCTAGTGCTTTCTTCCCCTTTAAAAAATAGGATATATTAAAATAAATATTACTCTATATCTCCTGAACACGAAGGCTGACGGTAACAAGATATATGTGAAATCAAAGCTTCTGATAAAGGAAATAATGACGTGAATTTCTCTCAGTAAGACCAATGTAGTTATTTTACCTTCAATAGATACATTCCTCCTCAATACTGTGACTAAATTTCTCGTGCGAATTGTGTTCAGTAGAAAGGCTTGTTTTTCAGGAAAGAGTTCTGAAGCGAGTTAAAATGTGTTAGAGAAGTGAAATATCATATAGGGTGTTTAAAACAACTCAGGATTTCAACTCCCTCATAAGAAGTAAAGAACTCTATCTGATGAAACTAGCCAAACAATATTATCATCCAATACTTGCTTCTCTTTGTGTCATGTTGAACCCCGTTTTGGAAGCTGTTCTAAATGTGACACCTCAATGAAACGGGATACCCTTTAAACACAGATAAGCTTGTTAGACAATATACACTGTAATGGGGATAATGGCTAGTTTTTGTTGAAACAGCCAGTTTCAACAAATTAATTATTATTGTTTTCTGGAAAGCTTTTCTAAACCATTTGTATAAAGTGTCAACCTGGAAGAAGTAAAAAAAATCAGTCCAATCTGTTGGGGGGGGGGGGAGAGAAAGCCTCTTTTTAAGTATTTTTGGTGAGAAAATTGCATTGACATATGACACAAAGAGAAGCAAGTATTGGATGATAATATACAGAAACGGCAAATATTTGTGTAAATAATGGCTTTTCAAAACTTGCTATTGTGAGAGAATTGCATTGAAATTTGACAGTAGTAGAATTCTGATGCCAGTAATGAAACATTTGTATTAGAGACAAAGTAATCTTTCTGGCTTTTACAAATGGGTATGTTTCATTGAGGTGTTCAGAGCATCTTTCTAAACAGAGTTCAACATATGACACAAAGAGAAGCAAGTATTGGATGATAATAACGGAAAAAATAGAGTACTAAAAGTTACTCAAATTAATAAAACTTGTAAAGTGTATTAGAGAAAAGAGCTCAGTAATTAAACTTGGTATTAGAAAGAAGAGCTCAGTAATAAAACTTGGTATTAGAGACAAGGGCCCAGTAATTAAAACTTGTAAAGTGTATTAGAGACAAGAATTGTTAAGGGCTTTTACAAATGGTTATCCGTTTCATTGAGGTGTCACATTCAGAGTTCATGACACAAAGCAAGTATTGGATGATAATAGCAAATCAAGATGGCTATAGAATTTTTTACTAGAAGTTACTATAGAGAGAGTTGAAACCCCGAGTTGTTAAATACAGATGAGCTTGTTAGACAATATACACTGTAATAGGCTTAATGAATAGTTTCAAAGCTCGTTACCTTTTGTGAGCTTTTCAGTTGGCAATTTTGTTTCTCTCCACTCCCCCCAAGTTGGACCGATGTTTTTTTTTACTTCTCCCAGGTTTAGAAAAGCTTTCCGAAAACCATATGCTTTTAGAAACTGGCTGTTTGAACAAAAAACTAGCCATTATCCCCATTACAGTGTATATTGTCTAACAAGCTATAATATGGCTCTCCCGCACACGGCTTAACGTCCCATCTGACGGACGGCGGCCTTTCCAAGCCCATCGGTGTCCCGTACTTACCGTAGGCATGGCGGGGAATTTTTCGGAGATGAATTTCAACGCTGACCCAGCTGGGAACTACAGATTACGAGCCTGGCGCGATATCGGCAGTGCGTTTGTTCCTCACATCTGCCCACGTTATTATGTATTCAACGTACAAGAATGGAGTACCATGGTGTTTGGTAATGAATCTCGTTTTTGTCTTGGTCAGCACAATGGTAGGCAACATTCAACATCCAGGGGGAAAGGATCGTCACATAGCTCCAGCACCGCGTGTCTTAGTGTGGGGAGCCATTAGTGGGACATCTGGGTCAGAATTGGTCATCATAAGGGAATCTCTAACTGCCCAGCAATATGTTACAAACATTTTGGAGCCAGTGGCTGTCCCATTTGTTCATCAGCATGGAACCATTTACTAGCAAGATAACACGTTAGGCAGGCACGTTTGCAAATCTTCAGGCCCTAGTGAAAGTCATAGTTAAGTGCAGCCTGTTGCGATATAGGTATAATATATATATTAGGATGTTGCATATCAAATGGCCCATTTCACAGATGCATGAAAGCATTACCAGATGGTTACATTATATAAAATCATGAAGCCTGTTTATAACATAGTAGCCATTTTCCCAGAAATTTTTTATGGTAAGTGGATTGTAAGAGCTTAAAGGAAACAATGGAGCAGTCAATTTTAGTGTTCTTGAGTGTAAACTGGAACACAGTGCTGAGGAGGCAACTCGCATTTGGAGTAGGCATGACATGACCTTTTAAAATAAGCCAGTGGTTGAGCCAAAGAAGAGATTGCTGCTCTTTTCACCCTAAAAAAAACGGGATTGGATTGTTTTACCTCTGAGCGGCACTTTTTTGCACACCATGGGCTAAATGGCCAGGCCACAAGGACCCCGAAGGCTCAGAGAAGGTTGGGGGAGGGGACCCACTGGAACAGCTGTTGGGAGACAGATGGTAGCCTCCCGTCAAGGCCATCCAGCGCGTTCTTTAACGTGCACAGGGTATGGCTCTCCCGCACACGGGGCCACGGCTTAACGTCCCATCCGACGGACGGCGGCCTTTTCAAGCCCATCGGTGTCCCCTACTGACCGTGGGCAGGGCGGGGAATTTTTGCGGAGATAAATCTCAACGCTGACCCAGCTGGGACTCGAACCTGGGAACTACAGATTACGAGCCTGGCGCGCCACCCCCCCCCCCCCCAAAAAAAAAAACGGGAAATGTGAAAATCACTTTAGTATATTTTCCAAACGCGAGGGCCTACATGCACGAGTCAGGTGTCAAACGAAAGCGCGTACAATGATGAGCGTAAACCATTTCGAATTTTACTACCACTATTCCCCCTATGAATCCAAAAAAAGGGTAAATATGCTCAATGTTTATGAGTCATATATCAAATGGAAGTTTTTAAAGGTAGATGTTTTTTAGTTACAACAAAAATAAAAACATATACCTATCTTCTTGTATTTGCCCTAGAAAGTAGAAAATAAGCACAAAGTATATCAATGTGCAAAGAGTTCGTATTCACTTTAAAGGAAGATAGAGCGCTGGCAATCTTGTTGAGTATGTAAATTGGCACCCTATCTTCCTGTGAAGTGAATATCAACTCAGTGACTGATTTCACCATCGGCATGCTTTAAGTTTATTTTCTGTTTTAGGGCCCTATAGAAAAATAGGTATTATTTTATATATTTTTTTTAACAATATTGTGTAATGTTTAGAGTTCTGAAATACTTAACCACATTGCTACGAGTCACAAAAAATTCCCCTTAAAAACGCTATTTTAGAAGCTTGTGTATTGTTTTTTAGTTCTATCATTTTCGAAAGGGTTTAGGAGGTAACAACAGTATGAGCTTTCAAATATTTCAACTTCAAGATTTCTTAAATATTAAACGAATGCTGTTTAAAATCGAGATTTAGATAATGTGAATAAGATCTATAATTTATCTCCTATTGCATTTTTCCAGAATAAGCTTATTTTTAAAGTTATGGAGCTTCAAACGTAGTTTTGCTTTCACAAAGAATGAAATTATCCACTTTTACAATTGGCAGGAGAGATAATTTTTTTTTGAACCTCTCTGATAACATGTATATATTTGAAACAAGTTTTTTCACTCCTAAGAATTGAAAAGGATTTTTAGTCGATACTGAAAATGTGAAACTTCAACACTGGTGCCCACAGGGAAGTGAGTAATGGGAAATCTAGCCCTGGGAACAAAGCCCTGTGACCGTTAATGACAAATCGTGTCTATTCTCAACGATATCAACAAGTCAATCTGCTAGCAATTCAAGTAAATAAAATACAAAGTATTTTTTTGTAATTATCAATCACCGGAAAGAATTCCTGTATCTATTTCAATATCAGAAACATGAACAGATTCTTGTTTAACAAGCCAAACATTTCTTGGTGTCTTGCAATGCGGGCAAAGGTCACTTCCTGTATAAAAAATGGTATTTCTTGTCATAACTGAATTTGAAAATACAATCAATATTTCAAAATGGTCGCAATGTATTTCAAAGTCAACATAATTTTTTTGCCCAAAATAAAATTATTTCATCAGCTGGGGTTAAAAAGTTATGGCTTATGAACTCAGACAACTATAATCCAGGTATGATCTCACGTAACTTGCGATATCTGATGCAGTTGTTGTCGTTAGATATACAAGAATTATCAGTAATGCTTTTCCGAAACGCACATTTGTGTAGACATTGCAAAAAACATCTGGCATTAGGACCAAATATTTTTTTATTCAAACATTCTATGATCACAAATCATATTTAAAGTGCAGTCATTACAATACAGAGTTTTAAAATGTCGAAATCCTAAAATATTTATTACACAATGCAATTTTTATTGTTAAAGCATGAGTCATATAACAACATAAAATAGCCTTAAAATTTATTTAATGATGCAGTTAACGAATCAATGACAGATATTTTTTACACATGGGATGAGAATGAAAGGTCACTGATGTTAATGATTACTAATGCTGCCCCCCCCCCCCCCCCTCCACTCGGAACTGTGGTACAACACAATGCAAATCGTATTTAGATGAGGGTTTCTAAAACTGTCAGTCATCTTTTACTTCTGTTGGTTCGTCTTCTGTTTCTTCTGGTTGTGTTTCTTCCGGTGCCTCAACATTAGCAGTTTCTTCTTCTTCCTCCTCCTCCTCTTCTTCTTCCTTTTCTTCCTCAGCACTATTTATATCATCACTCCTTACTTCCATTTCTTGGGGATCTTCATCTTCCACCTTGTCATCTTTGCGTGGTCTACCTCTTCGGGATCGTTTTGGAGTCTCCTATATACATGAAAAAAATTCTTTCTTAATCATTTACTTTGCAATTTCTCTCTCATAAAACTATCCCATTGAAACCAGAGCACATTGAACGAGATACCACTTTATCAAATAATTCTACCAGTAATTATGCACTAACAGTATTTGGGATCTATTAGAGTACTAACCCAAAAATTTTTACAGAAGAGAGCGCCAAGTCATCCAAGGACAAGACTTGAAAAGCGTGAAAGTTTGTGAAAACACTACCTCATACAAATAAAAGTAGAATATGGCAATTAAATTTTTGAGTTTAATCTTTTATTCCAGTAATTACCAACTAGAAATAGTTCACCATGTATATCGCAACATTTTAATTAAAAATTATTTTATGCATTTTTTTAACATCATTGTAGATGCACACAGTTGGGTTGTTTTTACTTTTGAGCGGCATTTTTTTTTGCACACACCGGACTAAATGGCCAGGCCACATGGACCCTGAAGTCAAAGAATGTTGGGGGAGGAGACCCAGTGGACAGCTGTTAGGAGACAGATTATCTCAATGCCATCCAGCATGTTCTTTAACGTCAGAGGGTTATGGTTCGGTTATGGTTCACCCGCACACGGAGCACAGCTTTAAGTCCCATCCAACGGACGGTGGCCTTACCAAAACCATCGGAATGCAAACAATATTGTTTTAATAAATGATATATATTATGGTGATTTTTACTTTGCACTGGTTTTAAAGGAATTCTTTAAAGCTTTTAGCGATAACAGCAGAAAAAAATTTGTTACGATCATGCTCGCATGCACTAACGGATATGTCAACGAGAACATTTAACAACTCCGCGGACAGAACGAATTCCGTATGCCTGCATTATTAAAGCTTCATCTAGGGCTTGGAAAACTTTTCTCATCGGCAGGCCAAATGAGGATTTTTGAGGTTGCCGCGGGCCAGATCCTTACTTATTGCATTAAACACTTTTATAATTTTAATGAAAATACTTATTTTTAATTAAAATTATGATTAAATATACAACTGAAAGTAAAAAGCATAATTAGATAAAAATGAAACGCATTTCGATGAAAACTAACAACGACTACACATACAAATACCACTAATTAAGCTGTGCTAGAAACATCGGTACTTTCATCAATAGAGAAAGAAAAATATTCAAATTTCGATGTTCAAAATTCTCTATCAAGATATTTTCTGTATTGGCAGCAAAAGTTCATCGATACGTACGAATCAGTGGAATAAAAAAAAATACCCCCTCAAGCAGCTGCTTGCCACGGAGGTCTGACAGGAGCAAACTACGTTATAATTTTTTTCTCTCTGGACTAAAACATATCAAAAACCGTTTGCATGCACTCCTTTACAATTTCAGCGTCAGAACAATTTTGGAAATATTTAGCAATTTTCTCGCTAACAAAACCTGCACGCACAATAGCAGCGGAATGTTGAGACCTTTTTGGTTATATAATTTTTTTTGCATAAGTTTGTTTTTTTACAATAAGTTTCTGAATTTTTTTTTCTATGTTGGTTTTGAAAACTTTTATAATTAAAATATTGACTGATGTAATGTATATTTGAGTGGGAGGTGAGCTCTTTAATCGGGAGCTGAAGAGTACATCTAGAAAACCCGATCTACCTCTATGAGCAAAAGTTTGTCATTGGGTCGATGTCGTAAATTAAATTTAAGCTATTAAAAAAAACACTTCCAAAAACAGTGCAAAGGTAAAATGGGAAAGAAAGACAAATTGGTATTCAGCAAAGTACTTTAAGTACAAGAGATAAATAATATTCGAGGGCCAGATGTGGCCTGCGGGCCGCAAGGCGCCCATGGCTGGCCTAAGAGGAGAAGTCACGCAAACAGACAACGAAACTCATTATTTCCTATATATAATTTTTATTATATATATTATTTATATATAGATAAGATGGATCCAATCTTAACAGTCGCATTTCATTACTATCACGCAAATGTTTTATTTACAACAGTCTGAACTTTAACTTAAAAAGTATTAGGTGGTTAAATTCCTTCTTATATTTCGGTAAATTGCTGACAAATACGCTTAAGTTGAATCCATAATTTTTATTCTGTTTTGGAAAGCATTTTTTCGTCTCATTCATGCATAAGGATTCAAAAAATGGCAAAATGCAATATTTTCTCAGTAATTGCAGCAGAAGTAAAATGAAGTAAAACGATTTAAATAACGTTTAAACTTCTATCATATTAATAAAACTCGCCTTTGAAATAATGCAACAGAAATTACTTTTATTTTTACCACATTTACTCTTAGGGCAACTATATTCGTGAAACAAATTTCGATGAAAATAATTTTTAATTTAGCCTTTCACAAGTATAATTTGTGGATTTTCCAAAACTGCCGTTCGATACATTTTCCTGATAGGGTAACCATTCATAATAAATATAGAAAACGAAAGCTTACAACGTACATAGTCTGAAAACCGTGTATGTCACGGGTTGTATAAGACAGGATAAATTTCCCTTTCCCCTTAATTATTTTCTCTCCTTTATAAATATGTTCCACTACATCATCTGAACATGGGATCCGATTAGAACAATGTAAGGCTAGGAGAGCTGACCTATCCGCCATTTTAGTTCCAATTGGTCACGTGACTTAGTGTTAAAGTCAATGCAGCCGCCGTGTGCGCCGCAGTTTTTCGAATCATTAGTATATAAAAAACAATTATTATCGGAAGATATTCAGCTTACATATCAAAAACCGAATTGTCTAACAACTATAGAAACCATTGCACAGTGTTTAAATTCCAGGCTGATCCAATTAAATGGGGAAAAAAATTGGGTTGAAAGAATTCGACCGAGAACGTCCCTTAGGCTTACAGCGTTCTATAATATATACTTTTGACTATTGCTTCTGCATTTTAATGTTCATTTATGTGATATATCCATTAGTAATATGTAGATGAATGATGACTACATTTAAGTTAGTAGTCATTCATCGCTTACGATTAAGTTTACTTTTGTTAATATCATAAAATATGCATGCGGCACGGCCGTAACCTTCCGCTTCCCGTGAGGGCATACCGAGATCGGCGACTACCCCGATCGATCGCTGGGAAGGGGAGGCCAATTTTAGATTCGCTCGCAAAGCGGCACAAGTGGTCGTTGTAGTGCGAGTCCTCTCTTGAAAAAGTAATCGCCGTGTGAGTCACAGTTTTTTAACATTTATTATAATTACACCAATTATTACGGAAGGATGCTCAACTGTAACGTTTTTTTTAAACCATATTATTTTATAAAATGCTTATTCCATCACTCTATTGCCTTAAGTAATGATGTGGTAGCCGTCCCGTGGCCGAGTGGTTAGCGCCCTTGGCTACTGATCTAAGGGACCTGGGTTCGAGCACCGGGTAAGGCATGGATGTACGTGTTGTTTTTCTGCTGAGGTCCTGCCATCCTCGCAGACCTTCTACTATGGCATATAAACTGACAGGCTCCTGTCAGACCTCTGTGGCAAGCAGCTGCTTGAGGGGGTATTTATTTTTTTTATTTATTTAATGATGTGGTGAATACTTATTAACGATTAAATTAGATCTTGATAATATTTTTAAAACACTCGTACGCTTTCGAGGGAGGACCCGCACTACTCGCAAACCTAGAGGAGGCTTCGCAAATTTGTATTATGGAGATTTAAATCTCTGATAATTAGGAACTTCTAACCGATGCATAGACATCAGTCAATGATTAATACGGCACTTAAATGACTGGAAGTTTTATTCAAGTTAAAAAATGTTATTTTCCTCTACTGAATAATGTAAATTTACACTTTCTACAGAAGGAATCAATATTTCACACCAGAAATGCATCATAAAAACTTCCTCAGAAACAAAAATAATTTCAAACCATTAAATAAAATGTCAAAAATGTCATGAATGATCATTTCAATATTAGGTAATTATAAACTTTTTTTTTTAGCTTAGCCACTTGTCACCGTTCCCAACGAACGATCGGCGTTTAGCGACTACGGTAGTTGCCGATCTTGGTATGTCCTCACGGGAAGCGGAAGGTTACGGCCGTCACACGATCGAAGTTTGCCGCATGCATATTTTACGATATTAACAAAACTAAACTTAATCATAAGAGATGAATGACTACTAACTTAAATGTAGTCATCATTCATTTATATATTACTAATGGATATATCACATAATTGAACATTAAAATACTGAAGCAATAGTCAGAAATATATATTATAATGCACGTTCTCGGTCGAATTCTTTCAACCCACTTTTTTCCCCATTTAATTGGATCAGTCTGGAATTTAAACACTCTGTAATGGTTACTATAGTTATTTAGACAATTCGCAGCTGAATATCTTCCGATAATAATCGTTTATTTATATACTAATGATTCGAAAAACTGCGGTCCACACGGTGGCTGCATTGACTTTAACACTAAGTCACGTGACCAGTTGGAACTAAAATGGCGGATAGGTCGGCCTGGTATATAGGGACTCTAAAGCAATGTATGACGAAAGCTTGTTTTTCAACGGGACAAATCAGCAGTCCCATTGATTGCAGTAATAAGATAGGTGTTTTTTGGTAACAAATAATCCCCCATACTTGTAACTGAAAATAGAATAAAAAAATTTGAAAGTTAAACAAAAATAAATAAAAAAAATAAATACCCCCTCAAGCAGCTGCTTGCCACAGAGGTCTGACAGGAGCCTGTCAGTTTATATGCCATAGTAGAAGATCTGAGAGGATGGCAGGACCTCAGCAGGAAAACAACACAAACATCCATGCCTTACCCGGGGCTCGAGCCCAGGTCCCTTAGATCAGTAGCCAAGCGCGCTAAACAAAAATGGGTTTTTTCTGTTCACAAAAAAAAAAAGCATCGTTTCTTCCAATGAAATTAATATAAATTGAGTAAATGATTTCCTCAGTGATATTTTCATTATTTTTTAATAGTATTATTTAACATATTCCAGATTTCGATGACATTCTGCAAATCCATTTTTTCATCTAAACAAATTTAATCATTTTAAGTAAGTAATATAATCTTATGAAATAAGTTGAAAAAAAAACGGCTTTTGCCATGAGTGGGATTCGAACCCATGTCTCACTGGGAACATGCCAGGTATGCTAACCACTACATCATCAATGGCTAACCTTTTCTCAGCTTGTTTGAACATACAAATTTCCGGATTTTATTTATTTGATTCGCAACAGTGGTCCCATCTATCCGGGAAAGTGGAGAACTGTGTTGTCACTTTAGATATGCAATTTAATGTTTGTCACTCATGTCGTTAAATCAATAAATCAGTAGTAAAGAATCACAGAATATGTCTTACATACATGAAACTCATGAAATAATAAGCTGAAAAATTTATGGTCACCCAAGATGAGAAAAGGTTAGCATAACGCATGTTTCCAGATGTCAGTTCGAATCCCACTCATGGCAAACACCAATTTTTTTTTCAGCTTATTATTTCATGAGTTCCATGTCTACAGGACATATCCTGTGATTCTTTACTACTAATATAAATATATTGCTGTTGGCGATATTATATAAAGTATTTTAGAATTTTTGACAGAAATCGATTTCTTTTCAAACAATATGAATCATATATATATATATGTACACTAAAGAGCCAAAACGTTATGACCACCTGCCTAATATGTTTTCCTCCAATTGCCGCCAAAAACAGTTCTTACCTGGTGTGGCATGGACGCTACAAGATTTCTAAAGGTGAATTGTGGTATCTAATACCAACACGTTAACAGCAAATCCTTTAACTCTTGTAAGTTATATGGTTGAGCTGCCGCAGATCAAATATGCTGTTCCAACAAAAACCACAGATGCTCGATTGGATTATGTCTCGGGAATTTGGAGACCAGGGCAATACTTGGAAGTCTTCCTCGTGTTCCACGAACCATTCTCAAACAATCTGGGCAGTGTGGCATGGCACATTATCCTGCTGAAAGAAGGATTTATTAGAGGAGAATACCATTGTCATGAAAGGATGTACCTCTTCTGCAATGATGTTTAGGGTAGGTGGTAAACGTCATAGTTTCCTGCACATGAATGACTGAACCCAGGGTTTCCCAGTAGAACAGTTTCCAAATCATTACACTTCCTCTACTGGCTTGTTTTCGTCCCACAGTGCATCCTGCTGCTTACTTCCCCAGGTAAATGATGCACACCTGATCGTCCACATGGTGCAACAGGAAATGAGATTCATTGGATCATATGACCTTCTTCCAATCATTCAAGAGCCAGTTTTGATGCTCATGTGCTCATTGTAAGCTCTTTCGATGGTGAACTGAGGTTAGCATGGGCACTCAGAGTGGCCTGTGGCTATGCAGCCCCATTTTCGGCAGGGTTCGATCTATTGTGACACATTTCTCCTGTCACCAGCATTCAAATTATGGGCGAGTTGCGCCACAGTATCCCATGTTAGCTTGTACCATACGGAATAGCCTTCGCTCACCTTCCAGCATTCAGGAGCCATGGTCAGCCACCTTGCCAGTGGTTCGTGGTTTATCCTTCCTTGGACCACTTTTTGAATTGAAGGCACTAACCATGGCTGACTGTGGTTAGTACCCCACAACCTATACCATCTCAGAAATACTCTGACCCAGTTGTCTGGACATCACAATTTGGCCTTCGTCAAATTAACTTAAGTCCGCTGCCTTTCCCAATCTGAAGAATAAAAACAACACCGATTAATAGAGTTCAGTATCAGGTGTTATTGATACCATTTCATGAACTACACATGCACTGTCATTTACCTGCAGTTCCTTCCATTTGCATAGAAATGTGCTGGTAATAATGTTTTTGCTTTTCGGTTCTTATTTATACACACAGAGCTTTTTGTCTGCTTGAAGTTGTTTTCGTGTACTATCATCATCCTCAAGCAGCCATGGGCTATGGAGGTCCATCCAGACCATGCAAATTAAGTTCTACAAGCATATCTGTCCTGAGCTACATCTGCTGCATCTCGCCACTGCACACCAATTCTAGTAAGGTCCTGTTTGATATTGTCTGCCCACCACATCCTAGGTCTCCCCCTCTTTCTGAAGCCTTTAGGCACACTGTTCATAACCCTATTCGCCAATCTATAATTATCCATACGGGCAACATGGCCAAACCAGCGGAATCTCTCTCTGCACAATATGCTGCTTAAAGGAGGTTGCCAACTAATTTGCCTAACCCCATCATTAGTTACAAAGTTGAACCACCTGATGCCCAAGATACTGCGTAAGCATCTAGAATCAAAAGCATCTAGTTTTCTGTTATCTTGTTTACAAAGTGTCCAAGTTTCACTACCATAACTAACCTTAGAAAGAAACAAACTATTATAC
Organism: Ryuthela nishihirai; assembly: GCA_038380435.1. Classification (NCBI taxonomy): domain Eukaryota; kingdom Metazoa; phylum Arthropoda; class Arachnida; order Araneae; family Heptathelidae; genus Ryuthela; species Ryuthela nishihirai. The sequence goes on along the minus strand of JAWZYU010000015.1, from coordinate 4,863,254 downwards.
AGTCTAATTTTAGTGTTTAGGTGTATACATCTATTTCTGCACACTCTCCATCGATTCTTAAAAGTCCCAGCAGCAAATCCCTAGTCTATTAATCTCATGACGCATATCACCAGTATCCATTACTTAACTACCAAGATTATTAAACCGAGACACCTGCTCAAGAGTGTAACTATTCAGATAAACTGAATACAGTCTGCCTGACCAATTTTCATCACTTTATTTTTTCTCTTTGTTTAAAACCAAACCTACTCTAGTCCCAGTTTCATTAACAGCTCGAATGAAAGAGTTCATCTCATCATTATCATTTGCCAAGAGGACTAAATCATCAAAAAAAAATACCCCCTCAAGCAGCTGCTTGCCACAGAGGTCTGACAGGAGCCTGCCAGTTTATATGCCACAGTAGAAGGTCTGAGAGGATGGCAGGACCTCAGCAGAAAAACGACACGTACATCCATGCCTTATCCGGGGCTCGAACCCAGGTCCCGTAGATCAGTAGCCAAGTGTGCTAACAACATCAGCATAATCTAAATCAAAAATTTTCATATCTCCAGACCATTTAAGGCCAAAATCTTTCCCTTGAAGATAATTTCGCATAACATAATAACCAAACTAAAGGGAAAAGGAGACAAAATGCATCCTTGTCAAACACCAGAAGTAAAAAAAAATACCCCCTCAAGCAGCTGCTTGCCACAGAGGTCTGACAGGAGACTGTCAGTTTATATGCCATAGTAGAAAGATCTGAGAGGATGGCAGGACCTCAGCAGAAAAACGACACATACATCCATGCCTTACCTGGGGCTCGAACCCAGGTCCCGTAGGTCAGTAGCCAAGCGCGCTAACCACTCGGCCATGGGACGGCTCCAGAAGTAATGCTAAACCAATTATTACAAGCCTTACGAACTCTCACACACGACTCAGTGTTATTATAGAGAGTTTTCATTAAGTTAACTAACTTGTCTGGTATACCATATGATCTCACAATCACCCACAAATTATAATGATCAACAGAGTCGAAAGCCTTTTTGAAATCAACAAAGCTACCAACCAAAGGTTTCTGAAACTCTAAACATTTCTCAAGAATCTGCCTAAGTGAAAATATCTGATCCACACATCCCCTACCACTTCTGAATACACATTACTCATCATGCAATTGACTGTTAACCAGATTCTTAATTCTATTAAGCACAATCATGGAAAGAACTTTACCTGGAACAGAGAGTAGGCTGATACCCCTATAGTTATCACAAGAACTGCGATCACTTTTTTTGAAAATAGGGATAACAATAGCTCTTGTAAAATCCTTAGGAACCATGCCCTTATTATAAAAGATATTCAGAATTTCAGTCATCCAAGTGGTAACCGAAACATTCCCAGCTCTAAGCATTTCCGTAGTAATTTCATCTACCCCTGGGGATTTATGTAGTTTCAGTTTAGAAACAGCCAAAATAACTTCAGTTTGTGTTATAGGGCCAACATTAAAGCCACCAATGCATCTATCATCATTGCAAACAATGGGAATAGAAATAACCACATTGTTTAGAACATCACTGAAATGCTCAGCCTACCTAGCCATGACAGAATCCTCACCTTCTATAACCTTACCTTGTTTATCCTTCAATCCCTGTATACCTGTCCGTTTTCTACCACACAAAACATTAACTATCTGGTACAGCTCTCTGCTGTTGTGCTGTCTGACTGCTTCCTCGGCTTTGTCAGCCAAACCATCAAGCCAAAGATTCTTATCAGTAGCTAACTGATCCTTTACACGTTTATTAAGCTCTCTGTAATCCTTTCTATTAGGACTAGTAGGGTACTGATTAAGGCATTCTTGCAGTTCTTTCTTTCTGAAACAAGCTCAAGTGCCTTATCACTCAAATAATTCTGCCTCCTCTGCTCCCTTTTTTCCTAAAAGAATATTGTTAATTTCCAACAAAACCTGTTTAAAATGGTCCCATTTTTCCTCAATTTCAGTAGAAAGCAAACCATGACTGTCAAAATGACTAAGTAAGCTATCATGGTAAGCTTTAGCTATAACTGGGTCTTTCAGAGCTTCAGTATTAAAGGTAAATCTGTTAACCCTAGTAGCACAACACTTTTTAAGTTTAAGTTGCAAGACACTTTTAACAAGTTAATTGACAGATCCAATTTCAGCTCCCCTATATGCCCTGGTATTTCTAACAGAACTAGCCCATTTGCTATTAATTAATTCATAATCAATCATATTCTTATGCAGTCCATCTGGTGAAACCTAGAGTTCCTGCATAGAGGCTGGCCATCTCGGTGATTCACTGCCATTGGTTGACTGAATCACGTGGTTTATGGACGCCATGTTTTGTCGTACCTTGAGACGAAAGCCTATGAGTTAGTGTATGTACCAAGTTACAACTTCTCAGTTGTTATAGTTTTATAGCTTTTATAGCAAAATAGTGGTAGAAATATATCATATTTTATGAATGCCTCACTACGCTGCATTTGTGTGTAAAAATTCCACTCATAGAAATAAGTTAATAAATATTTTTTCCACGAAACTCCTTCAGCTGACGGCAATTGGCTATAAAAGTGAAACGAGCCAACTGAAAACCAACAAATAATTTCTTTTAAAGTTTTTTTGAAAAACGAGCTAATGTTCCCACTTTGTCGTTCTGCATATGCCAATATTTGTTCGTCTGTCTGTCTCTCTGTTAACCCGTTGTCTGTTCATCTATAGACAATCAATTTTTTTTTTACTTTTCAGAGATAAATGAAAAATTCTCTTTGGGTTAGATAGATTTCAAAGAAACATTGCGATTCCCAATTTTGAATATTTTCAGTAACATTAATAGCGCCCTCTAGCGGTGGGAAAAGATGGAAAATGCTAAAACTTTAAAGGAATAATACAAGCAAATATTTACACTGAAAATATGAAATTTTGGTAGTAGAGTGTTATGGTCAATGGCAACAAGGCTTTGCCGTCTTAGCCAAAAGGGGGTGCGAAAATAAAACTTTTTTTAAAGAGATAAACCAAACAATATATATATTCCTTTTACAGGCACTAACAAAATATTAATGATTTAAACAATATTTGATAATCTCAGGGTTACATATAGATGTTTAAACATCTATAAATCAATAAACGTTTTTGTGGAAAAATTTCGCTGACATAAGGGATTCGAACCCGCATCTCTCCAGAAACATATCAGAGTATTCTAACCTCTTGAACTAATGCAGTCTCAGCCTTTTTTCCACTAATAATGGCTATCACTCTTCCCTTGAATATTCATGTTTCTGGAGAGATGCGGGTTCGAACCCGTATGTCGGCGAATTTTTTTTTTCCGCAAAAATATTAATATTTACATTTTTCGTATCCCCCATCAGTAGGAATTTCCAGTGTTAGAGAGTGCTAAAGGCGGTAAATAAAAACTCGAAAGTCGACCTCCAGTGACGGAAAAAAGCTGGAAATTACCAAATTTTTAAGTAAATATTGCAAACGATCTGTTTTTGCTAGAAATTTAAATTTTTGGTCATAGAATGTAATGATTAAGTGGTTCACCCTAATAGTAATGATTTGTCCCGTTGGCAAAATGCAACTTTTCTGCTTTAAGAGATTAATGAAAAACTTGCACATTACAGGTACTAATAAAATATTAATAGTTTATTTTCTCAATTATAGAGTAGTTCGAATTTCCACTGTCAGAGTGTATTGAAAGTGTAAAATAACTAAAAGAACGCACATCGCCTCTGGCGCATATGGGAATCTCATTTTCAAATTGAATGAAGTTTCACCTTTGCCTACTTTTTAACTCCTTAAGAGTATTAAATATGGATGTTCGTGTTGTTTTTCTGCTGAAGTCCTGCTATCCCATGGACCTTCTACTAACCATAATCAGATCATTTGAAACATTCGTTAAAAGTTTTACAGTTTCGATATTTAGTTTTAATTTATATCATTAGAGATCACTACCTTTGAAAATGCGAATTACATTTCATTAGTAACCAATTGAAAAAGAGATTTCCGATTATCTCTTAAAACCGTTCCCTTTCTTACCTACCTTAGACTTAAGAGTCAATTCATTGTTGTCAATGGATTTTAAAACTGTCACATTACACGGTCAAAATTTCAAATTTCTAGCATAGCTACATCGTTTGCAATATTCCTGGGGTTTTTCGATTTTTTCCACCGTTAGAGGACGCAATTATAACTTTTGAGAAATTCTCAAATTGCAAATTGTAATATTTAATCAATACCTGTCCGATCCAAAAAGAATTTCTAATTTATCTCTAAAATATATATATATACTTTTCTGTTAAAACAAAAAAAAGTTGCATTAACCCCCTCCCCCCCTGGATCTAAAGGGTCAAGTGATTGTTGCCAAAGGTAACTTCGTAACCTTCCCATTTAAACACCAAAATTTTAAACTTCTAACATAGAAATTGATCTTTTGTAATATTCAGGAAATTTCAACTTTTCCACCGTTAGAGGGCGCAGTTATAACTTTTGGGAGATTCGAAAAACGCACATCGTATGTATCGTTAATAACTATCTAACACAAAAGGAATTTTTATTTATCTGTATAAACAAAAAGTTCGATGTCTACAGACGGACAGAAAACAAAGCGAAATTATATCTTTAAAAAAAAAAAGCTCTAAAATTTGGTTTTCCTTTTTTAGCCGTTTTCTAAAGTGCTTCCAATCATGAACACCGAAATCTGTATCAAATATTACCCTACCCTTTTCCGGAATCCATAAGTACCGTGCAATACCATTTAGATATGCATGCTAAACAATCCGAGAGATGACGAAACATGGCGTCCAATTTTCAGATGGCCAACCTCTAAATATACAGGGCCTCTAGTGAAACCCATGTGTAATTATGTACAGGGGCGTAGCTATGGGGAGATGGAGGGGGGGAGGTTCCCCCACAAAGTAACTTGGAGTTGGCAAAATTCTAAGCGACTTCGTAAAATCTAGGTGAATTGTGAAAATTTGTAATCTTGCTTTTTTTTGTAAAATTAAGGGGATTTGTCAAAATCGAGGCAACTTGGCAAATCTAGGGCAGTTTGGAAAATGGAGAGATGACAAAATTTAGAGCAGTTGGCAAAATTCGAAGCCATTTACTAAAATGCAGGTGAGTTGGCAAAATTCGGAGTGACTTGGCAAAATTCAGGTGAGATGTAAAAATTGGGATTTTTTTTCTGTAAAATTACGTCGAGTTGGCAAAATTCGGAGAGACTTAGCAAAATCGTGGGGAGTTGGCAAAATTCAGGTGAGATATAAAAATTGGGATTTTTTTCTGTAAAATTATGTCGAGTTGGCAAAATCTAGTTGTTGTTGTTGGCAAAATTGTTGGCAAAATTCGGAGTGAATTAGCAAAATTCAGGTGAGATGTAAAAATTGGGATTTTTTCTGTAAAATTATGGCCATTTGGCAAAATCTAGGGGCAGTTGGCGAAATTCGGAGCGACTTGGCAAAATCTTGGGGAGTTGACAAAATTCGGAGTAGCTTGGCAAAATCCTGGTGATTTGGCAAAATTCAGGTGAGATGTAAAAATTTGGAATTTTTCTGTAAAATTATTGCGAGTTGGCAAAATTCGGAGTGACAGTAAAATCGTGGAGAGTTCACAAAATTCAGGCGACATGTAAAAATTGCAATCTTTTTTCTCTAAATTTATGGCGTGTTGGCAAAATTCAGAGTGACTTTGCAAAAATCTGGTGAGTTGTAAAAATTGGGATTTTGTTTCTGTAAAATTGTGGCGAGATGGCAAAATTGAGGGAACCTTTGCAAAATCTAGAACAGTTGGCAAAACTCGAATCCACTTGTTAAAATACGGGCGATTTGTGAAAACTGGGATTGTTTTGTGAAATTCAGGAGAGTTGACAAAATCGAGAAAACTAGGCAAAATTTTGGGGAGTTTGAAAAATTTGAAGTGACTTTGCAAAATCAGGAGAGATGTAAAAATTGGAATTGAGTAGAGGTGGTAAAACCGAAAACTATTGGAAAAATCTAGGGAAGTTGGCAAAATTCGAAGCCACTTGGTAAAATATAGGCAATTCGTGAAAATTGGGATTTATTTTGTGAAATTAAGGAGTGTTGGACAAATCCAGGAAACTTAAAATGTAGGGCAGTTGGCAAAATTCGAATCCACTTGGAAAATAGAGGAGAATTGCGACAACTGTGATTGGGTTTGTGAAATTAAAGAGAGTTGACAAAATCGAGAAAACTAGGCAAAATTTTGGGGAGTTTGAAAAATTTGAAGCGACTTTGCAAAATCAGGAGATGTAAAAATTGGGATTGTTTTGCGAAATTAAGTAGAGGTGGTAAAACCGAGAACTCTTGACAAAATTCGAAGCCACTTGGTAAAATATAGGCAATTCGTGAAAATTGGGATTTATTTTGCGAAATTAAGGAGTTTTGGACAAATCGAGGAAACTTAAAATGTAGGGCAGTTGGCAAAATTCGAATCCACTTGGAAAATACGGGCGAGTTGTGATAATTGGGTTTGTGAAATTCAGGAGAGTTGACTAAAATCGAGAAAACGGCCAAATCTTGGGGAGTTTGAAAATTTTGAAGTGACTTGGCAAATTTAGAAGAGATGTAAAGATAGGGATTGGTTTTGTGAGACTAAGGAGAGTAGGCCAAATCAAGGGAAAATTCACACTGACTTGCTACAATTCAGACGAGACGTAAATATTGGGATAATTTCTGTGAAATTATCGCTAGCTGGCAAAATTGGAATATATTTTATGAAAGGAGCAAGAAGAAAAACATATTTTTGTTATCACACGATTGGCAATGCAATAGGAACATGTATGAAAGTACATCTGGTTTTGGTTTGACAGTAGATATTTCACTTGCAAAGAACAGGGGTTTATCAAAATAATGGAAACACTAACTGTTTATGGAGAACTGTTGTTAGGTGGAATGGGAGAAGGTACATTTGGTTTGGTAATATTGTGTCAAAGTGAGAGTAGCTCGTCTTATCAAAATTTGCGTAAGCATACTTTTGCTTTATTTTATGTTTAACGACATGTAAATGACGTGAGAAGTGTCCTATTATTCTAAATTTGCTCGTCAAAATCTGTTAGGTCACATTTTGACTCCCTTTGGGAGGGGAGTTGTGATGACTATTACTTAACCAGTTTTGCTTTATTTACATTATTTTTATCATTTTGAGGATTATTTCATTTTTGGACTAATCACAATTCTTACTTCCGAGCCATAGGAGTTGCGCATGCGCAACTCAGACTTTTGATTGTCAGCAGCTAATGCGCGCGTGTAGCATCATAGCTAGTGATCGTCAGATTACGCAAATGTTTTCCTGGCGTATGTTGAATCAATATGTGTAGATAGGAATTGTTATAATAGAGATTTAGGCAGAAGTAAGTTGTTAGTACTCCAACTTTGTATTCATCAACTGAATTGGCGAGTCTAAATTTTTTGGTTTGTTTCAGAAACTTTTGAATTTTTGCTATTTTTCTCTTGAGCAACATAAATTGTTTTTTTGATTAGATTTAAACTTGAATTAAACTTGACAATCCTTTCTTAAATTCTTACTCGATAAGTAACGCTATATACATAACGAACCCTTTTCAACTTTATTTGACAGGTTAATATTGTCTGGCGCCCAACAAAGCTATTCGGAATTTTGAATAAATTTGGATCAGACAAAAGGTCTAACTTTAAAAGTTAATAATCTTTGGAGCATTACACTACTCATCTAATATATAATTAATTAATTACTTCTCTTTATCAGACCTTAATTGCCAAGTCAGATCTAATTTTTCACTATATTATTTGAGAAAAAAAAGTCTTATTAAAATTAATATGTTTCTGAATTTGTCTAAATTTTCTATTTTTTATATAAAATTCAGAATTAAATTCTGTTTAATTTTGTATATAACATGACCTATTTCTGTGGATCAGTTATTTGTTAAAAAAAATTCTAAAGTTGACTCAGGACTAGATTTAAAGAAGCAAATCCAGGACTTTTGAAAATTTCATCTGAAGTACTGAATTTTTATTATGGTGCTCAGATTTAAAGAAAAAGATCTGAGGATTTTTGAAAAATCAAGACCCAACAGCAGATGCACGAGAGGTGTGCAGAGCAAGACGAAGCTCCTCCACTGTGAATGTTACTCAATAAGTAACCCTATAAATACAAAACAAATCCTATTCAAACTTTATTTGGCAAATTAATATTGCCTGGCGCCCGGCAAGCTATCCGGAATTTTGAATAACTTTGGGCCTTTTTGACTGATCCAAATTATACTAAATTTCCAGATAGCATCGGGCGCCAGGCAATTAATCTTGCCAAATAAAGTTATATAAGGGTTTGCTAAATATATAAAAATTAAGTATACAATTAAAAGACCTTCTTGCTCAAAAGTTAATTTAAAATAATTTAAAAATTCTCTGTCATTGAGCAATAAAATTTCAGAGTTTATCCTTCAAACTATTTGGATGTTGAATGTTCTTAGGAGAAAAACTCTCAGAAGCTTTTCGGAGCAAAGACAGCGCTCCGTCTTCAGTGAAGTGATGTTACGTACTGACGATTGGGTCCGTTTAGACAAAGAGCTTCTTTCCACATGTCGTGTAGGGTGATTCCAGTGTCTCGGTTGCAGGTGGGGACGGACGAGGTCATTATTTCAATAGCCTCGCGGACTATGGTTCCGTAGAAAGTGGATGCGCGCGCAAGAAGTGTGGCGGGACTAGATTTAAAGAAGCAAATCCAGGAGTATAGAAACGAAAGCAGAAGAGATTCGGCTCTCATCCCAATCACCGACCCCGAGCGTACTATTTTTGCCGGACCCATTTCTTACGTCCCTGTCCTATGTGAATCGGTCCACAAATTACTCAGAGCCCATAGTATAAAAATTGTCTTCAGCCCCGCTCCAAATTTGAAGAAATTAGTCAAAAGGGACAGGGATAAATATAGCCTTCTTCAAAAATCGGGCGTATACCGATTTCCCCTACAGTTGACGGATAATTCCGTGGTGTACTACATCGGCAAAACCATTCGCTCTTTGCAAGAAAGGTTCGCGGAGCACAAAGCTGATGTCAGCCAAAAGAAGCTAACGACGGCCGCCTCCGAGCTAGCAGTGCAACACACGGCAACGATAGACTGGGAGCACGCCACACTTCTTGCGCGCGCATCCACTTTCTACGGAACCATAGTCCGCGAGGCTATTGAAATAATGACCTCGTCCGTCCCCACCTGCAACCGAGACACTGGAATCACCCTACACGACATGTGGAAAGAAGCTCTTTGTCTAAACGGACCCAATCGTCAGTACGTAACATCACTTCACTGAAGACGGAGCGCTGTCTTTGCTCCGAAAAGCTTCTGAGAGTTTTTCTCCTAAGAACATTCAACATCCAAATAGTTTGAAGGATAAACTCTGAAATTTTATTGCTCAATGACAGAGAATTTTTAAATTATTTTAAAATAAAATATAAACATTACTTTGTTAATATGAAAAGAATTTATAAGATCGTCAATTGTTAAAGTTTAAATCTAATCAAAACCAATTTATGCTGCTCAAGGAAAAAAAAAAAACAGAAAAGGCAAAATATTTCATAAAACAAAGTTTATTAAAAAAAAAAAATCAATACTCATCAAATAAACGTCTATACAAAATAGTCTGAGCAACTAAAGCTCACTCAAAAAATATAAACTAACATCCTCCCTTCTTCCTTCAAAACTCTTCTAGCTCACATTCTGATACCTAACTTCAAAAACTTGTCTCTTCTACTTCAAAAACTATTAGCAATTGATTCTCTCCCTTCCTACTAACTACTTCAAAACACCTAACTTCATTCCTAGCTCCATCTCAACTACTAGCTCCAAAAACTATTTTGTGACCTAATGCCACTTACAATTCATGTGGCGTGCAACAGACACCCGTGTGTTGCATCCTGGGAAGTACATTTGCATAAACTTGTGATCGCACTAGCAGCTGTCAATCAAAAATCGGAGTTGCGCATGTGCAATTCCTTTAGCAGACTTGGGTGAGGAGAAATGATGACGCCAACTGAAAATTAAAAGCCCCAAAATAATAAATATAACTTAAATAAAATAAAGCTGGTTAAGGAAAAATTAAAAGTGAATGGGTGGACTAGCACACTGTTTCTTCCCACATAAAAGATTAAGAATCTTGTACAACCTCCTGCTGTTGTGCTGTTTATCTGCTTCCTCTGCTCTATTAGCCAAGCTATCAAGCCAAAGATTCTAATCAGCTGTTAACTGATCCATTACATTTTATTAAGCTCATTGCAATGCTGTCTGTTAGGACTAGTAGGGTCTTGATTAATATCATTCCTGCACATCCTTTTTTTCAGAAATAAGTTCCATGGCCTTATCACACAAATAATTGTGTTTTCTCTGTTCTTTTTTAACCACAAGAGTACTGTTGGTCTCACGAAAAGCCTATTTAAATTTATCTCAACTTCAGCAGTAAGCAAACCATGATTGTCATAACGCCTGATTAGCTTATCATGGATTTGCTACATCTGGATCTTTCGAAGTTTCATTGTTAAAAGTAATTCTTTCAACCTTGACATAACATTTCCTAAGCTCCAGTATGATCTGCATGATCTGGTATTCCTAACCAAACTAGCTCACTTGCTGTTAATTAAATTATAATCTATCATATTCCTGTGCAACCCATCAGGTGAAAGCCATGTGTATATAAAGGAATAAATATAAATATCAGGAATAAGCCATGTGTAATAATAAATGTCCTGGTGTTTGCAGTATGTGTCAGTTATTCGCAAACTGTTAAGTTAACCTGTAGGAGATGTTCCCCATTGCCATTGGAACTATCAATGCCAAAGGGACCTAACACCCCTAACCAAAGGTCAGAGTCAGTACCAATTTTAGCGTTGAAGTCACCCAGCACAAGAGAAATATCTCCTTTCTTCACAGAATTAAAAATATCCTGAAATCGTCTATAAAACCTTACTTTCTCATTTTCATCAGAGTCCTCTGTGTAGGTGTAACAATGATGACATTGAAGTCTTTAATTTTTGTTCGAAATTTAGTTGTCAGAAATATTTCAATAATGCACTCATATCGTAGAAAAACATCATTGGAATGTCTGCTGAAAGGCAAACCTACACCTTGGAGATGGTTTCCATCCTCCCCGAAAAGAGAAATTTAAAATTATTTCTAAATATCTAACCTTTACCTGTCCATCTGGTCTCTTGCAAGCCTAGAATACCTTGGTTATAACGCTGGAATTCCTGTGGGATAATATCAAGAGAATAATCTATATACAATGTCCTCACGTTCAATGCACCTGCAGAGAGAAAGTGATTGGTAAGAATTTTAAAGAAACTAGGTTTATTGAAAGAGTTAGATCCAACAATATCAAACAGCCCCCTAATCGCAGGAATGGGGCAAAGACCCGTTCCTCTACTGTTAAAGTCTGAAGCCACCATTGCTGGTAGATACTTCAGGCACCACGCTTTCAAGGACCTTTTTAAGAACCAGAATCTAGATACAAACTGACTTACCAGAAACACATTACTCCAGTGTAGGACTGGTGATGCCCAACTAGCTAACACATTACTCCAGTGTAGGACTGGTGATGCCCAACTAGCTAAGTGAGGATTCAGGTACCTATAGTGGCCTCTGATCAGGATTATCCACCAGCTGATATAAGGTATCCTTCACCTTTGTTCACTTAGGGCTAGAAACCCACAGGCATACAGAAAACACAGTGGCAGATTTTCCCTGAACGGAGGCCCACCAGTGCTGCAAGTCCAGGATCCATAAGCAAGTTCAGAGTCATAAACCAGTCCAGTCTAGTGGGGATAAATGGTCAGCACCCTATGAAATTGACCACATCTCACCACGGCAGAAAAGAAAAAAAGAGGCCATAGATAATCAGATCAGTAGGCCGAACTGATCTGGTAGCGCTCCAGCACTTTTTCTGAAAATGAAGGTCTTGGATAAGGAAACAAAATAGACTTCCTTGCTACGGAAATCAATCAATCGTCATGTGGGAGGGCAATTTTGGGAAGTTCTCCCCTCTGCTAAACCCACAGTGAAAGTTTCACTCCCCCTCTCTCAGTACCTTGGCTGTGCCACACAGAAGATATAACGCTTTTCTTTTTTGCTTTGGTGCACAAACCTTTCTGCACTTAGCCAATATCGCCAAACTTCAACATCCAAAGAAAAAATTTATGTTTAGCAAAAAAAGCAACCAAGGAAGTTTTTTTTTTTCTATTTCATAACCAGTTCAGAAAATCCGGTGAATGCGAGAAGGCCAAGTCACGTTGTATAACACTGGCCGTGTTTAAAATATACGATACTGAAAAGAATCATTAAAAGAAGTGAAAATCATATTTCAGGTTGAATATTATATTATTCGGGAGGAAATTTTCTTTCGATAAATATATAATTTAACTATTTTTATTCAGCAGGTTTTCCAAAACGAAGCCTTAATTGTATAGGCGCGATCTTTTTTTTCACCATATCACATTGAAAAAGGCTTACTAAAATCAATATGCTTGCAAATTTGTTTACGTTATTTATTTTCATAAAATTCACAATTAAATTCTGTTTCATTTGATATATAACATGACCTATTTCCGTTGATTGGTTATTTTTTTTTAAATTCTAAATTTGACTTGTTTATTTGACTCAGCACAATTGACTAAAAGCTCGGAATTTTCTCAAAGTATGGTACTGAGAAAAAAATTAAAAAACGAGAGAAATATTTACTTAAAACCAAAAAAAATTTTTTTGTTATTCAGAAATATATAGCCATTCTATTCATGTGCATTGTAATCATTTCTGTCTATTAGTTTTTTTTTTAAATAAATTTTTATTTGTGATGTAGTAATGTGTTTTTTTTGTGATGCCAGATGCATTTTTTACTACATGACTCTAAAAAGATCCTATTAAAATGAAACATATCGTCTTTTTTGTTAAATACTTAATTTTCAGAAAATCCAGAATTAAATGCTGATTAATTTGGTATACAACATGCCATGATTCCTTTCATTAGCTATTTGGCAAAAAAGTTCTAAAGTTAGTTTTTTTGGCTGAGCATAGGGAGAAAATGGCTTGGCCTCTGGGTGGAAGCCTGTTTTTAAGGCTGGACACTGGAAGGGTTAAGAACAGAGAATCCACCAGTTTCAAAGTCCAACTGGTGGATTTGCTGGCAGTCCTTTGTGAGACATATGAGCGGGCTTTGTCATGCAACAGGAGGGCCCCATGCCTGTTGACCTCCAACAGGCATCGATATCAGATACAGCTACTGGTGGACAACCACAAGGCTAATTTTCAAGGGATGTGTCTTCTACTTGGAATTTTGCAAACCATAGGCATATGGTATATTCAAATGAATACTGCCTAACTGCTGCCCAAGTGCTGCATTAATATTTTGGGCCACTATACCTGTGGAATGCCAAGTTTGAACTCGTACAGAAAAATTACGTGCACCTGGCTTCATAGTCCACTTTGACCGAAGCCTGTGCACTCATGGTTAAACCTTATCACAAAATGAGGCACATAATGCGTACACCAGATATATATCAACCTTGTGATGTATGCCATATGATGTTGCTGGACGACATCAAGCCGCTTGGAGGGTCATGTCCACCTGCTGAAAGCTGACATTTCATCTGAACCAACCTAACAGTTACTTCAAGAATCTGTATGTATTAAAATGTGAATCACAGTCTTAATATACTATGAAATAGACCAAAAAGGCACTGTGTTGAGTGCCATTAAGTATTGAAATAGGAGCAAAAGCATCTTGTCAAATTAATTTGTCTATTTTTGATAATTCGCTCGTAAAATCTGAATCTTGACCATGATATGTAAGCAAATGGAATATGAAAATATAGCAATGTATTGACAGTTGATTTAAAATAAAGTATTAATACCATACTTTTAAAAAAAATTTGCAAACAAACCTTGGTGTCGCACAACATCACTTGATTTGTGACACAGTGGTCTGTGGTTCAAAACCACCTGTAGATGCAATCTTTTTTTTTTATGTACCAAGCTCTTTGGAGCTTCTGGGGCCTCATTCACAGAGGCATTGCAATTGCTTCATTATAACCATAGGGTCTATGGGAGTTACCAATCTGTACTCTCCTCGATCTATAGTTAAGAAGTGCTCTCCACATGTCTTGAAGAGTGATTCCAGTATCTCAGTCGCAGGTTAGATGGGTGAGGTCATTATTTCAATGGCATCATGGATGATGGTTCCATAGAAATGAATGGCACGCTCCCAGTCTACGAAAGCTGGGTGTTGTTTTGGCAGTCATTAGCTTGTTTTGACTATCTGTCTGTTGCTCTGTGAATATCTCCTGTAGAGAACTATGGCTTTTCTGATATAATAAACAACTGAATTATCTATCAAATGGAGTGGAAAGTTGCATACACCCTATTTTTAAAGGAGGGTTAATTTGTATCTATCACATTTTATCATTTTCTTTAGATTTGGAGCAAGGCTGAAAACAACCTTGATTTTTTGGCTCTGAGTAATTGGCAAACAGTTCTCCTTGCAATTCCTGCAAAAACATGATTGCCACGGTTTGATAATGGACATGATTTCAAATAGCTTGTTACCAACCTGTTCAGACCAAGATCTCTGTCACTGTGTCCTGAGATTGATGGAAAAATACTGCCAGAAATCCATGTATGGAACTGACAGAGGAGAGTTGGATAGGGGTGTGGCTAATTTGGCAGCAGCATCTGTCAAGTCATTGCACCTGATCCCGACGTGACCAGCCACCCAACAGAAGAGAATCGTGGTGGTGGCTGTCAAACAGTGGAGTTGCTGGTGGATCGTGAAAAGAACAGGGTGAGGGCGATGTCTCACAGAGATTAAAGCCTGTAGTGAACTAAGCAAGTCAGTGTAGAGGACACACTGATGATGATGCTTAGTCACTATGTGTCAAAGGCGAGGCAGATAGCATGCAACTCTGAAGTGAAGATGAGACACTGCTGTGGGATCTGGTCTGCAATGATTGCATCACGGAAGACCATGGCTGATCCCATGGATGTGTCAGACTTTGAGCCATCTGTGAAGACAGGCAAGAAGCCAGGTGTGCAGCATGATGGCTGGCAAAGAGTTGCTGAACACACAGTCGGGTGTAAAGGTCTTCCCTGTCCTGCAAAGAGAAAAGTCACAGGAAGAGGAAACAGTGAGCTACAGTGGTAGTGGCTTGGCTGTTGACTGTGAGATGCTATCGAGACTGGTGTTAATGTCTCACAGGTAACCTTGGACATGCAAACCTAACGGATGAATGGAGTTGGCCGATTCTGGTATAACATATCCCATCAGGGACTGAAATTGCAGTGCCCAAGTGGGATGGCCTGGCAGGGATCACAATTATGCCCTATACTGTATGGACAACTGGTGACGGCGAATAGATAAACACAGTTTGTAGGCTTAACATAGAAACTCTGGACCGGTGAAGGCCTGATGGTGTAGAGGGTCCAGCACCTTCACTACTGAATACTGGGCAGAGTCGTACATCTGGGATCCGTAGCCCAGTTTTGACCAGACAAGTGCGAGGTTATTCTTCTGGACCTTATCCCACACCTAGAACTGGTCATGCGGGTGATGGAAGACGTATATTTTATTCAAGATTCCTTCTGCCTCTAGCACCAGATGAAATTGGCTTTCACCTTGGTGTGTTCGAAGGCTTCAAGGTTGGGGATGTCAGATATCTCCGAAACACCCCCAAGACTTGTTCGGAGCCTTACGAGCAGTGGTGCAGTCGGGATTCCACCACAGTTTTGGAAATCGTGGAAACCGAGTCGACGTCTGAGGAATTATTGAGTCAGCCACATGGCTGCCTCAAGTATTCCTCAGACCACTGCCCGCGCACCATTCCCAGTAAGCGAGTAAGCCAAGCCCTCATAACTAAACGAAAACGAAAATTGAAATGTGAGAAATGAGTCTTCACAAAATATAAGAAACCTAAAAATAAAGTGGAGAACCAAACTGGCCTCACAAAAGAAAACTATTAAATTAGAAGATGTATAGGGAAACTCGCAAACCATTGCCCGAATGTGGGCAAGACACTCACTGCATGGTTGACCCTAGCAGGTCCAGCTCACCATCTGATTGATCCTGATGGGGAAACCCCAGGACCTCCTGTTTACCTGAAGCAGAGGCCAAAGCAGTGTACAGTAGTGGACCTGGAATTTGTTGCACATCCCCGTGATAGGCAGGCTCCCCAATGGTAAGACAGCCAAAGGAAATCCTGAGTCAGTAGCATGCCCTGCTCATAATCTGTAGTTCCCAGGTTTGAGTCTCTGCTAGGTCTACATTGAGATTTATCTCTGCAAAACTTCCCATCCTGCCCACAGTCAGTAGGGAACACAAATAGGCTTGGAAAGGCATTCATCTGTTGGATGGGCCCCATGTGCGGGAGAGCCATACTCTGTGCATGTTAAAAAACACGCTGAATGGCCTTGATGGGAGGCTACCATCTGTCTCCCAAAAGCTGTTTCAGTGGGTCCCCTCCCCCAACTTTCTCTGAGTCCTTGGGGTCTTTGTGACCTAGCCATTTAGCCCACTCTATGCAAAAGAGTGCTGCTCAGAGGTAAAACAACCCAAACCAACCCTGATGTGCCAGATTTTGAGCCATCTGTGAACAGACAGGCAAGAAGGCATGGTGGCCAGCAAAGAGTTGCTGGTTTTCCCTGTCCTGGAAAGGAAAAATTCACAGGAATGGGAAACAGCAAGCCACAGTGGAAATGACTCAGCTGTCAAATGTACGATACTATCAAGACTGGTGTTGATTTCTCTGAGATAGCCTCAGATATACAAACCAAAATGTTGAATGATAATCGGGCGATTACTGCAAAGCATCTCCCACTTAAAACTGAAAATGCATTCCCAAGTGGGATGGCTTGACAGGGATCATATTTAGATGCATATTGTACGGACAATTGTTGACATTAAAGAAATAGGGATAGTTCATTGGTCTCAACATAGACTCTGGACCAGTAAGGTGCAGAAGATCCCCATTCAGACATGGAGCGCCTGATTGTGGAGAGGGTCCAGCACCTACACCACTGCCATCTGGACAGTGTCATACACCAGGGATCTGTAGTCCAGTTACGATTGGATGAGTGTATGGTAGAGGCAGACAAAGAACATCGGTCTATTCTCCAGGTGAGAGAGGAGCACCTAGATAATGTTCAATACCCGAGTGCACTTGGACCTGAGATGACATATGGTAAAAAGGTCAATTTCCAGTCAAAGATGAGACTGAGAAACTTGGGGTCTAGATGAAGATTATACTTGTGGCAAAAGTGTACAAAGCAGTCTTCTGTGAGGAGAACAGAAACCCATTGGCTGTGGCACAAACTGAATGATTGTTCAGGGAACTTGCAGTTGTCGTTTAATGACCCTCATGGTGGAAGAGCAAAAAATGCTAAAATCATCAACATAGAGGGCATTGCCTACAGTTGGAGGTAGTTGTCAAGTAACAGAATTAATCCTGACAGCGAAAAGTGTCACACTCAAGACATAGCCCTGTGGCACCCACCTGTTCTTAGGGATAAGGCTGCGACAAAGTATTACTGATATGCACAGGAAAATATGGGAAGATAAAGTTGGTGATGAACATCGGCATGTGACCTCTCAAGCTGAAACCAAGGAGGTCACAAAGAATGCCGAATCTCCAATCCATATCATATTCTTTTTCGATGTCAAAGAAAATGGATACCAGGTGCTGTTGTTTTAAAAATAAATTTCTGATAGCCAATTTGAAGTGTATCAAATGATCAAAAGTTGACAATTGCCTGCAAAAGCTATACTGGGTGTTGGAAAGAGGGTTATGGTGTTCTAAAAATACTGATGAATCTGGCATTTACTATTCCTTCCAACACCTTTCACATGCAGCTTGTCAATAAGATGGGATGATAATTAGAAGAAATCTTGAGATCCTTTCCTGGTTTTGGGAAGACCAAGACGATAGCTTCCTGACAGGAGTCTGGAAACTGCTCGTGCAGAAAAATGCAGTTGAAAAGATGGTTGTTTGGCCCTACAGCAGATGCACGAGAAGAGTGCAAAGCAAAGCTCCTCTGCTGTGAATGGTCTGTTGTAAGGCTCCAAGCCATTCGAGTGGAAAGACAGCAGAGAGTGTTCAGCCTTGCTTTTCTGGGCTAGAAACTCAGGGGAATACGAAGAAGAAGAGAAATAGGAAAATGTTTTCCAATAGAGTGGTGGCAATTTGTAGTGCTCCAAAGATAATTAACTTTTCAAGTTGGACCTTTTGTCTGATCCAAATTTATTTAAAATTCTGAATAAACCAAATGGTAAACAACGAAATTGGAATAATCCATCTTTTGTGAGGAAAGCTGTTTTGGGTCGATCTGGTGGATATACAGACACCTTGTGATGGTCCACCCGTTCACTTTTACTTTTCTTTAACCAGTTTTGCTTTATTTACATTATATTTATCTTTTTGGGGATTTAATTCCTTTTGTGGACTGTCTCAATCCTCGCTCTGAGTGGCGGGAGTTGAGCATGTGCAACTCCGACCTTTTGACTGACAACGTTAAATATTGATTCTGAATAATAGGTAGTGGACATCTATTGGGGGCTGTGACAGTATTTAATTTTTGATTGTCCACACAAAATCTCAAATCTCGTTTTTTTTTAATGAGGACAACTGGTGAAGCCCAAGGGCTAAAACTTGGTTCTATTATCCCATCCTTTAACATTTCTTTAATTTGTGCAGAGATTATTTCATCTTTACTGGGAGGATAATTGTATGGTTTGCTATAAACAGGTCTACTATTGCCCATGTCGATATGATGCTCCAAAATCTGACATTTTCCAGGATTGTTGCTATAAAGTTTGTAATTAGCATTGAGCAGAGCTTCTAACTTAACTCTCTCATTACTATCTAAATGAGTGATGTCAGCATGTTTTCTAATATCCAATTTTATCTGCTCGACATCATGTTTTTCTTTCATTGTTGCTTTCAGCAAAATAGTATTATTGGCAAAATCAAATTCAATCAAGTGTTTCATATTGCATCTATTCCTATCAAGGAGTAATATAATTCATTTATTACTACAAATTCGTCTTATCTTCACATTATTTAAAGTGATAGGTAACAACAGTTCCTTGCAGAAAACACTGCTTGGGAGCACAAGCTAATTTCAAAGATCCACAGAACCACGGCTGCAATTTCAGTTTACAACTTCTCTGAATTTTATCCCATACTTTCTTATGTAGACATGTAATATCAACTCCTGTGTCAATATGAGCTGTGAATTCAGTTTTGTTGTGATAAAGATTCACAAAAGTTAAATGTAGGACATTATATGTATACCCACAGTGGCAAGACTTAACTCATGAGAGCTTTTCTTGAGGAACTTTGGCCTTCGTTTCAAAGATTCTAATTTAAGTTTCCTGAATTGCCATTTTTTCTGTAGCAATATTGCTCCTTGTGCCCTAAATGGCCACAAAATCTACATCTGAAAGTCTTTCTATTATTCGTAGCAAAAGCTTTTGGTTTAGTGTCATTGTTTGAAACTTGACAAAGAATAAAATCTCCACTCTGTTCATTCTGCATCGTTGTAAGCGCGTTTGGCGCAAATTGTCGGGACCGTGTAACTTCCAGTTGTGCAGGAGTCATTTTGCGAGACAACCTGATAGTGCTGCTTCGGCGAGGATTGCATCTATTGATGATTTAATGCCGTTTTTGCATATTCTCTTCTTGCAATGTACTGCTGAGCCAATTTGACTAAAGTTGAAATTGAATTTACATTTCGTACTTCTAAGAATTCCCTAATAGACAAAAGTAATTGGGACAATATGCAGTTTATAATGTCAATTTTGGCAGAATCAGAATTGTACAGCTGGTAAAACTCTACTGTATCCCAGATTAATTTTTTGATATCACTCTTTCCCTTTGCCTTCATGAAAACAGTTCTGTAGCTAACTGTGTGAGATCATTAGAAACTGGATAGATTTCCAAGAGTTCACTTTTAAAATCTTCCCAAAACTCTATTCCATGACGATATCTTATGTTATTCCATCATTGCTTAACACATCCAATTAGACGAGATGCTGCTAAAACCACCTTTTTGTTGCCTCGCACTTCATGTAAATGGAAATGCTCTTCCATGGACTTAACAAATGTCCACGATGACGGACGTTTCGAACCATTGACCCTTATCTCAGGTAAAGGCCAATTAACATAAGGACTATAGTTAATAAATGGATCGGCAACTCATTGAGGTGGTTGATAATACCCTGTTCTATCACTTCCTTCTGACAGAACAAAAAAAGGAACCTTACGTTCAAAGTTTATTGATTCATGAACTGACTTAGCATTGTCAACAAATTTAGGTGTTGTTGTCATTCCCCTTTTCTCCCGAGGCTCTTTAAGCAGATTCATTAACACTTCTGCTTCTTTCATCACATCCTTAACCTATCTTTTACTTTTTCTAAATCGGGAGTTATAGCAGAATTGGCCATATTACTAGCAGACATGTTTAGCGATCTGCAAGACTTTTGAATTTTGAAACTTTTTTTTATCTTGAGCAGCACTCAAAGGTACTGCTATACAACAATATAATACTAAAGCTATACTAAGCTTGCAAATAAACTTGCTTATCAAAAAGTTTATCTATCGTGAGTCCGGACACTTCTAATCTTTACACACATACAATAAATATCTTAACTATCAGCAATAATTGTGCTGAAATTTCAGTACCTTTGACTAATTTCCTATTTGACTAATTCCTCTATTTCTGACCCTGTGACCTAACGTCACTTAGTTATAACATACAGCATACAAATCTGGCATGTCTGTTGCACACCGGGAAAACATTTGCATAATCTGACGATCGTGTTAGCTACGACACAAGAGGAGTCATGTCCTACACGCACACATTAGCAACTGACAATCAAAAGGCGGAGTTGTGCATGTGCAACTCCTACTGCTCAGAAACCAGAATTGCAATGTCCAAAAAAATGAAATAATAATCCCCAAAATGATAAATATAACATAGATAAAGTAAAACTGGTTAAGGAAAAGTAAAAGTGAATGGGTGGACCATCACAAATTGCTTGAGGATCAGCAATTTTCTGTCCATTGTACTCCAGAATTGATAACGAGTGGGACCTGGTAGTTCCCACCCATTTTCTGGATTTTATCCCATACAACATTAGAATTGGTTGTGTGGGTGATAGAAGATGTGTATTTGATCCATGATTCCTTCTGGTTCTGGCACCAGATGAAATGGGCTTTTGCCCTGGTGTGTTTGAATGCTTCAAAGGTTGGGGGATGTCATATATCTCAAAACCACCCATCAAGCCTTGTTCTGAGCCTTACACCCTTGTTCTGAGCCTTTACAAGCTGCAGTGCAACCAGAATTCCACCACAGTTTTGGAAAACGAGGAAACTGTGTTGGTTTGAGGAATGGTCGAGATAGCTGCATGGAAGATACAGTCCATCATCTCCACTACCGCTACATTGATTGGCTCCTGGCTGACAGTGTTGGTTCAAACTCAGAGAAGAGTTCGAAGTCACTCCAGTTGGCTTGATCCAGTCTCCACCGTGATATGTGTGTAGGGTCACAAGGCTCTCATATGGGAGATGGTATATACCACGGGGAAGTGATAGCTTTCAATTCAGTGGCACTGAATAGGCAGATTGAGGAATGAAAGTACATACTGACACTGGTGTTCAACAGGGAAAGCAAAGGATCCATGAGCCACTGTTCAAGAATCTCACTCCTCTCCCATTTGTGTCAGTACTATCCAAAAGAGGACTGTATCCATTGAAGTCCCCCACGAGAAGGGGGATGGCAGCTGCAAGACAAGGTCATCCTGGAAGAGGATGCTTCAGGGGAAAAGATATAGACTAGATAGTCAATGAAAATCCCACAGCTACCCCTTTTAGGTGGTGGTGAGGGCTATGACCTGGAATGAAGAATGGTTGCTCATGAGGATCCCGCAGCTGGACCATCTTCATCTGGTCCTGGCAAATGAGAGAGAAGTGCTGGATTGTGGGATCTGTGACTAGCTGCAAGTGTATCTCCTGTAGGCACACACAGATGGGCTGGCGTGTTTGAAGGAGGACCTTGATGTCATCAAGATTCCTCTGGATACATGACAATTTCATTTTAGGAGTGTGGCCTTCTCAGGACTTAGAAGAGTGGGAAGATGACAAATTCCTATTCAATATAACCACCACAGTGAATGGTTTTATGAATAGGGGGTGGTCTGTCCACATCCCCAGAATTGTCTGAGAGACACCAATCAATGACTGTTTTTGAGGAGGTGGTTGTGACTTTTCCTTTGGTTTGGAAGGTCTGGCTGTCTGAGATTGGGAAAGAGGAAGACTTCCAGAGCTGGAAGTGGAAGGCTGTGTAGCAGGAATGGAAACCAAGGTTGATGTTGAAGATGAAACCAGCCTCGGTTTCACCTGCATGCGTTGGCATTTTGCAGCAGGTGAGAAAGATTCAGTAGGTGGTATACTGATATCAGTCTGCATTGCCACAGAAGTCATCAGAACGATAGGCTTTCCAATGACTGCACTGGGATAGGTAACCTTGCCAGGTGGAGTGGGTGGTGTAGCAAGCTTTCTTGTCTCTGGTTAAGAAATATTGTTGATGGTTTTGAGGTGTTGTACCTCCTTTTCCTCCTTTCACTTGGGACAGTCGCAGGAATATGCAGATGACTGCCACTAAAATTCACGCAGCCTGCCTTGTCTGCTGTGTGGTCAGTATCAAGTTGATCCTGGCTGCCACAGTGAGCATAGGTGGGTTTGCCCTGGCAAGCTGTATATGAATGGCCATACTTCTGATACTGGAAGCAGTGCAGAGGATTAGGTATATATGACTATTCCTCACAGTGAAAGTATCCTGCCTTGATAGAAGATGGCAGGCATTAGCATGTTGAAGGTTAAAATCAGTACCTTCGTGGGTACCAATTTTCAACACACCATGATGGAAAATTGGTGCAGAATCCTCATGAGGAATTCAATGATTTGTGGGGTGTGACCATTGCTGTAACCTCAAGGAGCAGTTCCAAAGGTTTTGAACAAGTGGTCTCAACAAGCAAAACCCACAAGACCTTCCAAACCCTTATTTATGAAAAATGGGGACATGTCCCCAACTACCTGATAACCCATGGAATGGATGATCAGGAATCTCGGAAACACAGATAAGATAATGAAGAATAAATGACAAAGACAACAACGATGATGGGGATCATTGTTCAGTCCTCTTGGCAACATCAATCTCATATTTATTTTAGTGTGGTTCAGTGCCCATTGTCCTCACCCACCAGGGAGCCCAACATGGGGACACCCTGGTGCACATTGGATGCTAGGGCTGCGTAGGCACTATACCTAATCAGACAGTGGGCCAAGCCCCCACAAATAAATAAAAGGAAAAAAAAGAGAACTGTGAAGAACTGAACTGGCTTCACAAAATACAGATAACTGCAAAAGAATAAAAATGTGTGGGGAAACTCAAACCTGTACCCGGACATGAGCAAGGCACTCATCATACTGTATAGTTGGGCCTAGCAGGTCCAGCCCAGGAGCTCCTGGTTACCTGAAGCAGAGGCCAAAGCAATGTATAGCAGCGGCCCTTGAAAGTGCTGCCCAGCCCGAGGCACAGGTTCCCCAAAGGCAAGACAGGCCAAAAGGGACTCCTTAGTCATGAGCTGAAGAGAGTAGACAAGGACCTCCAAGCAATTACCAGGATCCTCCTTTCCAGAGACACAGGTCACCATGCACAGGAAACATGCAGGAAGGAATTCAGGACCATGATAAATGAATGACCTAAGCAGAGCCAAACAAGTACAACTTCCTCTTTGTGATTCCTATGAAAACATGATTGCTACTATTTGACAAGAGATTTTATATTGAAAAGTTTGTTGCCAATCTGTTCAGACCAAGATCTCTGCCACCTGTGCTTGGAGCTCGATAGAGAAACACTGATGGAAGCCCAGGTATAGAACTGGCAGTGGAGAATTAGGCAGGGGAGTGACACTTGGCAGATGCTGCTGTCAAGTCATTTGCCATGATCCCATCATGACCAGGAACCCAAAAGAAGAAGACAGTAGTTGTGGCTGCCAGACAATGGAACTGCTGGTGGATCTTGGAAAGAACAGGGTGAGGCCAAGGCCTCACTGATATCAAAGCCTGTAGTGAGCTAAGCAAGTCAGTGTACACAACAATGATGAAGCATAGCTGCAATGTGGTTCAAGGTGATACTGATAGTGTGGAACTCTGCAGTGAAGATAGAACACTGCAGTGGACTATGGTCTGCAATGATAACATCGCAGCAGACCACGGCCAATACCATTAATGTGCCGGAGTTCGAACCATCTGTGAAGATGGGCAAAAAGTCTGGATGCTCAGCATAATGGCTGGCAAAGAGTTGCTGGTACAGGCAGTCAGATGTAAAGTCCTCTGTCCTGCAAAGGGAAAAGTTGCAGGAAGGAAAAACAATAAGCCATGGTAGTAGTAGCTCAGCTATCGATCAAGCAAAAAAAGTTCTAATTTAACCTTTTTTTTGACTGAAAAGAAAAAAAATTCTGGTCAATGGTATAATTAAATTCTCTAGGCCTGGTATGGTAAGGTTTAACAGATTTAAGAATTAGGTTGATGGACAACTGCATGATGAACAATTGAGATTCAGAAGTGGTATAGAATGTACACAAGGTTTCCACTAGGTCCTGTTCAAATTTCGAACATTCATTATAACACAAAAGAGAGAATAATGTGGTCTTTTGCAACTTATTGTATAATAAGTAAAGTTTTTTGTGCCACACACAAGTTGCAATTGGAGTATCCAGTTGTTAATGAGAGAAACTTGAATGAAGATGTTGACTCTACAGGTGCAGGCTGAATATGTTATTTGGTTTGCAGAGTCCAGATCAGTAATAACTGTTCAATGAAATTACCCATATCAATGTGGAATCCTCCCTCCAAAACCAATATTAGGAGATGGTTTTAGAATTTTCAGGGGACAGAAAGTGTGAATGATCTGCCTCAAAGTGGTTTTCCAAGTGTTTCTGAAGAAATTATTGATAATGTCCAAGCAATGTTTCAGTGCAGCCCTCAAAAGTCTATAAGTGCTTCACACAAACTACAGATACTACCTACAATCAATGGTATGCAAAGAGTGATTGCATCTTTATGCATATGAAGTACAAATCATATGAGCTTTACAGCTTAATGATAAACCCCATTGGTACAAGTTTTCCTGTTCCAAGCTGAATTCGGTTGATGAAGACAAGCACCTAAAAGAGGTGATATTCTCAGACGAAGCCATTTTATACTCAAACCATGAGGTGCATGAACACATTCATGTCACAAAACTAAAGATTTGGTATGGGTTCCATACACGATAGGGTGACAGGCCCATTTTCTTTCGTCAAGCAGAACATCACATGACATTCTGCAGAAATACACGGTATACACTAGCTTAACTCTTACCATGCCAGGCCTGAAAAACTGAATCGTACCTGGTGGCCTGCCAAAAAAAAAACTTAGAACTTTTTTGAAAAATAAAACATAAAAGGAATTATGGCATGTTGTATGTTATATTAATCAGCATTTAATTCTGGATTTTTCTGAAAATACTAACGAAAAAGATGACTAGTTTTATTTTAATAGCTCTTTTAATGGTTATGTAGAAAAAAAATGCATCTGGTAATGCAAAAAAAGAATTTATTTACAAAAATAGATAGAACAATTATAATACATACCAATAGAAAGGTTAATTTCTGAGCAGAAAAATAAATTTTTTACTTCAAGCAAAAAATTTAGTCTGTTCTAGATTATGACACTGCTCCTCTCCATATCTCTCTACTTTGAGAAATGACAAGACTTTTGCCAACTCTGCTCAGTCAAATAAGACAACTTTGGAATTTTTTTGTGAAATCACCAATCAACAGAAACAGGGTATGTTACCCAACAGAAAGAAAATTTAATTGTAGTTAAGAAAATGATGGAAATTGAAAAAAAAAAATAAGAAAATATCAAAAATAAAATAAAAAGAAAAATAAGTCAAATTTTACAAGGATTAAAAAAAATGCAAGGTTTTGCTGTTTTTTTTTTGTATTTTAACTTCAGTGAATAAATTAAAAAATATATTCTGCTGTACTATCTAAAGCATTTTATTACTTTAATATAAATAAAATATTATAATGGTTTCATCACTTAAACTGCATTTTTTGTCTTTATAACTTCCAGAGCAATCTGTCTTAGATAATGACTGCTACAAAAAAGTTTAAATTTAAGACAATGACAAAAACTTGACTTAAAAATTACAAAATTCTGAATGCTAGGCTATGGAATTGTTTGAATTTAATTAATATATACACAGTCATATCAGAATAATAAAGAAAAATATCCATTTTATTATTTGGTGAACATTTATTTATTATTAATAGATTCTGAAAAAAAATTCATCGCCGCCACGGCGGGAATCGAACCCGCATCTCTCCAGATTCATGCCAGAGTGCGCTAACCATTTGCACCACGCGTCGGACAACGATGGTTAGCGCGCTCTGGCATGAATCTGGAGAGATGCGGGTTCGATTCCTGCCGTGGCGGTGATGAATTTTTTTTCAGAATCTGTTAATTATTGTTTCTTAACAGGGAATACTGTGCATTCACTTTGAATTTCCATTTATTTATTATATTTATATGACACATTATATGAAAAATTAAAATTTTCATTATGTCTCCTAAAGTAGATACCGTTTGAGGTCACATACTTAATGATTTCATTTTCAGTGAAGTTACAAATAATTATTCTTTATAACTGCAATATATATTTGAGAAGTAATATAAATAATTCTTCATGGAATGGAAACAATGTTCACCTTCTGAATCAGAGAAACCAAAAAATTCACCTGAATCATTATCATAATTAATGAAATATTTTGAAAAAAAAGTTAATATTTTTCTGGTTCTACTCCATTTTTCTGTCTCAAAATATCCATTTTAATATTTGGTGAACACTTATTTATCTTTCAAAACTTAAAAAACTTTTAAACACTATATTTCATGAGATATCAACAAAAGAATGGAAGAAAAAAAAAACTTTGGTATTTACATTTTACAAAGTACCGATTTGTACAGCCTGAGATATACAGATGCACATTAAAAGCTTTAAACCAAAACCAGATGTTTGCCAATAGATATGCTCCTACCATATTACAGATCACATGATCAAAGAAATATAAGATTTTATCTTTGTATTTTTTTTTTTGGAAAATATATCCAATAATAAATAAAAATAATTGAGAATGTTTTAAAATAGTTTTAAATCGTAGCCATCCCATGGCCGAGTGGTTAGTGCACTTGGCTACTGATCTAAGGGACCTGGGTTCGAGCCCCGGACAAGGCATGGACATTTGTGTTGTTTTTCTGCTAAGGTCTTGCCATCCTCACAGACCTTCTACTATGGAATATAAACTGATAAACTCCTGTCAGACCTCTGTGGCAAGCAGCTGCTTGAGGGGATACATACTTTAAATCGTAAAATATACTCAAATGAAACAAAAACATATACAGCTGTATTTTCGTGCAAATCACTGAAATCCAAAAATTAAAAAAAAGTTCTCTTGGTGTCCAACTTCATTTAACTGAAAACATTGATGGCATATTTTAAGAAAACAACTCAACCTGCTGGAGCTCTTTGTCAGCTAGTGAGAGAATATGGTAAAAAATAAACTCAGCCTGCAGCAATACTGCCTCCTTCACTGTGCTAATGGCAGTTTGTGCAAGAGAAAAAAAAGGCTTTTCATTTTTGCATCGAGGATGAATTAAAGAAAAAACAGCATTATTTGGGAGCTCTATTTATATAAATATAAAAATTAGATCAAAATTGTATATCTTTTAAAAATTTCAATATTTTTGTACTAATGATGCAGTTTGGCATTTATGGCCAAAAAGCAAACTTCATGAACCACATTTTTGCTATTGTAACACCATAAGGTTTAAACATCACTGAGAGAGACTTATGGAGAGGAACAATGTCATACTCTAGGCAGGCATTTCGCTGAGTGGTTGTACAGATCTCCACAGCACAAATATGGGCATGTGCAATGGAAGACATTTTCATCATCATCATCATCCTCAAGCAGCCATGAGCTATGGAGGTCCAACAAGGGCGTGCAATTTAATTCTCCAAGCAAGTCTGTCCTGAGCTACATTTACTGCATCTGGCCACTGCACACCAATTCTAACAAGGTCCTGTTTGACATTGTCTGCCCACCGCATCCTTGGTCTCCCCCTCTTTCTGAGGCCTTTAGGCACACAGTTCAAAACCCTATTCGCCAATCTATAATTATTCATATGGGCAACGTGGCCAAACCAACGGAGTCTCTCTCTGCACAATATGCTGCTTAAAGTAGGTTGCAAACTCCTTTGCCTAATCTCATCATTAGTTACAAAGTTGAACCACCTAATTCACAAGATACTGTGTAAGCATCTGAAATCAAAAGCATCTAGTTTCCTGTTATTTTGTTTACAAAGTGTCCAAGTTTCACTACCATAACTAACCCTAGAAAGAAACAAACTATTATACAGTCTAATTTTAGTCTTTAGGTGTATATGCCTATCTCTCCACACTCTCCATAGATTCTTAAAAGTCCCGGCAACAATCCCTATCTGTCTGGTAATCTCATGCCGCACATCACCAGCAGCTGTTACATAGCTTCCAAGAAAATTAAACTGAGACACTTCTTCAATGGTGTAACCATTCAGAGTGACTGAATCACAGTCTGCCTGACCAATTTTCATCACTTTAGTTTTCTCTCTGTTTATAACCAAACCTACTCTACTACCAGTTTCATCAAGAGCTCGATTGAAAGAGTTCATCTCATCAACATCATTTGCCAAAAGGGCTAAATCATCAGCATAATCTAAATCAGAAATTTTCGCACCTCCAGTCCATTTAAGGTCAAAATCTTTCCCTTGAAGTGAATTTCGCATAACATAATGAATAACCAAGCTAAAGAGAAAAGGAGACAAAATGCACCCTTGTCGAACACCAGAAGTAATGCTAAACCAATTGCTTCAAGCCTTACCAACTCTCACACACGACTCAGTGTTATTATAGAGAGCTTTCATTATGTTAACTAACTTGTCTGGTATACCATATGATCTCACAATCAACCACAAATTATAATGATCAACAGAGTCGAAAGTCTTTTTGAAATCAACAAAGCTAACAACCAAAGGTTTCTGAAACTCTAAACATTTCTCAAGAATCTGCCTAAGTGAAAATATCTGATCAACACATTCCCTACAACTTCTGAATCCACATTGCTCATCATGCAATTGCCTGTCAACCAGATTCTTAATTCCATTAAGCACAATTATGCAAAGAACTTTCCCTAGAACAGAGAGTAGGCTGATACCCCTATAGTTATCACAAGAACTGCAATCACCTTTTTTGAAAATAGGGATAGTAATAGCTCTGGTAAAATCCTTAGGAACCATTCCTTTATCATAAATGATATTCAAAATTTCAGTCATACAAGTGGTAAGTGAAACATTCCCACCTCTAAGCATTTCCTTAGTAATTTCATCTGCCCCTGGGGATTTATGTAGTTTAAGTTTAGAAACAGCCAAAATAACTTCAGATTGTGTTATAGGGCCAACATTAAAGCCACCAATGCATTTATCATCATTGCAAACAATGGGAGTAGAGCTAACTACATTGTTTAGAACATCACTGAAATGCTCAGTCCACCTAGCCATGACAGAATCCTCCCCTTCTATAACCTTACCTTGTTTATCCTTCAATCTCTGTATACCTATCCGTTTTCTACCACACAAAATATTAATTATCTGGTACAGTTCTCTGCTGTTGTGTTATCTAACTGCTTCCTCGACTTTGTCAGCCAAAGATTCTTATCAGCAGCTAACTGATCTTTAACACGTTAATTAAGTTCTCTGTAATGCTTTCTATTAGGACTAGTAGGGTACTGATTAAGGACATTCCTGAAGTTCTTTCTTTCAGAAATAAGCTCAAGTGCCTTATTACTCAAATAATTCTGCTTCCTCTGCTCCTTTTAGGAAAAAAGAGTACTGTTAGTTTCAAGAAAAGCCTTTTAAAATGGTCCCATTCTTTCTCAACTTCAGTAGTAAGCAAACCATGACTGTCATAATGACTAAGTAACCTATCATGGTAAGCTTTGGCTATAACTGGATCTTTCAGAGCGTCAGTATTAAGAGTAAATTTTTTAACGTTAGCACAACACTTCTTAAGTTTAAGTTGCAAGACACTTTTAACTAGGTAATGGTCAGATCCAATTTCAGTTCCCCTATATGCCCTGGTATTCCTAACAGAACTAGCCCATTTGCTGTTAATTAATATATAATCAATCATATTCTTATTGCCCATCCCCAGAGAGCTGGACTGGTAAATCACAACCTGAAGGTGAATACAATGAGTCTTATGAAGGTGAGGCACATTTTTCCATCCTTAATCCCATAGTGCATGCTTGGAATGCTTTAGGAATGTGTGCTGCATCCCTCAATTTCCTCCCAGGACCCACCACAAGCTGCAAGTGACCTTTGTACATCAACTGCAGTGACAAGTGATCACACTTTATTACCTAAAAAAGTATGTGAAACTTTTGTTACTCTTTCAATATTAATTCAGCACATCTGTAGACACATCTCATCAACTTTTTTGAAAATTTGTTTTAAATTTTTCCTACAAATTTTTTTTAATTGCACGGCAGTATATTTCATGAAATCTATTTAGGACAAGTGATGTTACATTTAAAAGAAACAGTTTCAGTAACACACCAAATATTAATAGTAAAGCACTGAAATATCAAAATTTAGGAAGATTTTCAATCCTAATCAATTTTTTTAAAATGAAAATCTTATTTTAGAGGCTACAGAACATTATACTAGGATTTTCACTGATATAACACTGAAGCAATTTTGGCAGGATATATGCATACACTGCTTGATCAAATTATTATGAACATTACATCATTTCTGAAGTAACTTTTAACATGCCAATGTTTGCAAAATTTCTTACTGCAATTAGCATTCAACATCACTATAAAGTTCTATGAAAACTGTAAAGGCATTGTAGAAAGCAAAGTTAAGTGTGGCATGGGTAAAAGGCTGATCTGACTTCAAAAGTGGGCTCTTTGTTGGACCACACAGGGTAGGAGCATCCACAATGGTGGTGATGAAACTAGTGAAAAATCATGAGGCACAATATCACAAATGTGTGGTGAATGGCATTGGTCTGAATAAGGTGTGCCAATCATAGCAAAAGTGGGAGGAAGCAGACTGACAGACAGGGACAATATTTGTTAGTACAAACTGTATGGCAAAACAAAATTGGTACAGTTCATCAGCTGAGAGATGATGGCTAGAACTACTTTAAAATCCATTTCAATGAAAATTATGCTGAAAGATTTGAAAACTTTTGAAATTTGGAAACTGTATCATGATGATACAAAAGCCTTTCATTTTTTAAAACAATAGGATTCAAAGACTCCGATAGTGTATAAAGTAGTAAACCTGATCACTAGAGGTGTGGAAATGTACCATATGGTTAGATGAATTATATTATACACTGTTTTCAATGTATGGCTAACATAGATTGTGGTGACGACCCCATGAAACAATCAACCCATCATGTGTAGCTCCTACTGTTCAAGGTGCTGGAAGCAGTGTGCTGATGAAAGGAGCATTTTCTTGGCACAGATTGGGTCCTCTGGTTTCTATGTAGGGTCATATCACATCCTGGAAGCATAAAAAGATCTTGGATGATCTAGTGTTGCTAATGATTCATCATTTTTTACCCCAGTGAAGATGGCAAATTCCAGGATGGCACTGCACCATTCATTGCTTTTGGAGCATATGGAAGTGGTTTAAGGATCATTAAACAGACTTTTATTGCACCTGGTCTGCACAATCACCTGATCTTATCCATTTGAAAACAAATGGGACAATATGTAACACACTATTCGAATGCACAGACCTCCGCTCTCTTCACTTTGAGATGTTCAAGCCATTTTACAGGAAGAGTAGTTCAAAATCCATCCTGCTGCATTTTTAAAGTATGTGGTAAGCATGACACACCAAGTCTGGGCAGTCATCTCTGCCCACAGAGGGCCAACAAAGTATTAGATAAGTGTTCATTATATTTCATCAGGCAGTGCATAATTATTATTTCACCTCACAGAAAAAAAATTTACAGCTAACACAAATTATATGGCAAATTAAAAAAATCTTTTAGCATACTACAGAAGTTCCTAGTGTGTGATAAAATTCCAAAAATCATAGAGATCTTTTCATCTTTATTAAATCCTTATTGAGAAGGCAATTTTTTACCTGACTTGTGGATTTCTGAGGGGCCGGTGTTCCTCTTGTCTGGGATCTGGTGCGCCTACGTTCAATACCAGGGCTTTCATCTTTATGGCCTAGCTCTTTTAATAAGGCCTCACCTAAAAATAAGAAACATTACAATTACAATTTGAAACTGAACATTACAATTTGAAACTGAAGTAGCTATGAAATTAAACTATTGCAATATTTCAATCACCACTTTTCATTTCTTGAATTTGTTTATCCATTTTACACATGTGGTATTATCCATTGCATTTACTGATACGAGGCCTATAATTACTTGCTATAGCATGACTCAAAGTAGGATGAGTTGCCAGTTCACTTCTTTTCCAGAAGACATGAAACAACTACACTCTCTTTTTTAGTGGAACTGAAACAATTCTATGCTTTGATATTTATAGCATTCAGAATGTTTTATACAATTTTTGTGTCATAAAGTATTAATGAGTATTAGTCATGTTAAAATTAATTATTTCTAGAGGCTTCCTCATCGAGATCTTCTCTATGACATATTAAACTTGGCAGGTTCCTGTCAGACCTTTGTGGCAAGCAGCTGCTTGAGAGTAATTTATGAGAGTGAATCCTTTAATTTGTAGTGATTTGTACTTACCTTTAATGTTCATTGGTGGAGTCTGAAGATTTTCTCCTTCTCAAAGTGTTTCCATTCAAAACTGTGCACTTATGCCATAATCTAACTCAAGCAATGAATGTTTCCCATAAGCCAATTTGTGCAAGTGTTTGAAACACTGTTATTGTGGCCACTCAAGCCTCCTCATCATTTCCAAGTGATGATACATCGAAGAGTCAAAACATTATGACCACCTGCCTAATATGATGTAGGTGCTCCATGTGCTGCCAAAATAGCTCTTACCCAGTGAGGCATGGACGCTACAAGATTTCTAAAGGTGTCTTCTGATATCTGTAGCAACAGGTTACCAGCAGATCCTTTATCTCTTGTAAGTTATGTGGTTGAGCTGCCGCAGATCAAAAATTCTGTTCCAACACAAACCACAGATGCTCAATTGGATTGATATCTGGGGAATTTGGACACCAGGGCAATACCTGGAAGTCTTCCTCATATTCCACAAACCATTCTCAAACAATCTGGGCAGTGTGGCATGGTGCATTATCCTGCTGAAAGAAGATACTACTAGACCATTGCCATGAAAGGATATATCTGGTCAGCAATGATGTTTAGGTAGGTGGTACGTTATAATTTCCTACACATGAATGACTGGATCCAGGGTTTCCCAGCAGAACATTTCCCAAAGCATTACACTTCCTCCACTGGCTTGTTTTCATCTCATGGTGCATCCTGGTGCCAACACTTCCCCAGGTAAACACAAATGTACCTGGTCGTCACATAGTGCAACAGGAAATGGGATTTATTGGACCATACGACCTTCTTCCAATCATTCAAGATCCAGTTTTGATGCTCATATCACCATTGTGGGTGCTTTCAATGGTGAACTGAGGTTAGCATGGACACTCAGAGCAGTCTGTGGCTATTCAGCCCCATTTTCAGCAGGGTTTGATGTACTGTGTGTTGTGACACATTACTCCTGTCACCAGCATTTAAATTATGAATGAGTTGTGCCACAGCAACATTCTGTTGGCTTGTACCATACAGGATAGCCTTCACTCACCTCTAGCATCAATGAGTCGTGATCAGCCCACACCTTGGCAGTGGTTCATGGTTTTTCCCTCCTCGGACCACCTTTTGAAGGTACTAACCATGGCTGACTGTGAGCACCCCACAAGCCTTACTGTCTCGGAAATGCTCTGACCGTCATCTGGCCATTACAATTTGGCCTTTGTCAAACTCACTTGTCCACTGCCTTTCCCATCAGAAGAAAAGAATAACACTGATTAACATTGCACAGTATTAGATATTATTTATACTGTTTCATGACCTTCACAGGTGCTGTCGTTTACCTGCAGTGGCTTCGATTTGCATAAAGATGCACTGATCATAACATTTTGGCTCCTCAGTGTATTTCAACACTGTTTTCAGCTGGTGAAAATTTCAAGGTACAAGATCAGGGGAGTAAATGGGATGCTCTAGCATCTTGGAATCAATGTTGATGACACAACAGTGTGAACCAGAGCAGCAGTATGGGACCTCACATTACTGTGGTGCAGAAACCATCCCCCCACCCCTACGAATAATGGTCGTTTTTCACAAACTGCAAGACAAAGTTTTGATTGAAGGACTTCTGCATAAGCTTCCATATTTATTTTTGACCCCAGTGGTATAAAATGTTACAATGCCTTTGTAATCAAAGAGGCCAAGGTTGGCAGCTCAAAATTTGATGTTTGCAGTCGATTTCAGTGATTCCATTCACCATATTGGCATTTTGCTTCCAGATCATAGTTGAAAATAGAAATCTTGTCTCAGGTCACAATATACTGTAAGAATCTTTCACCTTCCTGCTCAAACTTTGCCAACTAGTTCAGAATGCATCAAAAGATTTCTGCTTTTGTCTGGGGCTCAGGTTGCATGGGATCCAATAATCACAAATTCTCAACAATTCTGAGTCTGAGGAAACCGCCAGATGAGAGGTGTGTGAAACGCATCACTCTGAATGATAGAAGGGAATTAACCTACGGCTCTTAGAGGGAGAGTTGAATTAGGCCAAAGATTTTAATGCTTTAGTGTTGTTTAAAACTTTTTAATGGCTGTTGTTGGAAATTATAATTTTGTTCATGTTGGAAGATGCCACAAGTTCCAATGCAGCATAGTGAGTACCAAAGAAATTTACACCAGCATATGCAACAGTTATAAATATCCCACATCGAAGAACAGAATGTATAAATATAAACTGAATGCATCAGTATTGCGGAGGACATTGGAATGTAATGGAGAAATTCAACAAAACTAGTCCAAGTCTGATTAATCCACAGTTAAGAGCTGGTGGAAAGTTGGTGCAAAGGTATTCATTGTAGCTGTTTTTGATATGACAGGACTGATCATACAAACTTAAAGTTAAGTGGAAAAAGGCTAAATGTGCATCCATTGCTGCTGATATAAATGGTATAACAGGACTGGTAGCATAAGATGGAAAATACGACAGTTGTGTAGGGACCAATAAGTTAGCATCAGTTGATGCAGTTGTTCCAGCCTACGTACAAATATATGGTAATATTATCCTTTTGTAATTGCTTGACTAGTACTCTTTGATCGTTGTTAAAGATAGTATGTTAGTTAGTAATCCTATGTGATGCCCCCTCATTCACTTTTACTTTACCTTAACCAGTTTTGCTTAATTTACGTTATATTTATCATTTTGGGGATTTTTATTTCATTTTTGGCATCACAGCGCTCATTTCCAAAAGCATAGGAGTTGCGCATGCACAACTCCGAACTTTCGATTGTCACCCGCTAAAGCACGTGTACAAGGACACGCCCACTCTTGCGTCATAGCTTGTGCCGCTTGTCAATTTATGCAAATATGTCTTTCCCGGCGTGCAACATGACAGGTGTGGGCTTTGTACCTCTTGTTATAACCTAGTGACATGTTGTTACAGTAGCACAGAAGATAGTAGAGAGAGTAGTAGAGCACACCACAGTTTAGAGATCAGTTTTAGTTTGGAGTTTGTTGAAGATGTTTGTAGTAAGAAATGATGTAGTATCTTCTTTATTGAAGTTTTGGTGAGTGCTTTTTGGAAATAAATTGTTTGCTATTTAAACCTTTTGAATCTTTACTAATTTTTTTCTCTTGAGCAACGTTAGTTTGTTTCGATTAGCATTAACATAAAATTTTGACAATCATTTAATATTTTTGAATTCTTACTGGTCGCTGGTATTTTGAACTTTAATTAAACTTTATTTTTTGGCAATTTGTTAATTATTGCCTGGCGCCCGACTCAGCTATCCGGAGCATGAAAATAATTGGATCAAAGGGTCCAAACTTTAAAAGTAATTCATTTCTTTGGAGCGTTACACCTAAGGGTTAATTAGTTGGTTTTGAAGAGATATCTATGTCTGAAATATATGATAATAGAAAAGGATATAATAACCCTATAACGGGTTATTAACATATAATTGTCGTAATAAGAATAGATATAGGCCAGTTGTAATGCTCAATGCGTTGTACTGGTGTAAGGTGGCATTACCAAACATAGAAGAATTTTATTGTACAGTATTTA
This sequence comes from Ryuthela nishihirai, assembly GCA_038380435.1. NCBI lineage: Eukaryota > Metazoa > Arthropoda > Arachnida > Araneae > Heptathelidae > Ryuthela > Ryuthela nishihirai. Next base: position 4,826,771 of record JAWZYU010000015.1, on the reverse strand, counting down.
TTCGTGTAGAATTAAAATAAGTTTTATCCTACTGTACTCTTTAATATTTAGAATATTTTTTTATTTAAATCAGAACACCTTCATGGTAGTTGTTTCGAAATCAATGAACTGAATGTCATTCCAGTACACTTGTGTTTCTAAATAATTGAACTAGAATGTTGTTCCAGTACTTTTGCTTCCAAATCATTGAATCAGAACTCTGCTGTGGTGTTTGACATTTCTAAATCACTGGAATAGAGCAGTGTTCTGGTACTTGATGTTTTCAAATTATGAATCAGAATGGCTTCAGTACTTGATATTTCTAAATCGTTAAATATGAGTAGTTTTACATTTTTTAAATCTTCCCAAAAAATTGGTGCTATAGTGCACATCAAATTTCTGCAGATCAGGAGCATAGATGTTAGTCAGCATCGCTTGTACAACAAATAAAACTTCAATTTAAAAAAAAAGACATTCCCATTGAAATTTTTGTATATATAAAAGTATAAAATTCAAACTTGGAAAACAATATTTACTTTCACCATTAGGTGCATACTTCATGAAGATACGACATAAATAATAAACATTTGTTTCAATTTCCACAGATTTATAAATCATTACTGATCTTTTGTGAACATCTTATCACTTTAAGTTATTTCTCAATCTTTTTGTCTTATTATGTTTTTTTTTTTGCTAAAAAACTGCAATCTTGTTTCCTGAGAATAAAGGTGTCTTGGATACAGAAGTGAAAAAAGATTTCCTTAGCTCGGGAATGATTTATTTAAAAATAAGGTTTCACCCTAGTGTTTTAGCTTTGCCACTCTGAGAATATTAAAATCTTTTAGCCTTTTGCAATAATTTTTTTGGCACTTTTCCATGATGCTCAAAACGCAACAACCTAAGATAAAAATGTTTTACATTCACATGCACAAAAGAAGCCAAAAAAAGTTTCTCCACATTCATAAACAAGACAGAAAATACTATAAATGTGAGCAGTTCCAAGTGCATGATACTGAACCATGTTTAAAAATATACCTTACTGAAATGAATGATAAAAACTAACTAGCTGAATGGCACCTGACACTGCCTGAGTGTCACATTTAATCTGTATATTCTTATTTTCATTGCAGTAAAGGTAAGTTTTGTAAATAGTAACTGCTTTTCCCAACATTTTAACACAGATTTGACACAGAAAATTTCCCAGTGTTATTTGCAGTTGTAGCTGATATCAGTGTGTTCTCTCATAGTCATGGCTTAGTTTCTACCTAAACTACTGAGATTTTTATTTCTGCTACAACATAATTTGCTGCTGTATTTTTCCCATGATACTTGACCACACAGCTTCTCCCATGTGCCCCTATGGTTGGTTTAAAAAGGCTCCTACTTTGCCCATGGCTTTGTTTCTACACAAATTGTCACTGCTCAGGTCTCACCTTTAATCTGCACATTCTGTTTTTTACTGTTTAGTGAGCATTCCCCCTCCCCTCAATATTATTAGCACGGTCTCAAAATGAAGAATTTTCTGGTGCTTACTCGGGGTGTGCTCTCATAGCTGTGGCTTTGCTGAAAACTGTTGAGATTTTTATTTCAACAGATTTGGGTATTCTGTGATTCCTGATGTACTTGACCAAAAATTCCCAAATTTCATAGGCAGGTTCCTCCTGCCTGACCCCATGCTGGATTAAAAAAACAGTCCCTAGCTACAATATAAAAAAATAAATAATAACCCTCTCAAGCAACTGCTTGCCACAGAAATCTGAGAGGAGCCTGTCAGTTTATATGCCACAGTAGGTCTGAGAGGATGGCGGGATCTCAACAGAAAAATGACACATACATCCATGCCTTACCCGGGGCTTGAACCCAGGTCCCTTAGATAAGTAGCCAAACACGTTAACCACTTGGTCACGGGATGGCTCTAGCTACAATGGAATGCCTTAAAATAATAATGCCTTTGGAAATGTGGGGAATCTGACAACAGTGGCAGATTTAAATGCTATTTTGACTCTTATGTTCACAGTCAGGGAGCAGTAAATGGCAACAAAAAATTTGACAGTGATTATCATTTCCTGTAGGAATGGCATGGTAAATATTTTTACTCCTAGCATGCCCCCCTTAGGGAACTTTAAATTTAGCACTGTAACCCAGACCACAACCAGAAACATTCTGTGAAATTTTGAAGTGTCTCTACCATAATTTCCCGATGAGTTATGGCTGCATAGACAAAACACACACACACACACACAGACAGACACCTTTTATTATTTAGATTTACCTCCCACTAATATAAAATTTAACTGTTTTTATTCATTGGGTTTTCCAAAATTGAGTCTTAATTGCTAGTCAGATCTAATTTTTTTTATTATATCACTGTAAAAAAGTCAATCTTTGGCTTGATAGCTTGGCTGACAAATCAGAGGAAGCAATTAGACAGACTAACAGCAGTTATTGCTGTTAGTTGCTAGTCAGATCTAATTTTTTTTATTATATCACTGTAAAAAAGTCAATCTTTGGCTTGATAGCTTGGCTGACAAATCAGAGGAAGCAATTAGACAGACTAACAGCAGAGATCAGTACAAGAGAGTTAATGTTTTGTGTGGGAAGAAATAGACAGGTATACAGGGATTGATGGATAAGCATAGTAAGGTTATTGAAGGTGGGGATTCTGTCATGGCTAGATGGGCTGAGCATTTCAGTGATGTTCTAAACAATGTGGTTAGTTCTACTCCCTTGTTTCAATGATGATAGATGCATTACTGGCCTTAATGTTGATTGGATTGGATTGGATTGTTTTACCTCTGAGCGGCACTTTTTTGCACACCATGGGCTAAATGGCCAGGCCACAAGGACCCCGAAGGCTCAGGGAAGGTTGGGGGAGGGACCCACTGGAACAGCTGTTGGGAGACAGATGGTAGCCTCCCGTCAAGGCCATCCAGCGTGTTCTTTAATGTGCACAGGGTATGGCTCTCTCCCTCACACGGGGCCACAGCTTAACGTCCCATCCGACGGACAATGGCCTTTTCAAGCCCATCGGTGTCCCCTACTGACCGTGGGCAGGGCGAGGAGTTATGCGGAGATAAATCTCAATGCTGACCCAGCTGGGACTCGAACCTGGGAACTACAGATTACGAGCCTGCTTAAAGTTGATCTGAAGTTATCTTGGCTTTTTCTAAACTTAACTACATATATTTCCACTGAAATACTTTCAGCTAGAAATGTTTCCATTATCACATGACTGACTGAAATTTTGAATAACTTTTATGCTAAAGGCATTGTTCCTAAGAATTTTACCAGAGCCATTATTATCCCTATTTTTAAGAAAGATGATCACAGTTCCTGTGTTAACTATAGGGATATCAGCCTACTTTCTGTTCAAGGTAAAGTTCTTTGCATGATTGTGTTAATAGAATTAAGAATCTGGCTGATGGCCTATTGAGTGATGAGCAGTGTGGATGCAGAAATGGTGGTGGTGGTGGTGGGGGGGGGGGATCAAAGCATGTGGTTAGCAGCTTTATAGATTTTAAAAAAGCTTTTGACTCTTCTATTTATCATCATAATTTGTGGTTGATCATGAGATCGAATGAAATACCAGACAAATTAATTAACTCTATAATAACATTCTAATCTTGTGTGAGAGTTGGTAAGGTAAGGTCTATAGCAATTGGTTTAGCCCTTGCTCCTAGTGTTTGACAGGGGTGCATTTTGTCTCCTTTTCTCTTTAATTTGGTTATTGATTATGTTATGCAGTTGCAAAGAGGATATTTTAGGCTTAAAGGTATAGAGATCTGAAAATTTCTGTTTTAGATTATACTGATCATTTGGCCCTGTTGGCAAACAATGTTGATGAAATGAATTATTTCATTAGAGCTGTTGATGTGACTGACAGTAGAGTAGGTTTGGTGATAAACTGAGAGAAAACTAAAGTTATGAAAATTGGTTAGGCAGGCTGTGGTTCAGTTAATCTGAATGGTTGCACTCTTGTGCAAGTGTCTCAGTTTAATTATCTTTGGAGTTATGTAACAAATACTGGTCATGTGCAGCATGAGATAAACAGAAGAATAGGGATTGCTGCTGGGACTTTTTAAGAATCTATCTAAAATGTGGAGAAATAGCCATATACACCTAAAGAATAAAATTAGGCTGTATAATAGTTTGGTTTAGTTATGGTAGTGAAACTAGGACCATTTGAAAACAAGATAACAGTTAACTACATGCCTTTGAGTTTAGATGCTTATGCAGTGTATTGGGCATTAGGTGATTCAACTTTGTAAGTAATGATGAGGTTAGGTAAAGGGGTTGGCAACCTCCTTTGAGCAGCATATTGTGCAAAGAGCAACTCCATTGGTTTGCCCATATTGCCTGTATGCATAATTATAGATTACTGAATAGGGTTATGAACAGTATGCCTAAAAGCCTCTAAAGAAAGAGCGGGAGACCTAGAATGCAGTGGGCAAAGTCAAAGAGAACCTTGTTAGAATTGGTCTATAGTGGCCAGATGTAGCTCAGGACTGATATGCTTCATCATCCTCATCATCCTCAAGCAACCATGGACTGCAGAGGTCCAATCAGACCCTGCAATTTAGTTCTCCAAGCATATCTCTCCTAAGCTACATTTTGTGATGGTCCACCCATTCACTTTTACTTTTCCTTAACCAGTTTGACTTTATTTACATTACATTTATCATTTTGGGGTTTATTTAATTGTGGACTGATCGCAATTCTCGTTCCTGAGCGGTAAGAGTTGCGCATGCACAACTCCGACCTTTCGATTGTCAACCGCTAAAGAGCGTGTAGTACATGACTCCTCTTGCGTCATAGACAGAATGATCGTTATATTATGCAAATGTCTTTCCCGGTGTGCAATAGATTTTTGATTATATTTAAACTTTAATTAAACTTGACAATCCTTTTTGAATTCTTACTCAATAAGTAACTCTTGACAAATACGCAATCCCTATTCGTCTGTTAATCACATGCTGCACATCACCAGTAACTGTTACATAGCTCCCAAGATAATTAAACTGTGACAACTGCTCAAGACTGCAACCATTCAGATTAACCGAATCACTTTCTGCCTGACCAATTTTCATCATTTTAGTTTTCTCTCTGTTTAAAACCAAACCTACTCTACTACAAATCTCATCAATAGCTCGAATGAAACAGTTCATCTTATCAACATCATTTGCCAAAAGGGCTAAATCATAAACTAAATCAGAAATTTTTGTATCTCCAGCCCATTTAAGGCCAAAATCTTTCCCTTGAAGTGAATTTCGCATAACATAATCAATAACCAAAGAGAAAAGGAGACAAAATGCACCCTTGTCGAACACCAGAAGTAATGCTAAACCAATTGCTACAAGCCTTACCAACTCTCACACACGACTCAGTGTTATTATAGAGAGCTTTCATTATGTTAACTAATTTGTCTGGTATACCATATGATCTCACAATCAACCACAAATTATGATGATCAACAGAGTCAAAAGCCTTTTTGAAATCAACAAAGCTAGCAACCAAAGGTTTCTGAAACTAAACATTTCTCAAGAATCTGCCTAAGTGAAAATATCTGATCTACACATCCCCTACCACTGCTGAATCCACAGTGCTCATCATGCAATTGCCTGTCAATCAGATTCTTAATTCCATTAAGCACAATTATGCAAAGAACTTTCCCTAGAACAGAGAGTAGGCTGATACCTCTATAGTTATCACAAGAACTGCAATCACCTTTTTAGAAAATAGGGATAATAATAGCTCTGGTAAAATCGTTAGGAACCATGCCTTTATCATAAGATATTCAAAATTTCAGTCATCGAAGTGGTAACCGAAACATTCCAAGCTCTAAGCATTTCCGTAGTAATTTATCTACCCCTGTGGATTTATGAAGTTGAAATTTAGAAATAGCCAAAATAACTTCAGATTGTATTATAGGGGCCAACATTAAAGCCACCAATGCACTTATTATCATTACAAACAATGGGAGTAGAACTAACCACATTGTTTAGGACATCACTGAAATGCTCAGCCCACCTAGCCATGACAGAATCCTCACCTTCTATAACCTTACCTTGCTTACCCTTCAATCCCTGCATACCTGTCATGTTTCCTACCACACAAAAGATTAACTATCTGGTACAGCTGTCTGGTGTTGTGCTGTGTCTAAATGCTACCTCGGCTTTGTCAGCCAAGCCATCAAGCCAAAGATTCTTATCAGCAGCTAACTGATCCTTTACATGTTTATTAAGCTCTCTATAATGCATTCTATTAGGACTAGTACGGTATTGATTAAGGATATTCCTGCAGAATCTGCCTAAGTGAAAATATCTGATTCCCACATCCCCTACCACTTCTGAATCCACATTGCTCATCACGCAATTGCCTGTCAACCAGATTGTTAATTCTATTAAGCATAATCATGCAAAGAACTTTAATTGGAACAGAGAGTAGGCTGATACCCTAATGCACAATCTGGTTGGACCTGTAGCCAATGGCTACTTGATGATGATGTAAATTTGTCTTAGCAATTTATTTTCACAAAATTCAAAATAAAATTCTGTTTTATTTGGTATGCAAGAAGACTTACTTTTGTAGACTTGTTATTTGACTCAGCAGAGTATGCAAAAAGTCTGGCCTTTTCTCAAAGAACAGTACAGAGAAACAATTTACAAAAAGACAGCAATTTCCTTGTTTCAAGTAAAACATTAGTTTTCTATTATTCAGAAAGTAATTTCCTTTACAGTCATATGCATTATAATTATTTTAGTCTACCAGTGTTTCTATAATACTTTTAATTTACATTGCCAGATGCTTTTTTACATGCATCTAAAAAAAAGCCCCATTTGAATTAAACTTGTCATTTTTTAAAAATATATTTCAGTTTCATAAAATCCAGAATCCTAATTAATTTGGCCTTTAATAAGGTATTTGGCAAAATAGTTCTGAAGTATTTTTTCCCAACTGATCACAGTGAAAAAATAGCCTGCTCTGTGGTTACATTCCAGTGTTTCAGGCTGGACACTGAAAGGGTTTAAATGACTGCTATTTCTATTAAGGTTTGGTTGTTTGGAATTTTATGGCACAAGAGATATGTTGCACCAAACAAGGTTAAATGAAAAGATAAAAGACATAAAACCCACATGAAAGTTAAAAGCAACGCACAAAGAAGAAAAGGAACAAAATTCGAAAGGACAACACTAGTAGACAACAACTAGTAGACGACAAGAACTAGTAGTACAACTCAGGACAAACACTAGTTGACAAGAAAGAAATATGTACAACATAAAATGGGTATAAAACCAATGTCGAAAAGAATCAAGTAGAGTAAATGACAAAAAATTAACAATGGGTGTATAGGACCCATGTAAAAGCATAAATTCTCCCCAAAAAAGTAAAAATACTATAAACATGTAAAATAAATAGTGAAATGTAAAAATTCGAAAGCTGGAGTTAAAAAGGAGCCATAAGATAAAGATGTCTGAATGTATGGGTTTGGACATAAAATCATGAAAGCTAAAATAAAAACAATATTCAAGTTTAAAAGCAAGTAACAAATCAGCACTTTAGCGTCGATTTTAATCTTAGAGGAAAAATTGTCCGAGCCGGGTGGGATACGAACCCACAACCTCCTGCTAACATGTCAGGTGCTCTGGACCACTGAGCTACCGGCCGCCAATCAAGATCTCCTCTAATTAGCGCTATGAACATTCCTTTTATGTTTCATATAGGCGCTATTTAGGCAATTTTAGCCATAAGCGGCATTTATATTTGCCAATAGACGGAAGCATGTATTACAAGTATGCAGATAATAAATAATGAAATAAGCTCGACGTATTCAATCAAGTAACAAATCAGTTCTTTAGCGTCGATTTAAATCTTGGAGGAAAAATTGTCTTGAGCCGGGTGGAATACGAACCCATGCTAATTAGAGATCTTGATCGGCGGCAGTTAGCTCAGTGGTCCAGAGCACCTGACATGTTATCAGGAGGTCGTGGGTTCATATCCCACCCGGCTCAAGACAATTTTTCCTCCAAGATTTAAATCAACGCTAAAGTGCTGATTTCTTACTTGATTGAATACATCGAGCTTATTTCATTATTTATTATCTGCATACTTGTAATACATGCTTCCATCTATTGGCAAATATAAATGCCGCTTGTGGCTAAAATTGCCTGAATAGCGCCTATATGAAACAGAAAAGGAATGTTCATAGCGCTAATTAGAGGAGATCTTGATCGGCGGCTGGTAGCTCAGTGGTCCAGAGCACCTGACGTTATCAGGAAGTCGTGGGTTCGTATCCCACCTGGCTCATGAAAATTTTTTCTCTAAGATTAAAATTGACGCTAAAGAGCTGATTTCTTACTTGATTGAATACGTCGAGCTCATTTCATTATTTAAGGTTAAGAGCAGTACAATCAAGTAAAATATGTTTAATGTTTAAAATGATGCCACAAAACTTACACCTATGTTCGTCATTCACCCAAAGAAGAAATGAATGAGTGATAAACGAATGACCTAAGCAGAGCTGAGCAAGTACAACTTTCTTTTTTGCGATTCCTTGCGAAGCATGACTACTATGGTTTGACAACTGACTTCACCTTGAAAAGTTTGTTTGCAATGTGTTCCAACCAAGATCTCTGCCACTGTGCCCTGAGCTCAATGGTAAAACACTGTCAGAAGTTGCAAGACGATGGAGCTACTGGTGTATCTTGTAAAGAACAGGGTGATGCTGAAGCTTAATGAGTTCAAAACCTGTAGCGAGCTAAGCAAGCCAGTGTAAAGCATGCATCAACCATAATGCTTAGTCATTATGTAGGTGAGACTGATAGCATGCAATTTTGCAAGGAAGATGGAACATTGTGGTGGGATATGGTCTGCACAGATAACATCCCAGCAGACCGTGGCTGATCCCATAGACATGCCAGACTTCAAGCCATCTATGAAGACAGAAGTTGGGGTGCTCAACAGGGTTGGGTGCAAAGGCTTCTCTGTTGTGCAAAGAGAAATGTTGTAGGAAGTGGAAACAGCGAGCCATAGTGGAAGTGGCTCAGCTGTCAACGGGCAACATTATCCAGACTGATGCTAAGGTCTCTGAGCTGGCCTCAGATATGCAAACCGAAAGGATGAATGGCAGTTGGGTGACTCATGTAAAACAATTCCACTGACAACTGGAAACCCAGTCCCAAGTGGGATGGCCAAGCAGGGATCATAATTCAGATGAATATTGTAGGGACAACTGCTGATAGCGAATACATAAAGATGGTTTTAACATAGACTCTGGATCAGTGAGGTATGGGATGCTCCTGTGCAACCACAGAAGGCCTGATAGTGAATAGGATCCAACACCTTCACCAAAGAATCCCAGGTGATATTGTATACCTAGAATCTGTAACCCACTTTCAACTGGACAAGTGCATGGTAGAGGCAGAGCAAAGAACATCAGTCAGTGCCCCATATGAGAGAGGAGAGGATCTTGAGGATGTTCAGTGCCAGTTTACACTTGGATTTGAGATGACACATACAGTCGAAAGGTCAATTTGTAGTTGAGGATGAGATTGAGAAACTTTGTCTCCTCCACAACTGGAAGGATGGTGCTCCTGAGCCAAAGCTCAGGGTCCAGATGTAGATTACACTTGTGACAAAAGTGCACACATGCAGTCTTCTGTGGGGAGAACTGAAACCTAGTGGCTGCTTCCAAACTGAGAGATTTTTCAGAACAGAGTATAGTTGTCATTCAGTGACACTGCAAGAGATGCTAAAATCATCAACATAGAGGGCATTGCTTACAGTAGGATGAAGTTGCTAGCACTGGAATTAATCTTGACAATCAACACAAAGAGACAAAGCATAACACTCAGGATACAGCTTTGTGGTACTCTGTTCTTGAGGGAAAAGCTATGACAGAGGGTTGCTGACACAGACACGAAAAGTATGGGAAGATAAAAAGTTGGAAATGAACATATGACCTCTCAAGCTGACATAGAGGTCATGAAGAATGCTGAATCTCCATGCTGTTTAATAAAATATGCTCTTTCAATGTCAAAGAATATTGACACCAGGTGCTCTCTACATTAAAAAGAATTTCTGGTCACCAATTCGAAGCAGATCAAGTGATTTAAAGTAGACTGGGGTCTGCGAAAGCCACAATGGGTGTTGGAAAGAAGGTTGTGGTGTTCTAAATATCAGATGAGTCTGTCATTCCCAATTTTTTCCAACACCTTGCACATACAGCGCTTCAATGCAATGGGATGGTAATTAGAAGGAATCTTGGGGGAGACCATGAATAGACCTGCAGGGAGGTCTGGACACTGCTTTTTGAGAAAAACATGGTTGGAAATTCAGAACAACTTATCCTTACTCATTGGTGGGAGATGTTAGAGCATGGCATAATGGATATTGTCTGGCACTGGAGTTCAACAACGAGAGTGACAGATCCAGGACCCATTGCTCGAGGACCCCATATCTCCAGTTTGTGTTAGTACTGCATCAAAGAGGACTGTGCCCATTGAAATCACCCATGGTGAGGAAGTGGATGTCAGCTGCAAGAGAAGATAATCAAAGTCTTCCCAGAAGATGATACTTCCAGTGGAAGATAGCAGAGCAGACAGTCAATGAAAATCACACAAAGAGACAGATGGCTACCACCTCCAGAGCAGTGGTGAAGGGTATGACTTGGAATGGAGAATGGTGGCTCATATGGATGGCGACAACTGTGAACAGGACCATCTCCATCTCCATCCCAATCCCAGTGAACGAGTGAGAAATACCAGATCGTGGGATCAGTGACTGTCTGCAAGTATATTCTCCTGCAGGCACACACAGATGGGCTCGTGTGCCTGAAGGAGGACCTTGATGTCAAGATTCCTGTAGATTCCACAACAATTCCATTGTAGAAGTTGGCCATCTCACGTTTTAGGGAATGGGCAGATGACATTTTTCTGTTTGATTTAATCATCTTGGATGATGGTTTATTAAAATATAATTTAATATCACGATTATGCTGTAATTAAAAAAAATATTGCAGTACCAGAATGCACAATTATGTCCTTACTGGACATGAATAAATCTGCTTAGAAAAAAATTTAGATACAAGGCTCCAATATCATTAAATGTATTACTTTTAACCATTTTCCATAATTATAATTCCATATCATCTACATTCTCATATGGGGAGCTGACTGAAGTTTCTTAAGTAATAGTGCTACGCCCTTTTCATACTGAAAGGGCCATAGCACTATTACTATAGAGGGCGACTTAATTCTATATCTTTCACAGTCACAAAGGTGAGCAAGTCAAGTTGTTTTTACTGCCCAGTGGACCTCAAATTCTAACTATGCTGAGATGATGCCATCTTCACTGATTTGTATTGGCTCCCAACTGCTTCTTATTAATGCATTCTGGGCACATTGCAGGGTTACAGCTTATCCTCATGGGGAAACCAGAGCCTACATTTAACTTATAATTTTAAAAGGTTTTAACACCAGATAAATTATAAGTTAAAAGTGACATGTGGCCTCAACACTTGTGGGGCTTTTATGGGCATTGGAAGTCTGTGTCCATTCCTGGGAACTGTCGGAAGCACACGGTTTAGAGACCACTGTATAGGGTGGGATCATCGTCTTTTCCTTCAGCCCTAGTGGGAGCCTCTCTGGATACAAAGACCAAGCTGTCTGAGGACATGATGAAGGAGGTTTTCCAGTAGTCAAAATGAAAGACACAGAAGCAGGAATGGAAATTGGAATCAATATCATGGTGGATACTGACTGTAGTTTTGCCTGCTCCAAGAGGTATCAAGTGGCTGGTAAAAAACCACAGATGCTTTGGGAATGATAGGTTAAGCAGTCACACTGGCTTAGGAAAGTTTTTCAGGTGGAGGTGACGGAGGAGCAACAATCTTTCTCACTTCTGAATACAAGATGTTCTGTATCATTTTCACATGCTGGACTTCTTTCCACTTTGGAGTCACAGGAATGCGAAGGATGGGCATCACAGAAATTTATGCAGCTCGCTGTCTCAGCTTTGCAGTCCAGATCAAGTTGATTCTGACTGCCACAGCGAGAACAGGTAGGTTTAACCCTGGCAAGCTGTGCAGACACAACTGTATCTCTGGCAATGGAAACAGTGTAGACAGTTGGGGAAATAAGTTGTACCTCATAAGGTAAATATCTTGCCTTGGAAGTAGACAGACATGATGAGTTGAAAGTCAGAATTAATAGCCTGGTAGGTACTAAATTTCTATCCTGGTGTACTGAAATGCAGTGGACTGCAGTCACTCCTTTAAGAGATAACTTTAGAGGATCTCCTCCTCAGACACTTTGAGGAGGCCCTACTAGGAGCTCACACCACACGAGAAATTCATTGATTTATGGGGAGACACAGTGACATTCATTGATTTTATGGGGAGACCCATCAATCAATATTACTTTCAGAAGGAGATCTGAGTGTTTAGATCACAGTTTACACCAATAAGTCACAAAATCTTAAGCACCTGACTGATTTTGGTGATCAGTGAGACCTTCCAAACCATTACCAATAAAAAACGAGGTCAAGTCCCCAAATACATGATCACCCATGGAATGATCAGGAATCTCAGGGAGTAGGTGAAGATGGAGATGAAGACAACAACAAAAAAGATGAAGAACATAACGAAGTAGATGGAGGCTCGCATCAAGCATTTTTGCCACACACGCTAAATCCAAAGAAATTTAGGATTTTGTAGCTGTTGATTTGCAGTTCAGTGCACATGCCCCCCCCCCCCCCCCCCAGGCAGCTCAACAAGGGAACATCCCATCAGGTGCCAGGATTGCAGAAGTAGTATACCCATACAGCTAGTGAACCAAGATCTCACAAATAAATAAAAGAAAAAATACAACAAATGTGAGGAACTTGGCTGCCATCACAAAATAAGAATAAGAGGAAAAGTAATGGAAAAGTGTGAAGAAACTCGCAAACCTGTACCGATTGTGGGCAAGGCACTCACTGTACTGCACAGTTGGCCCTACCAAGTCCAGCTCACCAGCTGAATAATCCTGAGGAGGGAGAGAGGGAGAGATTCCCAGGACCTCCTGCTTACTTGTGAAGCAGAGGTCAAAGCAATGTATAGCAGTGGCCCTCGAAAGCACTGCTCAGGCTCCCCAATGGCAAGACAGACAAAGGAGACCCTGCCAGTCATGAACTGTCTCAAGCAACTACCAGGATTCTCTTTTCCTGGGAAGTGAATCACTGTGCACAGCAAACACGCAGGTGAGAATTCAGGACCTTGTGAAAGCACCCAAACCTGCAGAACCTTCACAGGGTAATCCCCTCTCTGCAGACAGCTGACACTGAGGATTTTTTCAAATAATCATATGAATTCAAGTGCTAACACTATTGTAAACGAAAATTTCAAGAATTTTCTGAAAAGGAGTAAGTGATATAGAAGAAATCTAGTTATCCTGAAAGCTCTCTTAGCTCAAAAGGCTTGAGAGTGCTGTTAGAGTGGGGTATTGTAACAGCTTGACTAGGCAGTCCATTAAGTTACGTCGAAATTTAAATATACTTGCAGTATGACTACTGCAGAATTAAAAAGCATTCCAACTCGAAATTCTGTGAATTTTTGATAAAAAAAAAACATTAAGTAATTACTGTTTAACTCTCCCCAGGGAAGTTTTTGTGAATATTTTCAACCTATTGTCTTCTGGTGCCACATGTTAATGATATTCACTGAAAGAACAATTTATTATACAACCATCACAACAGCATCAACACATCGTGGCGTGGACTCTTACCAAGTGTTGGAAATGTTCAGTACTGCAGCCCATGATTCCAGTACAGCCACCTGTAAAAGCACTGGCAGTTGCCAGTGGTGGATTTCAGGCTCCTATGCATCCCACAGTTGCTGAATAGGGTTCAAATCCAGAGAGCCATTCGAGGGCTGTGAACTCACTGGAATGCTTCTCCAACCAGTCCTTCACCAAAAGGGAGCAATGAGATGGGGCATCGTCTTGTTAAAAGATGGCATCCTGCTGTGGGAAATGGATGATCCCAATGGTTGGCGAATATGTCAACACTCTTTGTGCGATGATCGCAATAGGTAAAGGGGCTCCAAAGTTCCGATGTAAACACACCCCAGAACATTAAGCCACCTCCACTGGTCTGCTTGCTCAAGAATGCAATTATTCAATGCACCTTAAGTACCATCTGCTAGATCAACTTTCATTAATTGATTTTTCTCTCTATTAATCACCAAACCTATTTTATTATCAGTCTAATCAACAGCCCTAATGAAAGAATTAATCTCATCAACATCATTAGCCAACAGGGCCAAATCATTTGCATAATCTATAACAGAAATTTTCAAATCTCTACACCATTAAAGCCAAAATCTCCCCCTTGCAGAGAATTCCATATAATATAATCAATAACCAAATTAAAGAGAAAAAGAAACAAAATGCACTCTTGTCTGATTCCACTAGCAACACAAAACCAATCACTACAAGCTTTACCAACTCTCATATACACAATTCCGTGTTGTTATAGAGAGCTTTCATTATGCCAATTTGTCAAGTTAGCGTAATATATGATCTAACAACCAACCACAAATTATGATGATCAGCAGGGTCAAAACCTTTTTAAAATCTACAAAGCTAGTACCACAGGATTCTGAAATTCTAAACATTTCTCAACAATCTGCCTAACTGAAAAAATGTGATCTACACATACCCTACCATTTCTGAATCCACACTGTTCATCCTGCAGTTGTCCATCAACCAACTTCTTAATTCTATTAAGCACAATAATGCAAAGAACTTTACCTGGAACAGAAAGTAGATTGATTTCCCTATAATTATCAAAAAAAAATTGTGAACAACTTTTTTTTTAAAATAGGGATTATAATAATAACTCTAGCAAAATAATTTGGAACAAGACCTTTATCATATAAAATATTCAAAATTTCAGTCAGCTAAGTGACAACACAAACTTTTTCAGCTTTAACCCTTCCAGTGTCCATATTGTATGTATACATTGACAGAATCTGAAATGAGAAGCTGAGGACGTATGTATCCGTTTTTAGTGCAATAACAACAAAAGATTTTTAAAAAATAAAAATTGCAGTTTAATTTTTTATATGCATCTTTTAAAAATATCTAATTCAAGTTTGAAAAATATTTTCGTTTTTCATTTGATGCATATTTTATTAAACTACAACATAAATGATTTGTTAAAGTCATCGGATTGCCATTTCTTAGAAGGGCTATATGGTATTGCTGATTTGTTTGTTAATATTACTCTATGATGAAGCAACCATCTGATTTAAGCTCACAAGTTTGATTTGAACTATTATCAAGAAATTTTTTCCTTAAAATTTAGAAAATTTCTCGAAAAATTAACAAAAAAAAAAACTGCTATTTTTAAAAATGTAAAATTTTAGAAGTAATTACAAAGTACATAGCTCTTTTTTTTTTCGTTTTACACTCTTTTCTGCCTTAAATCTATTTCAATATTCCTAGAATTGTTTTTATCATTTATCCCAGCATTCTGTGTCTTTCTTGCTCTTCTTATCAGAACTATAAGTAAAAACAGCTTTCTTAGGCTCCAAGACTGGGTGCAGCTGCAGTAATTACATCATGGCTTACTGCACAAGAGAAGGCAGGTCCCTCACACATGCTATCTCCATGCTGTGTGTTATAAGTGGCTCCATAATTGCTTGTTTACAGTGTTGTTCCAGTATATTAGATACTAGGGCAGATTGGGTCCCAAAACATTGGGCAATATCCCAGTGGGCCATTCTTATCTGGGCTATTTGACGCAACACAAAACTTTCCTAAGTTTTTACTATTGATATCTATTTCCTTTACTTTTCATAAAACACATGCACATTTCAAGTTTCCTTTCAACAACAAAGAATGCAGCCCATAGTTTGCCTCAGAGGAGCAATCAGAAGGTTACCTCTTAGTAATTAAAGTTCAGGGATATGGAAACATGATAGCCATAAAGGAGCTGTGAACATTTAATTGTTACACATAATCATTGTAAATATGCCTAAAGTCTTAGACTTTAGCCTTTCATAATTACTCTCACCCTAAGTACTCATTTTCATGAGACAGGAGACAGTTATCTTACGGTTTCATACACTTTATAATTAGTAAAGTGAGAAGAGAGATGTTTTAGTTTCTTTCATGTCTCTACTCACTTTACTAACTATAAAGTGTATGAAACCATAAGACAGTTAACTGTCTCCTGTCTCATGAAAACGAGTACTTAGGTTGAGAGTAATTATGAAAGGTTAAAGCCTAAGATTTGCAATGATTATGTGTAACAATTAGATGTAACAACTTGTCTTTGTGCTTTTAATACGAATTTTAAGGAGCTGTGAAGGAGGAAAAAATAAAAGATAATTGGAGGGACTGCGATAAACACTACAAATATGGTAGTCTCAATAGGCTGCCATTGCAATAGGCTGCCATTGTACCATGCAAGCTGACTGCTTTATGATAGGATGAATTCTTAAATAAAAGTGATAAAAAAAAAACTCATCCTGTCATAAAGCAATCTACTGAATTCCACTTCCATTTATCCAATCCTTCTCGGAATATTTAAATGATTCAACCACAAATTAATGAAACAACCATGATGTTGTTTGAGGGACACTGATCATTGTCATATTTTCTCACTAGGTTTTTTAATAGTGGTTCCCTTTAATCTCGGAATGCAAGGTGATTTCAAGAAATGTTAGACTGGAAATTTCAAGAAATTGATTTCTTGATGGAGGATGTTTTTTTAACAGCCAACAGAGGGCAAACATAATGACAAGGACTTTCAGTGAGTGATTATTCATGGAGCATGGAAAGCTGTGGGGTAAGCAGTGAGTGGTGTGGGAGATAGGGTGAAGTATGCATGTGTGTGTGGGGGGGGAGGGGTGTCATAATCCTTAAGATACATGTGAAATAGAGTAACAACTTTTCTTCAGGAATTGGGAGCTTTATAGGTCTAAACTTTCCTTTAACTGACATAGATAGATAGAACAAGCTTTCAGTTGTGGTGAAACCTTTCAGTGTCTCCAAGAAAGTAGCTTCACCAAATAGTCAACCGTTCAACAGCAAAGATCATACCAGCCATCAAAAACAGCAAAGAGATAAATACTTAAATGTTTTTATTATTATACTCAGACCTTTGCAATTTTTTTCAATAGATTTATTTTTGTGCTCTTTTGTTTTTACAAAACAAGAAAAGTGCATTTTGCAAAACTCTTATCGGAATCTATATTGTAAGAAATATTTTTTATCCTTTATTTCCAGCTTTCAGTCTTTGTAATACTGTCCAAGCACCAAAATGTAACATGAGGATCCAACTGTTGGAGACTGGATTTTTTTTTATATATTGGGTTATTTACTGATATTTCACAAGATTTTGGGTAAATTCCACACCATTTTATTCTTTCTTGATTTTTTTTCCCCTCTAGCAGTCTTACGTAAACGAACACCAGAAATAAATACACCGTTGAAAAACGTTTCCTGCATTATATAGGTCTTTATTTATTCAGACTAGCAAAAAATTATATTTGCCATTAAATCTTTAAATATATCAGATCAAAATTCCTTTTAATGAGTTCGTTTTTCTAACTCTGGGACTTAGCCAGTAAGCCACCTTCGAAATTGCTGGATGTCTAAAAACTAAGATTAAGATTTAATGAATTCTTGTATGATATATTTTGAACTTGTTTGCTATTCCATTATATGTGTTTTAAACTTTCTAGAATTAAAAAAATGCACTTCTATTATTTTTCCACTTCAATCACCATTTACTTTATTCCTCCCCTAAAATGTTTCTTGCTGTATGCCTGTTCTGATTTTTACCCTTTGATGTACCAGGTACGGAACAAATCCTAAGCACCACTTTTTTTATTTTTTTAAAAACTCTACTAATACAATGATCTTTTCATTTAAATCCCGTGATTCAATTCTTTCTGAGTAGAACATTGTCCCAAAGTTAAAAGAAAACCTGAAATCCAATCTCAGTGATAAAATTTAAATATAAAAATTAAAAAATTTCTATGCAAAACTGTGTGCTGTACTTTAGCTAAAGTAAGTATCATTTTTATGTATTAGCCAGTAAATAATTCTAAATTGCAGAAAAAAAACTAAATACGAGCAGAGGTCGGGCTTAAAATTTCGAACCTGATACCACTGGATTTGGAGAAACCATTTCTCTGATGCATTAGAAGATATATATATATATAGAAATACATGTCATTAATCAATTACTTTGTTCTTGCATTATTAATTATAATAATTTTATGACAAACTGAAACCTTAATATTATTTAGAACAAAAATATTACAAATACTAGTAGAAACTGAAAGTTTGTGAGTAGCATCATTCAAAATGCACAGTCATTAATTTATTAAAGATGGAGAATAAATAATAAAAAAATTTCCTCAAGCAGCTGCTTGCCACAGAGGTCTGACAGGAGCCAGTCAGTTTCATAAGCCATAGTATAAGGTAAGTCAGAAAGGAGAGACTTCAGCAGAAAGACAACACAAACATCCATCCTTGCCCGGGGCTCGAACCCAGGTCCCTTTGATCAGTAGACAAGCGTGCTAACCACACTGAGTAAAAATAATCAAAGATGGGTTAATACTTATTTTTAATTTCTAAAGATGGATAGAAATATATAAATAGTTGCAATTATGTATGCATGTTACTGTTGCAATTATAATAAAAAAAATTTATATTCTCACATTGTTTTCACAATTAGCAGAAATACTTGAAATTTAAATTATTCTGAGGCCGAAGTCTGTGCTATTTTGAACCATGCTCTCCCCAACAAAGCCCAAGACATGAATTATATAATTATAAACCCAAAATTCCTTAAAAAGTGTTGAATCATCGTGATTTCTTCACTTAATTTTCCGTCATTCTATTTTATGTGATATGTTTACTTCACATGGTAACTCTGAAATGTGGTTTTATTCTGCATTAAAACAGAAATCAAATCCGAATTTCTTGGAGGCCTAAAATTGCTTAAATCTGAAATAAGATAAAAACCTAAAACTATATTTACAAGTACAGCAAAGCATATAAAAATACAAGTTTTTTCTTTTTTAATTTAACCTGTTTTACTGAAATTGGGGTCTAAAATTTGTTAAAAATTGAGAAAAAAAAGGAAAATAATTTTTTCTACATTTTACACCTTAATATTTCACGTAATTTTTTTCATTTTTAACTCATTTTAAAGAAAACGAGATAATAATTTCACTTTCTCATCTGTCTGCAGACATTGAACTTTTTTGTTTACGGAGATAAATTAAAAATTCTTTTAGTGTTGGATAGGTATCGACGAAATATTACGATATGCACTTTTTGAATCTCTCTAAAGTTATAATTATGCCCTCTAGCAATGGAAAAAGTTGAAAATTCCAAAATTTCAATCGAATATTGTAAACAATGTATTTATGCTAGAAATTTGACCTTTTGGTGGTGCAATGTGAAGGTCATGAGGATTCCAGTGCCAACAACGAGTTGACCCCTTAGGCCCAGAGGGGATGGGGGTAAACACACCATTTTAGTTTTAGCAGATAATTGTTTGTTTTCAGAGATAAATGAAAAATTATTTTTAGGTTAGATAGGAATTTACAAAATATTACGATTCACATTTTTTAAATCTTCCAGAAACTATAATTGCACCCTCTAACAGTAGAAAAATTTTCCAATTCCAAAATTTCAAAAAAAATATTGCAAACGATATATTTAAGCTAGAAATTTTAAATTTTGGTGGTGGAATGTGAATGACATGATGTTTAAATTGGCATCAATGAATTGACCTCTTAGACACAGGGGAGTGGAAAAGACAATTTTTTTATTTTAGCAGATAATTGTTTGTATTTAGGGATAAATGAAAAAAAAAATCATTTTTAAGGTAGAATATACTATATTATTAGGTAGTAATATATATATAATAGAAATTGATAAAATATTATGATTCACACTTTCAAAATATTCCGAAATACAATACAATTGCACCCTCTAATGGTGAACAAGTTGGAAAATTCCAAATTTTCAAACAAATATTGCAACGATGTATTAATGATAGAAATATGAAATTTTCACGGTGGAATGTAAAAGTCATGAAGTTTCCATTGGAAACAATGAAAGTGATAATCAGAAACTTTTTTAATTTGATTGGTACTAATGAAATACTACAAATTTAAACTCGCAGCTAATTTGATAAAATTTAATAATTATGATTAGTAACTGAAAATTAACACATTAAAAATTATAAGTCCAGAGGAGTGCTCCATCATATCTCATGTAGTATCATATCAACCAAATGCCATCATGGCATCTATTCAACTACTACTGATATGCTCCTAATTTTTGTCCTCTCTATTGGTACACTCTTTAACCCTTAACAACCCAGTAGTGCCCGAAGGACACATTTTCAAATTGATTTACATACAGAATCAAAAGTGTTTATTTTATTGCAAAATCACTTTGTCTAATTTATCCCCTTTGTTTTATCTCCCAAATTATCTTACCAATGTTTTCTACGAGAATTATTTTTTTATTTTAACAATTTTTGAAAAAACAACATAACCCAGATGTGTCTGTTGGACACTGTCTAAGATTATACAAGTTTGCAGGTTTGAACCTGTTAAAACTTGCAAAGTAATGTGATTCATGCATAAGCTGTTGCTGTTTTTGTTCATTTTATCAGTACTTACTGACATCTGCAGATGTGCAGTTGATGTTATTGGTATTATAGTCGTTTTCCAGTGTGTTTTGAGACTTGTGTTGTTATACATATATTACTTATTCTTCAGTAGTAATAAAAAGTTGGTAAGGCAAAAAGTATAAGTGTAATTTTTATTTTGACTTTACAACCCATTTTTTTTAGATTTTGAGAAATGGCTAAGCATAAGATTTTGACTGATGAGGATCTCCAACGTGCTTTAGAAGACAGCGATGATGAGAACTGTGTATTTGGAGAAAGTGACAGTGAAGACAAGGATTTTGTTGTAGTGTTTCTGATAGTGAAGGTAACTTGACAGAAACAGCATCCGAGGTCGATGATGAGCAATTATACAGTGATAATGAAAATACAATTGAAGAGGAAGAACTAAATAATTATAATAATCCGATTATTGAATATGTGGGTAAAGATTGAACTAGGTGGAAAGCAGAACCGGAAAAAGCAAGAACTCCATGGCATAATATAATCGGTGGTGGTATTCATAAGGTTGTTCTCCCACCAGGGAAAGTAATTCATGACCCTATCAATAGTTTCAACTTATTTTTTGACCAAAACATACTGGAGCTTATTGTACAGCATACCAGTTCCAAAGTTAAGAGAGTGTTGCAAAATAAATGGAAACCAATGGATACAACTGAGTTACAAACATTTGTAGGTATACTATTGACTATTGGTGTCAATAAACAGAGCAATGTGGATTTCAGAGAGTACTGGGATCTAATATTTGGTAATCCAATATTCTGTGCTACTATAGGAAAACATAGATTTGCGGCTATACAACGTTTTTTAAGATTTGATGATAAAGTTATCAGGACACTCAGAAAGTCAAAAGATAAACTAGCACCTATTAGCAGTGATCAGGAAGTTGTGAGAGGATATAAATAACAACTTACAGAAGTTTTATTTACCAGGAGAAAATCTTATGATCGACGAGCAACTGATTCCTTTTCGAGGATGGGTAACTTTCAAGCAATATTGGCAAGTAAATCTGACAAGTATGGTATGAAGATGTGGTGGATTTAATAAGGAGGGAATATGGATTTCTTATATTACTTATATAAGAAAAATAAGCATTGCATACCTCAAAATTTCCAACCAAATAGAACACGCAATATTGAAACTAATATCTTTGGTTTTTGTAAAAATATGACATTGGTTTCCTATGTGCCAAGAAAAAACTGTGCTGTTATTTTCCTGTCTACTTACTATGCACCATACCAATGAAGAAGATATTGCAAACAAATATAAATCTGAAATAAATCTCTATTATAATGCGACGAAAGGTGGCATCGATACACTAGATCAAATGGTGCATGAATATACAAATTCGACACAAAACAAATAGGTGGCCAATGGCATTTTTTCAAAATATTATTGATGTTGTTGGGGTTGCATCACTAATTATATGGAAAAATTTATATCCCACTTGGAACCAATGAAAGAAATATTCTAAAAGAAAAATCTTTCTACATGAAACAGCAATCCAATTGGTAAAGCCTTCATGTATAGAGACAAGGAAAGAAAGGGTTAAGTACCACATTGAAGCGATGGAGGATGTTGCAGGTTCAAGTCAACAACGAGCTTCAGTTCAATCAACAGATGAACCAGTGGTGAAAAGAAAAAAGCGATGTCATATTTGCCCGTCTAAAATTTCTACAAACTAAAAACATTGTTGTGATGGATATAATCTAAATGTCTGTTCTGAACATTCAACTAAAAAAATAATATGCGTCAATTGTTTTCCTAAATAAATAATATTTATGACTTCGATACAGGGGTTTGGGATGAACCAAGAACAAATTTCAAGAACCTAGCCTTTACAGTATGCATGACCAACAGGGGTGTAGAGGGCTGACATTAGAAGGTCAGTAAACATGCCAATCGGCCTGATGAGCTGTGGTAGCTTGAATACTAAAAGAATGCAAAATAGTGACCACGAGATTGGAATGGCATAGACAATGTTGAAGGATGAATTATGTCCAAGAGGTTGCTATATATAGCTTATAGTAAGAATTCGTTCATAATGAGTTGATTTGTGCATTATCCTCTCGATGTGGCTCATTATTATCCATTCTTAGTCATAAATCCCCAACATATATATATAGTGGGAGTGCTTTACAGGATGCCATGTGTGCCTAGTTTTCTCCATTCCTTTATAAGGTGGGAGTTTTTGTAAGCATTGTCCAGGACTCTAGTTTCACTTCATCCTAGCACTTTCTGAACTCACTGAAAATATACTGAGCTAGTATGGCAATGGAGGCATTTCTGAATCTATTATACATACAATCTAATGAATCTATATTAGCTATTACCTACAATAGAATTAACCTTCACATAACTACAGATATTCCTTTTGTATCTGGAACATCTGCAGTAGGGGGCTCCGGGTAAGTTGGCCTCACGGCTCTACATGGATCACCAGGGGGGAGTTCTAGGATGGTAAAATTGGCTTGGTTAATGCTAGTAATAAGAGCTACAAGTAACTATGCCCTGCAGTTTATAGTACATGGGTCGATCCGGGCTTTTGGATGAGTGTGGGCTTTGATAACAGTGGTGAAAGTACCTTAGGGGAAATGACTATCACGTTGTGTGGCAGTTGTTGCACTGGGTCAATAACCTCACAGAATTTTCCATATACAAAAAGAGCCTTAGTAAACCGCTTAGGAAATCACTTTGAGAGAAAAGACAGTTATAATATTAAAAATTAATATTTATGACTTGTATAATATAATAACAATAAATTTATATCACGTTATTTACTTTATTTTAATATAATGTTGAGGATTTTCAGTAATGTGTCTACTGGACACTACTGGTCAGTTATGGTACAAAAGCATACTGGGTTGTTAAGTCTACTGGTCAGTTACGGTACAAAAGCATACTGGGTTGCTATCCTTTGGCCTGTAAAGGTGCTCAAGAAAAAAGAGGAACGATATTTACCAGTACTGGCGATGAACTTTGGTGAATGTCTGCTGTCACAGGTACAGCTTGCAATTAGATATTGTATCTTGCTCTATCTTTGGTTGTTCGTTGAAGATTGGCTAAGATGTTAGGGACATTTGTTATCATCACAGCAGGTTGTAGTCATTTGTGATGCACTACGTATTATTGCCCAGTTGTTTAATGAACTTGACATGACAATTGGTACAGTTGTACCACTCAATGCAACAGCTGTATACCAGTCCTTATGAGAATTGCTGCTATCTATTTCTTTTACAGCCTTTAGATGTTATAAGTCTCATATATAAATTCATCTCCTCACTCACTGGTCAATATTAGACTGATGTTATGATATTCAGACACACATTGCCGAGACTTACAAAAACAATTTCTAAAAAGTTAAAAATAATAAAATGATGTTAGATACACCTACTTTGGTGACAATTTAACATTTTCACGATAATGCTGTTATACATAAATTATCAGAGATCCTTAAGCTAAAATATTTCCAAATTTAGAGGAGTGCTTAGCCTTAATAATTAGCTACACAAAAAAAAACTGTCCTACTGGCATAGCGGTTCGAAAACTTTTGATGTTCCATTAACACCCTATGTTACAATTCTACTCTACATAATGCTTTTTACAAACAAAGGCAAATTCGAGTCAAAGAAAACCATATAAGGATATTTACCAGTATTCTTGAGGCTGGTACAGTTTGCATTATTGGCACAACCAGTTGGATTTGTTGGCGATGTTTAGCTGAATGCTACCAGTCCTTAAGAATGAGCACATTATTTTTAGCACACGCTGTATATGGCGGCTGTTAGATGGTACATCTTCCTTTCGTATAGTTGTTAAGATTGCAGTCAGCACTTATAATTGACATCTACATTCTTTTTGAGTGATGGTTCCATTATAAAAGCAGTTCCTTTTTGGGCTGGTACATGTGCATTTATTAGCATAACTCAATGAAGTTATCTTATGATACCAGTCTTTATAAAGTTGTATTAGTTGACTATATGCAGTTCTGCTTAAAATTGTTTCTTCACTCAAAGTTGGTAATCACTCATAGGAATAGGATTTAGCATGGCTGCACTGCAGTAGCCTGCAAACCCAACATTCATTTCGGAGTAGTTGTTAATTCAGCATGGCTGCATGTCATGAGTCATCCGACTTTGAACATGGCTTGATTTTTGGTGCCAGAAGGATGGGTCATGCAATATCGGAGATTGGCAAGAATTCGGTTTTCCCAGGAATACGGTGTTAAGAGTTTATTATCAGTATTGATGGCATTTCCACACACATAAACCAGTGAATGGGACGGCCACATGCAATTGACAAATGTAACTCGCGTTGGCTGTTATGAATGGTAAAGACCAACAGATGGGCTATAGTGCATGAAATCATTGCCAATTTGAATGCGGGCCAAAGACAAAACATTTCTGAAAGGACTGTCCATCGCCACCTGCACTACATCAGATTTGGTAGCCGAAAACCCACTCATGTCACATCACAGAGCTCAATGACTGGAATAGGCCCTAAGACATCAAAATTGGATAGCAGAACAGTGGCATCAGGTAGTATGGTTCGATGAATCAAGGTTCCAGTTGTTTTGTGCTGACGGGCATGTTAGAGTGTGACGTAGACCCCACATGGACATTCTCGCAGATCACCTGCACCCTTTCATGACTCTCAAGCACCCTGATGGTGAAGGAGTATTCCAATGTGTCACCAATCTTTGGTTGCTAGGAGGTGGATCGAAGAACACTCCATGGATTTTACCACCATGAATTGGCCCCCCAATATGAACTTGGAGCATCTGTGGGACACAATGGAAACAGGCTTATGATCCATGAATCGAGCACTATCCAATGCAACACAATTATGTTCTACACTGCAAGATGTGTGGGCTGCCATCCCTGCAAATGGTACTGGCAACTTGTTGACACCATGCCTTGATGTGTGGCTGCACTGCTGGGGGTTTGAGTAGGACCAACCCATTATTAGGCATGTATCACGACTTTTGGCCTCTAGGTGTAGTTTTATTCATAGTACTAGGTAACAGTGTCTCACATTTTAAAAAAAATTGTAAAATTTATACAATATTTAAAAAAATTTTATACACCATTACCTAGTACTATGAATAAAACTATTAAAAAATTATTAATTAATATAGGGATAAGAAAGACCCCACTGGTAGGGTATATGAAATAGACATTCCAGACCTCTTGAATAAATTAGGAGGAAAAAATATTTATATAGGGAAAACCTATCGGCAAGAACAAAGAATGCAGGAACACTATTCTGACATTTTAAACAAACATCCAAACATAGCATTAGCTCAAACGATCAATAATAATAATATGGAAATAGAACAATTAACATACAAAGCATTGGCAGCCACACACAAACTAAGTTTCAACTTTCTTACATTGAAAATATGCTAATTCATAACAATCAACATAAGCTCTGCAACACAGATATTCCATCCCTTCCAGCGGAATGGACTCTAGTATTGCATGAGCAAATGCATAAATATAATGAGCAGTAAACCCGTGCCGTCAATGAGTCATGTATTTAAACGAAGGAACATCTGTAACTAGGAGCCTGAGGAAGCCAAAACCAAGGAAAGTTGGTGAAACGCATAGCTCAATGAGGGCGGCTTTACATTTTAAACTTTTAATTTTTTAGAAATTATTTTTGTAAGTCTCGGCAATATGTGTTGGAATATCATAACATCAGTCTAATATTGACCAGTGTGTGAGGAGATGACTTTATATATATATTTTTTGATTTGCGACATATAGGATAGAGAAGAATCCTAGAAGCTACTCCTAGCTTTTACAGGCCTTCTCATACAAGGACATGCCCTACTAAGACAAAGTCACTGCTGACCACTGCCTTAGTTAGAGCTAATACAACACATAAAGTTTGCCTTGCTGGAACAGTCACTAGCTGCCTAACCACTATGCCAGTTAATGCTGAGAGAGTCTTAAGGCTGAGATGTGACTTATAACATCTAGAGGCTGTAAAAGAAATAGATAGCAGCAATTCTCATAAGGACTGGTAAACAGCTGTTGCACTGAGTGGTACAACTGTACCGATCATCATGTAAAGTTCATCAAACA